>CM076260.1:3002282-4271032 GCA_038380795.1 Pyrocephalus nanus | reverse complement strand
CCATGAGGCCAGAATGATGTCTTACACTTTCATGAAGGAAGAGCAACCTATGAATGCTCAGCCAGTGAACAGAAGGAGCTGAAACCTGCAACTACAGATTGACAGAAAGAATAATGACACCTTTGTATATAGGTTATTGATTATACCAGGAGCTGTATGAAAATTGCAAAAGGGGCTTTAACTAGCATTCATTCAAATTCCAAACTATTGATGGACCTAAAAAAAATTGTGATTTCATGAAGAGACATTTTGGGGGAGCAGAGGGCTTCAGGTTAGAAACTCCTAGGCAGGCAAATTTGTCACAGACAAACAAGGCTATTGGTAATTTGCTTATCTCACCAAACACCAATTTAGAAATTTAATATGAAGTCTGAAATTCAAAGACTGGAAGAGAAGTAGAATAGTTTTTCCATTTGAGTTCTGTCCTCATCATTAAGAAGCATGAGATCTTTTTGGAGTAAATAAACTGTAAGAACACAAATACATTTCAAGTCAAAATGGACATGGGCATTTAAGAATTGTTTACAAAGGGATCTTACTGTCTCTGTGTGGCCACGTGCTAGTATTTAATCCTATCCCCCTTTTCAATATGTTGCAGCTCACATTTTCCACTATAATAAAGTGAACATGGGACTCATTTCACCTATACTTGAACTCCTAAAGGTAAGATGTCTCACCTGAGCAGTTCTCATACCACCTCTATTTGCAAAAACACATCTATGGACTGACTTCACCCATCTTAAGAGAGATGAGACATTTTCTGATGGAGCCTAGCTGGTGAAAAAACAGACTAGGTGAGGTCCTTCAAGATGGTAATCACTAGGTGAGATAATTCCAGTCAGATGTTTAGCACCACAGAGTGCTGGTCTCACCAGGGGCCTGTAAGTGTGATTATGACATAATTTACTTCCCAGCAGAAATGCTGTTTTGCTTTTAATTTTCAAAAAATATAAATGCTCTAAATAATGAAACAGTTTCTAGTATGAAAAACAATTTTTAAATTCTTTGTAGAATCTGTAAGAATTAATCCAGACAGTTATAAATAGATTCTGTTGCACAGCAAGTTCTTTGCTAGATCGTGTTGACATCAAACTTCTATTTTTCCCTCCAGTTAAGCTGATTCAAACTGTAACAAAGACATGTAAGGCCAAAGCACCAGCTGAGGCAAAGGGGCTTGATTGCTTAAAGTGAAGGAACTAAGTTGATTTGCACCACCTAAGGTTTAGGCTCTTGTGGTACAATTTCTTTGATTCTTCTCTTCTATGGTTCACAGGAAAAATCAAGCAATGTCAAAATGATTATCTGTAAATGGTCTTGCATTTGATCATCTTTGTGCCTCAGTTATAATTACAGAGTCAAGCCTAACAATAGTCTCTCTATAATTTCTTTATTGGCATGCAAAGTTTACACAGTAAATATTTCTTCTCGTCATATTTTTTTCCTCATTTCCAGCAGGCTCTCGAAGCAACCATTCCAAACTAAATAGCAATTGAACTGGACTGTTATTATGCTGTACATACTAATTCTGCTGCCAGCTATTTTTTTTTTAAAGCATGAAATTCCCAGATTACAAAGCCGACTGCATCATGTGAACTCATCTTTGAAATAAGTCCGAACTGTGGATTTCAAAGCCGAGACTGACTTGAAACTGCACTTCCTCATCAAAGATAAATGTTTAGGGCTGGTGTTCTTGTTTGATCCAAGAAATATGTCCTAGGTCTCAGCCTTCCACAGTAAAATCTTGATTTCATTCAAGCCAGTAGCAAAATTCCTATTGTTTGTTAACGAGGTCAGGGCTCCAGCACCAGATTTCAGCTCCCTGAAGTTCAGGTGCAGAGAGAGTTCTGAATTCACCACTGTAATTCTGATTCCGTGTTTTCTAGAGGAAAGAATAAAATGAGTTCATAAAAAGCACTTTTCAAAATAGGGCTCACACAACCTTCGGTGCCAATTTATGTCTGGAACTTGAGTTACTGGAAAGAGCCTTTCTGAATGCAAGAGGCTTTGGATTAGATCCTGTGACCAGAGATCTGTAAATTGCACAAGAGAAGTTATCACACATAACATTCCATTTCCTAATTTAGAGCATCTCCTGTACCTTTAATTTAATAATTTTTTTCACAGTATAGTTTCCTTTGAATGTCACTGGCATCTTTGTCCAGCCCCATTGAAGAGACACACATCCACAGAGAAATACAAATCTGCCAGCTATTTTGAGAGCAATCAGTGAACTGGAGTTGCAATAATTCTTTCCCCAAAGTGTTTAGAATTCTAAACCAAACCTGTGGTTCTCAAGAATACTGCAATTTTATTTCCTTTGTTAAAAAAATAAATAATTTTTTAAAAAAGAGAGGCAGAAGGAGGTGTGGTTCCTCACCACCCCCAAAGTTTGCTGAAAATATTGTGTGACAAAAGACTGATGTTATTTAATGTAACACTCAGAGCACATTGGTGACTGCATCGAGGAAACATGCTCTACTGATTGATTCCTCAACCCTCTCTTGTCAAATACCAGTTGTTACATCACTTAGATCAGGGAAACTACACTTTGGAAAAAAAAAATAAAATAACTTTGGAACATGTGACATTCAAACTGGTAGATAAAAAAAAAAAAAAATCTAGTTTCTTGTATTAAAAGAATTTCCTTTGATGAAATGGGAAAACTACTCTGACACTCCAAGAAAAACCATGTCAGCAATATCAGCCATTATATTGATTCCCCAGTAAGATTAGAATGAAAATGATACTCAGAGAGAAATGGTGCAGCACAAGGTGTGTGTCTCCTGCCATCTATCTGGAACAGGTAATGCAAAATACCAGCTCTGAGCTCATGGTGGCTCAACCTCACCTCCAAAATATTACACAGTAGTAGGTTAACTGCCTATTCTGTAGTTAATCAAAAGAAATAGGTAAATCAAACCATCCTTTTAGTTATTTCTCACACCCCAGTGTGCAATGGAAAAGGGAATGGGGAACAGGGATGCTTTTGATAATTATTCCCCCTAAGAATTCTTTCCTTTTTGTCTTGGAGACACAGAATTCCTGCAGACACTGAAACAATGGCTAAGACCAGGAAAACATATTTAACTATTTCAGACTGGACAGGATCATAGGACATCTTATAAAATGTCACCTTCTAAGTCCAAGAAATCTTTTTCAGAGAACAAAATAAATCTGCAAAAGGTAATGGTTGGAGCTGGGGACCTGTGGGTCTCGAGTGAAATTGCTTGTTCAGTTACTCACCTGGATGGTGGACTTAAGAAGAGCTTAACAGTTGCAGGAGTTACGCGTGAGGTAGGTATGGTGTGATTTTCAAGGTAGTTTCTGTAGCAATGTGAGAATTGTGTGCCCCGTCTCCAGAATCTGTGTGAATTGGCCCAGTTTTGTCAACAATGTCAAAACCCAGAAGAGGAGAAAAAACCTCTTGGAGCTGTTCTCAGTAAGCCTTGTGGATCCCTTCCAACTCAGGATACTCTCTGATTCTCTTTAGCCTAAAATATAAACCCTCACTGATGCATGGGAAATGCCACAGCATTTGTAGTTGGGATAAAATAGTCTCCTGTAGGGGTTTAGAGACAATAAACATGTGTAAGTCTTTACTGGTTTCAAGGATTTCTTTGTATGTGTTGGTCTTATGCTGTGATTTTATTCTATGTTAAAGTAAGCAATAAATTTCTTCTAAGAGAATTGCTTTAGAGCCACTGTCCTCTTTCAGATGATAAACTTGCTGGCTACAACTTCAGTGGATGAATCAGGTGAGGTGATCCTTTGTCTTTCCATCTAAGTCAGATTGGATGAATGTCCTTTCAGATTTGTCTGTTCCTCAGAGATAGTACTAAAAATTCTGAATATCAGATACTGAAACCAAGAAATATCCCCCTTAACAAATATGGAAAGGTTTGTTCATTCTCAGCACGGGGAAAGCTTTGAATCACAAGTCAGACACAAATGACTGCTTGAATCTGGCAGGAGGGTAGTTTGGAGTAATGCAAGCATGAAAAGACTGATGTGCATGGGCAGCCCTTTGTGGTTGAAGGCTGCATCATTTTTGGTGATCAGTAAAGAACAGTTTTCCCTCAGATGTTCTTTAAAACTCCATGTCTTTGTGACCATGTCCACCCATTTTCTCTTCTTTTTGCTGGTGTGCATTTTTCTGGTTTGCATTTGTGCAGCCTCTGTCTCTGTACAAATTGAGTCCTTTTCCTTAAAATCCTGGGTGACACCATGATAAAAAGGCAAGGAATGGCATAAATAAAGGAAAAAACCATGGGATTTCTGTCTTTGAGCTGAATTATCTTCTGTCTATGAGGACAAAACCACTGATCTAAGCCTTTGTAAGGTTTGGTCACTATACATATAGGTAGCATATATAAACTATGAATAAATATGCATTTATAGGATCCAGCAAAATAGAGTTTAGTGTAAATACCTCTTAATGCAGATGTCTACATAGCTCTTGGCTCCATATAAAATCAGTATAATTTCATAGGTATATCTACATTCTACTTTATCTAAGATAAAATACCAAAGGTAAATGAATCAGAGTAAAAACCAAGTGTTTACTTTAACTGAATAAAAGAGATCAGGTTTCATATGTGGACAACCAGATATCTACATGTGAGAAGAAAAATTCCTCCTTTTTCTTTAGAGGAACATTTCCAATCATCTAAAGCTTGAAATTTTGGAAACACCTCTTCCTAAGAATAGAAGGAGTTAAACTCTTAACTGGATTTTACAAGGGGATTGAAAACTTTATGAATACTATTATAACAGATAGAAGTCACCCAGTAGAAGGGATATAATCTCAATGGTCTTTCATAAACATATTCATAAATCATCAACAGCCAGGCTGTATAAGAATAACTTAACTAAGGAATTTTGCCATTGATTTATTTTTCCTTTATGCATCTTTTGAAGAGTTTTAGCACAGCTTCCTTTTAGATCAGCTCTATTTAGAACATACTAATAATGGTTCACGTTGCAGCCCTACATAATTGTTTGAGGTAAAACTTTTTGAGCTAAGAATGCTCCTGGCAGTTCTTCATGAAATCCAGCTATTCTAGGCTGGGAGTTATGAGACTATTTGTCTTCACTTTTGGGGGTTTTTAGCTTATATCCTTGTAAAGAATGTGGAGTCGAAGGTCTGAACAAACCTAAAACTTCAAAATGAAGCTCAAGCGAAAGCAGAGTCCCACCAGGTTTCAAATCAAGATCATGGGAATCCAGATATTCAGGACAGCTTTCACAAACTGTTATGTCTTTAACGATGATTTGATTCAAGGGTAGGTCCAGAATGATTCAAAAAAACTCTCCCCACAATAACAACAACGTCAAATAAACAAATAACAACAACAAACATACTGTCATAAAAAATCCAACAAAAACCCTACTAAAAACTCCAACAGGAACTCATTGTCCTTTAATTTTTTATCTGACTTGAAAGTGGTTGTAGATCTGAAACACTTAGGGAAAGACAGGTGAACTGCACTAAGGCTGTAAATTATAATTACATTCAGAAACTTGAAGCTAGAGTTGTATATTTTAAGGGTCAGAAGACCATATTGATCATGAATGAACTAAAGTGAGAATTCCCCTTCCCTTTTTAGAATGAAGACACATGTTCTGTTGGATAATTAAAAGACTAAAGTTAGCATTCATTCCAGGAACACATTGTTAAACACCAAAAAAAAATGGGTAAAAATTTCATATCCTTATTTTCTTCATTTATTTTTGAAATATTGAGGATAAAAAGCAGGACATAAGTAGTTAAAAAATTAAACTCAAGAGACAATGAAAACATTTTGATTTTTCAAAGGCAGTAGTTTTCCTGCTGTCCCCAGAAGATTTAGTCATATTAGAATCATAGAATGATAAAATATCCTGAGCTGGAAGGGAACCACAAGGATCATCAAGTCCAACTCATATACTGTTGCTGTTATCTGTAGTACTAATGATAATAGTAATGAAACCAAAATGTTTACATCCTACTCTTGGATTTATGTGAAAGAAAGACATGAAAGAATAACTTTTGCCCTGGACTAAATCCCCTGGACTTGGTGTTGTAACCTCTTAGTGCAGTAAGTCTTGCTCATGGTCCAAGAACAGAGATTAAATACTTTAGTGGAAATTATTCCAGAAGAAAATTTGATCCATGAAGAAATAAAATATAAGATGTAAAAAGAAATAAATATTTTATCCTTGTTATCTATCAGCATCATTGAATAAAGGACACTGCAAAAACTCAACATAAAGCTTCTGCCATTTCTAAAATTGTTCCCACACAGAGATAGTTTTTATGAGCAGGAGCTGAAAACATAAATGAATAGTTATGTGGGTTATTGTGACAATATCTGTTTCTACATTTATACCATGATGGATATTCCTTATACATGTGCATGTGCAGCTGTAAATAGACCTGTGTGTGGGTGTCTGCATGTTTGTGACTACAGATGGAATAACTTAAAAAATGTCCAAGGTAATTTTATTTTAAAAAACAGTAAAAAAAAATAAAATCACTAGCATTCCTACTTCCAGCCTGAAGCACTTTTTTACAGCTGAAAATAGGGGCTTATAATGAAAATGCTGACACAACCTTAACTATAGAAGTGCTAGCAGGCAACGCTATAATAAATAATGTGGGAAATATTTTACACTTCAAGGCAATTACATGTTCAGCCATCTTTAGGATTTCTGGGCCATGAAGGGTAGGGATTAGGTGTACTTGACAAGTGTAAAAGACCCATGACTCATGACTGCTAGAAGGCACAAATGAATTACAAAAGCTGAGAGAAAGCTTTGTAATCACGCAGCATAGGTAAAATATTTTTTTATTTAGGGGTAGATAAGGATCAGGTAAATGTAAAGATACACACTTCAGGTTCCATCCTGAAGTGTGTATCCATCCTTTTTCAAGAAATGGTAAAAGATCAGTTAATTCTACTGACCTAACCCACCTGCCATCCATTTGTGTACTTCTTTAGGAACACAAATATGACTTTTATGTGCTTTGAAATGAACATTCATTTTTGTAGGACAGCAGGTCTGGATAGGACCAACCAGGTCATTGAGGAGGCTCTCGCTGCTTCAGAAACTTCAGCAGGAAATTTTAGGAGAGTTTAGATTCACAAAATCCCTTAAGAACAGCTTTCCTAACCTTCATCCACCAGAAATACTCCAGTGCCCAAAACACTCTTTTTATTCCAGTAAATGATGACTAAAGGCCTTGGATTTGTATTGGGAATCACCAGATTCCTCTTTCTGCTCTTGATTTATTAACAAATTATCTTGGATTTTGGACTTTGTGGCCAGATACTGCAACAAGAACAAATTTAAAAACATTGGATTCACTGGCGTTGGTGTTACACACAAGTAGAAGATAACATTCCAGGTCTGAAAAATAACTGAAGTGGGAAACAGAATCATAGAATAATTAAATGCTGGAAAAGACCTCCAAGAACATCGGGTTCAACCTTCTACACTGGCTGGAAGTTACACTGTCTCTAGTCCCAAACTTTGAATAAATTGCTGATGAGAGTTTTAACAGGAAATATTGGAACAGCTAATTTTGGACACCTTAAAGATGAATAACCAAGTCAGAGCGACAGACAATCAATTTTTGGTCACTGGGGAGAAATATACACCATAAGGAAAAATACCTTTGACCTTAGATGTTATTTTCCAGTTAGAAGCATTACCTTGTGGAGGCATTTTCCTGTTTCTCTCTGCCCATTAGGAAGGAAGGTGGTGGCCACACTTCAAACCTGTAGATGCCAAGGTACAGTGGGTGAACCACTCACCTGGTCCCCTGGTCCACCTGTGCTGTGCTCTAGCTGGCCAACTGAAATAGTGTGACCTACTCATTTTTATGGCATCTGTCAAACAAGCTCAGGCTTTGCAGCCGAAATCCCACAACAAACAGTTCTTACCTGCCTAGGAATGATGTTGGTAATCTCCATAGGGTGACCAGAGGAAGGAGGAACTGCCCTGATCCGTCATTTATTGCACCTCTACAACCTTTCTCAATTGTCTTATAATGCTTCATATCGTGGTTTACAAAAGTCTGGTGTAAGGAGTGTTTGCAGAGCTGTTTATCTCACATCTGCCTTTTAGAAACAGACACAACAATTTCTCATCCTGAGCAAAACCCAAAAGAAAACACCATCCTCTTACCCATTTTGCCTTAAACTCTTAACAGATCTTTAAAACTTGTCTAAATCTTAGGCCAAGCACTCCTAAGGTCCTGTGTCAGTTCATGAGCTTTATATCTTATACACACCACACCAAGTCTGGCAGAATTTTAATTTTTAATGTTTTCCCTTTATTTGTTTCCACTCTCATTTCTGATTTTCATCAGTCTTGGCTATAAGAAATTGGGGTAGATACTGAGGAGCAAACATCAATCAAGCAAGAGATTTCTAAAAAAGTAAGTTTGGCTGCCTTTTCCATGTTAATACAAGAGCAGATTAGCAGCCTGCAGTTTAGGGAACTCCCACAATGAAGGAGACAATGAAGAAGGACCAGATGCTCAACTAGAGATTTTGGCCCCTGAAAGTCAACAAGAATCATGTCATTGAATATATTGTGTCCAGAATTTTATTCAAGTGTTCTACTCTCTCTAATTTTGATATTTAGGGAATCCTACTGCCAGTCAAATTTTTTTTAGCCTTATTCCTCTCAGCTCCAAGTGTTTTAATGCTCCTTCACACTCACAATGGAACAGCCACAGTGCAAAATGATGAATATTCAAGTTCCAGATCAGAAGTTGGTGAGAACACTGAGATAGATAAATGCTTTTCAGACTGGATCAGGGTTAGATAACAGCACTTTAGCTTAAGACACTTAAAATACTGTGACACCAATTTATTACCATTAGAAATCAAGCCTTTGGAAAAGACCCTAAGCATTATGTTAGCATTGATATGTCAATCCTTTATTTGAAGGATGGCAAGTCTGAATCCCAGCACAGCCTTAATTAACAGAAAATAATTAGCATCATTTTCCCAGCTGTGAATTTGAGATTTTTTTTTCCAGCTGAATCCATTGATTGATAATTAAGGAGGAGTTAGTTGTAATAAAACTCCCAGTATTGCAATTTCTAATTGGCCTTTAAGGACATTTTACAGTTACAGTTACTTTGTTCCAGGCATTTTCTGGCTTTTTTTTTTTTTTTTTTTAAACTAGTTTTAATAAGGAATCCTTTCCCAGCAAGGTAAAAGAGATGCAGATGAATAGAAAAAGGCACTGTACCATTACATCTATGAATTTAAAACCTCACATCTAATGGAGACAATTTGATTTTTTTGGGGGGGAGGGGGGGATATTAATTGGTGTAAAGCGAAAGTAAAAAGCTTTGAAGTTTACTTTGAATAACCCAAGATTTATCCAAGCACTTGAGTCTTCAATTAAACTGCTTTATCACAGAGATTTATGTAAACTCTTAACTTGATGAACAGTAAATGCTCCTGTTGGCTTCAGTGGGATGGAATATACATCCACATGTATAGTGAAGCAGATATATGTATATCCTTCAAGGAATGCTGCCCTAGGCTGGAAATTGTATAGGAATGGATTCAGCTCAGGACATGTCTGCTTGTTTCATATTTCCAGCCAGGCCACAAATACTGCTGGTACAGTGTCCCCCAAGGCACCCAAAGTTTAATCCTACAAGCAGAATTGATTTAAAAGCATCCATTTAATGATTTTCATAATATTTGTACACTGACATAATTTTGAATTCTTTTCCTGAGCTCTCTAAAAATTTCAAATGAGGGATGAAAGCAACATGATGTTTTTCAGTATTTTCTCAGTTTCTTTCCTTTCCCTCATTTCTGTTCATTTTCCCACTTGTAAAGAAAGCTTGAACAACTGAAAAAAAAAAAAAAGAAAAAAAAAGAGGGGAAAAAAGGATAATCTTATATACCCAAACAAAAAAAAAAATAGAAAAAATATCTTACACACAAATTTCTTTTTATGGAAAGATGATTTTTCAGGAACAGTATTTGTAAATATGAGGTATCAAAGATTTTTGGGGACCAGAAAATCATGAAGTTCATTGAAACATGCAAGCACAATGTTGCCTAAAAAGAAATTTTCACATGTGGAAAAAAAAAGTGGAGACAAAAATTGGTCCATAATGTCTTGAAAGTAGATCTGAATGATCAGACCAGGACCTGCACTGGTGTCACTTGTGTCCACTACACAATGACTTCAGCTTGCTCAAGCTCAGAAAAATAATTAATGATTCATTAACGGTTGTTATTACTGGCAAAAGAAGAGCCACATGATAAGGACTTTTTTTTCCACGGGTTATTCCTGCCTCTTTCTTGCCCTGTAATTTTTTGTACTTCTGTGACAGTGAAAAAAATGTTTCTGTGTGATCAAAGTGTCCTGACTATCCTTAGAAAACCAGATCAGCTCAGTTTCTCCATCCTGGGAGTGCAATCCTGCTGCTTTCCTGCCTCTCCGAGGAGGATGTCAGATCACTTTGCTGTGTCTGCCTTAACATCTTGGCTGGACTAGTGCAGCTTTCCCTCTTTGGAGACCTTCCAGGGAGGATATGCACTGCTTACAAATTTATTCCAAGTGCCTCCACGGCACTTTGTTCACAGGGGCTGGAATGTCCTCTCTCATCTCAATCACAGAGATCACTGCACTGATTTTCAGCACAAAGCAACCCACAGACTTGGACATTGCTACTGCTTCTGTTCAGACAACTTAATTCTTCTTCTCTCATGGTATCTGAGTATCACTTCAACCACCAGAAGCACAAGGATTACCAAAAATCTGTGGACCACCTTAGTCAGCACTCAAACTGCTGGACTTGCTGACATTAGATAGTAGAGTCACAAAATGGTTTGGATTGCAAGGGACCCTCAAGACCACCCAGTTTCAGCCCTCCTGCCATGGGCAGGGACAGCTTCCACTAGAGGAATTTGCTCCGAGACCATCCAACCTGGCCTGGAATTTCCAGGGATGGAGCAGCCACAGCTTTTCTGGACAACCTGTGCCAGTGCCCCACCACCCTCACAGTGGAGAATTTCTTCACAATCTGTAATCAAAACCCACACTCTCTCAGTTTGAACCCATTCCTCCTTGTCCTATCACTCCATCCCCTTGTCAAAAGTCCTGCTCAAACAATTCAAAAGACATTGTATATAGAGACGTGAAAGTCTCAATGTACATTTACAGATTATCTACAAATAAAGAATAGGGACATTCATCCCCAACACTTCCACTATTCCCTAAAACTAGGATTATACCTCTTATGCTTTATTTCCTATTTGTAGCAATATACTGGGCAGGCTGCTGGAAACATCAAAAACTCACACTGCACATCCTGTTCTGTCCAGTGTCATCATCCTGGAAAGCCTGTCTGGCTGCTGCCACCACAGAGGGCAGGACGAGGGAGCAGGAGTCTGCAGCTCCTGCTTATAAAGAGGGCTGACACTGGAACATCAATCCCCACCTTCTTCTCCCACCTCCCTGGAGGCAACATGAGCATCAGCTGAAGGAACACGTGTGTTTGCACTCGGGTGGATGGCTGGGCTGGGCTGGGCACACAGCTGGGATAACTCAGTGCATCCCTATGGATGATGCTAGCAGAGAGTTGCTGTCTTGTGCTGCCAAAGAGCTGGATCTGTGAGTATTACACAGGGATTTCTTGTGGATATTTTAGGAGAGAAGTCATCTCAGCTGAACTCAGCCTTCTAAGAAAGGGCTGCCAGGTCTAAGCTAGTCAAAGAGGATGCTGAGCATGCCAGAGAGATATTTGTTGTATTCATTTTAAGGCTATTTTATAACTAAATCAATACTGAGAGCCTCAAAAAATTAGATGACAAGTTTTGCAAATTTTACCCAAATTTTCTGACCTAACTTTCTCCCCCATACAGGAAAACAATTTAAAAATAATTTCAATTCTGTCTCAGGATTGTTTCCTTCAATGGATTTAAGATTCTAGTAGTGAACTTACTGTTTCCTCAACATGTTTATCCTTTTTGAAAATCTTAACCAAAACACCTTACCCTCTCATCACAGCCTTCTTCAGCTAAGAACTAAATTAAATATTAAATTGAATATTAAATACTGGAGTGTGGGAAGCTTAGACCTGCTTACCAACAAGACTAAGAATCTCTTTTATCAACCTGTCATTGATTCCTGTCCAGCGTAGAAAGACTTTCCTCTTAAAATATGTAATTTCAGTAAAATTGGGGTAGTGGGAAATTTCAACATATGGATTAGATCATTCTCTTGCCTCCAAACAGGATCAGCTACAGTTAAGTGATTCCTGTTAGATGCTTATCTAGCTTGTTCTTAAAAACTTGTTAAGCTTCAACAAACCCTAAGGACAATCTGTTTCAGGTCTGCAGTCAGCACATTTTACCTGAGACCTCTCCTGAATCTCCCTGGCTGGGTTTTAAGTCTCTTAGTTTTCCACTCCTCAGAAAATATAAAATCGTGGAACGATTTGGATTGAAAGGGACCTTAAAGATCTAGCTCCAAAATCCTTGCTACAGTTAATTTTCCTCCTGTTACATATTCAAGACAGTTGCTGTGTCTCTGCATAAATTTTTAGTCCATTTTAGACTAAATAAATCCAGTGAAAGACTTCCCATTAAAGAACAGCACTGTTTGAGCTGGAGATATTGATAAGGAATGAACAAGCAGAAGTGTGTGCAAGGTGCTGCATACCAAAACAGAAGAGACATTTAGGATCCAAAACACATCCTGGCTGGGGTGACCTTATTGATTTACAACAGCAGCAACAGCTTTTACATGGAGCTGCTCAGAAAAAGGAGTAAGAACTTGTATACTTTGGATACAGTGTTTGGAAAATGTCCATATCAATATATTGCATTTTCATATATTGTACTTTCCTGTAGATTTTATGCTGAGGGGGGTAGAGGGAGAAAATTATAAAAATCTTCAGTGGAAAAATTAGTATACCAGCACAGGGTATAATTAAATGCTGAAGTTTTAATCTAAATGACATTTCACAAAACATGGATCAGGATTTACAAATAAAGGGGCCAAAAATCTAGCTCTAATGCTAATATTTAGAGAGTAAATAGGAGGTCTGACTTCTGAAAGTGACAATATTTTTGTCACTTCCATTTAAATTAGGTGGGCAGCATTTCTAAAATCTGTACATAAGTTGGGGAACCCAAATATGGATGTAAATTCTAGGTTATACCTTTGAGAATCTCACCTTAGAGCAGTAGAACATGTGCTGCCTGATGGAAGCACAGGAACCTTGCCACCAGCACTCTTCCGAGGGATTGAAGCACCAGGTTTTAATAAACATTAAGCTTATTTTGTTTACTTAAACTGTGCTGGAAAAATGGTGTGCAAGGAGGCCTATTGAGAAATATCTTCTTTTTATTTACATATAATTATTTTTTCATGTTGTCCAGGGGAAATATCAATCTCACAGGTCTGCGCAGCGTCCCATTCCTCCACCGGGTTCTATTTTCATGCCAGTGATGCTCAAAAGAGGATGAGATGTCAGAGTGTCAGCTCAGAGCCACTTCCCCTCGCCACACAGTGATGCAGCACATCCCATTCATAGAGCAGTTACATCTGGCTTTGAGGAACTCCAGGAATTTGAAAATAAGGACCTTCCAGCTCTGTAGGATGAGGGAGTAACGAATCTGACCCGAGGTCATTGCGCTGCTGGAGCCCAGAACAAATTCAAACCACAACTGATGGGCGTGAACCAAAGCACAGCAGAGAGCAAGGAAAGAGAAAGGTTCACAAGAGCAACAGGGCCTTGCCAGTGATGATTTTCTCGCAGAGTTAGTTGGAAATTCAAAGCTTGATAAAAATGGCCCATTTTCTGATTCTGTAATTTTTGATTTGTGGAGGAAAATGTACTAACTGAACCACTAAAATCAGGGATGGGCAATAAACCTCTTATCTCATTTCCTTCTATGCCTGGATTTTACTAAGGAGCATTGTTTAAGATCTTTGGGAATATCCTGATGTCAAAAGCAAATTTTCTGTTCACCTGAGTCTTTTTGGTATTTTTAAAAGAGACTTTTTTCCCCCCCCCGCTTAGAGAAAATGCTAACTGTCTGCTGTTCAGTGTACAGGAGGTCATGATTTAAAATCCTACTTGGCCACAGGATCCTGGTGTAAGTCACTGTACCTTTATCTTTCAGATCATTTCTTCCCCATGAAAGGTCAACCATGGAGTTATGCAGTTTGTGAGGCCTTCAGTTGCTGCAGAGATGAGGTCTATATAGGAAGATAAAGCTCTTATGACCAAGACAGATATTGCTGGAGCAGAAAATATGATAATTCATTTATCTTTGTTGCTGCATGGTGGCTCAGGGTTAGTAATGATGCTGTGGAATGCAAAGATGAAGAGCAAAGATAATGTGTTGTAACATATGACCTTAGTGATGAGCGACATGAAAATCCATACAAGCCAAAGCCCAAAATGTTGTCTTCTGCAAATATTCTGGTTTATAACCATCTTTTAAAAATGTATTCATCACATGAAGCCACATAAATAATTTTTAATAAAAAAGGGAGTAAAATCTGTGTGCTGGACCCTTAGACACTGATTAGGTCTGAACTTATTGCCAAAATAAAAATGCTCAGATGCAATTTTGGAGGAGTTTAAAAGATTCTTATTAATGGTCCTCTCCCCGCTTACCCTTTAGGTTTCCAACAGCAATTTCTTTTAATCACTGGACTTAATATACTCCAAGGTACTGAATTCCATGTCGGCTGTAAACAGGCAGCAAAACATTTACATGTTGGCTTCCTTCAGCAGCTCATATTCAATTCAAGGAGTGAACAACGAAGCAGCGCTGCTGTGCAAGACCCAAATTGTGCTGCTGGCAAGAAGATTCTCAAATAACTCTGGATCTCCTGGGAGAAGGAATATTATACTACGGAATAGAGAGTATTTGCCATAGAGCAAGCCAGTCTGTGGGCTTTTATCACTCTCCTTTCATTCTGTTTATTTATTTGTTTGTACTGTCACCGATGTCATCTGAAACCAAGAAATGCAATAAGGTTAAATCTATTGCGGGGAATTATTTTGATCAGCCAATTACACGAACCAGTTCACCTTGCCTCTGATATGCCATCAAACATGGGTATGAGCATTTGGTGCAATCAATCTATTACACATCAATTTTATGGCTGTATAATGAGGTTTAATTGCTGTTTTATTAGTCTGACTAATATTAAGTGCTGGTAATTGCTTTGCATTCAACTTGGCGCTCTCATTTAAATTACATATCCAATATTTAACCATAAATGTAGACCACCTTTTTGCCTAATGAGTTTTTGGTTTCCTCCTTGTGCAACAAGAAAAGCCCATTTAGGGTGATTTTCCTCCTTTGTGAATGTTCTTTGGCCCTGAGGAACAGAGGCTGGAAAAGCTAAATGTTGTTCTTGGTAAATGTGCAGGCCCTTGGCATTTGAAAAGTGAACTTCAAATTGCCTTTTGACAGAAATATAATATGTTTTTTGTGTACTAATGAGGGAATTGCTAAGGTGTGTAAACACATTTGTAGTCCCACTGAAGTCTATGGGACTACTCAGACACTTTAAGTTATGCACATCCTTGGGGGAACAGTAGGGCTGATGCTTGCTACCCTGGGGCACACATGGCAAACAAGTCTGGCAGGATGCAGGATGGATTCTGACTGACAAGCCACAGACCCAATGTTCTTGCCAGCCAGGATGTTACAATCACAGGCTTGGATGCTCAGACTGAGCTTTAGGAGGAAATTTACTGAGCTTCAGTAAATTCCTTGGTATAAGAAATAAGGAAACCTTTTCGCAGACCCAGTCTTGTTCTGTGGCTTCCTCCCATTCACAAGGACTTCACTGAGGTGGTGAATTGCTGGATTGTTTGAGTCGGCAGCAGTTTTGTTATTTCACTTGGCTTCTCCTGGATTTCCTTTTTTTTTTTTTTTTTGAAATAGACTCCATCTGATTTTGCAGGGATGAGCTCAGCTCGCTGAGCAGACATGCCAGTTGCCATTAAAATCATCTGATCCTCCAGTGACAGCTGGCTAATATCACCCTGCAAGCACCTCATGAGCTAAAATCAGTCTGTATTTTGGAAACAGAGGCCTAGTGTTGTAGAGTGCTGTAAAATTGTATATAGTGCTGGGGTGAGTCACGTGGCTGGTTCTGAACTGCTGAAATTCTGATCAGGACAGAGCAGAGATTGAATCAATAAGAATTTATTGCATTTTATTGCGATTCTCTTTCTGGATCTGTGAAAGAGTTAATATAGCTAGAGACCTTGTGAGAGTCAAATATCCACTGCTGGATGTTTACTGGGCTACAAACCAATTACTGAAAAAATCCTAGGATCACAAAATGGTTTGAGTTGGAAGGGACCTTAAACATCATCCAGTTCCACCCCCCTGCCAGGGGCAGGGACACCTTTCACCAGAACACATTGCTCCAAGCCCCATCCAACCCGACCTTGAACACTTCCAGGGATGGGGCAGCCACAGCTTCACTGGGCAACCTGTGCCAGAGCCTCACCACCCTCACAGTCAAGAATTTCTGTCTTATATCCAATCTAAATCTCCTCTCTTTCAGTTTGAAGCCATTCCCCCTTTTCCCATCACTCTATACCCTTTTCAAAAGACTCTCTTTAGCTTTCTTTGAGTAATATAACTCATTTTACTAGTATTAGGAGCTGATAACCTGTGGACCCAGAACCTTCTGAAGCTGGGGCTTAAACCTCCCAGGAACCCAGGCCACACTTTTCAGCACCATTAATGGTAATATCATCCTTCAGCTGAACACATGAGGTCACAAGTGTTTATTCTGTAAAAAAGGAAGCCAAGTAAAACTTTCAGACCTCATCATGACCCAGAGCCTGAGCACCTATGAGTCTTTATATCAAAAAACTCTGTTTGATGATGGAGATGCCCACATTTGCCATGGTTGCCTAATATTTTGCAGCAGAGGGACATATATTTGCACATCCCAAGAGGATATTGTATCCACCACCTTACAGGGAATTCCCATTAAATATGTTTATTATATGCTTCAAGAAATCAAATGTTGAACTTCAGGTTGGATGGGGCTTTGAGCAGCCTGATCTAGTGGAAAGTGTCCCTGTTCATGGCAGGGGGGTTGGAACGAGATAATATTCAAGGTCCCTTCCAAACCAAACCATTCTACGATTTCATGATTCTGTGATCTTGAACAGCCATTGGCACCTCCTCACTTCCACTGGCTTTCTATGCAGTCAGCACATGGTTATCCTGTTTTATCTGTTGGTTATCCTGTTTATCCCTTGAAGTTTTCTAAGGTTTCAGAGACACTTTGCTCTTCTCAACTGAATTAATAAAACATACAGACAATTGGCTCTACATTCCCATCCTTCCCCTCTCCCTCACTTTCACGAGTGGGAATTGCAGTTACTGTACCCTGGATTTCCTGTTGTGTTCCCCAGCACCAACAACCTTGACACCAGTCTCTGAGAAGCCACGTGGGATTATTTGCACCATTTTGAGCTCTGCTACCTGACACTGAAAAGCTTCACCACAGTAACAAAGAACTTCAGTGTGGAGCTGACCTGAAAGTCAAAAAAGTGTTTCATCGGGGCTGATGTGAGCAAAATCTTCCTCCTGAATTTTTTGCTGATGTTTCTGAGTGCTTGGGCAGCAATTGGGCGCAGGGAGCTGGTCAGTGAGTGAGAAAATGCCATTTTTACACATTACTGTTTGGAGATGAGCTGCTTTTTTAAGTGTGGCTGTCAGTCCCTTCACTGTCACGTTAAATCCTTACCCATGGTGATTCCTGCTCATCCACACTGACTGCCAGTGTGGAGGTCAGGAGTGAGCTCCCCCCTCCCCATGGCAAGCTGGCAGGGCATTTACATGTGAGGGACTAACTCACCTTCCTTGGAAGCACTGAGCTGAGGTTCTCAGTCGGGAGCAAAAGGCCAGAACAAAGGTCTGACATTACAGATGGACAAACATTTGCAGCCCTCTGTTGCTTCCTGTTGCTGTTTTAATTTTCTTTGACAGACATTGCCAGACCATTTTAGTCCAGCCCAGCCCAGCTCTGCTTCTGGCAGGCAGAAAAGGAGCAGTAGGAATCCCTTGATGGCAGGCAGGAACCAGAATTCACCTTAGATCTCAGCTACGCCTTGGACTTTGTCTCTTGGAGCCTTTTCAGGGTCTACTAATTCAGAAATCAATAAATAAACCCCTAACTAAGAAGAATCCATCAACTACCTTGCAAAGATCCCTCCCATCACAATCCTCTGCAATGTACAACACAAAAAGTTGAAAGACTAGAACAAAAAATCTCTGTCAGGGCTGAGTGGCAGCCTCCTAAATCATGCTGGAGACTAAGGCAAAACCTGAATTTGTCAGAGACTAAGGAAAATATCTATCTATATGTATAAAGATATAGAATCTTTATATATATATATATATATATATATATATATTTGTGCCAGGCTGGACAGGGCTTTGAGTAACCTCTTCTAGTGGGAGGTGTTTCTGCTCATGAAAGGTGGATTGGAATGAGATGACCTTTAATGTCTCTTCCAAGCCAAACTATTCTATGTTACCATAGTTTGGATTTTATGATTCTATGATTCTATGATTTTGTCACCTTTGAAGGTCCTTTCAAACCCAAAACATTTTGTGCTTCCATGATTTAGGGAAGCTAGAGATCCTGACGTACTGAAATTCAGACATGAAGAACCCATATTGTCACTAAATATATATATATATATATATATATATATATAAAACACATATATACATACACACACATATATCCTTATTCTAGATGTTTAGGAGTTCATTCTTCCAAATTTCTCCATTCCCATCCAAGTCTTTAGCCCAGACAAAGTAGTTCCTAGACATGTTCTGAGATCTAGCAAGATCCAGGGACCATTCTCATCTATGAATTTGGATGTGACCAGCTTATTTTGGGAACTAAGAGAACTATAGAAGTGGTCAAACCATGACAAGTGGATTTAGTGCTAGATAATAGGCCCTTGCAGTGATTCTTTTAGCAACAAAGATGAGGTTGTAGAATAAAGGACCTATTAATTATTTTTGAAGTCCAGAAAGGAAAACCTTTCAGGACTAGATCTGAGGTGCTATAGATCAGTATCAGAGCTGTGCTGGTTTACACCAGCTGAGCAGTTATCCTGCATCCTTAAAAACAAAAAACCGGACAAATATGGAGCTGCTTATTGTTTTTGTCAAGAATCATTTCACCTCTCCCTTTCTTCCTTCCCTCCATGTCTGAAAGTATTTACCACTGAGCAGTGAAAGCAAATAAACAAGGAAGGTTAAAATCTAAAAGCACTCATCCAAGTTAATTAAGTTCAGCCAGCCTCAACTACATCATCTGGTAAGATCTGGCAAGTGTGTGTGTGTGTGTGTGTGTGTACATGCCTGCCTGGGTATCTCTTCCTCTATTCAGAAAAAATCATCCAAAAGTGCACCCACTTTAAAATACATTATTTCCATGCCTGGCTCTGAAGATTATTTTTTTGTTTGTATGTTTCTTTCTTTTTTTCTTTTTTCCCCCTCTTGTCTGTTTCTGTTCTTACAGCTGCTTTCATATTTTTCTCCAACTACCCATTATTACATTTTCCTCCTTTTATTTATGATGCCTGATTCCCAGTGTACATTATTGCTGCTCTGTTGGTACTTTATTAAATATGATACAGATACAAGAGTGAGAGTGAGGTTTTATGTCCCACACATGGTGTGTCGTAATTGTGGCCTTTTTACTTTCTGTTAAGAAGTAACTCCAGGAGGGGAGGATGGGAGACTCGATTCATTACTTCTTTAAACCAAAGAAGAAACCCCAGACAAGCTTGATGAGTTGTTAAGTAGTCTTTAAAGAAGTCTTTAAATCAAGATTAGGTATCTTTCCTAAAGAGATTTCCCAGTTCAGCCACAAGTTACAGGCCTGAGGAAGAGATCACTGGTTAAATCCTGTGTCTTAGAGTATGGAAAAAGTCCAGCTACACTAAAATAATGGTTCTTCTGGCCTTTAAATTTATGAGAGTGTAATTAAAAGACAGTAGTTTTTAGCTAGCCAAGGACAGTATAAAGCTATAAACACATTCATGATGAAAATATAAATTTACTTATTGAAATCTTGGTCTGAAAAAAAGGACGTGGGACCAAGTGAGAACAGGTGGAGCATAAGAAATCTTTTTCTGGACCTGTAGTCACTTTGTATCTGGAATTTGTCTGAGAAATTTCTTAGAATCCCTTCTTTTATGTCGCCTTTTAGTACTTTGAAATTTTAATGTATTTTATGTCCACCCTTCCCCCACCAGGGAAAGATTAGTCCTACCCCATCTCTAAACTTCACTGTGGACATTTCCATGCACTGTTGCTTTGCTGAGACTCTCGGAGTCTAAGCTCTGAGCAGGGCCCAGAGACTTTCAGCTGCATCAGTGCTGGAGTCCTGGCATTGCTAGAAAGCAAGGAATGATAATGAAATGGGATGATTCTTTGGTATTCATTTTCCCATGATTAGCACCAGTCCTGATCAAAGGCAGAGGGGTGCCAGGAAAGCAGAGCACTGTAGGCCATGAAATGGCCATCACCCCAATTATTTCATTGCCAGATCCCTGGCAAGGCAGGACCTCTCCTGGGAACCAGCTCCTCGTTGAATTTTGGCCACTACGCCCTCTTTTCTTCCCTCAGGAGCACTTTGCAATTGAGGACTTTTCCCTTCATCTGTCCAAACTCCATATTTCCTATCAGCTTTGGCCTGATCCCAGTTCTTCTCTATCCTGCCTAAAATTTCTAAGAAGCCTTGACTGCAGATAACATTCACACAAGGATCAATAACCAGGTCTTCTTTCCATGGTGGGACAGTCCATTCTCCCCCACAAATCTCCAAACCACAACTCCCAGAGACATATAAAATATTAATATGAAGCTTGGGTTGCATACATAAAAACACAATGAAATAGGCATTAAAAATACTCACTGAGCAATCAGGAGCACCTTCCTGACTCCGAAGACATGAAATGAAGCTACCATGAGATGAGGAGTGGTGCCATTTGAATAATTTGCTTAATTTCTCTACATTTCTTCCACATTTATAGAACCTTCCCTGTAAGCATTGTTGTCTGTGTGAGCCAAAGAAGTCAGGAAAGAACAGGCAATGTCAATCCTATATTTTTTGCTGCCCCTTTTGTTCACACTTTGTTTTGCCTGTTCATTTAGAAGACATATCCACACCTCAGGAACGTAATATGGGAGGAAAAACTGGCAAGCACAGATTAGAAACAAGATCAGAAGTAAGGACTCAAAACGTGGATCTCTAGAGATCAGTTTAGTCTGTTGTGAGATTATGAGAATCTGTATTGAAGCTTTGAAGTCCTTCAAGTCATTATTGTTTAATAAAGTGACTTTGTATCCCTCATTTAATGCCTGGATCAACACGATGGTGTTTTTTACCTCCTTGTAACAGAATGTAACTTTGATGGATTTACTGGTGTCTTCAAGTTCCACCCACCCAGCTAAAAGGAAAGAAGGAAGGAGACCTAACTTTGTATTCCCAAAAAGACCTTTATGTGATAGCGAGATGTTCCCATTGGACTAAGAAGTTTCAGAAACTGTAAACCAACATGCAATTACTAAATCCAGCTGATTTCAACCCCAGGATACCTTTGATTATCTCTGCTGGCTCTCAATTCTCTGTGCCAATTTCCACCATGTTTGCAACCATATTTAACCTATCACTCTCAGTCATTTCTTTTTGAAACATTTGAGTCCTCCTTATGTAATATTGTGCAACTGACTGGATAATTTATCTTCTTCATATGCCTTCCTTTTTATCTTCCTCAGTCTCCTCTCTCCCCATAGCTATATTCAGTCCAAGTGGGATTCAGGGTTTAAGCACTTTAGAAGGTCTTTTTCTAAAACCTGAATCCAAACAAGGGACCTCTGTGAATCATCATGGAGTAACTGAAGCAGGGGAGGCCAAAAACACCACAATTTCAGTGAGAGAACACCTCCACTGTTGCCAACCCATAACTTGCAACTTGCATGCTTTTAATAATAATTAAACCTGTGGGTCTCATAACTCCTTTTCCAAAAGACCTGAAGAGGCATTTGCTCAAATAGGATAAAATGATAGAACCATAGAATATCCTGAGTTGGAAGGGACCCACATGTCCAATTCCTGGCCCTGCACAGGACACCCCCAAGAAGCCCATCATGTCACTTGGAGCATTGTCTAAACACTCCTTGAGCTCTGGCAGCCTTGGGGCCATGACCACTGCCCTAGGGAGCCTGTTCAGTGCCCAACCACCCTCTGGGTGGAAGAATTTTTTCCTAATATTCAACTTAAACCTCCCCTGGCAGAACTCCACCCATTTCCTCTGGTCCTGTCATTGATCACCAGAGAAGAGATCGGTGCTGCCCCTCCACTGCCCCTCGTGAAGAAGCTGAGCTGTAGATCATGAAAAAAATGAAGCTTTACATGTAAGCTCAGGAGTTAAGTCTTTTGCTTTGCTAAAAAGTCCACCAAGGACCCCAAATCAGACAACACTGAGAGCTCCAGAGCCCACTGAAATTATAGAGAATGAATTCAAACAAACTGTACAAACCACTTAGAGGTGGAGGTAATATTGGCTGTGTTGTTGTCAGCCCCTCTCCCGATTATCAGCAGCAGAGCTGAGCTGTCTGCTGAAAAACACATTTGTTTATACAGTAGATTGAGAATATTTGTGTGCTCAGCAAACTCCTTGGGGGTATAAACAATGTGTTTCTGAAGAAGCCCAGTGTCATTAGAATAATCAAAACTTGTAGGGTGATAAACAGAGTCACAAACAGAAGGTACTACACAGGCTCTCGAGTGCGGCACCGCGTTCAGTGTCGAGTCCCCAGGATGATCTGTTCAAACAGCTTTTCCTGTGGTGCAGACACAGGTTGCCACGTCCTTCATAGAGGAAACAAGGGGGAGACATGGTCATGGTGCATTTTTGTTGAGACCTCATCAGCAGCCTGCTGGCAAGTAGCAGAAATCTCCTTTTCATTTCAAAAGGCCCAAGCCCTTTTAATTATGCAAGCCATGTGAAATGTATCAGAGCGGAAGGATGTCCATTTCCTTTATCAAGGAGACCAGACCAAGGCCAAATTCCTATTTGGGTATATTTATATTTTCCTCATAGGCTGTATCAAGGATAAAGTACCCTTTCATCTAAATTATATCATAGAATATCCTTAGATGGAAGGGACCCACAAGGATCATCAAAATCCAATGTGTCCATCAAAATCCACCATGTCCCTGAGAACGTTGTCCAAATGCTCTTTGGGCTCTGTCAGGCTTGGTGACACTACCACTCCCCTGAAGACTTTATTCCAGTGTTCAATCACCCCCTGGGGGAAGAACCTTTCCCTAATATCCAACCTAGACTTCCATTGGCCCAGCTTCATGCCATGTGAGTTAACTGGGTCTACAGTAGCCAAGACTGTGATTATCTAATGTGGACCAGCATTTGACCTGGGTATTTTCAGCATACAAAATGTTTCTGTGATCCTGTGACAGCTTTAATTTTGTGACTGCCCTTTTGAGCACAAAGGGTGCAAAATAGAGGGATGTGCGCATCTCTGGAAGTGTTCAGGGCCAGGTTGGATGGGGCTTTGAGCAACCTGGTCTAATAGAAGGTCTCTCTCCTTCATTAGAATAAGATGATCTTTAAAATCCTTTCCAATCCAAACCATTCTGTGATCATATGTGTTGCATTCCTGTGCTGTGGTGCTCTTTCATACCATAGTTTAGCACCATGAAAAAGCATTGCAGGGCACTGAGTCTGTATTGAGGGAAAATGGAAGTGTTTGAGAGTGAAAATCCTCAGGGTACAGTGTGTTCCTCTAGAAAACTCCCTTGCATGGGAGTAAAAAAGCATCAGGTTATGGAGTGGAGCCTGGAAAGAATTGTCTTGTAATCTATGGCTGTACTGTGATGTGCTTAACAAAGGGAAACTGGGGGTGAACAGATAAATGCAGTGATGATAATCAGGTCTTAACCCAAGGTAACAGTGTAGGAAAATTCTTAAAGACTTCTCTTGGAAAATCAAGTCTTATGGACTTCATTTAGAATTGTAATATGGATTAGATGATGAGAGTTGATCCTGAGAGAGTTGGGTATGTTGAGCCTGGAGGAGAAAAGGCTCTACCTTACAGCACCTTCCAGTACCTAAGCAGGACATACAGGAAGGCTGGAGAGGGACTTTTTGCAATATCATATAGTGATAGGGCAAGGGGAAGACTTCAGGCTGAAGGAGGTCAGATTTACATTGGATATCAGAAGAAATTCTTCCTTATGAGGGTGGTGAGGCCCTGGCACAGGTTCCTCAGGGAGCTGTGACTGCCCCATTCCTGGAAGTGTTCAAAGCCAGGTTGGATGGGGCTTGGAGCAACCTGGGATAGTGGAAGGTGTTCCTGCCCATGGCAGGGGGCTGGAACTGAATGATCTTTAAGGTCCCTTCGAACCAAAACTATTCTGTGATTCTGTGATTTTATGAAATAAGACATATCTTCAGAAATTACTAAGTGGGATTTAACCCTGATTTCCCTGTCATGGAAAGTAGAAGATGTATAAAAACATGTAGCAAATACAGCCTTCTACTTCACCAGCTATATCGAGTGAAGTTGCTATGATAACAGTGAATTGATAAAGTTCTTTATGACAGTGTCATTTTAATTTTTTTTTTTCAAATAATAAGACCACAAATGTGCAACATAAACCAAAAGTCTGCATTTTACACACACATTTTTTTGGTGCTGATAACTTGGTGAGCTGTTAAGATTAATGCAGTCTTCAGGAGTTGGTCAAAAAAAGGAGAAAGGAAGATAAGAAGACATAAAATTAGTAAAAACATGCCTAAGGCTTTTGACTTCTTGACTTTAGTCTCCTTCTCACAGCACTGTGATGACTGACAGAAATCCTCTGAAGCCTGTTAATTTTGTTTTATTCCTTCTGTCCTGTTTTTCCACTTCACTTAGTGCAGATTCTTCCTCTGAAGGTTAAGGATCTCTCTTTAAGTATATTTCATCACTTCTCAAAATTTGTGAGCAGTTAACTGAGTTTTCTCAGTCTCCTGCTCTTAGTCTCTCTCCCTCTTTCCCTTTTCCCCTCTCCCATTCTTCCCATCGCCCATCCAGAAAACAACCAAAAGGCAGCTATCAAAGAAAGGAATTCTGGCAGGAAAGAGTTCAGGTGAATGGGGTAGTTGTGCTGCTGTCTTCAGGAAGAGATCTATCCCCTGAAAAATAAAAGAAAAACATAATCTAATTCAGAGTTCCTTCTCCAACACACTCCAGGAGTTGACATCTTGATAAAAGACACGGTATCCAAAGCAATTGTTCAGTTGTTCAATTTTACCTCCAAGGCTCAAATATTCCCATATCCCACTATCCACCCACCTATATTGCCCAAATTACTTTTGATTTCTCTTCCACTTTTGTAATACTTGACGTACCTCAGACCTTTTCTCTTTGCTTGGTGTCATATAGGATCACAGAATGGTTTGCATTGGAAGATCATCTACCAGACTTTAATCTGTATACTCTTTAGATCTGCACCATTTCATCCTCTTGATTTGAACTCCTCTCATGTTCCCCTCCCTGGGCCTTCCAGTGTCTCTCCTAGTTCTGCTGTAATGTCAGGTGCCTTCTCAAAAATCACATCACACCAGCTTTGTGAAGCTCATGCCTTGACCCTCATGAAGCCAAGTCTCTTCCAGAAGATACATCTACAACTTGTAGGTGTTGTCCCTGTATTTTCTATTAAGTTGCCTTACAAACCCTTTCTGTAACAGTTCTGACCACCACACAAGCCTGTGAAATGTTACGGAGCGCTGTGTAGAGCAAACATTGATTCCCATTTCAGGGAAGTGCTGCTCCCTTCCCCTCTCTGGCAGAAATAATCTGGGTATATTTTCACTCCCAGTCTTTTCCTCCTGTGTGCCTGCAGTAGCAGAGGCCTGCAGGCAAAAACAATCCTGCAAATTTGAAATGTTATCCCACTGATCTCCCTCTTCACCTGTTTGCACTGGGACATGTATAAGCTTTAAGCCTACACCAGCTGGATGTGGAAGCTGACCAGGAAGGAACCAGCTCCTGTCTGCAGCTTCAACTACAGATGGATGTCAGTATAACTCTTTAGGATGCTCTGGCTACAGTTAAACTAAACTAAAGAAGGATACATTTCTGAGTATTGACCCTCAATCACAGACACTGCTAAACTGCTAACACAGTCCCTGCTGTGATTTTTTTGACTTCTACTAATTCAGACAAATGGAATTGTTTGCTGTTCTTCAAATCTGCAGGCACATGCAACCCAAATTAACCACCTCATTGGACTTTCCCAGATATGTAGCCTGGGGAATTTCACCTAGAGGAATGAGTCCTGTAAGAAGACGTTTTATTTGAATCTTTACACTGCTTGAATAACAGAGCTGTCCAAGATAATGGATAAAATAAGAGTCTGTGTGAAGGCACAAGAGGTTTGGGATTTTTCCCCTATCCTGTATATCAATTACCTTTGTTCTGGACAAAATACATTATCTCATATCTTATATTCTACACCTCTTAGAAGGATACAAGATTCATCTGGTTTAAAGTAGTCATATCCTCCCCACATTCCTGCTATTTATCTACAGAGAAGGAAACACTTGTGAGCAAACTCTTACAAAAAATAAACAATAAAACAGAGTTTCAGAGTGGAGAATGGGGAAAAACGGGAAAGTCTTGATCTCTCGTGTTCCCTTGGGCCAGTGGTAAAACAGCTGCACAGTCATTTCGATGAGACAGCTGCTGCAGCAGATCCTATGCAGAAAAACTGTACAGCCAAATAAGTTTGCGATGACCTAAATTTCCCTTGTGCTGTCACCAGCTCCCTTCAGTATCGACACAAGATAATTCCCATCCTTTCCCCAACTCCAACCTCCCCATCCTTCCATTACTGGTGGTGTGTCATTTGCTGCACAGATGTTTCTCCCAAGCCAGTGCAAGGTTATTTTTCAAGTGACTTCTTCCAGCAGATGTTCCCCAGTTCTCAGGTGTGTGTGTTGTCCTCTCCACTGAGCCGAAACTCAGCGATGCACTTGACATATTGCAGCGCTGCTGCCTCTTTGAGCTGGAGGGTCGGTGACATCGCGCATCACTGACACCTCGTGCTCCTGCCAGGCTGCTTGACGACACCTTCCCTCAGCAACAGGCCTCCCTGCTCCTTGCCCTGCTGGTTCTGCACTACCTGGGCTGCACAAAGCATCTTTCTGTGCTGCCTGAAATGAACTTCTATAATTGCTGCGGAGCGTGTGCCCAAAAAGAAGAATTAATTTCACCTATTATTCAGGCAGCCAAGTTCTATTTCCCCGTAGAGTCAGAGAGGAAAGCCAGATGAAATAGCTAAAGGACATTTATAAAGCAGTGTTTTGAATACAAGACCTTCTTCTTCCTGGTACCTGGGGAGTCAAGGTCAGATAATCAGGCACTGTAGGAAAGCTGGATAAACCACCGAGCTCTTTCCCTCAAAGCCCATAATGGAAGTCCACCTTAGCAGATCATTAGCAGGAATTTGTCCCTGTCCTTCTCTCCAATCTCTGTTTTCCTGTACAGTTCAGATGCTTTCCCAGCTTTCATCTCTTGGCATAATTTAACTTTTTTTTTTTTTTTTTTTTTTTTTTTTTTTTTTTTTTTTTTTTTTTTTTTAAACATCACAGGGGTGCAGACTGGCTCGCAATGACAGCCCTGTTTGGTTCAGCTAATATCTGGGCTAGCTTTAGCCTCAGGCTATGGAACAACTCCTTGTGAGCCTTCTGTGAGATAAAATGATAAGTAGAATCTTTAATTATTATTGTTTTTAAATGGATACTATACATTGAACTCAAAGAAGCAGTAGTCTGTATTTAATTAGAGAGAGAAGAAAACCTGACAAAAAATTTCCTCCCTTCACCCTTTCCCCTCATTTCTCCCATCTGAACTCAGTCCCTCAATCAAGTGTCCCTGGATAGAAGAAAGACAAAACCAAATCCTTAAAAAACTCTCTGTAGATAGACAATCCTGGGCCATAATAGGAACAGGACTACAGCTAGTGGATGCTAATATTTTTTTTTCAAACTCTCTGTCTCAGATTGGCCCCTTCATTTCTTTTCTTCCCATCATGCTCTTTCCTTATCCTTGGATCAACAAAATTCAGTATTTTAGCTCCTCACTGCTGAGCTGCAGCAGAGGAAAAAGGGACTTGCGTGTTTACTGCCAGGCAAGCTTGCAGAAATGGGACCAAGACAAATCTCCTTCCAGACATTTTGGCTACATCCATGCTGGTCGGCTAAGGAAGTGTCAGGATCGGCTCTCCATCCCTGAGGCCACCTGGCACAGCCCAGACATTTCCTTAGTGTTAAACAACCTCACCTACAAAATAAAGCAGCCAGTTCCAACTTGCCTACTGGGGACAGTGCCTGGGGTGCATGCTGGCTCTTGAGCTGTGCCTGGGAATTGTCTGGGACAGCACTAACCTGGATCGCCAGCCTGCCAAGGACCATCAGAGCAGCCTCAAAGACTGTCAAATCCCAGTGTTTGCTCCAGCGCAGTGGTGCTGGTTTGCAAATTGGCATAGCCGGATCCCATGCAGATGTGCACATATCCATGGTTGGATTTGATGATCCTGAAGGTCCTTTCCAACCTTAATGATTCTATTATGACTCTCTACACAGATACACACACATGTGTGCATGTAGGTATGGATCAGCAGGGACTTTTCCTAATTACACCATAACCTCATCCCCATCCCACCGGTTTGTTGAAGTCACACTGCTTGAATTGGGTGAGCAGTTGCTTTTATAGGCAGGTTTTTCATGGTGTTGCCTACTTGGTTTTATTTTGCTGGTTCCCCCCCCCCCCCCCCCCGTAATTCACAATATTGGCCCCTACTGTTTTTCAAAGATTCATTTTATATCTTTAAGAATCATCATAAAGGTGGCCTTCCAGTATCTGAAGGGAGCCTAGAGGAGAGATGGAGAGAGACTGTTTAAAACAGCATGGAGTGACAGAACAAGGAGGAATGGCTTCAAACTGAAAGAGAGCAGGTTTAGATTAGATATTAAGAATAAATTCTTTACTGTGAGGATTGTGAGCCACTGGCACAGGTTGCCCAGAGAGGCTGTGGCTGCCCCATGCCTGGAATTGTTCAAGTCCAAGTGGAACAGGGCTTGGAGCAACCTGGGATAGTGGAAGGTGCCCTTGCATATGGCAGGGGTTGGATGGTCTTTAGGGTCCCTTCCAACCCAAACCATTCCATGATTCTGTGATTATGACATCTAGAAGAATGAAAATGTGCTGGAAGTTAAGTCAGCAAGAACTAGGGGAGCTTGAACATCAGTGCTCCACCACAAATGACCTGATCTCTCTCAGGCACATGCAAGTGGGGAAAGGTCATTAACACCTATGTAGATAAGTGCAGGCAGACGTAAACTTGCATTTTAAGCTGCCTAGACATGAGCCAGCTGCTGCCTAAAGTCTGATGGACATCATCATGATCTGAGATTGCATTAGCATGGCAGCCTAAACCAGTCTGGCTGCATCTGTATTAAAATAGCCCATCATGAGCTGAATACAGACACAAGTCTTTGTCCCTTATCATCTCTATGGATACCCTCAGGAAAGCTGCCGTGGCTTTGATCCAAATCAACCAGCATACCCAGTGCCTGGTCATAGTTCAAGGCCATCAGGAAAGAGGGATTTTTCATCAGGAAACTCTTGGGTTCTGTGTGTGGTAAGACAGGGGTATAAGTAATGTCATGTCATGTGGCTTCAGAATAATCAAGAAGTGTTTCTACCTATTCATTAGTGTAGATATTCCTCAAACATTGGCTTGGATGGTTCTGCTTGGATCTCCCAGTCACATGTTCCTATCCACCTTGACTCAGGTAATCCAAATGTGGGATTGGATGGTCTGGCTGAAAACTAGTCCAATAAATATATCAGTTTTAGCAACCAGTGGCCCTTTCTCACTACCTTTTCTCAGTGAAAGAAGAGAGAGCAGGTTTATGCACACAAGACTAGGGGAGAGAAGAAAAAAGAGTCATTAAAATCCTAGAATGGTTTGGGTTGGAAGGGACCTTAAAGTTCATTTCATTCCAACCCTCCTGCCATGGGCAGGGAGACCTTCTACTATCCCAGGTTGTTTCAAGCCCTATCCAACTTGGCCTTGAACATTCCCAGGATGTCATCAGTCTGTACTTGGATTTATTTGATCTTTCCTAGATCTGGTGCTTGACTAGAAGAACTGAACAGCTCCAAAGATGCCCTGGGAAGTTGTGTGCCCATCCATCAACCAGTGGCTTTATAAAGAATAAAATTTCCTTTGAACAATCTCTATCAGGCCCAATAATATCACATGCATTTTTATAGCCAGATAAGCACAGTTCTAAACCCTGACTGAAAAGCCTTAACCTCAAACAGGCATCATTATCACAACGTTGCTTCAATGGTTCAAGATCAGGCTGTGTATCTGTCTTCCTGCTCTGTTGCACATACAAACAGAGATGTAAAAAAGAGTCATTTTAAGAATATATTCAAGTTCTGCTCTCACATATAGATACACCTAAATATGAACCAATTTTAACATATTTTTGAACCGTATTTATAAATGTAAATATACATCACAAGCATTTAAAACATCAAGATTAAAATCTTTCCTTGAGCAAACTGCCTCCCACTGAAAGGACACCAAGAGAATGATGGGGAAATGGGAAGCATTTGAAATGGAGGGTTTGAATCCCTTGGTTTGTCATATTTGAATGGAAATAGCATTAAAATACAGCCAAATTAAAAGATCCAGGTATTCTAAGAAACTTTTGTGTTCACAGGAGAAGAAGCAGAAGTGAAGGGAATAGATAACTATCAGAAGCAAAAAAATGTTATTCCCCTCTTATTATTGCTATTAATTACAAATGCTACTACATCCTACTAATAATTTATAGCAAGTGCAGAATTAAATCAGTCCATTCAAAATACCACAGCAGGAAAAACAGTCTTATTTTGAACCTATTCTACAAATACATCTCTGATGTTCCCACTTGTCCCCTTCCCCAGTCTTTTGGAAATAAATGAATAAATAGATTCACATATACTTAGATTTTTAGGCCAGAAGGGAGCATTACAATCATCTTGGTTGTTCTTTCCAAAAAACAGGCCTTATAATTTTATTCTCATGTCTGACTCATAACTTTTCTGAGTTACTCTGTACTCTTTCAAGCTGTATATTATTCTGATTTAAACAATTCAAGCAACACAGAGTCCACTATATTCTTGGATGAGTTGATTTGATAGTTAATTATGATCACTGATAAGCATTTTGTTGTTGATTCCAAACTGATATAGTTTAGATACAACTCCAGGAAATGAGATTTTGGGCAGCATTTTCTGCCAAATCACGAGCCCTCAGCCCTCTATAAATAAGTCATGCCCATCTGTAAAAGCTTTGGCCTTCTCTTTTAGTTGCTAAAAATCACATTAATTTTGTCAGTGTTTTCAGTCAGTGTTTGGGTTTTACAAAATCCAAGAGCCTTTGAGCAGTAAAGGAGTTAATATTGTCCAGAGAGTTTGTGCAGTTTCCATCCCTGAAAGTGTTCAGGGTCAGATTGGATGGGGCTTGGAGCAACCTGGGGTAGTGGAAAGTGTCCCTGCCCATGGCAGGGGGTTGGCATGAGATGGTCTTTATGGTCTCTTCCAACCCAAACCATTCTATGATTCTATGACTCCCTGTTCAAAAAAATCTAGAAATCCATGAAAACTCACCTGTACCTGTACCTACAAAATTTTTAAGGACTTTGAGAGCTTTGGATGAAAGCCATCACATAAATGTGCACTATTGCACTGCCATTATTATTGGGCTATCATTCTGTCTTTTGCCTTTTGGAATTGTTTCAGCCTGCTGCCTCTCTTGCAGTTTAATTTCTTTTCTTTAACACCCCCATTGAAGAAATGAAGTGTGGGAACATTAAAAATTAGGACTGTTTTTTCTTGCTGCAGGTTCATAGATTACTCCATTATGGCTCCAACTCATTACGATGAGAGCCAAGATTATGCAGAAATAACAGGTGGCATTTGTGTAAAGCAGGACAATGAACACTCCTTGCTGAGCAAAGATATCCAAGGAAAAGCAGTTGTTAGGTGGTGGCCTGATCCTACTGGGTGGACTGTTGTACCTTTAAGGGTTTTTAATAGGGTTTGCTGCCTGTGTGCTTGGGAAAAAGAAAGATTCCATCTTCAGTTCCTGCTGACACCAGAACTGTAAGGAATGGGGAGCAGGAGGTAGAGAAAGAGTGATTAAGCATTGGAATAGCTGACTAGGGAGTTGGTGGAGTCACCATCCTTGGAACTGTTCAAAAAACAAGTGGATATAACATCTTCTGAACCTTTGCTCAGTGCACAGAGACCGCAGAAAGAAAATGTTTAGATATTTTGAAAAAGTTCACCTTGAAGGCACTTATGGAGTGAAAAAATCCTTTTATAATCAGTTCTTTCTCATCCTTCCCCTAAAATAAGGGGAATGTGATGAACTTGAACCTAAGATTTAGAGATTTCATGGGAAAAACAGCCGTGTCTTTTCTTTGTTTGAGAACCACTGAAAAAAATTCAGTTTTGGGAGGACCATTCACACCACATGAATTAAAAACTACATATATTTTTTTTCAGAATGACAACTGTTGATACTAATTTATACATGTCTGTAAAATCCAGATAAAACTACAACTAGTGTGTGAAAAATCCCCAGCATTACCACCACATAAGGGATTAACCTTCTCTTATTTTAGCAATTGTAATGTTACATATTTCAGTTAAGTCAGTCTTTTGGAGATGAGGCAAACATCCTCACAGGGTTGTTTGCCTATCCTAAAATAAATTTCTGAAAGGGATAAGGTAAAACAGTCTCTGGAGAAACATTTCTTTTACCTTTTCAATAACAGGAGCCTAATTAGAGAGTCTAATTTAGCCTAAATGGCTAAACTAGCAGAAATGAATCTCATATCTAGCTTTGCACTTTCAGCTGTGACTTAAATCTCTGTATCTGACCTCAGATCAGGCTGAAGTCATTCACTGGATGCCATCAGTAGTATCAATAATATTATTATGTCTTATATAACAATAACGGTTAATTATTAAGGGGACTACTGTTTGAAATTAGTGAATAAAACCCACATTAGTAACAGAAAAAACTACAAGAATTCTTTTACAGAAGGCAACCCCAGTTGAAAAACAACTCAGTGCAGCTAAACAAAGAACACTTACAAGATTCAGGCTGGCCCCAGTGCAAATTATATGATAGCATCTTCTGATTACTGTGTGTCTGACACAGTTTTAGCCTAGGATACAATCTGTCATGCTGGATTGCCACTGTGTGTTCTACACCAGGGAAAAATATATATCAGTAAAATTTACCATCTGTGTCATTATGTGACTACATAAATTTCAATCTGAGCATCTTTTTTAGTTTTAATTCCCAGATATATTTTTTTTTCTTGCTAAAGCTGTTATTCATATCAGCTTTTATTGTATAAACCATACTAAGTCTTTAGGGGTCTTCTTCAGATGTTCAAAAAAACCCCTAAAACCTGTATTATTAGTAAACTCCAGGTCAAGGAGTGCAACACTTTTATGTTTTGGGTTTTTTTTAAGTCCATCCTTACAATTAAAACTGACACCAGAAGGTTAAGGATCACAGCTATGGTGGGTTAAAGCTTGGCTGCTAATCACTCCCTCCCTCCTCTCCCTCTCATTATGTCAGGGTTTCTGATGGCTTTCCATTCCATAAACACCATTTGATTAACCTTACCCACGCTCCAACACCTACCTGTGAAGAGATATGGGCTGCAACATGAGGAATGTGGAAAAGTCAGTGGAGGTTTAATTGGATTAATCCCTGTGTTCTACATCTACACTGGCAACTTTCGTGACAGCTCAGCTAACACGATAATATGCAACAAAGGGATCTGGTATTCAGCAGGGTCCCACACCTTAGCTGGGGGGGATACACCTGGGGAAGCTCCACTGTGAAACAGAATAACAGGCAGCTGACAACAGCCCTGCTCTGATATTGTCACAAACTGCTGGATCTGAAGAGCGATTCATTTTTTTGGTGAAACTCATACTCCATTTTTCAGTGGTTCAAAGGGAGGGTTTTCAGCTGCAAACTCCTACCAGGCATGAGCTCTGCACTGCACCTTTTTTCCTTCCATGGGAAAAGGAAAATCCTTCTAAGAGGTGGTCTGAGGGTGTTGGCACAGTGTCTGTGAGAGCAAGAGGAGGTGGAGGTAAGGAGCAATGCTGAACGTGCCAGCATCATTTTGGGAAAAGCACCTGTTCCACGGGTTCCCAGGGAGCAATACAGATGTGGCCACACAGGATGGAGAAGGAAATGCCACCATGGATTCCAGCTGGCACCTTGTCCCACACCCTTAAGCAGGAGGAAGAAGCCCAGCACATATAAATAGTACAGACAAGTGTTCCTAGAGACGTGAACTGTGTGGATGGGAAACCTGTGCCACAGACACAGCCTTGTTTCATAGTGTGACAAAGAATGCATCCTGCTGTGGACCTCTTAATCCCAGATATTTTTTCTCCTTAAAGCCAGCTCTTAATGAAGATATACCTGTCTTCTCGACCCTTGCAAAATCTCCTGACAGTGTACCTACACAGTACAGACCTCTTGAAGTCCTCTCCTTTCCTGAAGGCATGACACTCAATTCCAGATTAAGCCTGCCACTTGACTGACTACCTATCTGCTTCTGATCCTTCTGAATGGATTGGCTCATTTTACCTCAAAAAGTGCTGACTCCATCTAAACCTAGTGTCCAGTTTTATTCCAGCCCATTTCAGAGCTACCTGAAGAGCTTGATAAAAGCTAAGTAGAGTAATTTAAATGACCTGATTTCATTGTCCCACATGTATTATAGATTTCAACTTCCCAGATTCTGATGAAGTGCATATTCCTCTGTCCTGAAAAGATTCCCTGAATGGTTTTGTGTTCTACTGCCAGCTATGAATAGTTATAATATACCCCACTCATCAAGTCCAGAGGGGGTGAGACTCATTCATCTCACTTTTTGAAATGGAAATATTACATATAAAGAGGAATTGTGGTCCTTCTGTATGGTCAACACATGTCTGTATGCCCTAGAACATCTACTGGCAACTATAGGATAGGAATATCGGAGACTTCATGCTTCTGAACAAAGAACTGAAGGCCAGAAGGGGCATCATCTTCTTGAATTGCTTGGTCCAGTTGCTTAAGTTTAATTCCTTTGCCTTTTCTACCAGAATAAGGCAATTACCCCTTGATATCAGATCCCACAACCCAGAAACATTCCCACTGGTAACAACAGTTGCCACGGTGAAGATAAAGTCTCCTATTTTAACTCCCAGTATCATCCATTGTGGTGGCCAGTGACCCAGGTAGGAGCTCTAAAGGAGTTGAAATATAAATCACATCTAAGCACAGTTGTGTCTTTTCGCTATTCCAAAAAGCACTTTCTAAAAGATGAAAGGGGGAAAAACACAGACGTTGAACAGATATCTCTCAATTCCTGGATCTCAGTCCATGCTCCTCTCTGAGAGTCAATAAAGTGATTGAGTACTTTAATGACAAGTTAACTAGAAGTTAACCAGTGTCAGAACCAGTTCTTTGAATGCACTGTTATCTCTTAGCCACATAAGTTATTAGTTTTTTTAACCTCCAAAAGAAGATGATCACATACATGTACCCACTGTAAAAAAAGAGTCCCTTTCTTGTGTTAATTCCCAAATGGTGTCCAGGGATGGTTTAGAAGAAGGTCAATTGCATGGGTCAAAAGCAGAGCAGGCACCAAACTACCATTTTAACAAGAATGACCAAGATCCTTTTCCAATGTTCATATATTAGCACTTTTTACTTCCTAGTGTAAAAGCAGCTGTATTTTCACTGTCATATCATGACCCATTCATGTCCATAAAGCATCACTGTGTGTAATTCTCAGCTTATGTGGGTCCCAAGCTCATAAAGGTAGCTCTGCCTATTAGAACATACTAAAGAGCAGGTTGTCATGTTCTATAAGACAGGCCTGAATCCTCTAGCCTAGAAAAGACATCAAGATTCTCTCAGCTCTGTGCCCTTGCAACTTTCTTAGCTATAGTGAGACTATAGACTTTCATGGTCTCTGCTCTCATGTCCTTTGGGACTTTCTCAATCTTTTCTCTAGCAGTTCTCCACTTCCTTCCTCAGAGCTTTTCTCTGTAGTAACTTCTTCCCTGAGAGACTCTTTTTTGCTGTTGCTGTTGAACACACACACACAAAAATACATATTAGAACAGAAATTTGTGCTATCAGCTTGAAGTAAACACATAATATCAATCATAAATTCATAATTGGAACTAACTTCTGGATATCATATGGTCCAGGCAGCCATCAACACAAGTCCAGCTACTTGGTTGGTTTGGATCATGTCCACTCCTTGTGCCTCAGGTAGTTCTTTACCCAGACTAATTCTGGTGGGTGTCCACTCTTTGTATTAGAACATAAAGGCATGTGAGGCATTTTGCCCCATGACAGGAATTTACTGAAGAACTTGGTGAATTAGTAACACTGATCAACACTGAGAGAGAAGACAGGACTTTCTGACAGGAGAATCACAACCAGTTTGAGGTTGCCCATTAGTCTTATACATGGATTGGAGTATATGTGAATTTGAAGACTGATTTACTGCACAACAAATTGAGACTGGAACTTCAATGGACAAAAAGGTGAAGGTGGTGTTTAGAAGATGCTGGCAACACCTTTCAGTGCATGTGAGACAACTACTTTCAACACCTGCACTCCCAAGCTTGGATATCCAAGCTCCCAAGGGTTTTGATCTTCAGACCATGACAGAAGGTGTCCATTTTCACTCCTCCCCTGAAGAAAAGTGGCTGGTTTTATAGGGAGTTTGCAATTTGCTGGCTTATTTGTTTGATTGACCTTTTAACCTGTGCACCAATTGTAAGAGGAGAAAGAGAGAGAGAGATTTCACAGCAACATGAGTTTGGACAGAAATCCTGAACTGAACTATAGCAGTAGTAATAACTCAGAGTTTACAGACATCCAGAAATTATGAGCACATTGCACTTTCAGAAAATATTCTAGGTGAGGGATAGCCTGTGTCCTTGGGGCAAGTGTTCTGCCTCTTTGGTGACCCATAACTCAGGAGTGTGCCAGGCATTAGCACTTTGCAAAACATCTTCATTCTTCATGAACCCACAGCATTCAGAGGATTTTACTTATCCAACAGTGATATGAGTAATTTTATTTTAAACACTAACTTGACATGGTCAGTAACACAGATGGAGGGGGAGGGGGAGAAAAAAAAAAGCGAGACAGTAGAAGTGTATCTAATTTTTTATTAAATATATCACTGCTGCAATCTGACTTGTAGTACTGTAAAGGGAAATTACACACCATAAAACAGTCCAGAGAATGGATCTGATGCATAATACAGGAGCCTGCCTGGAGAAGAATCCATGTCACATAAAGCTGTAAATACATACATACAAATTCAGACACATAGGCACAACTGGGAAAACAGATTTTTGCACTGTGTGTGTTGAATGGAAAAAAGGGAAACACACTGATATGGGTTTTTTATTTGCCTTAATCTCTATTTGCCAATATCAGAAGGCATCCCCTTGCCTTTATTATGACAGTCACTAAAACATTAAAACAGAGGAATGACTTCTGTTGATACACAGGAACACCCTGAAACTGTTTCTGTTCCAGGAAAACAAGTCAGTTGCTTTTTAGCATTTAAAGCTACTTCACCGACTTTTCTGGTTTAGGCTAAAGTGCCAGAGAAACAAAGGGACTTCAAAGAAAGGCCAGTATTACTTGAGGTTTTGAGGGAAGGTAAGTAAATTTTAGGTTCACACATCAAAGAGTCTTGGGAGGATTTCTCCATATAAAGCATGTAATGGATTATATATGTTATCTATATATCTATATGTATAGGTATATATGATAGAATAATTCTCAGGATTTTCAGAATTTGATCTGACGGGGATTTTTTCTTAGAAAAACTTTAATATTATCAGTAAATAATTAAATATTTAAAATTTTTATTTTTCGAGAGGGTGCACACTTGTAAGGAAAAAGCTATAAACTGAAAATATATTACTTAATTTTTTTCTAACTTAGAAGAACTGTCAATTTAAAATAATGTATCATTTACTTTTTACAGATTTTAAATCAATGCAGTTGATCAGAAGTGAAATTTTTGTTTGTTTATTTAAGTAATACAGTTCAGGTTGTTCAACTCTATGTAAAGAGCACCTTTCCTTTTTACTCTCTCTCTATATTTTTCTTAGATATTTTCCTTTGTACCAGTAAACTCCAGTCCTAAGTAACCTATTTGATGCTTTGACCTTTGCATAATTCTCCTCCTTTTCAACACTTTTTGATCAAATATACCTAAATTATTTTATTAATGAATTGTTAAATTATTTTCATTTAATTAATTAAAACCTGAATATTTGAAGACTCTGTGACCTGCCCAACAGGACTAGGAAATATAAAGTATTCAGTGATAAGGTCCTTAAATTCTCTTTTTGCACAGTGCACCATAGTTTATCTGTCAGATCAAGGTATCACAGCTTGATATCAGTAATTAATACCAAGGTTTCAACAATTAACAAAAATTTGCCATTTTTTTCCCTGCAAAAATTCCTTCAAGCATTTTTACCTCTAAATGTACTCCTAAGAGTTGTCTGTCTTGAGACAGAAAACAAACCGAAGCAAAGCAAAAACAACAAAACAAGCTTGTTTTGACAGCAGAAAACAACATTTTTTTATTATTATTATTCAATGAGATGAATATTTTCCATAAACATTCTCACTTTGAACAAAGAGCCAATTTCCATTCAAAGCTCTTTAAAGGGAAAATGTTCAGAGCAGGCTAAGCAGCCTTAGGTGACTGTGTTTCACTGATGGGTGAAGGCAATGCTTAAGAGATGTCATGTTCATAAAGCTTTACAGGATCCTTGGGAAAGGCAGACACTTCCTAAATATGAGGGGATAATGTTTAATATTATTTTATCTTTGCCTCTTTTCTTTCCTTGTTATAATTCAGAGCCCTACAGAAGGAATGTGCTCTTGTATGGGAAAATTACTGGGTTCAGATCGTGCTGGGACTGTGCAGAAATGGAGTATCTCAATTTATCTGTGAAGAGATAAACACGAGCTGGATAGATCAGTTATGACACTGACATATCAACAGCAATCAAGGGGCAGCAGAAGATAGGGGATCTTTAATTTTAAGTGATTAATTATAATGGCATGCAGACTCCCATTAATCTTTACACTGCCTGTCATCCCTGGCCTTAATCCCACAAGTACTAAAGTTCATCTTTAGTTTACTCACAGAGGCAGGATAGCTGGGACTGGGTGCAGAGAGCACAGAGCTCTGCTCAGCAAAATTTACCACCTGAAGAAAAGTCAAAAAGCCTTATCCCTTTTCAGAACATCAAATTTTTATTTTCTGATGCAGTAAGGATTAAGAATTCCTGGTTGTGTGATCTACACAGCAGTAATTTTCTATCCCAGAAGGAGAAAATTTTCTAGGATATAGATTTCCAGAGCAATTTCCTGGTCACAATATCAGTATCTTCTGGACTCTACACTGGTATCACTAACCACAATGCTAATTTTATTGCAGTGAAATTAACTGTATAAAATTACAAAAGAGCAAGCTACAAGAAATTATATGTAAAGTGCAAATACAGTGAAAGAACTGTGATGTGATACATTCTTCTCACTAATATCTCTAGCTGGATGCATTAAACTAAACCCTATTAAAAGCCCAGTTTTCAAAACCTGAACCGAGAGAGTAAACCCACATTTTTTGCTCCTGTACTCTTCTTTAGCACCAGTTTCTGGAACTGGCTTGTTTTACCAATGAACCATTTTGTCTGTCAGCTTAGATTAGGTCAAATTAGTTCTCATTTCAATAACTGACAAAGATCATCTTTGACAACATCAGTGACCTCACATGTCCTGACAAGGGCACATAGTCAAAGTCTATAGGAAAGGAAGAAAAGTTTCATAAATTGTGTGCCAGAGGAATGTCAGTATTAGACTAACACTTAGGTTCTTCCTTGGGTTTACAAAGCCCAGAATGAGAGCTTTGTGTTTTCAGCTCTGCTTCACAATTAGTTTTGAAAATTAGTAGACAGATTGATGGACAGACAAACAGACAGAAGAAGCAGGTAGGCAGGCAAAGATGAGCTAAATAGGAAAAAAAGTAATACATTCATTATCTGCTGCTGCAAATGTCCTACACATCCAGGATTGTAGATATTTTAACATTTTCTTTCACCATTACTAACATAAAATTCTAGTATGTTTTTCTAATAAGAAAATCTGTATAAAACCAGTTTAGGCACCTCCTAATTCAATCCTGTCATGTGGTGGGACAAGACACAGTCTGGAAATTATAGATGTATACAGATATTTTTCTCACTTGGAGAATTTATTATTGCTGTAGTACACATTCTTTAAGTGAAGCATCTCAGTTTCTTTGCTAAACCAAAATGATAGGAGGCTTCTTGTAAGGTGAAACTCTTCCTCTGCATGTGAGAAATGCCCTTCTGGAGAGTTCCAAAGAAGTTTGTGTCACATCTGTGGTACAAAAGCCTTTGTGCAGGACCCATTCATGAGGGGTAAATGTCATTTCCAATAGAGTAAGTTGTTCAAGGAGGCAGAGGAATGCCTATCATTCCTGTTTCTCTTGACTAGACCTGACATTCATCTGGTGGTGTCAGGGATGGTTTAAGGATAGTGAAATGCATCTTCTGTCCCCCCATCATTCAAACAAACAAAATGCCTGATAATCCTTCTACTAAGAAGATGCTTCACAGCAAACATGATAGAAGCCCTCAAAATAAGATTTTAAGACAAAGGTATTTCTTATCTCTCAATACAAATCCAACTTTTTTCCCCTTCTGAAACAACTTAGATCTCCAAAATTTTTAACTCTTAACACTCAATTCTTTATCTTTTTGTGTTTTACACATCCCACCCCATTGTTTCAGGATATATGAAGGGGTTGTAACTTCCACTACTAAAACATGGCTATCTAAGGATGGAACAAACCAGTTGTGTTCAATAGAGTAACAAATTCTTTAACATTAAAAATTTGCCTGAAAAAGGTGATATTATATCTAATAGAAGCTTCAGGATCAGTTGTTTATCCTTAAATTCTCCAGGAATTCTCCATCTTCTCTTGATTTTCTCTGAAATCTGGAAACCAAACAATTAAAGATTTCATTTATAGCTCAGAAATGTTGTTACATAATTAATGGTTAATTATTATTAAAGGAGAATTAAAGACATGGATCTACTTGCATGAATATATGTAAATTTTATGTAAGTATTGTATCATGCAGTGTATAGCACAGTCAAATTCTAGCATGGCTGTGGAGAGATGAGTCTACTTTGTGTTTAAGATCAGGTTTGCATGGGTTGATTTAGTAGGGCCTTTCTAATTTAATTATGTCATTTTTTCTGACACCCCAGACTAATAATCTTCTGTGTCTGATTTCTAGTTCACATATTATTGTCATATATCCAAGAATGCAGCTTGACAATTCTCTGCTCATGTGCCTGAATATCTTTAATGTTATGAACTTGAATCTTAATAATATTAAGATAATATTAATATTCCAGAAATGGTTGTAGGAATATTTTATATTCTGCTCAGTATTTGGCATGGCTCCTACTGATGGAGATCTAATTGCTCACCACCTTTGAACAAGCATCCCAGATGAGGTTACGAGCTGCCCCTGAAAGCGTTTAGGACTATGCTGGATGGGGCTTGCAGCAACCTGGGATAGTGGAAGGTTTCCCTGCCCATGGCAAGGGGTTGGAAACAGAGATTTTAAAAGTCTTTTCCAACTCAAACCAATCTGTGATCCTATGATTTACCACCTTACATGTCATTGAACACTACAGGAACAGCTGCAAAAACCCCAAGAAAGAATATACAGAACTCCACGTTCCTTTCAGTTCCTGCTTTCAATTTACTGTGAATTTACCTTTTGTGTTTGTTTGCTTTTATTATTTTTACCTTTATCCTCCAAAAGTGCATGTGGTTACTAGAAAAATATTGACATGTAAATTATTAATTAAGCTAAATCACTTATCAGATTTTGATACATTTGAAGATTCATTTCCTTTCCCCAATTAACCCATTAACCCCTCATCTACCATTTCATTAAGTAAATGGGAGGGCTGTGTAAACCTGTTAATATTTATTAAGTGTTCTGCCAATTAGTAAGGAATATATTTTTCCTAGGCAAGGGCCACACAGCCCTCCAGTCTTTTTTTTTTTTTTTTTTGTATACACTTGTTTTCTTTTAATTTGGGTAGTGAAAGTAGCAGGTGTTGAAGGCTAAGTGTTGTATGCAATTGGATTGTGTTCAAGTCCACTGATTAGGTGATCACTTCAGATGGAAACTCTCAGTGGAAGGAAGGATTCCTTCATTTTGGTCAGCCTATAAAATGTCTTTTTGGTAGCAAGGTACTTGCTGAACTTCACAGCAGAAATGGCATCTATTTATCCCGAACGGGCACATTTTGAAATGAGGATCTTCACAATAAAGGCATGTACACAAAATATTGCAGAAAAGGGCTCACTGCCTCTGACAAAGATCAAATAAAACTTGGTTGGTTGATCTGTCCATGCCTATAGGGTATTAGTGATTATAATATTGCGCTTTAATGGACTATGGACCCAATTTACATAACATTTACATGTCATCTACATACTTTATGGAATAAAAACCTAGTGATTCAGATGGAAAAAATATCTAAGATGCACTCTTCAAACTGATTTCTTTTTTACTCTTCAGTGGGAAGCTGAGTTTTGAGTTCACCTTTTCTGTCTGGAACCCAAATCCAGAGCAGAAAAATCTCTGCTGTGCCCCTGCCAGTACTCAGAGTGTAACAATGGCCACTGAATGACCATCAAACCCACTGAGCATTTCACTTTCAAGGAAATGACTATTTAAATAAAAATGTAAATGCATGAAATTGTTCCCTTTTTTGAGACATTTCTACTTTTCTGTGTTTCCTATCTGGAGGATCCTTGGCATGGCCATATACAGAGATTTTTAAACCTCCCTCACAGTGGTCCTGTACTTTTGTTCTGCATTTTGGGGAAATGGAGTGGGGATGACATAATGGTGGCTCAGCCACAGCGCAGACTTTCTGCACACAGCTGCCAATCACAGAGAAGATTTAAGAGTATCTGTTCAAGTCGGAAATGTAAAGAAACCCTTTTTTAAGTTCCTGGCATGTCTTTCTCATTTAAAGATTGGGAAGGAATGCCCGGATGTCCTAAAATGTGAGATGTTTAGCAATGTCCCAGTGATGGCTGAGTTGGTTGCCTTGGTCCCTGGAGGCCTGAACCATGAGAGGAATCCACAGAAGCTGCACAAAAGCACTGCAAGGCTATTGTGTCTCTGAGCTAAAAAAAAAAAAAAAAAAAAAAAAAAAAGGTACCTCAGGGCAGTGTTTTATGTTTTAATCAGCCTGTGGATCTATAATAACTCTGATTATAACCAGAAAGGAAAATTGTCAAGGCCAAAGGGATACCACACTAACCAGGACAATTCCTATGCCCAGGATGAAGGATCATTTATTTATAAGCACAAAAGGAAAATAATTTTAGAATTCAGAGAGGAAATGAGAATTTTGGGTTCTAGGCCTTCCTGATCTGTGGATGAGGGCATTTCATAAAATACCTAAAGAACTACAACCCTTCTATTGGAAAAAGAATGAGAAGAAAGGAGAAAGAAGAAAGAATAAAGAAAAAATAACAATAAAAAAATTCAAAAAGAAGAAAAAAAATATCCAAGAAAGAAAAAAAGAAAGAAAAAGGAGAAGGAAAATAGCAAAAAAACCCAAAAATAATTTAGGACCAGTGGTCTGGACTTTCTGCTATCCATGGACAGGAGGTTAAGCAAGCAAGTAAAAAGCAGATTTTTGTTCTGATATTCTCATGTCAAATCAAGGGAAATCAAGCCAGCAACTTGGATTTGAAGATAAAACTAACATTTCCATCAGAGCTTTGGCCAGATATACTCTTTACAGCATTAGGTGGGACTAAAACCAATGACTTGCTTTGTATTCTTAGTTTTGTCATCCAATGGGCTGCATTATTTGTGTTGTCTTGGGTCTGATGGAAGTTCATCTGCAGGAATAATGACTGAAAAAGAAAAACTGATCAAATAAACCTTCAATCTGAAAGTTGGTTCATTAGAATTGTGACACTGCATATTAAACAGCCTGTGAAAGGGTCGAATGAGCTGGGAGGTGCCATGTGGTAGAAGCTGAGACAGGTCCTAACAGAGGAACAGGCTGACTTGGATCTAAGATACCATGAAGAAGTAACTTTTGATCCGAGGAGTTCATAAACAGAGCTTCATCACAAGGGGATATAAGGGAATAAGGACAATCTCACTGAAAGCAAAATAATTTGAGAAAAAATGCCTTTACAGTTAGGACAAAGAAATTGCTTGGTGTCAGCTGATGATACAACTCTGACTCAAACTAGCTCATAGAGTGACAGTGACAAGAGAGGTCTGGAAACAGATACTTTAGGATATGGGGTCTCCTTTTACAAATATTGACATTAAATTTATGGTAGGGAATACTTTGTCCATAAAGTTGATACAGTTGTAGAACCATAGAATGGTTTGGATTGGAAGGGACGTCAAAGATCATCTCATTCCAGCCCTCCTGACCTGAGCAGGGGCACCTTTCACTGGACCAGGTTGCTCAGAGCCCTTTCCAATCTGGCCTTGAACACTTGCAGTGATGGGGCAGCCACAGTTTCTCTGGGTAACCTGTGCCAGGGCCTCACCACCCTCACAGGTAGGATTTTCTCCTCAATATCCAACCTGTATCTACACTCCTTTAGCTTAAAGCCATTTCCCCTTTCATATCACTGCATGCCCTTGTCCAAAGTTGCTCTCCAGCTCTCTTGGAGGCCCTTCAGGCACTGGAAGGTGCTCTAAGATCTCCTGAAGCCTTTTTGTCTACAGGTTGAACATCCCCAGCTCTCCCAGCCTATCTCCAGAGCAGAAGGGCTCCAGATTTCAGAGCACCTTCATGGCCCTCCTTTGCCATTTGTCTTAGCTAAGAAGGTCTGGGCAGAAAGATGCTACTGGGTACAAAGATGAGGTGAGACAGGGCATGGTGGAAGAGACCAGATGTGTGGGTAATTCAGGATGTTTTGATAACTACTAAAGAAGAAGAGCGCAAAAGACTGAGCAGGTGCCTATAAAAGTATGAAAACAAGACAAAAGAACATCTTCTTGGTTGGAAGAGTGAGTTGAAAAACAAGTTTTCTGAACAAGAAAACTGTGGAAAGAAATGGGCTGAAAAACAAGTGGAAAAGGAAAAAAAAATCTGTCTTAGAAAAGATAATAAGAGACACTGTAGAAAATCTCAGGAAGAAATGGTGTGCAACTGGTGTGAGAGAACAGAAAATGGAACGTTGTGTGGACAGAAGGAGGAACAGAAGAGACAGATTGTGGTTCACAGAGTTCATGGCAGCTCCACAGAGCCATGTGTGGCTGTGGACTTTCATCGTGGAGAACTGTAAGACCTATGGAATGGATAGATAGAAAAAAAGCCTGTGTCTTCTGCCAGGAAAAAGCACACAAGGGGAAAGAAATAAACTTTTTGAGAAGAACACACCATTTATCTCTTCCTCTGTAAGTTCCTGGGCACCCTGGGGAAAAACAGGCATGTAAATAATCAGTGTGTGGCTGGTCTTGCTGTATGGAGACAGAAGTATGAGGGTGTGGTAAGATGGGGATTGGCCTCTTCTCCCAGACAACCAGCAATAGGACAAGGGGAAATGGCCTCAAGTTGTGTCAGCAGAGGTTCAGGTTGGATTGTAGGAAAAAATTCTTCACTGCAAGAGTGGTCAAGCACTGGAACAGGCTGCCCAGGGAGGTATAACCAACCCTGGAAGTGTTGTAAAAATGGGTAGACTGGCACTTGTTGATATGGTTTAGTGGGAATGGGAATAATTGGTTGAAGATTGGAATTGATGGTCTTGGAGGTCTTTTCCCATCTTTGTGATTCTACAATTCTATGAGTAAAGCAAACTGCTGTCTAACTTTGGGCTAGTAACTCTGTTTAATGACCATGGCACAGACTGTGCTTCCTCCTGTGACAAATGTTTGAGTTCTGTCACATTTTTAACACTGGAGCCAATACTCTGCTATTGCTATTAGAGTCCATTGGGGTTATTTTGACAACACAATCACAAGCTGTTGACTTTGAAAATCTGATTAACATATTAATTTCAGTCATTTGCACACCAATCAACCTTTGTACTTTTTCAGAGGGAGAACAGAAATTTCCCCCTGTATTGTGAGCAGAAGATCTACAATAATGTTCACCACTACCACCACACTTGTTCTGCTTTACAAACCGGACCTTTGATGTAGATTTCAAAGAGCTTTTGTGTAAAATCCTGCTTGACCTTGTTGCATTGTCAACAGCAAACAACTTTTATCTACAATCTCTGGTGACTTTCCTTTCCTTTCATTTTTTTTTTTAACATCCATATGTAATGATACAAAAGGATTTCTGATAATATAATTTTTTGACTGGCAGCGAAATAGCTGCCACTTCACTCTACTGCATATATTATTATGGGTTTATTATCTTGTCATGTTTTTCTTTTTCTCTTTCCTCTTTGCAGAAAAGGTTTTTTCTAATATCCTTTTAACTGGAAAACATACTCAAGCCCTTTTTGCATTTGCTTAGCCTCCACTTATTAAGTCTTCTGTCAGTAGGCAGGGAAGAGAGGAATAAAAAGGCTGCTGGTTGTTCCTAGAAAGAAAGAATGTGTGTTTTGTAGTCAGAGCAGGAATTGAAAAGAGTGGGCTCTTGGGCTCCAATCCATTCTACTGTGAGTTAAGGACTTCATTTCATTCACTTTTGTTAGGATTAAGGCTGTGAATTTGTATTTCTGTGATGACTGCAATGGCACCGACCCATTCAGGTTGGGGGCTTTCAAGTGGAATGAAATACAACACATGATTCAAATCCCTTGCTCCATCAGAGCTTTACATGTGGGTCTGTTTGCTACAGCAGTGATATGAAGAGTATTTGAACAGAGATAAGATCAGTGAAATTGGGATTGTGTGGGTTTCTGCACAGGTTATTTACCCCACCACATCTCATGCACATTTTCTTTATCTTGAGCTACCACTGCAGTCACTTGATGAAACCTTCTTTCTCCTCTTTCCCCCTTCAGATCAGATTCTCCCCATTCATTTCATCATTTACCTTCCCCCAGGACTTCACTTTGGTAGTGCAAGTTTAGTAAATAACCCCACTGCTGCCTCTCTCAGAAGAGACACGAGAAATAAGACAAAGACATGTAAAATGTATCAAATTTCTCATATAGGAATTGTTCTTTTTTACATAACTACTGTTTTAGTTCAAACTGAAGGTCCAGCCAACCTGTCATTTCATAGATTCATTTCATAGAATCATTTATGTTGGAAAATACCTTCAATACCATCGAGTCCAACCTTTGACTGAACAGCACATGGTTAACGAGGCCAGAGCACTGAGTGGCGTGTCCAGTCGTTTATTGAACACCTCCAGGGATGGAAACTCCACCACTTCCCTGGAGAGCCTGTTCTAAAGTTCAGGCAAGCCCTGTTGTTTTGTTTCTGAAATGACAAATTTTGGTGCAATTCAGGTCCCAGGGATATGGGAAGAGCTCTTCTGGGAAATTTGCAGTCTTGGTTTGAGCTGCTGCCTTTGTCCAGAGGGTGCTGCACCCAGGAGTGAAATAAATAAATGCAGAATCAATATTTTCAGCCAATTTCTGATTTTTGTGATTTCCCTTTGTTTTTTAGCTGTCTTCTTGCCCAAGCCCTTCTGTCCAATCCAGTGTTTTAACTTCTGGGGTGACTTATTATCTTTTTTTGGTGGGGACAGTTGCCTATAGTGTAGAGCTGGACTAACATTCCGTTTTCAAGCCTGTCCATACTAGTGGCTTCTATGTTCTCTTGAAAAAGTGGAGAAAAATGGTTCAAAATCCCTCAGGCTATAAACAGCCAAAGGATTGAATGTAGATCTTTGTGTCTCAGTTCCAAGGATTAAATTCCTCTGGTCCTCTATCAAGTAGAAAAAATTAGACCTGCAATTGTATCCCTTGCAGGGATGTGGAGAGCAAACAGTGATTTTGACCAAAAAGTCATGATTTGGCTCAATGCAGGATGTCAGTACAACTGCTTTCATCCCGCTCCTGTTGTTCTTTTCACAGAGGGAACAAACACTTCCCAGATCAAGATCCACCATCATCAGCATCTGCTGAAGGTCTTCAGCCTTTTCTTTTGTGCCTTAAATGCTATTAAATATCTCCTTTTATGTGTTCCATGTCTTCTTAAGTGACTCACCATTAAAACAATGAAATTTGGAGGGGAGGGGATGACCGACCCCAAACGACGAATCATTCAGTGTAGAAAAGGGCCCCAGTCCTGTTAATTCAAATGACATTTTGACAGTAGCATGCTGTCAGCCCAATGGTTTGACCTATACAACAACCTCTAATTATTACTAATTAAAGAATTAATTATTCATGGCAGCACGCGCTATTAGCATAGCAGAGATGTGTTGGAATATGAGTTATGCGCGGTTTATGAATCTTCAGAAAATAGATTCTTTAATAAATTAATAAAGGGGCTCTGGGGTTTCATTAAAAGGTGGCTGGAGGGGTTGCAAGCCAGTTTCCAAGGAGACCACAGGTGGTTTGCTTGGATTTTTTTTTTAGTTAAACTTGTTTGGGCCAGATGATTTCCCTTCCCCCCTCCCCCTCTCGCTCTGTCCTCACTGCTCTTTCCTCAGGCAGCGAGGAGAACATTTTAATGAAACCCCTGTTGTCCTCATATCGCTTTGATCCCCGTGTGGTCTCCAACCTCCACGTTGGCCAGTTGGAGGATGGTGTAGTTGTGTTTTTTTTTTTTTTTCCTTCTGTTTTTTTTTGTCTATTTTTTGATTGAAAGCTCCAACCAGCTCTGCCATGAATAAACAACAGAAATGATAAAAGCATATGGGCAAAGGAAAAATAGAACAAACAAAGGAGAAAATAAAGGAAATTACATAAATTTAAATGACACCATCAGGATGGGAGCAGAGTTAATTACCTTATTTTCTGTCTGAAGAGCAGATTTGGTGGTCGTTCTTATTTCTAATTTTATACCCATGTTTGTTTCTAACATGATATTTCTAATTTTTTGGGCTGTTTTATAGATTTTATTGTTATTAAAGAGATAAGAGGGAGACAATTTTCCCCTTTTTTTTTATTCTTTTGTTTTCTGTCATGACCAGTGTTACCCAACATTTATTTCACTCTAATAATGCAGAGGATGATATGAATACCTCCCAGTACTGCTATCAAAACAGTGATATAAATAGCAATAACAATGTTTCCAAGCTTTTGCTCCAACTTCCAAATCTCATTAAAATTGCATCCTTGATTAAGAAAAGCCTCCACAAAATAGCAGCTACATTAAAAAGATAAAATTAAATGTTTCTGACTCATTTTCTGAGGACTTGTCTTCCAACTAGTGACTGGCATAACCACCAACTGCAGTGATCCTTGCTGCTACACAGATCCCACCATTAACAGTACTGCTGTCAGGGACTAAGCACGGTCCATGATCCACAGTCTTAAAGGGATATGGGATCCATAAGGATGATTGTAAGGGAGGATCCATTTCCTCTGTCCCTGCTCACCAAAATGTTAGGAGAAGGAACAGGTGGAAGTTGGAAGCTTGAAGTGATCTGAGACACTGATGTCAGGGAAAGAGGAATTCCCTCCATAGGCTGTGGGGGAATTTGGTGTTATATGCACAACTTTCCAGCAAGATGCAAGATGAGTCACACACCTGGTACCATCGAGTTCTTGTATGAAGCCCATCCCTTCTTAGTCAGTTAAAACACAACTTTCAGAAAGACATGTATATTTCTTACTTTTAGATTGCACTTGATGAATTTATTTGTATTCTTGGCAAGTGGTTCCAAAAACCAGCTACTGTGGGGGTTATGGTGCAAGTATTAAGTTCTTTTCATGGTAGGAAAAAAATTCTTTGCTGTGAGGGTGGTGAGGCCCTGGCACAGGTTGACCAGAGAAGCTGTGGCTGCCCCATCCCTGGAAGTGTTCAGGGCTAGGCTGGATGAGGCTTGGAGCAACCTGGGATAGTGGAAGATATCCCTGTCCGTGGCTGGGGGGTTGGAACGAGATGGTCTTCAAGGTTCCTTCCAACCCAAACCATTCCATAGTTCTCAGAGTCTATGATTTTGGGGGCAGTGACCACATATTACTACATCTACATACAGTGTCTAAAGTGATAAGGTTTCAGTCTCAGGTAAAGCTGTGGCTGCTCTGATAATCCAGTCCTACATTTCTGTTGTCTTTTTGATCCTTTTCACTTACCACAGCACTTAAAGACTCTAATAAGGCTCTGAGCTTCCACTTTGCTATGTGTGGTATGTCCATAGAAACGGGATCACATTACAACCTTGCAGCAGTTGGATAAACTTGATCTCCCTGTGTCTGTTTGGCAAACTGACAAGCAGAGCCCATTCCCATTGAAGCCAGATCTTTCAAAGAGTGTGGATGATCCCAAGCAGTTAAACCAGTAGGTCATAAAATGCCAATTTCAAGAGCCTAAAAATCTGAATAAAATGCTGTGCTTGGAAAAGACCAATTTCCTGCAGAAATGTATCACGTGTCATGTTACATATTTTGAGACAACTCCTCAAGTCTAGCAATGAGTTCTGTGGTCAAATTAAATAGTCAGAATGTATTAAAGCATGATATCAATATCCCAGTAAAAATATCAATTCCAATTATACCAATATTTCAATAATAATACCAATAACTGAAGTCAGCTGGGATATCCTGGTTTACTTGAATAAGAGCAAAATTGTGCATCTGGTGCCCACTTTCCAGATAGGCACATGAACTATTAGGGAAAGGAAGTCCCTCTTATTTTGCACTGAGGAAAAAAAAAAAAAAAAAAGTGAAAAACTTTTGGTTTCAAATGAAAACACATGCTGAAATTGCCATTTTAAAATATGCAGGATAATTCTTGTTTTTCTATATGGATTAAGTCCCTGTCCTGAACAAGATATCTGTCTGGGATGCTTTATAATAATTTTGCTCCTGGCAAGTTTAGAAATAAGCTCAGGACATAATTCAGAACCGAGTTCCTAATCCAAATTGGGATTTAAAATATAAAAAGGAAAAAATCTCAGTTTAACCCAGACATGGAAGATGCTGCTGCGCCGATCACCTAAACTTTTAATGAAGTTTAAAGCAAATTGAGTGAGAAGATTTTCAGAAAACCAAGCCAATTTTATTTAAATACCTGAAAAATAATTTATATGCTTAACTTCAGGCACAAAGGCTTGAAAACCTAATTGGCTCAGCCAATATTACATAGAAAGTTAGCATTATGCTTCTCTGTCTGTAGCAGTTAACTGGAGCCCAGAGCATGAGCTGAAATATTTTCCCAAAGCTTGCTATGGATTTGAATTTTTGGCTTTCTGTCTGCCAAGATTTGGGACAGATCTGCCTGGTAATCACCAAAAAAGTGACCAAGAACAGGCTGAGAGTACACTTACAAAAGACCAGGATGCTGCTCGCTCATAAGAGGTTCCTACAACACCCTTATCTCATGTCAGTTTTCATCTTTATGTAAACTGAAACAATTAATTGAAACAAAAGTATTTGACCAGAGAAGATGGTTTGAAAATATTCTCTCTTATTTTTCTTTCTTTTTTTTTTTACATTAATGAAATATTTAAAATTTTCACAATTTTAGAAATATTTTTTTTCCATTGTAAGTTATTTATAGGAACTATTTATTTTATATAAACACCTAAAAAAAAGGTTTCAATTACAGAAAAGCTGCACACACAATTAGGCATTTCTGATTCGATGTGCACACTACAAATCTGTAGACAGGGCATATAGGCACAGGCGTAGCTATGGTCATATTTGATAATTTAAGGAACAATTTCAGTGTTTTATTTTTGTCCTGAGTCACTGAACCAGTAAAACATTTTCAGTTTCCTCTGAACTACTGAGTAATATTTATTTCTTTCACTCTGTTCCTAAACTGTCTTTGAGACATCTTTACCACCTGCCAATGAAACTCTCTGAAACTTTCAGGGTAATATTTGGAAATTTCCCAGTGATCTTTACTCCTTCAATATATTTTCTTCTTTCCTCCTGATTTATCTGCTGGGATTTTTTATTTCTGATTTCATCAGATATTTTTGATGAAGCTTCTTTAATGAAGGAAGGAATTTCACTTGGTTCTTCTTGCTTTTGTGCTCTGCTGATCAGTTTGTAGTTAGAGATTTGTGTATGAAAAGCCTTTTTTCTCTGTATTTGGAGCATCTTTTCCCTGAAATGGTTCTTTTCGTCATTTTTTCCCCTATTCTTATTTATATATTTTTTAATTTTATTGCAGACTAGTGAAAACTATGTTTATTTCCTGAAGAAATTTAAGATTCTGAAATTTGGGTTCACTAGCCTCAAAATCTCTGAATTTTTTATAGCATTTTTCTCCATCCAGCTCATCTGCCCCAAAAGCAGAGGTCTGGAGTGATCTGCAAGCCCAGCTGTGGGGCAGATAGAGATCAGTTTTGTCTCAGCTTTAACTGAAAAACAATTGTCCAAACAGTTCCAGCCAGGCTGTTACGGTGTTGCTCATTTAACAATGATCTGGACTGGAACATGAAATCAGGGAAATAAATGGATATCCAAGCACTGAAGTTAATTACTAACACAAATGGATGTTTACTAATATATATTGTAGGAGCAGTTTTCACTCTAGGAAAATATTATCAGACCCTTTGGGCATCTATTCCCCATTTTTTTTTTTTTTTTTTTAATGAGCTCAGGAAAGATTAAAGCCCTAATTAAACACATATTTTATTTCTGTATTTAGGGTTTTGTTTTGTTTTTTAAACTGCATCCTTTTAATGTAAAACCGACATTCTGGCATTGCTCATATGCCCAGAAGAATTAGATAATCAACAACAGTTTATAATAAGAGTGAGCCAGAACAGAGTATGAAGTTCTATAGACAGAGTGTGTTTTCCTTCACATGGTTGGGAGAGTTCAGATTCTCTTCTGGGTTTGGAGGTTTATTCTGCAAGTCAGGCTCAGAACTGAAAATGTATTTGCACTTTGAAACCATTTATTTGAACTGCAGTCAAAGTTGGGAGCCAAATGGTGACAGACAATTTAAAAAATTGTCTATAAAGAAATAAAAATTTAATTAAAATTAAATTAAATCTGGGTAGGATAATGATACCATGTACAGACAACTCTATCCAACATAATCACTGATCTGTGACTAAGCTTTCCTAACTCCACACGTGCATGACATTGGTGCCCACGTGAGTATTTTTGATTTCAGTTTCAGTCTGAGAGTCAATTAATTCAGTCAATAGGATGTGAAAAGTGACACAATTAATCCTGAAAAAAAAATATACATTTGACCAGCTGAACTGCTTTCCAAAATCTGCCTCAGTTGCCACTGACAGCAGTGGGGCACACAGCACCTGTAAATGATTAAAATTAAACCAACATCCTCAGTGCAGAGCTGATGCTTGAAAGAAGTTAAAAGGAGACTGTGGCAAAGAGCTGAGATTTAAAAGTCTATTTCTGTGGCTGATAGAGTTAGCTGAAGTTCATCCCACTCTTCCTGTCCCAAATACCATCATATTCTATTCACATGTGGGTAGAACAGACAAGGCCAGAAATTCATAGCATACTTACACTAGGAAAATGAGGGATATTTGCACTATATCTAAGGAATACAAAAGTTGCCTGTAAATAACACTGAGAAGGGATAAGAACTTCCTAAGTGAAATAATCTGACTGTTGCCCAAACCATACTGTTTACTCTGGTGATGTACAAGGCAAGAGAAGGCTTCAGGAGACTTTATAGCACCTTCCAGTACCCAAAGAGAGCCTACAGAAAAGCTGGAGACGGACTTTTTGCAAGGGCAAGCAGTGATAGGACAAGGGGGAATGGCTTTTAGCTGAAAGAGGATAGATTTAGATTGGATATTAGGAATAAATTCTTCCCTGTGAGGGTGGTGAAACACTGGGATAGGTTGCCCAGAGAAGCTGTGGCTGCCCCATCCCTGGAAGTGTTCAAGGCCAGGTTGGGTGGGGCTCAGAGCAACCTGGGCTAGTGGAAGGTGTCCCTGCCCATGGGAAGGTGTTTGTAACTAGATGGTCTTTAAGGTCTCTTCCAACCAAATCCCTCTAGAATTCTATGAGAGTTTCTCACATTTGGTGGGATGAGATTCTGGAGCAGCCTGACCTTACACCCCAGACCAGTGGACCACAAACCTGGTGGTGATGCCAAACAGTTGTGGTGGATGAAGAGTGGTGAGCAGAGTGGATTCTTCAGGTTATTTGAGCCTAAATAAGAGCTGGTGCTAATAATGTGCCTTGGGGTGAATTACTATTGTTTATTATGCATATTATTCCTAGTGCTATACTGACTTCATCAAGAAGAGCTCTGTTTTGCTCCTTTCTATGTGTAAAAACAACAAAAGAACTGTAACTTCCCCAAAGACTTTGCATCCTACAAAGTTTTGACTCTCATTACCCTATTTGACAATGGGTGAGCTTTTTTTTTTCCTTTCAGAAAACCCGAAAAACTCTTTCTTTAAATGAAAGCAGAGCACAGTAAATGCTTGAAAGAACATCAGTGCATGGAAATTTTCTACCTTGCAATTCAAATGTGTTAGCTAAGGTAGGTAAGGTCTCAGAACTTGTATAAGGAGTTTTCAGAAAAGGTGGTAAGGCCACAACTTTTCACAAACACGACATTTTAACGAAAAATGCAAAATTTGTCCCTGTATACTAATACACAGAAGAGATCTATGATGTTATCAAGTAATTCTACAGTGGACTCCTATTTCCTAGTACATGTAACATCAGCAGCAAGAGATTTAAAGCATGAAAAGTACTTTAATAAAAGATAAAAGTTTTATTGAAGGTTCCAAATATTAAAAGTAATCAGTAATATTTTTCCTGTCTCTGTAAAGAACCAAAACTACTGCTAGTGGAAGCATCTCTGTCACTGAATCACCAGATCAGCTGTATCACCCAGCAACAGTCCAGATACTAAATCTGTAAGTAAAGCACTAAAACCACTAGGGATGCAGATCACCAGGTATAAGTTGTAACTAATTTTATATATACATATCTATGTGTGTGTGTATATATACATATATGATTAAATATAAATAGCTCTCTTGACTCCAGTGTTGTACATTGGTGGCTCACAAGACTCTGGATGAGCACCCACAGTCTTCTTATACCTGATAAGAAGGATACAAGTCAGCTCCTGATGACTTGACTGCAAATCCAGTCTAATGCAGCAGGTTTAAATCTAGATTAGCTCTGTGTAAAATGAGAACCAAATTGGCTATGGCTGAGGGATTTACTTCATGTTCCAGTCGAGTTTGATTTGCCCACAATGCCTCTGTTTTCTTCAGATATTAATGGAAATGAAAAGAACAGATTCTTGCTGTTCTTAACTGCAACTGCTAATGAAAACCACTGTGGAGAGAAGTGCCAGGGCTTCTGTGATACAACATGACAGTTATTTTTAATCTACTTAATATTTGTGGTTTATTCCTGTTGCTACAGGCCAGGGTCTATGATGTTTCAGTTTTGCTTTGTGCTGCATCTCCTTAGTGACAACTTCCTTCTCCAGGATACAAGATAATTAGTTCGCTTGGATCTCACTGTCCTCAGTAGTAACACTGAATGGAAACTCACCTGGAATTTCACATTGTGGCCCATCACTGCACTGAGAATACTATTTGTATGTGAGGATTACCTGCCCATAAATTTGTTTTTCCATCCATATGCTGGTTATTTTCCCAGTCAGAGAAATTTTCCTCAGGGCAACCCAAGAATATGCTCAGTGATGGTCAAAACTCCAAAAGATCTTGACTTTCTGTAGTAAGATTGAAAGGTAGTGTCCATGCTCAGTCAGAAAATGAAATTTTAAGTAAAATTCTTTGCTATTTTTCCCTTTAAGTAAAACTGTAGTCTATTAGTTTCCCCATAAAATCCTACAGAGGAGGTGCAGAGAGTTTGAAGCAAACATTTAAACTACCTAAAAGAAGGTGTCGTAGTGAGCTTGGTCTTTTCTCCCAGGTAACAAGTGGCAGAATGAGACAAACTGGCCTCAAGCTTCACCAGTGGAGGTTTAGGTTGAATATTAGGAAAAATCTGCTCACTGAAAGAGTGGTCAAGAATTGAAACAGGTTGCCCAGGTCGCTGATGGAGTAACTACCCCTGGAGGTATTTAAAAGATGTGCAGATGTGGCACTGAGCAACATAGTTTAGTGGTGGGCTTGGTAGGGCTGGGTTAAGAGTTGGACTCGATCTTAGAGGGTTTTTCCAACCTTAATGATTCTACCATTCTATGAAACAACCAAAGGCTTGCTTAGTTGTGACTTCCTATCACCTGAGCATGGTGAAATCTGTGGCATAAGAATATGAATGCTTGGCAGGGGGTATGTGAAACTAGTGGAAAAGACAGAGGAGCAAGAAGAGAAGGACAAAATAGTGAGAAAGACAGAGGAATGCAAACACAAAAGCAAATGGGTGAAATCTGCTTTATGTTGCCCACAAATGAAGAGAAGACCAACAAAAGGACTGTTGTTGCCTTTGCTGTTACCCACGTGCAAATTATACCTCAGTGTCCTCATCTGGTATCTGAAGATTAGAAATTTTTTTTTTAATTATTTTGTGCTTTTTTAAAAAAGACACTTTTAAGGCTGCAGATGTAAATTGTTATTTCTGTTCCCATTATAACAACAAGAAGACCATATTAAGCCCCAGTCCTGGAGAAAGTTCCCAGGCACAATGCGAGGTGACCTAAAAACACTTCCCTGATATTTAGAGAGCTTTTTGGGTCTTGGGACAGATGAGCTGCATTCATACTGTTCAGAATCAAGTTCATGCTGAGTTCAGTGATCTTACAAGTCTTTTCTAACCTTAATGATTCCATGATTGTGACCAAGATGTTTATTTCATCCAAAGAGCAGAAAATATTATTTCAACAGAGTATAATGCCAGCAGTGTGATGGTTTTGGTAGAACCTGAATATTCTCCAGCATGACACAATTTGGTGTGATGTCCTGTATGCACAGGCTGCCATGGAAGTCAGATCAGAAGCAATTTGAGTGTGGTACTTTTCTCTATTCCCTTCTTTGCCTTTATTCACTCTACTGTTCTCTTCTCTTTAAACTTCAAGGCCTTGACAGCAAATATTTCTCACTTGAGCTGGTGAAATCATAGAATCATTTAAACTGGAAAAGACACTTAATACTTAGATTTTTCAGAGTATTTTAGTATAGTTACTATGAGTAACTATACTGGCTACTCATTGTAATAATTATTAAGATTTTCATTTATCCATCTCTGTGTTACTGTTTTCACTACGTTTAGGGTGATTTCTTTATTTCCTGAGAAGCTTTTTGATGACCACCTTTAATTTAACCAATGTTCTTGCAAAAAAAGGGAAGGAATGGAAAAGTGATGAGGTATTTTATAACTAGAGTAGCTATAATTCTTTAATAATTCAATGAAAAACTTCCTAATTCCATTGAGGGAGTTAGATCTTTAAACTTGACCTTTCTCTGCATTAAATTTTGCCTTCCTTCCATCACCCACACACTAATCCTGGTGGCTGATCCCCTCTTTTGTCACGCTGCCATAGGTTTATGGAATCATCAGACATGCCCAAAATACTTCCCTCTCCCACCTTCCAATAATCTTAGACATTGATAGGATTTCACACAAGCTTTTCCAATAGATGTCTTCAAATGGTGCTGAATTTCAGACATGCTGTGAAGGCTTTTTGCTGCCTTTCAGGGTGGAACACACTCAATCCGTTCTATGTTTTTATGATGTGCTGTTGTCCCTTTCAAACCCCGCTGAAGGATCTCAATGCCTGGCACAGCTCCTGTGAATGAGCCTGTTGTCTGAGGGGGAGAGACAATGGGCCTTATTTAATGAGATTAGTTACAATAGGAAAAACAGCTAAAAGAAAAAAAAAAAGGAAAAAAAAAAGAAAAAAGAAAAAAAAAGAGGCAGTTATAGCAATTGGAGTGGCTGTTAAACCATTCTTTTATGCAAGCTTGGCACCAGCCATACCTTTTCCTGGACATTTGCCAACATCCTTCACAGTTTAGACTCAGTCGTTGCTTTTTTTTTTTGTTACAATTTCCGCTCGACTTTACAGTTGCAGGGCCGATGGTGTAATTCATTTCCGCTGTGAAAACGCTCCAGTATATTAACACTTCTGCCTGCTCGTAACTTGATCAAAGCCCACGTATCTGCTTTAATTTACTCTTAACTGTGGCTTTTCTTTTTTTTTTTTTTTTTTTTTTTTTTTTTTTTTTTTTTTTTAAGTGATGTAGATTTATTTCAAGCTGTGTCACCGTTGAGAATGGGAACCTTGTTTTCAGCAGAGAATCAACAGCAAATCCACTTAGGGAGTACGTTCAGATATGGAGGAACAACTGCAAATGCAGCTGTCACACATCACAAAAATATCCTGCTGCTCTCTTCAAGGACACAAGCACCTTTCAGAAGGTGACTTCTGTAAGCAACTGTCTATGCTCCTGCTTGGATGAGTAAAGAAATATTTACACATAACATGATCTGAGTAATTGGCATTGGGAGTGGCTACAACTAGTTTGTTTCCTTTTCCTCAGTTTTCTTGGAGAAAATGGGCTGCAGCTTTTTAGGCACTGCAAGAAGCCCAGAAGTCAAGTGATTCTTCTTTGAAATTGGACATGGACAGACTCAGAACCATGAGCAGGAGTAGCTGGGTTCATTTGGTGTCTGAGGGAAACAGATACTAAATTCAGATAAAAAAAACATAAACCAGAGAAAGAATCTTTAAATATATAAATAAGAATAATATATAAATAAAGAATATTAAATATGAAAATCCTTCATTTCAATAGTTCCAGGATGAAGGTTGTTAACATATGGCTACTTCTTAAGACAGAGTTGTTAATGATCTCGTAGCACAGAACCATAGAATCCCAGAATGTTTGTCTTTGGCTTGGAAAGGACCTTAAAGATCATCTTGTTCCAACATCCTGCAATTAGTAGGGACACCTTCCACTAGCCCAGGTTGCTCCAAGCCCCATCCAACCTGGCCTTGAACACTTCCAGGGATGAGGCAACCACAGCTTCTCTGGGCAACCTGTGCCAGGGCCTCACCACCCTCACAGGGAAGAATTTCTCTCTTACATCTAATGTAAATCTCTCCTCTTTCAGTCTAAAACCTTTCCCCCTTGACTTATCTGTCCATGCTCTTGTCCAAAGACCATCTCCAGGTCTCTTGGAGCCCTCTGGGTCCAAGAGAGTCCTCTGGACTCTCTCCAACAGCATGTTACATGTTGGTTTCCATAGGAAAACGGCCTGAGTTGTTTCTCAGGCCAGGTAGCAACACAATTGGACTCATATTTCTCCACCATATAATTTTTTTATGGATTTTGCAGTTTCTTTCTCCTTCCTCTGATCTGCACTCTGCCAGCACAAACCTATCCGCAGGATTCAAACCCCGGTCTCCCATTGACAGAGGCAGTTAACAGCAAGGATTGGCTATTTCTCTTTACTGCCACATCAAAAGCCCCCTGCTAAGCTGCTCATGAGGTTTTCCCTTGTCTCCATGGACTTTACAGACTTCCAGGCCCAAGTTGTTCAGCTCTGAGACCAAGGAGCTTGGAAAAGTAGACAATGATCTACAGTGTTCTAGGAGACATGAGGGGCTGAGTCATGCTGAGCTCAGACTAAACCACTGGATAATTGCACCGTCTTATTACTGAGCTGTTCCCAAAAACTCCCAGTTTGGCCAAATCTGGGAGGGTTTCACATGAACAACATCCCTGATCTTGTTTTAAGTGATTCGTCAAGCAGGACTAAGTATGTCTTGATGATTCTTTTAGTTAGTTCTTTGAAATAGTAAGATATTTTAGTAGAAACATTTAAAAAGATCAAAAAAAAAAAAAGAAAAAGAAAGAAAGGATTTAAAACTCACCACCCCTCAAAAACAAACAAACAAAAAGACAAAACCAAGTGCCTTTAAACTCTGGATCAAAGGTTTTTCTAACCAAATGGCTCAGCTTTGACAAAATTATGAAGAAATAATAGCAGATTTTTATACCAGTGAAATCTATAAAGTAGACATAGAAATTATCCAGAAGCCTGGGAGGGCAGAAAATTTGTGGATTGAACTTAAATCACAGTAAGCTATATTTGCACACCACAAACCACAGGTTGAAAAGTGCTGTAATGGATAAAAGATCCTTTTACCTCAACTGTATATGGTCTGATGGTGGATAGTGACTGAGAGGAAAAGGGAGGATAAATGGGATCTACATGTTAAAGGAGGAATCAAGACTTAGGCCAAGGAGACCAAACTAACATTGTTTAAGATTTGTGTTAAAGGTTAAAACAACTTGAAGAAGTGATCAAGGGGACTTCAAAGAAGGCACAATTCACCAGAGTTGGTTGTGAAGTGTATTAAATTCTGGACCAAATGGGACAAATATTTCACTTGTGTTGTGTGTGAAATGCAATAATGCGTTTTTGCAGATTTGGATGAAATTTTCTGAAACCAAAAATCTCAAAGCTCCTTTATTCAAATGACCTTCAGGATCTGGCTCCCTTGACTTCTGCATGAAATACCAGTAATAGTGGCATCAGCAGTTAAGATAGCTGTGATGGCTGGTGTATATGAATGAGCAGTCTATATCATTGTTATTCATCAAAGCAGAGGTGATGAATCCAAATTTTCTATTGGAAATGGTTCTTGGCCCTTGTTAGGCCAAAACGCACGAGGAAGTCTTGGGAAGAGTGCTGGGTGAACACCAGCACCGGGGGGCTGGAACAAAAGTGTGATGAGGAGCAGCTGAGGGAGTTGGGGGTGTTTAGCCTGGAGTAGAGGAGGCTCAGGAGGGATCTCATTGCTCTTTACAACTCCCTGAAAAGAGGTAGCCAGGTGGGAGTCAGTGTCACCACCCTCACAGGAAGAATTTCTTGCAATATCTAATCTAACTCTATTCTCTGTCATTTTGAAGTCATTCTCCCTGGTCTTGTCACTCCAGACCCTTATAAATAGTCTCTTTCCATCTCTCCTGTAGGCTCCCTTCAGCTACTGGAAGGCTGCAATTAGGTTACCCTGGAGCCTTCTCTTCTCCAGCCTGAACAATCCCAATTCTCTCAGTCTTTTCTCTCAGCAGAGCTGCTCCATCCCTCTGATCATCTTGGTGCCTCCTCTGGACTCACTCCAACAGGTCCATGTCCTGCCTGTGCTGGGGACCCCAGGGCTGGAGGCAGCTCTGAAGGTGAGGTCTCAAGGGAGGGTGCAGAGGGGCAAAATCACCCCCTCCCCTGCTGCCCACCCTGTGGGATAAGCCCAGGACATGGGGGGTTTTGGGGCTCACAGAGCACTTGTCCAGGGCATGTCCAGCCTCTCACCCATCAGCACCCCCAAACCCTCCTTGGTAGGGCAGCTCTTGATCTGTTCATCCCCCAACCTGCATAGGACTAACCTGATATTGCTGAGTGAATTAGTAAAGTTGTGTCTTGGGGAAGTAGTAGGTGACACCCACAAGCTTCTCATATGTAAGACAACTGTATGGCTGTGAAGCAGGTGGGACACTGGGTGAAAATAAACTTTATCTGGATTTCTCTGCAGTCACCATGTAAATATGAATTGGAGAGTTAATATGATAGTGCCATAAGGACATTAATTCAGCATAGTAAACTTGTTCCAGGGCATTGTTATTTCTATTTTATATCTCCCTTCATTGTTTTATTGCAATTTTTGTTGGCAGCTTTAGAAAGCACTCACCAAGGGGGAGTTTGCCTTACAGACAGAACCGCTACGGTCTTTGATGGAAGTAAAGGACGTGAACACACAAAGAGGAAGTTTTAATCGTGATCATGATGAGAAATGTACATTTCTCAGCTTGCCCCTGAAATCTCACTCAGCTCCAGGTGTAACAATTTTGGTTTGCTTCAGGGAAATGGGGGGACAGTTATTTTTCCCACTGCTGTTGAGCATCTGCCTGTGGTCAGGAAAAAGGGAAGAGGGTGAATTTATGCTTCCAGTTCGTTTCAACAGGAATAATGAAACTGTCAACAAGTAATGAAAAAGGGGGAATTCTGAGCAGGGCTATTTGTGCTCATCAAACCTCATCTCTGTATTCAATCAGTAAAGGAAGAACTGATAGAAAAAGTAGGTGGTTAGAAACATTTGGAGAGTATATGAAGGTAGATGAAATATGTGAGGGTGGTGAGGGCCTGGCACAGGTTGCCCAGAGAAGCTGTGGCTGCCCCTGGATCCCTGGAAGTGTTCATGGTCAGATTGGATGGGGCTTGGAGCAACCTGGGACAGTGGAAGGTGTCCCTGCCCATGGTGGGTGTGGGGAGGCAGAAAAGATGATCTTTAAGGTCCCTTCTAACCCAAACCATTGTATGCCTTGAACACTTCCAGGGATGGGCATCCACAGCCTCTCTGGGCAATCTGTGCCAGGGCCTCCCCACCCTCACAGGGAAGAATTTATTCCTAATCTCTAATCTAACCATGCCCTCTGTCAGTTTGAAGCCTTTCCTCCTGGTCCTGTCACTCCAGGCCCTTTTCCAAAGTCCCTCTCCAGCTCTCTTGAAGCCCCCTCAGGCATTGGAAGGGGTTCTAAGGTCTCCCTAAAGCCTTCACTTCTCTGGGCTGAAAAACCCCAACTGTCTTTCTTCAGTGGGATCTGAATAAACCCTAAGTGTTTCCTTTTTTTTCCAATACTAAAACCTCACTTTTTAATTCCCAAACCCTACTTCTTAGCTTTACCCGTACAATTAATTGCTTAGATTAGTTTCCTTAAGAAAGTCTCATGTTTTCTGGGTTTCTTGAAAAATCACATTTTCAAATTTGTTTTCTCCAGAGACAGCAAAATAAAATAAGAGAAGACATTGTAAAAAAAATCAACCCAAATGAAACCAGAATCTTTAAGTTGTGGAATTAGATATTGTGAGTCAGCACACTTTTGTCTCAGCTTTAAAGAGCTAAAATATTGAATTTTCCATTTTCAGGAAGAATGGAAAGGGTTTTGAAGCTAAGGCAGGACAGTGGCAGCCATGTCAGCTGCCAGTGCTGTGAGTCTGTGCCTGAAAACCCATTATGGAAATCAGTCCCAATAAATTATTTGCTTTGACTTTTCCCATCTCATATGAAGTAACTGTTCATTGTCCAACTAATAAAAGAGGGGGAGATTTAGAAAGCCCTTAATAACCAGTAATTAGCTTTCTATTTCCTGTTATAAAAATTGAACACAGGAAAGAACTGAGTCATTCGTACCATTTTCAAGGAAAGAATTGTCATTTCTTGTATAAATCCTCTCACAAAGTTGTAATTAATTTTAGCATCCAGATTTTTAACTGATGGCCAGGATTGTCATCATCATGGAAGCGAAGAGGATGTAGGAAATGGGAGAAGGAAACAGAGATGTTTCTTGTTGTGTTTGAGATTGAGTTTCACAGAGACCAAAAAAGCCAATGAATGACATTAAAAAAAAAAAAAAAAAAAGAAGAAAGAAAAGAAAATAAAAACAAACAAATGAACAAAACAAACAAACAAACAAACAAAAAAAAAAACAAAAAAAAAAGGAAAAAATGAATGGTTTAAGTAAAATGTGGAAGCAAGATAGTTCCTCCAAGAGGCAGCTATCCACCCTTATCTTTGGCAGGCAAGGAAGTCATTAACAACAACAACAAGGGAGCATTCATTGATTCATCTTTGTACAACCATGTAGCTTAGTGGCTCTGTGCTGTGTGGAGAGAGAGACTAATGTTGAAAAAAAACCCACAAAACACTTCTAATATTTCCTTCCTCCATAGTAGAAACCATCTGAAATTAATGAGTCTTATTAATGTAAATTGCACCACGCTGTCAGACATAAATATCCCAATACCAAAGGGGCCCATTACCATTAACATCAGAAATGATCAACAAATAAAACTGTTAATGCCACAATATTTACTGGACAAATTGACTTCACTCCAAGATAGGCTTATGATCGTGTCTTGCTGTTCGATTTCATTTCCCTGCAAGATGCACTAATGCATGTTGTTATGTGCAGCTGTGGCTGCTTTCCATAAAGAAAAAATCTCTGTTTTCTATTCAGAGGTGTGGAGCTCAACTTAATCACTGTTATTTTCTGCCCCTTTTGAAAATGGAGCACATTGGTCTCTTCAGAACTGATAGAGGAAAATCGGAGATTTTTATTAGGAAGGATAGAAACAAGCTTGAAGATTGGGTCTCAAGAGAAAAAAAACACCAAAATAAAACACCAGACTAATGATTTAAGTCAATCACAAACAGATGTTCTCCTAGAGAGCTAATAATTCCTTTTCTTGATTTTTTTCCCATCAAAAATGCAAAACACAGCAGCCTTTCAGTAAAATATCCAATTTTTCTGTTGACATTTTCTCAAATTTTGAATCTTTAAAAGACACCAGATTTGCAGCAAGAAAGCACCAGTTTGTCACCAGTAAAAACCACGGAATTAATTTTTCAAATATAACATGAACATGAAATTGAAAAAGCTTGTACAGATATATTTCAAATTCTATGAAAATAAAAAAGGCATCACTTTAAATTTCAAAAGTTTTACATAAATTTTCCTCTGGTTTTTAGACAGCTGAATGTCAGTATTTAAAATATCCTCCAAAAGTTCAGGATATGGTTCTAGCTAACAAAAATGTCATGTTAGAGTAGGACTGTTTCTCTCTTCAATGCCTGTTTAGCACTTAGTTATGTGGAGTGCTGGTTTATATCTGAAAAATTTAAGCTCTTCTACTGTAAATACAGTGATGGACTTCACAGAAATAACGTTATAATCCAGGCAAGTTATTATAGAAGTGATATTGCAGAAATTAAAGAATAAAAATAATTTGTGTATCTGGTTAATTCTTTCACTGTGGTTATTTTTAAGGGCGATTCCTGTTCAAATAGTGCTGTCTCCTGATGCTTTTAAAAACTGGGACACTGATACAAAACAAGGGAAATGGTTCTTGTTCTGCTTTACTGGTGAATTCAGGTAATTTTTCATGGGGGGTCCTGCCTGAAGTGCATCAAGGTTTACTCCTTAACTCCTTAAATATTTCCCAGAGCCAGGCAGGAAAACCAAGACTGTGAATTCCCCTGTAAGACATAGCTTATTGCACCTGTGCAATTTGGTACCAGCCCAGATCTACCCAAAATTGGCTTCAGACACCTAGTTCCCATTGACTTCCATGGTTCATGGTTTATAAATTGATTCCATGGGTTTTTACTGGTGATAAATTGGCACTTTCTTGTTACAAATGTGGTGTCTTTTAGAAATTCAAAGTGTGAGAAAATGGCAGCCAAAAAATCTTATATTTACTCAAAGGCTGCTGTGTTTTGCACTTCTGAAGGAAAAAAAAACAAACCACAACTTTATTATTTCTCTTGGAGAACCAGCCCTCATCTACTTTGGCTTTAAACACCTAATTCCCTTTAACTTTTGTTGGGCCTTTGGAAGTACTATCCTCCTTTAGCAAACTCCAAGTCTGTGAGTGTGAGTCATTCCTTAATTTTATCATTAAAACACCAGGCATGCATTCCAAGCAAGTCATCTGGGCTCCCTTAATGGTTGATAGTGGAGGATGTGCACATCCAGAAGGAAATTTGTCCCATCTGGAGAGAAACATCTAAGAGATGTGGGGTAAATTTTCTTCTGAAGGAGTCTGCCTTTCCCTGTGGCAGCTGTTGAGCTATTGCCACATGCCTCAATTGTAGACTAAATTAAATTAATCTTTAATAAAATATAAATATTGCAGCATCATTATGGGCCCCAAGTTTTTGGCATTCTAATTATTTAGAAAATAATAAACCCATCCAAAACAATACATGCCTTTAGAGCATCCCAGCAGAAAGCCTGTGCTTTGCTGATCTTCAAGTCAATACGTGCTTTTTGTGTCCTTCATAAATTCAAGAAACTCAGTTTTCAACAAGAGATGTTTGAGTAGAGAGCAACAGAGGTACACTGGACTTTCTTCAGCCTCACAGACTGCATATTTAAACAGAGCCAGAGACAATTCTGAGAGTCAGAGATCCTGGCACAGCAGTGTTTTTATCCATACAGCAGGTCTTTATCACCCTCAGAGCCAAACTGCTGTTGGGGAGAGCTCCAGTGCTGTTGCCCAAATCATTCCTGTGAGTTTTTCTGTACAAACACAATCCAGTGGCTATTCCAGCAATTTAATGGGAGGAGATACACTGTGCCACTGACCTGCTTTTGCAGGTTTACTACTTCAAAGACAGCCTGAGAGTCTAAAGCTGCATCAAAAGACTCATCTGCAGCAGCACAATCAAGGAAGCCTTGACACAGTTGTTAACACAGTGATCCACAGCCAGGGGTGAGAAGACTGCTTGACAGAGCCCTGCCAGCACAGCAGAGTGTTCTTCCCAGGCACCATCCTATCCATGTTTGATTGCACACTGCAAATATTGCCTTTTCCAGGCTCTGGGCCGTAGTGCAATTTGTACAACTAATAATAATAATATTTTTTCTGGTGTTTTTATCCACCTCCTTTTAAACAGCTTAGTCACTCCACTTGTGTGCCTGATGTATGGTGTAATTACTGAAGGTCACAGCAAAAGCCTGAAGCAGAAGGAAGAGCAAACTCAACTGGTGGGGCCTCCAATTGACATCAGTTGACCTAATTTTCTTGAAGTCAATGAAGCCGGCAACAGTTGAGGGTTTAGCTCAATTTTTCCTAATTATTTCTGCTTTAATCACAACTCTCTTCTCCTTCAAGGACCACCACAGCTGGAAGCTGAAGAATAAATAACAATACAATAGTTATAATGAAATAGTTGGTACTTGTTCTGCTGGTTTATAAGAAGACTTTATACAGACACTGCGTTGACTTGATCTGATGGGGGTGGGTAGAAAACAGGTATGGAATGCCACAAGGTGTCCTGGATTTAGACAGCATAGTAGGAATACTGGCTTTGTCCAGACCATGCAACCAGACAATCTTGACAGTATGGAAGAGTATCAGTGTACAAGGCAGATAATTCTGTATGGAAATCCATGAAAATATGGCCATACAGGCCGAAAATATGAATGTTTTCAAAAAGCAGCTAAAAAAGCTGATGAAGGACAAGTTAATTTGGATTTTGTGAATCACAGAATCATAGAACAGTTTGGGTTGGAAAGGACCTTAAAGATCATCTAGTTCCAATCCTCTGCCATGAGCAGGGACATCTTTCACCAGACCAGGTTGTTCCAAGGCCCTGCCAACCTGGACTTGAACCCTCCCAAGGATGGGAATAAATAAAGACACAAGTTGTACCTCTGGCTTTTAAAGCCTTTTAAGACCTATGATCCTGGAAGGTGGCAACATGTATGTAAGAAATAAATAGTTTTTGCAGTCTTTACCTGAGGATCCATTACAGGTCACTCCCCAAATGATTGTACTGTCAATGGACATTTTGCTGTAACCCAACTCAATTATAATAATGATTCTCAATAAAGCCCTCTTCACCCTTAACACTAAGATCACTGTCTGTGCTTTCTGGCTGACTTCCATAGCTTCTCTTGAATAAGCTCTTTCTCTCTTTTTTTTTTTTTTTTTTTTTTTTTTTTTTTTTTTTAGTAATTTTTTGTTTCATATTTTTGCTTTTTTTCCCCTTCTCCTCATCTGTACTTTTGTTACATCCTTTTTTCTAGTAAGAAACTAAATATGGAATGTGATATATATGCACATATATATATGTGTGTGTGCATACTTATATACATATATATTCTGTGCTTAATTCTCTGCAATTAAGCTTGGTGATAATTGTTTTTGTGCATTAGTCATAATCACTTTTTAAGCAGCAAAGCCTATTATTGCTGTAGTGTGTGTTTCAGATGCCCTGCAGATTTGAGTAATTTTGGGTAATGCAGCTGTGTGTGGTAAAAAGATTTTACAATGCCTATAAAATTTTGCCTCATGACATGTTCAGCAAGTGAATCTGTGGCACGATGAAGCAGTTTCAGTACTTTTATTAAATACACAGTACCATCACATTATGCAGTTGTTAAACAAGAGCCATCCTTACAGACAGAGGTTAGAAGATACAGATTCTGGGGTGAGAGCTCATGAGGAGCAAATGGTTTCTGTGGGGCTAGTTCACTTTACCCTTTTCCAAGGTTTGGGGTGTGAGAATTTGGCTCATCTTTCCTCAGATGCCTTGTATGCTGCTGAATACAAAATCTTAATGCTGCACAACGAACCACCAGAAAGGGTATTTGCAAAATTGGTTTGATTTTACAAACACATGTCACTGCAAAACTGGGAGAGACTTCCTGTTCCACTGGAAACCAAAGTCTTACTTTTGATTAAGAGATGGATTAAAGCACTCAAATCTCTTTCTTTTCATTCTGTTTGGGATATGCTGAGTCTGAGCTAGGCACTCAAGAGTGCTTTCAGTCAGAGAAAAGAGAACCTTGGATATAGGGCCTTGTCCCTTCCTAACATCACTCTGAGACAGCTAAAGAGCTCTCATAACTTCCTAGTTTTTATCTATAGGCACAAAAAATGTCAAACCTGAAAACACTAGACCTAGGCATCTGATATTTAATTGTCTAACATGAAAAGGAGATTATTTCCACCATTTTTAATCCCAATCTGAGTCAGGTGGACTGGGCTCAGGCTCTTTTCAGTGATTCCTGGCAAAAGCACAAGGGGTAACAGACAAAAACTTAAACATGGGAGGTTCCATCTGAATATGAGGAAAAATTTCTTTATTGTGAGGGTGACAGAGCACTAAAACAGGCTGCCCAGAGGGATTATGGAGACTCCTTCTCTGGAGATATTCCCACCCAGACATAGTCCTGTGCAGCCTGCTCCAGGTGAACCTGCTTTAGCAGGGAGGTTGGACTGGATGATCTCCAGAGGCTCCTTCCAATCCAAATCATTCTGTGATTCTGTGTCACAGCAGTTCTTATCTGTCGCACTCCTGTTTCCCTCAAAGAGGTCTTTTAAGTAGTTTGGGAAACTGGCCAATATTCAATTTATTCACAAGTTGTTCCTGAAGAAGCTGGAGAGGCTAAAGGGCATCAGCAACGGGTTTTGTAGCAGCATTTAGAGCATCACTTAATGCACATTTAAAAATTGGTGGCATTTTTTCACTCCTCATCCAGGGCTTCAGTAACAGGATTATACAACTCCCAGATCAGTGCTGAGTAACACAGCACCAACTCAAGGACTGAACTGAGAGATTTTACTTTTGTCTAAAAAGAAAGCAATGTAAGCTTGTCCTCATTCAGTTAATCATAAGAAAAAAAACTATTCACACCCTGATCTTCTGTGCAAAAATCCTACAGGCAAATAATGTTGTTTCTGTTGCTGAAATACCTGCTGGCTAAAACAACAAAGGAAAATCATGGTCCACCCACACAATACCTCTAAGGAAAAGGAGAAGTTCAGTTACCTGAGTGCACTGCTTGGCATGATTTCCTCCATCACTTTGAATTGCCACTATATAAAACATCCTATTGCAGCTGTGAGTGTGCAGTGCTTCATAGAATCATGGAATGATTTGGGTTGGAAAGGACCTCACAGACCAACTAGTTCCAATCCCATGGCCAGGAACAGTAGACCAGGTTGCTCTAAGCCCTGTCCAACCTGGCCTTGAGCACTTCCAGGGATAGGGAATTCACAGTTTCTCTTGGCAGCTTGTGCCAGGGCCTCACCACCCTCACAGGGAAGAGTTTCTTCCTAGTATCTCATCCAAATCTACCCTCTGAAAGTTTGAAGCCATTTCCCCTTGTTCTGTCAAGTAACTTTCCTTCTGTTCCCTCCCCTATTTGCAACTTCCAGCCAAGGCAAGTGCATGGTATAAAGGCAGGATTTTCAAATATCAGGAGTTTGGAGTGATTTTGAAGTTATTAAGATGAGCTGAGCACATGGTTCTTATTAAATTTCTCAGCCCTTGGTGAAGACAAGAGAGGGCTAAACACAAACACACTGTGATCGGATCAGATGTCACAAGCATTGTGCCTTCAGAGATCCTTCAACATTATGTCCTAGATAAACCCACAGGCACAATTATTGAAAAGAAATGTGTTGCAATCACACTTAATTAGTTTCAGTTAAGTTGGGGTAGAGACACCTTCTGCACCGAACTTTAACCTTCATAAGCCATTTCCACTTTCTTCCTCAGATCACATTCCCTTTGAATACCCTTCTCCACCCCTCACCCCTGACCAGAAGGATTCTCTTTTCTCAAAAAAAACACTCTCTTCCATTGCACCCCTGCAAGCACTTGCAAGGGCATAGATCACAGTATCAGAAAACTCTTAATTTCTTTCTTTCCTGATTTCATCCTGTCTTTCTGGCTGCTGCAAACCAGTGAAAACTGATCCAACACCTCCTCCTCCAAAATTAGGACCAAATTTCCCTAAAAGAAATAGCCAGTTTTCAGAAGAGACACATCTTGACATTAGTTTCCATGAACCACTTGATAAAAAGCAGGCAAGTTTCCTCTGGAAAATTCCTTGGTTTCTTGCCATTTGACTTGGCTGTCCTCAGTCTTTCTCTCCATACGTGGCACCATACGTGGCAGGTGTAAAGGAATCTTCCTGAATAGTCTACCACCATATGCAGCATCCTGCATGGAAACTTGGTCATTCCAAGAAGTAGAAATCTTGGTAGCAAAGCTATCTGTAGAGGGCTTTTTTTTTTCCTCCAGAAATGAATCTCATTTTTAATTTCCCTATCTGATTTCATAAATATTTTTTTAATTGACTACCTTTCAGAACAGCTAGACTTATTTCCAGCCAGCTCCACTGTTATTTCAAGGACAAGAATGCCAAAATTAATTGAATTTATAGTTTTTAAAGTATTGATTTTAATTTTGACTATTTCAGGATTATGCTGGAAAGGTAGGAGGATGGATAGATAGATAGATAGATAGATAGATAGATAGATAGATAGATAGATAGATAGATAGATAGATAGATAGATAGATAGATGGAATGAACATCACAAAATCATTGAGGTTAGAGAAGACCTCCAAGATCATCGAGTCCAACCTGTTAAGTTCAACCCTACCTTGTCCCCCAGCCCAGAGCACTGAGTGCAATGTCCAGTCATTCCTTGAACACCTCCAGGGATGGGGACTCCACCACCTCCCTGAGCAGCCCCTTCCAAAGACTCGCCACCTTTTCCACGAAGAAATTCTTCCTGATGCCCAACCTGAACAGCTTGAGGATATGTCATCTTGTCCTGTCCCTTGTTCCCTGGGAGCAGAGCCCAACAAGTCCCTGGCTCCCCTCTCCTGTCAGGGAGTTGCAGAGAGTGAGAAGGTCCCCCCTGAGCCTCCTTTTCTCCAGGGTGAGCCCTCCCAGCTCCCTCAGCTGCTCCTCATATGACTGACTCTCCAGACCCTTCCCTAGCTCTGTTGCCCTTCTCTGGACTTGCTTCAACACCTCACTGTCTTTCTTGAAGTGAGGGGCCCAGAAATGCATACAGAACTTGAGGTGTATTCTCAACAGTTCCCAGCACAGAGGGATAATCACTTCCTTGGTCCTTCTGGCCACACTGCTTTTGATACATGCAAACACTGTGGTTCTCAAGTTGATTAAAATCAGGACAGTAGGCTTTTTCATCCTTGGACATGACAAAATGGGACCCTTGAATAATTTCAAATAATTTTTCAGAATATTCACAGGTGAAAAAAGAGTTAAAAATACTTTTTCTTTCCTTCTGACAGTTCAAGCTTTGATGAATCTACATTCTCCAGTGAAACAGATCACATTAAAAAGTTCCCATTCGCCACCCATTTCTAGTTTACCCTACTTTAGATCCCCTGGAGTTTTATAAAATATAACATTCCCTGACTACAAGCTCTGATTCTTCTTGCTTTCAGCATATGCTTTCCCTTTTCTGGGTCAGTGCTGTTCCTGATGTTAAGATCTCTGAAAACCAAACAGGATTAATTACAAGCCTAATATCCAGGTCTCATGGACCCATCCTCTCTTCATCTCATGCCTCCTTTTTGCCACCCCTGAAGATGGTGACACAAAATGAGGAAAATCCCCATCCTTGACCTCAGTTTTGGACACTGGGATGTGATTAGGGCTCCATCAGCCACCAGTGCTGTTCAGCAAAGTTTGCAGGCCACTGCTTTGCTGGGGAATTAAAAGAAACAACACCATGTGCAGTGCTGTCAACACCTTGGCAATATCAGCCTTTCCTCAATTACTTTTGCTTACAAATTACTCCTAATTCTGTTCTTTAAAGCTAGTTAAGAACAAGTGCTGGTAGGATTGATGGGGAACTAACTGCATGATTAAGTAATTACATTTTTAAAGCTTGCCTTACACTAGGACTAATGATTTGTCACACAGTAGCAGAAACTCAAGATAATGAATGAGAAATGTTTACAGGTAGCTCATTTCTTCCGAGTCTTTTATCATATTGTGACTGGTGCCATATCTGCAAGTGATTCTCAGAGAAGGAAAATCTATCACAGAATCTCAACATTTCTGAGCAATTTGTCACACCTTTGATCACCTGTCCCATTTTATGTGAATTGTTCCATGATCAGAATTCATTTGTGTTAGAAAAGACTCAATCGGTTTTGGATAAAATCATTTTCTGTCAGAAAAGGGAGGTTTTACTTAATTCTAATATGCTGTTGATGCACATTAACTCAACAAAATCCAGCACATCAAGAATAATTTGACACTGTTTCATTAGTTTCAAATTTAATAATTTTGTCTGTTTTACTTCAATATTTTATTCATCTGAAAAAAGGCTTTTCAAGCTGTATATAAATGGAGTTTTAGTAAGGTTTTTAATTTTTCTGAAAAGAATTTCTTCCATAATTCCATCTTCTGAGACATTTGTGAAATTTTGGCTTTTTTTCCCTCCTCAGTTAAAACAAATGAAAATAAGGAGACAGTGTTTATAAACAAATATTCCAGGCTTTGATCAGATCTGATCTGATAACCAACTGAATTAATTTGATGAGATGTTAACTATTATTTACAACGTGGGAGCATTTGAAGGCTTCAAATGCAATTGTGCCCCAGCTGAACGAGCCCCGAGATGTCAATGGAAATTCTCCTACAGATTTCTCCAGACTTGGAATCTGGCTCACAAGGATAATGAATCTCTGCCTCCAGCAGCTGATATCCAGTGGAGAGCAGGTGGAGATAGAAAAACAGACTTACCCAAGGTCAGAGAAAACAACTGCTGGTTACTATTTCCCGTTCTCAGAACCACAGAATTAGAGAATGGTTTTGGTTAGAAGAGACCTTAAAGATCATCTTGTTCCAAACCCCCTGCCATGGGCAGGAACACCTTCAACTAGGCCAGGTTGCTCAGAGCTCCATCCAGCCTGGCCTCAAAATTCCAATTCTGTCCTCTTTTGTAAATATTCATTCTAACAGCCTCAGCTCTTTTCTTATGTGAACCAGACCTAATTCAAGTTGTTTGAATTTTGAGAAATTTTTGACTCATCTTTTGTTTCTTTTTTTAAACCACATACAAATCACTAAGGCAGCAGAATAAGCAATTTACCATTTAGGGCTCTCTCCAGTCTATATTTTCACTTGTCATCTGTAATTTGTCCTAGGGGATGTCTGCTTGCTCAGAAGGAAAGAAAAATATGGGACTGGATCTACTTCAGGGCACTCTGGTCACAGAGAAAGGAAAGATTTCAAATCCACTTTGCTTTAGAGGTTGGAGAAACGTGTTTGGTGTTCTGGTAAAAACCAGAAGTATGGAAGAAGTGGGAACCATGTTTCCAGCCTCTAGGACTACCCTCACACCTCGCTGCCTTCCTGCCAATCCTGTCATCCCAACTGGCACAGGCAGAGGCAGTGGTAAACTCTTGATTAGTCTCATCTTTCTTGAACTATGGTGTCTTTAGCATCTGTCCAGCATCACCACTCCTGGTCATGTTTACTGCTGAATAATCCGTGACAACATCAACGGTTCTATGTATTTATTGTAATCTCAACATGCTAAAGCCAGTTCTACTCTACAGTAAAACTATTTCCATGAAACACATCCTGGAGATGCTTGTTTTAGAGATTTTATTGCACTTGAAAAAGTGCAAGGAAGAGATTGCTCCTGACCCAGAGAGTTGATGAGCTACATGAAAGCATGTCAGAAGGAGTAACAGATATGAAGTGTTTTACAGTGCAGACAGTCTGTAACACAATGTGACACAAACTTTAGATATCTTGGAACACAGTTTTAATTTTCATACTTACAAAATATTAAAAATATTTGCTCCTTGCTGTGATAAGGTAACTTACTTCATCCTTGTAGAAGTAGGAGTAATTAACCAACAGCAGCAGTCATAGCAGGTCTTCCTTGGTGTTGTCAGTAGACTGAATAAAATCTCAGTCTTAAAATAGTTTACACAAACCTACCATTCTAGCCAGAAGAAGGCATGACAACAAAACCCAACAAATAAAATTGCCTATGCTGATAATATTATGAGAAGACATAAAAACTGCTTTGGATGTTGAGCTGAAATGGATGTGCACGTGGATTTTTTTGCTGGTGTTTTTTCCCCCCCCGTGTGTTTTAAAAATTTTTCCCTTCCTAGCAGTTACTCTTCCAAACACAAAGGACAACTAAACTGACATCAAGTAAAGTTAGTATTCTCCTGTCATTCCTCTAGACATCATCTGTGACAGTTGCGCTCGCGGTGATTCGGTCCCTCACACGTCACTGTTTTCATGTCAGCTCTCCGTTTCACGTTGCAGAAATCCCTTCTGTCAGCTCCCATTCAGTTTGATAGGTCATGCTTACACCTGCAAGCTGGGGCAGTGCCTCCCTGACAGGATCTGTCACAGCACAGCAGTCACCACGCTCAGCCAAACAGCAACTTCACTCAGTGGCAAGTTTGTTATGATGACTTTTAGGATTTGAGCTTTTCTTTCTTTTTTTTTTCAGTTCTTCCCCCCCCTTTCCTTCTCCCTTCTCTCTGCCAGCGACACACACTGGGAACTACAGGAGAAATGACAACTTTCATCAATGGGGAGAAAGCAGAGATTTTTCTGGCAAATTCAGGCCAAGAGGATGGTTTGCTGGTTTGCTTTTCCTGCCCTGCTCTGCGCCAAGACTATTACAGGATGTCACGACAGCTAAAGCATTCCTTGGATGTGCAAAGCTCGTGAATTTTTTAAATATGTGTCTCTGTATTTCTAAGCAGCTCTAGAAATCATTAAAATTAGAGATGGCAAAAGCCTCTGAGGTCATCTGCTCCATCCAGTCCTGACAACTCAGGATTGCTCTCTCTATGCAAAAACGGGAATGTCCTCCAGTCCTCTGTCCACTCACGTTTAACTGCCTGTAGGATGCCAGTGGATTTTTAATCATACCCACAGATCTCACCCTTGGAAAATCTCTGTCATTATTCAATCCCCATTTTCTATTTTAGCCTTCAACAGGTGTTGGTAGTTCTTGAACCAGTAGAAGCTACACAGATTAGAGAGGGATGGAAGAGGTATGGGATCCAGGGTTTTCACCTTTGTCTATACAGTTTAATTTTATTAAAGCAAAGAATTTCTCTCTTAGTATATCACACACTGTTATTGGTACAGAATTATTAATTAATGCCCCTTTATGGAGTTATATCTTGCTTATTTTACCATAAATATACATTTCATCTTTTCAGTATGGCCATGGAGGACTCAGTGGGGCCAAAGAGGACTCAATAAACCTTGGTTCTTGGACATTGCTTGTACAGGTTATAATCTTGGTTTATGGGGTGGAAGAGTCTGATTCTAGAATCACTAACTGTATGGTCTTGTCATCATAGAGCTGTACCCAGAACTATTATATATGGGGGATGCACACTGGTGCCTGATTGTTGTATTTCTAGAGTCAAGGTTAATGATTCTGCATGACCATCACAGTGCTTTTATTCAAAGGAATGTGAATCTGCCCTCATTCCATACATACCTTTATCATAGCACCTTGATCCAGTCAAGCATACTTAAAAATAAAAGGATTTAAATGTTGTATGCATTGGAATTATTTAATTGTTTTTATATTTCATGGGCAGATGTCTGTTCCTACCCTGGCATGGATCACCCATGGGTCACAGTCCCTGCAGAGTTGCACCTCCTTTCCCAGAGCACCTTCCTCCAACAGCACCTCCAAGAGCACCTCTCTAGTTGTTTTCTCAGTCCCTTCTTCTACAAATCTCATCCATTTCTCCCCATATTTCTCCAAACACATTTCTTCATCTATCTGCACCCATCTCCTCCACACCTCCTCTGAGGCTCTGAGTAACCAGATCTAGTTGAAGATGTCCCTGCTTTTTGCAGGGAATTGGACTAGATGACCCTTAATGGTCCCTTCCAACCCAAATCATTCTATGATTTTATGATTATATGCATTAATTTTGTTCTTTTTGTTCATGTCTGGACTCTGAGTTATTTGGGGCAAAGATTTTTTCCTTTCCTTATAACTTCAGTGCAGAGATAAGTGAGAGAGGTGGTATAAAGCCTGAACACTCCTGTGCTCTGGCTTCCTATAAATAGACAAAACTTGTCATTGCATCCTCCTGTCCCAACTGCAAAGACTGCCGGATCAAATCCCTGTTTCCTATACATGCATATGTTTGTAATTTGGCAGTTAACATCTCTTCTTCCAGTGGCTTCTATTGAATAGGCCTCTTGTGAACAGTCTTCAGTCAACCACAGCATACTCAGTGAAAAGATTAGCAATACAAACCTGCATGAAAGCATCCCTTAAATTTTATTCTACAGTTTAAAAGACAAAACAGACCAAAAAAAAAAAAATCAGGGTAGATGGGAGATAAGGTAATACTAAAACCCTGAGCTGAGTGCTGAGTTTAACCTCTGTTAGCTCTGCACGATGATGATGGAGTTTGTCTGTATATCTCAACATTTTTGGCAGACTTTGAAGCCACACTTCACAGGGGAATCCCAGCACTGCAGCACTACAAAAATACAGACACACATAGCAGCGAAACACCTCAAGAAGTGACACACAGTGAGGGGGAAATAACATTTGCCTTTCACTGGGAATGTTAGCTTCCAGAAAATAAATAATTCTTTGGGCTTTTTACCAAGTGATTTTTCCATTTCAGTGTATAATTTCTTTATTTACCATTACACCGATTATCCATACTTAGACTAATGATCAAATAGCTCTCAAGTCCAAGATGTTTGGCTAAGGCAGCCCGCAGGATTTTTCTTTTCCCTTTCAGTCCTTTTTTTCCCCCCTTTTATTCCAAATTTTTAGGGTGATTATAGGGTGTGTAAGATCGTTAAAGGATTGGCAGCAAGCACAAAACTCAAATCCCTTATCCAGAGGCTAGAGGAAATGTGAGTTGCCAACATGCAATTCCTTCATTGTCCCACTGATGTCCTGAATTAATGGAGGAACCACGCTCTCACTCCACTGAGAGAGGAATTCAGGCTTCTCTGCTTCCCAAAGACCCAACTTAGGATAAAACAATTAAACATATATCAAACTAAAAATATTTGATTAATATTTATCAATCTTAATGTTAGAGAAGCAAAAAGCTACTACAGTAAGAAGAGGTTTTGGTATTTTTTCTTTTTTACTGATTCCTTGGTAAGAAAGTTTTTTCTTAAAGATCTGAGAAGCTACTGAACTTCAAGTCAAAAGACAAATCAGGATCCTGTTTTCTAATAAAGATGGTACTGGGACAGAGCAGAAGAACCACCACAAAATTTAGGATTTCTTATTCCTTTTCCCTTCACATTCATGGTTCATGAGCAAAAGGAGTCAGAACAAAAGATATTAAGTTTACTAACAATTATTAAATAAATGCAGCTTGAGCAGCTGAAAAACAAGCTTCCTAGAGACAACACTGGAGTGAATCCCTATCATCCATTGCCTGGAGAACAAGGAGTTATTTAATCTCCAGATCTGCTGGCCATTAGCTGATTAATCCAGATGATTAATAGGTTTTATTTTTAACATGGTCGCCACTTTTATAAGGTTACTGTTCATTTTTATTTTCATTTTATTTTAATTAAAGTTAAGTACAATGAAAAATAAGGAGAAAGCCATGACCACAAATGCTCCTTTGGTGTAACAGCAGTTATTGCTCCCTACTCAGCACGTGTTGAGGTCTTCCTTCTCTCTTTAGTACACCAGAAATTACTCTAAAAGCCTGAAAGAACCCACCACCAAAACAACCAACCCCCAAAACAAACACACAAAACCCCAAAATGCCAAAACCTTGAATTGGGGAAGACATGGGTTTTAAGTTTTCATTCTTCTGTGGAATTTTCCTGGGGTTTATAATCTCCTTCCCACTGCTCAGAAGACACTTTGCCACCAGCTTAGCACTCCAGCCACCACATCCTTAACTGCTCTCCTGAAACACTTTTAATCATATTCCCAAAAAAGGAAGACTATGGGTCTGTAAGTAGTTACATGTTGCTTCTCCATTATGCAAGGTTTTGTATTTATGACTGAAAAGTCTGAAATACTCATGAGTATTTGGGACAGAAAGCTAAAAAATATATTTAATGTCAGTGGGGAAATATTTGTGCTGTTGTCCCAGAAAAGAGATGAGCTGTGCTGTCTCATGGGAAATAATCTCCATCTGAGAGCTGACAGTGGCTCAGTTCTGCACTTTTCCCTGGCAAAGGTCCATGCAGGTGTCACAGGAAATCCTACCTGTACAGAGAGCACAAGGCTTGCCTGCTATCCTTCTGGAAAAATCAGGCACAGGTTACCAAAGGCACTTTTGTCCACTTATCTTTAAAAAAAACAAAACAAAACAAAAAAAAAATTGAACTTCCTTCTCTTTCATATTAAGTTTTTCTGTTATTTTAATCAATTAGGATCATTTTGTCTCAGGGACTTTCCACCTTTTTTATTTCTTTATTTTTTCTTTTCACTGTATACTTCTTTTCTAAGATTATGAAGAAAGGGCCTTAATGTGGGTGGTTATGATTTATCTGTTTTCTTTACTTATCATATTCCATGTTTTCTACATTTTCAGTTTGAGTGATAACTGAAAGAGAAGTAAGGGCAAAAAAAAAAAAAAAAAGTGAAAAATCAGGCAAGAATTAAAGTTTTTGAACTAACAGGTACAGATAGGCTGAACTGAACTTCTCTAAGGAAACCTAAAGGTCGTTTTAGAATTAACATTAAGAATTTCCAGCAGCAGCCAGTTCTGTGCTCTGTCCCCACAAAGCAGTTTGAGCAGATGGACTAAATTTTGAAGCCTTTGTTTAGTGAGGTTTTCGGACTACACATCTTTTATGAAGTTCAGCTGAACTTCCAGACATTGAGGTGTAAAGTAGCAAATGGAGAAATGTTTTAGTTGTAGAATCATGGAATGGCTAAGGTTGGAAAAGACCTTTAAGATAACCAAGTCCAACCATCAACTCAGCAATAGTTTTCACCATTGAACCATGTTCCCAAGCTCCACATCCACATGGTTTTTGAACACTTCCAGGGATGGCAACTTCACCACTTCCCTGGCCAGCATTGTTTCTGATGAAGCTCACCCTGGAGAGGAAAAGGGTTTGCAAAGAAATGGGGAAAAAAAGATAAACGGGTTTGTTAGGGTTTTTTTGGTTTTTTTCAATGAAAACCAAACACTCCACAGTCACCACTCCACTTCAGGCTCCTCCTGCATCACCTGGCTTAGCAGAGCTGCTGATTTTTTAGGCCTGAGCGACTAAGGATGACTCATGTCGCCTGGAAACGGCCCTTCCTCCAATCCAACCCCAAGCAATTTGTCTCAGATGTCTTTTCAAAGGCAGAAAAATCATCTCTTCATATCTAAGCTGTCTCCTTAAACTGTCTAGGAATTGGTGTCTGTTGCTTTGTCTCACACAAGTGTTATTTTCCTTTTCAGTTATTAGACACATGTGTTTATTTAAAGCATCCCATGTGCTTTCGAGGACACTGCTGGACACCAGCAGTTTTCCTGGCAGCTCCCAAACACTGTGTCTTCCTTCCCTAACCTGTAAGGCCCCTCTGGCCTTTGGTGCAGGGGTGTCAACTGGTGTGTGGATGTGGAGGGAGGCAGGTGGTGCCAGGGCTGACACAGGGGAGCACCTTTCTCTAGGCTTCCTGCTGCTCCACTTAAAAAACCCGTTGTCATCTGAAACCTGCCCCCTCCAGCAATGGGTCTGATTCCACTTGTGAGCAGGAACCGTGCCATTCTAACAGATGGGCTCCAGTGCAAACAGCCAAGCAAACATGTATATTCATTGAAAAAAAAAAAAAAAACAAAAAAAAACACCAAAAAACGACAACCAAAAACAAACCAAACCAAATTAAAAAAAAAAAAAAATAAAAAAAGGGGCAAAAAAAACCTACAAAAAATTGGGTACTGAGGGCATGAATACCAGCCAAAAACATCAACATCTCTCCGTGTCTTCTCTTGAGCGTACAAATCCATGGTTAAGGGGATGTGTGGGTGCTGAGCTGAATTCATTAAAAAAAATTAAAACAAAATGCCTGGCCACGTAGAAAGGGATTTCAGAGCATCAGGAAATGGGCAAGGTGCCCTGAGAGAGAGGAAAAAGGAGAGAGAAAAGTAATATTCAGGAATAGGCTGAGCCAGAAAAACGCATGGGGTCTGTCTGGTAATTTCCAGAGCCTGTGACATGTCTGGGTGCTCAGTTCATGCACTTGGTTTGGGGGCTGGGAAGAGGGGTAGGTACAATGCCATGTCTCTTGGGCTTTATCTTTTTTAAATTCAAGCTACTTCTCCTTTAGTAAGAAAAAAATTAAAACAAGGAAACAAATAAAATACTCCAGCCCAAGAATTTTAGGCTGGTTTAACATTTAGGGCTCACACAGTTGAGTCCTTCAGGTCGTGGGGACATAAGTCCTGGTGGATTTGGGGCAGAGAACTGTGAGGTCAGGAGTTAGAAGATCAAGGAGAACAGATGGGATTGAACTGAGAAAGTTAAGAGGGATTGTGAATGCGGGTGGGGGACACATCTCACGTGGGAGACCTGCTGGGAAGCTCTTCCTGGCAACCAAGGAGGCACAACAGGCCAGCAAAAGCCAGGTCTAGGCATGAGAAAACCAGGAGGGTGTTGAGCCTACTGGCATGGAAAATATCCAGAGGAATACTTTGCTTCAGGTATAAGCCTTGAAAGCCAGGTTGGTTGCTGCTGAGATGGAGGAAGGGTCTGCTTAGCTGGAACATCCTGAATTTCTCTTGCACACCCCATCCTTGCTGGCAGAGACGCAGCAAGGGAACCTTCTCCTCTCCTTTTCTTACCAACAACGCATGGAATTATAGAGTCTTTAAGGTTGGAAAACACTTTGAACATCACAAATAGGAGACTTCAAAGTCAGTTTTAGTCACCTCTTTATCCCCACAATGAAGTAAAGCCTCTCAATGGGGTGGTACATCCCTCATACCAGCAGAGAGAGGTCTCTCTCTGCCTGTTTTGGAGCTTGGAAATGCACCCAGATTTTCTACTTCCTTGAAGACTTCGCTGTTCCCTGGAACAATGGGATGATGTGGGATAGGCCTCTGCTTTTGAAGCTGTTCCAGCTCATACAAAGCAGCTAAAGAAAGGCCTGCAAGCAGCTCTCTCACGGGACTGTGCGAACGGAAGAGCTATGGCTTTATATCCCTGAAGTTAATTCATATTTCATTGCCTTATGAAAAGCTGAATATTTCAGCTTTATCCCAAAATGTGAGGGAAATCTTCACTACAAGGCACCATGGACCAGTTCAGAAAGTGCTGGGATCTAAACCTTTCCCTATAATCACCACGTGGTTTTCAAAGGAAACAAGAAGTCAACAAAAAAGTTAGAGGAACATGAGACAATGTTTGAGCTCATGGGGGTACTAAAGGCAGAAATATTTGCTAAGATTTTAGGTTTCTATGAGTTGAAATCAAACAGCATTAGAACCTATATTCTCTTGAAAATGCTACTGGATATAAAACTGACCAAGACCTCCAAAAATCTCAGTCTAAGCAACTTGTGTGGTCCATGGCAGGGGACTGGAGTTAGATGACCTTAACCTTCCAACTCAAACCATCCTGTGATTCTATGACTATTGGTAGTAGGATCTTCTCAGTGCTCTGAAGAGGTTCTGAGCTGTCAGAGCTCCTCTGTGTTCAGCAAAAATCTGTCTCCTTCAAGTCTTTGCTCTTTAACCTTTGTGAAGCCACATCGGTGCAAATCTTTGTTCTTCCAATGAGCTAAAAATCCACTGTTGTTCATGGTGCCAGAAGGTAATACTCCTTCTCTGCAGTGCAGCAGCTATTATTATTATTATTATTATTATTATTATTCACACATCTTCCCACTGTACCCTCGCTTCTCCTAATGAATAATAAGAACAACAATAATAACGATAAAAAAAAATCAAAATTCAGATTCTGCCCTTTCTAATTACAAATCACCACCTGTGGTAAAATTATTGAAAAACAGATGAGCATTTCATTCCAGCAATAGCCTTAAAACAAGCAGCAGTTCCAACTGCCAGTGTGATGTATAGACACAGTACAGGGCAGATGAGGGATTAATTAGGTCTGTCCCTGCACATTGCCAGGGGAGCACTTCTGTAGAGGTGATTGAAAACTGGAAAGAGTGGCATTAGTCTTCATTGTTGGTTAAAGGCAACAAAAATAAAGATGCAATTGAGTTGACAAAGCTTCCAGGTATGTGGCTGAGTCATTTGGAGGTGTCAAAATGATCAAACCATAATTAATTAGCTAAAGTGTTATATTTAATTCCTCAACTTTAATGAAGATTTCTGCAGCTGAAAACAAACAGCAACAACATTTGTTTCTGAAGGGAAGGAGTGGAGAGCACTGAGGGGATGATGCCAAAGTTTAACAGCGCCTTTATAATCAAGCCCATGTTCTTAATCTTATTGTCATTTTCTGTACAGACATAGAAATCCGGTGCTGTTGTGTGCATTCATATTAGAACTGCAATTATGAGACCAGAAGTGACTGTGAAACCAAATGTTTATTATTTTCAAGCAATAAAACAGAATATAGAAAAAAAACAAAAACAAAAACAAACCAAAACAAACAAACACAAAAAGCAAAAAACCAGTATTTTCTAATATTGGTCTCCAGGGCTGACATTGTAGAGACACATAAGACCTCAGTGTCAGGTAGTCTAAATCTGTGTCTCAGGAATTGAATGCAGCTTGTTCTGAAGGAAAGAAATTTGAGATTTATGAGTTAAGAATTGAAAGAGTAAAATGTGAGTTTTGATCCCAGGTCTGCCACAGTCTATGAGACTGTGTATAATCCCAACCTTGGGATTTAGGCTGAGGGAAGATCTGCCTGAAACAACCAGGGAGCATTTCCTGAGTAAATATTTATCCATAACTGTGAATATTCATCCACAACTGTTTCTTTCTTTTTAGCTTTATCACCTTCCACCACAATTCATAATGTGCCCTAATTGAAACCTGCAGAGACTCAGCCTCAAACATTCCATGATATATGTCCCATGCCACCACATAAGGGGACACCAAGAGCTCTGGAACAGACATTTTCCCATGCTATGCACGTACAAAAACACAAAAACAAGTGTGCTGTTGCACCTGTGCATTTACTTCTCAAACTGAAAATCACTTTTTCCAAGATACATACTGTTCACATGCAGGATTTATGCAGGTATGGCTCTTCTCAGGTGATAACAGGGCTAGAGCAGCTGTTCTATGGAGACAGGCTGAGAGAGTTTGGGCTGTTCAGTCTGGAGTAGAGAAGCTGCACTGAGTCCTTAGAGCCCCTTCCAGTAACTAAAGGGGCTACAAGAGAGCTGGAGAGGGACTTGGGACAAGGGCCTGGAGGGACAGGACAAGGGGGAATGGCTTCAAACTGACAATGGGCAGAGTTAGATGGGACATTGGGAAGAAATTCTTGACTGTGAGGATGGTGGGGCCCTGGCACAAGTTGCCCAGAGAAGCTGATCTAGTGGAAGGGGTTAGAACAAGACAAGCTTTTAAGGTCCCTTCTAACCCAATCTTTCTATGGTATGATGATGAATTTACATTGAAATGCACCTTCTGTTTACCTCTTTTGCAAAGCAGGGATATTTCTTTGGTAATCCTGGGCATGTAGATGGCAAGTTTTTCAAAACGAAGCCTGGCAAACACACAGCACCTTGAATGAACAATTACCAGCAGCTTCCACAACACCATTGACAGAATCAGAAATAAGAGCTGAAGAAGCCTTGATCCTGGTGAGTATATGATAATAGCACAAATGGCTTTAATCAGTGAAAAGCATCATCTAATGTGTCATCAGCATCTAATCATTTAATCATCAGTGTCTTAGGCAGCGTTAGACAGTATTTTGAAATGCCTCCTCTCCACCAATCTGTGGCTGGGATAAACCGTATGGAACATTGTGATGTTCAACAACTCATTCCTGCTGCTGGCATTCCCATCCCTGTATGAACCAGAGGGTTGGGAAGATGCTTTCTCCCACAGAGGAATTACAGGATTAGCTGACAGTCAAGGTCTTAGCAGGAAGGCCGGTTAATGCATTGTTTCATCTGCAGCATAAAATGTGAGCAGTGTTTCGCTCTTACCCGGCAGCTGTTACCTCTTCCATAAGCTGTTAAAACTCCCTCGTTATTCCATGCAGCCAGGCCAGGCCCATTTCCTGTGCAGTTGTCATGTCCTTAATATATTATGACATTACAAACTTTATTAGTATATTTGCAGTGCCTTTTTGTTTTTTATTAGCTAATGGGCTGCTTGCGTACACCCTATTTGCTTAGTCTTTCAGAGCTCAGCCTATAAAATGGCCAAACGTGATCCCATCTGGAAGCCATTAAAGATCAATAGAGATGGAATCTGAAGAAGAAAGAATAGGGAGGGGTGGGGGGAGGGAAGGAAAAATCTACTATCAAAACAATTGTGAACAAAAACCTGCCAGCTTCTGTTTTCAAATCCAGGTGTGCCAAACCTCTTTGCACTTGCAGCGTGACAAAAAGCACCATGGTCTTGTTAACATCAGGAACAACTAATCTAGTTGAAAGGAATCATAAATATGATTAAAGCCCACGATTTCCTGGGTTCTTTGAGAAAATGGAAACCTCTCTAGCATCACTGTGTTCTTCTGAAGTGCTGGAATCTTTGTGGAGAAGCAGCTCAGAGGACCAACTGCTTCTGTGACAGAAATATGAGTTACAGTGACATGTCCCTCTACCACCTTCATGGCTATGTCAAAACATCTGCAGACATTAACATGGCAGGATTGTGCCCAAAATGAAGGAATTTAATGGTGAAATGCAGATTATGGCAGCTAGACTTGAAAAGCCCTATATGGCCACAAAGAAAATTAACTCTGCTTCTTCAGTACTTAAATATTTTGGCAAATAAGCAGGTCTGCAAAGGTTTTGAAGTGTTCCTGCACTAGATAAGGTGCTTGGCCCCGCAGGTGTCACCAAGGCAGTCACCACACTGAAGTGGAGAGGACTGAAGGTTTTGCAGGAGAAAAGGGGATTGTGAATGTGATTCTTCCACGGGCTCATCCCTCACCCAGAGCAAAAATGAGCTTAGGGCACAGCACCCAGCCAGTGAGACGAGCTCAGGGCTGGCACTTGCCTGTGGTGTGGGCACAGAGTGTTTCACCCATTGTGGTGAGGGCTGTGCTTGTTCTGGGCACGTCTCAATAGCCGCTGCCTGGGGACCTGAAACAGCAAAAACAGAGGCAACCACGCTTACCTGGGCTGTGTGTGCTCCCCTCTGACTTCAGACGCCTCCAGCACAGACGGCTGTGTCTGTTTTAATCACTTTACAGTCACAGAGAGAAGCAGACATTTCCAGGGCCTGACCCACCTGACCTGCTTTAGAAACATGCCTCGGGATGAGACAAATCGTATCCTAGAAGGACCTTTTCCCCTCCTGTGTCTCTGAAGGCAATTCAGGTGCTTAGGTCAGATGCAAATGCCTGCTCTGGAGACAGGTGACACCCACCCAGGATCCCTGTGGTCAGCAGCTACAGATAAACTAGAACACTAAACGCTGCTAAACTTGAGCCAACAGTCACCATCTACCTCTGACCACACAATTAAATTCCCTTAGCTCTAAATAAGTGTGGCTACTTTTAAAATACTTGCTAAGGTGCTATTTGCTTAAATCTTGTCCCTAACTAGGAGATCTTTAAGTCTACACAGCAACTAAGAAATTTGCACAGAGTTTAAGATTCATCCCCTTGCAGAAATATTCATACTATGGAGTTTTCTCTCAGTGAGGGATTACAAAGAGGCTTGGAGTGATTCATTTCAGCCTTGAGTAGAGGAGGTTCTGGGGTAATCTTGTACGTCTCCATAGTAGGGGAGAATAAATTATAGATTCATGGAATCACAGAATGGTTTGGGTTGGAAGTGACCTCAAAGATCATCTAGTTCTAATTGAGACAGAGCTGAACTCTTCTCAGAGGTATCTGGTGGCATGGTATGGCAGGAGGCAATGGACATAAACTGAAACACAGAAAATTCTGCTTAAATGTTAGAAACTGTCTTTTTGCTATCAGGATGACCAAGCATTGAAACAGGTTGCCTAGAGAGGTTGTGGAGTCTCCATCCTAGGAGATATTTAAAACCTAGCTGGACATGGTCCTGGGAAACTCCTTCTAGCTGATCCCTTGCTCTGAGAAGGAGAGTCATCCTAGATGATCTCCAGAAGTCCTTATCCACCTCAAACTCTAATGTTGTGCTTTTCTTCTGGTGTAACAAATGGAATCCAAGCCCATAATGCTGTCCTTGAGCTATTGTGCTGAAGGACTGTCACATCTGGAGGAGTTCAGCTTCACAGGAGATATTGTTTTGGCCAAGAAGAGTGTGCTAATAAGTTAATTAGATCAGTGCTCAAGGGGCATACCTGAAACACTGTTCCAGTCCCATCACCCAGGAGTACTTAAATACTTTTTACCCAATGAACAAGATTTGATGAAAGCTGCATTCCAGGAGTTTCCACAGTGTATTCACTAAGGCACCTTGTTAAAGCTGGTTACATCCCTTTTGTGACTTCAAGAGAGAGATCTGGATCTAGGAACACAAAAAGACTTGATACAAGTCTTTTTCATTTTCCCCCTTTTCATTAGATGGCAAAGCTGAACAATCAGATTTAAAAGAGATGTACTCCTTGGTCCTAAACTTGTACCTTGTCTATTGTGATATAGTATGGACAAATTTGGTGTGACTGCTGCTGCTATTCATATTCTTCCTCTTTTGACTGACCATTCTGGGGACAGTTTTCAGCAGTTTTAGATCTACTTTTGGAAAAAAACAAACAACCCAAAGTAATAGAATGCAGCTCATCTTCTTACTCATCTTTTCCACAGGCTTCTGATGCACCCACAAGTTCTAAAGAAAGTTTCACTCTCAGTAACTGAAAATCACCCTTCTAAAAGTTATGTAAAATAATAATAATGGTAATACAACACTGATGATGATAATGATAACAATAAGAGGAAGAAGAAGAAACTCGACGTTTTATACCTACAATTTGGTATTTAAAGAAAAAAGATGTTTTCTGTTAGGCCATTGCTTGTTAAAAAAAATAGAAAGAGAGGTCTAAATAACCACCCTGAATAACTCTTACAGTTTTTAACTAGAGCTAAAGAAAACCCTTCTCTGCACTGGACACAGAAACCGTCTTAGAGTTAAGACATTCTGAAGTGAATAGGGGAAAGACTGTAGTGTGCATTTAAAAACATAATATTCATAAAATTCAAAGTTTGGACTTGATGATATTGGAGGTATTTTTCAACCTTTATGTTTCTATGTTTCTATCCTATCATCTGTTCACTAATATGAGGGATTCAAAGAAGAGTGATGAGGCAGAATTACATTTAGCAATGGGAAAGAAAAGCAGGAGATTCGTGTGGAAGAACTTTGGTACCAAAGCAATGTCCACTGTAAGCAGAAAGAGCAGATAAATGCTAGATTTTGCAGGAGATTCTTTGAAAGCCGAGGTCACCAAATTGCCCAGGTAAAAGGAAGCATGTGAGAGCATTTGGGATTTGCCAGCACCAGGAGAAGCAACGTGCAGTTTAAAAATACTGCCCCTCAATGGGAGAAAATGTGTTTCTATTAAGGGACCAGAATTGTGCTACTCCTGTTGGAATTTTTGCTTGTGCACAGGAATTTAGCTCCAGGTTCATGTCTGTCACTAAAATTGACAACTGCCTATGGCTCTCTACAATTGAAACGTAGATCTTAAATTTCACATCATTATCCAAATAAAATATATCTGCCAAGGGGGACTGGTATTACACAGTTAGAGAACTGTGATACCAGTTGTCTGATTAACATATTGAGAGGAATATAAGAATTTCTCACCTATTTTCCAGAGGGAGACTAACTGGGGAGCTTGTGGTAAAGAGACTAATTGAACATCCTCCCTCTGCTAAGTACAGAGATGCCCAGAAATATGTCTTCTCTATGCAAGCAGATTTTCCCTCTGCATATTCCATTTGCTTTTTAGGACAGTAAAGAGCAAAATCATTAAATCTTTTTTTTTTTTTCTTTGCCTCTTTTACTGAAAAAGAGTTAGCCAAATTTTCATGTTGAAAAGTCTATGAGTTTTCATAGAAAGGTTTCTTATGACTGCATTAAATTGCAAAGAGACTGTGTCTTACACAGAGAAGTTGCTTTTGGAAAGAGGAAGTTCTTTTTCAATAGATATCTATGAAGTGGAGATCAGAGAAAACCTGGCCAAGCTTCATTCGGACCCTGAAATATTAATAACTGAGACAGCTGTGAATTTACACATTACAAGCAAAGTCCAGTTCAGAATTGGATCCACACTTCCTATGTGACTGAGGTCAGGATTTTGGATCAGTTCATCAAAGCAGCTGGTCATGGAGGATGCTCTGAACCAAACCTGCCTCTGAAGTTCTTCCAGTGTTTGTGTCTGAAATGCTTGTGACATGTCAGAGAGATCCGCTTTCATCTCTTCTGTTTTACCAGGATTTAAGAAATACAAAATTGGGTCTGAGGAGCCAGACACAGAGCAGAGTGTTGCTGTAAGTCAGCTGAGTCACAGTAGGAGTTTCTGTGCACATTCCTAGCCCGAGACATACGTGAGCTAATGAGAATCATGTTACCTTCTAGTGAAATAAGTTTAAGCTGGCACAAATTACCTGCACAATTGACACAGATGAAAAACATGCCCACAGACTGTTGACACCAATAAGTTGATGTATCATCTCCTGTATCTCACCCTGAAGCCAAATGGAGCCATTCCAGGTTTATTCTACCTTGGACAGTGAATAGAATTTGACCCATACCCAGGCCTGGGCAGGTAAAGCTCTTCTACTTGCAGCCTCCTAAGAAGTAGAGGCTGTCACAAAAAGACTGCAGCCAGGAGGTCAAAAGAAGGGATTATTTCCCACTCTTTGGCTCTCATGAATAGTCTGAATATTCTGCTTTCAGGCATCTGAATAGTCTGCTCAGTTCTGTGCATCTTTGTGGAAGAGAGAGATTGAAAACTGGAGAAAATCCAAGAACGACAGCTAACACAGTTACAGAGCTGCAACGTGCAAAGAAAGATGTGGAGGGAATAGAGTTCAGCTTGAGAATGGGAAGTTAAATAGAACTCTAACTGGTTTGCTTTCAACTACCTAAGGTGGAGGTTTTGAGAAATTAAGTCTTATTTCTTGTTCCTTGGAGGTTCTAGGATCGTCCTTCTTGTCCTTTTGTTTTCTAATAGTCCTCAGGAACCTTCCACAATGGCTGTCACCTTTCAAAGATAAATCAAAATTTCCTTGAAAATACCTTGTCCAGATACTTCTGCACTCACAGGCACATCCCATCAGATCCTATGGATATGTGTATGTTCAATTTGTTTAAATGTTCCTTAACCTGATCCTCCTCCACTGAAGGTGAGTCTTCCCTGTTTTGGAATTTCCCTCTGACCTTAGGGCCCTGAAATTCATGGAGGGCACCTGACTAATAAATAGAGATGAAGAAGGCATCAGATATTTCATTTTTTATTATTTCCTTTGTCGCCAGGTTCCCAACTCCATTCAACAGCACCCTGACCTTCTCCTTGGTCTTCCTTTTGCTGCATTGTAGAAGTTTTTCTTGTTGCACTTCCAATCACCTATGAAATTCAACTCCAAGGTTTTTTCTCTTTTTAATGTCCTTTTCCCTGCACTTGGACATTGTCATTTGTCCTAGGTCACCCCAACCTGCTTCCATCTCTTGCTCTCTTTTTTTTGAGGTTTTTTTGAGCCTTCGATTTGAGTTTTGTTGGGAGCTCCTTGTTTATCCATGCAGCCCTTCTGTCACCTTTAGAATAGAATATTTTCACTTGGAAGGGTCCTGTAGTGATCATCTAGTCCGCCTTCCTGACCACATCAGGGATGGCCAAATGTTAAAGCATATTAAAGGCACTGTCCAAATGCCTCTTAAAGACTGCTGGGCATGTGGCACCAGCAACCTCTCCAGGAAGCCTTGGCAGTGTTTGGCCACCCTCTAGATAAGGAAATGTCCAGTCTAAACTACCCTGGTGCAGCTCTGAACCATCCCCAGGTGTCCTATCACTGCATAGCAGGGACAAAAGCTCAGACAAAGAAAAAGCATGATGATAATGTCTGATACTCTGCTGTGCCAGGCAGACTCAGCAATCCTTGGACAAGAATAAAGTGGACAGGAATAAAGTGGACAATCAAGGAACCAGACTTGCTTTTGTGCATTGTTAAGACTAATATCAGTCCACCAGGCTCATTTACACTGCCTGGTTCTGAGAGGGATGTTATAAATTGGATCTGGTTCAGAGAAAAGATTTACAGTGGGATAATTAAGGGTCTCATTTTGTCTGATGGTCTGCAAAGAAGATTGCAAGAAGGTTTTCCTTTAGAATCTCTGTTTCTTAAATAAAATATAAGGTATTAAGTAAACCTTTCATGTAACTGAGACTTTTGATAGTAGATGCCAAAGTTAGTCAAGATAAAAAACAAGAAGAGAACACTAATGCTTGTCATGGCCAAGACACGATACAAACATCAAAAAGGTAGCATGAATGCTTCCATTTTTGGTATTTTCACATAAAGTAAGACTGGCTTACCAAGGGTTGTGTTTTAGCCAGAAATGGATAATTGGCTCAAAACAGATGTTAATAGGTAAAACTTTATCACCTGTTTTACACAGAAAATTAGATTCAACAATCAAATGTGGTGTGTTTTTTTTTTTTTTCTTTTCTGGCTATAAAAATATGTGATTGCTTCCAGAGTCAGAACATTGCTTATTGAAGGGGTTTCGTGTAGTTTGCAGAGGAAAAACATTAGAAAATGAGTAGCCACAGGAAAATCTGCCAATAGAGAATCTCCAATAATGAGCTACTCCTGTCCTGAAGGAGGCTGTAGTTTCTCTGGGAAAAGGAATGTCTTTTAATATATATCAAAGCAGAACCCACCACCAGGCTTTCTGAGACCTTGCAGAGGTTTAAAATAAACACAGTTCTTAATTTCTAGTGGTTTCAGAAGCCCCAGATAGGTTCTTGTGTTGTTCTAACTTGGTTATCTTCCATGGAGAGATTGGACTCCAGGCACACCTTCCACACTCACAAGATGGTGTGTACATTGTGCGGGTTTGTGAGGAGAAAAAAAGGAGTTTGATAGTGTGGTGTATTCTGCACATTAATCTCAGAAAATATTCCTTTGTGGTTACTATTGATTATTTGACTCTCTTTTTTTAGCCCTTATTAGAATAAAAAAAAAGGAGTAATCAGAAAAGCAAAAAAAAAAAAAAAAGGTGAAGAGAGAAGATATTCTGTTATGTTGAGCCCCTTTTCATGATAATTTAGTCTCTGAAAGAGTCACTTCCAGTCACAGGTACAGCAAATACTGAGTCACTACAAGATCTTGATTCACTGCCATTTATCATCTGCACCAGAAGGAGTCAGCTATGGTTGGACACTCACAGTGTCAAAATGTTTAACAAATTATTCTGATCTTTTTAATCTCTTCAACAGCTTTTTTGGTCTTTCAACAGTTCATTCTATAAGGAAGAATCAGGAATTTTCCCATCTGTTGTAAAAGCAAAATGATTTGAACCTGCAGATAATTTCAGACTTGGTAGAGACACAGAGACTGTGATGAGCTGTTAATGTGCCAGTATTTGACATCTCCTTCTGGTCTTAGAGTACTTCATAGCAGATTTGTTTGTTTGTTTGTTTTTATTTTTTTAACTACAGAATGGAATCACTGAATATGGGTTTGCAAATGAAATGACAATACAGTTATATAGGTTTATACATCAGAGACTCATAGTGTAACAAACACTTGTAGCAGTTGGGTGTTGGAACTACATGGTCTTTAGGGTCTCTTCCAACCCAAACCATTCTGTGATTCTATAATACAAATATCCATATCTTATAAAGAAATAAAAGTCATCCTCTAAAATGTGAATTCTGTGCCACAGAGTGCCCAGGGCAACAGCAGGCCAAGACCAAAAAGTAAAGCTGAGCTTAATCTCATCTATTTTTAGTTATCTCTAATGCAGGTCTGAGTTCTGCATGCATGAGTGAAACACCAGAGATTCTCACTGTACTTAAAGGATTATGCAACTCTACCTCATGTGAAAATAAATAACTAAAATATATTTTGGGGATTTTTTTCCCCCCACTATCTTGCAACCTCATGTGATAGAATCTTCTGAGTATGTGCAGGGATGCAGCAGGAGGTGAAGACTAAAATATGTGTCTCCTGATTCATGGAAGAGCCTCACAATATTCTGATCTGTGGATAAAATGGAAACTCAGAAACATCAGAATCAACGTTTATTAGTGTATGAAAAAGAAGCCCCTGGATGCTGCTATTATGACACGTCCCAGGAAAATAGGCAGCACCTCACTGTCCTTTCTGGTATCCCATTAGAAGTTACTGGAGGATTGTGTGGCATTATGGCATGTGCAGGTGAAAATTATTCCATACTTTAAAGTCCCACCATTTTTAACCTCAGGGATTATTTGTCTGAGGGTTTTTATACCTGGTCAGGGAAAGATCAGGGTGGAGAAAAACTCCTTAGGAATGACATGATCATTATGCCACTCGGAGCAAATATCCTAGTAATGGTTCACAGGGAGAATTCTGTTTGGCAAACACTGAAATTTTTTTTTTTTTTGAGTAACCAGAAGCAGTGTGTCAATGATATGATGCTTTACCCTATTTCTCTTCTGTAATCCAGTCTTTTGGAAGTTGGCTCCCATTGAAATGCCACTGGAAAAGCATCCTACAACTCAGGATACTGCACTATATCACTTCTTACTTTAAAAAGAAAATTAATTTGCTGTTAGGAGCCAAACTGCTTATCCCAGCTAGAGGACAATTTCTCTTAAAAGTTTTTCCTCTAAGCCAGGTCCTCAGCTGGTATAAATCTGAGAAGTCTGTTTAAATTATTAGAGTTACACAGATTTACATGATCCAACTGCTTGATTTCAGCTAAACTGCTCCTGTCAGAAGGCAATTTTTGGTATAAGGTTATAAATCCTTGACCCACACTGAGTCAAGTAGAGAAAAATCAAAACTGATCATTTTTCTTTTTTCTTTCTTTTTTTTTTTTTTTTTTAAATTTAATGTAGCAGGAAGGAAAAAAAATGAAAAGAATCAAATGGGACCTGCAATTAAATATATATAGTCCACAAGGACGTTTACAAAAAGAAATGAGTGAGATGGATAGAAAGAGAATCAGAGCACATATTGAAACCCTGTGCCCTATTTGCTGAATGCAGCCTTTGTGAAGCCTGACAGATCAGAAGGAAACTGGAAGCTGCAGTGCTCTGTTTATCCAAAAATAAAATATTGCATAGGTCAAGCAAGCACAATGCAATTCTCCCTCCCTTTCACTGGATCTCAGCCTTGACCTGAAAAGCCAACTCTCTAATGTGCTGAAAGCCTTTCAGGTTCCTATTCCAGGCAGGGGCTGACAGCTTTCCTCAGCTATGCCAGGAATAAGATAGATTTACAAAAATTAATCAAGATCCAATTTAGCAAGAGCTTGAAAACACGTGTAACTCCTTTTACCCTCAAAACTAGGCACTCACTTATACAAGTTAATAAATTAGTGTGAATCAAAAAAATCACTATCCCAAACGGAGGGAAATCCTGTGGGAGAAACTTTCCGGTTACATTATGCAGAAATGTACCCAAAATTAATTTGAATCAGTTTTATCCTCTCTTGTCCTTTTCATTCTTCCATAAAAATTGGTAAAAATACTCCTTCAGCAGTGAGGAAAAAAAAATTAAACTGAAGTTTAAAGTTTCTGACAATCAGCACAGTCCTCACTTTTATCAAGACAGATACACACATATGCATATTTAGTGAAAGGGAGCAAATGCTGGAGACAAACTGGGCCATTTAAACTCATAACAAATTTCCAAGTAATTTATAACCTTCTGATGGGAAAAAAAAAAAAAAAAAGTCATGTCTCAGGAAACCTTGCTGGGATCATCTCACTCATTTCTCTTAGACATGTTCACAGTTATCTTTCCAGAACATATGGTTATTCATTCATTCTTGTCTGATCAAACTCAGTTCCAATCTGACCTTTGGAATAACAGTCTAATATCCCTTTCATTCAGGACTGTAAAATCCCTAAGCCCTCAGCAAACTGGCAAGCAGCGAGGATCCTACCAACAGGTGAATCTCAAAAGCTTCACAACTTCCTCTGGGTAAATCTTCAAAAATACATGATTCATCTAAAAATCAGGTGCAAACCCACCAGTGAGTTCAGTAGTGCCAACAAAACTATCAGTGTAGGGACTAAATGTGGAAAAGGGACACGGCTGACATTATCCCAACTATCCCAGTGGTTCTCTTGGATTTGAAAACTGGTCCATGGAGTTTCCGATGAGCTATGGCCTGGAGAAAAGGAAGCTCAGGGGGGACCTTTATCACTCTCTACAATTCCCTGAAAGGAGGTTGTAGCCAGGTAGGGAGCGAACTCTTCTCCCAGGTTACAAGTGACAGAACAAGAGGAAGTGGCCTCAAGCTCCATGGGAGGTTTAGATCGGATATCTGGAAAAATTTCTGCACCAAAAGTTTTGTCAAGCCTTGGAAGGGGCTGCCCAGGGAAGTGGTGTAGTCACCATCCCTGTAAGGATTTAAAAGATGTGTACATGTGGCACTTGGGGACGAGGTTTAGTGGTGGGTTTGGCAGTGCTGGGTTAACACTTGGACCAGATTTTAAGCACATTTCCAACCTAAACAATTCTATGAGTCTATAATTCTATGAAAGGCCCTGAGGTTCTTACTAGTCTGTTGTACTTGTGTATCTGCTGTTCTAATTTGGACATGAAACGAGTATGAAAAACATAAAATACAGGAAAATAACAAAGACAAATTAGTTACATTTGTCTTATATTGTACTTTATTTAAGAATAAAGGCAAAAAAGGGAGGGGTGTTGGAAGTACTTTCTATAATTTGTTTGGTTTTCTTTAAAAAGAAGTTATTTTTCCACTAGGCAAATCTTGAATGTCCTCACACAGACCCAAAAAAAAAAAAAAGCCAAAACCTAAACCTGAAATTTAAACTAAGCCAAAAAACCTAATAATGTCTTGGTGGTTTTAGTTTATTTACATGGGATTTCCCTTTTCTCTTTGGTAATGTGGGTGGAGTACCCAATGACTGCTATGGCTCTGGGATATATTTGCACCTTCTTAATCTCTTGGTGTTTTACAACAGACTACTGAAATGTAAAATCATAGAATCACATGGTTTGGGTTGGAAGAATCCTTAAATCCCATCTAGTTCCAAGCTCTTGCCATGGGCAGGGGCACCTTCCACTAGACTCCAAAACTGGAGTAAAGCTGGAGAGAAGCTGAGACAAAGCACAACAACTGGGACAGTGTGTGCTATACCTGATTTGCCCACATTAGGATTCTGGAGCAGGATTTAGGAGAGTCTAAACCTATTCATGGTGGTCCTACATTACAACCCTTCCCTCCTCTCCATTTCTTACCTGTCATTTACTCTCCAGCAGGAGACACGGTGACAGCAGCACTGGTGAATAAGAGAAGACCTGCAGAAGCTATGAGCCTTTGAGGAAACTGAGAAACATCAGTTACAAAATGCAGTGCTACTTTTTTCCTGTAAAAATTTTAATACTGCTTCGACTTTTCCTGTCATTCTATTGAAGTCAAGGTTGACAAAAGAAAAAGAAGGTAAAGAAAATAGGGGAATAGTATTAAGAGCAAATCATTACCAGGCATAACTCCTTACGCAGTCACTGCATCCATATCTGTATCCATGTAATTAAATGCTGATACCTGGATCCAGAGGCAATCACTGAGACACAAAACTCTTCCACTGGAAAGCAAACAGGGACAGAGAATTAATGCAGGATGATGGATGCAGTGTCCAAGGGTCCAGGTGTTTCCCAAAGCTGCCACTGCTTTTTTCCAGAGAAAGCTCCAGGTTTGGAGCTGCAGTTAAAAACTTGCTCAGTGATTGGAAAGACTGAAAGACTTTGTGGGTACTGGTGTTGGGCATGGGGAAAGCTGGGCTCAGGGTGCACAAGCAGCCTTGTCCTCAGAATTTCCAAAGTCTGTGTTGAGCAGTGAACCCCTAAAAACGTACCAGTGTTCCAGCACCTTCCCAAGGTACAGTTGGACTCGATGATCTTAGAGGTCTTTTTCAACTCTAACAATTTTATGATTCTGTAAACACATTTCTGTTAATCATTGCAGGAAGAAAAGCAAAGACAAAATAAGGGAAACCTAAAGAACATAAACTCTCAGCTTATTTTCTCTCCAGAGTGTCCCAGCTGCAGATTTTCTGTTTCTTTGGACAGGAGCTGCCTGATACCCTCCAATGTTGGCTTTTAAAAACCATTAACAAATCCAGTGGCCAAACCACTCATTTAAATGCTCTAATTAATTACCATAAAATATCAGGTTAACATCTCTATGGGTGCCTGATCTTCCACGGATAAGATTTTTCCTCTTCAAGCTTGTGAATATGAAACTTATACCCTGCAGCCATGGAGAGTAGCCCAGAGGCAGCTCTGCAACAGGGCAAAAACACCATCCTTTGTTCCACAGACATTTAAAATGAGAATAATGAATCTTTTGGTTTATATTTTTGTCTTAAGGTAAGTAGAAAGAGATTACAAAGCAAAAAGGCAGAGCAAGCAAAACTCCCTGAATAAAATGAATATTTTATATTAAAAAAAATCAATTAAAAAAAAAAAAGGTTAAAACTTTGAATGAGGAATTCTAAGATCTCTTTAACATCTTCAATCGCCCCAGAAATCAAAATGCAGGGATATGCGCCCATGCACAAAGGCTGGAAACTCTTTGGATCTGGTCCTGCTCCTAATGACGGCAGCCTCTCTCCTCTGACCGGCGCGGGATGGGGCCCTTTCATTATCTTCCAACCAGCCGATAATTAGCAACTTTCGCAACAATCCTGTCAGATGAGCAGCCTGAGGACGGGAAAGGAATCTATTATGCTGCCAGAGCCTTCTGTCTGCCCGATCTTTTAAGCAGATTGAAGTGGGGCGGCCGTCGCGCACAAGCGCCCCAGGTAAAGCCGGCGCGGGGCTCCTGGGGGTTATCAACCCGGCCAGGGCTTTCAGGCAGAGCAAAGCCTTCCGCCGGGAAAGGTCTTCCCAAGTGCTGGCACCGCATCTCCAGGATTATCCTTTCCCCCCCCTCCCCCCCCACCACCTCCCCAGCACCAACATATCATCTGGCTCTAAACTTCAGCGCCTCTGGCAAAGTATATACTCAAAATGCCGCTCCCTCCCCCGCCCGCTCCTCCCCATCCCTCCTTATCCTTTAGTCCCGTCTTTCCCCCTGCTCCCGAGCAGCCACGGGCTGCGGCCGGCACCGCTGCCAAGCACCGGGCTGGATTAGCTGCGAGCCAATAGCTGGGGGTCAGGATTAAGAGGCCAGCATGCACTTTAATACAAGCTGCCTATAATTAATGGCATTATTAATAGCTTGACTGAAAAATTCATTAAAAAATCCATTAAAAATAAATACCCTTTTACAAAAGGCATTGCCTTGGGTAAGAAAAACAGAAAAAAAGATAAAGGAAAATTGATTGGTGGTTTTCAGTTTGCAGAAAGACAGACCATAGTTCAAGCTGATTAAAATTGAACATTTTAGATTAAGCACCCTTGCCAAAATATTCTCTGTAGTTACCCAATATGAAAATATTATGAGATGTCACATTTTACATTTTTTATATGTGAAGGTTTCAGCATGAGGCACATCCACCACGTGCACATGCACTCAGAGGTGCCCACGCTCAGACTTACAGGTAACTTCTTTCCCAAGATATTTTTTCTCCCTCAGGAGCATCAGGACTCGTCCTGCACCAGAGATGAACTATAAGAGATAAACTCTGAGACTCTACTACAGAGAGCATTTTCAAATGCTGCAGAGCTCCCTGCCAGCACATATCTTCACCTCTCCCTTTCCAGACCTAATTGTTGCATCCAAAAAGAAAAAAGGAAGAAAAAAAAAACACAGGCATAAAATGTGTGTCCTTTTGTTTCAGGTGTGTATTTCTCTCCAGATTTCACTTCCCAGTGCTCATTAGCTTTCTGAGTATGCAGACCAGGGAATTAAAAAAACAGCTAAAACTGATTCTCATCAGGCCTCCTGATGCCTCTCTAGTAGTGCAAAAAGCCAGTAAGAGCGAGCAAAAGGATAATTTATCCCTTTTTTTACTCCCTTTTACACTGCATGAGTGGCATAGAACAGACTCACACTTGGGACTTTGAACTTTGCTTCCAAAACCTCCTTCTCCAAAATGAATCCTATGAATTTATGGGCAAGATGACAAAATAACAGTAATTCTGCATTATTTTTTCTTACCTTAGGCACTGAAACTGAAAATTCTGTCAAAGCAGACTCTGATTTATGACTCATAGGTGAAGACCATGCTTGGACAACAGCATGGGCCATTTCTAAACCACCAGCTTCTGTCTTATAACCCCCATGTTATTTCATAGAGTCATAGAATGGTTTGAGTTGGAAGGGACCTTAAAGATCTCGTTCCAACCCCCCTGCCATGACGGGCTTGCTCAAAGACCAGGTTGCTGAAAGCACCATCCAACCTGGCCTTGAACACTTCCAGGGATGGGGAATTTAGTATGTTTAAAAAAGCAGGATAATATGTGAGGGATTATACCAGACTTAGTGTCTAAATAGTGATTGACAGCCACCAAAAGCAGATGCTTGAGTGAAAAAGAAGCTCTGACAGAACAATCCCCTAATCCCCAAGAACCACAGCTTTGTTTAAAGCAGCCAAATCATCACGAGATAGAGCAGGATCCCCTTTCCCTCTCCCTAAACAGGAGCTGCTTAAGGATGTAAAACCCAGTTATGACTTCTTCTGCCAGCTTTGCTGCTGCTCCCAGCATCCCTGCTCCTCAGTTGGCACCACCTCTGCCAGCCCATAACACAAAAAGTTCACTTTCCATCACTGTTACGCTGAAGACACAGAGGGTGACTCATGACTTAGTGTCTCGCTTGCTGTTACCATCTATTGGACATCCAGGGTGGAGTATCACTGAACTCTCTCACACTTCATCCCAGGAAAGCAGAAATATTACTCCTTGGCTCCACATTCCTTCTTGGCTCCTCATGTTGCCAGCTGTTACGTTTAATGGCCATCAAACTGTTTGTGCCTCGGAATTAAAAGTCTCCTGGAGGCTATGTTAGACCCCGCCTTTCCTCTGGAGAAACACAGCGATTCCATGCTCTGATCGCCCCTGCGCTGTCTAATGAGTACGGTAAAGTTGTTTTCGAGGCTGCAGCGGTGTTTTATTTGCCCTTAACTACGTGTAACAAGCAGTAAAAATTTCTCTCCAGGACTAAACTTTCCCAGAAGATATTGTAACAGATAAATGCTGCAAGATCCCATAACCAGGCTGGTGTTTGTTGTTGAGTCACTCCGGTTCTTTGATCAGTGCTGTTATTTTACACTGTTAGAGAACAGCAAAAAACCTGCCTCCCCCCAACTATATTTTTAAAATTAGGTGTTAAAACATTAGCTGAAACCTCTCAGAACTGGGTGCTCAGGACCTATGGACACAGAATTCACCTCAAGCAAAAAAAGTCACAAAACGGAATACATCCTCGCTTTTCAGATCTGCATAATTTACAGACGTGTTATCACAAGGCTATTTCAAAAACTTTTCATTAAAAAAAAGGAGGAAAACTGCTGAATCTAAATTTTTGATAGGAATGAATCTATTTATTTGAAAACTTTTTTTTTTCCAAAATCAAAAAATGCTCATCAACTTTAAAACTACCAATATTAGCTTTTCATGTTCAATTTTCAATTTTGACTTCATAACTTCCGGTGAACTAAAACAGATTTTCTACTATGACTTTTCATCTAAATATTGGAAACTAATCTGTAATTTAGAATTTTCATCCTTGTTTTTCAACACAGAATATTTTGAACACCTACTGTCATCATCTGCTATGATATGTGGGTTCCTTTAACACATTGATCTCGGGTCATTCAGAATGTGAATTTAATCCGTGGACAAAATTTTCCTCTGTCATAAATCAGCACAAATCCTGCTCATTCCCAGTAGAAGGTGATCAAGCTGATTTTGGTTAGATAGTACAATCTAAGCAAATTATTTCTGTTCTCGGTGAGGTACAACCACCTCTAGTGGTAGAAATCAGCCACCTGCTAAAAGGACTTCGTAATTTAAAGAAAAAGGTAATATAGCACTTGGCAAAAAGATATGAGGAATAAATGTCAGGGTGATGAGGCCCTGGCACAGGTTGCCCAGAGAAGCTGTGGCTGCCTCATCCCTGGAAGTGTCCAAGGCCAGGTTGGACAGGGCTTGGAGCAATCTGGGCTAGTGGAAGGTGTCCCTGCCCATGACAGGAGAGTTGAAACAGGATGAACTTTAAGGTCCCTTCCAACTTAAACCATTCCATTATTCTATGACAGTGCTAATTTAAAGCTCTCTCTGTATACTGACATCAGTTAAAATTTGATAGTTATTCTTCTCTCAAAAAAAGGGGTACTGGACATTTTCTAAACCAAGAGTTGCAGAGGTGATCATCTCCCTAAAAACTGCGCTTCAAAAATCACAAGCTCCTGGTTCACTAGCAGCACATGGAGCAGAGTGTTTCCACTGAGACATTCCTATACTGATCTACACTCCTCTGTCATCCCAGGCCCTCTGTGCTCCCAGGTTCCAGTCACATTTGGAACTAGCTCTGGTACCTCTGCATGAGGTTGTAGGTCTTCTGGATTCTCCTCATAATTCTTTCATTCATCCTGGCAACCTAATTTTATCAGACATTAGGAGTGAGATTCATTTGATTGAATGTAGATCATTTCAATTTATATTTCTGTACCAAGATCAGCCACAGTAAGTCCTCTCCACAGTCAAAATGGGAAAACATATTCCAAGATTGTCAATTTTCTCGTCCTGAAATAGATATCTGAAATTTAAATTACCTTTTGAAGGAGGCTATTCCTAGGCATTAACTATAGTAAGATTTTAGAGTAATTAGCTCTGATCAGCCATATGTAATGCCACATCTCAAAGTTAAATGAAATTAATTGAACCTCACCTAAAAAAAAAAAAGAATAAAAAAAATTAATCTATATTGTGAGAATGATTCTGCAGTGTGATTTAATGGTAGATTACATGGAGAAAAAAATATATTACATATATTATACCTTTAGAGAGAGATTTTTATAAACTGTAACAAATTATTGACAGAAATTAAATATTGTTGGAAAATAGGCACTGTATTTGCATTGAGTTTTGGGTTGTGTGATTGATATTAGGAGGGTAACACAGGTGCCTAAATAGAGGCTACAAGTTCTGGTAGTGGTCCAGTAAAGCACCTGTAACAACTGCACAGGAACAAAAGATGGGATGGAAGCATAAAAAAAACAGGTGGAACACCCTGACACAAAGGTGTCGAAGCATCTAAATTTCCTAATTCTGTTAGCAGCTATTTTAAAAAAATGACTTTAACTCTGAAAGAAGTGAGATTCAGACAACAAAAACGAGTGGGCAGAATTTCAAGTTTGGGTAACTATCGTATCCAGCACACCCCAGGCTGTGGGTGTCTAAAGAGCGATCATCTCACAGAAGGTACCACTCAAATTAGGCTTTTTGGCAAAGGGATACAACATATAAGCAACCTAAGGTGAAGCATTTGCTTCATTGCTGTTATAACCCGAGGGCACAGTGCAATAAAGAGTGTGTAACTGTGAAAAGCGTTGGGTACCGGAAGAGATCGCTGCTGATAGTGAGGAGAGAAAATAAAATCCAAGTTTCAAGAAAGGATTTGAAAAGTTTTAAGGAGAGGTTACCTCTCATGGCTAATCTCCACTCCAACAGTCTGATTATGACAGCCAGGAAACTTTTCTCAGGTCTGTGTCCACAGTCTGAGGTTTTGAAACATCACCTTGGAATAAAAGAGAGAAACTTGATGTCTTCCTTTTTTTTTCACAAAGAAATGATTTGATAAGGATCTGTGAGCTCATACCAAGGGAAATGAGCCATGTTTCATCTACAACAAAGAAGAAAAGCAAAATAAAAATTATACCCGTGGAGATTGTTACCTACAAAGAGTGCATAAGGTGGAACTTAGCAAAATGAAGCCAATGGGTGGAGCACCTGCTAGACTGAATTTTGGCTCAAGTTCTTTTCTTTTCATTTCTTTATCAGTCTGTTTCTGGCTAAGCACCTCTCCAAGTAGAGTTCCCTCCAAACAAACTCGTGCTCATTTCTCTCTCTGATGCTTCAGAGAGGAAGCACAACCAGCAGAAAGAAGCTGGAGAAAAGGGATCTGTTACAAGTCAGGTCCATTCCAGGGGAGAGAGTCAAGCTATGGGGCTCAGCTGCTTTTTCCAGACCTACAGTAACCCTTGACTGTTTCACAAAACAGATTTATCCTATGCTGCTACAGAGAACACAACCTGGAAAAAGGATTTTTATATAGCAGAATTTTATACAGCAGAAATCACTGAAAGTAATTCTGCAGCTTCTATAACGGACAGGCTGATAAAGGAAATGGGATGTGTCTTGTCTCTTCTGACTATAAACTTCCATAAAATCTATTATTCACCACTTGTTCTCTCTGATCAAGGTCTACTTGATCACACATGAACTAAGTAGGGGAGTTCTAGATTGACTATTAGAAAAAATTCCTTCACTGGAAGGGTGGTCAAGCATTGCAAGACTGTCCAGGGAAGCAGTGGAAGCACTGGCCCTGGAAGTGTTCAAAAAGGTGTAGGTGTGTTTAGGGACATGGTTACTGGTGGACCTGCTAGTGCTGGGTTAATGGTTGGACTTGGTGACCTTAGAGATCTTTTCCAGTCAAAATGATTCTATGATTCCATAAAATCACCCTAATCAACAAAGTAGATTTCAATCTGGTTGTTTTTGAGGTGATTTTTCTCAAGACTCAGTATTATGTCCCAAATAAATTCTTTCATTTTTTTTAGAGAAGAAAGAAGAAACATATCAAGTGATCTTGACACTAAATTTGACTCTGATGGGAACATTTCATTCCAGTCATCTCTTCTGGTTACTTTATATTTGAATACTAAAAACACTTTTTTCTCTTTTTTTCTTCCTTTTTTTTTTTTTTAATCTAGAAATCAAACTGCCAAAGCTAAATTTTTTGTTTCTTTGAAAATATCAAAAGAAAATATACCTTCACTCATATAATTACTGACTTACATGTCTATTAATAAATTGCATCACTCAACACCAAAATGAGCATTTTCAGGCTACTGTTTGCCATAGAAAGTTCTGATCAGCATGTGCTATCACTGCTCACTGGAAGCTAAATGATGAGTTCAAAGTTTTAAGCAACTTTCCAGATGTGTACCAGTTTACAAAGATCTTTTTATCCCTTGTTCTCTACTCCAGGCAACTGTGATATGCACGTCCCTTCCCTCATCAGGAAAAACCATTCTCAAACTGAGGCATTAAATAATTTTTGAACTGGAAGCCAACTTTGTTCCCACTTCCTCCTCCAGTGAGTGCATTTTGTGTCCTGCCCTCACTAGGACACACCTTAGTGTTTGAGAAACATCACACTAAACCCAAGTGCACATCAACTCCTTCTCCTGGAGGACTCCAAGCCTGGAGATTTAATGAATAGGGTGGGGACTCTCACAAAGTTACCCACTGGCTAAATAATCCACTCTCAGTTTGTGCACACAAATTTGATACTTTTCCAGCATCAGATAGAGTCTCAAAAGGATTTCTTTTATCTTTGGCCTTGTTCAAACAAGATGTCTGGGTGGTAATACTTCCGTTCTTTCTCAGCCCACAGAGTCTGAACAATAACACACTTCACACGGGCTCATGGAACTGAGATAACAGTGCCATAACTGAGCCAAAATGCTGGAAATCACAGATATCAGCAAGAGAAACACCAGTTCATTGAAACTTTTCTTTTGCCAATGCAATGAGTACAACTGGGATTGTACTGCCCTAAGTCTCTACAAAACCATGTAAAGATCACAGGCAGGTTTTTCTTTCTGGCATGTGGTTCTAAACTATTTTTATGATTACCAGTTTTATTTTCTCCAAGCAAGCTACTATTCCCATGTACTGACATCATGGGTGATTGACTAATCTGAACTTTAAAATTCTGAAAGTCTAAAATTCCCATTAACTGGGAATTATTGAACATTGTAGTTCTCCAATTAAACACTATTTCAACTCCTCAGCTTCACTTGCTATCCTAGTGCATCCCAAGCAAGTTTTCCTTCAGTTCCTAAATACTCATTGTTCAAGCCTTGACAGTTACTCTCTTCAAATATTTGCATACCATTATTATGTTAACCATCTATGAACAAAGCTATATTTATTCTACCCTTGTACTCATTCCTAATAATACCACCCTTCCCAGCTTTGATCTCCTCCTTCTTCTTGAAATAATTCTTGCATGTTGTCAGCACCTTTTTATTTTGATGATGTCAACAATAAAAACTTATCCCAGGTGAAGTTACCAGGACTGATCTAGAGGTTCTGCTTTCCTGAACTGGGATATAATATGATACAGAATGACAAACTTTAGGATTGTATCAGAGTCCCTTACCTCTCTCAGTCTTCCAGCCTAAAACTGCACTAGTTTGCAAAATAGAGAACCTTTTGCAAAGGACAACTGAAGTGAGACAATTTGCTTACCCTGGACCTTGAGCCCCTCCTCACTCAGCTGGTTTTCCTGCCTGTTGGGCTGTTTTCTATGTAGGTGGTGGCTCTGTGAATTGTGGAAATGTGAAGTTTCTTTTTCCTTTCAGCACTTAAAAGAAGCTCACAAATAAGATGGAGAGGGACTTCTTACACTGGCAGATAGTGGCAGAAGAAGCACAAGTGATTCTAAACTAAAAGAGGAGAGATTTAGCTGAGATATTAAGAAGAAATTCTTCCCTGTGAGGGTGATGAGGCCCTGGCACAGGTTGCCCAGAGAAGCTGTGGCTGTCCCATCCCTGCAAGTGTTCCAGGCCAGGTTGGATGGGGCTTGGAGCAACCTGGGATAGTGGAAGGTGTCCCTGCCCATGGCAGAGGGATGGAAACTAGATGGTTTTTAAGATCCCTTCCAACACAAACCATTCCATGATTCCATGATTACACAAAAAGGAATGCAAGGAAAAAAAAAAGGTTAAAGCTGCTCAGAGAGGAAAGGATTAATTTAATCTGGTGGCTTTGGCAGAAATGCCCTTTGTGTTAAGACTTTAGCTAAAGCTAGGAAATTACAATCATAGCAATGCCTTGTTCTTCTATTACACAATATTGGTCATTAACAGGACACCTTTTCACTTTGCAGATTGGCCTTTGGATATTGAGGATTCCTATATGGTTATGGCACATTTGTGGCATTTCTAATTAGAACAACAGAAATTTAACTAAATGCAAATTATTTCCACAAGTAAGAACATTTTTATTCTTTAGATGAATATTCCCCTCAGCTGTCTGCCCAACCACTTTGTAGTCTGCTCTCTTCAGGCCTCCATCAGCAACTGAGAGACATTAGTGTAGCTGCATGTGTGCTACTCTGTATGCAAAAGATATCTATGAGTATTAACTAAATTTGCAAGAGGAATTAGGATCAGTAATAAATGCTTTAGCAAAGAGGCTTTTGGGAATAAAAAATATATCTTCAGGCAAAATTCTCATAAACTAGACATCATCTTTGATTTACAGTTTATAGTATTTTCTTCCCTGCGTCCAATATTCCCAGCTTCAGTGCTCCTGTGCTGCTTGGTGTGATTGACTGTGTAGGGGAGGAGGGCAGTTCTGTAGGCTAAAGTTAAGTCAATGCAATCATGATCTTAGGAAAATAAAGAACATCTTAAACTTCAGTTTATTCTAACCAGGTCACTGAGGCTGAAATCCATTGCTAAGGATGTGTTCACTCACTGCTAAGGAGCTTCCAGGTCTTAATACACAAATGCTGTGTTAACAATGACAGATTCAGCGACAGAACCCAGTCATTCAGTTGAAAGAGCAAAATGTGGCCATGTTTACATTGAGGAGGCAAAGATGAATGTTTCTGGGATGTTTCCTTCCCATTCCACATAAAAACAGAAGTTTGTCTAGGGCTCAGTGGGAGTTTTACCTCGGGAACAAGTTTGAGACCTCTCCTGAAGTTGTTGTCTACCTTCACTTCCATAAATTCATTGTGCATGAGGCCAGAAGGGATCAATAGAATTCTCTTGCCTGACCTCCTGCATAATAAGTTGATTATTATGGTCTCCTCTGTCCTTAAAGTCTTTAAATCTCATTGTCCCTTGTCTTTTGAAGAATTGTCTCCATTGGGACTTTTTCCTTTTTCTTTTTTTTTTTTTTTTCCTTTTTTTTTTTTTTCCAATTTTAAACGACCTTGTTAATGGAGTTTCCACTAGTGACAGGTTGCTTAAAAGACACTTTAAAACTATTTTTCTCCCTCTGATAGTCAACCTCTATGATCCTTTAATTAATTTAATTCCATTGCTTGTGGCAATGTCCACACCCTAAATAATTCTTCACCCTCTTTGGCATTTAAACCCTTCAAATGACTGTAGGCAATTTTTCAGTTTCTTTTTAGTGATTTCTTAGCTAAGTTACATGGATATTAGTTTTTCAGATCTATCTTTGTAAGACAGTCCTTCCCAGTATCTTCAGTAATGTCTTAGCCTTGCTCTTCACTACCATGCTGGAAGAGCTCCAAGTTCTCTTCCCACATTAACCCATCCAGCCCAAACAGAGTGTAGGCAAAATACCAAATTTGACAAATCCATTAAAGGTGCCACTGACTTCACTCAATTTTAGAGCAGGGCTCTAAATCTCAAAGGAATCTGAGTGATTCCTTTTGGTGAATGATGCAGGGAAATGAGCAGTTCTGTAGTTGTAATGTTATCTCTGAAAAAACATTTTATTTGCTATGTCCTGACATAAGCACCTCATGGCTATTTTGCAGACTACTTTTATCTCGAGTAATTTGCCTTCTTTTACCTGAGTCTCACTTGCCACACAATCTTTATGCATGAATTATTTTTTTTTCTAGGTGCTCTACCTTGAGTATTTCAAGTTGAATTTTATTTCTCATTTCTTGCCAGTGTATTCCCTGTGTGTCCCTCCATTATTCCTCTTTCCCCTAAGGTGACTCTTCCATTCCTGGTGTGGTCTCACTAAGATGCATTTTGTGCCTCTCAGTTTTTAATGAAGTGTCCTCATTTCAAAGAGGTATCAACTGAATATATTTGACAAATGCAATTATAACATGCTATTTACAATATCCTTCTTCCAGAGCATTAATGAGAACTTCCAACTTTTATTTTGTTATGTGGTATAAGCAAGAGGATCTCACTGGGACAGTTGTAGAGTCCTCCACATTATTCTAAAGAGCTCTAGTTTTCATTAACTTCTTGCTGTGGATTTTCATTACATTTTCAGTCCATACAATAGAGTTATTAGTCAAGCCAGTTTAAATTAATGTGTTGAACTAGATTCTGAGTATAACAATTTGTAATTACATATGTTACACTAACACATAAAATAGTCTTAGGTTCACATCAATATCTTTCTGTACTTTACCATCCATCCATGGTATACATATACCTGCATATAAATATATATTATTTCCATCTTAGGAAATATAAATACGTGTTTTTGTGTGTGTGTAATGTTGAGCAGCTCTCTGTGTTTGAGTACATACACACAGAGTAAGATACTAAGAACATCTGTAAAATAGCCAGGTGCCTAGAAGAAGTGTATAAAAAACTTCAACTTTAGTCACTCGATGCAAAAAGAAGATTAGAAATCAAGTTGGAAAATTCAAAACCAGTGAAAAGTTGTATAATTAGATTGTGAAGTTTATCTCCAAAAGAAATCCTAAAACTAAAACTTCAACTGATAGAGAAAGGCTGAGGTAGTTACTGGATACAATGTTAAGTACTCAAAGGCAAAATATTTATTCTGAATAGACTTTTGAAAGGATAGAAAATTACATCAGTTGGGGCTTAAACACCATCTCTGTACAACTGAGGATATAGGAGGAACATATGACTGGCATGGTCAGCTCATCATGGAGGACCCAATTAAATTGCCTATTATTTAATGTCATCAGTTGCCTGTTAGATAATGCCATCCTTAATTCCCTGGGGTATCCAACACATTCTTATGGGACTGGTAAAGACAGGATCCATAGAAACCCTGTGCTTCTTTAGAGTGATTTAGCCCCTGCAACTGTAAGGACATAATTGATGTACTAGAATATTCTTCTCCAGTGCTATTGTTATTGTTATTGCATCCTCATAAGTTAAGATGGCACTGGATGGCACTGGCACAGCTTGCCCAGGGAAGCTGTGGCTGCCTCATCCTTGGAAGTGTTCTAGGCCAGATAAGATGGGAATTGCAGCAACCTGGGATAGTGGAGGGTGACCCTGCCCAGATGATCTTTCAGGTCCCTCCCAGTTCAAACCATTCTGTGATTCTAAGATATTATCACATCTTATTCTTTATATTAGTTTCTTCAGATTGCTTTCCTTAGGAAACAAATCTCCTCTACTAATGTTTATTATGATTCAAACTTTACTTAGTTACCTACCTGCTTGTCTGTGAATTTCCTAATTAAACTTGCAAGATAGAAATCCATAAAATCAGACTTGACTGTGGCTGCTTATCATTTGGTTTTTTTGATAATACAGAGGAACAGTTGTACAGGATTTACTAATTTGTCCCAAATTAGAGAGGAAGCCTGTGTTATAGCTTGGAACAGCTTGCAGGTCAAAACCTATTTTCTCTCCCTGTGTGGACAGAGAAATTAAGTTAAAGGGAAGAAAAAACTATGGTAAGGCAGTAAAATTAAATTGAAATCAAACTTTAACCCTTGATGCCTTTGAGTACTGAGCACTAGGCAAGGACCATTCCCCAGGCCTGGGCTTAGCTGCATCCATGACCAGTTCCACCTCCTAAGCAGGGTCCAGAAATTTTGGGAGACAGTTCTGGATGCCCGGGAGCCACTCTAAAGCTTTAACAGTAGACAAAATTGTAGCACCTGACAAGGTTATGAAGTGTTTAATTCACCTTTGTAGCTTCTGGGTCTGGTCAGATATTTGCTTGGTTGTTCTTTCCTAAAGAAAAATCTAATTCATGAAACAAAATTTGATTACATATTTTTTAAATGGAATTATAATGGCTATAGATTCTCATTTTGCAGAAAAAAAAAAAACAAACCACAAAAATAAAAAAAGGGAAAATTAAAAAAAAAAATTGAAAGTGAAGTGTCAAAACACACTATTTTAACATTACTGAAAAAAAAAGTTTATCTCCCTGTCCTAAGCAATTTTTCATGTTAAAAAAGACTTTATTTCATATAAAATACCAGGAATTAATTTAGACACAAAATTTTTTGCATGTCTGAAAAATGGATAGTTTGGATTTGATTTGACTGACTGATGGACTGATTTTTCTGTTGTGGTTTGTGAAAGAACAAAGGAAGATTGTCCTATAAGGAGACAGGATTTTGGGTCCCTCCCCTTCCTCCTTTCTTGGAAAGCTTTTAGACCTCCCTCACATGTTAAAAAATCCAAAGGAACCCTTTAAGGATTACAGATATTATTTTAAATGATTGAGGAAATCAAGGAGAACATCATGAAGGTGGGATTTTCAGAAGCACCTACATGAACTGGGAGCAGAATTCTCATGTAAAGTCATATGGTTTTATGTATCAAAATGGACCAGATTTGCTCAACAGACTGGTGAAATATTAGGAAGACCTCTGTGTACATGTAGTTTTATACTTTCTTTAATCTATCATTTGTCTGACCTATTGTGTCCTAATGTTCCTTTCTACCAGGTCTGTCCTTATTCAGGGAAATTCCAGTTTATTTAATGCTTCTGCATAATCTGGTTGCAAACACATCACAGGCCATAGACTCCATACACCTGACCTGGCATTTACTCCAGCCCACAGATTCTCAGTGCAATCCATAAAGGACATTTGGCATCGCTCTGCCTTGCCAAATCCACCTCAGGGTTAAGCTTCATATGTTCTCTTTTGCATCAGTTCCTTTAAAGATGGTACTTTCTTTAATGAGCTGTCAGAGCTAAGCATCTCTCTGCAGTTAAATGGTACTGCACTTTCCTTGGATTTATTCATGCTAATAATTATGGAACACAACACTGTCCCCATCTGCAAGCTGGGAGTTAGTGGCAGGTACAGCACACGGGAAGCTCGGGGTATCAGAGCCATCAGGTCATCTTGAACAGGACCGTTTCATGCAGAGCACATAAAAGTGAGGATTTGTCACACCAGATTGAACCAATGACCCCTCGAGTACCACTGGCAACATTCTGGTCCTGATCTTTAGGGAGAAGGCACAAAGATGTCCCACATGTTGACTGCTCATATTACGTTAAGGTTTCTTTCATCCTTGCCCAAGGATCAGGGAAAGATATAAAGAGAATTTACTCTATGTTCTTCCATTGTTACTTTTATTGTCCCACTGAGAGTGAGACATAATTTTCATAGAATCGTGAAGAATCACAATTGTTTGAGTTGGAAGGGACCTTCAAGATCATCTTGTTCCAACCCTCTGCCATGGCCAGGGACACCTTCCACTAAACCAGGCTCCTCAGAGCACCATCCAACTTGGCTTTGAACACTTCCAGGGATGGGGTATCCAAATACAAGCTTTTAATTGTCCATTGGAACTATTTCTTTCCACAAAAGGTACAGAAAAAAAAAAAATCCCTTAAAGTTACTTTTCAATACACAGGAAATTTCATAAAATATTCTGATAATACCTTTCATGAGGATTTAAATACGATTGCTCCTACAAGTCAGCATTTTAAAAAGAAGGTGGCTTTTGATATCAAGGTTTGTTTATATTTCAGGAAAAAAGGGAACCAGCTCTAATCACACTTTATCTGCTTTTCCTTTTTAAGCTGCTGTCTTTTGGGTAGAGAGATCATTTTTACAAAGAGTTTTTACAGCAGACCCACTAGGCATTATTAGAACCAAACTGATGATATTCCTCCTTAGGGCTAAAGAAATGGAGATAAGAGAAGTAAATACAATATTCAAGGTAATTTTTAATAAAAGTGAAAAAGAAAAAAAAGTCTGTGCTTTCTTCAAATTTAGATGATTCCCTTGATCCTGAGAATAAATGCAACAATTTGCCAACCAAACTAATTTTCCAAAGCAGAGAGGGTAGTACCAGTAGTTTTATAAAAGGATGAGTTTGCAGGTTTAACCACAAAGAAATAACCATTTCCTTTTCCTGCAGAAGCTGATATGAAAAGAGGGTAGATACCATGAATAATTATGATTGTTTGAAGAATTTATTTTGAAGCTGCTTCAGAGTGAAGATTACCTTTTTTTGAGTAAGTATTTTCCCAAGAAGTGTTTATTTTTCTCAGGAAGGCAGCTTGAATGATACAAAGCATCCTTATTTTATTTTATTGATAAATTTTATTTTATTTAATGTAAAAATAGAGGTTTCCCTCTTTTTGTCCAACCTGGCACTACATAAAGATACAAATCTGTCCATGTATCTATCAAATACAAAAACAATGATAATTCAGTCTGTTCAATTGTTTTAATCCATAGATATGATAAAGTTCCTGACCTGTCTAATTATTGACCAAGATGTAGGCCAAGTTTTTGCTTACATGTTCAGAAGGCTAAATAAAACCATAAGTCTTTGACCTCTCTGAAACTAACTGGAAGAAAAAAAATTTCTAATAGTTTCAGGAATGGATATGGATTAGTTTATTCAACTGTTTCATTTTAATAGGTTTAAAATTTTTATTTTCATTTTTTTTCTTTTACCATAAATTGGTTTAAAAGTCAAAACTGAAAATGTCTTCTGAACAAATTTTTTTTGTTGTTTAATAATGTCCAATTAGACTTTTTTTTGTACTTCCTGACATCCCTGCCAACCCCTTCCAAAAATTTTATTGAAAATTTTCAAAACCCTTCTGTTTATTCATTGCCCTGCTATGCTAATGCCTTAGTCCCCTGCAATCCTGACACAGAGGTGTTTTTTCTCAGGAGAGACACAAAGCCCATGGGAATGTGCACATGGTTGGGCTCCTGCAGCCTTTTAAGCTGCAAGTGGCACCATAAAACCAAATAAAACTGTTCACAAGCCTGTGCCACAGTGTCCGCTGCTTCTGGCCTTTGTTCCCTGAGCTGATCCTACTGACAGAAAAGGAAAACTTTGCTAATAACTTGATTTAAATGGGAGCCAGCATCCAATGGGACTCCTCCACTAAAGGTTGGGAAGTACGTGCCAGGTGAGGAGCTTGAGCTTATGATTATAATTAATAATCAACTGTGAGAATGAGAGCTGCCTCCTGAGGGCCATTCAGCCTGCTCCCTCCTGTACCTGTGTCTTCAGTGACTGTAGAGAACAACCAGCTTAGCCTGGATCACAGAGTCGTGGAACTGTTTGGGTTCAATGGGGCCTTAGAGAGCATCTTGTTCCAACTCCCTGCCTTGGGCAGGGACACCTGCCACTATCCCAGGTTGCTCCAAGTATTGTCCAGCCTGGCCTTGGACCCTTCCAGGGATGGAGCAGCCACAGCTTCTCTGGGCAACCTGTGCCAGGGCCTCACCACCCTCCCAGTAAGGAATTTCTTCCTAATATCTGGGAATATTTATTATGTTTGACTTCTGCCTAAATAATGCTGAAAGGATTAATCTCACATTATTTCTTTATTCTGGTCTGAGTCTGAGTCAGGCTTGGAGGTGCCAACTGAGATCTTTCACTGACACCCACAGGCTTTGCCTTTCGTCTTTTCCCCCACCGCCACCATTCAAACAAAAGATCAATACTCAAACCCTGTCTTTATTTCCCACTGACAGTTTAGATACAGCTTTCCCCTCATAAGAAGAGGAAATGCCAAAAGTGTCACAGTAAATGCAATTACCAGCGTCTGGTTAAAGTTTGGGGCTGGGGCTTTTTTGTTTGTTTGTGTTTTTGTTTTCCTCTTTGCCCAGCTCCCACACGCAAGTGGGAGTTCATTCCAGCGAAAGCCTGACGCGTTTAAAAACCCGTGAGTGAGACAATCCCGTAAAAAAAGAGGCGATGTGACAATGAAGCAGAAGTTAAGTGACACCAAAGTCCCCTTGTCTCACAGGCACATGCACACCCGGAGTCCCATCTGCTGGCTCCCGATAACTCATTTGCACGGGGCACGACGAATGGCTCCGTTCGGAGCAGGCGGAATCAGCTGCGGCACACGTGCCTCTCGCTCTCTAATTCTTTATTGTTATTCCCTGAACTCCGGTGGCCCCAAGCAGCGGGAGACAGGGACACATGTAACAGCTCTCACCCTCTGGCCCAGATACCAACCCCCTTTCTTTTTTTTTTTTTTTTTTTTTTTTTTTTTTGTTAGGCTACAAACACTTCCCAGGACTCTCATTCACTACGGCAGAGCCGTTCCAAGAATTCGGCTGACACTCACATGGAGCTCGTTTTCTGTCCCTTTTAGCACTGCCCCTGCTCAGGAGGATAAAACACTCGCAGCCCATTCAGGCTTTCATTGAACAAACCTTCAGCAAATCTCCACCATGGAAAAAAATAAAGGGGAACGTCTAGTAAATCCATCCTTGTGTCAGAGCAGCAGCAATCGGGAGCCAAGCAGGAATTTTTTCCCAAGTAACAAGGAGGTACTGCCCACACTGGGCTTATCTGGGCACTGATTTACATATATAACTCTCCGTGAAGAAGAGGTATCCGCTCTCTCTGACCTTAGTAAATCAAAAGCAGACAGGTCACAACTTTAACTTATTTCGTTGGATACCAATCCACCGACACAGAGAACTGTATGAAACACATGCATAAAACACAACCTGGCTCTGGTCTCGACCATCTGACTTGGTTTAACCCCCTGGTTTTTTTATTTTAGTGGTGCTGAATTTAGACCTGTCATTTTGGTTTCTCTTCGTGTCTGTTGAATATATTTGGCCAGAGTTTGTTCTCTGCATTTCCAATAAGGTCAGTAAGTAACTCAGTGTTTACACAGATGTTTCACAAAGAAGAATCTGTTGTTAATATGCAAATTGCATAAGCGTGTCTGCCACAGAACTTGTATATTTTTAGCTGCATAGGTACAGGTATATAGAGGTATATTGATCTCCATATATAAAGAAAGAGAGACAGAGAGAGAGAGAGAGAGACTGATCTGACTGTATCTATATATAAAATACACACACACACACACACACACACACATATACAATATGAATATAAAGACACATGCAGGTACCCAGATTTACCTGTAATATTTGAGGTACTATATCAGATTTCAAGAACTATATATGCATATACCTACTCTATAGGTATATAAAGGTATCCTTTTCACATAGGGTTGCTATTATTTACCATCAATCACCATATGGTGATAAAATATTGCTTCTGTTCAAATAGGTGTAAATATCCCTCTGCAGTTCCAGGCTTTTGATTTAGTAGGGAAGAGAGATGGTTTTGGTGACAGTGTTAAGAGTCTGCTTTTTTGTCTGCCTGAAGTCAAGTGAAGCCTTGCACTAAGCAAATTTCATTTTTACAAATTATTTTTGAATAATTATTTTAATAATAATTATTATTCCTAGAAATAATTGTTGTTATTATTATCATCAGAATAGGCTTTCTGCTACAGCAGTGCCTTAAAGGTGAAGGAGCAGTGGTGTGATTGAATACATCATAGCTTGCCTTTCTAATGTGATAGCTTTGGAAAGCTGAAAGAAAAAAATAAATACATTTCTTTAACACAAATTGTTCAGGGTTTATCCCTTTATAGAATCATAGAATGCCCTGAATAGGAAGGGACTCACAAAGATCATCACATCCAACTCTTAATCCTGCACAGGACAGCCCAAAAAAATCTCTCCATGTGCCTGAGAGCATTGCCCAAATGCTTCCTGGGCTCTGTCAGCCTTGGTGCTGTGACCACTTCCCCGGGGATCCTATTCCTGTGCCTGACCACACTCTGGGAGAAGAAGCTTTTCCTAATGTTCAATCTAAGCTTCCCCTGACATACCCTTCAGCTGTTTCCTTGGGTCCCTATTTTGGGCTGATCCTGAAATCTCCAGTCCCAAATTGCAGATATTTCAGAGAAATTGTGTCTAAAATGTGAGAGAGGTAGAGACACCCCACATCCCTTGGAAATGTAATTAATTACCTCTAAATTTAATGGAATCAGAGGTTAAAAATAAATACTTTACCCTCATACTTTTTGCACAGAAATTTTCACCATAGAATCACAGAATGGTTTGGGTTGGAAGGAACCTTGAAAATCATCTTATTCCAACCCTCCTGCCATGGGCAGGGGTGCTTCCAAAGGGAAATACATGAGGGCTATGTCTGTGCTAGTAAGCAAGTGAGGATCTTGTTTATCTCTCATGGCTGGATTTGCCCTCGTGCAAACCAGTCCTAATCCTTCCTCTCTCACTCTGCTTCACTCATCTCCCCAAAAAGCCCCCACAGGAGGGCATTATACATCTTGGCCCCTGGCCCTTGCAATCCCACAGTGACCTGCATCAACACTATCCTTAAAGGTTCGTCTCACCTCATGCCTCGAAGAGAAGCTCACTGCTAACAAACCGCTTGTAGGTGCCAATTAAAGCAGTAGCCAATATCTCAACTGGGTTTTTATTAAGATGTGCTAAACTGTTTCCTTCTTCAAACATCACAGAAAAGCTCTGTTCTCACTTTTATCCTGCCAGCTCAGAAGTGCAGAGGGAAGAAAAGGTTTACACTGGGGTGAGACATTTTCAGCACGAAGGTCTTCGGTCCAGCCCTTGCTCCCAGCATTGTTTCTGTTACATGAAATAGCTGTTTAATGCAAAATAAAGAATCCTTTGAACAGGGACTGGAGCCCACACCCACCTCATGTGATAAACTCATGAGTCACGTTGCTTCTTGCTCTTGCTCTTTTCTTCCCAAGGAACAGCTCATCCTTCCCAGCAGTCTGAAACTCCTATCCTTCAGCACTGCCATGGAGCTTTAACAGACCCAGTACGGGTGGATGATGCTGAATTGATCGCTGAGCTAAAACTGATGGTTGCCAAGGTACACGTGGCCTCCTGACCTAATTCTGCTTGTGATTTGCAGGCAGGATGTTCTCCTCTCTACTGCTACATACACTGCTTGCCTTCAGAAAGACTGATTTCCCTAAGCTGAATCCAACCAGGAAAAAAAAAATAACCTGCGTGGGAGAGTGAAATGTAGCCTCTTCCAGAAAGAAGAAGCTTCTGGCAGCTCTTAATGCTGTTTATTAAACATGCCACAGAATTAAGCATTCTCAAAGTCATGAAATAAAGGTTGGTAAAGGTGAAAATGGTAAATGAACTCTGGTTTAGAAGCAAGAGGAGAATATCTTTAATATTTAAAGGCCAGACACAAGGTAGAGTAAATGGGAAAACTGTTAGGGAGGGGAAACAAACAGATGGGAAATAGCCTGTATCAATACACCACCAATGGGGACAATCATGATTATTTCAGCTTTTCAAGGACAAAATAAATAACCCAATCAACGAAAAGCTTTGCTAACAGAGAAGTTGGTAAAATGTGACTGCTGCCTACACAGAGGTGGGGAGAGAGCATAACCCTGCATGTCTGACATGGCTACGAGGATCCTCATTACTCCTTCATCTTCAGCTGAATATCAATTTTGATCCCTGTCTCAGGGAAAATAGAATGGAAAGGATGTAAACAGGGCAAACAAATACAGCTATAAATAATAAAAGGATAAAAAATACTGTGTAAGTAGGAGAGGTAAATAAGACACGTATTTGGTTTTGATTTTTGAAGAAAGAGCTGAACTGAGACTTAAGGGATTTTAAGGGCAAAACTGTTTAATTAAGAAAAGAAAGCATTTTATATGTAATTAATCCATGGCATTTGGTGTCACATTCCATTATGGCAGCAAAATACCCAGCAATACGTAGGGATAAGTTGTGGATGCCCCATCTCTGGAAGTGCTCAAGGCCAGGTAGGACAGGGCTTGGATCAACCTGGACTAGTGCAAGATATCCCTTCCCATGACAGGGGGTGGAATGAGATGATCTGTAAAGTCCTTTCCAACCCAAACCATTCTATGACTCTAGAATTCTATGATTAACTTCACTCACATAAGCACTGCTTGTGTCAAGTTGTACTTAAATCAATCCCAACCTTTTGCAATCAGTTTCATTCACCGGTGAATAGATTATTAGGATGAGTTCTTAACATTTACCTGGATTTCACAGTCCTTTTTTTTTTTTTTTTCACCCTCTTTATGCCTGCAATACTAAAATTGTGCATATATCTTCTTTGGCTTTGGCTTGCATGTTTTATTTAAAAAATGTCACTTGTGTGTTGTTCATTACGAAATTATCTCTGCCAAGCGCTGTGTGATGGTGTTCAAACCAGACCTTCTGTGGCATCTCCTTCGTTACAGGCCCTTACAAACAGGTTAGAGGATCAGCTCTGAGAAACAACGTAGGTAGAGCTGATCCTGCCCTAGGGCTGAGGCATGGAAAAGGTGACCTTTTGAGGTCCCTTCCAGCCTTTGGAGTCTATGTTTCATTATTCTGATACAGTAAATTGCTGGGCCCCATTAAAATGGGGGTCTCAGGAGAGCTCATTAGAGTGAGGTGAGATTTTGGTTTAACACTCTTTTTTTTTTTTTCAATGGAGAAACCAACCAAAAAGTAACATGTAACCAACAAGACAGAAACACACAAATAAACAAACATCTCATATCTACTGGAATTAAACCACCTTAAAATCATCCACTTTGGGATTTCCTTCTGAAACATCTTACTCTGACTCCAGTTAGGATTTCACCACTGGAGAAGATGAACCTGATGCTGAGCAATGGGTAAGTTTCTAACTGAGATTAGAGTTTTACTTCTAGATTCTCTATTTCAGTAAGATCCAAGTCTGAAAACATGTCAATTCTTAGTCTAAGCTACCTGTTCAAGTGAGCCAAGCCAGGCTACCGCACTCTGAGTAGTTCTTATACCTAGAATGACTGTGGCAAAATAATACAAGAGGTGATTTTCGAGCATCCACAGAGAAGTGGGGAGAGCTGGGGTTGACCATGGGGGTAGGAGAGTAAGTGTAGGGAGGGTGTGAGTCCACCACAAGCTATGCAGGCTGGGGAAATTATCATTACTGAAGTTCCACTATAATTGCACATTTAGAAGGCAAAAATAGAAAGTTTTATTATATTCACTGAGTGGTTTAAGTATCAGCTGGAGGCAGAAATGAGCCTCTTTACTGTAAGAGCTGACTGAGTTTAGTTTGGAGTTTAAAGCTGATCATATTTTATAAACTCGATTTTTTTTTTCCTAGACACTGATAAAAACTATAGAGAGCACATCTCCAGCACTGCTTTGTACAGGGAGTAACTGGATAAAGACACATAGATTAGGGAATGTGGGTCAAAAATAGAGAAAACAGTCCTGACTGCTTGGAAGACTCATTGCTGCAGGCACTCACTGCTAAGAGGTTATAGGGGACAAAACATGAATTGATCATTTCTGGTTTTGTCAGTTTGCAGCCAAATTTGTGGGGAAAGAGCAGTAACTCTTTGTGATTCAGAAAGTAAAACTGTATGTGAACATTTAGAGTGGATAATGAAAAATTCAGGCACTGCAACAGGCTGGCCAGGGTGGAATCACCATCCCTGGAAGAGTTCAAAAGACATGTGGATGTGGCACTTGGGAACAGGGATTACTGGTGGCTTTGGCAGTGCTGGGCTGATGGTTGTACTCAATGATCTTAGAGTCTTTTCCAACTTTAAGAGTTTTATGATTCTAATTATTCAAAAGTTGCTGTCTAATTTAAAACACCAGACATATGTATACATACATGTACATATTTGTTTTTTTTCTCAGACTAAGCTCAGCTCAACTCACTGTTACCAGGTTTAGGTGATGTTAATTTGATTTATTCTCTTGCAGCCAGTGAGGCTGTTCATGATGTTAAGCTTCTCACCAGCAGGTAAGGTCCTATCTTCCAGCAGCCTCAGGCAGGGCTAACCACTAATAAGATAGCTATTTCCACCCCTCATTTTTATACATTTAAATGAATAAAGGCTTAAATTACAAAATCCACATTGGCTTTCCTCTCACCTGTTGGCAGTTATCCTTTCAGCTTTCAATCTCCCTTTTTTCCATTCCCCATGTTTTAATTTTTCCCATTTTTCTATAATCTAAATGTGATATTATAGATGGACTATCTATAGTTTTAATTTATATATATAAATATTAATACATATCAATAATTTTAATTCAAAATTAGAGGATTTCTCCTTGTGCTACAGCATGCCCACCACAGAATTCCAGGATCCCACTGGAAGCTGCCAAACTTTTAACCCCAGAACTCTTCTTCATCCAACCCTTTTACATCACAGAATCATTCTTGAGTATCAAGCCTCAGCACACCCTGGCCTCCCAACTCTTCCCAGAATTTCTGTTCTCTGCTCTGCAAAATCAGCCACTTCTTTGTTCAGCAACAGATGGGACCCTGTACCCAGATAGTTTCAAATCCTGTAGGATATTGGATGACACACAGAGACTAAAAGTGAAAAATTATCCATCCTAAATTGGCTAAAATGTAACATTTCTGGCTAAACTCCCATACAAGACCTGAGAAGAACTATGATTTCTTAGCCAAGTCTTGGCTCTGCAATGACTGGACTCAAGTCCCAGGATCATTTATTTTCCTGGGACAGGGGAAGGACTCATCTCATTTTCACTGTGCCTTCATTCCTTGTCCCACTGCCTGAGATCTGGCTACAAACCCAACTCTCAGCTGCCAGAGCCCCCTGAACAGCTTTGACTTCACCCTTTGATTAAAGTCAATCTTCCCTTCTGAAAAATGTACCTGGTACTTGATGGGAGGGAAAGGAGAACATTTTGGGGAAAAACCTGGATCAATTATTAATTTCTCTGTCACAATTATCTCCTACTAATTATCTTCTCCCCATTTTAGTACACTAAAGAGGACTACTGTAACTTTGGGAAGCAATCCCAAGTGATCCCAGCAGACCTGAAATCCTCAGCTCCATTACTAATCCTGCATGAGGCTCTTTTCTTCCAGCAACAACTGCAAGATCAGGCCCCTAATTAATGAAATTGCAAAGCTAAAATGAGAAATGGAAGATAAGAGTGGAAGAGCTTAAGCCAAAACAAAAGGATATTACATTTAGGTGATATGTGAAGTGAAATAAGAGGCTCTTTGAGAAGAAAGAAGGACAAGGTGCTATCACATATAGAGAAACTAAGGGAAGGAAAAAAGAAAGTCAAAGTGAGGACGGGGAGAAACTAAACAAAGGAGAACCAGAAAGCTTTTCTCTGCTTAAAAAACCACTTCTTTTCACTTAGCAGAATGATTTCCATTGGTGTAAAGGTATGCAAGAGCCAAGCCTGGGAGATTCATGCCTCCTCATTATAAGCACAATTAGACATCTCTCTCATATTACCTCAAATTTTCTATAGCATAGGCCGTTCTTGGCAGAGTTTATGCCATTCAGACCAGACAATTAGAAACATGTCATTTGAATAATGGAGAGTCAAACTTACCTTTTAAGCATCTCCCATCATTTTGGAATAAGAATTCATGTGCATTCTAATTTCTCTTTGCAATATTATTCAGAACCCATTTTTGTTTTCTTATCAAAGCTATTTAAAATCATGAACTTCACTGTGTGATAATTTACTTCATAACACTTTTATTTCTCCTTTAAGGTTTTTATTATTAATGAGAATGCATTTTTTATAGCACAGAATGCTGATATCTTTACTTATAGACAGTAGGAAAGTGTCATTTGATCATCTAATGACCTCTGGTGGATGAATCTAATTGACTCACAAACACAAAATGTTTCACTCTGGTTTTACTTCATATTGATTGCATTACTACAGGGCTGTGCACAGACAGCTTCTCTAGGCTGCAGAAATATCCAGGCTTTAAAAATAATCCTATCCAAAACCAGGAAGAAATGTCCCATGTCTCAAAGAGCCTCAAGAGCTAAAACCAATAAAAATCTCTAATAATAAATACTCATCAGGTTTAACTTTGTCCAATTTTCTTCCTGTGATCCTACAGGGAATGGCTTTAAACTGAAAGACAGTACATTAAGATTGGATATTAGGAAAAAATTCTTCCCTGTGAGGGTGGTGAAACACTGGCACAGGTTGTCCAGAGAAGCTGTGGTTGCCCCATCCCTGGAAGTGTCTGAGGCCAGGTTGGATGGGGGTTGGAGCAACCTGGGATAGTGGAAGGTGTCCCTGCCCATAGAAGGGAGTTAGAGCTGGTTGATTTTTAAGGTCCCTTCCAACCCAAACCATTTCATGATTCTATGATCTCAAAGACTCTTTTCCTTGTGCATTTGTTAACAGATACCTGGGCAATGTGGTTGCTTCCCTTTTCCTCCCATGCTCACCTCTCAAGCTGTATCTTTACACCACACACTGTGTCCTCTCCACCCTTCCCTGAGAGAAACATTTTAAATATCTCTTTTCAAAATACAGTGAGTTGAATTTCACTCAAATGAAGGGATGCTTTTCCTGCAAGCTCTGGTTCTCTCTGGTTCCCCTGGAAGGAAAAAAATTACGAAGCAAAGGGAAAGGTAGTTCAGTGGTGTTAAATCTTCATGTGAATTGTTTTAGAAGCTGAGATGTATTGATAATCAGTGAAAGAGTTAAATGAACAAGTCTTAACCTGCAGATCAGCATGCAGAGAAATCATAAAATAATGCAATCACAGAATGCTTTGGATTGGAAGTGACCTTAAAGATCATCTCTTTCCAACCCCCTGCAATGGGCAGGGATACTTTCCACCATCCCAGGTGGCTTCAAGCCCAGTCCAACCTGGCCTTGAACACTTCCAGGGATGGGAACTCCACATCTTCTTTGCTTAATAAGACCCTGTTAATGAGCCAAGCACTTGGACTTAGGTTTAAGAAGCTAAACATTAGAATTAATGCTCTGATGGAGAGCGTCTTCAGGTCCCTTCACAAGATTTTTTGATCTCTAATTTGGGGAACACACAAAACTGTGCAAAACTAGAGGAAAACCAGTGTGGATTTACACCAGTCTAATGGGAAATATATGCTGGACCATGGTTCTGTGGTTATGTACAAGAGGGAGAGCAGGTTAGCAGTGTGTATTAGTTACACCATGGGATAATAAGGAAAGCCATGGAAGATATCCTTGCAAAACTACACCGTGGAATGCATGAGCACCTACCACTACTGAAAAGAAAACAAAGGAATGGAAAAAAGAGCAAAGGAAAGAGAAATCCTTTCCAGTTACACTTTGTTTGCTAAACATTTGAGGAGATTGTAGAAGCTTTTTGATCCTCTCAGGTATTCCTAAGTATTCCTTAAAAGTAATGCTATAAAAACAAAACCATAAAATTAAAAAAGAAAAAAAAAAAGGAAACAAAAAGAAAAATAAACCAAAAGTAAAACTCTGGTCCTACTTTGCATTTATTTAATTCAGTCTGTCTGAGACTTCCTTTAAAGGCCTATAAAAATATATCACCTATTTTAACGTGGTTTTATTTTTAACTGCTAAAACATATAAAGTGGGACTGTACCCAGCTCCTCCAGTAGTTATGTTCAATTAATCCTTCTTTCCTTCTATGTTTCCACCAAACATGTGTTGCTACCTGAATGTGATCTGTGCTTACAAGGGGGGTTTTCAGGGTACAGATGCTGTGTGTGTAACCTGGAGGGGTAACAACACAGATGGGTCTGAACAGCTTCCAGTGTCTTCTAGAGGGGTTCTTCACTTAATACAGAGACTTTTCTGTCAAGGATTCCATATCCAAACCCCCTGTAGAATAACCAAGAGGGGTGAGTGCATGTTCTTCCAGGTCTCGGATGCGATTTCCACCTTATTTTAATCCCCAGTGTAAACCTTGAGTTATCAGATACAGCAACAAAGGCAGTGGAGGTTTGTGTTTTCCCTGTGCTGCACTCTCCACTTATACTCTGAATTTTTTATAGTCATTCTATAAAATGAGGTTAATTCTTGCTATATCTGCCTCAAAACAGATGGACATCCTGCACAGAGCAAATCTTTCCCTTGTCTGAGTGACTTGTCTCCCCCCTCCTCTGTTGCTTGTTTTTATTCCCGCACGCAACCCTGGCACCAGCGTAAGACTCTTGGAGAGAAAACAAAATCCTTTAACAATTCCACCATCCTAGAAGCCTCACTGGGGAGGAAATGGGAAACCTCTTCCCCTCCACTCTTGCTACCAGCAGCTGAATCAATGGAGGTCATTATATCCCTTGCCCAAGAAGTCAAGGGGTCAGGAAAGAGCAGCTTTGTTGAGGAGTTGCTCCAGCCCGATATTATGGATTTGAACAATGAAAACAGAGCTGAATTGTGAGAACTCATGTGAGATTATTTAAGGCAAGATAAAGTCATTTTGATCATTGCTATTGCAAATGGGCTTTGGATCATGAAGGGCTTCCCTTTAGTTAGAGCTTTGGATAGGATTAGGGTGCTGATCAGGGCAGGAGGAGGGAGCAGGAGACATGCTGAGACAGAGCTGCCTCAGCTCTAGGGAGTGAAAATTTACCTCCAAGGGTATAGATGGATCACTGGGTGACACTGTTTGGATTCCTCAGTCTCCTCACACCAAAGGACCAGATGGATGTGACAAAGGGACTTAGGATGAGGTTTTCACCAATTCCAGAAAACTTCTGACTTGTCATGGGGAAATGGTGATAAGTTTGGTCAGGGCAGCCACTGTTGGGGCATTAGGAGAATCAGATGGTGTTTCCTTTTATTCCTTTAATTACCTGCCTTGTTTTCCCAGGCTGAGTCACCACCTGCTCCTTCAGCATAGGACCTGCTCCTCTCAGATGTTCATTTCTGTCCTGGTACCACTGCTGGACAACTGAACTGCTTTGATTGAGTTGTCCAGTACTGAGTTGTCCACACTGATTCAGTTTTTGTCTCCTTTCCTTCTTTCTTTCCTTCTTTCTTTCCTTCTTTCTTTCCTTCTTTCTTTCCTTCCTCCCTCCCTCCCTCCCTCCCTTCCCCTCTTCTTTTAACCCTACCTTTGGTTTAAATTAGAACCACCCCAAATTTCAGGCCAGAAAAATAATTTCAAGCAAAAGGGAGATGTTTGCCACACTCTTCTTTTTAGAAGCCTCAGGTCTGGACATTTAGTAATTTTTTGGGGTCTCACCAATTGCAGCTGGAGAGCATGTTGGAAACAATCTTCTTGGGAATAGCTCCAGTTTGAGTCACTGGCATTTTATAATAATAATAAAAATGAAAAACATTTCCTCAATAATTCCATTGGGATTCCTTTGACTTGTTTCCAAAATTGGTGGGAAGTTACATGTTTTAATGACAAAATGTTTGAGCTTTCTGGTGCTTGAATTTTTCTCTTCATCTGGAAAACAAGTGGATTTGCTCTCATAACCATTTTTTTTTTGGAAGATGCAGAGGAAGGTACGCCTGGGTTCATCCTGTATTCCTTTCAGTACCAAACAGTGATCTTCACCATGGAACCCATGTTGGTGCCTCTTATCTCTCTCCACTTACAATCTTTTGAGTTATTACGTTTCCCTTTAATATGTCCCACTAAAATGCCCAAAAATGAAGTTATCTGTCCAAACCCAGGACAGCAGGAAAGATGCACCTCCCTCCTCAGACACAGAACATCACCTTTCCCAAGCAGAATTTTTATGTGTGATCACAGCCTCTGGCAGATGACAGGTAAGGCATGGAGGAGCACACCCTGCTTTCAGTTCCTGCCATATAACTGAAAAAAATGGGAATTCATTTGGCCGTGGCAGGTCTGGTCATATGTCAAATTGCTGTGTCAACACAAGCCCAAAGAGTCTGAAGAGATCTAAGACATTTTCTACATGACTTGGAGGACATGGCCCTGATTTTATTAAAGTGGTGATAAACTCGTGGGGGAAACAACAAATTATGATGGAGTTGATTGATGGTATCTTTCCAATATTCAGTTTGCCATAAGGGGATTGTACATTGGTTACAAGTACATAAAATTATTTGGAAGCTCTGGAAAGATTTTTTTTTTTTCCTCTGAGATATTCAAGCACCCAAAATTGGAATTTAGGCACTGAGATACTTCTGAAAATCCCAGTAGATCTCTGATTTGTGTCTTTAGGCATCTCATTACCTTTAAAAATGTTGTCACTGGTGCCAGGGAGAATTGGAACTTTTACATATCAGGCTCTGGTGCACAAAATGTTCAAGTTAGAGGGATTTTGTTGTATTGAAGGGATAAAAACATAAAAGTTGAAAGATATCAACTGTCAATCTCAATCACAAAACAGCACCACAGTCACCATTCTTTTGTTTCTTTGTTTTACTTTCTAAAATTCCTGTAATTATATTCAAGTACCTATTAAGCTGGAAATTGGTTCTCCTAGACAAAGAATCTGATTTTTTGTTTTGTTTTGTTTTAGCTGTACCAAATATGCAATTGAAAAAAAAAAAAAAAAAGTGAGCAGTTGGAGTGTGGAGAAAAATGAGGCTACATCTGTAGGATTTTTTTCTGCTTTTAGTATCAAATCACCAAACCCATTACGTTATTTATCCTACAGGCTTCTGCTGCAAACATTGAATACAATTCATACCCTAGGAAAAGAAATGTGTGCTTTTTAATTTGCCCTGATTTGAACAACCATTAATTTCATTAGTGCCTCATTTTTTTAATTTTTTTTTTTTAATTTAATATGGGAAAATAAACTAGTTTATTTTAAAGCATGGCTATAAACCACTGATTTTTTAAAATCCTAAAAACTGTGCATTGCACTATACATATGCATATGCAAATACCCGCCCACACATAAACCAAAACTGTATAATTTATATTAGAAACATCAACGTGCACATACAAACAGAAAAATATTTTCTTCCCTATCACTGTAGCATCCAAATCTTTAAAAATAGGAGTTTGTATGAATTAAGGGCTTTGAAAAAAATAACTGCCAGTGAAGTCATACTTCTGTCCTGTGTTTGAAACCTCTTGGGTTTGTCATTGGCTATAATTCAAACTACTGAGTTGTAAAATTAATCTTCTTCTTGCAGTGGTTTTTATTTGTTTTAGTGCTGTTTTATTTCACCTGTTGAGAAGCTCTGGGCAGCAGGGGGATAAGTTTCATGTGCATCTGTGGGATGTAAGGGGGAGACTTATTTTAAGCAGATCACATATTTCTTTCCCATTAACTCCAGGTTTTTCACAGGGAACCCCCTCACTTCTATAATATTATTATTCCATGTTGCTTATTCAGAACCCTTAAACCACTTCAAGGTCTGATCCTGCACAAAGCAGCTTGGCCTTTGCTGTCAGCAGAGCCTAGGTTAAGTGTTGTCCCAAAACCTGCTTATTTCAGCTTTTCCCATGGTGTTGGAACACTTCAGAATTTCCCTCCTTTGCAGAAGATTCTCCTCATTTGAGGTTCCCCATTTGAGGTTAATTTGAGATTCTCATTTGAGATTCCCTGTAGCCTAAACGCTAAATGCCAGTGGTGTTTGTCAGATCCATACAATTCCTGTTGAGGAGTTGCTCCAGCCTTATATTATGAATTTGAACAATGAAAATTGAGCTGAATTGTGAGAACACATGTGAGATTATTTAAGGCAAGATGAAGCATCTTGCAGCAAGCAAAAAAGAAAAAAAAAAGACAAAAATAGCAGCTGTAGTGTTTGGGATATTTTACCTTGATTTCATCTCACTCAGACACTCCAGCTCTCTCAAGATGTTTATTTTGTTTTCACACAGCAGTGCATTTGTCCAGGATTTTAGGTAATGTGGAAGTTATTGGTGGGGTAAAAATAGCTTGTCCAGAGATGTGATTTTTGTCCTTTGTCCTACCAAGGAGTTAAATCGGGGATGGAGGGACAGGGGGGTGGAAACGGGGAGGAAAAAAAAAAAAAAAAAAAAAAAGAAGAGGGAGAGGAAGAGAAATAATAAAAGGTTAGTGTTTTCTGTCCATTAAAGAGAGTATTCTGCTCTGAAACCGAATTGGTCATGCATTCTTCCCGTGTTTCCTGGCAGAGAGGAGACTGACTGCAGCACCTGCCTTCCCGCTCCGTCCGCTCCCTCCCCGCTGGATCTGTCACTTATTACCCCACTCACTCACGGGACCAAAGGAGCTTTGAGACGCCAATTTTCCTTAGTTAGCTCCATATGAAATTCCTCCTGGAGCATAGCTGGAAGTTGTTGGTCTTTTTTTTTTTTTCCCCTTTTTTTCCCTTGCTTTTTTCTTTTTTCTTTTTTTTTTTTTTTTTTTTTTTAGGAACAAACTGCTCGTGCTGAGCTGAGGGTCTGGATACCAGACAATTTTAATGGGGGTGAATGGACAATGCTCCATTTTATTCTTATCCCTCACATTTTCCCTCCAGCAAATGCCATCAAAACTCATAAAAAGAGTCTTCTGCTGTTGCTGAAGAGCTACTTTCACACTTTTTTTCCCCTTTTTTTTTTTTTTTTATCCATTAAAATATTCTCCTCACTAGTTTCCATTTAACATTTTGGATTACCCAGCTTTCATGCTTCTTCCTCATATTTATCTGCAGTTCTTTATATCTCAGCTCAGTCATTGCATCTGGGCAGGAAAATGTTGAAAAAACAATCCAGTTTCTCCCCCAGGAAAAGACAATTCCACTAAAAATGATATTTCTCTAATTTGGTCTCAAATTTAGGAAGAAAAAAACCCAGGTGGTTAATACCAAAAACTTCTGAAAAAAACTCCCTTTTTCGTTACCTCAGTGACAGGATTATTTTTAAAAATATTTTTTCTACAAACCAGATGTACAAAGAGTTTCCACCTCGAAATGGAAGGGTTGTCTTTTCTGTTAATTTCCTCATTGCATTTTTTCAAACTGAAAAAGATTTAGAAAAAGGTAGTTCCTAAAGTAATTTCTAAAAAAGACTCTTTTATTTATAATCCCTTGTGTTATTTTTGTTTTGTTTTGGTGTCATGTAGAAGCACTTTCTTGGGATCAAATCCATCTCCCAAGCATCTCACCTGTGAATGGTGCAGGACTGTCCAGGAGTAAGATGAAAAGTTTCAAGTGGCAGCAGGGTGCCATTTTTCCCATGTCACTACTCATCTAAGACAGTTTTTGGGCAAGCAGGCTGTTAAATCTGCAGGTGACCTGGATTAGGTGGCATGGATTAAGTGATGTGGATTGAGATGGTTGCAATCCCCCAACAAAACACAACAAAACAAGACCGGTGTGACCATGTCTCGTTTCCTACTCCTGCTAAAGTCACTCTCATCCTTTCTCTGCCCCAGATTCTGCTCATGGCAAGAGCAGGAGATAAATTCATGTCCTAGGACTGGCAGGTGAGGTTATGCATGTTTAAGGACCACTTGTGGAAAAGAAAAATACATTCCTTTTTCACCCTCTGAAGGATGAAAATTATTTTAATTTCAACGATCTTGTTAAACTGAAAGGAGAGAAACTTCTTCACATTATTGATGGCACATTTTTATTTTGCTTTTTCTAAAAACAAAGGACTTTTTGGCCTGCTTAAAATACAATTCATTTCCTTAAGTATGTCAGAAATTCAGCTTGCTCTTTCTTTGTGACTGAAAGAAGTGGTTATGGAAAGTGCAGTAAAATAATACAATTTGGAGAGTGATGAAGCTGTATGTCCAATAAAATATATGTGAAAAGACAAATTTATCCCATTGTTATGATTTGTGTGACCTGACCAAATGCTTTGGACACTGTTGGCTGAAGAGGACTGGAGGAATATCACATGGTATCTCATTGGAAAAGAGCTGAAGGCTTTCAGCTGTTTGTTTGCCAGGAGAAACGGGAACAGAAAGCTGACTGCAGGTGGATCCTATTAACCCCAGAATAACACATGTCAACAAGCAGCCATTCTGGGAATTTTTAAATATCCACCCAGTGTCTCCTCTGCATTTTTCCACTCTTCTTTGAATATGTCTGCTGTGGATTTATCTCCTGAGCAGTGTAAACAGATAAAGAGATGGATTCACTATATATCCAGGCGTCACATCCTCTTCCACCACAAAATTCCCAGGTCCCTGGCAGGCTCATATTGAGGGCAACAAAATAAAACAGTTAAAACATTAATTCAAATTTTCCTCTTAATAGATGGCTTCAGAGGAAAACATGTTTACATTGTCTTCTGGAATATCCATCTTCAGGAGTCACCTGTGGCCTTTTATCTGTATGTGTTTCCTTGGTTGCTTTTTTCCCAATGAAACAGTGAGTGTACACATCCCACCAACCCCACCAATGCTATTGAATTTTTTGTGTGCTTGAGGGGCACTCTCCCTGATGAGATCCAGTTGTGTCCATTTTGGTGCTGCCAAGCCCTTGGCAATCTGTTTAGATTAATGAAAGGTGCTCCTTGTAACCAAATCCTCTTTCCTGGGGGTAACCCATTCTCCACCTTCAGAACCATCTCCAGGAACATGTGAGGCTGAAAGATAGACGGTTCTTAAATAATTTCATCCTGCTCAGATTGATATCTCTGAACAGATGTTAATTATAAGGAAAGCAATAGTTGAAATGCAGATGGTATAGAAAATGTCTGTGTAGATTCAATCTGTGTTGCTTTTTATAATACCCAACACTGTTTCCATTCAAACACCGGGTCTGTAGGAATACACTGCAAGCTTTTAAACAGAACACCCCTACCCCCTTGTGGCATAATGGCATTTCTGGAATGGAAATAAACCTGTATGAAAATTGCTTCTTCTGGTTATCAAAAGCACCTTAATCAGGTGATGAAGCAACCCTGGAGAGCTGTTCCCTTCCCTGCTTACACTGAGCTCTCTAGGGCTCAGCCCAACTATTCATGCATCCTACAGTGGGAACTCAAACCTTTGCTAAAGAAATCAAAGTAGACCAAAGCTGAAAACTATTATTTTTTTCTTATGTCTCCTCATTTGTTTTCCTTTATGTTGAGCTTTAAATGTCAGTCTTTGCTGCTGAACAATCTCAGCTTTTGCTCATGTATTTTTCAGAGGGTTATGGTGCATTATGTTCCTAGGGCATGGCATGTGGTGGAAGGTTGGTTCAAGATGAATTCAGATGGGTGATATTTTCACACACGGCAAGGTCACAGTGAGCAATAAAAAGTCATCTCAAACAGATTTCAGCACAGATGCCCAAACTGGCCAGATCAGAGTACCCCTTCCTTCTGCAGTGGCAGAGTCACTTTATCTGCTGGGAAGTGAACCAGTAATAGTTACATTAATAGGATAAACACTGTGGAGTAGAGAGTCTTTTAAACGTGAACACCTGTCTCAAATCTGATCCAAAATTTTCATTCTCTTGACTATATAGATATTAAATAAACTCATTAAGGGAATGTTTAAACCAGAATGTTTAAACCCAGAGCTATTTTTCTTTTGTCCACACAAATAGTTCAGAAAGTCGATTGTCAAGGCTGAGCTTTCAATAGTGACAGCTATTGTAGGGCACCTTCATGCCTTGTTTTTGATTTTAAAGAGGTCAATTTTGACTTTTAGAGCAGTGTAAATCCATATTTAGTGAGCTACAGGGGGAACTGTGGATGAGTCTTTTGAATTTTTGGAAATGATCACCCAAAACTCTCTAACTTGGAACAGTCAGATGCTCTGCTACAACATTTCCTTATGAAAGAATTTGTGGCTTAAGCCTTTAAAAAAAAATTTTTAAGAAAAAAGTAAGTATCACCTAACATGCATCTGTTACTAATGAAAATATGGAATTAATCTTAAATGGCAACTAGAGACTAATCTTAGCAGCTCTGGTTCCTTTCCAGATTTTAAGCTATGTATGGGCTTGGTGTCTTCCAAAACCTTCCTGTCCAAAGCATCATAAAAGCTCAGTCATGTTTTATACAAGGGTAAGTTGTTTGGCTTTTTCACATGCAAATAAAAGATTGAGGGCATAATTTTTGAGTGGGTGACACTACAGGTTCAGAAACCAGAAGGCACATCAAATGTACCTGGAATCTACTCCTCCAGTAGGGATCAGGTGTTTTCAAAATGATCTCTTGCTTTTTGAGGCCTGACTCCTAAGAATGCTTGAACGTCAAGATATTTCAGTCTACCTACCATCTTCAGGGCCTTTTTTGAAGAAGGATGAGTTTTGATTTTACATTGCATCTGTTTACACAAGTAACAGCAGTTGTGTGCAGTACTTTACATCCCTGTCCATGGAGGAGGAGTTGGAACAAGGTGATCTTTAAAGTCTCTTACAGCCCAAACAATTCTGTGATTCTACTTTGCCCCCATAAACATGGCTCAGAGGAATTGATATGAACAGTAATTTTGACTTCTTTATCTTTCCACTTTTTTAATATCCAAGAGTTACAAATAAATTTAACAGTAATGTCCTCCTATTCTCAGAGAATAAAGTATATATCAAAATATTAGCTTAGATATTATTCTTTCCTATCTTACTAAATAACCCCTGACTGTCATTTTTAGACACTTTCAGTCATGCAATTAAAGCATTAGCTATATTTTTTCTCTTTCTTTATAAATTACCCAAAGAAGATCCTATTCTTCCACCTCAAAAATTATCTGGAAATTGAATTAGAGGAAAAAAACTGATTTTTCTGTTTATAGAGGTTATGTTGGGATTGATGTTTAGGCAGGTAAATGGGTGGGGGTTTTTTCCCAAATGTGGACACAAAAAATGATCACAGACAGTGATCCAACAATTAAGCATATTTGTGGTTTTCTTCAGAGGGGATTTACTGAAAATTAGGCAAACTGTATAATTAAGATGTGGTCATGTCTCCAAGACAACTTCCTCAAGTTATTTTACCTGCCCTATGCTGCTGTATGGCACAGCTCTGCCCTTCCAAGGTGGAATCACTCCGACTTCTGTTGTACCTGTGGCTGGAATTGGCTTCAGATACATAAATCCTTAGAAAAAAATCCCTTCAGAAAGCAAACATTAACCCACAAGCCCTGTTTGTTGAGATCCCTGGCCTTGCCTACCTAATAGCTGAGATTTTTGGTACAATCACAGAATCACAATATGGGTCATGTTGGAAGGGAACTTAAAGATCATCTGGTTCCACCCCTTGCCACGGGCAGGGACACCTTCCACTAGCCCATCCAACCTGGCCTTGGACACTTCCAGGGATGGGGCAACCACAGCTTCTCTGGGCAACCTGTGCCAGAGCCTCACCACCCTCACAGGGAAGAACTGTAAATTCAGGTAACTTAATTTTTCTGGTGTTTACTGCTCAGCATTTCAGGAGACAAAACAGGGACCAGAGCCATGTCCTTGCACCTTAGATGGCCAATCCTATTTCCTAAAAGCTCAGTGCAATGAATGGTTAAAAGAAAGAGCCTAAAGTCAGGCTTTGCTATTCTTCAAATCCTCACGAAGCAGCAGCATGCAACACAAACTCAGTTTTCAAATTCATTTTCAGAAAGAGAAAAGTGTTAATTTCATGCAGTAATTTATTTGGATCTGGTTCACATGTCCCTGTTTAAAGCATTGCACTTCACTATTACACAGCTGCTTCAGAGGTGACTAAATTGCACTGATGGATGACTTGATATTTTAATATATCAGCTTAAAAAACTTTCCATTTCTTTTAGCATGAAAGATGAGAAGGTAAAGTGGCAGATTCTTCTCTGCTGCTTTATTCAGGAAGCTGGTTTAGTGATGAGGATGTAGGTGAATCAAATATTTCTAACATTGTTTCTAACATGTCTCCCATTGATTTAAAAAAAAACATCTTTAGGGTAGTTTCTTAAATTAAACTTAATGATAGCATGCATCAGTTAAGATCTATTAGATCCAGAAAACACGATAACATTTATTAAAATGATGGGTTTCATGCTTGTTCTGTTTATAAAGTTGAAACATAATTTTTCCAGATAACCTGCCCTCCTTTTTAGCAACACTGAAGCGTTTAATAACAGAGATAATGAACAAGAAATTCCTTTGAAGCAGTCACAGGAATGTTCATATCAGTTATTTTTGACACGTAAATAGCAGCTCCTATTCCTCCTCACTCTCTATGTGACCTGTATCCATGTTCTTCTGGAGCTGTGGAAGAGCCATGAGAAGAGATATAAAAAGATTTCAGACAGTGCTCCTGCCTCTGCTTTTGCTGGGAAGGCTCTACCAAGAGACAGGACAGGAAGAAATTGGCCTCAGATTGCATCAGAGGTTTAGATTTGATGTTAGGAGCATTTCTTCACCAAAAGAGTGATCAGGCTCTAGAAGAGGATTCCTAAGGCAGTGATGGAGTCTCCTTCCCTGGAGGTGTAGATGTGGCACTTGGGGACATGGTTTAGTGGTGGTGGGAAGGGTTGGACAGGATGATCTTTTCAGGACATAAACAATCTTCTAGATCAGTAGTTTTAAATCATTGAGGCAGGACAGTGAGAAAGAGTATATATAGAAAGCATTGTTCACATAGTAGTATCTATTTGCACATATATATGAGATAGATATATATATATATATATATATAATCAGAATAAATGCTAATATGGCTCTAAACCATGAAGAAGACGGTAAAAGAAAAGACAGATTTGAGGAGAGGTGCAGGAAAAAGCCAAACATGGATGTTAAAGGGGGAAGCAAAGGAGCAGAAAGAAAAATTGAAGGGGCAGAAAGAAAGCTGCAAGACCTGGAGAAATGGAAAAACAAGAAGATGACAACTGGGGAAATGAGGATTAGAAGAAAAGAGCAGCAGTTCTTGGAGGGAGAGTGTACTGGGCAAGAAAAGGAGCAGCAGGAATATGGTGTGGAGGCAGGGACATGGGGGTAGGAGATGGGGAAGGTGGGAACAGGTAGGGTTGGGAATGAACAGGGAGATGCAGGTGTAGAGAAAGAAGCAAGATCCCTGGCAGAGGAATAATTCATGAAAGACAAGGAAGAGGAAGCTGTAGAGATAGCAGCAATGAGTCTTCCCTTGGGAAAGATGCGACTTCTCATGCTGGCTGATGACAGTTTCTTCTTTCTCTTTCTCTTAAAGGTCCAATTTAGGCTGAAGTTTGATAACAGTTACAGAGAAGGTAGACATTGGTATTATTCAGTGTATCATAATTATAATCTTTGCAGAATCAGAGTTGTATCTTCAAGCAAATATCCAAAAATTTTCTCATCTAATGCAAATATGCTGCTAAGAATGTCAGTGAAGAAACAATCTCATGGAGATTAGGATAGGATAGGACAGGATAAAGATAGGACAGGATAGATGTGCAGGTCCTAAAATGAAGTCCTCCTGCAGCTGAATTAGATGATCATTATAGGTCTATCCTATCCTATCCTATCCTATCCTTAGTCAAACATATGCTTAATTATATACTATTGTGTATTTTTCTTTACAAATAAATAATTAAATAGATGCTTTCTTTTGTTTAATATGGATAAGCAAAGGGAAAAATAGGCAGGGTAATTGTGTCCAGAGAAGGCAAAGAAGGTGGGCTGTGCAAAGCAGGGGAAGGGAAAGGGGTAGCCATAGAACCAAATTGGCAATAGAAAAAAAAAAGTGGTTTAAAGGGTTTAGGAAAAGGTGGATTTTCCAGCACGATTTTAAACATATTTTATGAAGGACAAGGCTTCAACATTTGCCTACACCCATCAGTTTGCCTCACACAGGTCATTCATATTACTGGTCATTCACCAGCTAAAAGTTTTTACATTGGAAGAGATGGGATAAAGGCCACTGTAGCTAATAAGGAGAATGGAAACTTTGCCACATGGGAAGGGACAAGGAGAGCAGGACTGCATTAGTTTTGCAAAAAAGGCTTTGAAGGAGTAAATTCACAGAGGAGAGAAGAGAATAAGAAGGGAGAGGGAGAAAAGCTATTTAAACTAATGGACAAAGCTGGCAAAGGAACAACTGCTTACAAACAAGCAAATAATCGTTTTAGACTGGAAATTGGGTTTCCAACCAGCAAAGAAAGGAAATTCTGGAACAGCATTTCAATAAGACCACTAGGACACAGCAAATCTAGCTAAAGATGGGACTTGATAAAGTTAACTCTAAAAGGCACCATATGATCTGCTTGCTTGAGTGTTAAAGGGTGAGTTAGACTCCATGATCCCAGCAATCCATTCCAATTCTATGTTGTTTTTATTTACACTCCTTCTGTCCTGACAGACAAAATAGCAGCCTGTGAATACACATAATTTTGTCAAAAGGAACCAAATGCATCAGTCAAAGGAACTAAATAAGTGAGTCAAAGTCGCCCCAAGGTGGTTTTAACTTGAGCAACTAAGTTTTGAAGGGCCTGGCTCTTCTCTTGTGGTTGTGGAATGCTTGCTGGTATCCTTAGGAGGCCCATGTGTGGACAGATTGCTGAATATGAAGCAGAAATTGGCAGAATGGATCAGAGAGAATATAGCCCTCAGCAAATCTCTTTGCATCTTGCTGACCTTGGCAAATGTACAGCTATTTTTCCCAAGTAAGATAAGAAGCTTTTCAACCATCTTCTTCATCAAATAAGGCACAAAGATGGGAATGTATCTTCAGGGACTTCCAGTCTTCTCATTGCTTGCACATATTTATAGAATATTTTCATTAAAGACAACACAGGAAAAAAAATAGATTCTATTCATGGCTCTGGGTGGCTTTGGATAAGATACTTAGTGATGTAAATCCTGGAAAGGACAACAGGGTCAGTGTTCAGCTGGGAAAAACCAGTGGTGAATATGGCCAGAGGTGATAGCTGAAACAGCAGTGACACAGCAAGGCTGCGGGATCTACAGGAAAGCTTGGGAAGGTGGTCCCAGAATCAGAATGTGGAATTCTGGAGAGCAAATTAGGTCAGTGGAAACTGCCATGCAGAGTCCCCTAGAAGCAGCCAGAGAAAGGTAAGGTGCTGTGGGAAGCTGACACACTTCTAAAGAAAACTTACCAAAAAATGTTCTGAAATAAATGCTCTGTTTGTGCAGGAAGAGCAAGAACCTCACCAGGTCTGCTTGGCTGATCAAGGAACTTCTTGATGAACTAAAATGCTGGAAGGGAACAAACACAAAGCAGAAATAAGGAAGAGAAACAAAGGAGGAGCATCAAAGCTTTGCTCAGGCTCTTAGGGATGAAAGGAAAGACCAAAGCCCAGCTGGCAGGAAGACAGAGAAGAATAATAGCAGCAAGAAGGGAATCCAGTGGCAGAAGGAAGTTCAGGGATAATACAAGCCCACTGCTGGATGCAGGAGATAACCTTTTTTGTTATCAGCAGTGTGGAAAAGTCTGAAGTGCACGAGGCCTTCTCTGTATCAGTTTTCAAGATTGCTCCAGACCTTTGTGGGTGCTGACATAGCTTGGTACGGAGAGGGGCAGCCAAGAGTGAGGAAGGAACAGACAAGGCACTACTCAGAGGACATCGGTGCTATTAAATCCATGGGATCAGCTGATGTGGCTGGATGAGGCCTCTGTCTGTAATTTATGAAAAATTGTGGCTATTGAGGGGAGATGTTGTTGGTGACTGGAAAAGACTAATTTTTTTCCCATACTCAAGAAAGGCACAAAGGAGGAGCTGAAGAACTACCAGCCAGTCAGGGCTGTCAGGCTGTCTGTGGGTATGAGCTCTCCTGCCTGGTACCCAGGGATGGAATGCCTGGGAACTCTTCAAAGCTGCACCAAGAGAGGTTTAGACTGGAAAAAATATCTTAATGAGGTAGGAACAGGCTTCCTGAAGAGGTGGTCCATGTCTCAAGGGTGTCAGTGTCTGGAAAAGGATATGAACAACATGTTTTAATTTTTGGTCAGCCCTGAAGTTGTCAAGCAGCTGGACTGGATAATAATTGGAGGTCGCTTTCAACTGAAATATTTTATTCTAGTCTATCCTATCCAATTCTATTCACCTCCTGAGGCCAAATCTGGAATTTGATGTCCAATTTGGTGCTCCAGTTCAAGATGTGCACAGAGAAACTAAATTATAAGGGTTTTAGAGAAAATAGCCTACAAGAAGACCCTGCAGAGGCAGCTCTTACTTAGAATAGTTAAAAGGAGTCTAAGAGGCAATATCATAACAACCCAAATGGAATGGGCATGCAGATACAAACACAACAGACCAAAACATTTCTCAGATGTCTATATAGATACAACAGTCAAGACCATGGATTACACCTTGAAAGGTTCAGATGGTGAACCTCCAGATAACCCTTCCCCCTTCTTCTCTGTGATTCTGGGATTCCTCTGCACTGGAATTTCCATGTCTCCAAAATGGTGATAAAGATGCTGACTTCCTTTGGAAAATAGCTCAGTAGCTACTGATGGGAAAATACAAGTAAGTGGGAGACAGTACTGTTAAAATAACCAAATACTTATACTAGTATAGCTAAATTCAATACTACCTATCAATTCAATATATACACATATTTTTTTTCACCATAAATCATATTTTTAAACAGAATGTTTCAGGATGAAACTTGAAAATTTATACTTTAAGGATACAAAGCATGGTATTTTAGCAATTTCAGCAATTTCAACCCCGGCAAATTGTTAATAGGGATTTTTTTTCCACAACTTAAAAATAAGAGGAATTTAAAGAGCTCCATCCTAGATTTCCCTTACAGTCAGTAAAGAAAGAGATTCTGCAGTGAAGAAGGAGATTCATCTGACCTATTTTAGGCATCTAGTCTGAGCTGAGATGAATCACTTCCACCAGTGTCAATTGCTTTGCAATGACTATAAAAAGGAATCAAGGGTGACCAGCTCCTGTGGAGAAGTCTGCACTTAACTGCACACATCTTACCCAAATAGAAGCATTCTAACTCAATAATAATATGAGTTTTCATTTAGGCCATTATATTCAGCGAAGTATTGTTGAGTTTTAGGGGATGTGATTTTTGACATTTGCACTGTGACCCTCTGAAAACTGGACACTGTGCTGTTGCAAAGTCATTAAAGCATGAAACCACCAAGATTTGGGCATGTCTCAGGTAATCACCGTTCACACTCAACACTACGGGCTGAAGGAAAGTAGGAATTTAGGACAGCCATGCTGACCTTACTTTGAGCAAGGGATTGGCCCAGATGATTTCCAGAGGTTCTTTCCAATCTAGACCATTCATTATTCTATGATTCTGTGATTAATCTTTATGAATTTGGCTTAGTTTGTTTGGGTTTGTTTTTAAAAGTCATTTATGCTTCAAGCTTCCACAGAATCTCAATGCAATGACTTATGCAATGTGATTAGGTTTTACAAAATCAAACAAAAACCTGGAAAAAAAAAAAAGATGTGGAACCTTCTGTTTCTTTTAAATCTGCTGTCTGATCATTTAGTTAGACTTTTGCTCTCTCATGTCTCTACTGCACTGTGTCAAAAACAAGCTGGGTTGTACAGAATGCATTAATGTTACTGGGATTGATTGTTATGAGGAAAGTTAATTGGGAATGATCTTCATAACCAAGAAAAATATTTAGATTTCTGAACTTTTCTTGCACTACATTCACAGAAAAGGATAAAATCTTAACAATCACAAGAATAATAATAACAACAAAATAAGACAAAATAATTCCCCAAGACTGGTTTGGACCAATCAGAGTAGTTTACCTCAATTTCCCCTTTTTTTGCAGTAAATACCATGCTTGAGTGGATTTTTCCAAATGAAACGTGGAACTTTGTTTTAAAGGCTTTTGAACAGGAAAGTGTAGTGAGAAGTGCTGGTGTCTGTTGGGGGCTCTGTCCTTTCATAAGCCCTGGGTTCCCAGGAGAGACAGAATCCTCAGGGCCAATGTGATCCCCAAGTGGAAGCATCCCTCCTGGAAAACTTGGCAACACTTGGCAATCAGAAAAGTAGAATCACCAATTTTTGGAGACGGAAACTTTGACAAAAGTAAAATATTCTTATATTAAGGGATGTGTGCTATGCAATGGGGGGAGAAAAAGTCCAAAAATTTCCAGTCAGATTTAGTTGTTAGGTGTAAAAATGTAGCACATACCGTTAATAAATTACTCCTCACTAAAGCCTTTGTGCAGTTTAGACCTGTTTCTCTACGCAGAAAAATATATTTTAAAAAAATACTTAAAAAAAAAAAATTATTTTGCAATCAGAAAAGGAGGAAACAAAACCCCTAACGAAGCTCTTATTACACTGAGCAAAGTCTTCTGGAGAAGCAGAGAGCGGCTGAGCGGGGAGCTGCGCCGCAGCCAGCTACCAGAAACCAAATTAACGCTAATTATATTAGGGCTCGCCGCGGTGCGAGCTGTGTGACTCCAGCGAAGGAAGGAGGCGGCGGTGTCACTAGGTGGCACAGTTCTGACACATTTACACATCATTACCCAGCGCTAATGTCACCTCGCAGGGCGCAGGGCTGGGGGAACGAGGGGGTCTCCGAACATCACTCAGCGATGTGTGATCTGTGAGTGGAAACTGCTTCTCGGCTCCCGACGGGAACGAGATCCAAGCTGAGCTCTGTCAGCCGGGCTTGAAATTAACAGCAAGAAGTTGAGTGTTTCGCTGAAGTGGTGTTTAAATCTCAGCACAGCTGGGAGATAAAGGGGGGCGAAGGGGTGGAGGAGTCGGCGAACACCTGCTGGCTTTGGAACTCCTCAACGATCGTCGTAAAATCAAAGAACGGTTTGGGTTGGATGGAATCTATATCCAACCCCCTGCCATGACCAGGGACACCTTCCACTGGAACAGGTTGCTCAGGCTCCCATCCAATCTGGTTTTGAACCCTTCCAGTGATCAGCTTGGGTGATGTGGCCTGTTAGAATCATAGAACACTTTAGGTTGGAAAAGATCTTTAAAGTCATTGAGTCCAACCATTCCCCCAGCACTGCCAAGACACCACTAAACCATGTTCCCCAGGTGCCACATCTACACAGCTTTTAAATCCCTCCCAGGGATGGTGACTCCACCACTGAGCTGGGCAGCCTGTTCCAGTGCTTGGCAATACTTTCAGTGAAGAAATTGTTCCTAATGTTCAATCTAAACCTTTCCTGGCACAACCTGAGGCCATTTGCTCTTGTTCTATTGCTTGTTTCTTGGGAGAAGATTGTCATGACAGGCATACTTGAAAGGAAAAACAGTAGTGGGTAAAGTAGGGAGATAAAGAAGCAGTTTGGGCCTCGTCAGAAGCCAAAAGACAGGGTTTGGTTCAGAACAGTACCACAGGAATATCATACAATCATAGAATCATATCAGAGTATCCCTGAAGCTGTTGGACCATTATGACTTGGAAACATCAATTTATTTTTTTTTTAGGCAGCAGTAGCCAACCAGTGGATGCACCTCTTCCATCCATCTTTGACTTGCAAACCCATTTGTCAAAGTCAGCATTTACACCTAATTACAGCTAGTGAAATGTGAGCTCCTGCTCTCAACTGCACCAAACACCTACTTCATTAGTCCTACCACATTGTCCAGACTTCATTACCAGAATGAAGTCATAATACATTTGCTTTAAAAGTTCAAAAAGGGACAGAACCAAATAGAATCTAACCTGTCTTTCCAGTCTCCAGTCCTGATTTGCCAATCTGCTGGTCAGTCTTTTTTTGTGAAGGGATGGGTTTCTCAAGATTTTATCAAAGGTTGATGAATGATTAATAGCAGGAATAAGTGTGCTATGGATGTAAGGCTTCTGAATTATAAATGGCTATAAGTGCATTAATAGAGGATATTAGAGAGGCTGGTGTGCCCATTATTTACCCACTGGGCACGGCAAAAATGGGTTAATCTTTTATAAAGATGATCTATTAATTACCGGTGACCCTTTACAAAGGATTTGTCTTCAACATGAAGGCATTTCTATAGAAAACTGTAGAGTTACCTTCTAGAAATCTCTGATGAAGCAAAGGGATATTTCTCCCAAGTACTGACACGGTTGTGGACAGCAATTTTTATTCCCAGCAGCAAGAAAACCAATGTAGAGCTTTGGCTCTCAGTCAAGACTGGCAGCAACAACAGGAACTTTAATTTTTTTCAAAGTTATATTTTTGTTAAGTAACTTTCCAGGACATGACTGTGTAGATTTTAAGGGGCTGATGGCTCCAAGCTGCCAACTTACATTTAAAGTTCCTTACTAACTAGTGCTTTGCCCAGGGCTGTCATCCAATTAACAGGAATTTGCATGGAAGGTTTGCTATGCAATTCCTATGCCCAAGGACATTACATGGTGTCAAGCCTACGACCTCTAGACCTATGGGTATAAATTCAGTTTTTGATTCCAAATGTATGACCAAGAGTGCCCAGTTTAGGGTTGTATATTCAGTGGACATGGTCAGATGCCTCCAAAAGGCAACACAGAAGGTACATATGTAGTGTGAGAGAAGTTAACAGTAGGTAAAGGCATATTCTTCTCCAAAGGCCAGTTCAGGGATGTGTGTTAGAAATCACTATTAAAAAACAATTTAAAAAATATTAATTAAAAATTAAAATTAAAAACTGTTAGCAATATTATTAAAAATAAACCTTAATTAGCCAAACTTGGGTTGGTCGTTTGGGAAGGAGAACTCTGGACAACTTCAGATTGGTTTTACTCCAGTCCTATCTCCTGTGAATTTGCTGCACCATTCAGGCCCAGGAACAATCTTTCTAGAGAATAAAAGCCACCTATCCTATTGAAACTGGACCAAAGTACAGCCAAAACACATAATGGATGGAGTTTATTTGTCTACACCTGAGGTTGTTGAAGACATAACTCTACATATCATCTGTGGAGAGGTGTAATACTTCCAGGGTAGTCATCTGAAGAGAAAAGAGTCATCTGAAGAGGAAAGAGTCATCTGAAGATGAAACAACTGGACCTGAAAGTATCCACTTGTTTACAAAGGCGGCCTAGACAACAAGGTCAAACACAGAACCCTTCTCTAAAGTCACATGTGATGACATTTACATAGAAACACAGATAGACGTGATAATGCTCATACATGTTGTGTTAGATAGTCCTGAGAGTGCAAATATCTTGTGGGGCAGAACTAAAAATGGTCCCTACCAGCTGAATGCTCTAATTATGGCCTGATAGTCTGGTGTTGGTTGCAGGTGCCAGCCATAAATCACTCACATGGCCTTAAGCACCTACACAGGTTCATTTCTCCAGTGCAGCTAATTCAGAGTTTTGATGCTGAATGGGGAATATCTGAGTATTTTTCTTAGCTCTGGGAAATCCATAATTGCTTGAGAAAATCATGGCTCAGGAACAGAGCTTGGAAACAGAAATCTCACAATTAACCCTCATTCCAAATCTCAGAAAGGCTTTTTAATGAAAATTCCTTATTATGATTTAAATATGTGCTTTATATACACAAGGCTTGCCACTTGCTATGCGTGTGTGTTTGCTCACACGTGCAGAAGTGCACATATATATATTAAATGCATAAAAATAATTTATATAAATATATGCTTATATAAATTTGAGGTCAGAACCATCCTTTTCACCAGTGCTAATACAGCTTCAACCACAACAGGGTTTCAGGCCATTAGTGCCTACACGTGATCAAAATGAAATGCCATCAGTGGCTGTGCCTTTCAGAGAGCTGAACAGTGCTCGTATCAGAACCTGCTTTTATTTAAACATTCAAAGTAAATTTTTTTTTGTCCTTTTTACCCACACGAGGATTTGTTTTAATTCCTCTCTCTCTTGTAGCTGCTGCCTCTTCACATTCTTCCCTACCTCTCTTTGAGTTGTTGTGGTGTTTTGTTTTTTTTTTCTCCTCTCTTAATCAAAATTAGAAAGAGATTGTGTGTGTCTGTTAAAAAAAAGAGGGGCTTGGCTAAAAATAGTTCCCCAAGCCAGGATATATTACAGCAAACTGCTTTTGCCTCTGGATGTTAGTGGAGTTTCCTTTGTTGTCTTCTTTGATTGTTTCATTTATATGGCAGGTTAGACAACAGCAGACTCCTGTTATTGCCTTTTCTCAGCGGTGAATTTTCTTTTATTTATTTATTTTTAAGGCTTGGAGCCCCTGAGGACAGTCCCTCCCTACCCACAGCTGGTGACAGGAGGAGGGTTCTCAGCGCGTTCGATACTTAGAGCTGAGAGCTGACTGGTGAGAAGATTAACAGCAAGGCTATTAAGTGGGATACAGTCTCCATTTTTAAATTGCCTGGGCCTTTAATAAAAGAAGGAGGAAGAGGGAAAGGGAGATAGAGAGAAGTCTTAACAGTATAGCATCTTCTGTATGCTCACAATCCATTCTGCCAGATGCTAAATTACTTCCCTTCCCCCCTCCGTGCACACACCCCACTTTCTCCGTGCCTGGTGTCTGATGCTGCATCTCATTGCTGGGAAAAGAGTCCTGGAATCCAATTGCAGAGGTGCTCTAAAAGGGAAGATTAGTGACCCAGGTTTCAGTACCAGAGCATGTCTACATGACTCCAAACTTCTCATTCCCCTGGGCAGTTTTAGGAAGTTTGTTTTTTTTTTTTCTCAGGAAACTTTGCAACATTAGCTGCTTTCTGGCCTCCCATTACTCTTCAGGCTGATGCTGTCAGAGCAGGAAATGAGGATGAGCAGATCTTTAAGAAAGAGAAGAAGAATTTGAGACTAAACTTTCTCAAGGCTGTCAAATAGATTACTCAGGAAAATATATAGGAAGCTGCCTCCCAGGACTGGAGTTAGAACATGGAAAGGATTGGAAAAGGTGACTTCTCTCTTACTGTGCAGGGAGTAGTGACCCGTGTTCCTGAACACTGGACTTTCCTAGATCCAACATTTGTCTTTATGTATTTGGTATTATGAACTCTTTCTGAGTTGGTTACATACCCAGACATCAGAAATGCTGGTGTTAAGGAAATCTGGGAAAGGAGGAGCTGGTTCCCTGCTCTGTGAGAGACCTCAGAAGTTGTATAGAACAAGATACTCAACACCCATCTTTCTACAGGGTATTTCTGGTTTTCAGACACTGAGATACCATGGAGAATCTTCTGACTACGTTCATGTTTACAGGTTCCTGAGTATGCTCCTGTTCCACATGTTCCCGAGTATGATCATGTTCCACAATTTTAAACTTTCTAAGTATGTGCTACTGCCTTATAAATGAAAGCCTTTTACAGTGTGGGTCCTTACTGAATGCATAGGTGAAGTTCTCAGTGTAGCTTATATATCCACAGCAAGACCTTAGGAATTATACTTGTCCAGGGACAGATTGTGAGACACATCCAGAAAGCAGTTTTTAGGTGAGAGGTGAAACCAAAGTCACATCTAACACCCAATGTTCCTCCTCTTATGTGGTCATGGTGCATTGTAATCAAGAATCAAGCTTGACTAAACTTAATAAAGACAAGAGCAATCCATAAGTCAATTTTGCTCATATTTTCCATCCTCTACTACTGTCCAGATTTGGATATCTTGCTTTACTGTCCACTAATACAACTGATTTTTTCAAGCCCTACATCAGTCTTCTTAAGAAAAAAAGAGATCAATCATATTTCAGAAGCACAGGACTATAATTGCTGCCTCTCTGAATATTGTCAATTAACATTTATCATCAATTAATTGTAGAATCACAGAACACCATGATAGAAGGGACCTCAAGGAACATCTGGTCCAATCCTTCCTACCCCCTTGTCTTTTCCATGTGAATCCTTGTAAGAAAAGGAGTCTCCATCTTCTCTGTAGTGCCTTTTACATGCTGGAATATGATGATAACTTCTTCCTTAAACTATCTTTTCTCAAGGCTTAACAAACCCAGTTCTCTCCACCTTTCCTCAGATGGAAAGACTTTGTGTCCCTTCTATGGATCCTCTCCAGCCTGAGCACATCTTTTTTGCACAGGGGGGACCAAAACTAAGCACATTATTCCAGGCATGGCCTGACAAGTGCTGAGAAGAGTGGGATAATGACTTCTTTATCTCTACTTGTGATGAGTTTATTGATGCATCCTGGCATTCTGTTGTCTCTCTGTGTTGCAGCAACACACTGGTCACTCGTTCTGAGCTTGGTGTCCACCAGCACCCCCACGTTGTGTCTTTGCACAGAGCTGTTCCCCAGATGAGTAGATGCCAGCCTGTGCTGCACTCCTGGATTGTGTTTTCCCAGGTTCCAGCCTATCCAGGTCTCCCTGCAGGGTGGCTCTTCTGAAGTGTCCGTTTCCCCACTCATTTTGGTATCATCAGCAAACCCTAATAGGGTACCCTCCATCCCATCATCCATATCACTTATGGAGATATTACACAGCTTTGAGCCCAGTACTGATTCCTGGGGGACCCCACTTGGGACAGTTGCCTGCTTGAAAGGAGCTGTTCACCAACAACCCTTTGGGAGCTGCTTAACAGTCAGCTCCCCACCCACCACACAGACCACTTGTCTAGACCATAACACACCAATTTCTCTAGGAGGAAGCTGTGGGAAAATGCATCAAAAGCCTTGGAGAAATCCAGGCATTCAATGTCCACCCACATCAACTGGGCAGGTGACTTTGTCATGAAAGGCAGTTGTGTTTTCCAGGCGTGATTTGCCCTTGGTGAATCCGTGCTGGATTTTCCCAGTCATGTGCTTCGTCTGACTTGTGATAGTTCTCAGGAGACTTTGTTTCACAACTTTCCGGGGGACTGAAGTAAATCCTGTAATTTCCTGGATCCTCTTTCAAGCTCGTCTAGTAGAGGGGGCTAACATTAGACTTCTTTAGACTTCTGGAATGCCTCATGACTGATAGGATATTGAGAAGAAATCCTTCCCTTTGAGAGTGGTGAGGACCTGGCACAAGTTGCCCAGAGAAGCTGTGGCTGCCCCATCCCTGGAAGCGTTCAAGGCCACAGCTGGATGGGTCTTGAAGTAACCTGGTCTAGTGGAGGGTGTCCCTGCCTATGGCAGGGGGTGGAACAAGATGGCTTTAAGGTCCCTTCCAACCCAAACCATTCTGTAATTCTATAATTCTATGATCTCCACAACTTCTCAAAGACTGTGGAGAGTGGCCTCACAGCAGTGTCAGCCAGTTCTTTCAGCACCCTGCTATGGATTTTGTCAGGGCCCATCCATTTGCAAGGGTTAAGCTCCTCTAATAAGTCTTGACATAGTTACTGGCAACAATCCTGAGCATCTAATTAAACATCTACAGAACAGAGACATCAAAAGACATTCAGGAAAGACTCCAAAATTGCAACTAGGCATCTACCCTTTCACAGGGAAGGTCCTCCCCCTCTCTCTCTCAAATTTCTTGCTTATATTTTCTTACCTATTCTGTAAGATTTTCAGTGTTGGATATTCTGTGGCTTTCTCAGATGCTCTTTTTCAATGTTTCATTTACACTCAGAATGTTTATTTCTGGGGGGACAAATGGGAGGCCAGTTATTAACTTAGATCTCCTTGCAAAAGTTTTAGTGTACAATTTCTCTCCCTTGGGATATGGACTAAACCAAATCACTCTTTAAAATTACAGAGCCATAGATTTTTTTTTTTTTGATAAGATCTCTATTTTTGAAAGAAGCACATGGATTTTTCATGGTGTTACTCCATTTCAGAATGTCTCCACCCTGAAAATTTGAATGAAAATTAGATTTATTTTGCTTTCCTCATCTTCGTTGTTTTAATGACAGTTGGAAAATGGAAAAAGAGACTCCCATACTTATTTATATACCAACATTTGCCCACAGAAAGAAATCCTGCCAGTGCAGCCAGGATTTCTGAAGTGGAAATTTCAAAGGGGGATGTTCCAACAGGAACCATTTCTCCTTTCTTGCTGGCTTTACTACAAACCAATGTGCAGTCACACCCCAGCCCTGCAAGTACTGACACATATGCCTGGTTTCAAAAAGGATGGAGATCATGTGTCTTGAAAGGGGTGACTCTCAGACACACAGTAAAGCACATTCAAAAGTCTGAACAGGATGAAAAACTTGAGCAGTTACATCTTGGCATCCCTTTAGGACCAAATTTGATCTTCTTCACTTCCATTTACTAAGTGCTTTGCTCAGCAAGAAACATTACAGGTATTCTAGTCAGGTCTAGTCTCATCATGGTGGATTTGAAAGCCTTCCAGTATTCCTTAGTGCAATAGGAATAACATCAATCAATTTTTGTTCTCTCGAAACTCCTCTGCTGGAAGAAGCCTTGAGTGGAGGGTGTGTTTTGTTTTGTAACTTTTCAAAAATACTGCACGTGCAGACACCTACAGATCTGTGTTACAGAGCATAAAGCAGAGCCCTGCACTGCTGGTTTCAGTGGAATAAATGTGAAGATGGGTTGGTATTCAGTAATGACATGATTGTGTCTGTGTGCCTCTTTAGAAGAGAGAAAAAAGAGAGCAAGACAGCATTTAATTTTAAAAAGAAGCCTGTTTTTATCTGAATTTGATCCAATACTTTATGTGGGAAGAATCAAAATGTTTCTACTCAGCTGCTCCTCCTGGCAATAACAATCAACACAAAGCATATTGCTGTTCAGGTCTGTCCCAGGAGATGAATAATTGCCAAATTCTGTCCTGGGTGAAGCAGCAACCCAAAGTTTATTGTCAAAGTTTGTGCACTGGGGAGCCAGCCCTGTGTCATAACCATGCTCAGAGAGAGGTTTCAATACATGAGGGAAATTAAAAGAGATCACCTAATCATACAATGATGGGATGGTTTGAGTTGCAAGGAACCTTAGAGATCAATTTGTTTCAACCCCCTGCCAAGGCCAGGGACACTTTCCACTAGACCACGTTGCTCCAAGCCCCATCCAGCTGTGGCCTTGAACACTTCCAGGGATGGGGCAGCCACAGCTTCTCTGGGCAACCTGTGCCATGGCCTCACCTTCCCTCATAGGGAAGAATTTCTTCCCAATATCCCTCATCTAACCCCACTCTACTTTAGTTTGAAGCTCGTCCATCTTGTCCTGGCCCTCCAAGTCCCTCTCCAGCTCTCTTGGAGTCCCTTTAAGCACTGGAAGAGGCTCTAAGGTCTCCCCAGAGTCTTCTCCAGACTGAACAACCTCAGCTCTCTGGCCCTGTCTCCATAGCAGGGAGGCTTCAGCCCTCAGAGCATCTCCTAATATCCTTGCACCCTATGGCCAATCTGCAATGAGAAGAAGAGGTAAAATCCCTGTGTGTCATGAGCTGCAGCAGAAAACAGCATGGACACAAGCAGCCTGGGACAGTCCTGGGACAGTGACAATGACACAATGTTGGCTTGGCATCTATATCCCAATATGAAAGGGGCAGGAGACCCCTTCTCTCACTGTAAAAGACTGTCTGGCAGGGAAAGGAAGATAGACTCAGATCTCCAAGTAAATTTCTTGGCTATGGTAGGATTTTATCCAGTAGATGCTGGGATATCACACCTCAGCACCACCTTTAGTCCATGCCTAAAGTTACAACCTGGACTTCAACAGCACTACAAGTTTACATCTTTAAGTCATTGGGTATTGATAGTGAAAATTTAGTCAACATCACAGCTTTAAAAAACAAAGGGAGAGATAAAAAAGAGTGTCCTGACAAAGTCACCTCTCAGAGGGCTCAGCAGAAGCCGGTGAAGCCCAGCCTGCTTTAAATGACAAAAGTTGGGGGAGCTATCAGCCAAAAACACACTCCCCGTGCTGACAGCCAGGTTTGAGCCTCTTCCCCCTTCCCCATCGCAGAGCCTTTGTCCTCTCGCCAGAAGCCTGCCCGCAGGCAGCAGCCAGCTTTCTAATAAAGCAGCTCCTTTGTCAATGACAGCAATGATTATCTCCTACAGCTGCCCGTGGTGTTGCATTTTGTAACACAATTTGGCCGCCTTTGGCCCCGGTTAGTTCTATTTAACGTACTGCAGGGGGTTCACTGTTTGATCTCTAATTGATATAATTGACTGGGAATAATCAGGGCAGCTTTATAGATTTTTATTGATAGCTAATTTTCCTTCATCCATTGTTTAATTTGATAAGACTATAACCTAATTTATTGCCACTCTGATAGGGATCCATTACCCTTTTGACAAATGCTTCTGGGGCCCTCTTGTCAGCAACTGATTTGAAAGAGCTGTTAAGCCTACAGAGCCCATCATTAGTTAATGGCAGTTTAGAAAGCTAATGGCATTATAAATTAAGATCAATAAGTACATGGAAATTACAGTTGTTCAGCAAGACACCACTATATTATTAAACAAACATAATCCCGTACCTTTGGTTAATGCACACACAGGGAGCTTCCAAGTGAGTTTCAGAGCCAAATAAAGCCAGGTGATTAGCAAAGGAAGAGCCCTTCTCTGGTGCTGGAATTGCCAGATTAATTCCTAAAGGATCTTTGCAAGAAAAGAAAGAAGGCAGCACTGCTTTATTTTGCTGTATAAGCAACCCGAGGCCTCAAAACACCCTCGCACAAAACAATACCCCTCTCGCTTCCTCGGGTTTTGATCTGCTCCAACAACACTTTCAAATGCATAATACAAAATCAGCAAAGGAGAGGCTCTTGGATTTATCCAAGGGATAAAGAAAAGCAAACACAGCATCTCTTGATACTTTTGCATAGCTTCCTCTTAATTCCTCACAAGACTTGATTGGCACTGAGTGATGTTTGATCACTTTGGACCAAAGCAGGATGATGTGCATGTGGAGATTTTTTTCCCAGCAAGGCACTGCGTTCTCATGAATGCAGCAAACAACAGGATGTCAGAAAGCTTGGAGTCAGGTTTGACTTCACCACTGACCAGGTACAGGACACTGAACAAGTCTCTCCCAGCTGCCTGGATTGAGACTGTCTTGATGAGGGTTCAGATCAGATAAACTTCAACCTCAGTCATATCTCCTGACCTTGATGGAATATAAGTAACTAGGGCTGAAGCAAGCATGGGGCAGAAGGGATGAGAGAGATGGGATAAAAGGGAGAAACACAAGAAGTCCAGCAATAACCCAAGATCTAGGAGACTCGTAGAAGACAAGGTCTTCCCACTATCACCATCTGGGATGTCTCTGCCAAATGCATTGCTCATTTAGGTGAGTCATTGAATGCTCTTATGGACTCTGGATGCAGACTGGAAATGTAAAACTGAGGTTGTCACGTACCTAAACATCTCTTCTGCTCTCTGAGAGGTATTTTCAACATAGGGACATCTGATCCTGTCTTGGAGCAGAGGCTCCCTTGAAGCAGATCCTGTGTGACTCTAGTTTTTATCACTGTGTATTCAGCTTAGCTGGCACAGGCTTTGCTTTGCTTAATATGCATGACGTAAACAGTAAGAGCTCATAAGAGAATCCAATGTCCTTTCCTTTGGGACAACAACCTCTGTGGAAGGAAAGGGACACACAATGGGACAGCTTGCAGCTTCTGCCATCCACTTTTAATCTGCAGCTACAGGCCTGGCAGGGCCCTCAGGTACCTGAGCTTAGGTGGGTGTGATCATGTTTTTGGCGTGGGCATCAAATCAGCTTCAACAGTCTCCACGTGGAGAAAGGGAGATGCACCAGCAGATATCCCAGGATTTGAGTCAGCAGGAGCCAAGGTTTTGCAAGAGAAGGGAAGGTAGGTTGGTGCCACTCAACCCAGCCTAAGATATGCCTAAAGTCCACTTTGAATCCAAGATTAGTCTGCAGACTGGTCTGATGATGATTTAAATGTCCCTGATACCTACCAGTCTTTGTTACATGAGAGCTCCACCAGCAGAGAATTGGTCTCATGAGCTGCCACTTGACTTCACTGTCCCACTTTGGTGCTAACTGGATGCTTTGGGGTTTTCTTAAGCCTGAAATCTCTTTTCCTGCTGGTTCAGTTCTGATGAAAATCTGAAAGCCTGACTGGAATAACCCTCTATTTGTTTCAGAGTAGGTGAGGACAAAATCAGTCTCCCTTGCTGCCCTTGCCCTTATCACTGTCCCCCTCTTTTGTCATCTCAACCTCACTCAGCCATGACAGGTAGGTAAATCTCAGTGATCCAGATAGAAATTCCTGGTGCATCAAGCTCCTTCTGAGTGTATAATTTCATTTTTAGGAGGATCGAGATAAGACAAACTACTAAATTCGTCAACAGCTCATCCGTATTGACAGCAAGTTTGGCTGATTTACAGATAATGAGCTTACTGGGTAGAAAGACTATTGGGAATTTTAGTTGTTTCCTTAATGAAATCATGGCTTTTCAGTCAGAAGTTATTTACAGTGGCTAAACTCCTCTCAACAGGGATGAAATATTATGATTCTGTTTGTCCTTTGATAACTTTGCACAAGTTAATGCTGTGTTATGTCAGCGTTGACCCAGACTTAAAATTTACTTCCAAACTGAGGTTCAGCTGACATTACTCAGGAATCTCAGAATTCAGAGTATGCTCTAGACAACTTTTTGAGGCAGAAGGCAAACATGGGTAATACCTCTGTTAATATATAATCTGGGCACACAGGATCGGATTTGGAGATTGAAGCAATCCAGGCTGCAGTCCTAACACCAGTGTTGTAGCCATTTCAGAAGGATTTCACTTTGGTCTGGTTTGTTCCCATTCCCATTCATAGTTAGAAAGTATCAGGAACACTTCTAGAGGTTATCTCTTGGTTCAAAAATAGTCTTGTTTGTGTATTTGGAGACCAAATGAACCAATGAATTGGAAATGGAGACGATCAAGAGACTTACAGGAAAAGGGCACTCCAAATTCTCAAATATATATAGTTAAATATACTGATATATATTTGTTTTTTAAGTACTGCAAGGTCTGCTTCAAAATTACCCTCTTAAAAAGTTTATTTCTTCCTATTGACTAAAGGAGGAGCTGGATCAGGCTTAAGCATGTAATTCTTTGATAAATATCCTTATTTGTCTGGTAGAAATAGCAGACACAAATCCTCTGCAGGGTTTCCTTTGGTCAAAGAACCCTAAAACACATGTAGTGAGATATAGATGTGCCCTTGATGCTAAACATGCAAGGCAGGGCTGGAATAGGTGAGGAAGGGGGGGAAATGAAGCAACTCTCTCACTCAGTGGGAATGAAAACACAGCAAATAAACAGTGAGACTTCAGAACATGCTTTTTCCCCTTCAATGTAATAAATTGATAAACATAAATAAATGGATATTGAAAATATATAAATAGTGATAATTAAATAAATAAATTCTAATTTGATACAGCTCCAGAGAATCTAAAAATATTTAAACACAATGAGGATGTAGTCACTGCTCTTGGAAGTTGCTCAGTGAAAAACTGGAAGTTTGATATATGAATTTGCTCACAGGAACCAGCAGATGAATTTTCACCTCTGATTCTTAAAAGCATAGAATCATTAAGGCTGGAAAAGCCCTCTAAGATTATTGAGTCTAACCATTAACCTATCACTGCAAGGTCCACCAATAAACCATGTCCTCAAGTGCCACATCTACAAGTGCAACTGGTGCAAAACCATGGCCTTATTGCGACCTTCCACAAACTTTTTAGGAGGACATGTTGTGAAAGGACAAGGGGTGATGGTTTTAAACTGTGAGAGAGTTTATTTAGACTACATTTAAAGAATAATGCAGTGAGGGTGGTAAAACACTAGCACAGGTTGTCCAGAGAGGTAGTGGAAACATTCAAAGTCGTGTTGGACAGGACTTTGAGTAACTTGGTCTAGTGGAAGATGTCCCTGCCCATGGCAGGGGTTGGACTGGATGACCCTTAAATGCCCCTTCCAACCCAAACCATTCTGTGATTCTACAGTACTTGCTTCTCCCAGTCATTGTCACAGCAGTAAAATGCAAATCCAGGAAACCTCCATCCTCTTACGCTTCTCCTGGACCCAAGGCAATAAACTGTCCCCAAGACAATAAACATATGACTGTCTGTTTATCCCCTAATGAAACAATGCCAACACAAGAGCCACAGGGAGGAGCAGGGAATGGTGGTGGAGGGAGGAATGGAACTGTCTTTTCACTTGAAATAAAGCGGGCAAGATTACGAGACTCGTGTACAATTCTCCACGGTCCCTAAAGTCTCTTGCAAAAAGGTAGAAATGAACTAATTTATTAGTAAAATCACATCAGGGGCAGTAATTTCATGTTAGTGAATTTACATGTAATAACATTAGATTTCCAGCCCTCCATATCAGCACACTGTGGCCCTCTTGGATGATGAATGAGCTGCCTAAAGAAAGATGATAGTTTGATTGTTTTCACAGTGAATGGATCAGCATTTTAATTTCTTGCCTCTGTGTTTATTGCTTATTTGGCCCCTTGCTCAGCTTGTAAAAACTTGGCTAAATGGAAATGAATAAATGTAATTACTGCGGGTGACAGTGGTAATCTGTGTGGGTTTTTCATATTGCCTTTGCCAACATTAATCTAATCACTAGAGAATATGTGTCACTGCACAAATGCACTGACAGAAAGCAGAGTCCTCTGTCAGTGCCAGGGATATGGAGGCTGGAAGGAGTTTTTGCTGGTGAGGGTTTGTTGCTGGGACAAGGCTTTAGTGCACTGGCCTATAGATGAGAAATATCACCTTTATATACTCTACAACTTGCCCAGGAGAAACAGCAGCAACACAAACCAGTGCTGGAACTGAAAGCAAGATTTTCCCAACCCTTATTGCCTTTTGGATTCCTTCCAGAGGTTTGACACTGTGTGTTATGGTCACCTCTTGGATGATATTTGCCTCCTTCTTCTCAGCCCATAGTCTCTGTTGGGTATAAGTCTGTCTTATCCCGTGTATGGATGCCACAGGCTTTGCAGAGCTATGGCTGTAGGACTGAAACATCAGGTTTTTTATACAGTAACATGAAAAAATATACATCCAAATAGCAGTCATGTTGCCTAAGGCTTTGTTAGGCAGTGGTCTGAGGAAACAGATCCAGTACCTGACAAGGAGTGTAGATGTGAATTTGTGGAGGTAATTATTATTGGGCAACAGAAACTCAGAGGGATTAATTGATTTTTCAGATATCAGACAAGAAGTGGGATTCAGTTCCAGGTCCAAATACCTGCATTTAAATACGTATAGACTGGTATAGATGTATAGATATGATCTGTGTGTGGAAGCTCTCATTCGAGTCAATGGAAATCACAACGGAATTACACAAATGGAATTCACCTTCTTTTGTAATTACTTATACAGTGCCATTTTAAATATTCAAGAGATGCCTTCATGGGCCTGGCAGATGCAACACAATATTTAAGGATCACTTATACCCTTCTTGTGAGGCAGCTGTAAGTCTGTAAGGACAACCTCCACCTAAACTTAGAAAACAGAAGACCAGAAAGTTATTCAGTTTCCCAAAAGTTGATGTCTATTTTGGGATAAGCTGAACTGCTCTCTCAGCTTCATACTTGGATCCTCAGTGACTGCATTGAGTGCATAGACATATCAATTTTCTCTTAATTAAGTCATTCGAGATATCTCAAAGTAGTCCAGCTGGCATCTAGCTGACAGTCCCAAACAGTGGGATGGATAAAAGTGAGGAAACTCATAGGCTAAGATAACAAATCAAAAGCAAAGACTTTACAAAGCAAAACAAGGAATTCATTGACTGCTTCCCATCAGCAGTCAGATGTTTAAACATTTCCAGGAAAGAAGAGCTCCATCACACTTGAAAAAAAACCACCATAACTCTGAACATCCCCCACCCTTCCTCCTTCTTCACCCAGGTTTTATTGCTGAGGATGACACCACATGGTCTGGAATATCTCTTGGGTCAGTTGAGGTCAGATATCCCAGCTGTGTCCCTTCCCAACTTCCTTCTTACACCCTGACTACTCACTGATGGTGCATCTGAGAAACAGTAAATGCATTGACTCCATTTAAAGTGCTGATCAGCAGCAACTAAAACATCCCTGTATTATCAATACTGCTTAGACCACAAATCCAAAACACAGCCCCATGCCAGATACTATGGAGACAACTAACCCTGTCCCAGCCAAAAGCAGTAGAGATAAGGAACCCTCTGTTTAACAAACTCCTGGCAGTTCTTTCTGCTCAGTCACCCTGATTCTCTCTCAGCTCATGTTAAGTCATCTGAGAAGCTTTGGTTACCTGCCAGCTGTTAGAAGCAGCTGAATGTCCAAACAGTGAGGGGTTTCATCTATGGTCATTTATGACTGGGTTTAGCACTGTGTGTGTCCAGTAGTGGACTGAAGGAAGTTGACTTGCACAGGAAGCCCCAAATATGTTCATGGGTATTTGCAATGTGCCAACTGGAGGATTTATGGGGGTTGAACAGAAAAGAAGTAGTATTGGTCATGTGAATGCAACCTCAAAACATCAGGAAACATCAGGAAGTTTCATGCTGTGCATAATTCCTCTCCTTCCCATCACCATAAAACTGATAATGTCCTCAGTGTTGTCCAAAAATTGTATGAAAACTGGGCATATGCCCAGGGAGACTATAATTAGAAAAATCATGGAAAGAAAGAGAGAATGTTGGCACTTATTGCAAGCACAATGCCATTGGCAAAGCCAAGGGTGGTTTGATGAAGCAGCTCTGGGAGGTAACAATACAGGGTGCTGTTAAAAATTTCTTCATCTCTTGCTTAACTCAACTGAGATGAGTAACATAAAACCCTATAAAAAATATCCTCACTTGGATTTGTTTGACTTACTTAGACCCTTTTGTACTTACTTCTGGCTGTTCTACACACAGTTCATGCACCAATTTAACTAAATCAGTTTAGAAACCAATTTAGTTAAATCAGTACAAACCCCTTGGGTAGAACCAGATGTAGAATACCTTTAATTGATTTAATGTAAGTCAAAGTTTTTTAGTTGATATGCCCTATTTTCTTGTTGACTTTTACAAGCAATAGCCCACCATCAGCATGAACATGGTCTCTCACATCTATGAAGTGGAAAATTTGTCCTGAAGGAAACTGGTCCATTTATGTTCCCAGGGTGTTTGAGTATGAGAATATGAATATGAGAAGAATAAGTTGCTTCTTTTGCTCCTCCCACTCCTGATAAGTAGCTGCCTTCTCTGCTTAAAATATCCTTTTATTTTTGTTAATATAGTGATTAATTTGAAGAGATGAGAGGAGCAGAAGGCTCTGGAGAATCAGAATGGAACAGAAAGCCAACACTGCAAATACAGTGCACATCACTAGTGACTTGGAAGCAGTAACTATTCTTTGAATAAAAAAGCTTGAAAAAAATGAGTCCACTTCACACTTTCATGTTTTATAAACTCTTCCATTAGCCAGGCTGAGAGAGCAGCCTAGGACTGAACATACAAGAGGGCTGAGAGGTCCTTCCTGCAGGTTCCTTAGGAGCAGAGGAGAGACTGGAGAGGAAAAGAAACCCACCACTCTGTTATGTGTCATCTCCTGACAGAGATCCTTGTATCCCATGTTTTATCCTTCGTGGACATTCAATTGTTTATGAAGAGACAGTCAGCCAAATAGGGCAAAAATAATTGAAGGTGGGAATTTAAATTGCATTCAGCTGGACCTCAATCTAAAGGAGCCCAAGATTTGTCCTTTCATCCAATCCTAAACTGAATGAAGCAAAACTGAATTAAAGTCACCTTAATTCTGAACGAGAGAGTCCACACGGTGTTTTAATTTAGTTGAACTAATCCACTTCAAAAATTAATTCAGATTAATTTTCCTCAGTATCCCTGAGCAGATCTGCAAAGCTGCCTGAGGGGGTTGGGAGCAATTTCCCTGGACACGGAAATTGAACGGAACAGGCTCCAGTCCAATGACAACTCCACAATAGAGCCTTGTGTCAGCACTGTTGTTCCAGAATTAAACAGATAATCATTTCAGATTATCTGTTGTGTTCCATGCCCTCATCCTGCCTTCCTTCACAATAATTTCCTTAATCCCAACGACATGAGAGTGGAACCATGAGGAATCCAAAACCCATAATAAATTCTCCCCCACAAAATTAAATGACAGCATGGAACAGCAATTTATGTTCTAGTTATTTTTATGGGAAGCATTCCTTCCAAAATGAAGATAAACATGCCTTCACCCTACTTGGAAGGGCTTTGGATTTCAATAGAGCTGGGACTAATTGGAACCCTGCAAACCAGCCAGAGTCAAAGTGAAACTCCTCAGTGTAGCTTATGTTGAACTAGATGTATGTGATAAAAACAAACAAACAGAAAAGAAATCACATTGACTTTTAAAGATTGTAATACTCTGGTTTTTATTAGTACAAGAAAGAGTTTGGGTATATTCTCCAAAGAAGTAGCACATTGACAGGATCATTTTCTTTGTATATAAAGTGGCAGTTAAGTCTTTTTTCTTCCTTTTTACTTTTTTCTTTTTTTTTTTTTTTTTTTTAAGAAAAATAAATAGAGAATTTGCTTTTTTTTTTTTAAGTAAAAAAAATGACTTGGTCTTATTTTTCTCAGGATATTCTCTTTCTGAGACTAAGCTATTTAAAGCTTTGGGCACAAACTTAGACAGTGGCCTATAAAAATCCTAAAGCAAATGAAAAACAATGTTCAGCACTTCGTACTGACACGGTACTGCAACTTGTGAACTGATAATACTCTCACTTTGAGGCAGTCAGTTTTGGAAAATCAATAATCAGGCAGTAGCTCTTGCAGAAGGACTAGCAGGAAACATGTTTTGTTGCTAAACTTCTTCACTAAAAATAGTGAAGTTGAGTCATAGTCATCAGTGAATCAGGTGAAAGTATTGTGTTCTCTTCATTGCTCCTTTCTCTTAGCATCCTTATTTTATTTTGTGCATAGTAAAAAATGGACTTATTTAAAATATAAAGGTTTCAGATGCCTCTTGCAGTCTGGATGAGAAAAAGCTTTGTGTTCTGCTTAGATCATCTGGAGGGACAGTTGTGAGAGAGACTGTACAGAAGGGAGCTTGTTACAGCAAATAAACTGATATTAGAATGTAAATTCCTCTCATCTATTCACGATCTCTTTTTGAGACTGAGTTGTTAGAGCAGTGGGTGGAAAAATGTCTATTTTTATTAAATGTCCTGTTGGTGGCAGCAGTTACAGTACATTTAATCCAGCAGCAAAAGTAAGAACCTGTTCTGGCCAGGTAACGTGACAGTTTGCAGGCAGAAAGGTGATTTCAGGTGATCTCAGGTCATCTCCAAAAACTGATCACTCGGCTCTGGCTTCAACAGTTCAGTTTACACTAAAAAACAAGCAAAGGAAGGGAAATAATAATAATAATTAAAAAATCCCAAACCAAAACAAAAAGCTGTCCCAGGAGCACTGTGAGGCAGAACTGTTTGAGAGGGTAAGAGGTGGCAAAGCAGAGCAAATCAAAAATAAATAGAGATTTTGTTTCGGTCTGTGTGTCTGGGGAAAGTGATGGGCAGTGAAAATTCGGAGGGAGGCAGGGCTGAGGACAGGCATCACCAGTTTAGTGATTCAGGAAGAGAGTTTAAAGCTGGCTGCTTTCAAAGTCACTTGCTTGTATGACTCATGATGAGGAGGAAGAGAACAGAGAAAACAGATTGGAGGAGGAAGGAACATCTGAGGAAGAGCTGTAGTTTTCCAGACAGAGCCAAATCATTAAATCTCCTCCTTTTATCTCTCTTTCAAGCAGGAAAAAAAAAAAAAAAAAAAAAAAAGAAAAAAAGAAAAAAGAAGAAGAAGAAAAAGAACCTCTGTAAAAACTCTTTTCCCCCTTCCTGTTTTTCTTGAGAGATCAGATTATAGAAGCAGAATTTTTCATACATTGCTGTTGATTTCAGGTGTTTTTGGTTCCAGCTGCCCAACCGGGATCACTCTCAAGAGTGGCTGCCTTTTCCAGATTTTTTGGAGACATCCAGTCTGGAAATGCATGATCTTTAAGTCAGATGGGCATAATTATTGAAGCTGAGAAAGATCCTGAAAATGATGAAGACATGCAGAGACATTTTTTACCAGAGCCTGTAGTGATAGGACAAGGGGTAGTGGTTTTAATCTGAAACAGGTCAAGTTTAGACTGGAGAAGAAGAAGTTCTTTATGATGAGGCTGATGAGGCACTGATACAGGTTGCCAACAGAAGCTGTGGCTGCCCCATCCCTGGAAGTGTTCAAAGTCAGATTGGACAGGGTTTGGAGCAACCTGGGCTAGTGGAAGGTGTCCCTACCCATGGCAGGGGGTTGGAATGCAATTATCTTTAAAGTCCCTTCCGACCCAGACCATTTTGTTCTTTTAGGATCTATAATACAGACATAAAAAACCTGATTTAAGAGAAGTAATCCAATCACTCCATGTCCCTCCTACTAATTTTGAGACAGATATCTCACCACTGATGGTGGTTTTGATTTACTGGCCTCAGTCATTTTAAAAGGGCATGAGCAGTTACAATTTTTTCCGGCATAAAGAGATCTTCTATAAGCATCTCTTCTCTGGAAGAGATTAGGATTGGATCCTGATGCTTTACTGGACTGCTGACAAAACTTCCTGCAGATTAGATTTCTAATGCCCATTTCTGCCTTGTAGGTGAAGAGTTCATACACTGAGGACAGAACTGAAGCTCTGGAGGAGAGAGTGGGAAGGTATTTTGTACCTGCAAGGTGCAAATCCTTTTGTGCAAGCTGTGCAAGCTGTGTAAACTGAACTTTCTGAAGCAAACATTCAGAAATTCAAACAGTTTTCCACATTTTCAGGGAGCCCCCGAGCTCCACTTGCCAGCCAGCAGAGCTGGATTGTCTCCCTTACGGGCAGCAGTAAAGTTGCTTGGAAGAAAACGAGAAGAGAAGAAAACAAAACAGACAAACCTCAAAGTCCCCAGGGGAGTGAACAGAAATAAACACAGTCAATGTGGAAATCAGTGTTGAGTCCTGCCATCGGATTCTCACTCTATTTGACCTCGGGAACAGCACTGACATGTACCAGAGGGCAGGGAGTAGGAAAAAAAAAGGTGGGACACGTGACATGTGCAGTGAGGACATCTGATGTGTTTTAAGAAGCTCTGTGCCTAGAAGTTATTAATATAAACCACCTCCTAATAGTTCTACTTAACTATTGTTTAGATAAGCAATAGTAGTGGATTTTTTTTCCAGTCTGTAAAGCCTTTAGTAAACCAAGAGTTTAAGGGAACCTCCACGTTTTGCCATTCAGTGACTTTAACAACCTTCTGTTAAGTTACCAGACATCTCTGACTCCAGATAGGAGATCATTGCCCAACTTTAATAAAACTAACAAATTAAGGCTCAGATTAACATAATCAAATGTTATTTGCCTTAAACTCAGGCATCTGATCTCAGCTAGTTCCCAAAGATTGCAGAGGTATCTCCAATAGACAACTTGTGTCACCTGTGATTGACATCAGTCTCAGGAGAGAAAAACTTGAGACCAGAAGCAACTGTAGGTGTCATTATCTGGTCATTACCTGGTTGCAGGGTCATATTATTCCTCCCCACCATGTATTTTACTTCATATGACCTCACGTCACTCACACGTCACTATTCCTTACAGATTCCAGATTACTCTCTCTTTCTCTAACTCCATACAGTATCTCCCATATCTGCTGCTGATGGAACTGCCATTTACCACTTCTTTGCTTTTCAGGAGAGGAGCTTGCAGTGTATTCAGAGATGCAGGTATCCCTGTAATGGCTGGAGACAAAGAGAGGAAGTCACATCTTACTTAATTTTGAAAGGTATCATGTCTATATTTGCAAAGCAAAATACTTCAGATTTCAAGTTTTCATGAAGAACTGGTGTTTTCCAAAGGTCAGGAAAAAATATCTGTCCAGTTTGACCAAAAACACATATGAAACTTTCAAATGTCAAAGTGTGGGTCAAAGCACATAGACATTCTTGTGTCTTAAACAAGCAGCTAAATGGATGAACTGAGAAGAGGAGCATCATCTGTCCCATTAGCCATCAGCTGCTTATCCCCCCAGGCCAAGACAACATATTGGGGGACTTTGTTATATTTTCTTTTTCACTTGGTTAGTTCTGTTTGAGTCAGTGGCTCAGATTAATTACTAGAAAATAAATAATAAAATATGTAAGAGCCTCAGCAGGAGTGAATCTCTTTGCATACCAGCCCAGGTCTCAAAAAACTCAGCACAGAGCCAGAAAATTTAGCAATAAAGTAAACAACAAGAACAAGGAAAATGTACTTAACTTTGTTCTGGTTTTATTCACTTGATTAGTGTCTGGACATCCTTAAAGTTACCAGCTTCTATTTCAAAGAAGACAAGTGGTGATTGTGCTGCCTTGGGCTTCATTCCTTGCGTTTCCACAAGTGGTAGAACTTTGCTGTGATATTAGAAAAAGAACTAAAGATATTCAGACATAAATGAGTGATGGTATTAAACTTGGCTGATTTTAGTTTGTGTTTTAAATTAGGATGTCAGATCAGATTTATCCTCCAGCATCCCTTTATGGCCAATGGAAAGAAACAGGCACTTTCTCAGAGCAATTTTTCTAACCAATCTTTGATACATATTTTAAAAGGGGATCAGTCATCCTGTCCAAGAACCCTTACTTCTCATTATTGATTTTAGAAGAAACCCCGGAGATCAAATTTCTGGTTTAAACACCACAGTTACCTGTTCTTAAATTAGGTAAAGAAATCTATGTGTCCAGAATTTAAGGAGGACAATGTTTAGAAGTAAGATTTTAATGCCAGAGGGCTTGGTTCCGGCCTGACACCCATTATCACCTGGAACAACAATGGAATTCACCTCCTGTCACTGTGTATTGCAGGCAGATATGGCTGAGTAAGGTAGTCAAGGCTCTCCTAATACTCAGTGAGGAAAAAAATGTGGTTCATCTGATGTGTTTTAGAAATACTCTAGTACAGAAGGAAATGTGAGCTCTTCCTTCTCTCCCCTGACTCTCAAGGCAGTTGGGATATAGCTACAGTCAGACAGAGATGTCTCATCTGCAGAAACATAACTGTGGGCAGATGAATCCCACCTGAGACATTCTGTATGACTTCATTGTTTCTCTCTACTTTAAAGCTCCAAGACTGTGAATTCAGGTTGAATTCAGGTTCAGGCTTCTGCTACCCACAAGAAGCTGCAAAGAATCTTGATTATTGACTATGCTGGACGCATAAAAGTACGATTGAATCAGAAAAAACAGCTTCAGAAATCAAGAGTTTCTCTCTGCTCTTTCAACTCCCTCCAATTAAAATATATCATTTGATTTCTTTTCCTTTTTTTAATAGCTACCCTATTTGACCTGTATTGGAAATACCACTAAATAAGATGCTTTTGGCATCCTTACAGAGTTCCCAAGCTTCTCTTGTGAACCCCACAGCACAATGTCTCTCCATTATCATCCCTGTTCAGCATTTCTAGAAATCTGCAATGAATAGGTAATGGAACAAACTCAGGAAAATGCTGATTACTGAAGTTTCTGGAAAAGTTAGCAGTGATGTTATACAAAGTGTCAGAAAGTACAACTTGGGGAAGAAATTGGGAAATTTGCCCTGAGATGAATGTATCACTTGATACGGGGAATATGTTTATTGAACAGAATGGGGCATATTCAGAATAAACACCAGAAAACAAACAGTGAATAAACTGTCCTCACTTTTCTTTTACTTTATGATGCTGTGCTACATTCAGTTCTTGTTGTTTTTGTTGATGCCCTTGTTTTGGTTGATGTTCAACACTGCTTAAATAATGCAAGTAACTCTTTATTTGTGTCTGTGCTACAGCTCTCTCAGCAGATTCTTGTGCCTCTTTCAGCTTATACTTGATTTCTAAATGTGAAATAGGTGACTTATTTTGCCAGAGACTTCAGTTCTAGGGAATAAATTAAAAACTGAATGGTTGTGATGGCTGGTGACTCATTGCTTGCCTGATACAAGCCATAAATGCAGGAACATCAAAGATGCACCCAGTGCTGCAGATCACTCCCAAGTGTAGGTGCAACCAAGGACTTGCTTCTACCATCATCACCAGAACTAAGAAGAATAAGGACACCTTTTTTTTTTTTTTGGTTTTAGTCACAGAATCATTTAGGCTTGAAAAGACCTCCAAGTCTACCTCAACCTATGTCAGATCCCCACCTTGTCACCCAGCCCAGAGCATTGAGTGACATGTCCAATCGTTCCTTGAACACTTCCAGGGATGGGGAGCAGCCCATTCCAATGTCTGACAACTCTTGCCATGAAGAAATTCTTCCTGATGTCCTACCTGAAGCTCCCGTGGTGAAACTTGAGGCTATTTCCTCTTATCCTGTCATTTGTTGCCTGGGTGAAGAGTCTGATCCCCATTTTGTTACAATCTCCTTTCATGACAGTGTTTAGCATTCCAGCACTCCACTGAACTAGGAAGATATTTTTATTTACTTCATTCATACTCAGATCAATATTCAGGAGACCAGTGGTATTTATCCAATTAAAAGTGTACTTTTTAAATTTCCTTTTCTCAAAACTACAGTTTAAGTGAAAAATTTTTAAACGCTCCTCATCCAAACCTAAGAATGGTTAGTCAGTCTTATTTGAATCAGACTTGGTTTCTTACTCAAATCTAATTGATATCAGATTACATTAACAGCTTCCAAAAATGTTTATGGAAGTCTCACGATATTTCAGTAGATGTATATTCTCAGTGATATTTTAAGTCAGTTTCGACTTGTTTCTTAATCTTATTTGATGATCTCTAATCAAAATTAGATCATATTAGAGGATTAGAGACTAGTAAATGTTGCTTTTACTTGAAGCTGCCCAGTAACAGACAGCAGAAGTTTATTAATGTGATATTTCTATTAAAATAAATCTTTCAGTGAAAAAATGAAAATCGGCTTCAAGCTGTGTATTTGTTTTCTATCAAAATAATGAAAGAGTACATGTAAAAAATGGCCAATATGAGTGAAAGATGGGCAGAGAGGAGAACGGAGAGATAAACTTCCATGTTTCGATGATTTTTAAAAATGGGTGATGCCATTTTTAACATCTTTTTACTCATTCCAAAGTCTGATTTCTAGCCAAATCCTTCAGATCTGGATTTAGACATGTGAGAATTCAATACAATGAAGATGAGGATGATTATAAACCTCACAAGCCTTTGTATTTGGAAGGGATTCTATTGGGTAAAGCCATGAGTCATCAAAAAGCTTTAAGCTGAAGGAGTGTAGGTTTAGGTTGGATATTAGGAATAAATTCTTCCCTGGGAGGGTGGTGAGGCCCTGGCATAGGCTGTCCACAGAAGCTGTGGCTGCCCCATCCCTGGAAGTGTTCAAGGCCAGGTTGGATGAGGCCTGGAGCAACCTGGGATAGTGGAAGCTGTCCCTGCACATGGCAGGGGGATTGGAACAAGATGATCTTTAGGGTCACTTTCTACCCAAAACATTCTGTGATTTTTATGGAAAAAAAAATAATTAAAAAAAAGGCAAAATCAAAATCAAAAATACGATTTGCAAAGCTTCTGATCCCTGTTTGGTACAAGAGCCTAACGAATGGAGATAGAAAAGAAGCAAGAGACAATGAGAGAGTTTTGGCTGCTAAGGCTGCATTTCTACTAGTAAATTAAAGTTAACTGCTATCCCATGCAACCATCCATGATTGTAGTCACAGTCACTATGAAAAGTGCTATCAGATAACAATTTAGCCCAGCCTAGATGTGCACCCCTCTCTGGAGAAGCCTTTCTCTTCCCATGGGTTGTGGAAGGAGCCCAGAGCAACTCTGCATGTAACACAGGAGCCACAAGGACGCTCAGTGAAGGAGGACCAGGACAGCTTGAGTGCCAGCAAGCTGCAGTCTTGGAGGGCTTAGTCCTGCCACCGCCATCAGAATCAATTATTCCTGAATAAATCAATTAAATGCTGTTTAACCCCAACAGAAACAGAGAAAAAGGTCCTTTGTAAGAAGAAGACTGGAATTATTTATTTTTTTTCCATAAGAAAATCATGGCTGAAATCCAAGATGTTTTATAAATCTGATTTGTTTTTTTCTTGGGTGTTCTCCTGGTACATTCATCTGCTTATTTGTTTAAGGAATGTGGTGCTGGTGAAAGATGCTGGATTGATGCCTTGGGGAGAGCAAAGCCTTTTATTTGGCAGGTTCTACCCATGGTCCACACCCACGTGGCTTCCCTCTGACCTGAAAGGACCACCTTTAAGAATGAAAAAGTAGTTTAGTTTCCCGGGCCTTTTCAAACTTGCCCTTTCCTCTGGATCTGCCAGCAATGGACAGAGGGTCACTGGAGCTTATTTTTATAGACAAGGGCACACTGTCAAGGGTTTCATTTCACATCCAAAGCTTACTTGTAAATTTTGTTGGCCTTGAAACCTCACAATAGCAGGACTTTATTTTTTCTAAAGGCAGCTGCTGGCCAGGCTGGCAGGACTGTTTCTCTCAGAGTCTTCTCTCACCCTATTTCTATTCAGGAAATTCTATAGGCCATGAAAATAGTAATAATAAGGAAAAAAATTAATGGCAAGAATGTTAAAACTCACTCTCCAGCTCCCTAGACTTCATTTCCTCAGACAACTGACTGCAAACCCCAGTCCAAAAAAATCTTGCATGCCATGCTTTGCTTTTAGCAGGACTTTCTTCTCCTTTATGTCTCTGCATAGTTTATTGTCTTAAAGATGGTTTGTTAAGGTTACCCACTTCTGGGTGTTCTCCTTTATCCTCTCTGTCACCTGTGGCATCGGAAATATCATGTAATATTCCTGAGCATCAACATATCATTTTTCAGGGAATGATTAATGTTTGACAACACTCCAATGCTCATCAACAAGGCCTTGGAAAAACTTAATGAGAGGTGGAGTGAGAGAAAAAAGGTGTGGAAAGAAAGTTGAGGAAATAAGGAGAATGAGAGAAAGGAAGGCAAACAAGCTTTATAAACCATCTCTGAGGATTTTTAGGAAAATAAATATCTTTTTTTATTTTCTTTAAAATTGGCTAAAGATGGTTGAAACCTGGAATATTGTCCTGAATATTGGACAATATTGTCTGAAGGACATGTGGGTCAAACTGGTATTCTGAATATGGGTCCAAGCTCTGCTGTGTAATTTGACTTGATAAAGGGCATCGATCCTGAGATTTGGAGAGAGACCCCATTTCATCCAAAGGACAAAAATCCCAACAGTGGGAAGCAGGAGCAGAGTCCTAAACATCTTCCTTCTTGAATGAAAACCACCTATGCTCCACTAATGTGGATTATCCTCCTCTGGCATCTCTTCTTCAAAGGACAGGAGGCTGTTTTGAAAACAACATCCCAAGTCTCGTGCTGGTTATGAGATAAACACACTCCCCATGGGTATTTTTCACCACTTTAGGTTTCTGAGGAACTTCAGATTCTCAGGATGTGTTAGTTCCTGCAAAATCAGGGCTGCTGTGCTTTCCCCTCTTAATGTAGTTCTTCACTGAGTGTGTCAGGAAGCATCTCCCATTTTAATATTTGATAAATAAAAAGAGATAGGAGTGCTGCAAAATACCCAATACCACTCATTAACAGATCTGGGTAATCCTCCTCAGATTATCAATGTGTGCCCTCCCTTCACCTTTTCTCTTTCCAAAAAAAAATATACAAAGCAGGAAATTCACAACAGGAAATGCAATTATTTCTGTTACCATTATTGCTGTTTCTTCCCTCTCCCTCCACCCAATCAGGAGTGAAAAGCTGAAGGATGGCGAAGAGCAATTTTCCTTGGATATGCAACATTTTTGGGTGTTCTGCCATTGATGCTGCATTTTTAATACCCACCCCTCTGAGTGTGTTATCATTAAAACTTCATGGCTACCATTTTATTTATTTATTTATTAGCAGCAACGCCACCCCTGCACTCGGCAGCGCTTCCTGCCTTCCCGATTTCAGCAGCGCCTGACCCCATTTCAGTCAATTTTCCATATCCTGCCTGTCTCGGATCCGCCGAGGGAACACACTGATGCTGTGTTTATGCTAATTTTATGCTCTCTGAGTTGTGTCTGTTATTCAAAGCAGTTGAAGCAGTTATTGCCAGTAATCTTATTTCTGTGAGAGCCCCCGGGGCAGAGCGAGCCTCGGAGCCGGTCCTGCAGACCGTGTCAGAGCCATCACAGCCTGCTGGTAAATGGCAGCTCTTTCCTGCAGAATCTGATATCAGTTACTTGGCAAACACAGTAATAAAATGAAACAAATCAGATTTTCAAGTAAATAAACCAGACTTCAATGGCAGCAACAATGGTCAGGACAACAGGATTTTAATAAGTGATGCTATAAGGGGGAAAATATCCGAGTGCTGCATCCCTTCTTTTTCCTGCTCTGCCCCTGCTCCAACCCAAAATTATCTGCCTGAACCCTTATGTACTGAAAGCAAACAAACAAACAAAAATACTACCAGAGTGGCGTCTGCTCTTCTAGTCGGTAAAATGGGAATTCACTGATGGCATGGACGGAAATTCCCCTGTCAAGGTGCTGAGCTGCTGCATTGGGCAACAGAAGAACAAAATTAATTGTTATTCCTGTTTTTCTGCTCCGTAATATCCATGGGAAGTTGCATGAGACCATCTACATTATGGGACAGATGGATGGTACCTACCAAGGGAAACCTTTTGTTTGGAAGAGCCAAATGTAATTCACGGTTTTGCCACCATTTTCTCAGGCACCTTGGGCATGTAACTTAGGGGTGGGTCTGGCAGTGCCCATGACCTTTTCAACAAGCTTTTCAAGCAAACAAAATCACCCACTTCCTTGGTGCTTTTCTAAAAGCCAAATAATCAGCAGACAGAAAAATTGTTTTATTCTAAAACAGCATTTAGAGAAAAACTTGAAGTTCTGCATTTTCAGACAGGCTTGCCTTGGAAAGTGTTTAAAATTTTGTCAGAAAGCCAATAGCTGGGGAAAAAAAAATTGGATTCTGGCCAATTTTCAGTTGCCAAAAATGTAAGCCATTTTTCTCATAAGAAACATTTCGTATAGAAAACTTCAATTTAAGAAACATTTTTCAACAAGAAGACATTTCAAATGGAACATTTTCATGTTTTTCTACTGCCATCAACAGCACTCAGCTTTTATTGTGCAGCTTAAGGCCATGTTTGCAGCATACTGTGCTCTTTAGAAACTTGCCCAGTTACATTGAGTCCTCTATAGCAGCAGGAGCTCCCATACATAAATTTATATATGTATATATACATAAATGAAACACAAAATCCTGGATTTAATCTCTCCGTACTGTAGTTTCTCATCTGTCAAAACTGATTAATAACTCTTCTATTTCATTACTCAAATAATTTTTAAACTTTTGTGAAAGCCTCTGTCATCTGTTCTCTATGCTAAACTTCCTGAACAGCAGAAGTTTTACTCTGATACCACTTTCCTCATATTTTGTAGGTCTGATGAAAGCATTTGGAGCTTTATTTTTGTTTTTGAAATCATACAAAACCAAAGGAAACACTCAGATCACTCACAGGCTCCTCCTGCGGCATCTCAGTGATGTATCTGATGGCAAATTAAATATGCCCTGACTGATCACTGTCCCTGAAACCAATGCATGATGTTTGACCACACCCATTACAACAGTTCTTGGTCCCCAAAACACTGTGTGGCCCTTCACAAAATGCATGTTGGAAATGATTTCTGGTCCAGGAACTGTGGAGTTTCAAGGCATGGTAATATTTCCTTGAATTATTTCATTTTATAGTAAATAACTAGTATAAGGTGTTGAGTTTTCTCTGATCAAAAGATAAGAGAAATTTGTGAAGGTATTTTTTCTATTTTCAGCAATATTTGCATCAGTTTTAATGGAGGTAACAGGCTTGGCATGTCCAGAGAAGGGCAGTGGAGATGGCGAAGGGTCTGGAGCACAAGGTCTGATGAGGAGTGACTGAGGGAGCTGGGAGGGCCCATCCTGGAGAAAAGGAGGCTCAGGGGGACCTTTCCACAATTTCCTGAAAAGAGTTTGTAGCCAGGTAAAGTTCTGAGTCTTCTTCTAGGGAACAAGTGACAGGACAAGAGGAAAAGGTCTCACGTATGCCAGGGGAGGCTTAGGTTGAATATTAGGAAACATTTCTTCACCAAAAGAGTTGTCCAGCCCTGCCCAGGGCAGTGGTGGAGCCCCCATCCCTGGAAGGATTTAAAAGCCATATAGATGTGGCACTTGAGGACATTGATTAGTGGTGGCCTTGGCAATGCAATGCTGAGGGAACAGTTGGAGTAGAAATGAGAACAGGGAATGAAATAAATATTTTTTTTTCCCCACTGAATTATTTTCTCTACAGGCTGCTTTTTTATATACATATATATATATATATATATATTTTTTTTTTTTTTAAACTCACACACACTTTAGATTTCTACCAGTGGAAACTTGGGAAGCATTTTATAAAACTCTCATTAAAAAAAAAAACCAAAACAACCAAACAAACAAAAGCAAACAACAAAAACACAGAACAAAAACCAACCAAACCAACAAAAAAACCTATGAGCATCAATTGAGTTTTATTCCTTAAGAACAGAAATGTTTAGAAAAATGATTTTTTGAAACCTTTTCCAGATGAAAATGATATAACTCTGTTAAAGAGATGCAGACAGTATTCTGCCTGCTTCTGGACAGATGTTCCTTGCAACGCATTTAATATGGAGGTAATTCTCCATTCGTGAAGCAAATATCAGTTAATTGGATTGTTCTATAGATTTATTAGTTCAGAAAAATATTCAGAATGCATGTATGTGGGATTTTTATATATGTATGTATAAATCTAGATTAAAATTTATTTTATGGTCTTCATCAATGCTACTTTTTCTAAAGTAAATTAAAAGTCATTATGACTTTGATAAGAGAGGAACTGGGCCACTTGAACTTTTTATATCAATCTCTTTTACATCATTCTTGAACAAGATGTCTGAGAACAAGCATATATTTCTAATGTCCTTCCAATATTACTTTTATATTTTGGCAATTCATATTTTCTTAATGAAATGCAGAAAAAAAAGGCCTTCTGAATTTTCTTGGGTTTTTTTATTAATAACATTTCCATATATAAACACAAATATAAATACAAATACAGGGTAGGCATGTAAAGCTTTGACAGTGTTTTCAAGTATCCGTTGGCAGGAAGCTACTTTTTAATATTAATGGCAAATTGCTAGATTTAAGATATCAAAAAAAACACTTTTCCCTTTCTGTATATATTTGTTTTACATGTTTGGAAGCATTTGAGGCTTGGAATATGGGTAGTTAATTTGTGTCCTTCTTCCCATAATTCAAACTACGGGGTCCTGCTGTGCACTATTGAGGAAGGCAGTCCCTGACCACCTGACAGGCAATTCCAGAACAGCTGTTTTGGATACTTGGCACCCAAACTAAGGGATATATCTCCAAAATTCATAGAATCCTAGAATGGCTTGGGTAGAAGGGACTTTAAACATCATCTATTTCTAACCCCTCTGCCATGGGCAGGGGCATGTTCCACTAGATCCATATAACCTGGAAAGGTGCACCAGGGAGATAGAGGATCACAATGAACTTGGGTTAACTGAGCAGAAGGCAGCAGCTGTCAAGGTTATTCTGTATTTTTATTTTCCTGTTGAGATAATATCTAACTTTTTGACTAACTGAAGCAGCACCAGGAACAGGAAAGGAAGGACCAAGTCCCATGCACAAGTTCAACATCCCTAAATTGCATCTGCAGCTATTGGAGAGAAACAGGTGTCACCTGGGCTCCAGTGTGTCTAAGCTTAGTGGGATAAGTAATCTTTTGGAGGTTTCTTGTACAGCATGCTCATGGTTCAACCCCAACCTTAGATGTGGAGGATGATCGCTCCTCTGCCTGATGCCAACCCAAATCTCCCTTTTTTTCCTAAGACAAAAACTGAGCTATGTTGTTTCAGAGATAAATAGACTAGTTTTCCTATTACTGCTCAGTTAGTTGTTGCAGCAAAGATATCACCTTATTTTAAACAGGTGGTTTAAATTGCGTATCTGTTCCTTTTTTTTTTAGTTAGCTCCTTTTATTGTATTGTTTATTTCCATGGCAGAAAGGATACTTTTGAATCATTTTCCTGAGCTGGAAGGGATCCATAACGATCATCAAGTGCAACTCCTGGCCCTGCATGGGACACCCCAGTGATCCCACCATGTGTCTGAGAGCATTGCCCAAACACTCCTTGAGCTCTGGCAGCCTTTCAGGCCCTGACCACTTCCCTGGGGAGCCTGTTCAGTGCTCAAGCACCCTCTGGATATCAGTTGTTTCTCATTAGAGAGAATAATATGCTGCATAACACAATGACAGGCCAGCCAGCTTCACTATTTTCAGAAGCTCGTCCCTTGAGAGCATAGTTTTCTCTGCCCAAAAATATTTAGGGCAGTTGTCTTTAAAGAAATTTCTCTTCCATCCATTGTGGATGTCTCATCATAACCTAAGCTTATACAATTGGAATAAATAAGTTGAATGGTACCACCAATGCAACCATTATTACAGTCAAACAGAGGGGAAAAAAAATTCCCGAGCCTGCAATTCCAACTCATACTTCCATATCGATCTGGATTAATGTCCCTGGATGGCTTCAAAGAATCTCAGTTATTTCCATTGCACAGATATCAGTGGGATCATTGCTTATTTCTCTATAATTGAACATAGACCAAGGCTCTGAGCAATCTGGTCTAGTGGAAGGTGCCCCTGCCCATGGCAGGTGGTTGGAATGAGATGATCTATAAGGTGCTTTCCAACTCAAACCCTTCTGTACTCACAGGATTCTAACATGGCAGAGTTAAAAATCAGCTCTTCACCTTTAGATCCAAACAGCTTCATGTTCTTTTCAGCAACATGAAGATGGGAAACGAAAAAGATAAACAACCCCATCTTATATAGGACTTATGCTAATGTTAAAAAATGCTAATAGATTAAAGAAAGTCAGAGATTTCTGCATTTTACTGAACCTAATAAAAATACGTAAATTTGCTTACTCTCTTCCTCTCCAAAGGGTTCATTATTTGCCACAGAATGAATGTTACCAGTTAGAGGATTTTCAAATATTGCTTCCTTCCTGTTTCTCTTAATTTAGCTGGAGGTGCAATGATCCAAGTGAATTGGAGCATTAAATTACTAAAAAAAGAAAGTACACCCCTTATTCCTCTCTGATAAGGCAGAGTACACACACACACACATACATACACACACATGCACATGTGCACACAGACACACCATTTTAAGCCTCAAATACTGTGCTGAAACATTTCTCCCTCACATATAGGCTTGGGAAGAATTTAGTGCTAAATAAATGCTGCCTCAAACCAGGCAAGATAAAACATAAATCATTGCATTAAAAACCTCTAACAAGTCTATCTGCTTTTTGAAATGACTGGGAGATGAAAGAGAGGAGTCTCATTTAAGAAGGCCCAGCGGAACAGTTCTGCATTTATATAGCTGTTATCAAAAGCAATTCATTTGGAGATCAAATAGACTGACAGATAGGACAAGCAGGGGATCACTACTGCCTTCAGGCAGCCAAAAGCAAGGCTGGTTTCCCAGTACCATCACTAATATTGGGTCTAGTCAATGCTCATGTCTATTATGGCTCGCAGTAACAGCCAGCTGAATGTTAATATACACTTCTTACACTCCAATTCGATGCCTATTTGTAGCTGAGGGAGTAAATAGTCTACAGCCCTTTCTCCGAGGTTTTTTTTTTCCTTTTCCTTTTTCTGATGGGAGAAGCTCTTTTTGTAATTATTGTGTGTCTGCTGTAGATTTAGTTCCTACAAAGGCAGTGCCACGAAAGACTGAAGCAAGACAATGGACTTGCCCCCGTCCTGTTAGAAATGTGCTGTATGGTGTGCATGGACAGCACCTCTCTTCCTTCTGTGCTGGAGACAGGCTGCTGCTTATTTACAGAAAAAAAATCTCAATTCTGTTTGCTCCTTTCAAAATAAAAAGCACTGCATCAGCCCAAGGCTGGCTGCAATTTCTCCAGTTCAGCACATCATAAGGAAAACTGTCCTTACCACTGGGGTAAGCATAAAGACTTAATTATGCTGACGTTAGCCATCTAAAAGATGTGTACAGTGTTAAAAGAAGACAGGGTGAAGGAGTGATGCCCAGTTTTGAGCTCAGGTAGCACAGAAATTGCTTGTGATTACACAGTTTAGCACAAAGTTTTTGTCCAGTGGAAGGTGTCCCTGCCCATGGCAGGGGGTTGGAATTAGATGAGCTTTAAGGTCCCTTCCAACCCAAATCATTCTATGATTCTTTGAAATCTTTTCAAAATGAAACTGTCTAATCTGCACTGTTACAGCTTCACAGGATCCCAAGAGATGCCTCCATGGCCCTAAAACATGAATATTATTTTCTGTTTGGTTTGTTGTTTTTTTTTAATGGGAGGTCTGCCCTATGGCCATGGTGATGTTTTGATTGCATCATGCTGAGAATACATGTTGCATGCCTTGGGGTGCAGTGGGAAAAGAATTTAGGATGCTGCAGAGTATAAACTGCAAAGGATACTTATAGCAGATTCCTCCTGACCAAATGTGGCCATAATTATACCCCAACCATCTTAGGATATATCTGAACAAAGGGTTTAGGAACCATAAAAACTAGATTTCTAATTGCTTACAGAAATCAGTGCTCTGTGAGATGCAATCACCTTGGAAAAGTGAAATCTCAACTTTCTGATTTGATTAAAATAAAAAGTCAGAAACAGCACAAATACAAAAAAATTGGAACACGGCATGAGAGTGAATAGAACATGTGGGGATGTGTTTATCAACTTCTTTGCTATATGTTACATCTTTTTGTATTGTTTTTGTTATTATTTTCTCTTTATTTGTTCGTTTATTTTGCATTGTCAGATGCAGCCATCACTGTATGGAGAGCACTGGAGACTCATTCCAGTGACAATTCAATGGCTGCTGTAGGAGGAAAGCAGCAAACAAGTAAGCTGGATAGTTTTTGCTGGACAAAAGAGAACTGGGAATTGTGGAAGAAGAGAGAAGGAATAAAAACTAAGAGAAGAAGGTGGGGTAGAAAATATGTGAAATGGAGTACAACAGGTAAAAGTAGAGATAATACACCAATGAAGGACTCAGGGCTTGATACTAAACAATGCACACACAAGATACACAATAAATTTATTAGAAGCACTGAACCACCATTAAAAATTTGGCTCTTAAGTCTTACAGAATGTTCTGTTTCCAGTGCATAATCCCCTTTCCTTCAAAGTAGAACTACAAATTGAATAGACCAACTTAGCCTGGAAAGGGATGCACAGAGGAAAAGAGTGGGAGCAAGGTAGACAGGGAATGACCATTCACTCTCTCTTCCAGTAAAAGAACTATGAAATAAAATAAACAGCTCAAGAGACGGCTTTCAAAACAGAACGTTCAAAAGGACTGTTTCTTCAAAGAATACTTCAGTAAACTGATGTGTCCCTTGCTGTCTGATGACAAGATGACACTTAAAACTTACATGGGTTAAAAAAACAGTAGGACAAATAAATGGCAAGAAATCATCAGGGAATGTTAAATAGAAATGAGCTTCCTCTGAGCTGCAAGTCACAAAAGTGTGGGGGAATACACTGGAGAAATACCAGTCTTTGCTGTCCTGCTTCTTCTGTTATTCCCTTGGCACTCTGGACACTTTTAGTCACTAGTCTAAATGGATCTTTGATGTGGACCAGGAAAATTATTCTGTTCCCATCACAAGATGTCTCTATCCTTTTTTTTGCTGGTTCTTACTCTCTGTTCCACAGCCCAACTGCCCTGCAGATAGTTTTCCTGAAAAGTTCTTGATCTGCTGACCTGAGAACCCATTCATGGGTTAGGAAAAAATCAAACCCATTATCAACAAAACAAAGTCATGGTGCCTCTAGTGCAGCCAGATCCATCGTAAAGAAATCCAGTGCAACACTTGGATGCCAAACAAGATGGGATGAAATACTAATTATGGCAAGACTTTACAAAAAAGGCTATCTGCCCCCATGAGAGTCCAAGCCTTCAAGCTAGTCTCTCGTGGAACAAAAGTAAGTTGTCAGATTTGAATAATTTCCCTGCATGTGGATAAATCCTCACATTTCTACACCCGCCCCCCCACACACACATCTTCCCCCTCCTCCCTACTCCCCCCTCTCTTCAGTTTTGCAAACAAGAAAAGAAACACTAGGAGCTATTTCACTGGATAACCATGCAAATGAAACAGGAGATTTAAATGTCTTAGCAAGGAGATCAGAGACACAGTTGGAAACAGCTGTAAGGGGCATTGGGATGATTATAAGGGAATAGGATGGGTGCATTATTTGGCTTGGTGACTTCATTAGTGATATTTGGCATCAGATGCTCAGCTGTGAATCCAAAGAGCTCCTCTGTGCCTGCTTAACCCCTCTGAGGATTCACTTATTTGTCCTGAATATGGATTTCTATATTATTCTACTTTATTTTTTTCTCCACTGTTTTCGTCTCCAGGCAGCATTTTGAAAATAGGAATTTAGGACATGGGAAGATATTCTGTGAGATGGAACAAAACTCAGGCTTTACCTGTTGCCTTGAAAATTCTGAGGACTCATTACAGACAAAATCTTCGGGTTTGATTCCACTTACCCACTAGTAAATCAAATTTGGGGATACAGAATCCTTACACAGGCTAAATTCCTACTGGCTTGTCACTCAAAATTATTGCTGAAAATGTATCAATTGGGGCTTTTTTGTTCACACAGCAATATCAAATACCTGTCCAATATTCAATAGGAATTGTCACTCATAAATTTCTGATTTCTTTTAACTATTTCCTGAAATAAAATAAAAATTAAATAGGAGAATTTTCTTTCTTTTTAGCTATTTTTTCTAACATGTATGGAAGCATTGTCCTGCTCCAGAACCTGTAAATTTACTGTTTTTAAAGTGGAAGAATCTTTAGCATAAAGCAGAAATATGGTTCCTCCTGAAAGAACATTCAGTGTTCTGAGTATTTATTCCCATTTGAAGAAGAAGGGGAGAAATAAGCAACCATTTGAGACATCCCACCTGACAATATGTGTCCAAAAATTCAACCATTTCTGTCCCTGGAAGTGTTCAGAAAAACATGTAGATGTGTTGCTTATGGACATGATTTAGTGGTGGGCTTGGCAGTGCTGGATTAGCAGTTGGACTTGATGATGTGAGAGGGCTTTCCCAAACCTAAAGATTCTGTGATCCACGGATGGAATGGGTAAGGAAAACAAGACACTTCTTTTCATGCACTCAGTGGACACACAAACTTCAGACCAAGTAATGGAACAACTGTACCTGCATTCAGCAGACAAGATATGAGTGGGAATGCTATTAATAATAACAAACTGATAACTCTTTCATAAAAGGAAACCCTACTTTTTTCTGTCGAGCTAGGACTGCATGTCCCTGACAGTGCATCATCCATGGCTTCTCCTGCCCATGCATTTGGGTGGAAAGTTATGAAATACAGGGAAAAAATTTTTGTCTGTAAAGTACTGGAAAACAGACAACTTTGGTCAATGTTCTTAAAAAAGTGTCAGTACTCAGAGGATCATTGAAAGCTTGGAACATTTGATTTTGCAAAGAAAATTTTAAAATGAAGGTGTTTAGGAAGACAGGTAGTCCCTGTGAAACCATTAAAATTTAATTCACCACTAAACCACATCCCCAGGTGTCACCCCTGCACATTTTTTGAACATTTTCAGGGATGGTGACTCCACTACTTCCCTGGACAATGCCTGACCACCCTTTCAGTGAAGAAATGGTCTCAAATATCCAATTTAAACCTCCCTTGGTGCAACTTGAGGCCATTTTCTTTCATCCTATTGCTTGTTCCTTGGGAAAAGAGACTGACCCTCACCTGGCTACAATGCCAGTTCCTCAGTTTCTCCTTGTATAGACTTTTTCTCTAGACCCATCACCATCTGTATAAACAAATATATAACATTCAAAACCTTTCTCCTACAGGGAGGTTTAACAATTTGGATGCTAAGCAGAAAGTCTGACATTCTGCTTTTTGCTCTGACCCCATCACTGCTGGAGTTTTCTGCCCTCCTTCTGTGTGTCCATGAGCAAAGCAATGCACTTCATATCTGGTTTGGAAAGCACATCAAAAAAGCAGGATTGCTTTCATAGTGCTGAGAAACTTCACAGATCAGCATTAAAGGTGTGCTTGACCAGCAGAGCTTGGTACAAGGAGCCAAGGTGTGAATAGGGCACGTTCCTTGAACTTTCAAAGAAGTTGGATCACGAAGGTGCAAGCTCAGGAAGCATCACTGCAGTTGTCAGATAATTATAAACCAAGTGGTTCAACCTCCAGAGCAGCAGGTATAAGCAGAGGGTTTATAAAACATGCAGTCCTCAAGATGATGGTGCTGTTAGAATTTCCTTCGTGGATTAGGTCTAGGAACTCTTGTTAGTCCAAACTGAATCCACTTTCAAGGTTGCAAAGAGCAGAGGAGCCTTTCAAGTGGTGTCAGAAAGGCAAAATTTTATACCTTATCAGTCACCTCATGAGCAGCTCCAGCAAGTCCTTGTAAAGTCCCACAGTCCACTGTGTGTAAAGAAAATGTCCACATTTTAAGCCCTTGGTGCTGTTGTATCACAAAACACTCCTCACAAGATAACTGCAGGCTGGAGCCATGAATCCATTTTCCCTTATTTACATGAATTTTCCACAGAGTCCTCCAGGAGGTATCATACTCAGCACTTCCCAAAGGAAATTATGTGTATAAAATTCATGAGAAATCCCTCTTTCTCTAGAGTATTAGTAGACATCTCTCTATTATGCAACCCAGGAATATTGTGAACCAATAAATAAACCTGGAGATGAAGGATATTTGCCTCATCAAAGCAAACATCCTGAGAGGTGTGAGGAGAATACGTGCAGTGGTTTTAAGGGATAGATTTGGGAGGGTTTTTTAATTTCTAAGAGATCCATGGTGATTAAGATCAGAGCAGTACTGGCTGAGCCTCAGCAGCAATCACAGGAATGTGATTCTAATCTGTAATCATCCTTGTAATACGCCTATTTTATTAAGCAATATTAATGAGCCTTATATATGTCATATCTTGGTAGGGCAGAGGAGGAATTTGGTGGCTTAGTCCAAGTGATTCTTTCTTTGGTTTGAACAGAGCGGGGCCAGAGTTCACCTGAGAAACAAGTTTGTGCCTGAGCTCAAGGTTTCCAACCTGCCACTAAAATGATCAGTGTAGAATACACTGTCCTTATAAACTTTGCAAAAGTGAAAAGCTATTTGGAGCTGAATTTTTGGAATTACTAAACTTTATTACATAGGTTTAGTAGGCCCTGTTGAGATTAGGCAAGGATTGATGGTTTAAAACTGAAATAGGGACTATTTAGATTTGGTGTAAGGGAGAAGGTTTTTTTACAATGAGGGTGGTGAAACACTGGCACAGGTTGCCCTGACAGGATTCTGTGGCTTTGAAAGAAGATTTGTACAGATATAAGCAGTAAATTAACCACATTTGTCTTTTAGACCCTGATAATGCAGTCAGAGCTTTCAAAGATTGCATTGCAACATGACACAATCAGAGAAGGAAGACTTAATTATATGGGAATTTTTTTAATATTTGAAGGTTGAAACAGCTCTGGATGAATAAAGAGGATTGGAAAGTGGTGTCAGAGGTGTTCCTTGCTTCCCTGCTTCCTTTCCTGGGCTCTCTCCTTGTCTTCCCCTTGCTGATGTAGGATATGGCATTGCCAACCTCAGCACATCTCTGTCAGGATGAGGGATGAGGTTGCACACATTCCCTCTCCCCTCTTTCCTCTTTGTCCCCCACCATTCATGTTTTAAGAAATACCTTCCTTCTGTCCAGAAACCCTTCCTGCTCTCCTGGGCTTTCTGAGGCTGTGGAAAAATGGAGAGGGATGTGAAAACCAGGTGAGGTGGACCAGTTTCTGAAAGACAGGAGCTTGCTGGACCAGTCCAGAGGCCAGAGGAAATCCTCAGGGATCACACTGTTCTCTCCTGTGTACTGTCAGGGGTGCTGGTGTATGCCAGGATAACTGCAGAGACCCTTGATATGTGTGCCCAAAGGGAAAGGAAGTACGTGATAAAAACAATTTAGTTCTCTAGTCAAAACTGTGGCAAAATCTAAAATCCTCCGCTCCTTTACTAAATTATTTTCTGATGCCCTTAGTCCTTACACCCCAGTAGTTCCACTCTGGATTTGCCTGGTTTACAGGGTTTTGTCTGTGCAATAGGAAAGCTATTTTCAAAATTCCATTTCACCTATTTCTAGGCTGTGACCATGTCATAAGATCAATATTTTCAGGGGTCTTTTATTCCACTGTGAGACCAAGAGTAAGAGATGCAAGGTAAGGCACCTTTTGCAGGTAGCCATTGTTAGCTACAGAGAAAGACTAAATTTATACAGAGCTTTTAATATTCATATGGTTTAAAATCCCTCCTTTTACTGCCATGCAAATTGTTTTACCCATCTGTGTTTTCTTTCTGAACTCTCTACAAAATTTTAAACTACTTCTTGCACTGCACAAGTCAAAACCAGAACGATTATCCATCTTAGAATAAAAGCAACATTTTCTTATTTAAAAATCTTGTGTCTATGCAGCAAAATAACATTAGCTCTTTTGTGAGATCTTTATCCTGAGAAAAATCATCTTTAGTGATTGATTATCCATCATGATGACAAGCTGTTCTCAGTCACCAGCTGTCAGAACAGAAACTCTGCCTGCTAAATACAGACACATCCTTAAGTACAGTTTTTCTGTCATAATAAAATGTACCTCATTTTATAGAATCACAAAATTTTTTGGGTTTGATAGGATTTCAAAGGTCACCCAGTTCCAAACCCCTGCCATGGGCAGGGACACCTTCCCCTTGTCCAGGTTGCTCAGAGACTCATCCAGCCTGGACTTGAACAATTCTAGGGATGGGGCATCCACACATGGTTAATCTACTGGTCACACAACATAAGGAATCTGTCCCCTTGCATTATTTATCATCCCCTGAGAGATGGGGAATCAATCACCAATTGGCTGAATAACAACTTTTAGTTACTGTTTATATTTATAGATAACCTGATCCCTCCATGACCAGACTACAAACAGACCTGCCCAGCAGTGACTTCTGTAAACTCATTTTGAGGCTCTCAGCCTATTTTTAATCCATTTAAGGTGCACCATGTTAATTTTTTGCATCTTTTTTCACCTACTTTTGTAATCAAAAGGTTATGGTGTACCAAGTCAAAAGCCCCACAGATGCCTATTGCTTGAATACTGCTGCCTTTATCGACTGAACTTGTAATCTCATCAGAAAAAGAGCTATCAATTTACTTTGACAGGACCTATTTTCCATAAGCCTGTGTTGACTGGCATTCCCTATATGTCCCTTCTTTATTTCTGAGGATGGGGGACTCCAGGGTATGAGGGAAGAGGGTTTGCCACAGCACATACAATCTGCAGCTTCAAATTCAAGCACCAATTGTCAGCCTGTCTCCTGGAGACTCCAGCAGCCTGAAATGGCCCTGCAGTTATTTTATGCTTTGCTCTCTCCAAATCAAGACTGTCCTGTCTAGAAATCCAAGGAGGCCTTTCTCAGTCTCTATATAAATAATTCTTTCATACAGCCAACATTATTAGTCATAGTGTGCAATGGGTTCTGTATTAGAATAGTAAAGAAGCCCACTGGCAGTGTGAAATGACTGATCTCCACTGTGGATGGATCTGGAGCTGAGTCCCAACAGCCCCTACCTGGAGGCACAGGAGAATTTAAGTTGGTGAGGCGGAGAAGGGATTGGTGATATTAGGGAAGCTGACAATTTGTGTGACATGACAGCTCTTCTGCATGGTCTGCACTTTTCCTTTTTTTTTCCCTTTAACCCTCAGCACCTTGCAAGTGAAACCAGCTTAGGTGTACTTATTATTTCTGTTTCTATTTTTACTTCTATTTCTATTTTCATCCTTATTTGTATTTCTAATTCTATTTCTACATCTATTTCTATCTCTACTTCTATTGCTATCACTATTAGCATTTCAATTTTCATTTCTATTTTTATATCTATTTTTTCGTTCATTTCTAATTCTATTTCGATCTCTATTTCTGTCTCTATTACTATCACTTATTACTATTTCTATCTCTATTATCTCTATCTTCATCACTATCACTGTTGTTATCTCTTTCCTTTTCCTTTTCCTTTTCCTTTTCCTTTTCCTTTTCCTTTTCCTTTTCCTTTTCCTTTTCCTTTTTCCTTTTTCCTTTCTCTTTCTTTTGCTTTGCTTTTTATTTTTCTTTTTCTCTTTCTTTTTCTACTTTTATTTCTGTTTCTAATTCTATTTTTATCTCTATATTTCTATTGCTATCACTATTAATATCTCTGTCTCTATTACTATCACTACTGATACTACCACTATTACCCTTTTGTTTCAAATATGATTTCAATGGCAACTGGGCTGCCAGGATGGAGCTGTATTTTTTGAAAATAATTAATTAGGACTCTGAATCCTGAGTGGGCAAAGTGGGCTGAGTTACCAGCAAAGCTGTATTAACATTCTCATTTTGCACATGAGGATCTGAGGGGCAGAGACATTAAATGAGTGGCCCGAGGTCAGAGAGGGGAATTGGTGGCAGGATCCAGACTTGAACTGAGGAAAGCTCATATCCAACCTAATTTGGGAGTTTCATTCTGCATTACTTTTTTTGTTGCCTGTCTTCTTTTTCCTCTCTGAAACAGGCTTAGATAACCAAAATGCTGTAATGAGTTTGTCTCAGGACAGCCAGCCAAGGGAAATGGGTGCTTTTTCTCATGTCTTTTCCCCTTGCTCCCAGTACAAGCCTTAGTGGATTGCTTAACTCTTTCTTGTTTCATATCATCCATCCCTGATTCATGGACAACAGCAGAGCTCTCGCTTCTAAAGCTGTTAGGGAAAGCAAGAGTCTATTTCCCTTGAAAGGGAAAATTTGAATGTAAAATAGAATTCTGGAGATGTTGAAAATCATAAAAAATAATATATTAAATTTCTTTAGAATTACTACAGTTTTTTCTCCAGAGTTTTGGGGACTGCATATACTCTTGAGTCTCCTTGAAATAAAGTCAGTTCTTGAAGGACCTGAAAGATGGGAACATTGTCTGAGTTTGCTGTTAACTCCCAGGTCTATGAGATGGTTCAAGCCCTGAGCTCCTGTAAACTCTAAAAGCTGCTTTAGGTAGGGAAACCAGGCAATCCCAGGACCTTCAGCTCCAAGGTAAAGTGGTACTGGATGAGTTACTGCTATGAGGGGCAACTAAAGAACAGAGAACTGTTTTCAGAGGGGAAAAATGTCAGAGAACATCTACTTTTTTAGTACTTCTGCATTCCAGTGTACATTTCCATCAGAAAATAACTCATGATGAGTTGGGAACTGATCTGTGCAAGGCCACACTGGAAGTAGGAAGTGCATACCCAGGTTAAGATGAGATGCCTGCTTGGAAAGACTACAAGTCAATCATCTCATTTAAGTTATTCAGGTGACAGCTGCAGAGAGACAGGCCCTTCCACAGGGGGATTCAGCCTGTCCTGCAATCACTGTGTATGAAAAATGAAGAGCAGCACCCTCCTGAATCCACAGCTGATGATATTACCCACACACCAGGGCAAACTAGGTCAGCCTAGACACATAACTGTTGATAACCAGGGACAATGAGTATAGATGAAAGGTAGGTGGTCTTGGTTTAGTTCCTTCACTGTCTCAGACAGCAATGGTTCAGTGTTTCCAGCATCACATATTAAAATGGAGGTTAATCAGTGACCTCATTAAAAATATTCAGAGAAACATAAAATTATGGAATGTTTTGGGTTAGAAGGGACCTAAAAGCTCATCTGGTTCCAGCCCTCTTGCCAGGGCAGGGGCACCTTCCACTATCCCAGGTTGCTCCAAGCCCTGTCCAGCCTGGCCTTGAACACTTCCAGGGATGGGGAATCCACAACCTCTCAGGGCATATTTTTCAGTACCAAATCATGGGAATAAAGGAAAATTTGCCTTGTCTTATCTCATATATATATTGCCTCCATCCCAAGTTCAACCCCTACACAGCCTGGATAAACATCTATAAATGTCTTCCCACTGCTACCAAAATAAGCTAATTATTTCATTTGCCTGTGAATATAAAGAGCCAAATCAACCATGATTTTGCTCAGCAAAATCTTCCTTTTCCAACAATTTTTCCTCTCACAGTGAACCAAAACTCTCATTCTCAAGGAAGTACAGGTATCAAGACCCAAAGCAAAGAACTTCTGGTGTCATTCACTTGGGAATAGTGTTTCAGACTTCAGTGCATCATATAATTTACCATGCAATTGTACATTAAACAAGTGGATACTGAATCATCTCTGGACTAGTCAGCAACTAAGCCCAGTGGTGGACATGAAGATAAAAAATCCCGATGGGCAAGTCTTAAAAGAGAGTCACAATTTCTGCTTCTGCTAATCTTCATTTCTGTGTCTGAAAACAGAAGAAAGCACGAGGCATAACAGAACAAAATGTATCATCCTTCTCCCTGCAATGCACAGCTTTTCTCTGGGATTAAAATAGGGTTTGCATTTTAAATTTTCATTTACTAAACAGAAAAATATTTTACTAGGAGGGAATGGTATTAAGGAGAAATGATTCTGTGTGTGCCCTCAGGCCTGGTGAAGACAGGATTTGATTTGCTGTGTTAGGCTGGAATCTGGATTGATACACAGAGATGAGAAGGTGTTTAATAAAATTTACATTTCATTTTCTCACTTGACACCAGTCTCCTGTCACTCACCAAATGAAGGGAATACGACAAATAACTTTTGTCAGCACCTAGACACAGAGAGACAGTCGGGGGGGAGGGAGAGCAAGGGTGGGATATTTTTAGCATCATTCCCTTTGACGGCTGAGAGACTTGGCGTGTCTTGGGCACCGGCCTGGCCTCTAATGTGCTTTGGAACAGGGAGATGTATCAGGAGGGAGAGTACAAATTAATGCAACCACACCAAACCCATCCGGGGGTATGGACAAATGACCTCTGGGAAATGAAGGGGATGACCCTTACCCACAGCAGCATCAAATTTGGGTGACGCTCTGTGCTCAGATTGTGCATAGCTCCTACCTGTCACAGGATTTGACCTGGTTTGAGTCCCTCTCCCACAGTGCTGCTCCAGAAATCCTTTTCCACTCCCCTGTTTTGGCTGTGTCACCTCTTTCTGTTCTTCTTCTCTCCCCAGTGATCTCAAATTAAAGTGGATGGTCTTAGTATTAAATCTTTTTATCCCTGATTTTTTCCACCTTAATTTAGGTTTCAGGGTCGTAGTCAGAATCTACTTGCTACAGGTTTAACTGCACAAATCCAGAGGGAGGGAGGTTTTTTTCAGGAGGACTGACTGACTATATTCTCTTCTCTTCTTTTCCTCTATTACCCTTTATCTGTTCAGCTGAACTTTAAGTCAGATCCCTGCATTCCACAGGGCCCCCACAGATCTTGGAAAGTGGTAAAGAATGTGTGGGACACCCAGAAAAGCAAGGTGAATAAATATTGCTCCCTATTTGTCATGCAAAATAACCTGGAAAATATCAGGCAGAACACTTAAAAGCATAAATTCCTTCATTTTTTTTTCACACGGGAATCTCATAGATAATTCAGTTTAACATGATAATAATTCTGCACTTCCATTAAATGTTGAGGGACAATACATCCATCCAGTGGTCATTAGTAGCAACCGCCAATTTCAGAAATCTCTTCTGGCTTAAAATAAAATCCAGGGAAGGCTCATTTCACATTTGCCTTTTTCTGATATTCTTCCCCAAGTATCCAACACTGGCACCCCCCAGGTCTAACACAATACGGAAATTATTCAGGGGCTGACCTTGCTTATATGCAATATTCTGCCATGATCTCTGTTCTATACTTCTTTTTTTCCCCTCGTTGTTGGTTCTTCTCTCCTGTTTTTCTCCTCTTTGTGAAGGAAAAGAGGAAAGGAAAGAAAAGAAAAAGAAAGCAAAAGGAGAGCACAAACACCTCTCCAAACAACCCTCCTTCAAAAGACATTTCAACTTCCAGTTGAAAAATAAAACATCCTCCATATCTTTCTGTTTTCCTTTTTTGAAAACTTGATGATGGAAGAGTCACTCCTGTTTCATTTTGTTCTTTGAGAACTGAAAAATTTTGAAGTGCTTTGGTGAGAGAGGAGAAGATTGTTGGCAGCTTCTTGACATCTCCAGACCTGCACACACACACAGATGTTTGAGCCAGTGAAAAGCAACTCTGGCACCTCCTGAAGGTGCTCCTTTGGTTGACCTCAAACTTCTTGGAGCTTCACTGTCCCTCACGGGAACTAGTCATCCACCTAATATGTTAAGTCTTGGATCTCAGATAGCACCTGCCTGCTGTCCCCACTCCCTAAAAACAGACTCCTTTTATATATCATAGAAATGCCCCTTTGCTGGTGTGTTCTGGAATCCTGGAGTGATCCTGTGCTGTATCTGCCTTTTGCCCTTGCAATTATCTTTATAATGTTGATCAGCAAATTATCTCCCAACATTTTCCACATTTCAGTAGGTAGGAAGTTGGAATTATTTTAAGTCCTGGCAAATGCATAATGATCACAAAAAAAAAAAAAATCTAAAATCATTGTGAATCTGTATAATCAGTAAGTGCCCATAAGCACCCTTAAAGTATCATGCAGTTTTCCTGATCCAGTAGAGGTTTCCTCTCACAGTTCCAAGTCCACTGAAGATTTTTTGAGTGCAATTCTCCCCTTAATAAGGCCATTCATTGCAGAATCAGAGAAAAACCTTCTGACTGGACACTTGCCTCCTTTATTTGCCATCTATACCTCTCATCCTATAGAAATAAATGCCATAATAGATATCATAATAAATAGGGATTGGAAGTTATACCATATAGAGATGATGAAAGGCTTTATAATCTCATTGCTGTTATTTGCTTTTTTCTTTTTTTTTTTTTTTTTAATTTTGTATTAGGCACACAATTCCTTCAACCCAGACTGTAATTAATTTTACTACATCACCAGTTATCTCTGCTCCCTAACCAGGCTTGTCATTTTAATTTTTCACAGGCTTTCTTTTTTTCTATCCATGTGCCTGTTCCTGTATCTTAGTGAAGTCTCATCAGCTCTGGCCCAAAGCCTTAGGCAAATTTGTCTGTAATGCACTCCTCTACTTCAGACATAAGAGGAAAAAATACCACTTCCACAAAATAGGAAGGGAAAAAAAAAGGGAAGAAGAATAATTTTGACTGTGCATTGTCTAACAATTCAGACAGGCTTGGAGAGCTTGGTTAAAAAAAAGGCATCCTTTCAGCTACATTATTTATATCAATAAAGGAACTCAGTACTATTGCAGATGGGACTACAGAAAAAGGTTAGCAGGTGGAAACCCCAAATCCAGCAAACTTCATTAAATTTTTGCCATTGGCTCCAACTGTGACATTTCCCTGACGTTTAACGTGACTGCCCAGAAAGATTTTGGGTCTCGGAGGATGGATCTGCACAGGCAGATCCAGAGACTTCTATGTTCATTTTTCCTGCTCCTTGAAGGCTTCCTCAGTGTGCAGAGTGAGGAAGCTGAACTTAGCTAAGCCCACGTGGGTTTGCTGGAAGTTCTTATTGTCCCTCACAGAGCTGGTCTGAACATGGGCCTTGCTGGGGAATGAGTCTGCCATGACATGCCCATGGGCTTCTTCCAAACTCTGAGCTGAGATCCTGCTGCTGTCTCTTTATGTCCTCACAGAAGCTGGACCTTGACAGCATTAAAAAAAAAAAAAAAATGAACTCTTCAGCTGCATGCCTGAAGCTGAGCCAGCTGGCTTCGATATCCTCAAGTTTTTCAAGGCACTCAACCTTCATGTGTAACCCACATGTCACACTGTAGGTTCTTCCTCTGACTCCTTTCATTCCATCTCTACCCTGCCCTGCTCTCAACCAGGCTTTTGAAATGTATAATATCGTAAATTTACCCATAGAACATCTCTGTAAAGGTGGGAAAATACTGTTATCCTAATTACAGTATAAGGATTAAGGAGAACTCAATGATGCAAAGACTAAGGGTCTTGGGCAAGATCACCAGAAGTGCTGATCACAAGACACTGAAGACATGCAGATGCCCCACAGGCCAAGCTGGAATTCAAATTATTGTAAAATAAGGTTTTTGGTTTGGGACATGAGATGTGTGTTCTCTTTCTTTGCCTTGCCCAGGACATCTTGGAGCAGCTTGGGTATGTCTGGTCATAAAATCACTAATTGGTTTGGGTTAGAAGGGACCTTAAAGCCCATCTTGTTCCACCCACTTGCCGTGGGCAGGGACACTTTCCAGGTTGCTCCAAGCCCTGTCCAGCCCGGGCATGAGCACCTGCAGGAATAGGGAATCCACAACTTCTCATCTACTCATACATCCCCTGTTTTTTCCTTGGCCTGTCTAGGTGGAAAATACTCAAAATAAATCTGAAACTCCATCAGCCACAAGGCAGAAGGATCTCATTTCATCCAAGGGCAGTTGCAGTCAGTTTAAACACATTTATTTTTTGAAAAGATGCCATCTCATGTTTAACCATGATCTTCAACCACATCTTCTTTCTCTCTGATCACTACAGTGGGGTTTTTTTCTGATACACAACATATTTCTTACTTATTAGGGAATCACTTCATGTTTGCACTCATTTGCCACCATGCTTTATTCTACTTTCTCGCCACTTCTTTCCCATGTTCCATCACTCAGCTAACACACAGCACTTTGGGAAATCAAGATCAATATTGCTGCAGTTAAAAACTTTTTTAGAGGTCTAGTGCAAGACATTACTTATTCAGTAAACAAAGTATGGATAAATGTAAGGATTATGAACTAAAGGATTAATTAAAGCCCTTAACTGTTTCCAACATATCTGATTCCCCCCCTCCAAAAGAAGGCTGTGTGATATTTGCACATCATTTGCATTCAATATTATTTGCATACATTCTGACATATGTAATTATATGTTATTTGCTTTCATACTGCTTGAATGTGATGGAGTCACTTACTGGGAGTAGAAACACTGAAGGGGAGGGAAGTTCAGGGAATGCAGGAATTGTATTTCTCAGAGAGAAAAGGTTTATATCTTTTTATTTGGACCCTGAATCATGATCCTTGGGGATCTACTTTGCTGATTTTCATAAATTAATATTTTGACCTCTCAAAAAAATAATGTAATAAATTGCTTTTCAGTATCATATAAGAGGTCAGGAAGGCTGATCCATTTCGCTTAATAAGACCCTCATTCTCAACTGTTTTATGCCAGAAAATCTCCTGTGCAGTCATCCACAAGCCTAGCTCAGTGTGGAATCAGTCTTGATTTCACCCCAAAATTATGGTTACAAATACAATATAGTGCAGGAGCCAGTGTTAGAGAATCTATTTCTTTGCCTAGAAAACTGCAGTTTGCTGACCAGAATCTGCACCTTAACTCCTACAGCTTGAAATGAACTGCTTTGTGGTTTGTTTGGTTGGGGTTTTTTTCTCATATTTTCTTCCACTGCTGATCTGTCCAGAAACCTCATCTTCCTGCTTAAGTAATTTTTTCTGCAGAGGAATATAAATTTTATCTGGTGCCACCAGGACACCTTGCAACCAGGAATTTTATGGTACAGAGAGGGCATAATAAAGTTCCTCATCTTCCAGCTCAGTAAAGCAAAGCACAGAGGAATTCTCTGAGCAACTGAAGAATGTCAGCCTTATTATTATTATTATCCATAAAGAGTTGTGTTCATAACAAGCCAGTGATTTAAAGGTGTCAGAAAACAATGCCATGGTGGAGATTTACTCAGTGAAATACTTTAATCTAAAAAAAAAAAAAAAAAAAAAAAAAAAAGAGAGAGAAAGAAAAAGGAAATTATTTATGCACATACCAAGGTTCTTTGAATGAAACTAAAAGCATGGTTGGAGAAAAGGAGAAAATTTCCCTATATTTGTATACATGCATAAATATCAAGTAGCATTGCTCTAGACACTAAGACTATACATATGCTAGTGCATTAAAGTATCAGAAATCCTGTTGAGTTGTTGGGCTAATCCCTGACTGCTTTTGAATGGGATCTCAAAGCTGATCTAACACTCCCCCAAACAAAGCTTGAAGAGAGTTTTAGAGGTGTCAGAGGGCTGCTCTGAACAGGTAGTTTGGATGCGCCAACCCTTCTTTGGCAGCTAAGGAAGGTCAACATCAAAGACATGGCCAGAGTCTCCCAGCTGGCTGCAGATCCAGGTAACAGCTTCATTTGACCGTCTAGTTCCCAACCTAACATGTGTGTGGTTTTCTCTGAACACAGAGACAAAAGACTCAGCTCCCCATTGCCTTCAAGCCAGGAAAATCTTGCTTTGCTAGTGGTCCACCCCCTCACACCACTTCTTTACCCCTCTGCTGCCACCATGGCAACATGCTCTCCCACACCATTCTGGTGTCTGGGCATCCTTTCGGACTCCTCCCTTTCCTGGTTGTAACCAGCTGAAGGTCTGGGGACTTCCTTCTGGCTGGAGCACCCCGGGGCAGTTGGCTGCTGATGTTCCACAGGGTCACCAGGAATTGTTCCTCCACGTGGCTGTTGGTGACTGTCCCTTTTCCCTGCTGAAGAAAAGGGGTGTCTGTCCCCCGTCTTACGCTGGACGTTGCTCAGCTTTTTCACTGACTTGGCTTCAGAGGGCGGCAGGTTCAGCTCCTCCAGTTGTCCTGTGGCACGTCCCACAGCTCCAATTCCTGCCATACCTGTGGAAGAAAGATTTGTTTGCTCTTTATAATATTTATAAGGTCCCATCTTCATGTACTTTTATACCTTTACTGTGTGTTAAAGACATTACTTTTTTTTTTTTTTTTTTCGTTTTTTACCCATTTCACATGGGCAGGCAGTGACAGGAGAAGGGGAAACAATGTTAAACCAAAAGAGGAGACATTTAGATTAGAGGTTAGGAAGAAATTCTTCCCTGTGAGGGTGGTGAGGCCCTGGCACAGGTTGCCCAGAGAAGTTGTGGCTGCCCCATCCCTGGAAGTCTTCAAGGCCAGGTTGGGCAAGGCTTGGAGCAACCTGGGCTAGTGGAAGGTGTCCCTTCTGACCTAGTGGAAGGTGTTGGAACAAGATGATTTTTAAAATCCTTTCCAACCCAAATCATTCTATGATTGTGTGATTCCATGAATAATTAAAAAGCATTAATTGTTAGAGACACAATTTCACTGGCCACACATTTTAGTTTTACAGAAAGTAGTTGTTAAAGCCAAACAACCATTAGCTATTTCCACAAATAAATAAAAAGCAACAAAACCAGCTGGTTTGTTCTTACTGATGCACTAACAGGTCCTATAGCATCTTCAGTGGTTAACAAATGTCAGTAAATATTTAATAATTAAGTATAGAGGATAAAGTTGGTTAGTAAGCTATGTAGTGATAAGACTGATAATATTTTAATGCCACACACCTATAAAATACATCATCCCTTTCTGAATCAGTCTGTAATAAAAGACAGAACTTTACGCTTCCAACATTTGAGTCCTACTCAAGGCAGCACCTGTAACCTGCAATGCTGTTTAAAAACTGATGTTGAAAAAATGTAGAAAAAGGAAAATACACACTATCCATTTTTCATGTGGAAACACAAAATGCTTACATCCCTATAAACCAAAATGTTATCAATGACAGAGGCAGAATCACTTCTAGTGTCACAGCAGAGACAGCTTCTGAGTTGACAGAGTGTGCTATCGTTTCAGTGCAAGATTGGCAACTTCATTTTTAGTATCATTTGGATGCTAAAAGCATTTGTAATATTTTTGCAATCCTCTCCCTTCCCCCAGGAACATGAAATGCAAACAGCCCAGACCCAAATCTTTTATACTCACTCCAAATCCAGAACTAGTCCTAGTCCAAATGTCTCATGTTAGTGGACAACATCAGCTTTTACAGTCCATATATCTGCACATTTCATAGGTCCATAGCACAAATAATACCAGACAATACATTATTACCACTCCTGATTTTTCAGGCTTGTCCTCTCATTTTGGCCCTCAGCAGCCTGTGACATTCAGCCCACGGTGGCTCAGACCTTCTGCTCAGATTCATTCTCTTCTCCCTTTTCTGTAATTCATTAATTGGAACTATATTTACTGAATCATAGAATATCTCAGATTGGAAAGGATACATAAGGATGATCAAGTCCAACCCTTGCTCCTCACAAGAACACTTAAAACCAAATCATTTAACAAAAAAGGTTGTCCAGACACTCCTTGGACAACTGGAACTCTGACAGTGACAATGACTTCATGCTTGAACTCATTTTACCTGTTACAGGGTGTTCCTGGTTTTTTCAACTTGAGCACTCATAACTTTCAATTTCAGGATTATACCTCTTGAAAATCCACAGGAAAGTTGTTGGCAAAATTTCAGCAGTCACATATATTTCTGTATTTAATAATTTTCCTTCTTAAGCTTGCTTAAATATTAGGTAGTTGGCTGATTTAAGGTACAAATTATATGCCTCACCAGGTACAATTTTCTTCTTTATACACATAAAGAAGATATTCAGGTCACAATACCCTATACCAAATCTCCATGTCAATTCTTGAGATTTATTGACTCCCTTTTCATTTTTAATGGTGACATTTTCAATAGTGAAAATAAGCCTTTTCAAACAAGTTTGAGTTAATGAAAGAGGCTACAAGTTTCCTGGATAGAAGCAGTTTCAAGGATGAAGCACTGCCTGGAGATTTATAGGACATAGTAATATATATCTCCTGATTTTTTAAAATTAAATACAAAGTATTCAATATCATTAAAGCATGCAATTAACCGGATTAAGTACCAGCTAACAGAGCTCAGGCAATAATTATATGTGGGAAATAATTCTCAGAGGTGGGGATGTGTGTACCAGTACCAGACACTCCCACTAAAATGGAAGATATTCAGTGTTTCCACTGGTGATTTGGAATTAAAACTGAAATTGATTCTGATGAAATTTTGTAAAACAGAAAAAATGGCAGACCAGTAGAAAGGAAGGAGGAGGAGGAGCTGATCTGAGCAACCTCAGAGCAAGGAGGGAGATCCAATCTGCAGAGTGGGAGAACATCTTCAGGAATATAACAGTGATTTCTAGGTGATGGTGTCCAAGGAGTTCAGCATAAGAATCAGTCGGGCGCCACACCTGAAAGAACTGAAGATTGAAGCTTGGAAATGTAAACTGCTAGAGGATACAACTCCTCAATGGCCAAGGTGATGAACCACCAGAACAAATTTCAAAAAGCAAAAAAAGAAAGTACATATATCCCTCCACCTCCAGGTGTGTTGTGTTCACAAGGCCTTGTAAATCAAGAGTTCTTTAATTCAAGAGAGATAATTGGGTGAGGCTGAGGAGATTTTTTGTTACGCCAAGATAATATCTTGATCCCTTCTCCCTGCATTACTGCTTGGCTGGTTTCTTCCTCATATTCATCCTTAGCTGCCCGTGTTGGTACAAAATCCAGGGCCCCTGATCCACTGGACTTTGCACTCTATAAGCACTTTCCAAAGAGAAAAGCTCTCTCTTGCAAGTCTTACTGTAGTGATTAATAAATAAAGACTGTGAACACTTAATTGTGTTAGAAAAGTGGTACTTCTTATGAGGGGAAGAGCTATAAAACAGAAACTAAACAAAAAGAGTTCAGCTTTGATTTCCTCTCTCTCTCTCTCCAAAACCAACAGCACTTTAAATAAGGGGGAATCAAACATTAGACATTTCCAAGTCATATGCATTAAATTCACTTAAGATATTGTTATCCTTGTTTAGATTTGAACATATCGGGGAATCTTTTTGTCTTGCAACTATTCCTAAAAGACTTTAAGTGGCTGGATTGCCTTTTTCTGACAAAAAAAGAAAAAAAAAAAAATCTCTCCATGAATTATTTACATGAAGGCTCCAATCAACTCTATACCTGTCAGCCTCCCAAGCCAAAATGAAAGTTCACTATGTAAAGGTGCCAAGGGAGAGTGGCAGCCTCCCACTGCGAGTTTATAGACAGAACTAAGTCAGCACGCATTATGTGTCAGAGCCAACATCAGACAGAATCAGATCCTTTGATCTCAGACCTCCACAGGAAGCTTAGATCTCAGACAAATTAGATAAAAAATGAATTTATAGCAGATATGTATCCTAAGGCACACAGCTGAATGCTGTGTTTTGGAGGAGTACAGCAAATATCAAAACACATAAACTGCAGAATTTCCTCTCTCCTTCTCTCTCTCTCTCCCTCTGCTTTTGTGATAGACGCTAATTAAAAGGAGATAAAAACTCCAGCTTGCCTCTTCCTTGCCTCTTATGTAATCCACAGGCTTGGGGAAGAAGGAGGAAAAAGAAATTCCCAAACCAGAGTAAATGGGGGGTTCAGCGGGGTTATCCGAGTGCCCTCAGATCTGCGCTGTTGTCAGGTGAGATAAAAAAAGCCCTGGGCTCCTGTAAGAACATTTCACACTTGCAGAGAGGGAAGCCGGTGCTTTGTGCTGGCAGCCACATGCCCCCGGGGCTGTCTGCTTCCCTGTGACCTCAGAAGGAGTCGTGTTTGATCAGCACATGATGAAAAGATGAGTCTGGAGGAGGTGTGAGGAAAAGAGTTGTTTGTGGCAGGATCCTGGGGAGTAAAGGGGGACACAGAGTGGGGTGGGTGGGGATGGAGCTGCTTTGGGGTGTTGGGTTGGACTCACAGAGACTGTGCAAACGAGCTCTGGGTGTTTTATTTTCTACCTCCAGTGTACTTCACTACCATCCTCCAGAGCCTGAAAACCTGTCCAGAGCTTTTTGATCCCTCTGCAGTTACTGCTGCAGCACTTGGAGACTTGGGAAGGCAGCAGCCCTGTTTCTCCAGGCAGAAGAGATCAGCCCCCACCTGGCTCCAATCTCCTGTCAGGGAGTGGAACAGAGCGAGAAGGTCCCCCCTGAGCCTCCTTTTCTCCAGGCTGAGCCCCTTCAGCTGCTCTTCATCAGACTTGTGCTCCAGCCCCTTTCCCAGCTTATGAATCCAGCATTTATATGCATTTACTCCTCCACTACAGGTTACCTCTCCATTTGGCCAGGTCCCAAGTTCAGTTGGAATTTCTTAAAGGCCAAGTCATTGGTAACTCCCAACACATCCAGCAGTATGAGTTGGCTGTTTGGCAATTGAACTGGGGGCGCTGGGGGTGTTGGTCCCTGCCCTACTCCAAATATACAAGGAGAAATCATTACCTCATTGAATTATAGAATATCCTGTTGGGAAGAGACACACAAGGATCATGGAAGTCCAACTCCTGGCCCTGCACAGGACAACCCCAAGAATCTCACCATGAGCATATGGGGGATTGTGCTGCTGCCTTCAGTGTAGCTGGAAATTCACTCTATGTGTATAAAAGCAGATGAAATGACAAGTAGAAAAATACCAGTGAGCAGAAGGAGGAGGCAATAAAGAGATAGACCTGAGAACTGTGCCACTGGTCCTGTACAAAACTACAAAATCATAGGATCATTAAGGTTGGATAAAACCTTTAAGATCATTGAGTTCAAACACTCCAAACAGCACTAAACCATATCCCCAAGCATCCCATCCCACACATTTTTAGAACACTTCCAGTAGTGGTGATCCCATCACTTCCCTGGGCAACGTGTTCCAACACCTTAAATATTTTGGAAGACATAAACCAACTCTTTTGATGTTCAACGGCTTATGAATTTGAATTATTGTCAAACTGCAGTCTCACCTCCTCCTTTTTCATTTTCTCCTTGATTGTAGCAAGGCTTGATGGGAGCTGCAGGAGGCTGTTCTTGTTTATTGGGTCTCTTAGTACTGGTCCCTGGTACATCAGCCCGTTCAGCCCTTGTTTCTGTAATGAAACACACAGTCACATCACTCTCAATATGTCCTCAGCTCAGCAGAAACAATTATTTCAAGTAAAAAGTAAATATATTTTTGAATATATAATTTAATATTTCTTGAGTGTCTATATATCCCACCAAATGCCATGTCCACACACCTTTTTAACACTTCCAGGGATGGTGACTGACTCCACCACTTCCCTGGGCAGCCTGTTCCAGTTCTTGACAACCCTTTCCATGAAGAAATGTTCTGTATTATCCAATCTAAACTTTCCCTGATGCAACATGAGGCCATTTCTTCTTGTTCTGGAACAGCTTTTATAGGCATAAAACTGTATAACCTTGAACTACCATGGAATCATAGAATCACAGAATATCCCAAGTTAGAAGGGATAATGGAAGGGATTTGATAATCAAAGGGATAATCACATGGATAATCAAATTCCAATTCTTGTCCCTGCACTGAGTACAAAATATATTGCTAATAGTAAACTTCTCAGAGCTTTTTGAACTCTGTTGTCTGAAACCCATCGTGGCCATTCTGTGGATTTGTTAAATAAAAGAGAGAGTCTGAAAGTATAAATTTTAACGTGTGTTTCCAACTTACTCTTGCTTTTGCTCTTCTTGAACCAGCAGAATGCCAGAACAATGGTGAATGCAGATGCTGCTGAGCTCAGTAGGACAACAAGGATCATGCTGGCCTTTGCTGCCACGGGGACAGGGAAGATGGAAAATGGCTGAGACAGCACAGTGAACTTTGCCCCTGGAATTTAAAACAGTCAGTTAGTTACAAAAGTAAGAACGCTCATTTCACAGCTAAAACACCATCCTATAAAGTTTAAGCAGGGATGCCACCATTAGAAATGTGTGCAGGAACAAACCATAAGTCCATCCGTCTCCAGGTGCAACATTAGACAACAATATTTATTTGGGACTGAGTACTAAGACAACCCAAATACATAATAATGCTTTTACAAGGCAAGTTTCAAGCTTTCAGTGTTTCCTGAAGCTTAAACAGCTTCTTTGCATTCAATAATCCTTAATATACTGCCATGAATGTGTCTAGCTGACTACCAAATCCAGAAAATGCATTCAAAAAGCATCTATTTCTGAGGTCAAACACATCAGGCCCAGACAGAAAACATGCACATTCTGCCTCACAAGACAAAGATACTGGTTGTGGTAAGAAAGTAGTTTAAAAACACAATTTCTACAGGCTATACCTGAATCATATCAGTATAAGTTATGGGGAACCCAGAAACATTCACCAGCATTAAGCTTAAATCCATGATGCAGAAAGCTACTAGTAAACTTGCTAATATTTTCCACCATGATAATGAGCATTATAAATAAAAAATGTCAGTGTCCCTGCTGTTAGCACAGTAAATATTTAGTCTCTTGACACTTTGGGTAATGATCTTCACCCAGAGATTCTAAAGTTTTCTGTAAATAAATTAAAATCAAACCAGCCACTACTCATATTTTCTGTGATCAAGAGTTCATTGAATCAAGAGTTCTGTGATAAGTGCCTCAGCATCTGAGTTTCAAGAACTGGAAGATGCTTAACACTTTGCTTTTAAAAATCAGAAAAAGAGAGATGTTTTGGTTCCCTAAATTATTTCCAAAATGAATTCTGAGTGGAGATGGGCCTGGCTAGGACAGGAGTTTGCCAAAACTGGCCCTGGTACTCTCTATAGACCAACTTGAAAGATGTGGATTAGCACATCAACTCATTACTTATCTTACTACCTGACTCATTATTGGTCCTAACTCCACAATTCTAAGAATTTTGATGGATGGATATTTCTTTTGTTTGAGTTCCACTTTTAATAAAAATCTAAAAGACTTTATTTTTTTTAATCCGTTCATTAAAAAAACAATCAGAACACTGTCAACTGGAGACCAGGGCAAGGAGCTGTAAGTACCTTTAACAGAAACTCATTAGATTTGTGTCAATGTTGTCCACCTGAACAAAGCTGAGCTTCACCAGAACAATGTGGGAAGCATGTTCCAATTGGGAAAAAAATTGCCTGCAGGTACAAACACATTTGAACTTCAGTTGAGAGAAGCAATCTCACAGGTATCGGAGACTCTACACAGACAGGTGCTTGAAGGTGCTTTGCACCACTCTGATAGTTTGTGAATAGACTTTTCTTGGTTTAAATGCAAAGTGGATATATCAAACCCATTGGGACCCAGGTCACCGAAGTGAATATGACTGTAAAACAAGGAGCAAGACTATGCAGTGGTGCTATGAATAGTCTACTCTCCCCAGGAACTGGCACTAAAATATTTGGGATTATTGTATTCAGCATCAGCTGCACCTTCTGAGCCGTCTCCAAAGAGCAAATTATGCCAGGGTGAGTACCCAGAGCAACTGGATCATGGAGATGTATCCGAAATATCTACTATTTGATTGTTTGATTTTGGTTTATTTATCTCAAACAGTAAGTAAATCTCTTCAGTGAGAATCTGGCAGTATAAAAGCCTTTTTAATGTCTCCAGCACAGTGTGCTTCCAGCCTAGAGTCAGATCCTGTGAGGTACTGACTTTCCATTCCCTCTCACTGAACCAAAGGCAGTGGGACCTGCAGGGTTTTGCAGTATACGCCTCAAAACACACAGAAATCCTCTCTTTAAAGCTCATCTCCAGGTTCTCCCTGCACCCCAATTCTCCCTTTGCAAAGCCATGGGAACACTCGATGTGGATGAGCCACTTGTGACAGTCTAAATGTTTGCAAACTTCTAACTTTTTAGCTCAGATTTTTTCAACAGCCACTTCCACCTGGCCATTTCACCAGTCAGATGTACTTATCCCCTCTGTTTTTTTCTGGCTGAGAAATAGAGACTTTACAGGTGGTCTTACAACATCTATATCTTAATATGGTTTTGGACTTTGTGCCAAACTGCATGTTCCTGTTTCTCCATAGACTTGCCTCAGCAGTAATTATGAGACAAGAAACCAACACTTTGACCCCTGTCTACCTTCAGACACAGATTTATAGATAAATTCAGGCCCCAAAACTGCTGTACAGGTGCTTTTCCTGTGCAGATGCCTTGAGGATTTTACAAGCCAGAGTTCATGTGGTCCCTTCTCTCCAGTGTTCCCCTCAGCTGTATTTCCAAGGAGGCAGAAGCACATCTGTCTCTTCAGCATTCCTGGGTTGCTCGTGCAAGTTTTGTGATCCTGAAGGTGCCAAAATCATCTCCATAAAGTAGCAGGAGACCACTCGTAGAGCCCAGTCCTGGAGTCACATTCTGAATGTGAATAACCTGTTGCACCCATAAAGATGACCAGGAGCAGGCAAACAGTCAAGAACAGGCACTGTGAAAATAACTGGGAGCACAGATGGAAAATTTCTGAACTCAAACAGAAAAAGAAGAGGGAACGTGAGGACTCGATTTGTAGGAAAAATTTTGCTTTGCCAGCTTAGCTGACCTTAAGTACCAGATTCCCACAGGAAAACATAGTTATGGAATCCAGATAGAAAGAGGCACCTTTCTCTGACTTCTTTGTACTGATTCATCTGATTTAAGAGATCTTGCATGAACAGCACAGGAATCTCCAGCAGCTCTCCTGCTGTCTGTGGAATGCCAACTTGGACATGGAACAGAACTCAAGTTATTTAGAGGTCTGGCATTGCTCCACTCATTTAAGCAAAGTTTAAATCCCTTTTTATAAGTTCAGGCCACCTGTAGGGCTTTGATTTTACCAAATCAAAAAATCTACAGAATATGGAGCTTACCTGGAGGTGATGTGACAGTGAACACCAGTCTCCAGTTTGTACCTGTGCTGGAGACAGCCAGACTGGAAAACTTTGCACATCCATCTATGACCTGCACTTCGGTGAGCCCTAGAGAGTCAAAAAAAAAATCACATTGCAATTAGCAGCACCCATCTAAGTACCACTTAAGGACTGCAGACAATCCTTGTGACTTCAGATAGGCTAAATTCATTGTCTATCCTAATCATAAACGTTGCATCTAACCACAGAAATTTCACACAGGGTCAACTCTTCAGAGGAACTTGCGAAACAAATTCCTGAGGGATTGGAAGACTTTTCTAAATATTAGTTCTTTGAGCTCGTTGTGAAACGGCATTTACTGTACATCGTGAGGGTCTAACATGAAAACAAATGTTAAGAGGATCAAGCAAAGATAATAGGATGTCCTAGAAAGTTCCAGATGCTCACATTTATGATTTAACTCATGCCTTGTGTGACTAAGTGCATTACCAAGGTTAGGAGAGTGTTAATGAGAGACTATTATCTGTCCTAAAGGGATGGTCCCAAGGAATCAGCCACTGTAACTAAGGGAAGAGCTGACTGTTTAACTCTTTTCTGGAAGGAGTTCCACCTCATCATTGGGGCATATTCCCTTCTGTCCTACTGTTAGATATCTTTGAATTTTTCTCCAACTCTGTCTGAGGCTTTGAAAGGTATTTGGCCACAAAAACTGTCTATGGTGACTGCCGTGAGATAGCACAGAAACCTGGCAGGGGAAAACTCCGTGGGGAACAATAAAATAAAACCCAGGAGAATGAGTTTCTCCATCACTTTCCCTCTTCTTGAGAGCTATCAGGGAATGTATTCTGACCTGACACACTTGCCATGGTTGTTATTTTTGTAGACTCTTTCTAAAAGTTATAATTTACTTTGCAACTGGATCCCCATTTTATTGTGTGTGTCTTTGAGCACCAGCCTAGTCCTGGCCTTTGAGTGATGCTGACCAGGTCTGGTCTGCATTCAGGCTCTTGGGGTGAGAGGAGTGAAATCCTAAAGACTGACAAATTTCCAAATGTTGGTTCAGGTGGGGGTGAGATGCCAGAACTTCCTTAGGATGCTGGACTTGCTCCAGTGATCACAAACACAGACTTTTGCCTGCTGAAAGACAACATATCATAACTATTTGCTTTATGAAGCAGGTGGCTTGCCATTTTATTGCAGTTAAGCAGCACAGGTGAATGGGCATAAAGCTGAATGTGAGGAGGACATTTCTTCTCTGACATTCTCATGTTCAGGATATTGAACAATGTGGTGAAATAGCAAGCTCTTAGGCAAAAGCATGCCAAGTATTAATTATTTAGCAACAAAAAAAGACACATTTTCCCCTCTCTATGATTCTGGTACTGTTTAATTGCTAATATGTACTAGTTTTGACTATCTATATGGGTTTATTCTATTTTTGTATAGCAACTAACACACCAAACCTCTAATTTAATTGTATGTCTCCAGGATCAGCTGGAGTGAAATAGATAGATAGATAGATAGATAGATAGATAGATAGATAGATAGATAGATAGATAGATAGATAGATAGAACTGATTTATAAATAACCAGTAATTTATGCTATGAATAGGCTTGATGGGGATGTGACAATCTAGATTTCCTTAATTGCTCCAGCCAAAACCTGGCTTATTTATCTACTACACATGTGATCTTCCTTATACAGAATCTGCATGGACTACCAAGATTTTCTTGGCTCTGATACCCACTGTAATATGGATTTTACAGAGGGTCTTGTCAGCTATGTTCAAATACTTTATAATTGCCATTTCTAGTCGGTGATGAAGTCTGGAGTGCTGTACTGTACTTCTCAACAGAGACTGTCTCAGCTTTCGGGCACATATGCTTCAAAGCCCAGAATATTACAGATATATATGGGAGTCTTCACACAGATCTCTCAGGCAAGCTGGTATTTAACGTAGAAGAAGCTAATTTGGAGCTAAACTGCTTTCCACGAGGCAGTTTGGCTGCTGTCAGATGCAGCAGCCTCAGTGTGTGAGACAGGACCCATTACCATTAAATGCTGCTTTCATGTGCCTGGAAAGACGGCAGCAATAAGGACGTTTGTCAAAGGAAAAACTGCAGCAAACTATTACATGCAGAACATCTGTACTGTGCAGCTCTTGCCTTACTGGAGTTTATTGACTATTAATTTGATGCATGTATCTTTTAAGGAATGTGTAGTGCACTTCTCGTCAGTGACTTTCTCTTTTTTCCCACCATTCTCTCTTTCTCTCTTTCTTTCTCTCTTTCTCTCTTTCTTTCTTTCTTTCTTTCTTTTTCTTTCTTTCTTTCTTTCTTTCTTTCTTTCTTTCTTTCTTTCTTTCTTTCTTTCTTTTTCTTTCTTTCTCTTTCTTTCTTTCTTTCTTTCTTTCTTTCTTTCTTTCTTTCTTTCTTTCTTTCTTTTTTTCTTTCTTTCTTTCTTTCTTTCTTTCTTTCTTTCTTTCTTTCCTTCTTTCTTTCCTTCTTTCCTTCTTTTTTTCCTTCTTTCTTTCTCTTTCTACCTTTCCCTCTCTCTTTCTCTCTCCCTTTCTCTCTTTATTGTCTTTCTTGTCTTTATTCTCTCTCTTCCTTTCTTTCTTCTCTTTCCTTTCTGCCTTTTTGTGTTCTTCTATTTCTTTTTCCTTCCTTCCTTCCTTCCTTCCTTCCTTCCTTCCTTCCTTCCTTCCTTCCTTCCTTCCTTCCTTCCTTCCTTCCTTCCTTCCTTCCTTCCTTCCTTCCTTCCTTCCTTCCTCCCTCCCTCCCTCCCTTCCTTCCTTCCTTCCTTCCTTCCTTCCTTCCTTCCTTCCTTCCTTCCTTCCTTCCTTCCTTCCTTCCTTCCTTCCTTCCTCCCTCCCTTCCTCCCTTCCTTCCTCCCTTCCTCCCTTCATCCCACTGTCAGCCAGTAGCTGATCCAATAACTTGTGTCTCTTCCAGAGCTAAGAAGTTTAGAAACATGCCCTGAAAAAGGCAAGAAAAGCAGAAGAAAAGACCAAATGATTTTTTTTTTTTTAAATCTATAAACCTGGAACTACGATGGGATAGGAATAATTTCTGATTAAAAGAAACAGGGATTGAAAGGGGAGAAGTTCTGATCTACAGCATGAATGCCACTTATCTTTTCCAAATGGGAACTTTTCAAGCCAAAACTAACACACAAATGGCTTTTCTGTGAACAAAATACTTTATCTGCAACAGGAAACCTCACTTCTCATTTTGTGTGGTTTTTGCCTATATTTAAATATTTTAGCAATGAAAATTAGCATGTGTTATAATCAGTATAATTTCCACTTTCTAGTTTACCAGCATATGATCTTCCCCAGGTTTTTGGTTCAGCACTCTGCTTAAACAAGGTTCTCTATCTAAGCATGTTCATATAACCTCAAGGGAAATGCTCACATGCTTAGAGTTAATCCTGAGTTCAGGTCTTTTAATAAATGAGGACCAGAAGGGAAACATTTAGATCCCTTGTGAAGAAAAAACCCCACATTTTCACATTAAAATATGCTAATGACAAACAATAGGCAATTGTTTCTGTCTGTGCTTGGCCAGATCCTTTGCTGGGATAAACAGATTGTAATGGACTGTAAAGAAATTGCCCTAAATACCATAAACTGGAAACTAAATGTTACTATTTCTAATTCTTCTTTCTTTCCTTTTTGATCCCAGATATGTCTTTTCAAGACAAACTACTGGATGTACTTCCTTTAAGCTACTAGAGCACAAAAATACCTTGTATGAGCTTTTTTTCTCTTTCTGTAGCATATGACTGGGCAGTTCACCAAACTCCCACTGCAACCTTCTGTTTCCAGCCCAAAGACTAGTTTTCAAACTCAGTCTTTCTCAGGGAGAACTAAATTTATCCCCACCATTCTGCACAGCTGCTTTGCCATAACCCCTGATATGAGAAAAAAGTCCAAACCTTTCAGCACAGCCTCGGAGGAGCCCTTGAGATGAGCTGACACAACCCAGGGTTCTGAAGGAGGCCCCAGTTTGTCAACTCTTTGACCCTGGGAGGAGGAACAAAACAGAATAATTAAGGTTTTGTCTCCTCAGCAAGAGGAAAGAAAGTTTTGGTGGTTTTAACAACTGTAATAATTTTTAATGACCGCTTGGAGGGCAGTTTGCAGCTACATGTCACGTGTTACAAAGTGCACCAGAACTCTTTAGGATGAAGTCACATCACAGAATGGGTCAGGGTGGAAGAGACCACAGTGGGTCATCTGGTCCATGCTCCTTGCTCAAGCAGGGCCATCCCAGAGCACGTGGCATGGGATTGCATCCAGATGATTCTGAAATATCTCCCATGAGGAAGACTCCACACCTTCTCTGGACAATCTGTTCAGTGCTCAGTCTCTGCACAGTAAAGAAGTTCTTGTTCATGTCCAGGTGGAATTTCCTAGACATCAGTTTCTGCCTGTGGCCTCTTGTCCTGTTTCTTGGCACCACTGAGCAAAGCCAGGCTCCATATCAAAAATGTCAAATGCCAAAATAGCACAGAATTAATAGGGGTATCCATCCACAGAGAGGCACATCCTACCTTTTTGTCCAGGAAAATGATTTTTGGCTGTACAGGAAGCTGCTTCTCAATTTCTCCATCTGAGGGTTGCACCTGAACAGAGATCTTGTAGGGTCTCACATACAGGCATGTTTCGGAGTGTTGTCTGCTTGTGTTTCTTTCACATGTAAATGAAAAGTAAAAAAGAAAAAAAATCAGAAAATTAATGTTATGAAAACACCCATCTTTACTCACAGAGCTAATTCCCATCTTGCCTAGGAATGACACTTTATCTTCTCTTCTTGTGATTTTCTACCTTACTAATGCAGGTGTCAGTATTCTGTTATGAATAGGAAGGAGCACTATATTAAACACATACTATTTTACCTCATCATAGCACTTTGATCCTTTGGGTGAGAAGAGTATGTATGAAATAGGATACAGCCTTCCTCTCCAAGAAGAAAGCAGCACCAAAATAACAAAATATCCTTTGGTTTTAATCCTCAGCTTACAGATGAAGAAGTGAGAAAAGAACAAAACAATTTTTTGTTTCCTGACCAAGGGAAAGATTTCCAGTGAAAACCTCTGAGCTCCTCTAAGAACAAAGTTTGGATTCCTCTACACAAAAACAGCACTTACAGGGCTTTCCTGCTTATCTTTATCCTGCCATCACCTTCATCATCTGTAAAGTCTGAATACGGAAATAAAGCAGTTACAGACACCCCCCTTGAAAGACATTGGTTTTTCCAAGCCTGAAATTTAAATTAGAGCATCCCAGGAGAGTGATTTTGCATTTGAATAAAGAATCAACACTTTATTCTGAGCCTGGATCATTTCCTTCCCTCTCCCAGTGCTTTGTATCATTTAGTATCTCATATATATATATAATTTATATATATATAAAATGCTCTAATCTGCAATTGCAATGAAGTGACTGGGTGTTTGGTATTGTCTTGAAATGAAAGAAGAAAAGCTATTCATTGATCTCTGGTGTTTGCTTAAAGGTGTTTACAAATACAAGATATATGGAGCATAAGTTTCCTTTGTTTTTAACTTATTTTTTCTAGTTTGTGTGTTTTTTCCCAGGGTATTACTCTGCATTGCAAACCAGAAATGGTTCATACTGCAGCTGATGGGAAATGCTGATCTGAATCACAGGTGCTGGAAAGATCAACTGAGGTTTTAAGGATATGTGCAGGCTCAAGAGGTAGCTCAAGGACTGAGGGTTCAGTTCTTATCTTGGTTCTTTTATTCTTTGTGTCAGTGGAAAAGTCTGAAAGGCAATGCTAGGTCTGAAATTCATGTCAAGGGCATCAACAAGGTGCTCTTATCCACCTTCTTCCACAAATGTGCATTCAGCTCTGTGACCAAAACTCACTGCAGGAACAACACACCAAGTCATCCCTGTTTTCCACATTTTCTGTGAGCTCCCTGGCTCCAGCTGTGCCCAGACAAGTTTAGGTCAGTCTTGTCATGGCTTCTTTAAGCCCCAAACAGTTTTGTTCCTCGTCTCAGTTTCTGTAAAAGTGACAACAAATAGGAAAAATGCCCTGACTCCACATCCCAGGCCCCACATGGTGAAACTGTGCTCACCTTGCACATGAAGGAAGGCTGCTGCAAAATGTGGATCTAGGAAGCAGTTCCCACTCCTTGAGGTGAGTAGAATCATAGAATGGTTTGGCTTGGAAGAGGCATTAAAGATCATCTTGTTCCACCGCTGCTGTCATGGGCAGCGACACCTTCCACTAGCCCAGGTTGATCCAAGCCCTGTCCAACCTGGTCTTCAATACTTCCAGGAATGGGGCAGCCACAGCTTCTCTGGGCACCCTGTGCCACCCTCACAGTAAAGAATTTCTTCTTAACATCTAATCTAAATCTTTCCTCTTTTAGTTTAAAACTGTTCTTCCTTTTTCTATCACTTTCTGGGAAAAGTAATGGCAAAGAAAAAAAACCAAAACACAAACAAAAGCACAAACAAACAAAACACACAAACAAACAAACAAACAAAAAAACTAGACATGGATGCTTAAAAACTGAAGCTTAAAAATGAATGCCTGCTTGCAGGCAATTTGAACAGGGCTAACACAGTAGGGAATGTGATGTTTATATCCCACATGGTCCAATCTGACCCATGCTGTGAGGGAGTCCCTGCCTTAGGATCCACCCCTGCACACAGCAAGTTATGTCCCTGCAAGTGATGTCAGTGTGGAGGAGGAGAAAGGAGCAGCCTGCTGCTCCCCTGGGGATTTGTGCTGGAAGGAAAATAAGCTTTTTCCTGGCATAGCTTTGCCACAGGGAGGTGGGAAGGACAAGCGTGCCTGTAGCCTGGCAAGGACAGGAGCAAAGACTTGCCTTCCTCCTGTGAGCATGAAGGACATGATGTTTGTCACTACCCTGGAGTCTCCTGCTGGGCAGGAGCAGGTTGTTTTGCAATTCCCTGCTGACAGGGAGCATCTTTGATGCTCAGTGCCTTGCAGCTCTTCTAAATGTGGGCACAGCAGGCTGCTGGTGATACCTTAGTCAGCAGGGATCCCAGGGATCCCAGATCCCATCACCATCAATGCCAACATGTGTCTGCTGAACATGCTGGGGCTCCACAGGAGAGCAAGTGCCTGTCCTTTAGCAGCAAGGAAGTTAGAGGGCATGGAAGGTCTGCTGCAGGGATTAAAACCTGATTGAGAAACTCAGTGGAGAGATTTGGGGCAGAGCAATGGAAGTGCCCCTGAAATCAAGGAGAACTTGCCATTTTTGTTATAATTACAATAATAACTATAATCACAGAATGATTTGTGTTGGAAGGGATCTTAAAGACCATGTAGTTCCAACTCCTCTGCCATGGGCAAGGACACCTTCCACTATCCCAGGTTGTTCCAAGCCCCATCCAACCTGGCCTTGGACACTTCCAGGGGTGGGGCAGCCACAGCTTCTCTGGGCAACCTGTGCCAGAGCCTTACCACCCTCACAGAGGAGAATTGCTTCCTCATATCTGATCTAATGTCATAATAACATGTCATCACAATAATGACAACAAAACAACAGTAATAGTAATGAGAATGATGATGGTGATAATAATAATAATAATAATCATAGCTACTATTATCAATTGGGTTCAAGGGGAAAGAGATTGGGCTGAGAGCCTGGGTCAAGGGTCCATTAAAGTTGATGGATACATGTCTACTAGGAAACTAAATAATGCCAAAAACAAAACATTGGCACTGACACATGATTACCTCTACCATTAAACTGTCACTCCATCACAAGCTCTGGTCTAAATCCAATGGCAAAGTCTAGAACAACTCCCAGATTATCTGGGAGCTAATACAGACAAGGAATACTTGCACTTGGCAGTTTGGATGAGGCCACCCTGAAATATATCAGCTGTCCTTGGTGCCAAAGAACACTCCCTGGCATATTTTATTTCCTATTAGACATTGAAACTAATTGAACAGTTTTCTGGGTATGTCTGCAATGCTCACATTGCAAAATTATTATATCCTTGGAAGGGGAAGGAAATGAGGAAGAATTCAGGTTATAAATAATATGTCAAAATGAATCATGACCCAGACAAAGAGATATTTTTTCTTTGTTTTTGAAAAACTCAAGATTGCTGGTGAATTCAAGGCAGGCTACAAGGAAGAAGATGCTGCAGCATGGACAGAGGATATGAAAGATGAGGACTCATGGAAGGCAAAGCAGGTACAAATTCCCTGGAAGGACTGTGAGAACTGTTGCCATCTTTGGGTGAGTGGGTTCTGATGTCATGTGATGATGAAATAAGCCAGACAGCAAGTACCTTTGCACTCTCAGCTACACTGTTAGAGCTTTGTATCTCTCTGCAGATCTTGTCATTGATTAATAGGGAAAGAAACATGAGCATCCAGAAGGCAATGAGGAGTCTGAGGTCATTCCTATTTTAAGCAAAAAAGATATTTGAAGGATGACTTTTATTTCCACAAATGTCCGTAATTTCCCACATTTCAGGAAGAAATCAAAGAGAATCAGAGTCCAGCTCCTGGCCCTGCACAGAACAGGCCCAAGAATCACATCATGTGCCTGAGAGCATTGTTCAAATGCTTCTTGATCTTTGGCAGGCTTGGTGCTGTGAGCACTTCCCTGGGGAGCCTTTTCCAGTGTCCAGCCATTCTCTAGGTGAAGAACCTTTCCCTGACATTTAACCTAAACCCCCCACAACACATTTTCATGCTATTCCCTTGGGTTCTACTGCTGGTTATCAGAGAGAAGAGATCAGTGCCTGCCCTTCCACTTCCCCTCGTGAGGAAGCTGCAGACCACAGTGAGGGCTCCCCTCAGTCTCCTCTTCTCCAGGCTGAGCAAACCAAATGATCTCAGCAATTCCCTGGATGACTTCCCCTCTAGACCTATTTTTAGGGCAACAAAGCTGGTGAAATATCTGGATGTGGGGTCATGAGAAACTTGTAGAAGGAGGAAGACTGAGAAGATACCTCAGATAGGAGAGAAACAGAATCATTAGTGACTTTCATTAATTGTTGTAGATGAGTGGAAATACTCCTATTTACAAAGCCAGGGGTGAAGAGCTAAGCCAGGCCTCGTCCATAACACACTCCCCAAGTTTACTGTGGGAGAAAGGTCTTTTATTAAATGTAAACAGCATCCCGCCGGAGGTCAGAGCTTTGCCGCTGCCGCGTATCCCAAGGTAATACCACTTTAAGCTCCACATAAACTCTTAAACAGTTTCTATCCTAAAACCAGACCGTAGGTGGTACAGTTTTTTACGATATGTTATAATAGTGCAATAAATCTGTTAGCTTAAAATCGAATCTCCGTGGCCTTTTAGAGAAATCATCATTAAATGCAAGGCCCTGTTAATGATGCCATCCCAGTGAAATTGTTTAATCTGCTAGGGGGGTGGAAGGTCACCAAATGAATTTTTTATAATACATCAACTTGACACGCAATAGGGAAAACTGTAATAGATAAAAGCAAAGGAAAAGGGCACTGTCTTCTTCTGATAGGTCAATAGCAGCCAAGAGAGTCACTCATCCACTTTTCCTTCACTACCGTGCTCCTTTTCCATTTAATATGGACACCCAATTAATACCTCAGCACCATAGACAACCTCATTTTAGGTGAATTATAGCAATTTCTTCCCCCTTCTCCGAAATGAAAGTGATCACAATACATCATAGCATTGTGCGAATTAACGTTAATTGATTCGAGTTACCAAGCATTGATGGGCCACTTCTATAATCTGGTCCTTATTGGGAGCTGGAAGGGATGGAGGGAAGATTAGATTGCATCCCCCGTTGCTTTGACGACGGCGGTCACCTGATGGCTTGTTAGACAGTTGTAGGCTTCTATTGCCGGCCCCAGTGGGGTCGTCAGTAAACTGGAGTGATGTCCAAACATCATTACACGCTGCTCCGATATTAAAGCAAAGGGATTAGCACCTTATTGCAAGCAACCTGGATTTGTCATTGTGCTGTCGTTATCCAATTTCCAGATGATAATGTGACTGTGGCCTGCGGGCACAAGGTCCTACAGCCAAACCAAGGTGCCTCTGTGTGTGTGAATATATATATATATGTATATATGTACACTTGTATACATGTATGCACATGCACACTTCCCCACAAAGACCCAGCAACCCAAGCCATTTAACCCTTTGCTCACCAGATTCCTGCTTAGCAAAGCATGTGGAAGAATTTTTCTCCCTTTCCCCCCCCCCCCACACAGCAGTGGTCAAGAGCGTGATGGAACAGCAAAACAGCCTGACCTGGGAGCTGACACAGGCGTCACTCACTCGAATGTCACAGCAGACAAGCTCTGCTGATGGAGGTGACATCACTCACATGTTAAATAAGGTGGAGTGGGGAAAGGATTGGTCCCTTGGAGATGTGGCTGGCAGCTCCTCTCTGCTGTTGTGCCTGTGTCGTGTAAATCATCCCTTATACTGCAGGTCTCAGTAATTATTAAGAGGGAGAATGGATCCATGTGGGACATGAGCAAGGCAGGTTTTGTTTGACAGTGCTGGGGTACCAGTGCTAGGACCAGATCTCCTTCCAATGCTTGAGGAAGGTGATGGAGACACTCCCGCACATGTCCAATCAGCAGTAACTTCTGGGGGAACACTGGAATTGGGAATAGCTTCTCTTGAGCTGATCCTCTTCATTTTTAACTGAGATGTAATAACACAAACCCTTCAATTTCAAAGACCCACACTGATGTGGGGAACATATAGCAATGTACCCCTCCTTTGTCCCACAGAGACCTGCAAAGTTCCATGCTCCTTTTCTCGAGTCTCTCCTAACCTCTGCACATTCCTCCTCCTCTGCTCTCTGTTCTCCTTTCACCCTACCTACCTGCTGCTCTCATCCTGCAGAGGAACCAGTTGAATTTTGGAAGGCCATTGTCAGAGCAAACTGTGGTTTTCATCACGGTTACATGGTGGGTAGGACTTCTAGTCATCTGATTCTTTAAATTCAAAGGAGTCATCTTTGAATGGGAATGACAGTTTTTACGTAGGTTTACCATGCACAGCAGAGACTAACAGAAATTTAGTTTAAAATTTAAGCTCAGAGGTGAAATGTATCTTAGTGACAGACCCTTTAGCCCCTGCACTGTCAGTAGGTTTCCTGACCAGGAGAGCAGTGGTGAAAAACTATCGTCTGATTTGCAGTGGCAACATGAACTTCCATGGCTGTTATAGAAAGGTAGCTGAAAGATTTGTTTTAAAACTTGAAAGGGAAATACGGGTTCACAAAAGAATCATGCACAAAGGGGCAGACTGCTCTGACTGATTTGGGCATTTTCCCCCTAAAAACCAGACAACTTTATGGACAGACATCATATTTTGTTCTTGTTTCGAACAGTTCCTTAGTGAAAAACCTTTCTGCTTGAGCTGCAGGTCGATTCCTCTACTTATCATGAATGCAGGTCAAAAGATGCCCTCTCAGTTTCCCCTCTCTGAATTCAATTTGAAGAAAAAATGCTAAAATAGTAGATCTGGGGCCTAAGATCTATATAGTTAAAGACCTTATGTTGCATCATCGTCCCTGGTATGACTGTGCCTTCCTGACACTGGCAATTCAGCTTTGATGTCCAATTTCAGTTCCACCAGAACAAAACTTTACCAAAAGGCTGTGTGATGAAAAAATTCCCTTTCTTAGGCCCATAATGACTCCTTGTAAACTGTTTCCAGGTACATTGTCACTATCTTCAGTGAGGGAAGGTGAGTCTGAGTCTCTGAGCTCATGATGACCAACTACCCCTTTTGAACCACATCACCACTACTCAGTTTCCCAGTATGAAAAGAATTATAAACTGAGATCAAAATAATGAAATTCATCTGATTCCCAAAGTGCAACAAGATTACACAGTTCTATACAGTATAAGACTCTCTTTTCATCTATTAACCTTCACTTTATTCTCATGAAATTTCTTATTCTGTTTCTCCTATAAAAATCCCAATACAGAATCCTACGCTTTTGATTAGAAACCCTCAAGGTTATTCATATGCATTTTTACACTGTTTTAATAGACTGCTAAATGAGATATTGGCCACCTTAACTATACCCAAACTACTAATAAATAAATAAATAAAATTCAGAATATGGCTTTGGCCATGTGGTTGGGGGGGGAAAACAAGTCGTGAAAATATTATTGAATGGGAAATGGCCTTTTTCCAGTTCTATTGCAAGATTCTTCCAGTTTATTATCTGAGGAGGAACCTAATCCTTTTTTTAAATGCAAATTTACTTCTTGATACCTTATACTCATTTATTCCTATGCTGTCATTGTCCATCAGTGTCTAGAGATTCCTCTCTAGTATATTTATTCCTCCAAGGTATCTTCACAGATAGGACAATATCTCCCCGGATTTGCTTTGACAAGTTAAACAGGTTCTTTACTAAGTGGCTCTATGATTCTATTCCATTTTCATGATTATCTTAAATGTGCTTCCCTGTACCTATTTGAACTGAGTTAGTCCTGTTTGCACATGAACAGGTGAGATTGACACTTTCTCCACAAGAATATGTCCTTTACATTGTCCCTGTGAACATCTGACCTAAAATGAACTAAGTTTAATTTAAAGGAGATTTTAAGGTTGGGTTAAAATCCGAGTATCATCTTTTCCACACCTTCACTTCAGGGATATGTGGCAGATAAAACCTTGATAGAACCTCAAATGCTGCAGTAGCCGCAGCTCTGACATGGGGATTTTTAGCATCCTGCCTTTGCCTGCTCACCAAGGGAAAAGTTGGATCCCTACACAGGAAAGAAGTTGTCATGTCCCTTCTATAAGACCCTGTGCAAATCCATACCCCAGCCTGCCTGAAACCTGCCCAAAGGTTACCAAATCCAAGCACTTTGTGTCAGTGTCAGAATTCATCTCATTTGAAGCTCTAGCCGTGTCTGCCTGTGTATGTGCCATGTGACACAGAGAATTAGTGATAATATCTCATTTAGTGCTCTGCATGAGCATTGCTGTTGGAATGAGCAGCTCTTTGATGATTTCCTTCCCTTTTATTCCTTGCTGTGAGTCTCAAACACCATTATTTCCTGCACACGCACAGTTTTTCAGAGGCTACCCCAAACTTAACAAAGAAATATTTCAGTTTGTAGCAGTTTATAAGTCCATCAAAATGGAGTAAAGTACCCTGCTCTAGTGTGGGGATATGGACTAAATGGCTTCTGGAGAATGTTCAGAATAATATTTCTTATTTTGTAAAAAGGCACTTGCACACACACACACACACAAAATACATCCACTGTTGTGCTCTCTTATTCTTTCATATTTATACTGATATTAGAAAAATTTTCAAAACATAGATTTCAGTCTGTAAATACATCACAGTAAATGTTACACAGAGGTATTCACAGGAAGATAGATAAATTTTGTGATAGACATCTCTGACTCTCCAGCTGTGCACAACTACAGCAGTCACAGCAATCACTTCTGTCTTCTCTTGACAAATTAATGAGCCGTGCTTGAGGTGACCCTAACAAAGGAGTTAAATTAAAACCATGTGGAAAAGCACTTCAAATCATAACAGGCAAGTCATTTTTTTAAAGGCTTGGCAATGTATATACTTTGATATACACACTTACTGACTAGATAGCTGGGAACAGCAGGGATTCCAAGGCTCCCTTCAGCCTCACTCTCCTGGGCTGCAAAGGTGAACATCCAGTCTGTGCAGATTGAAGATCTTTTTGTTGTTGTCTCATAGAATCACAGAATCATTAAGACTGGGAAATATCTCTAAGATCATTTAGTCCAACCAATAACCTGGCACCACCGTGCTCACCACTACACTGTTGCCCCAAGTGTCACATTCACATGGCTTTTGAACACTTCCAGGGATGGTGATTCCACCACTGCCCTGGGCAGCCCACTTCAGTGCCTGACTATCCCTTTAGTGAAGAAATGTTCCCTAATATCCAATCTAAACCTCTCCTGGCTCCACTTGAGGCCATTTCCTCTTAGCTTGTCACTTATTATCTGGGAGAAGAGACTCCACCTCGCTGCAACCTTCCTTCAGGTGGAGAAAGATAATGATGCCAGAGGAGTCACTTGACTGAAAACACAGGGAGATGGGCCAAGCAGGACTGCAGGTTCCGTGTATATCTGACAGCCCAACTGAGTTTTGTACCACTCAGGGATGAAAGCAGAAAAATACACTGGAATACTCATTCTGACTTGTAATCCCAGTCCCATTATCCTTGCCCGTGCCAGCAAAAAGAGACAGATAGACAGTGGGGATAGTACATGTCCCAACAGGAAAGCCCTGATTTCATTTCATAAGTTATCTGTGGCTTTATTGCATCAGAAATGTCAGCCATGAGTAATTCCAGAAAAGCTATGACTGATGGGGAGCAATAAATAACACTGCAGAGGGGCCTGAGCAGCTGAGGGTGGATGAGAACTGAGCTGGCCCATGACCTGCTGATCTGAGTGTTCTCTTCATTATATATCCCAGGTCTTCCCCTAATTGGGACAGGGAATCTATGGCTTCAAGTTAGCACTATTCGTGTCCCTGCAGTAAAACAAGCTCTTCCTAGGGACCTCTCCTGGTCCTTGCTGCTTGGATTTTTTTCACAGAGCATGCACAGACTGGAAGACAAACCTCAGCTGGGAGAGCAGTCCCAGTGTGGAGATGTCATTTGTGCCTGAAAAAAGGCTGCCTTGAGGTTTCTTTGATGGCACACAGATCTTCCCTCCTTTGGGTGATCTCTTGGGACCATGTGATTGGGATGGTAGAAATAATAGCATCATGGAATGACCTCAAAGATCATCTATTTCCCGCCCCCTGCCATGGGCAGGGACACCTGCTATCCCAGGTTGCTCCAAGCCCTGTCCAACCTGGCCTTGGACACCTCCAGAGTGAGGCAGCCACAGCTTCTCTGGGCAAACTGTGCTAGGGCCTCACCATCCACTGCAAAACCTCATATGTCACTTTTCTGCTGTCCCATTTTGCAGTGTCCTACAGTGTAACACAAACACCCCCACTAACAATAGTGATGTTAGTTCTGCTGATCAGAAATACTGTGTGCCTTCAGAATTTGGCCCTGATTTGAGATTTGTTCTTGCAAATAATATTTTATCACTGTGCTTAATACAACACCACAACAAAAACCCTCAGAGGAAAAAAAAAGGTATAAAACTAAAGACAACAAAACCCCACACACTTGGAAGCAACAAACCAAAACCAAAACCAAACCAATAAAGCAAAATAAAGATTCCTACAATCACAGGCCTCTGTCCACATTGTGAGTGACTCTCTACTACAAGCCACACAGTGTTTAGTACAAAAGTTAAGCATGTCAATAGTAGTTTGTATCACTGGCAGACATCAGGATGGTACAGGGGTCAGCAGTAAATGGTAGAGGATATGGTATTAATTAGAGAGAGTAAGTCTTAGACAAATCCAATTTCTTTCTTGCATAGATGGAATAGGCTTATACTTGGGTAAGGCTCAGTAGTGCACAACATCAAAAAATAACATTATGCAATATCAAAAGAGTACACAATGAGGTTGCCAAACATCAAATCCCATGTCCCCTATTAAAAACAGATGGGATATTACCTTTTTCATATTACCCATATGCTTTTAATACAGAGTCAGGATCTGAGGCTGAAATACTCTGCTGTCTGCTCCCACCCCAGCCCTGCTCCTCACAGCCTGCTCTGCAAGCAGGGGATCCCATCTGGGCTGTGCAAATAGTGGCTGCAAGAGGCTGAAAAGAGCAAGATGGGGACAGAGGAAGGAGGGATAGAAAGGATTGTTTCTTGGGCTGTGGAAAGGGCTGTGGAAAAGAGGAATTGACCTTTGAAAAGTGAGTTTTGGTATAGAATATCAATAAAAAATTAGTATGTACAAAACTGACCAAAAACTTGGTAACTGGTAGAGCTCAAAAGAGAGCTCCAAGGGGAAATTATTGTAAAGCTAAGGAGTGTCCTGTGTTGTTCTGTCAATTATGGAGAGAAAACTTGAACATGGGCACCTAAATCATGTGGGATGCAAGATCTGGGTGAACAAACTGAATGAATCAGGTTCTGGAAACCTAGAACTGAAAAGGAAACAGATAATACATTGAGCATAGAGAAGACTAGGAGCTCTCTTATTTCTATGGGAAAATGGGAAAATAGGATCATTGAATTGTGCCAGTAAAAATGGCATTTAATAGCACTTTTGTGTATGGTACTGACATCATAGAATACCAGGTTGGAAGGGATCTCAAGGATCATCTGGCCCAACCTTTCTTGGGAAAAGCATGGCCTAGACAAGGTGGCCCAGCATCCTGTCCAGCTGCATCTCAAAAATGTCCAACACTAGGGAATCCATCATGAAGGAAAAGTGTGAACTTGCCTTTATGTACATTTCTGAAAGGATTCAGGAAACAGAGACAAAGAGGGAAACACTCGCAAGAACTCAGATCTTTCAATTTTTTCCAGAGCAGTCAGTGAAGTGATTTGATTACTCTTGAGGTATCTGGAGGAGGAGGAGGAAGAGTCAATGCCCAGAAACTCATTGATGTAAAAGTGGAGGAAACAACAAGAAGCTCTCATGGGAAGCTGGAGAGAGAGAGGTTCCCAAGAGAAAGTGGGTGAGTGTTTGTGACATCAAGAACAAGGATAGCATCCAACATCTAGGCACACATTCTGGCATTGGATGAGTCCAGCTCTTATAGCTTCTAGACCAGATGGTTTTCTGTAATTTTAGCCAAAAAGAGAGTTCAACACTGTAGTATCAAAGTGAAGAGCAGTGGCCTGTATCATGCAGGAGACTGAAATATGAGATTAAACAGACTTTTCTGGCTCTTAAATTTTAAAACTATATGAATAAAGGTTTAGACCTATAGATTAGATGAGGCAACAACTCATCTTTAATAACACATCTCTGCTGCAACATTAATTTGTAAATATTTATAGATTTAATTGCTTAGAATTTAAGAGCTGTGACAGTCTGAATTTCTCTGAAAACACTGACTTTACCCAATACTTTACAGCTGCAAGGCAGACTCACAGTAATTCTGTTCCTGGTTAAAAGCCTCATGGACATCTCTGCACTACAGAGATTCATTAGAATAACCTGGTAGTTCCCACAGAGGAGTCCAGCTAGTACTTGGGCATAGCTCTGTCTTCAGAGAATCATTCAATGCTTTGGGTTGGAAGGGATCTTAAATATCATCTCATTTCAACCCTCCTGCCATGGGCAGGGACACCATCCCCTAGACCAGGTTGCTCCAAGCCCCATCCAACCTGGCCTTGGACACTTCCAGGGATGGTGCAGCCACAGATTCTCTGGGAAAGTCATGGAAACTTTATGTGTTTCAGCATGGGTAGTCATATTTCAGCCAATGGGGAACTTGTTTAATGAGCAGATCGAGTGGATAAATTGATTCACTACACTTAAATCAGTATCTGATGATGATGTATCTGACACTTACCTCCTGTTACCTTCTGCTGGGGACAGCAAGCCAGACTGAGTCACCATTAAGGTCTCAACTGGCAAGCCAAGGCCTCTCTGAAGGTCTCCAGTTTGATGAGTGTTGATAATTGTTCTGGCCAAACTCTTTAAGCTGTCGCTTGTCAGCTCATTTCTTGGATGACGAGGCGGATCACCAAGTTCGATGATCAGCACCCTGGACGGACCAGCTGTATCAGGTGGCTGCAGAGCTCGGGTGCTCGCTGGTTGCCTCCCCGCTTCCTGTGAGCCATATCTGCTGTGAAAGGCTGTGCAAAAGGCCATGTTAGGGCAGTGATACTTCTTTTTGCTGGCATTGGCTGAGATTACCTTCAACATGCTTTCACCTCCCAGCGCACGATGGACTACTCTGACTTGGTCATGGCCAACCTTCAAGAAATCAGCCAGTCGACGTATTAGAGTTGCCTCATCTTCTTCCCCAACAGACTCAGTTACAGTGAAAGCCACAAGAAGGGAGAGGCCAGCAACTATTTCTACAGCTTCAGTCTCATGGAGGAGAACATAGAGGAGATTGTCCTCAAAGCTGAAGTAATTGGCTCCTGCCTCTTCATTCAGTGAAAAAGAAGATGGGTTTGGAGAGACGTATTTGCCTTGAATGAAAACACGAAGGCTGAGTGGTTCATTGTAGAATATGGCCATGGGCAGCCTGGTTGTGTTTTGGCCGCTGAGGAGGAAGAGTCTGAAAGCCAGAGGTGGGAGGTCTGGGAAGCAAACCGTGGTGAGCTTGGGGGATGGCAGCACAGAAAATAGAGTAGAACGATGCTCTGTGGGGTAACACCAAGTGTGTGAAGCCACGTCACTGAAGGTGTCCATAAAGCTGCCAGTCATTGTTACCACTGGGAACAGTCTCTGGCTGTCCACACTGGAGTCCAGGATTTCTAGGATGACAAGAGCATGATCTGTCTGTTTGCAGAAGTAGCCTTGTACTGAGGGCTTGAAGATGCACTTACTGTCATCTCTGTAAATTCCTGGAAGAGAATAAAGGGAAATGAGGGGGGGGGGGGGGGGGAAATTGTTTTGGACATCATCTCAACATTTTGTTTTACAGTTGCTTATTTTCCCACTTGAAGCTCAAAGTCACTTTTGTCAGGGCTAAAATTTTACGTAATTTTAAGAGAAGCCTGAACACTAACAGATGTTAAGAACCTTCACACACCACATCTACTTCTATGGGTTGAAAATGGTTGAAGACTGCTAACAGACAGAAAAGCATCACACATGCTTACCTCATTCTTTAGATATCAAATTTAGATTGTCCTTTGATCTGATCCAGCACTACACCCCTATGTCCTCATGTCTTATACATTCTACTGGTTCTAAGCCTGTACATGGCAACAAATCAGGGCTTGACTGCAATTCTCTGGGAAGATAATTTAAATCTCCATGAAGCCATCCCATCCCACTCACAGGGATTGCATTAAACAAACAAACAAACAAACAAAACAAAAAATCACCAAAATAAAAAAACCAAGCCAAACCCCAACAAAAAAAATCTGAACAAACAAAACAAATAAACAAGCCAAAACAAAACAAAAAATAACACATAGAAAGGACCAGAATATTATTATCTCCTCCAGTGATGACATCATCAAGTTTTAGAGATAGAAGAAAGCACCAGATTCAGATACCTACAAATAGTGGAGATTCTTACACATGCTCCAAGCATCTAAACTCCCACTGCAGTCAGTGGAGATCTGAAGTTTAAACCATTTGCCCACAGGCAGACATCGAGATTTGCATGGGATGCCCTGAGGGACCTGAGACATGTGACACAGGGTCTACAGAAGATTTCTGCCCTGCTAGGATGGCAGCTGGAGGGCTGGTGGGACACTCCACAGCAGCAGAAAATAAGCTAAGCACACACTTGTGGTAACTGAAGCATGCCCAATTCCCCAGCCATCAGCACAGACAGAGCAGTTTAAAAACATGGAGTTCACCCTAAAAGACTTCTGTTTAGTCATCTGGATTACACTTTACTATCCTATGACTTTATTGACCAGAGGTAGAACCTGCCACTTGAACACAAGTGCATAGTGTCACCTGGACTTCTTTTGGTAGCTGCAACATCTGTAGATATAACACACAGTCGATGGGAGTGCAAAAGCATAACACTTTATTCTTTTGCTGAATATAAAAGAAGCCAAAACCCTACATATATGTCAGAATTTGCCACTAAATCCCCTCCAGAGTGTCTGTGGAGACAAGTCAAGAGGATCTTTTATGGAAAGCTCTGTAAAAAAAAGACATAATTCACACAGTCTTCTGAGTTAGACTGATAGAATCACAGAATGGTTTGTGTTGAAGGGACCTCTAAGAACATCTGGTTCCAACCACCTGCCCTGCCATGGGCAGGGACACCTTCCACTAGAGCAGTTTGCTCCAAGCCCAGTCCAACCCAGCCTTGGACATTTCCAGGGATGGGGCAGCCACCAGTTCTCTGGGCAATCTGTGCCAGGGCCTCACCACCCTAACAGGGAATGATTTCTTCCCAATATCCCATCCAACGCTGCCCTCTGGCAGTGGGAAGCCATTCCCCCTTGTCCTGTCACTCCATGCCCTTGACCAAAGTCCCTCTTGCAGCCCCTCTAGGTACTGAAAGGTGCTATAAGTTTACAGTGTACTCCATCTGACCAAATATAGGTCTCTGCTTTAAGATGAGAGAAATTGTGCCTCAGGCTGTAATGATGAGATCATCACTGATTATAAAGAGAGAACAAAAGTAAGAGTTCAGACACGGGCACCAAAAACATAAACATTTCTGCCTGGAGCATCTTAGGAAAAGATATGTGTTTCTGTTTTTCCTTCCTCTCTTCAAAATAAAATCAAAGGAGGAATTTGCTGTGGTAGCCAGCTAGAATCCTCCTTCCCTCACCTAGCCTGCCCCTTCCTTAGTTAGCTGAGCTCACAAACATGTTGGGCAAAGTGTGGCCAATGTCTCAACTATCTGTGCTCCTCATTCAGCACCTTCATGGACACCTATTCAAATCAGATCAAACACAAGGGACAGCAATATCCTTGAGAGTCACAAACTTTTGGATGAATAAAAGGACTTTCCCCTTATCAAGGACACATTATATGAAACTTTCTGCTAGAGAAAAATAGCAGACTCCTGGAAAAGAAATGAACTATGAGAAAAGTTGGATGGAGCTCTGAGCAACCTGGTCTAGTGGAAGGTGTCCCTGCCCACAGTAGAGAGGATGGAACCAGATGATCTTTAGGGATCCTTCTATTCCAAACCATTCTATGATTCTATTAAATTATTATGGGGTCTGCCTTCAGTTACATCTCAATGCCTGGATCTTGCAGACACCTATTATCTGTTTCAAGGGGAATCCTCACGTGCAGACCATGGTCTGGGAGCATTTCCCAGAACAAGGTGTCACTCTGCATGTCACCGAGGGGAGCAATAAAATTACATAAATGTTGAGCTCTGTTCAGGGAGGATGTTCCATGAGAGAGGATCTCTGCAGAAGCCCCTATTTGTAGACACTAGCTTAGGATTTTGCTTCCTTGTCTTGTCTTTCCCTGTTGGTTTTTTTTTTTTTTTTTACTTTATCACTGCAAGTATTTTGCTCTCGGTGTTTGCTGGGGGCAAAGGGAGATAGAGAAGCAGTTCCGTTCAGAAACAGAAGTAGAAACACTGAGCTTGGAGACATTCGGCTTTGTCCTGGAGCACTGGGAGGATGTGCCGGCAGCCAGCCCACAGAGCCTGACAGATCCCATCCTCTGCTCTCCTGGAAATACCCCATCTCCCCCTTCTCATGTCTACAAATAGGATTTGCTGATATTTTGAAATTTCCCAGGACTTTCCTTTGCCCTGCCTGCCTTGCAGAGCTGGCTGGCTCATTTTCCTTCACACACACACACACACACACACACACACACTCTCTCACACCCATGTACACACACGCATCGTTGCTTGTCCCCTTCCAAATGGCCTTATCTGCCAGTCACAATTTCTGCAGCCTGCAATTTCGATCACTTTTAAATGAAACCCATGCTGGCCTTAGTAATCATAATGTCATTTACAATTTACCACAAAACACGTTTATTCAGTTAGTAGCACATTGGAGAAAGAGAACTCCATATGAACTCGCCACTGAAGCCCTAATCTGATTATTTCCTCATGAAAATCCAAGCAGGGGTGCTTGTAAGAGGGTTCTGAGAGGAGAAGGAAAAAAGTGAGTCCTGGCCACAGCTGACTCTCATAATCAATGGGAGTAGATAAGTGACGAGGCGTGTCAGGGCCAGCAGCTAATCTGCCCTGGGGCTTTCCTCTAAAAAAGGCCAGAGTGGACAGGACTTAATAAATACTGAGTGACCACTGAATATTGAGCTGACATGTGCTATTTACATTGGCGATGAACAATAACGGTGATAAATTCCAGGAGCATCCCCCCCCCTGCAATGGGGGAAATCAGATTAAACAGGTTCTATTTGTACGTGGGTTTGCACACACATTTGTGCATGTGAGAGGGGGGACAAAATGGGGGAAAAAGAATCAAGCACAAATGGGCAGGAAAGATGGAGAAGGTGTTCATATCTGTAGCAATGTGTTCATGGATGAGGTTGAACGTTGTGCTGGGATCTTTATGCACTCAGGCAGAGGACGAGGGCATGAGTGTTTTGGGCACACACACAGGCACTGTTCCATGCAAGGAGAGAGAAATGATACTTGGAGAATGTGTGTGCTCACCCTCTGCAGATAATTCTTTAGACTTTGCTTTCTGCAGCTTCCCCCCATCATCAAGCCAAATTTATTATTTATTTATATCCATCTGCACACACACATAGACACAGCAACATCTATATCTAGATGAGACTTCAGCACTCAGGTTGCTTCTAGGGCTCCTGACAAATATTAACTTTGTGTCAATATTTGTCCTTCCTGTCGTGAAATGAGGATTTTCCACCTCATTTCACATTTGAAAAGAAAAATGTGCCGAGGGGGTCCTCTTTGCTCAGGAAAAAAACCCACCACCACCATCACCATCTCATATCCTTTATTTAGAAAAATGGAGAAGGGTGGAAGGAGGGAAGAGAATTTTTTAAAATAGATGTTTTGACTGAAAGGCACGCAGAGTCCTTTGCAAGTCTCCTGCCTTTTCCCTGCTTCCCCGACGCCAAATAAATAAAATAAAATAAAATAAATTCTACATTTAAAATTGAATGAAATACATCAACATTAATGATTTTCCCCTTCAGGTTAACACCACCATTTGCTTCAATAATTTTTACCCATTTCGTGATAGATTTCACAATTCATGGTACAAGGAAAAATAGAGTCTTTTTTTTGACAAAAACAAAAGGGAGTGTCAGTTTTTTATCAAAATAAAATAAATCTCTCACAATTTTCTTTCCATCTGACTGGATTTGCCCGTCAGTTATTTCTAATTTAACTACAATTATAGCTACAAAAAAAATAAAAGCGAGGAGGGGAGGAAGGGGGAGGGGAGAGATAAATGGGACACTGTTTAGAAATTGCAATTCCTTGGCCTTGGGCTGGCCAGCACATATCTTTGCTGAGGGGGAAATATTCATCAGCATTAACTGTTCCTTTTGACCTGCTGACATTCAAATGGGAAATAAAAGAAAATTTAAGAAAAAAAAAAGGGTCCAGCAATAGCACCTCAGAAATCTAAAAAAAGGAAATTATTCTGAGGTTAGTTGTTGCTTTTTGTTATAGGAAAAGTTTTCCATGTTTCTTGAGTTCAGATGTTCCCTGTAAATCATTTTGGTCTTGATTTTCCTGTCTAACCCCTTTAACAAGGTCTTCATGCCTACACACTCATGCTGTGTCTGCTCTGCAGACACTGATTTTTTAAATCTTTATGTAGTAAGTGAAAACAAACCCATCAGCTTTGGCGGATATGCTGAGACAAGGCATCTCCCATTGTTTTTAGAAATCCCACCAACTGTAAATTAGGGATTGAATTTGACAGTATTCCACGGGGGATAAACACACAGATATGCAACGTCAAGTAACACCTGTGGCTGGTTTCTCACAAGATGAATGTTGGGCACACGAGCATAGGAAGGCACAGTGGCTCAGTGCTTCTTGTGCATTTGGGTCCATATGTGCTGCTTTTGGCTCAAGGAGAGTTAATTTTCTTTGTAATAACGGTTATGGGGCTGCGGGGTGCACAAGAAACTGGGAGGGGACACAGCAGGGACAACTGATCCCAGTTAACAGTGGGGATATCCCAGACAATATCACTTCATGCTCAGCATATAAAGCTGGGGGAAGATGAAGAAAGGGAGACACATTCACAGTGATGGAGTTTTCCCAAATCCCTGTCACATTGAATGGAGCCCTGCTTCGCTGTGGATGCCTGAATACCTGCCTGACCTTGTGAAGTGGTGAAAAAATTCCTTATTTTGCTTTGCTTGTTTATATGACTGACTTTACCTCAACCCACAAGTTTTCTCCCTGTTACCCGTCCAATTCTCTCCCCATCCCACCAGGAGAGAGTGAATGAGCTGGGGTGCCCTATGTTGGGGTTAAACCATGACAACATATACACACATAACTATGTGCTCATAGTAAGGACCACATAAATAAAAATAGAGTGTTTGCTTCAGGCTGTCAATTCTTTTTCCTAAAGGAAATTATTTTGGAAGGAAATGAGTCTTATAACATCACACTCTGTGAGGTTTTATGCTCTCCTCTTTATCGTTCCTCTATAAAAAAAAACTTTGAACCCGCTGGCCAATTTCAGTCACTTTTGTGGACTCAAAGATAGTATGTTCCTGCAAGGTTTGTGAAAGTAGGTGCCTAAGTAGAGAAAAAACAGTTATTAGTGCTTCAGTTGAAGGAAGGTCTGTAGTAAAACTCTCTCTTATTACACACCCCAGGATCTGCATTCCCCCTTCCCTTTCACATACAAATCCAAAGAAAAGCAGGTCTAGCACACAAAATATTTGTCTTGCAATCATTGTTCTCATGTTTTGATATGGCCACATACATTACAACTATTTATTCACTTTAAAATCAAGTGTTATTTGCCTTTTTTGTCCAGTTATATATTTTTATGTTTGTACCAACCCTTCAGAGCTCCTCCATTCCTAAGAAGTAAGGCACATAGTATTACAGATGACAGTATATCTCCCCAAGTCATGAACAAAAAAATTGCACTTTTCCAATTCCCAGTGACTAATACTGATAACTCATTCCTGACCTTGAAGCATCAGTGTACAAGTAAAGTCTTAAGAAGAGAGACTAGAAACTCTCTGAGGCCAGGATGCTCTCCAACAGGGATCAAAAAGAGTATGGGAACAAAGCATCCATATAGCAATGTTCCCTCAAAGTGCTGCTCAAGCTTTCAGAGATTTACAGGTGAGGAACCTCTCGAGTCAGAGAGATCATCTTTGGTCTCTGTAGCTGACAGAAAATGTCAAATCTGTCTCAAGAAACTGCAAAAAATTGGGGAAGAGAATAGCCTAGCCAGGAGAATATATCTTGAGTCCTCTCAAAGAAGGTGAACCAATAAATCTGGAGGTGCCCTTTGATGAGGTTGACAAGACTAGGTTGTATTGAGAGATGCTCCTTAGATCTTCTCAAATGCCCTGCTGCCACTACAAGGTGCCACACCTGGTAATATCTTGGCTGTTTGTGTACAGATCACTCATCTGGAACTGAGATTCTAGAGCATTTTATCCATCAAAACTTATAAAATAACCTGTGCCAAGTCCAGATCCTTGTTCCTGAGGCCAGCTGCTGTGGCACTCCCATGGTATTAAAGTCACTGACCCTCCAAAAGACAGTGGCCACCTCCAAACTGCCCTTTTGAATTGTGCCAATTTCTGGAAAGTGCCCAGGAGATATCTTGGATGCTGCTGGTTTGCCTGGGACCAAATTGGGCTTGGAGCTGTTCTCTTGATGCAGCAAAAGTGACTGGGAAGCTTCAGTGTCCCTATCCTTGTGCTGCTTGACTCAGTAGAGGCCTATTCCTGCTGCTGTCTGCACTGGCCCAGAGCAGCTTGTTCATCATTTTATTTAACTTAATCAGAAAGACGCAATTAGGGAGGATTTTTGTCTTCATTATCATTAATGATTAAGGGACTTGAGTCATTTTAGCCATCCTGACAACACAAAGGTCCCCAGAATGCTTGTTTAGGGAGTAAATCCAATATGGTGACAGAAGAATTGTTACCTGTTATTATATTGTTCATGGAGACTGAAAGTATTAAACAGCATAATTAATATCTTCCCCAAAAGTGCCACAAATTAAGCACCCTTAAATTGCAACCCTGAATGAAGGACAATGCAGGAGTCGCTACCTTAAACCCTACTGTAATGCAGTCAGAAGTGTGGCCTGGAATGGGACAGAGTGAATCTCCATATGGGAGAGATAATCTGGTTCTTCATATGTTCCCTGAGAGCATCAGTACATAGCTAAGAGGGTGAAATGATAGCATTTTATACAGCAGTTAGCAAAATAAGAGCCAGGACTCTTGCTGGAGCTTTTAGATGCTCTCATGGAGCAGGCAAGACAAACAAATTATCCCCACAAACCTCCTGTAGTCATTAACCATGATCCAAAGAGCAAATAGCTGGGTGTGAGAGGGATCCTATCTCTCAGGAAAGATGATTGAAAGAGAAAAATGCCAAGAAAAACATCTTTTGGACTGAATTATTTCACCTTTGACAAAACAAGCTATTCTGCAAGCATCATCTTATTTCTCATGTCACTACCAAAGCTTTTCTCATTTTCTTTCCCTTTAACACAATCCTGGTTTCCTTTTGGTGTATTTAAACGCCAGAAGGATTTTTCTCTCCTCCTGACCAGCAACCTCATTGACAGAAGTCAAACTGGTGTCTGTGGCTCAGCACAGAGGTGGGGGGCAGTGAATGACAGAGCCTTTGTCATTCCAGTCACCGTCTCTCTTGCCTAGGAATGATAAAACTGCCACCACCACCTGAAAGCACAACAACAATTTTGTCAGATGCCAGACCTAAAAATGAATGTGGCCGTGCCATGCACTGCTCTGAGCTGTGGATATAATGAGTTTTGAATGGGAAGTCCCGGACACAATAAATCTGTGCCATATGTGACCATTTCCTGTGTCAGTTCCTTTCTCATAACCAGTGGAGGCTTCGCCCTCCCCCTCACTTTCCCTTTCATGACCCCACACCAGGGCTCTGAAATCTTTCAGGGTTGCTTATGGGCCCCAGGCCTTTCCACAGCAGTTGCATAAATAAATGAGTTTGACAGCAAACATCATAAGGGTTAGTGGTAATGTGTGCTCCACACAAGTGCTCGTGCTACTCGCTGGAGAAAAGGGGGAGGAAAGAGCTTGTTTTGTTACCACAAACAAAAGTATGTTCTCTGACAAGTGGTGAAAGAATTAGTCAAATAAACTTGAACTCTATTCAGACCATCGCTGCCAGGTTTTGTTATGGATGGGGAGTTTCTCAGCTCTGCTCTCCCTCCTTGGCCTGCAGTCACTGCAAAGACAAATCATCCTTTTCTTCTGAAAAAATAAAGTGAGGGGATAAAACGAACGGCCTCAAAATAAAATTTGCAGGAAACTTCACTTTACTGCTATTAATATTATTATTGTTATAATTTCTTCCCAGTGACAACAGTTCTTTGGGCCTGGGAACAGACTCACAAAGACACTGAACAATTTTCTGTTGGAAGTGGGCTAGAAGGAAAATGCCAAATACCTGTAGATTTTGGAAGTATTTGGGTTAGAATTAAGCTTTTAAATGACAATGATTTTTATAAGAAATAAGAGAAACAGAGGATAGACTAGAACCAATTATTTGTCCTATTTCCCCCCTTTTCTATTTATTAACAAATAAATTTTTCGACTAACTAGATAAATTTTACTAAGTAACTTATCTTTAAAACATTATTATCAAAAAGATTTTTCCCCAGCAATACTATTTTAAAAAAATATGTTCATATATCCTAATTTCAGCCCAGAAAGGTCACAGACATTTCAGTTAGTATCTTAAAGGGCATAATTAGTTTATAGAAGTTTTATAAAAATTATTAGGAATTAAGGTTATTTTCTCATGTCCAACGCGGAGAGAACAAAAAAAAAAAAAAAAAAAAAAAAAAAAAAAAAAGTATTAATATTTTTACCATGGAGGTATAGACTGGATATTAAAAAAAAACATCTTTCTAGTAAAATAAATAAATAAATAAATAAATAAATAAATAAATAAATAAATATAAGTTACAAGGGCTTGATTAGGACATGGTGGATCCAACACAAGTGGAGAATTTTTTATGAGGTTATTTTAATTTCTTCTGGGAACATTGTAATTACAGATATCTCTTCTTTAAATTTCTTTTCTTCTTTTCTTTTCTTTTCTTTTCTTTTCTTTTTTTTCTCCCTTTCTTCCTTTCTCTCTCTCTTTCTCTCTTTCTTTCTCTCTTACTTTCTTTCTCTCTTGCTTTTTTTTTCTTCCTTCCTGCCTTGGCTGAAGGCACAGTCCAAGAGCTTGTGACTTAAAGGTTCCCAAGAACAAGATTCTCTTTGACATTATGAGGGTGATTTTCAGCAATATTAGTCCTGTATGGGCTATGGACTTGAATCTGAAAGCAGAAGGATTTCATTATGGGTACAGACAGCTATATTATGCCATGACATATTTATGACAATGAAAAGTAATGGGAGGCAAGTATTTCAAGCCTTGGAAGCCGAAATAAATCTGAAAGCACAGAGCAGACTCTGAACACCTATGAAAACATATTGAAGAGGTAAAATTTGAGATACAAAGGCTACAGTCATTATCTGAGCACATAGAATGGGATTCATCACATTAATTCTAGCTGCCTAAATGTTAAGCATCTAGTCTAAGCTAATTGTCTAGTCTGAGCTGTTCATCTAGACAATTATCATTAGGGAGAGAGAGGAGAGACTTTTAGAGGGTCATTCATTCCTGCTTTTCTTTGGATGTATTGTATCACATCTGGAGGTGTCAGCCTCTACTGGTTATATGGGAAACCTAGACAGACAGTTTGGATTCAAGGCCTGTGTTTAGAATCTTACAGTAGCAGAATCCTTAAGGTTAGAAAAGACCTCCAAGATCACTGAATCCAGGCTTAGACGGAAAACCACCTTACAACTAAACCATAGCACTAAGTGCCACTAAAGTTAGGTAAAATGAGCCCAAATACTACTGATGTCACTAAAAAGGGTTGCAGAACAGCCAAGCCAGCCAGTGTTCCTGTTCTGAAACAGGTGGGAAATGATAGCTCTGTACACACCTCTAAAGTAACCATCTCCTCCAGTTATGAACAAGGGTAAAGAAAGAAAGATGGGGCACGAAGCCACTACCATGGTAATAAAAGATAAGAAGGAAATTTCACCTATTCCTAACAGGGTTAAGCAGACTACAAATAAATTTTTGAGGAAGACCCTGAAAAAAATAAAACTCTAAATTTGGCTTTTGTAGCTCTGGTGGCCAAGCCACTGGATCCAGGTACTCCCACAAGTGCCTAGTGCACTCACTCTGCAGACCACAGCTGTTTGCTCCTGAGCAAATAGGACACAGAGAAAAATAGCTTGCAAAGCACAGAAATGGAGAATTTTTCCCAAAAGAGATGAGCAAACACAAGAAAAAAAAAAACAAAATAAAAATTCTAATCTCTGGAAACAACATGGGGATAGGGACAGAAGGAGACTGGCTTCAAACACCATTCACAAGAAAATAAAATGTGTGGTCTTAGTCCTAAAATACCATAGCTATACTGAATCTAAAGAGAAAAAATGTCAGAAGAGATTTTTTTTTTCAATCATAATGTATCTACAATTTAGGCTTTATATATATACTAGGACAAAACTCCCAGGTTAGAGTATGTCCAGAGAAGCTGCCAGGGTTGAGAATGACTTGGAGAAGATCTGTGATCCTAATGACACTTTCATCCATAACTTCATAAGATTGCAAGATGGTTTGAAGAACCTTTGAGGATTGGTTTTGCTCGGAGTTGTTATACTCAAGTGTGCTTATTTTAGGTAGTCCAGGGATTTTTGCTTGTCCCATCAAAGTCTTATGAACAGCTCCAACAGGGAAAGAGCAGGTTTGGAGGTGGAATGTCTCTTGTACTTTACCAGATACCACTCTTCATCTTCATATAAACATGACTGACACAGAGTCACACTAATCCTGGTTTTGTGGTACAGGGCCCATGGAGAAAACAAATAATTACATTGGTGGAGCACAGAAAACACCAGTCCAGACTGTCCTGGTCTAACTGATCTAAGGATCACTCCCTTTGCATTTTATTCCAGACTCACTAGTGAGCTGTTTGAAATTTCAGACAGCCCTTGGAGTTATTTTGGCCAGGGAGTATATTTAAAACTCATTGTGCCTAATGTTGTCTTTCTACAGTTGAGAAGTAATCAGGAAAGACGTGAAAATAAATAGACAAGTGAGAGGCAAAATGAAATATGAAGTGGCTAGAAAGGAGTCTGCTCTCTAATGTATTTTTTCAGCTTATTATTGTAAAAGCCCAGAGCAAAAGAGTAGCTTTGAAGAGTCTTTTGTTAATAGTGGGAAGGTTGTCCTTATATTTTTCTTAACTTTTTATTTATTAGCCATGCTGCACAGGGCAATTCCATAAGTGATGGCTGAGTTTCAGGTTACAGGGACTTGTTTAGTCTGAAAACATCCCAGGCTGCAATGGGAAGCAGAAAAGAGAAGTAACAGCCTATCTCATGGAGCTTGAAGGAACTCACACCGAAGCCCATTTGTTCTCTGCTTCTCCTTATAATTTCTGATGGTTGAGCTTACAAAGATTTGGATGTCTCTGTTTGGATGGTTAAAATACATGCCCTGCAGGCCACTTCCTCAGGTGGTCTAGTTGATGACAGCATGATGCTTAGGCCAATATAAAATAGCCGGTGTGTTGACCCTGTCTGAAAATAAAATTATAAAGCTGCATTCCTGCACAGGCAATCCTCCAGAACATTGGGGAAAAAAAGAAAATAAATGTTATTTGGGGCACTTATCTTATGCTCAAGCCCTGAAACATGACAGTCAGTAACATTTTTGAGACTCTTGGTGTTGGGGTACTATGTAGTTATTTGTCATTGCCCTGATTATTGGGCTGAGCATAAAAATATTCACTTTCTACAAAATCTCATCAAAGCTGAGATGGTGGAAAACATTAGCTGTGCACAGGAAAACAAACAGGTGCATTAAGCAGATTTGTTTCTTTGGGAGTTTTTAGTGCTTTATCACCAGGGAAAAAAAAAAACACACTGAAAACAAGTTGGGATAGGCAGAGCAACACAGATTCTCCAAGGCTACTTAGCTTAGGAATCCTGCTTGAACTTAAAAGATGCCCTTCATGAATAACATTCTACATTATTCAATTTTTATGAAGAGAATTGTTAGTATGGACAATCTTGGTCTGGGTTTGGTTATTGGGGTTTTTTTGGTAAAACACCAACATTGCCAGACACATACATAAGGACAAGCACAAACACAATTTTTACTTGTTTACTGCATCAAAGATATCAGAACATATTTAATTTTCTGGGCATACCAGTTGGAAAGCTTAGCTGGAAAGCTCTCAGCAGGAACCTCCACGGGCCTTTCTGTCGGTTTGGGACATCAGAGAACATCTTTCAGCTCCCAGAATGCCACGAAGAGCTAAGCCAGTTTGGAGAGCCTACAAAGAGCCCATCTGGCAGGGTTTGCTCAGTCTCCACATCTCATCTGGCTCACGAGGGACAGCAGGCAGAAGCCTTGTAGATTGTCTTTGTATTCCACTAGCATGGAGAGGCTCATTCCAGAGTCAGACAACACTTAGGTCTGAGTACTAGAGAATAATCCAGAATGTATAAAACTGGTCCTACACACTTCCAAACCTGCATTGCCTTGTCAAGACATCTGAGCTATAACCACTCTCCATGAAAGCCATGAATTCTATTTGTGTATAAATTTCCTGGGGAAGAGCTTTCAGCAGAGATCTCACTTTCCAACCCAAATCCTGCCCAAAAGTTTGGTACATTATGTCAAGAACGTGTTGTCAGTTATTAAAAATGGATTCATACTTTATGCACCTTACATTTCCCTGAGGTTCCAAAAGGGTTAATAGTTCTGGCAGCACCACAGTCAATAACCTGAATGCCCAACCTGAAGGATGTGCTGTGAAAAGCATCCCTCTGCTGCCAAGGACATTGAATAGAGAAAGAGCATAAGGGAATCTTGACTTTTTTATCTCTTTTGCTCTCCATGGCTCACGTGGAGCAAGAGCTCAGACACAGAGGCCTCAGAAGGAGAGAACTGAATTTAATAAAGCTGTCTGGGGAGAGGGAGACAGAGAAGAGAAGATCACAGAGATAAGAGAAGCAGAGAAAGGAAGAGAGGAGAAGAAAGACCATTACAGCTGAGTGATGTTGGCTATGTCCTTTCAGACTTGAGTGGACAGAAGTGAAATATTCATTTAAGAGGTGGGACTCCAGAAGAAGGAAGAAAAAAGCCAGAATATTTTATGGTTAGAATGTGTACTTCCATGCCATTGTAATGAGAATAGGCAAAAGGTAAGGGAAGAAAAGGATAATGTAAAGATGCTGCAAGAAAATTAATAGAGCTGCTTGATTTCATCACAGTTTTGGGGGGTATTGGAGTGACCCTTTAAATTCAGGTGCAGCTACACCTACAGTATTCAAGCAGAGTTCGATTCTTATTAGGAAAGTAACCTCTATTGAAATAACAATTCTACAGATTAACAAAGGGAGGGAGCCTGTTTGATTCCCCACTTCTGCAATCTTTGCCCATTTCGTCTTAGAGAATAAAAGTTGATTGAGGGGGAGCAGGAAGAAGGAGAGGGCTCAGCTATTCTCCACTGACACAGCCCTCTCCACCAAGGTGCAAAGTTGAGTTCCTTATAGAAAAATCAGAGAGCAAATGCACTGCCAAAGCTCCCATCTGAGGATGTTTTTTTCTTTTCCACAAGATTCTGTTTGTTAGAAAAACCGAAAAGACACCGGAGGGAAAATAAATGCAGATACATTTTTAATGCATGCATTTAATTTTCAGAACATGGTGGGCACTTCAGTGCCGGGTGCTGGAACTGCAAGGGGAGAATTTATCTAATCAGTCCTCCGTGTCCCCGCTCCATTGACATAATGTGGTCCTGCCGATTAAAGCACTGGAATCACAGCTCTGCCTTTTCCTTCTCTTTCATACTAAAATTATTGATGTGCTTTGTACAATGTGTAATTGCCATTATTGTATATGTGCCTGGAGCATGTGCAGAGCTGAAATTGAAATAAATAAGCAAACAAAAATCACACGATAGCGAGTCTCTGATGGTATGAGGGGGTGGGGGGGGGGTCGGTGCCGTGGCATCACGAGCTGAAAATAGGATTTCATACTGCTGTGACTGGTTTTGATAGAGTGAGATTTGATAAGACTGGAAGAAAAGCTGCCCTGATCCTCCAGTCTGACCCTCAGTAAACACCAAATCAAAGTACCTCTTTTAGCATCCCAGGTCTGAGCCTCACCATCCAAGGATTTCTCTGGAGCAGTCCTGATTTATATCACCTGAGGATCTTGCCCAGTATCAGACACCCACTTTTGCTCCCTGTCTTTTTCTCTCCCATAGATAGGCAGTAGATTTGTTCTTTACATTTAATTTATGCAAGTGAGGCACAGAATACATTTCAGTAACGCCAATTAGATACGCACTAATTTCTTCTCTGTGAAATAGCAGTAAGTAATTAATCAGAATTTTGATCACAACTCAGTTGGCAATTCTAATTGCACTTGTCATTTCCACAGCAAATACAGAATCATTATCTTTTTCGCCGAGTCCTCTCTTCCTAATCATCCAGGGTGCTGGAAGCAAAACATTTCCAAGAACTAGATATTGTCTCTATCAACCAGCAGCCTTAATACCTTTGGACTGAGGGTTAGTGGGTTCAGTCCGTGGCTGTGTTTTATTTCAAGCTTCATCATAATTTTAAAGGGAATAGCTAGTGGCAGGCTGGCTGCTTGCCTGGGGGAGGGGGGATTCTGCCTCATAAAATTATGGGGAAGGATAAAAGCTAGCAGCTCACTCCATTAAAAACCTTCTGGGAGAGCACTAAAGACGCCTGACCTTTGCACAAGCATCCAGCAGGCATCTAAGGGACATATGGACATTGAGCAGATCTGTATCACCAAAGTCCATGCTGCTTCTCTGAGGCACCACATCCACGTTTAACTCCAGGCACTGCCAGCTGCTCGGCAAGGAATAGGATGATCAGGGGAGATCAGTGCCCTGTGTTTCACTGAAACAGGTTTCCATGACCATTTCAGGATCGTTCTGATGACCTGTGAAAACTGACAGTGCTGGTTTAGAGCAAGAATGGGTTAAGATTATCTGCCTGGGTGGTGTTATGGCCAGGGGTCTGTGGAGACAGGGTTGCCCTTTGCTCTGCTCCAGAAAGCTGACAGTGAGATACTCCTCAAATGGCTTAGAGGAAGGAAGAAAGAAAGCAGGAAGAGAAAGGGAGATTCACCATTTAAGAACTAAACCCTACAGGGAGCTGAGGGTGTACCTAAACCAGGTCCAGCCTTCAAATCCAGTGTGGCACCTCACCTTCCCCTGCAAAACAATTTGTGAGGACCTCGCAATTATTTTCCAAGGTAATCCCAAACCATACACAGTAAGTCTGGGAACAACCACCAAAACTGAGATTTCAATTCTGTCAACTCTAACTAGTGAAAAGGCACTTACAAGGAGTGCAAAGACACTTTAGGAAAGAAGTCTCTGCACAGAATATGTTGTGAACCAGAATAGTTCTGGTTCTACCCTTACATACAACTTGAGCAAGTAGCATCAGTGAAAATGGCTGGTTTGAAGACTATCCAAGCATCTTCTGTACTCCCCAAATCTTTCTCCTCCCTGTCCTAAGCAACAGAAATCACTGAAAGAACAGGAAGGCATCACTCAGTCCTATTCTTTGCTTCCCTGGTTGGTTTGTTTGTTTGTTTTTTTGTTAATTCTCTTGCTTTTATTCCATATTTGAGAGGTCAATAGGAAGGATTTGAGGGGAAGTATAACCTGTCAGGGTCCTTTTACTCCCATACACCAAAACTCTGCCATAGAAAGAGGTGAAAACTCTCAATATGATGACATTGGGGACAAAACATCTCAGAACCCAGCTATGAACTTTGAAGCCAGGAGACATTGTTTGAGATTTTGGCGGGCTGAATCTTTTCCATTAAGGACAGAAAAATACAAACAGAGTAAATGTCTGAATTGCCACAGAGATTTTCTTCTTCTGAGATCAGCGTAGGGGTGGCGTGTTAAGCATACTTTCCATGATGAAAAGTCTCAAAGCCTTGGATCATACATTTTCCAGGCTCAACTTTACCTTCTGGGACAGAGTGAGACATTGACATTTTCCATCAGTCTTCAAAAGAGGTACACTGAAGCTATGCCCATACTTGAGAAGGGTTATGCCTTAGCCCTAGCACTCAATCACACATATTTTACATTCCTAGAACAATGCTTGGCATGTTTTCTTGTCTAGGCCAACTATAGCACTGACCAAAACACTGTCTAGGAGCTGTCTGAGGCTTAATGTGATTTGTGACCATCCCAGTTTGGATGCAACTACTGTGGTCTGGAGGAAAAGGGATTTTAATAATTATACATATAGCTATGCTAAGAGTTGGCCATGGGCAGGGACACCTTCCACTAGACCAGCTTGCCCAAAGCCCCATCCAGCCTGGCCTTGAACGCTTCCAGGGGTGAGGATATGTTCCACTTCAAGCCACTCAGGAGCATGGGAGGCACTGGGAGAGCTGAAACTGAGGTTGCTATCATCAGGGTTTTTTCCTGACCAGCTATGCATGGTCAGGAAAGAGAGTGTCTGACAGAGTCAGCAATGATTGTGCTGCCTATCTAAACATATATGGGAGACCCTAAAAGGCAGAAAAGAACAAAAACTGTTCAAAAAGATGTGACATAGAAGTTGCAAAAAAGAAAGGATGCCTTTTAATTCACTATAGTCAGGTTGGTTAATCACCTCAGAGTGGGAAAATGAAAAAGAAACAGCAACTCTTGGAACCTGAGCATCTTAGAAGAGAGACCAAACCAACACAGCACAGATTTATGAAGACAGCAGATCACGTCCCAGATTAGTTGCAGCAGCCAAAAGGGAAAAATAAGAGCTTTAAAACCAGAGGCAGTGGGATACAATCAGAGTAGTGCAGAAAACATCAGCTTCAACACAGATATATAAGTAATGGATGGTCCTGAAGAGACATTCTGGCTACATCTCCACTAGTAAATTAAATGTGCCCAGGAGTGTTCCCAGACACCGAGGCCAAGTGACGTGATCTGGTTGCATTCATCTATGAAACTATCTCAGCTTTAAAAACTGGATGGATTCATCCAACAGACCAAGAGGGAATGTTCCCCAGCACACTTAAATTCCCAAACTGCACACAAGAATTTTTTGGGGAGAGCATTAATTGGCCCAGGACAAAAGCGTGCCAGGGGCTGTGGTAAACCTTTTGGCAGAGCAGAGGGTTGTGTCTCCGTACCTGTGGCCTGTCATCACTTTATTTATTTTTGCATATGCAGGGCCCCTCTCCACATGAATCTCTGCCCCTAAAGAGTGCTTCTCTGACCACAAATTCACCTGTAAATTTAACAGAGGGCACAGGCCACAGTTAGAGGGGTATCCAAAGCCGCAGGAAACCTGAAGCCGATATTATTTCTGGGCCTCTTTGAGAGAAGAGTTCACACCCAGAGGAAAAGATCAGGCAGATGCTGTGGGAAATATTTGGCCTTCTTTTGGCATTTGTCATCATGCTTTGCAGGTTCACAGAGTTACAGAATGCTTTGGATTGAAAGGACCTCAAATATTCTCTAGTTCCAATCCCCTTGCCATGGGTAAAGACACCTCCCACTATCCCAGTTTGCTCCAAGCCCTGTCCAACCTGGCCTGGAATATTTACAGGGATGCGGCAGCCACAACCTCTCTGGGTCACTTGTGCCAGAGCCTCACCACTCTCACAATAAGAATTTTGTCCTTTTTTTTTTTTTTTTTGTATATTTGTTGCAAACAAGCTATTGCTGTTCACTTTGCAGTTTACAAGGCTGTAGTACATTTTCTTGTACTAGAAAAATATTTAAAGTGAAGAAGAACAATTTAGGGTCATTATTAAAGCCAATATTAAAGAGGCAAGAAACAAAGTTGCTGCTGCCTGCTTTCTCTTTATTGAAAGAGCAGGCTTTGAACTAGAGTGGAAGAGAAGGCAGTGACAACATACTCCTCTCTTGGATCTTATCTCCCATGGGCACCCCTCTAATCAAGATGGTCTGATGAGCAGTGGATGAGAAATGTGTGCATAAAGCTCACAAACACAAACAAGCTGTGGAAACCCTCTTACAGACACTGGCCAAAAGCAAGAGAAAGAGTGGGATGAGGTGAGGAGTGGCTACACCACCAGGACTCTACCACCAGCGGTGGAGAGAACACTCTGTTGTCTGCCCTTGCCTTGGGTGACAACTGTGAACCTCAGTAAAACCTCTTGCTGTTTCTTTTAACTGTACAATATGGTGTGCATGGAAATAAGGTGTAAATGCACCCACAGAGAGCAGGACAACAGGAGGGTGAGCTGAGCCCTGTTGGAAGGACCCCACGCAGGTCCAGTGTCAGGAACATCACCTCAGCCAACACACATCTGTCACAAGCACACAAGGAACAGAACACAAACACATCATAGAACTCTTAGGGTTGGAAAAGACCTGTAAGATCATCAAGTCCAGCCTTTGACCAAATACAACCATGCTCAGTAAACCATACTGTGAACCATCTCCCAGCCAAGGTGGAGGCAGAGCTGACAAAAGAGCAGACACTGCTGCCCACTCTGAGAGCTGCCCCCAACAACCACCAGGGACATATCTTGCCCCTGTGTTTCCTCCTTCTTTACATGCTCCACCAGTGGTTCTTTTGCAATGGACATGAGTCCACTGCACTTTCGCAACAGAGAAGACTGAAATTATCACAGCTTTTCATTTGAGACTTCCTTTGCATCTCCTGTCTGCTTTGCTCCACAGTGCTCATACCAGCATTTGGATTTTCAATGGCAGGTCACCTAGATCAGGCTCATTATCACCCTTTTCTGGGTGACTTGGAAGCAATACACACACCTGAATAGTGAGTGGAGAGTTGAGCTGATGCCTCCTGGCCTGAAGACATGGGGACATGCAGGGGCTGGGTGACTCCAGAGCACGGTGCCATTACAAACAGCACTTTGCCTGGAGGCCCATCGAGTTGAATTAGAAAAGAAAAGAACCATTAATTAACTTGACTTAAGAGAAGGCTGATGCAGGGCAATGTGACCTTTTCTCTATGTCACATGCCACACGGATTTGAGCCTCCCTCTGATGCTTTGTCACCGCCAGTCCTTGTTTTTTAGATCACTGGATTGCAGGGGGGTGATGGTGACCAAAAGGATTGTGGCAGCAGAAGGGAAGAAATGACAGTTTCACTATTCCAGTGATCTGTGCACCAAAGACAACAGAATTACATTATACATCTACCATCTATTACCTTACAATGTGTGTATATATATATATATATTTATATATATATATACGCATACACACAGATATATACGTATACATCTCATGTGCATTCAGTTCATATACATACCTAAGGTAGTTTGAACAGTGTTTTATAGAAAAACTAATAGTTTAGTGGTTTTTTTTCAGTTAAAAAAAAATGCAGAATTGGATTATTTAATGCTGCTCAATTTTTGCATAAATGTGATGGCAACAGAAGGAGCTTTATGCAGGTTTCTCCAATCAGCTCAGTGCATTGCTGAAATACTTGAAATTTGATATTGAATTAGCCAACCTTAAGGATTATAGGAAAAGTGTAATTAACAGCCTTTAAAATCATAGAATCATAGAATGATTTGAGTTGGAAGGGATCTTAAAGATCATCTTGTTCCAAATGCCCTGCCATGGGCAGGGACACCTTCTACTATCCCAGGTTGCTCCAAGCCCTGTCCAACCTGGCCTTGAACACTTCCATGGATGGGGCAGCCACAGCTTCTCTGGGCAACCTATTCCAGTGTCTCACCACCCTCATAGGGAAGAATTTCCTCCTAATATCTAATCTAACCTAAATCTTCAGTTTAAGGCCATTACCCCTTGTCCTGTCACTACTTGCACTTGCTTCTTAGGCAGCAATTTTAATGAGAGATAAATTATTTCAGTAAGGCAAGATGGATCTTTTGAGTTTAACTTGAATCTCCCTTTGGAAAATCAAGCTAATCTATCCCTATCCATGACTTTCAAGATATATCTACACCTCCTCTTTAGTGCAATACAGAATTCCCCTCAAGACCTGACCCACAGCCCACAGCAGCAATAAACCAGGAATTACAGATTCTAGGAACTAGGGAAAACCAGCTTTCAGAGCACATGTGATTCTCTGAGCCTCAGCCTATTTGGAAGCTTCACAGACTGTGAGGGACATCTGTATTGATTGTCCATGGGTGAATGCAGGTATTCTTACACTGTCATCTTCTACCTCTGTGTTCTCTGTGAGGTGAAAGGTGGATGAATCTGGGAGCTCACTGAGCCCTGAGTTTCTCCACAGAATCCCTGTTTGAGAGTTGTGTCAACACAGACACTGAGATCAGAGGTGCAGGGTTTAATTCTCTGAATTTGAGATTTTTTTGACCACAGTGTTGAAAAAGAAAATACAAGGGAAAAGCACTTCTCAAATTCCATTGAATAACACTGGCAAGGAAAGACATGTCAGTGGTGTACCCACATATAGCTCACATAGAGCAAAAAACCTCATAATGGCTTAAAAAATGCTTTTCCATGTCCCAATAAATTACCATGGCTTAAAGTATTGAAGGCTGGTTTTGAAACTTCTCTCCGTGAACTCTGAGCTTTCATCTCAGTGAAAACACTCCCATCTTACTAAACAAACACAACACGATCAGCAGTGGACTCAGAAAATCCTCTCACATCTCGTTATCCCACAGTTTAGATTAGGGCTTTTACAGCTTGACTTTCTAATTCAACCACAGGATCAGCTCTGCTCCCCTCTGCCTCAGCCTGTGCAGTGCTAATATATTATTTCTGTAACATGAAGAGCAAAGCAAAGGAATATAAAATGTTCTTGTGGCAACAAGTTAATTTTAATTTAACCTTCCAGTGCTTGACATTGCGGTCATTAACACTTTGGTTGTTTAAAGACAAACACCAAGTGAGCAAGCAATAAACCCTTACTCAAACAAAAAGGCTCCCAGAGGTGCTGGCTGCCTTGTTTCCCTTGTCATTCCTATTGGCAAGATGTCCTATCCATTCCAAGGTGGACCCTTTTGAGCCTATTTACTGTGAAACATCTCACCTGGGAAAAGGCATCTGAAACCGAATTATGAGGATTTTCACCCAGAGAGCACTGGAGGGTGGAGAGGAAATTCCTGTGTCCAAGACCAGACCAACCACAGTAAATATTCTGGCTCTGACATGGAGTTGCTCAAATCCCACAGATTGTGCTTCAGTTTGCTCTCCTGCCTTTTCTTTTACCCATTTAGGGCTGTAAATTCCTCCCAATAGGAATCTCTGGCTGTATGACAGTGCCTAGAGTCTCCAGTCCCATTTACTACAGTATGAGAGTTCTTAAAGGGTTGCAAATACACAGAGACTGAGGCACTGATGGGAATTTTCAGATAAAGAGGAGTGGCATGATAGACTTCTGCTCTTGTAGCTTAAGCAGTCCAGCATCAGGGTTGTTCAGCTGGCGGTGCAATCCATTTTTATTTCTCATTTCAAAACTTTATTTCTCCTAGGCCCTACATCACAGAATTATAGAATCATAGAATCATTAAGGTTGGGATTGAACTTTAAGACCATCAAGTCCAACCATCAACCCATACCACCACCTTGTTCACCATTAAACCTCTTGCCTCTAAGCTCTTGGACACATCTCAGTGGTGGAAGGAAGTTGCTTTACAGAGAAAGCACCGGGACACAAGAGTAACTTGCAGACGCTTCAAGGACTAAAGCAAAATTATTTGTCGCCCTTCGATATTAGGCCTCATTTTTTTCCTTTGCAGATGCCAGACACCTTCCCCAGACACTCCAAGCCAGAGACAGAGTTTTCCAGAGTGACACAAGGAATTTGGTCCCTGGTGTCCAACTTCTAATGAGATCATTTAACATTTAAATGTATCTTCTCCCAGGGAACATTCATACAGTTTTTTGCCAACAGACCCAAGGTCTCACAGATTTCACTTCTAGGTGATCCCAATTGAAGCAGCTAGACTTTGATGATCCTTGTGGGTCCCTTCCAACTCAGGATATTCTAACTTAGACTGGTTTCGGTCATGGCAAACAGGTCACATTGAGGTAAATACATGATACAACTGAGGAGAAGTGACTTTGTGCTCTCTTCACATCGGGAGCATAGACAAAGACACCAAGACAGCATTTTCTCCTTGCTGAGGATCACACGGAAAACTTTGAGGAAAGGTATGGGTTAGGTTTGTTGGGTTGACTTGAAATATTTCTATTCTTATTCCCTTCCCCTCCAAACTGTAGCCTAACCCTCTCAAAGAAAGACATCTGAAAAAAAAAGAGACTTTGCTTTTCAAAAGACCTTCAGCACATCTGCCTCCCACTGCAGTAACACGATTTTCCTAAGAAGCCCCCAAACTGTGAATGTAAAAGCACACAGATTCAATGCCTACAAAATAAGAAGAATAAGATAATAACCCTGGACAATGAGAAAACTGCACAAGTTCACTTTCCATGTCAGTATGCATTTCCCTTTAAGAATTTTCATTTCCCTTTAAGCAATTCTATTATTCACACATAGCATTTCTAATCATTCTTTCAAGTGTTTCTATGTAACTTATCAGGGTTTAATGAATGCCAGAATAAGCACTAGAGGGAAAATCCACATAACTGGACACTAACCCAAAGGTTTTAACAAGACCTCTACATTTTTCTCTTTTTAATATAATCTTTATTCAAGCATTTTCTGCTTTGATCAGAAATATGGCTTTTTTTATTGGTATTATTATTGACTTTTTCCCACCCACCCTCTTCCTTAATCCACCATCCCATAACTTGTGAGCCTTCCAGGGTTGCAGTGAAGAGTTATTAGTTACAAAGGGCTTCTTTGGAAACAACATCTACATAAAATCAGTCAAAGTAAACAAGTAAACTTCTATACTGACTTCTGCTGAATTAGGACCCATACTCACTTTGCAGAGAGGACAGTAAAAAAACCCAAGAAAACATCCACTATAAATACCTGAACACATTAGAAAATATGAGTGACTTGTTCAGTCTGCCAAACATGGAAGTATTCACTGTCTGTAAGAATTCCTAAGGATGACCTTGTACCCAGACATTGTCAGTCACAGAAATTATGGGACACCTGGTCACTGGAGGTCTAAATGACTAAAAGAGTGGATAAGACAAGATACATCAAGAAATAGTACAGGAATTGGATGTACTAGCAGGTCAAACTGTCCGTGAATGACTGCTTTGGAAGTCAGAGATATGAGAGATAAAGTCTATCTATAAATGCTGAATACTCTTCCCAGAGCAGCCACTGCCTCCAACAATACACTAGAAACATGTTAAAACTTAAACCTGACTTTTTAAGCCAGTCTTGAAGCTCTGTAGGACTCATTTTTGCATGACACTGTTGTGGGCAGCCCTGCACTTGTACTTGAGCTCTGGTTGGTTTTGGGTTCTTTTCTCTGGCATACTGTTCAGACATAAATAGAGTCAGATCTTTTTCCAGAAAGCCTCAGGGTTTCCAAGAGCAAGGGATTTTTTTTTTAGTTATGTGTGGTCACTGGCTTCCATTGGGCTTCCTTCCTCCTTCAGTCACAAATTTGAGCAGCTGAGGAAGTTTGTATCCCTGGGTTCTAGAGAGGCAATGGAGAAAGCAGGTTTCCAACCCTGCATAAGGATCCAAATCAGCCACCTGAAGCAGATTTCACTGGCAGCTGGGCAAAATACTTTCTCTAAAGCTAATTTGGATGTCTTATCCTGTGGTTTCAAACACATAAAGGGGAACATCATATAATTTTCCTGCAATGATAAAATTACTTCGAGTGGCTCTACCTCTAATAATTTATAATAAAAACATTTATATTCAGGGAAACCTATTATTCCAGTATCTAAAGGGGGCCTACAAGAAGGCTGGAGAGGGACTTTTTACAAGAGCATTCAGTGATAGGACAAAGGGGAATGGCCTTAAGCTGAAGGAGGATAGATTTAGGAAGAAATTCTTCCCTATGAAGGTGCTGAGGCCCTGGCACAGGTTGCCCAGAGAAGCTGTGGCTACCGCATCCCTGGAAATCTTTAAGGCCAGGTTGGATGGGGGTTGGACCAACCTGGGCTAGTGGAAGATGTCCCTCCCCATGGAACAATATGATTTCTTAAGGTTCTTTCCAACCCAAACCATTCTATGATTCTATGACTTGGAGAACTGGAAAAGTCCTCAACAACTGGCACAGCCTATTCCTTTATCCCACAGCAAGCTGTGCTCTACCAGGCTTAATTCCTGGCACATCCTGCTGTTGTTTTAGCTCCCTCTCCAGAGATGAAAAGAAGGCAGTTGTGCCCATCTCCTAAGGCAAAGAGACCAGCGACACTAAAGCCCAGCCCTGCTCCAGTGCGAGTTGTGCTTTTAAATGGGGTCACTCCTCAGAGTGAGACATCATAAACAGAAAATTTAAGTAATTTATCACAAGGTGCATCAATAGGTCCAAGAAGAGCCAAGGACTCTCTGCAGCTATTAGGAAAATTTTTGCTAAATTTTTTTGCTAAAAACACTAAAAGAGTGTTTTTCTTCAATTGAATATTTATTCAATAGAATAGTACCCCCTATTTTTTTCATATTTATTTTTGATACAACCTCAAACCGATTTGGTGCTTTGGGTCAGCTAATTCTGTAATCTCTCACAGGGAAAACTTCTTCACTGAAAGGAGGGTCAGTCTTTGGAACAGGCTGCCCAGGGCAGTAATGGAATCACCATCCCTGGAAGCGCTCAAAACACATGTAGATGTGACACTTGGGGACATCCTTTAGTGGTGGGCTTGGCAGTACCCGGATAACAGTTGGACTCGATGACCTTGGAAGGCTTTTCCGGCCTAAAGGATTCTGTGATTCCATCAGTCCCACAGAGGGGAAAAAATTATTGTTCTTTCAATATGGACCTTATAGGGATGAAACTTTATTTTCAGTCCAGTAACTGTTGCATCCTGGTGAGCATGGGAGGAAAACAAGGAGGCAGGATTACCCTAGTTTTGCAATGTGCTTATTAATTTCAGAAAAACCACAGCGGGAACAAAGTTTATTAGTGAGTAGGAGGATGTTTCAGGAACAGAGCCTGACTGAAAATAATCAGCTCCCTTTAATTAATTGCATACAGTTTTATTGCATAACTGATGTTTTTAAACCTTGGCCAATTAGCTTGTCAAACCCAGAAGTTAAATTCTCTATTGGTCTCTCAAGTAAGGTCTATGCCAAAGTTTTAAATTCAAATTGCCTTATCCAAGCAACCAGAAAATAGGGCCTCTTAAAACTAAAATTATTGGGCAGCTACACAGATTTGGAATAAAGAGTAGGAAAGACAAAAGAAAAAAAGGCAAGGACACAGAAGTCCAATATATTGCTCAGGTCCATGGCCTCCATTCTGAGGCAAATTGCAGTTGCAAGCTCCCCTTTCTTGACAACTTATTTTCAAAGACAAGTTGAGGTACTATGGTCAGTTTGACATGCCTACAATACAGAAGAAAGAAAAAACCCACACCTTTTATTTGAAAAGTTCTTCCAGAACACCTGATGATGCTGTGATAGCTGCCTCACTGTGGGTTTCTTTTCTCAGCAAGTGGAAAAGGCAGAATGATTTTATAATCATATATATTTATATATTAAAATGAATATAATTTTTTACATTTAATAGCCACCTTCTTGATCTAAAACTGAGTATCCAGTGTAATTACCCCGACGCAAATAGTTATTTTCCAGTTTCTTTCTTAAACACAATGACAATTAGTTGACTTTTTTTTTTGCAAAGCACTGATCTGTCGCTCCAAAAATGCATTAGTAAATGAATATGTTCTTTTCAACTAATTATTTTAACTAGGCATTATATTAAAACCCACGCAACATATCCTGAGAACCCCATGGTGCTCATTGTGTCAACCACATGTGCTTTGAACTTGGTGGAGCGATGATATCCATATCAAAGCTATGCCTTATAAATGAAGATTTTTGCATGTTTTCCCTCAGTAATTATCTTGTTAAAAGTTGCTTTTGGGTGTAGCAACCTCTTGGTCCAAGCTTTCGACACTTGCAGCTTCATTAGCCAAAATGTTCTATTAAGTCGTTGTCCTGAGTCACTATAATGAAATTGGGATGGGTAGTTGCTGCTCCTACTGCTGATTTTTGGTTTGTGTATCATAGAATCACAGAATAGTTTGGGTTGGAAGAGACCTTTAATGGTCATCTAGTCCAATCCCCCTGCCATGGGCAGGGACATCTTCAACTAGACCGAGTTGCTCAGAGCCCTGTTCAGCACAACCTTGAATGTTTCCAGGGATGGCACAGCCACAGCTTCTGTGGGCCACTTGTGCCAGTGTTTCACCACCCTCATTGTAAAAAATTCTTCCTTATATCTGGTCTAAATTAGATAGAGGGCAACAGGGATGGTGAAGGGCTTTGAGGAGAAGCCATATGAGGAGCAGCTGTGGGCACCTGGTGTGTTCAGCTGGAGGAGACTGAGGGGAGACCTCACTGCAGTTACAGCTTCCTTGTGAGGGGAAGAGGAGGGGCAGACACTGATCTCTGTGGTGACCAGTGACAGGACCTAAGGGAATGGCTGGAATTTGTGTCAGGGGAAGTTTAGGTTGGATATTAGGAGAAGGTTCTTCCCACATAGAGTGGTTGGGCACTGAACAGGCTCCCCAGGGCAGTGGTCACAGCACCAAGGCTGCCAGAGTGTTTGGACAATACCCTCAGGCACATGCTGTGACTCTTGGGGATGGTTCTGTGCAGGGCTAAATATTGTACTCAATGATCCTTGTGGGCCCCTTCCAACTCAGCATATTCTGTGATTCTGTAAATCAAGCCTCCTCTTATTTAAATCATAGTCCTTTGTCCTATTGCAACAGAACTTGCTAAGAAGTCTGTCCTCATCTTTCTTATAAGCCCCTTTTAAGTACTGAAAGGCCACAATAAGGTCTCCCTGGAGCCTTCTCTCTAAATCTTTTTTGTACAAACATGTGGTACTACATTTTGGACCAAATGAGTCAAAACTGCTTGCTTGTTACTGTGATCATGAAATGCAAGACTGTCAAAACCTAAAAGCACCAAGAGGAGAGCAAGGCAAGCTAAGGTCACACAGACAGACATCTAAGTGCTTGCCTGTTTTAGTAATGCCAAATGGACAGTGGTAATTACCAGTTTGTCATTTTTCCCAGTATTTCATTGGAGCCTCAAACTAGTTTGGAATCACACCATACCAGATGCTGCATAGACACTTCTCTAGTCCCAACACTGAAATGTCAGAAGTCATCACAAGCTAATACATGAAGGGAAAAAGAAAGAATTAACCTCATTTCACAGGATATGATGAGGCACTGGCACAGGTTGCACAGAGAAACTGTGGATGCCCCATTCCTGAAAGTGTCCAAGACCAGGCTGGACAGAGCTTGGAGCAACCTGGGATAGTGGGAGATGTCCCTGACCATGGTATGGGGTTGGAATGAGGTGATCTTTAGGGTCCCTTCCAATCCAAGTCTTTCTACAGTTCTTTCTATGATTCTTTGATTTTTCAAAGTCTCAGGAGAAGGTTTTAGCAGAGTTCTCTAATGAATTCAGATTTGCTGGGTTGTTCTGCAGCAGCAGGCTGTGTTTCCTGGTCAGTCTCACAATAAATTGCTCCTCTCATCCCAGTGGCTCCTGTGGTGCAGATCTGCCAGCAGTGAAACCTCTGGGACAGCATATTATAAACTAGGAGGGCACTTAGACTGCCCTAGGGAGACAGATCTGAGATTGTGCTGACCACAGCTCAGTCTAGGACCATGCCCAACTTCAAGTGTAACCACATTAGTATGAAAATATCCTCATAACAGAATCACAAAATATGCTGAGTTGGAAGGGGCCCACAAGGATCACTGAGTCCAACCCTTAGCCCTGCCCAGGACCACTCCCAAGAATCACACCATGTGCCTCAGAGTATCATCCAAATGCTCCTTGTGCTCTGTCAGGCTTGGTGCTGTGACCACTGTCCCAGGGAGCCTGTTCCAATACCCATCCTAAGCAGTCCTGCCCTTCTGTGTCCCCATGGCACAGCTCCTGGTTCAGAGCTGCCAGCCCAGAGCACAGACAGACAAGTGAGACTTTGTTTGGAAGAGGTGTGGTGGTCCCCACAAGAACCTGTCTTTCAGTTTTGCTTTCACATCCCAGCCCCCAAACCACAGGGCAAGAATTTCCCTGCTTTTCTCATGGCTCTTTTACAGCCCTGATCCATCATGGAAAAATTAGAGATGCTTTATCTGAAACATCCAAGAAGGAAATCCTGTGTCTCTGATGAACCTGACTTCCTCAATTTCCTGTTTGCTGCACAGCTGTCTGCATTGGATGGGTCTCAGGGACATTTTTTTGGACATATTTGTGTACCTCAGTTGGAAGCCAGGCTCCATGAGTTGGAACATAAGGGTCTATAATCTTAAAAAAAAAAAAAAAAAAAAAAATAAAATAAAATAAAATTAAAAATCACAATGAAAACAGAAAGAATGAAACGAAAACAAACCAATAAAGAATCTATCCTGTCATAACATTTGAGGTTCTGGTATTTGCTGGCCTTGGAGCAGGTTCAAAATAAATGAAGGAAATGTGTATTTCATTAAATGCTAATATTTGGAAGATAAGAGGGAAGAAATGATGAACTGCTTCAGTGTCTGTGTGTGTGTATAAACACACATGTTTGATACACACAAACACAACATCATGATTCTCTCTGAATCAGAGTCGTGCTGTGTAGGAAGAATTAGTGGGAAAATAAAAAAAAGATACTTATTTTCCCAGGTCATTGCTCTTCATATTCATGACAAGGGATTTTGCACTTCTCATTCTCCATCTTTTTTCAGAGTTGCAATTCAATCTTTCCACAAGAATCTTTTCTCTTTTTTTTTTTTTTCCAATGAGACTTGCTCCTATAAATAGTCATTGAAACATATATAGGCATAAATGCAAAAAATTCTCAATCCTACACAAACTAAACCATGCTAAATGCCTTAACAAAAAGGCTGGTTAATCAAAAACCAACTATCTTGTTCCCAGTTGATGCCATACGTGTGGATGGTTAAACTCTGAGGTCTCTTCTCCATTCCACCACAGATGCCTTCGTGTAATCCTTTGGCTCCTGACCCACCCGGTCTGTAACATTAGGACACAACACATGTTTGCCTCCCAGGGACAACAAGGCCTTGGGCAACAAGGGTCATGAAGTGCCCAGAATTCTTTTGTTAATTAGCAGATGCAATGCAAGGGAGCTGGAATATGGGATTTAAGGCTCCAAATACTCAGGAAAGCATTTGATGTCTCTGCTTCAAACAACGCAGCAGAGCAGGAACTGAAATTTTCACAAGCGACAGACAAAGCTTAGATCTTTCACAGCACATCAGACAGTAATGACTCTCTGCAGTTTATTTTCATAGTTCTGGACACATTTTTTCACAAGGACTATGGATAGAAAACATTTCACTGGCCACAGAGTTGTTTCCCTGTTAACCTACAACCTTTACAAGCACACAGGTTCCAGAGTTTAGAGATTTGTTTTCTAACATGCACCAAAGGAAAGATTCATTTTGTTCATTGCAGCTGAACCATTTCTGAGCAAACTTTCAGACAAAATCTTTCCCCAGGCATAAATCTATCGTGGGAAAAGAAAGGCATCTAGTGTAGCAAATAACATGAAAGTATACAGTATTAAATAAAATAAAATATAAAAGTAGGGTGAGATGAATGTAAAAACAGGTGAGATGATGGAACATGTTAAAATATGCGCTGTCAAACTGTGGTACTCTTGGATCAAGGCCATTTTTCCATAGTAAACTCCTTGTAGGTAAACCCCTGCCAAAGAACTGATTAAATGCCATGGTCCAGGTTTAAGCCAAGACTATAAAGGCAGCAAGGAGGCAGTTCAGATACTCATTGGGAAGGCTGTGGAAGTTTGGCATTGGAAAAGACCTCTAAGACCATCAACTGTAAAGCTAACAGTGCCAAGTCCCACTAAACTATGTCGCTCAGTGCCACATTTACATGTCTTTTAATGCCACTGCAGAGCAGAATCAGGTGTAAAATAAACCAGTTTCATGCAAAGTGCTTTAGTGCAGAGCTTATGCTGGATTCCCCAGCATGTACCAGTGTGCAGAAGTTTTTCCTTTAGCTGAGACACAAAACTGGAGTTTCTCTCCAGAGAGCATTTCTTGGTAGCCAAGGGATAACCCCTTTTGTGGGTACAAAGAGGTTCACTCATAAAGTTTTTCTTCACAGACCCATTTTTTTCAATATGCAAGAGTCTGTTATTTTTGAGGACTTCTCAATTTACTACTTCTGATTAAAATTGAAAATGTGTTCAAAACTACTAGGTGAGAAATGATGCACACACACATGCATACATAAAGCCAGCCTAAAAAAGAGAGAGGTGATATATTAACATCAATAAAATTGACTATGTTTGCTGGGTTTGCTGATATGTTCTGCAAAACTCGGGAATGCTATCCACTGGGTGCCACTCCCGTAGATCTCAGTGGTGTTCATTCAGAAATGTGACCCCCTCAGGCCACTCAACACCCTCTAAAATTGGTAAAAAAACTGCTATCCACAGGCCCTGATCAGTGCCACAGAGAGAGAAAAAGAGGAAAAGAGAGAGATATCCCTTGGTGTTTGTGCCTGCTTCTCTTTCAAATGGAATTAATGGTGGTTTAATGGGGTATGAAAGGATGTTTTACTGGAAACAATGAGGAACAATTGTCTAGCTCACGTTTCATTTCACAGGTCATTATTGCATTAAGAAGTAAATCGACCAAGTCCGGTAAATAACAGTCTGTGTTTTGCCCAGAGCTTCAAACCAACAATCTTAGCAGTCACCAACTAATATCTTTGTCAGTTTTAACCCTTGCAGGGATCTGCTGGGGGCCAAACAATTATAGACTTCACCCACCCCTAGCAGGTAAGCATTATTCATTTTATTTCTCATCCCTTCTTCTCGCAAACCCCACGAGGCTGGGATGGGTTTTTTTTTTTTTTTTTTTTCATTGTTATTTTGTTTATTAGCCAGCCTAGCCAACTGTGTGTCTGGTGGCCTTGAAAAACAACACATATTTTAGTGACTGCTGCAGGCTTCTTTAAACAGGCTGCTTCCTCTGCAAAATTAATTGTTGAAAACGCGGTGCTTCCCCTGCAAAGCTCCTCCCGCAAACTCACACTCGGCAGTTTGGCTGGGTTATAGATATGCCTCTAAGATCTAAGGGAAATAATATAGTTATGCTTGTAGGATGCAATTCACATTTCTTTTTTTTTTTTTTTCTTTTAATTGCATAAACACAACCATCCTGACTCCTCAAAGGTAAGAGCCATCAAGCCTTGAAAGGCTGAACCATGAAGATACTGTCGTCAGCTCCATCCCAGCTCACTTCTCCTCTTCCCTCTATTTCTCCTGAATCCCCCTGGTTTGACTATTAACATCAGCAGCTTCTTCAGCAGCTGCACCCAAAGCAGTGAGGGCAGCAGATTGAGTGAGGGGATTCTGCCCCACTCAGGTGAGACCCCACCTGCAGAGCTGCTTCCAGCCTGGGGTCCCCAGCACAGGAAGGACATGGAGCTGTTGGAGAGAGTCCAAAGGAGTCATCAAGATGATCAGAGGGATGGAGCAGTTCTGCTGTGAGGAATGGCTGAGAGAAGTGGGATTGTTCAGCCTGGAGAAGAGAAGGCTTTGGGGTGACCTAATTGTGGCCTCCTAGTATCTGAAGAGAGGCAACAAGAAAGATGGAGAGAAACTATTTACAAGGGCCTGAAGTAACAGGACAAGGGGAAACGGCTTCCAACTGAAAGAGAGGTTTAGATGAGATATTAGGAAGAAATATTTACTGTGAGGCTGATGAGGTGTTGGAACAGGTTGCCCAGAGAAACAATGGTTGTCCCATCCCTGGAAGTGTTCAAGGCCAGGCTGGACGGAGCTCTGAGCATCTGAGATTTAATGGAAGGTGACTCTGCCCATGGTAGGGGGTTGGAACAAAATAATCTTTAACGTCCCTTCCAACCCAAATCATTCAATGATTTTTTAATTCTTCCAAAGACAGGAGACAAGTTTCTGGGTGGTAACAAATAGTAATAAAGCCCAACGACTGGCTCAGATTTGTGAGCATCAGCGAAGTAGGATTGATAAATAAGAGTGAAACAATGCCATAGGAGAACAGGAATTATGTCTGAGCTCCTGAGCTTTGAGGAGATGTCCCAGATAAGGAATAGAATCATAGAATCATGGAATGGTTTGTGTTGAAACAGACTTGAAAGATCATTTCATTTCAACCCCCTGCCATGGGCAGGGACACCTTCCACTATCCCAGGTTGCTCCAAGCCCCATCCAACCTGGCCTTGAACACTTCCAGGGATGGGGCAGCCACATCTTCTCTGGGCAACCTGTGTTGGTTTTGGTTCCTTGGTGCTGCAAACTCACTCAGACACTGGACACCATTTTCCATGGGACTAACCTCTACATTTACAAATGGCACAAAATTTCAAGCTCATTAGCCTTCCACAAGAACAGGCAGACTGGATGAGAGGAATAAAGGACATGGATTGGGAGAGAATCTCTCTGCACTAATTACCTCCCTAGTAATCACTCTTTGTCTTCATGAGAAACATTTAGAAAATCCTAATTACCAAACCTTCCTACTACAACACCCTGGCCTTTAGAGCCATAAATCACTGTCAGACCTCAAAGATTCCTGCAGACCACTGAGAATCCTTAAGAACTTTGAAAATAAGTCCTGAAAGGGACATTTGAATTAATCTGTTCCATCCTCCCTCTACTCAGGAAAAGATGAAGCATCCAAGAATGTTACCACTTATGAGGATTCTACAACCCACTGAGGCAAGCTACACCTGTGTTTGGCTGTCTTTATTCCAATATTTCCTCCCAACACCTAAAATTACCTTGATGAAACTTCAGCCCATTTTTTCGGATTCCACAGACTTCAGGAGTAATTGATTTCTCTCTACTCCACAATAGTCTTTCATGTTTTTGAAGGCAGCTCCTAAACTGCTCATCCACCTCTTCTCCTCAACAGCAAGGCACCCAACTTTGCCAGCCACTCTTCACATCTCCTGTTTTCCAAATGCCTAATAATTCTTTTCTGTCCTTTAACTGTCAGGCTCCTAAATAAATCCATGAGTGGTGTTTCCATCAGTTATTCAGGTTTCATGGACCATCAATGCTTTGTAAATCATAATTTAAGACCCACCATCCTGAAATAGCAGCCTCAACATGTGAATGATAAAAAAGCTTATGCTTGGGTTTCAGACTCGACATTTATATACAGAAAGGGACAGAGGTGGATATCAAACCCATAACTAGAATCCTAAATGAAGGTGACCTGGTGTTTTGGGGGCACTGAGCTATTTTTTTATCTCACAGGGCTCTCTGAGGTTTCACAAACTCTTAAAATGGTGACATTTCTCTGCATAGCTTCTGGAATACAGGAGTTGAGTTTGGAAAATGACAAACCTGCTCTTTTATCCTCAGGGATTAAGTCTAAAAGGAGAAGCCAAGAATTTCTGATAGCAATTGTAGGCACAAACTCTTTGCTGGCACGTCTTCAAAAAGGATTGCTATCCTAAGGGGCAAGGTTATCTCCCTTAGTCAGGGGCCTGACTTCCTAATCAGTTTTTCCAAAAGTCATTTGGATAATCATTCCTAATAGATATGTACACATATTTTACATTTTATGCAGCTGAACACCAGCACATGCCTGTTTGAAAGAACCTGGGGAATTTAGAGAAGAAGTAGAAAGGGTGGCATAGAAAGCTAAATTCCATTTATAGCAATAAACGTGCAAAATGGATGGGTTTGCCCAAGGTTTTTTTGGATTCACCACAAGAAAAGCATTTGATATCCTTCATGGGAACAAAAGATAAAGTTTGATAGGCTTATACAATTGGACATGTACATATATGTGTATATATATATACACTTGTGTGTACACATTTCTCTGTGCTGATTACATGGACAATGAACAATGCCAGCTTACATCCTAGCTTCAGAATTAAGGGAAAAGCATCCCTGAAAAAGGAAAACTGCTATTTCTTAGGGTCTGAAATGAAGAAGAGGATGAGGGAATGCAATTTATAGCATTTCAAAATGTAAATGTGGTATGGCCACATCAGCCCCCGTGCTGACCTAGTTTGCTGGAGCCCCAACTCTGCTCTATTTCTCCATGATTTACCAAACAAAATCAAGCAGAGTAGTGTTTTTCTTGGGCAAAGCTGTTCCTTAAGATACAGTTTCATGGTGGCATCCAGATCATGGATGGTTTGGGTAGGAAAGGATCTTAAATTTATCATCTCATTCCAACCCCATGCCATGGGCAGGGACACCTTCTACTATCCCAGGTTGCTCCAAGCCCCATCCAGCCTGGCCTTGAACACTTCCAGGGATGAGGCAGCCACACCTTCTCTGGGCAACCTGTGCCAGGGCCTCCCCACCCTCACAGGGAAGAATTTCCTCCTAGTATAACCTAAACCTTTCCTCTGCCAGTTTAAAGCCATTCCTTCTTGCCTTATCTTCTTTCCCAGCTGTGAATTCTCCCCTCCTCCACAGAGATGTCCCTTACTCTGCCATGCTGCTCTCAGCACAGCTGATTCTTTAATTCAGCAGGTTCAGCCACCTCACCCCTGATGAGCCACCATACAGATATCAAGTATATGTAAATAACTGATTTCCTCTTTGGATTACTTTAAACTCAGTTCTCCTGTGAGCATAAAAAAATCCTCCCAACTTTGTTCTCGACTATGGTCTCCACTTAATTAAGGTCTTCTGAAATCTTTGCCAGGGAAACATTTTCAGGAGAATTAAGTAAGAGTTACAAGCATTTTCTGATGATATTAGGCTTGGGGTTTATAAAACAATAGCTTAGTAGCAGCTCTTTTAATGTCCTACATTGCTACTTTCAATGCATTTTTCATGGGCCATTTATTGCAGAAAAAGCAAATTTCTATCTGTGAACAGCAACAACGAGAAAAGCTCCAGAGGAAAACAATAAATGTTTCAGGCCAATATTGCATATGTTCCATTCCTTGCAAATTTACCCAAACCTGCATTCGTTTTTCAAACATCTTTAATTACTACACATGATTATGTATGGCAGGTGTGGCTAATCATAGTCCTTGGGATATTAAATATTTATGGTGCAATATTTTCACCCGGCTTTAGCCTTAACTGATACTGACAGCCTTAGTGTCAAAATTCTACACTTCCCCAAGTATTACTTATGATTTTTTTATTCAATAATTTAAAATACCAGAAGAAAGCAAATTGTACAAAACTCCTTGACCCGTATCCCCAGTTATTTTAGAGTGGTCATACCAAAACCTGACATTTTATCTCATTTCTGCTTAAACCGACAAACTTCTGCATATTCATTTATGACTTTTAACTTCAATGTTCCATGATCTTTCAAACAGTTTTTTGCAATAGTTGTTGATATTAAATGTGAAATGTCTGTATGAGTTGCTTCAGACAAGCATTTACAAATGAAATACTTTTTCTTTTATGATCTAGATAATGTACTGATTATCTCTAGAGAGCAAGCAAGACTATTGAGCAACTTCACAACTTTGGATTTGTCTTTTGGATTTGTCTTGACACCAAAAAAAAACCATAATCTCAGGGATCTGCTGGTCAGATAAAAAGTTCAACTGCCCACAGCACACTAATCCTCTCACCAACAGATTCACACTAAAGCTGAGTCAATCTTTTAAAAAGTAAAATATCTCTTCATATTTTTTTAAGAGTAATTGGGGGTTTCTTTGTTTAAAATCACAGTCACTATTTAAATGTTCAGTAAAGTTAAAAAAAAATAATCCAGGTATAGGTTTTTTTATAAAAAATACTATGTAAAATACACTTTTGGGTGGTTCTAGTCAATGCAACCACACTCTTCAACTTGCCTGAACATGGTGGGATGCTTTTAGGTTCAGAGTCCAGTTGGTTTGGGACATTAAATTGCTTTAATTCAGTGACTGATCTTGGGCAAGTCACAAATTCTCTGCCTGGGAAAATAGCATCTAAATACATATCTATCCCACAGGGATATCAGGCATTACAGACCTAAAAATCACTGACATTTCTACTGCATCGAAAGAACTTACAAGAAGGTGTCAGGTTTGACTAGTGCAGAGTAGAAAATAAATGCAATTATTCACAGGGAATGCAAGGAACACTTTAACAACAGGTAGAACATATTACATGATAGGTACACCCTAGAACCCAGAACTTCATAATCCCTCAGTACATCAGAACTGGAGAGGATCCAAAGGAGGGCCACAAAGATGATCAAAGGGCTGGAGAACATCTCCTGTGAGGAAAGGCTGAAGGAGTTAGGTCTGTTCTTCCTGGAGGAGACAAGGCTCAGGGTACACCCCATTACCATTACAGTATTCCAGTATTTAAAGGGATTTTAAAGGATATTACAAAGAGGATGAAGGGTTTCTCTGCACAAGGAGACACATGGAGAAGACAAGGGGCAACAGGTACTATTTGCACCAGGAAAGGTTTTGCCTCAATACAAGAAATAACTTCTTTTTTTTTTTTTTTTTTTCCGTGAGAACAACCAGAAGACATCCCATCCCCACAAGTGTTCAAGGCCAGGCTGGACAGGCTTCTGAGCATCCTGGTCTAGTGGAAGGTGTCCCTGCCTATGGTAGGAGGCTGGAACTTGATGGGCTTTAAGGTCTCTTTCAATCCAAACAGTTCTATGACTATGATTCACTGGAACAACCTCCCCAGGGATGTGGCAGAGTCTCCATCAGTGGAGGTTTTCAAGATGCAGTCAGACAGCGTGGTAGATAATTTCCCTTTCCCACATAAGGGTGGACTAGATGAGTTCTTGAGGTCCCATCCAGACTGGTCTGTTCTACAATTCTTTGATTATTCATCCCTAATTGCTTTAAAAAAAATGCCTAGAATGTGTCTGCGAGCAGGAAGAAAAGTTATGTCTGCAGGCTCTAGACTAAAACTTGAAAGGCTTGGTTTCCTCTCTCAGATTCTGTGAAGTACCCACTTAATTTCTGCCCTTAATGGGTCAATCCCTCTTTGATCACTAGAGAGGACATTAGTGAACTCCAGTGGAAGGTGTGTCTGCCCTTGGCAGGGGGGCTGGAATGGGATGAGCTTTAAGGTCCTTTCCAACCCAAACCATTCCACAATTCCATGGTTCTATTATGACAGCGGAGGCAATGGAATTTGGGGACAGAAGGATGCTCTACCAGTCTCTGGTCCTCAGCTACGTTTCCACTGAGGAAAAACAATAAAATTCAGTGTCTCTGGGAGTCATCTGTTGTCAGATGACAGATGTGAGGAACTATGATAATGTGATATGGGACTCATAACATATGACTCCTACAAATATTGCAGATAGCAGACAAATGAGTGACCCTTTAACTACACAATGGTGGTGGCATCAGGTCTCCTTTGTGGAGCAGGGGTTTTAACCTGGACACAAAAGCAGTAAAATACACAAACTATTCACTTATCCTTAATTCCTCAGAAAGACACGCTCACGTTTGTAGCTGATTCTGCTGTATAGCTTATGATTCTGGTATTTCCTGTACCGTGGAACCATTTAGTGCTCCAGGCCTGGCCTCAAGCTCTTTTGTAAGAGGTTTTATATAGACATGAGTTTTAGGAGAAAAACATTTTGTCATCCAGAAATGGCAGCTCAAAGAGATTAAAATAATTACAAATTCACGTTAAACTCATTAAATTGTTTTGGATAATTTGAAAAATGGTATTTTGAAAGTTTCTCATAAATGATTTAGGAGGGAGGGTGTTGGAAAACATTTAATTCTAAACTTTTACAGCATTATATTTAAAAGAAAAAAAAAAGAGCAAAAAGTACTAATTATGCTGTGTTTGACTCAAACCCACTTTTGTTGTTGGTCCTTTTATCTTTCAGTAGAAATAATAATAGCAACAAAAATCTTGGATCTCTTCCCTCCTGTTTTGTTTTCTTTATGGATTCTCTGGTTTATCCAGAAAACTAAAAATTCAGTTTGACATGAACAACTCTTCTTCTACAGAAAGTCACAATAAAAAAACCTGCTCAATGAGCAAAGAGCTGACACAGCAGGTAAAAGATCAGGAACAGTGAAAAACAAATTTAAAAAATAAAAAAAGGGATATACAAATAATATGTTACATAAATTCTATATTGATTGCATCTTCAATAAAAGACACCATGTGAATTCAGGAACATTGATATCATTCTGAATGATCCCCTGTGCCCTAGTTATGCCTCTCATGTAGTCCTGATTCTGATAAAATATCTTTCTGGGTTTTGCCTCCCTGAAGTGTATTGAGTGTTTTGGTTTGCTTTCCCAGAGTGATCAGAATATCTAGAAATGGCTGAGGGACAGTATTTCAAGCTGGTGCTCTAAATTGGAAGTTTAAAGTCTATATATATATATATATATATAATAGAATCATAGAATGGTTTGGTTTGGAAGTGACCTTAAACATTTTCTAGTTCCAACCTAAACCATTTTATGATTTTATTATTCTATAAACTCACCACCTTCACTGGCCTTTTAGCATTGCCACACCAAGGGGGAATCTGGCCCCACAGAATCATGGAATCATTAAGGTTTGAAAGGACCTCCAAGACCATCAAATCCAGCCTTTGAAAGAACACCATCATGCCCACTAAACCATACTACCAAGTGCCACATCTACTTGGGGTTTCTTTGAATGGTTCCAGGGATGGTGACTTCACAGCTGCCCTAGACAGCCTGTTCCAATGCCTGAACACCCTTCCTGGGAAGAAATTGTTCCTAATATCCAACCTGAACTTCCACTGGTGCAATTCAAGGCCGTTTCCCCTAGACTTATCACTAGTTTCCTGGGAGAAGAGGCTGGCCCCCACCTCATTACAGCCTCCTGTCAGGGAGTTTTACAGAGTGAAAAGGTTTTCCCTAAGCCTCCCTTTCTCCAGACTGAAGAAACCCAGCTCCCTCAGCTGCTTCTCATAGGACTTATGTTCCAAACCCTTCCCCAGCTCCATTGCCCGTCTCTGAACACACTCCAGCACCTCAATGTCTTTTAGTGAGAGGTCCAAAACTGAATACAGGACTTGAGGGGCGGCCTCACCAGTGCTGAGCACAGGAGGATGACCATTTCCCTGGTCCTGCTGGCAGAGGACCAGTGTGACCAAGATAGCTGAGCTTTTTCTCAGATTTGTCTAGTGTAGGGGGGCCTGTTTTTCTCAGTGCTACAACTTCCAAGAAGGAGGAGGAGGGCCTAAGGAAGAGAAGAAGACTACCATGAATTCACCTTCTCATCAAGCTGTGCCTTTCCAAATGTCAACCTCAAGACGAAAGGAACCTCGGGTCAGAATGAGAAACACAGAGGAATTTAACACACAGTTGTGAAGGGAGGGGGGGAACAAAATCACCATTCAGATTTGGGCAGCAAGTAGAAAACATAGCAATTTCGTTATAGCCTCAGAGGCAGGAGGCATTTACCATATGCTGCTGCCTCCATTACACAAGGAGATAAACCCTATGGAGTGCAGGTTGCATTGTCAGTGCACTTTAAATGGTGGGGATTCCTCACATGCCTGTGGTTGTGTGCCAGAGTATGCTGAAAGTGGTGGGAGTCTGAATAAAATCCAGGTTCTGTATGTAAATGTATGCATTAATATGCAGGTGCTAAGTGGTAATAGTGCTAGGGCATTAGTGCTTGCATGTAATTCATAATTAAGGTGGAACAGGTACAGTAAAAATCAGTGTTTGCATCTAGACAACACATTAATCAACCCTGTAAGCAGCCAGCTAGAGCAGGATCCTTGGAGGAAAAACCTTGCACATCAGACATTTTATTTAAAGATTAAAGTTCTTCCAGTGTTTAATCAGTTTTAGAGTGGGAAGGGAAACAGGATTAATTAGAGTCACTTCCATCCACCTCCCATACCGCCGGAGTCACAAACGATGCTCCTCTTCAGCAAAATGGCTGCCATGAGCAGCAGGCACAGGAAACTTTAATCGTAATTAAAGAGTTTATTTGGAATCAGGGAGCAGAGTTTTAATCAGGATGAGAATGGAGCCTTGCTGTGTGAACCTTCAGAATGTGGTTACTGAGCAGAGTGGGACTTTTTAAACCAGAGAGAGGGGTCTTTAAACTTCTGGATTGGGTTTTCAGCTTGATTATCTCCTCAGTGGGATATGGATGGAAACCCTTGCTGGGCCAGTTATTGGTATTATTTTGCAGTAACATAGCATTTACATGGCATATGTCCCTTAGTACTCTCAGAGGATTTTGCAAGGGGCAGGTAGAATCATCGAATCATGGAATGGTTTGGGTTAGATGGGACCTTAAAGACCATCTCGTTCCAAACCCCCTGCCATGGGCAGGGACACCTTCCACTAAAACAGGTTCCAGCCTTGTCTTGAACACTTCCAGGGATGGGGCAGCCACAGCTTTTTGGGCAACCTGTGCCAAGGCCCCACTACCCTCACAGGGTAGAAATTCTGCCTAACACCTAATCTAACAAATTAAACCCTAAAGGGCTGAAGATTCCCGGTGACATGATTCTGCAAGAAGGCACTGGTGGACACAGAGCTGCACGCCTGAGTCATCCCAGACTTCCACAGTGTAGTTCACTACACCCATCCTAGAAAGGAATCACACAAGCTGGGACTACCACCATCTCAACCTCAGCCGTAGATCTCAGTGAAAGCCTGGGGTAAGTCACATCTCACAGATCAAATGTCTGCCTGACTTTGCAAATACTCCAGTCAGCACAGTCACTTACCAGCTTGTGAGTAGAACTGTGTCCATTCAAATTCTGACTCTGGGAACACAGAAACAGGCGGTTCCAGGTCCAGGACACTTCCATCCAAATCCTTGAAAAGGGCCTTCCTTGAGCCTTTGCATTTCTTTTCAGGGAACGTGGTGTCTTCAGAGGTTTGTACACTGATAGGTAAGAAAGGTAATGTTATTTTTAATGGCTTGAAACAGCCAGAAAAGCCTATAAATTTCTAGGTCATTAAAGACTGGTTTCCACAGAGGGAAGTGCCTGCAACGGGAGAGGTTTATTGAGGGTAACTCACCTCACCTGACACATAGATAGGACAGCTGAGATGAATCATGTCCTAAATACAGGTCTATATTGATTACAGAAGGAGATTAGTGTCTTGTTTATATTATATGCCTAATTTCTGGATCACTGAAGTGTAGTGACTTGAATCACATATTGAGAATCCAAAGTGCCTTTAACTGCATTTTGTCTAAAGGTTTAGCACAGCTTAAAGGAGCTAGTCAACTGAACATCTCACTCCCATGACAGAATTCAATAAGATACAATGACTTGTAAATTAGCAAAGTCCTTGGAAACATTTTCAGCTTGCTTCAGGGATTCACATTAAAACTTGAAGAAAATTTAGGATTTCTTGGTCTTGGGTTGGGAAAACCCAATTACTGATACCTTGAATGCAACAAAGAGATATAGGCAGAGATTTTCAGTAAGGGCAGAGGAACAAAAAGGCCAACTCCCCCAGTCAACCCAGCTCAGAAGAGGTGGAGAACAAACACAGCTTGTCTGATTCTGACACAGCTGGTTCAGTTCTTGATCATCCCTCAGAAGCTCCAGCATTTCTGCTGGTTAGGTCTACCAATGAGACAAGACAAATACGTAACAGATTTGCTGTATTCCCTGATGTTTCTATTTCCTCTCCTGCTCCAAGGCAATGCTCACCTTCTCTTTGACAGAACATATCCATCAAGGTATCCCTTCAGGATGCTGAAGCAGAACAACTGCAGCCACAGCCTGGTTCAAGCTCAGCAGTTGCAAAGGTGGGATAAATAAATACATGCAGATATTGCACGAGGAGCACTGAGAGGTGTAATCACCTTCAGAGGTTCAGCAGACTACTAAGGAGGCATTCAGTAATCCATGTGCATTCATCACGTTTGAAAAACCACCAGCTCTTGCACTGGATTCAGCAGCTCACTAATAGCATAATATTGTGGGATGGATACAAGAGTGGAACATAATGAGAGCTGACAAGCTGGACAGGGCTCAGAAATCTACACGCAAACTAATGCCCAGAGCAAAAAGCAAAAATATAGAATAAAGTAAAAAATTCTGGCAGAAGGCTGGAAGGGCTCTAAACATAGCAGTGTGGGACACCTCCAATTATTTTTGACTGGCAACTGGAATCCACGCTGGACATTTTTTGCTACTTCAAGGGTTTCCTGACATAGCCTCTGTATTGTGTTGGGTGATCATAATAAATAAATAGCATGTGGTTTCCATGGGATGGAGTATGTTTAAACCACTGCAACCAGCAGTGACTTAAGGTTACAGAGGAAGCTCTCCCCTCCCTCCTCCACACTCCTCCACACACAGACAATATTCTCCCTGGGCAGGAGCAGTTCTGGCAATCATTTGACATCTCACAGCCTGCCTAGTGCTGATCAACATTTCTGATGTGATCTGCAGGCACAAATCAAGCTCTGCTTCCCTGACCAAAAGGACATTCCCTGTCTCAGGGTTTTTTGCTGGGGGTCCTGACATTTTCTGCAGCCTGAGGCCAAGAAGTCAGAGATGCTCAGGATGGAGGTTTAGGAAATGGGATATGTGAGGCTTGTTTTGCTATACAAATGTCAGGAAAAGGGGAAATCCAAGAGGGTTGGTCTGGAGATGCACCTTGATGGAATATGAACCTCACATTTTAAAAGATTGTCTTAAACTAAATTTGTGTTTAATTTTGGTTTTTTCCATTTCTCTTTTTTCTGGATTTAGGTTTTTCTGTGCATATTTGTTTGATGCCTGAGCTCGCTCATTTATCTCTGACAGGAGCAGTACAAGAGCAGAGATGAGGGAAGGGTAATTCCAGGACTGTATGTGCTTTTTTATGTTCAAACTATTGAAAAGGGTAGTTTAGAATGAAGCCTATTACCTTGTTGGATGAAAGAAGAACTTGTCCTTCTCACTGACATGTAACATCCTTGATGTCTGCGCTGTGATGAGAGGCATGATGCCTAAATGATCAGCATTGGACATGATGCAAACATCCCTGTCTTCACTGTAGCAGCTCTTTGTAAAACCAGTAAAGGTGACTTCTGCCAGGGATTAAGAGAAGATCAGGCAAGAAAAACTGGTTAAAAGAGTGCCAGAACTAGAGATAGGAAAGGGGCTTTTTCCTATGATGTTATCTATGTTAAATTGCTCCCATGTATATCTGTAAAAGTTATTTTTAAATCAGACTAATAGAATCGTTCATAGATCTTCAGTTGTCTTTAGAATGTTCCATAGTCAAGTTATATCTTAAGCTGACACAAACTAAGTCATGCCCATAGGAAATGAAATCAAAGAAAATAGTAACTGACAAAGAAAAAAAAAATCAAGAATGGTTATTACATTTTCATTTGAACCAGTAGGAGCTACTTTAATGACAATTTGCCTTGGATGGTTTATCCACTTGCCAGAGTTTAATATGAGCTGAGTCTGATGAAACCTGCTTGGCTCTGGCCCTGAACTCTTGTGCAGCTACAAAATCCATTTTTGGCCATCAGTTTTCTGTGGGACTCTGAGCACCTCTGTCTCTCTCTATCTTTCTTATTCTTCAGCAAAAAAAGGATAATGAATTGTCTTGCAAAAATAGGTAGCAGTGAGGAATAAAGATATGAAAAGCAGTGATGTATTTAGATCCCACCACTGCAACCAGCTAACTAGGTCCTGCTATATGTAAATATTACTCTGGAGACTGTAAATTCTCTTGAAAAGAAGATACAGGATACCTAACTGACTTTCAACCTCTTGTGCAATCCCTTATATCAATAAAGGTCACAACAGTTTCTGTGCAGCTGTAGTTATTATGTTCTATGAAAATTCTATATAAAGTGTGATATTCACTTTCTAGACTTGATATCTTTATTTAGATAGAGGTAATTGTAGATCAGAGATTAATCAGTTGGAAAAACAGCACAGAACACAGGTATGTTTGAGGTAAAATATATACATTAGCACTGGACATAATTATCACAGAATCATAGAATCACAGTATGGTTTAGGTTGGAAGGGACCTTAAAACTCATCTCGTTTCTCCCCCCCTGCCATGGGCAGCGACACCTTCCATTATCCCATGTTGCTCCAAGTTCCATCCAGCCTGACCTTGAACACTTCCAGGGATGGGGCAGCCACAGCTTCTCTGGGCAGCAATTACACTGCAGTAGATTCAGAAAGTGAAAAATACCCACTGATATTTTTTTACAATTTCAACGGGAAAAATGGGAAGAAAAACAGAATAGCCTGGCCAGTGGACATGTAACACCAACCTTTCATCTTCATGAGTCCCAGGACTTTTGGACAATGGCCAATTTTGTGCCAGGGGTTCTCTGGCCTTCGGCTGGGAACAGTGGTAAACGTAGGCCACAAAATCCCAACACGGCCTCTCAGAGGGGAGTGTGGGGCTCGATCCTTGGCTGTTGGGTCAGCTGAGCGAGGCTGGATCCTGTCTCTGAGGCAGTCAAAAGTTGAGCTCGTGGCAACAAACACTGACTTTCTAAGTTCTATGAATCTTCTCCCCATGTGGCATTGCTTGGCAGAGAGACAGTGCACCACTGGCATGAGGCCCACAGTGTTGTCCACCAGCACCATGTTTTCCATGATCACGCTGCTTCCAAGGTGGAACATGACACCATAGTCATAATTCTTATAGGATAGAAAACCTGTGATTCTAGTGCAGGTCTGAAATCCATCTTCCTGGTACAGATGAACACCGTGGAGATTTGAATGTGCCACATTTTCACTGCAGTATTCTCCATCTAGTGAACACTCTTGGCCCCTGATATGGAAGCCAATTCTCTCAGAACCTGCCACAGCGTTGCCACAGAGGGAGGCACCAGTGGCAAGGTTCACCTTGATTCCAGCAACCCAGTGCAATGAACCTGCTGGCTGCCTGCTCAGAATAACAAGGTTCCTGATGAGAGAGTGATTTTTCCCTTCCAAATCAATGCCAGGTCCAACTGTGTTGAACACCATGTTGTCCTGCAACAAGATCCCATTGCTCATGACTGCTTTAATGCCAGTTCCACAGCTGCCATTAATGCTGGATGACACCACCGAGGACTGTTGGGATGTATTCCTGAATTCAATGGCAGAAAGCTGAGGAGGTCCAAAGTTCAAAAATTCAACATTTAAAAGCTGAAGGACACCTGCAATGAGATTGAACATCGTGACATAAAAGCTTAAAAAGCTACCTAAGAACTGGTAAGAAGGGCAAGCATTTTAACAGCACTCAGACCTATGATAACAGACACTTTGTCAGTGTGCTGTATTAATTGGTAATTGTTCATAAATACGTACAAAGTCCTAGTAAAACCCAACAATGCACAGAGCAGCCCCTCCTAAAACATCTTCCATATTTATGAGTTATTAGTAGTACTAGTTTATATTTAGTATTAGTTATTATATATTATTATGCAAGTAATATATAATAATATAGAGAATATTGTGTATAATATTATATATAATATTATAATGTATATATTGTGAAATGTATTATTTAGTATTAGTTTCATACTTGCTACCAGTAACTGTCTTATACTTGCTAACAGTAACTGTTTGGTTAGAATCACAGAGCACATGTTGTTGCACTGGAATTTCTTGGGCAGAATTGGACAGTCTGGTTGATCAGGACAAGTGAATCTCCACTACCTTCAAACTCTGTCCCATTGGAGTCTGTGAAATGTCCCACCACCATCCTCCCAGCACAAGGCACATCCGACTCGATCTGTATGTTCCGTGTTAGGAGTCCAATCTCCGCAGCCAAAGGGATGCGTCTCCCATCTTCCGTGTCATGGGAACGCCCTGGGGATTGTCGGGAGAGAAAATGTGATAAGTGTCTATCATACCTATAAACCAGAGCTTTGAGGGACATAAAGCCTGACAGCTCATGCACAGCTCCTCTGCAGAATCTGCACTGACATTCAGGTGTGTTTTTCCTCCAGCACAATCTACGTGCAGCAACACAAACCCAGAAAGGCCACCTGCCCATCAAATATTCACCCTGTGCTTATATTTTACCCAGATATATCATTTTTAGAAAAAGAAGGTGCTAAACCTTTTCCCTGCGGTGTGCAGGTGCCAAACCAATGAACAGGTTCACGCTTCACTTTTTTCAAATCTCTGTGTGCTGGAGTTACTCTTTAGCCCACTGCAGAGTTGATCTCCATGAATTTTCCTTAGGATCAGAATAATGCCAGTGCTAAAAAGCTACTTGCTTGTGTGTGTTTTCTAAAAGTTTTTCCAAAGACTTTTTTCAACGCCTCTCTAAATGAGACTTTTGCACAAGTTTATGCAGCTGTCTGGCTTGAATTAATCTCGTGTGGCTTTAGACATCTGCAGATATGATTTAGTCATCCAGACTGGTTTTTTGCACAATGAAGAGCAAAAGGCAATTCTCAAGTGGAAATTGTTGTGTATTTTATGCACCTGCTTTAGGGACAGATGATACACAAGTGAGAAGGATGTATTTTATGTATTTCTCTGCTTAATTATCAAGGGAGCTGAGAGTGACTAACTCATGTGTGAATATTTATTGTGGGTATCTCCATTTGCCCAGGTGAATCCCCCTATTTACATTGCTCATCATTCTCCCCTCAGTCATAATTTTTAGCTATATCCAACAACTGCTGCATTGTTCAATGTGCATGCAATAATTTCACCCTGTGACACACTTATTATATCTACATTAGCTCAGGAAATAGATTAAGAACAATTCTCTGGCCGCGAGACTGACTGGCAGGTTCTTTCCCTGCCTGGAAAAAAAAAGGAAAGGCCATGCATAAACTAATGGAAATAGAGTCTAGATGTCTTTTGAACTGCATTTTTTTTTTAAATGCAATTGTCATAAGAAACTGTGCCATGAAGGCTACTACTGATTAACCCTGTGGTTAATTGCAGAACAGGGCTCAGTTCCAAGTGAAGCTTTGAATACTGGCACAGCCATTAAAGCACCAGGAATTTTAAGCATGATATTTCTGAACTTTTTTATCCTTCATCCTAATTTCTGATCCTACAAGCTTGAATAAAAATCAATTTGAAAAAATATTGCTACACACAGGAAAAATTCTGGTCTTGAAACTTTAGAAATTGACCTGTAAACAAGAAAAATCCTAGTTTTGGAGTTCTAGAATTTGACCTCTTAATAAAATGCTTTTGCTTTTGTTAAATTGATGGTAACAAATTTACTTTATTGGTTGAAATAAAAGTAAATTCATTATCAACATTGTATCCCTTTTTCCACATAAATATAAACCCCATGCAGTCTACACAGGAAATATAGTTATATACAGATTTTATGTTTATTTACATATTAGGTTAAAAGTACATTGGTTTCATGCCATGGAATTGATATATTTCTGTGCTTGAAACTCCATGAATCTAATTATTTTGAAATTTGAAAAATGGGGGGTTTAAAATAATTTTTCAGACCATTGTGCAAAAGGCCTAAACCCCTCCATTTCTTTTTCCTTTCCAATTTCATTTACTTTATCTCTCTGTTAACCAGCTCAACTTGAAGCACCAGAAAAGTTTCCCAAATGATTCAGCATTCAATTAATTCTATTCACAGAAATTCATGTTAGGATCAGCTATTCTGTGCAATCTTGAACATCATGTTTTCAGTAAGAAACAGTAAAAAAAAAATGACATGGAGAAAGAAATGCAATAATCTCAAGGAAGTAGAATTGAGCTTGGTAAGATATGAAATGGAAAGTCAATGTTTCAGAAGAAAATTCAAATGGAAATTAAAATTCTTTACCAATGTGCCTGTGGAGAAGGTGCTCATGAATTCTTATACTATGAACATGGACTTCTTTAAGTGTAACTAATTCAGCTTGGTGGGCTTCATAGGAGGAAGAGCTGATCACAATATCTCCACCATGATCCCAATCTACTTCATCCTCCACAAAAATCCTGTAGTGCCAAGATAAAAACTTAATGTCATTATGAGAGTTATGCTCACAGATTTCCTAAAAAATGAACAAGTTTTGCCCAGGAAGATCTCAGAAAATAAAATTCCCGAGGCTATGCTGTAGGAAAAAGCCCCTTCAGGGCTTTCTGCAAAAACAGATGTCTGAGATACGTGGGAGGAAATTAATCCTGAAGCATCTATTTCACGCCATTGATTAACAACATGTACAGTTCCAGCACAGAGTTTCAGGGCTCCAGTTGCCTTCCAAAGACATGTCAGGCCATTTTTAGTGCCATTAATAGTTTACAGAACTTAAGTCAGCCTTGGATTTAGACAACAATCGTGTAGGGTTGTGTGTGTGTGTGTGCACTTGGCATTGAAGCCTCCACTGGAGTCAGGAGTGAGTGGAAGGAAATCAGCTCTCTGAATTGGGCACACTGAGCAAGTTTTAATTCCCTAAACAGCACCTCTTGCTATCTGAGATGTTCCAGGATATCTAAGACTTTGACTGGTAGGACTTGTTCATGGAACGTTCCCGGAGACACAGATGCAAGCCATGAAGGGGAATCAAAGGCTTCTCACATGATCCCAAAGACACCTCACATAGGCCCAAAATCTCTGTTTAGGTATCTGAATTCTGCCCTTGGTAGTTGAATCTCTTCTAAGCCCCCCAGAACTTTGCTGGCTCTACTGGGAATTGAAGTGCCTTTTTAAACGTTGCACAGACATTTACATTTATCTGTTTTAAACTTGAACTGAAGATCCCCCTTTGTATTCTAAGTTAAATTTATAGTTCAAGGGATTTTTAAACTCACACACACAAAAAAAAAAAAAAGCATTTAGTGGAAGCAAAATGGGTAATGATCAGTGTTTATCCATATTTAAAAAACCCTTCATCCTATTACAGGTTGACTGCTGTCCAGATAATGATTTAAACTCCTCAGGTAATTATTGGGAAAATTCTGAGGATTCAGAATCTGACTGAATTCAGAAGATTCAGTGAACTCAGAGAATGCCTCACATGCAGTCGAGAGTGACACAAGTGCAGAGAGAAAGAAAAGTCCTAAGGGGATGTTTCTAAGTTTTTCCAGAATCTCTTTCCAGCATTTCTTTCAAAGATGGGCAGGTTCCAGGTGAGTACTTCCAGTTTTTGGCACCTGCGAGCATTCAGAGGAGAAATCCATCAAAATTTAGGTTTCCTTTATTGTTTAGAGGAAGCACTGGATATCTTCTGAAATAGCAGGAAAGGGCCAAGGTGACAGAGAACTGTGCATTGTTCAAGGATAAATGCACTGGCAGAGAGGAAGCAAAACCACACAAAGTAAAAATAATTGTGGCATGTATTTGGGATTTTTAAAAGTTCACATGCAACCCATACTAGAAGCTGAATCTTAAATTCAGTCCTGGGCACACACTCCAATAACAATTTATATATTGTGGAACCAAGTGTAACTCCTCTGACACTTGCATTTCAACAAGTTTAAGAGGTAAGCAAAAGAAAATATGTTTTGCAAGAGATGTATGGTTCTTGCAAGAAACAAGAAATATAAGTTTTAGTTCTATTGAAATACTCATTTCAGTAAAAAAAAAAAGTGATTTTTTTTTCTCTCCTTCTTTTTGAAAGCATAACTCCTTGCCTAATTCAAGTGCTGATTCATGCTGGAAAATTATATACAGCAGCTTCTCTCCTTCAATAAAAAGCCACTTCCTCCAGCTTTCATGTTCTTTCAGCTTTCATGTTCTAGCACTGACTTGCCTGTTTCCTGTATATAACCACATTAATTCTTAGCTGGCTATCAGTAGACTTTTAATGATAAATAGCTTTTTTTCTTTTACTTCAAGAATTGAAACAACTCTTTGTGCTGTATTTAGAGTGTATGAATGAACTCCAAACACTTGTATCTTAGCAGCTCATGATATTTCATATAAAACCTCTGGGCAACAGCCCAAGTCCAGCCTGGATCCGTTTCAGTGTTTAACTGGCAGACTTCAATCTGCTTCCTCTGAACTCTCCTCTTAGTCAGGGAAAAAGAAGAATTTCCAGAGGGTGATTCTAACATTGCATGGTTTGAATCAGGGTCAGCAATGCATCAGCTATGCAGCAATCCTAAGCAATTAGTCTACACTAAACACACAACTGAGTCAGAGCTAACAACATGCTACTGGTGAGCTCTTTCTGCTTCCACTACCCAACTCTACAATCATTTTCCAAATAAATTCTTCCCTAAATGCTGATATTTCACCTCTACCCAGATGGGAACTCTTCCAATGAGGCTTTGTAAGGCCTGAATAACAGATATTCTCTTTTCGAATATCCATATCTCAGTTTAAAATGAAGCACTCGGAAGAATTACAGCAAAAGGTAATAAGAATTTTGTGCAACAGGGAATTAGGAGTGACAGCTCCAGGGACAACTTCATAGGTGCCACCCTACCCAGTGGTCAATGAGAAAGAGAGATGCTTCTGCATATAAGTTCTCAACAATTCACTTAATAAGTATCTGTGGTGACTCCACTTAACTTGCCTCAGGTGATGATTTTGGCCAAGCCTTCACACATCATCATGAGTAAGTGATGATGAAGATGAGTCTGCAGCAGGGGCTGCAGAAGATTATGGATGGGCAGCACCAGGAGACAGAGAAAGTAGCCTTTCAAAACTATTTTTTTCAAGCTTAAGTGAAAATGTGTCTATACCTTGGGAGGCTCTGAGCCCAGACAGAAACCTTGCTCTACAGGCTGCACAGGCAGCCTTACATTCTATCAGCCAACTGACATTATTTAAATATTAAAAAAAAAAAAAAAAAAAAAAAAAAAAAAAAAAAAAAAAAAAAAAAAATTGACTCTTAGAGAAGAAATTAAGGTGTTCACTCCAGAAACCACCTGGTAAAGGATTGATCTAAGATGCAGAAGATCAGTGTTCAAGTGTTCATATCTCAGTTTTGCTCAGTTCAGAGACGAGATTTTAATGTAGGTCTCAAAACAAAATTAACATAATAATCCTCAAGATATTGGTCATTTTATACTGAATCTCTTTCTTATAAAAAGAAAGGCAGAGGGAGGGAGGAAGGGAGGAAGGGAGGAAGGGAGGAAGGGAGGAAGGAAGGAAGGAAGGAAGGAAGGAAGGAAGGAAATCTCAGCTTCATTATTCTTTAGAATTTTGATTTCTTTAGAATTAAAATTAAACTCTGTTGGAAAAACCTTAAAGATCATCTAGTTTTAACCTACTCATCATGGCACAATTTTCTTGCAAGATGTAACATGGTTTTTCTTTTTCTGTTTAAATAGAGCCCATTACAATGAAAAGAATAGTACAACTCATAGGAACAATAACACAAGTTATAATAACACGAATCAAAACTAATAATTTGAAAGCATTTTTGGGCAAAATACCACCTTTCATTGCCAGGAGCAATGTTAGTTCCCAGATGTGTCCAAGGCATCTTAGGATAAGCACTATAAATTTGCACCTGTCCATAAACCCCTGGAAAAAAGCAGAAGGAGGAGTTCAAAGGTTAAGAGAAAAAGAGACTTGAGAAGAACTGAAGCAATAACTAAATATATGGAAACCTGTATATATATTAAAGTATGTTTCTACATTTTATGAAAAGTTTAAGAACAGCCCACAGCCCCCACTAGAAATACAAAGTGAACTAGCAATAAATCATTAATAAACTAAAATGACCATCACATTTACAGGCAAGAAATGGGATTGTACCACAGAAGTCTCATTGACTCAAAGTCGCAGACAATGGTATTCATCAGTAAAAAAATATAATTATCTAAGTAAACAAATTAAGAAAAAACTGCAGGAATGAAAGATATACAAAATACTCAGCTATTATTAGTCTTTCTGATCTGTGAAAAACCCTTTTATTTTTTTTTTTTTTTTTGGGGGGGGAAGGATCCAAAACTAGAGCAAAAATTCAAAATATAGAAACTTCCTATAGATGACATTTCTGAGAATATTAAATTAAAGCTCAAAAAATGTGTGTCCTTTTGTTAGATGATTTCCTGTACAACATAGGTATATCCTCAACAGTGGCAGATTTGGCTATTCTGGCTAAGAAAATCTTCCTATGGAAAGGGGAATTCATGTTTCATACCAATATTCCCTGGTTGAACATTTACACCCTCCAGACGATCACAGTAAATCCCTTCAGATGCCCGAAGAAGGACCAGCAGCTTTAAATCCCTTTCCAGGGGGTGTTGAACAGAACCTGCAATCAAGACAGAACAGCATCAACCCACCACAGAGGCATCAATTTTTTTGTAATGCTGAAAATGGGGGAACTTAAGGGGAAATGTGTGTAAATCCAATTTTCAACAAACATCTAAATGGCTGAATTAGCATTTCCCTTCTCAGCCCATTTTTGCCTTTTTGCTCCTTTACAATTTCACCAGTTCCCAGGTAATTTGTGCAGCAAGGATGGGAAAAATGGTCTTTCCCAGACCAATGGAAGGATTGAGGGAAAAGAGCAGGAGAGAAGAAAATGCCCAAGAAGTTTTGGGGTGTGGGGTGGTGATAATTCCGTACAGTAAAGTGTATTCCAACTTTGCCTTCATTTATTTCTCCAAGGGTAGTTTACAGTTTCAGAAGAAAATGGCCCAGCACTAAACAGATACTAAGGAGGAAAAAGTAGGACAGTTTTTGCCCTGGAGAAATGTATGCGGAGTCCAGTAAAGGAGTTCAGCGTTCCTTTAAAATTAGAGATTAAATCAATTATGCAACAGAAAACTGCAGCAGATGTAGAACTAAAAAATATATACATCTCTGTACCAAATTAGCTGGCCTGTCATGTTCTTTTAATATTTAAAAATTACTAGTTTGGAAAAGAGAGCAGATTTTATATCCTAAAGAAACACTTTGCTTTAAGAGCATTTTTTTTTTTTTTTATTTAAGTGAAATCAATAAAACAATTCATTGTTCCCCCACCAGCGTCTGAGTGATATCTGAGAATATTTAAATTCTCTGTGCAGCTTTTCAATGGGTAAAAGGCAAAGAGTACAAGACTTGTATGCTCCCCATCTAATATATCTCACACCAGTGAGCTCGTGTTTCTCTGGGGTCACGGAGGGGATTATCTTACAGTGTTCATTATCCACCTAAACCATCTTTGACTTTCTTGTTTAAACTCCCAAAACTGTGGTGTGAAGGGGAGAAAATTGGGAATTGGTCTATATTCAAATATGCTTTCACAAAACAGAACTAAGTGATACACACTTTGGCCACTGATGCACGAGGTTAAACAAATACCCACCTAGAGCAGGAGCAGAGTTATAGAGACATTTGTGTCTATTTTTGTATGCAGGGTGATTGTTTTCCTGCTTCACCCTCACAGCAAGTTGTCATTTCAAACATTCATCCTGAGCATACCTTTGCCACTCCCCCTGAGATTAAAGTATTAGCTACAACGAAACCAAAAAAAGCCTCAACCAAAATGTTTGGAGACCTTTATGTTAATCTTACCACGTTACTCACAGTTTCCTAATTATGACTATGTTCCCTTAAAGGGGATTAATATTAATTATAATTATAAATTGCTGTTGCTGGGTTTATTGATTTTATTATTTCACTCCTGGTTACAAAACATTCACTATTCTAGTTAAGTTGGTTAAAACCAGCTGCATAATATATCCAATTCTCAGCTCAATTGTAAAACCATTTTTAAATAGGCTTCCAGACTTAACAATCACCTACAGAGGATTGGAAATGGGAATTCTATAGGACTGGACTGGAAGTTATCACTCCCTTAAAAGAATTACATTTACAATTATCTAATTTTTTTTTTTTTTTAAGTCCAAAAAAACACAAAGGAATTTCACCCTTGCTGAAAAAATAAGCACATCAACCAAAAATACAATTAGAGTGAGGGGGAAAAAAAAAAGAAAATGTGAAGATAATATTCACAGAAATGTTTTAGTTTCTGGAAAATGTAAATGGTAAATGACACAAAAGAACAAAGGAGTGGTCCATTAGTAGAAAAATTAGACTTAAGTATATTTAGAGCAAAAATAGTCTTAATACTTGCTTACTGTCATTAATAGTTCCATGGTTTTACATGAATGGATTTCAGTGACTTGAATGCAAGTGCTACTGAAGAGTTTACCCAGAAACTCATTGGACTATTAAAGAGGAGTCTTCAGTAAGTTTGGGATCACTCTTGATGTCTCAGAGCCCTTGAAGAAAGCTAATATTGTGCCAATATTTCAAACAAAGATAAAAGTAAGAGCCCCAGGTAATTACAGGCCTGTCAACTTGACACTGATTCTAGGGGAAAAATAAATAAAAATGGAATGTCCAACACTGAGCACCATTAATAAATCATTAAAGGTGGATGATATAATTAATGCCAATCAACCTGCTTTTATAGAAAAAAGGGCCTGTGAAACTTCCTTGTTATTGCCTTCTAATGAGATTACAGGTTTAGTTGATAAAGATAATAGCTTTGATATAGTTTAATTGGCTTCTCCAAGGCACTTGGCTTAGTAGCACAAAACTTTGTGATTAACAAACTACACTGGTACAGCACAAAGATGGCACACACTAATTTACAGGCTGAGTGACTGGAATGGGGACATGGAATCAAACAGGTCTGGCCTTGCAAGCCCTGTGGCATGTGACATTTTATTAGTCACCCAGAGTAGTGTGAAGATACTGAAGGCAAGCAGAGAGGCTGGCACAAATGGGAGAGAGAAAGAAAAGAAAAATAAAGAGATGGGACAGTAAATCAGAAATAAATTGAAAGTGAAGAATTAGGAAAGAAAGTGAAGAATGCTATAGGTGATCCTGCTTGAGTAGGGAGGTTGGGCCAGATAGTCCACAATTGTCTCTTCCAAACTTAACCATTCCATGATTCTGTGGCGTTCAAAATAACAAGGCAACAGGTCTTGATCTCTCTGTGGATGGATGGAGAACAAAGAAATCAAAGGGAAAAGCTGAGTAAGGTTTCAGATACACATTTTGGCTTAGTCTAAATCCAGCCCTGCAGAATGGCTCATGAAAATGAGGATATGGAAACAGCAGCTATGTCAGTTTACTCATAGGGAAATCCAGAATAATAAATCTAAAAGAATTCAATCACCAGTGTGGATAAGTCTCATCACCATACAAAGTAACTGGCATATGAAATCACAGCTCTTGTAATAAGTATTTTTGTTAAAACTACCAAGTTGCCATTAACACAGGAATCATGATCTCTGAACTTCGGATGTAAAAACTTCAGGTTTCCTGCCCCACTTTACTGTGGTGAACGAGTCCTATGTAAGACCAAATCAAACTGTTGAATTACCCATCCTGCACATGAGATGCACAGGGATGTATCCCACTTCATATCCTACTGTAACTGGAAGGCTCAGCACTTTGATGAGCAACCTGGTTGATCAGAAGGTGAGATAATAAGGCACTGCTGGCAGAGAACCAGAAGATAGGTAATTGCAATGTGGAAATTACTAGAAGCTGGTGGAAATGTCTAATGAGACCTGCAGAAAAGGTCAGGAGGCACTAAAGACAGTGCCAAGCCTTTTTCAAACACCTGTTCTCCCAATTGCACCACACAGTGCAAAAAACCCCACAAACATGTATGATAATCCTATGTTGGAAAACAACCTGTGCTGTTGATAAAGTCACCACTGATTCCATACTTTCCTGAAGTGTGAGGTCCAGCTGTCTGGATTGCAGCACAGATCTGTTTGCACAATGGTTGCAGCTGGTTCCTAATCCTTCATCAGGTCTAACATCTGGAGAGGAGAAAACCTACTGTGTGAAAATATGTGGGGAAAAAAAGAAGGAGAACAGAAATAGAAATGTGGGGGTTTTTCTATCCAGATTTTCACTTATTCTGGAAAGAAGTCTGAATCTAGTTTGCTGTTGAGTTTCAAAAGCATTTTCCATTGCTTTTGTATTTCAGTTTTATTCCAGATGTTCTTCCTGACAGATTTTTGGTGTGGTGTTGTGGTTTTTTGTTGTTTGGTTTTTTTTCATAGCAAAACCCATTGCATTCTTCCCTAGAATAGTGGGTAGTTCCTCCCTTTTAGCCTTCTCTTTTTTCACAACATAACACTCTGAAACAGCTGTTGTACATAAGAGCGAGGAAATCTCTGAGATAAGATCTCCACCCTCCAAAACAGACTTTGCCAAGTATCTCTCTGTGACCATCTCCAGTACCAGCTCTCTGTTTCCTGAATCCAAAACTTCTTGGACACTAAGCAACCAGTTATTTTGAAAACTGTAGCATACTGTCACCAGGAAGTGTGAAGAGTTTTTACTCATGGTCAATACACAACTGGATAGTCATCTACTGTTGGTTCTTCCTCTGGAGCTTCCTTTGGTTAGGTGTTTAGCCTGCATTCTGCAAAGAAGCCTGGAAAAGCACCCTGGAAGCAAAGAGACCTCACTTGGTTGCCTCTTACAAGTAGTGTTGCCTAATAAACAGAAAAATTCGGAGACAGACAACTGTGGAGTAGGAACCAGCAGTCAGAAGTGGGAAATGAATGTCCAAGGAATAAGCAGTGAGACACGTAGGATGGCATTTGAGAGTCCTCGTGCCCTCCAAATCCTCTCTGTGAGGATACCACAGGGATCAATGAAAGAACAGTGGATTTTTAAGCAGAAGTTGGAGGCTTCTGGTGGTGGGACATCTGAGTGTGCCCAAAATGATAGAAAACCCCTATAGTTTGGCAAGTGAACCATATTTCCCAGGGGATTCACATGCCTACATTTAGTTTTCTTGAGGCAGATGTTTCCAAAGGAGATTTGCTCTGGATACCTGTCTGAAACAGTCCCACTGACTGCAGGGGCTGCACTGGCTATATTGGTTAGATCTCTACTGGAACAGCAGCTCACATGATGATGTCCACATGTTACACCTAAATTTGTGAGTCTCAAACTTGTGAATCAAATCCCTTCCCTAGATGATAGGATCAGTTAAAAGAAACCAAGTGACTTGGAAAGGGTAAAAGCCAAAATCACAGAGGCTGAGAGATTAATTTAAGGGGATTCAGATGATGCAATCAGCTTTTCAAAGAACTTCTTTTTTTGTTGTTGTTATCACAGATGAAAAATTGCTTTCAACACCGCAGCACTGTTCCATCTTCATAGAAGTTGAACAGCTGTGAAGGGGTGATACGTGACTGCAGGATGGGATTCTGCTCACAGCTAAAGAAGATGGGTCCCACACAACTAGAGAAGTTGGAAAAGACTGTAAATTAGTGAAGCTCACTGACGACATAATTGTTGTTATAATACTGAGCATTATAACACATTGCCATTTCATGAAATACAGGGATTTACCCTTTGGGAAGTAAACGAGGGGGTTCTTCCTAGAAAAGAAGGTGTTTTAGACCTCTTACCACAAGCAAGATAAGAGGCATCAGAATTCTCTGGGGTTTCATCTCCAGACAATCAAGCCATGAGCTAATGATGACCTTAGGCTTCTTGCCTCCAATGAGTGACATGACTGACAAGCAGCCGTCATGAGATATGTGAAAAAAAGAATGTGACAAGTTGAAACTAAAAAGAGAAATCCAATCCTATCTGGATAATTACTTGCAAGTTCTACTGTAAAAAGTAAAACCAGCCTGCCAGCAAAGAGCAGCTCAGTTCAGTGGAGTTCAGGATAAGTCTGGAAGATCAATTTTTGCCAAGTGAAGTTCAGTGTTTTCTTCAGCCTTATGGAGAGCTGAGGGCTTTGTTCAGCAGTGCAACAGGGCACCTTCTGCACATATCATCTGTGTTTTAATGCCTGTGATTTAAAATAAATGGAATCATCCTAGCTGAGAATGGAAAACAACTCTGAGATATCAAGCTAAAAATTGCTTATCTTATTCTGAGACAGGTGTGTTAATGATATTTAGTAAACCTCTTAATCTCTGTGAACGTCAAATTCTCATTCTATAAACTGGAAACATAGCCAGGTTTTTGTTTGTTTGTTTGTTTGTTTGTTTTTACAGCATAATAACACAGGGAAATAGAAATAAAAGGTATTATTAAAATTTTATTGCAAATATCACCATCAAATAAAGACTTTTGAGGTTTAAGTAAAAGAGAGAAGCTCCTTATCTGAGAGAAAGGGCTACTAGAGTAGAAGTAATCAGAAAATCTTTCTGGATCCAAGAACAATGAAAGCCTAGAAACACTCAGAGAAATTACTGTCGGGATAGATCCACATATTTTACCTTGGGTTTTCCAAGGGGTCTGATAGAATTCTTTAATCATCTCGCAAGTCCCAGTGATTCTGTTGGTCATAATTCCCACTGGATTGTGATCATTACATTAAAGAGGAAAGTGATGACTGAACCTGCAAGGTCAAAAGTGTTGCAAGAATCGTGATCTCCCAGCTAACACTGTACTTTCTCATCCCAGTTTGCCTGTACATTATTGTTGCAATAATATTATTGAGGTTCTTGTGTTTCTTAAATTCCAAGGTTAAACTGATTTTTTTATTTGTTATATATTTCTCATCACCACTCAGATCCTACATACTTATAATCTTAATTTAACCTTCTGACCTTGTTTTTTTCCCTGCAGATAAGATGCCAAGAGCTCTGGAAGACATCAAAGTCCAAATAAGATGTGTTTCTAAACTTATCATTGTTCTCTAGAAGTTTAAATGAAAAACAAAAAAACAAACAACCAACCAACTACACTTGGGCTCTACCAGAGAGCCTTTGTCCCAGGCCAAAAAGCAACAGCACATGGTCCAAGACTGCTACACTGAAAACAGGGCATGGAGAAATTACACAACAGGCAGGACCTGGGGATTTGGCTCACATGATGCCAACCTGAGATCCTGCTCAGGCAACGCGGAATGTTGATGTCCACATCTATTAAATCTGTTTACTAAACTGTCTCATTATCTGTTTTGTGTCAGGATTTCTTTAGGGTGTGGTGGAGTTGGACAGATGGGCTTCAAAACCCTTCCTTCAGGCATGGAACAGGCAGGGTTGGACAGATGGGCTCCAAGACGTTACCTTAAGGCCTCGAACACATGGGAAGAGAAAGAGGAAAGGGGGGGAAAAAGAAAGAACATGCACTCCCAGCTCTACAAGCAAGCAGAGAAACCAGTGTGAGATGTGGGAAACTTGCAGTCTCTACCCACCACCATCTGAAACAGCTGAAACAAGGATAGCTCTCCAAAAGATGCTGGACTATGACTCAACAGCTGCAAATACCTGCTTGGCTTTTAATATCATTACTACTCACAGATGTGCTGGAGGGGAGTTTGTGCAGCAAAGTGCCTCAATGTTTTTTTAATAAGTGTTTTTAGCAATGAACACATGCTTTTTCTTAAAACCAATATGAACCCATATTTAAAGTGCAAAGGAGCGTAAGTAAGAAATGACTGACACTCTTTTAAGTATACATATATATTTTAACCTCACAGATTAAGCTTTCCAACCTTTTTTTCCAAAGAAAAACACAAGACAGCAAAATAACTTTTTTGGCCAGCACTGCATTAACTAAACAGTCCCTTGAGATTAACAACAAACAAATATTGGAGCAGACTTCCTCAGGAGGTGATTACACAAACAAATTCTCTTTTTAAAGTTCATGAAACCAATCTTGAGAAAGGTCAAGCAATGATCAACAATGTGATCCCAGCATCCTAAGGATTCCTGTAAGTAAATATGATGCCTGGCTTTAGGAACCTTAATATTTAAAGGCAATTATGTGAGTAATTACTTCTGAATGGAAAAACACTGATCCTGTCCATTGCAAATAACATGGAACAGCTCCAGTGACTTTGGGGACTCTGAAAACTGCAAGAAGAAGGGGCAGGGTAGTACCTTTCTGGGGGTCCTGGTGCTCATCTGCACAGAGGGATGAGAGGCACAAATGTGCAGAATCCAGTTGTTTCATGCCACAGTGCATGATTTCCAGGCACACTGGGGATTCTCCATGACCCTTTTTATGTTGGTTTTAAATATTTCTGTGTTACAAAAACTGTCCTACTAATGCCCACAGACAGCAGGCACTGCCTGAATACCAGAGCAGGTCCTGCCCTGAGGAATTATTGTCTCATAAAGCAACCCCCAGGTAGTAAGGAAGACTTTTACACATATCAGATAAAATCTCTGACATATAGAAACCAGCAGTGAGGTGAAGACTGCAGATGTGCTGCTATTAATAGGTAATTAGCTCCAGTGGATAATTGTCATGCTTAATGTGGATTTTGGGTGTCCACAGTGCAGATATCCAGATATCTACAGGGCATCAGGTTGGACTGCATGTTTATAGCAACACTCTACAGCCTATCTTCACACTTTTTTTCCTATCAACAGCAGAAATAAACCCCAGGCATCGAGAAAAACACCTGTTCTTCACTTACCCACTCTCAGAGCACCCCCAAGCACCACGACACAGGCAGCACTCAGGACATTGCTGGAGTTGCTGGGGAACTCGAGGGTCCCCAGGATGTAGAGTCCTCTCAGAGGGGGAAGAGCTATATCCACCAGGATGGTCCGGTCTGAGGAACAAAGGAGAGGGCTGTTAAGGTCAGTGGCAGCCTACCAACAGTACCTGCCAAAAAGTGTAGCATGGTGGTGAAAAATGTCAGATTGGCTTCAGTTTTGTTTTATTTAAATTGGTTTTCATAGAATCATATACATTGTTGCATGCTTAAGTCTCATCATATGATGCTTGAACCTTTAGAAATTAATGTGGAAGGCAGCAAGTTAAAGACATATTAATCTCACCTGTCTTTGTTATGAATGTAAGACTTGATCACCCAATGCAATGAACCAGGACTAAGTTAAGCTCTGTCCAGACAGCATTTTTCCCTCATGGTATTGAAAAGGATGAGAGAGTTCTCTTGAAAAAGCCAAGAACAAAATGCCCTATCCCTGGAAGTGTTCATGGCCAGATTAAATGGGACTTTGAGCAACCTGGTCTAGTGGAAGGTGTCCCTGCCACTAGAGGCAGGAGGGTCAGGTCCCTTCCAAGCCAAAACATCCTGGGATTCTGGGACTGATGGAAGTGAAAAAAATCCAGCAGTATCAAATAGGTGCTTCATAGTGCAAAGAGTCTGCAAGTCCCCACCTTGTCAAGAGCAGTGATCAGGGTGACAAGCTGTAGCCTCACACCATAACCTCCCTCCAGTGACATCCTTTCACTGCTTTTCCCTCTCTGCAGCCTGGCTTTGCTCTCTTATGTTTTCTATATAAAATCCCACCCCTTCCTCACCATCCAAGAGGATGCTTACACCAACAGAGTCTACAGGAAGCCAGAGTTCATAGAATCATGGAATCATTAAGGTTGGAAAAGGCCTCTAAGATCACCAAGTCCAACCAATCACCAGGTCCACCATGAGTTATTCCATTCTGTCTTCATCAGATTACTCATTCTCCTCTAATAAATCCGGGGTAGTACCATTCCCTCAGATCCTAAAGGGGAAAGCAAGGGGGATATTTTTAAATTGCAGAACAGAATGGGGGCTGTTGTGGATTGAGCCCAATGACAGCATCATTGCTGCTTCCTAAAGCTGCAAGTCTGCACCTGGGAACCTTTCAAATGCCACTTAAGCTTTCCAAGTAGGACATGAGGAAGGATGTAAATGGTGTATCTTTAGAGGCAGCCCATTGCACAGAGGTGAGTTCCACCCTCAGGGCCTATCTAATGTTTTTTGATGTCACTAAGAGCTTCTCAGTTGCTTGCTCTGGAAGACAGCTCAGGCCTTGAAATTGTGGTTTCCATCCTCCCTTTGTTACTGACAACAGTAATAGTTTCCAGGTATGGGGCATCTCTGACTCTGTGGCTGTTCCTGGAAGACTGAAAAGCAAGGTATTTCCTTAGCAAGGGGTTCAATGACATGATCTAATTGAGACTTTCATAGAAATAGCTAGCAGAAAATGAAAATCTTCATCATGGTGACAGCAGATCCTACCCTACCCAGAGATTTTCTGTGACTTTCATTGATCTCATATGCATTAGTTATGAGGCATAGATGTACAAAACGGAAGAAATTCAGGAATAAACATATTTTCCAACGGATTTTGACAGATTGGTGAGAATGGGCCGTTTGAAAACCATTCTGGTCTGGAACATAAGAAGAGCCAAAGTGTCTTGGGAAGTGGATCAGCTACTTCACAGCTTCCCTTCTGCCTGCAGCCATTAACAACTGCTTTGGATGAAGACACAAATGACCACACAATGGGTAGCACAAAATATGTAATTAGGGGCTGACTCAAACTATTTAGCACAAAGATTTAGAAACATTCCCAAGCCCTGTTTGTAGCAAACATAATCAATATGGCTCTATGAAAACCTGTGAAGTACACTCAGAAATGGACTGAAAGAAAATATAAGTAGGTTGATTTATATTAAATATAGACTCCTTTAATAATAGCATTTCCTGGGTTTTTGGCTCCCTAGTTTTGCAACAGCTTCCAGGGAAAGGAAATTTCTATTTCAGGTTCTGTTTTCAGATCTGGGGTCCTGGCTCTGCTTACAGATTTGTTTGTCTGCTACATACATGTTCCTACTTTATCTCTGCAACCCAGTAATAATCCCAACTCTTCCTTTCCCCTCCCCTTTTTTTTTATTCTTTCTCTCTGGACATCAACAAGGGACACCCTGAAAGCCTAGGACCTCTGTTCTCGAGGGCTACACCAAGTACTGCAGACACCCATGGTTATTCTGCCCTCATCCCAAAACAGATTCCCTGCTTCCTTGGGCTAAAAAAATCTTTCAAGCATGCAAAATTTTCACAGCATTCAGATGTAATAAATCTCTAGGGAGCAAGTGCTTTTTTTTTTTTTTTTTTTTTTTTCCTTCCCCTAAATCTTATACTGTTTGTACTTAATATGTTTTTACAGGCATGAAGGAACTCCTGTCTGTAATCTCTTTACAGGACAGGTAGAGTCCCATGCCCTGCAGAGCTGAGAAGGGAAGGCACAGTATGTGAGGATACGAAACAGAGAGGAGAATATGGGGGGAGACGTTGTTAGAATGATATCTCTCAGACAGAAGGGGAGAATCTAGTTTGTGAAATCACAGCCCAAGAATGTGGCAAAAAGCTGCAGTTGACAAAGGCCATAAGTGTATTCATCAAACACAGGCTGAAACATTTTTACAAGGAAAAGAAGCAGCGCTCCCAGGCATGCCATTTATATGTCACATTTCAGTCCAGAACAGATATTTTTGCTGAGTTGCACATCTTTCTAAAAAAGGTTTTATAAAGGAAATGCTGACTGCTCTGTAACTGCTCTGTAATCATGTGTGAGCCTTGAAACACAGGAGTGAGAAATTTTCCCATTCAGAGATATCTTGCAAACCTGTATTTTCCTCATTTTAAAAGGACAACACTCTGAGGTGTGATGCTTGGGGTGTGAAGTGTTCAGATGGTGAAATGTTGCTCTGTAGAAACAACAGAACACTCCTTTGAGAGGGGAAAGAAGTCTTTCCACACTCGAGGAGAAAAGCAAACAAATTCAAGTACAATTTCCTTACATGGTCCTTACAGAATACACTCATTTATCTCATAGGGGGAGATGATGACTAAGCAGTTAAAACAATAAACTTTAGGTCACTGAGCTCAAGAGATTTATCTTCAGAGAAGGACAAACCAGAGTTGCTTTTCCCCCATGAAGATATTTCTATAATGGCAAGTAACCACTCTCAGGAAACCATAGTTTGAGTCTGAAAACAAGGCTATGCTTCATTGTACATTTATTTTCTTCAGACAAAAAGCTCACAGGTATGGCAGAGTTTTAATGTTCAGACATACAATGCTGAGAAGTCACTAATGACTCCAGCATTGACACGAAATGCCTTTGATCAACAGCATTGCTGTATAAAGCACCATAGCATTGCCATTGAATGGAAATCAGGCACAACAGAGAGCTATTATATGAGATACAGTACTCCAGCATTCATCTCTTCAAACAGAAAACTTCAAAGAAAATCAAAATCAGAAAATGAAGAACAGAGTGAATTCCACCACTGGAGGAAAAAAAAAATGAAAAAAAAAAAAAAAAAAAAAAAAGGGGGAGATATAGAAATTGCCAGAGGCTACATGATATCATATCAATAGCCTTCAAAACAGCATTCCTTTGCTTGGAATTATAACACATTCTCCCTCCACCCAGAGCACGCTGCATCAGGAGTGTGTCACACTGAAAGCCATAAACCAAAGCCCTGCAAATCCAAGAGCTTTGGGAAGCTGATGCCACTGCCAGCTGCTAGAACGGCATGACTCCTGAAGCTTGTTTTTCAAGATGGTGTGACTGCTGAAGCCTGACACATGTGAGAGCTCCTCGTGGGATGGCTGGGGCCCTGGAGGATGAACTTCCAGGGATAAAGTCACAAGTTGTGGCAACCTGAGCTGAGAATTTCCAGATCAGGCTAGAAGAGACTCGTATCTGCTGGAGAGCCAGACACTGAGGGGACTTGTAACACATTAACACTAAAAACCACTTTAACATGAGGGACCCGCCTCTGCTGCAAGTGAAATTCATTTTTGTACTAGGAATCTTCAAGATCCTGAAGTCTTATCAATGCTTTAAAACAAGAGGGGAAAAAAAATTAAAAAAAAAAAGAATAACTTTGTACACCATCCCAATTTCCAAGCTCTCTAAATATCATCCTCTAGATGTCAAGCAGACACCAAACAACGGCACAAAAACCTGGTTTCTGATATGTATATTTTGCTAATAGAGGTATTTTCAACCTTTTCAAACTTATAGAATCACTGAATATGCTGAGTTGGGAGGGATCCACCAGAGTCCAGCCCATGAGGCAGCCCTAAAGATGTGATTTTGCTTATTTTGTTAAATAAGCAAATTAAAGCTTTCATTAGCTAAATTTTTAGGCAGTGCTCTGGGTCTTCAGTGAACTCTAGGAATTCACATTCATTCAGAGATTTCAACAGTGTCAGATCAAAGTCTTTCCCTGTTCTTCCTCATGCTAAAAATGAGCACTAAACATCTATTATTTGCTTTTATAACTCCAAAACTGTTCTTTGGGGGCTGAAAGGACTAACCCAGTAATGTACAGCATACCAAAAGTAGGCTTGTGTCTTGGCTTTCAACCTGAAAATCATCATAGGTAGCTCCCAAAAGAGAATTTTAAGTAATCAGAAGACAGCAAAGAGTAAAACACAGCTGAATCTTTCCAGGAGTGAATCACGAAAACTTATTTGGGTGTGCAGGGCAGCATAAATTTTGGGTGGTTTGTAGAATGTTTGTTCTCACAAGAGTAAACTCTCACTTTTTTGTAGCCATTTGGAGTCAGTCTGAGTTTAGAAGGTTATGCACAAACCGGTGGAAATGGGAAGGGAAACATCCATAAAAGGCTACAATTAAACATAAAATAGAAAATTGTTGATTTCATTTTAAATCTTGGGTCCAAGCGAGGGGTGGACTTTCTTTAAACCAGAAACTCAAACACTTGTGGCAGCAAAGCAAAGAGTGAGAAATGGACCAAAAATTCATCTTGCCTTGACTGCATTTTAAATGCCTTTATTTAAGCAACAAATCCAGTGCCCTTATCTCACTGGTGAGGACCATGACTCCAGTTTAAGGGCCTGCACTCTGTTGATTCCAATGCCAACAAGTGCCTCAATATATCCAAGCCAGCAAGAATGAGGAGGGAAAGCAGCAATAAAATAGGGGGAGGATGATCAGAAGAGGCAGGCACACAACAGACCAGCATCCTCTCGAAGTAGATGGTATGACAGACAGCTTGTGTTCGTGTTCATGACCCACAAGGACCATCCAGTTGAAACCCTGGCTCAGCATAGACACCCCAACAATCCCACCCTGTCCCTGAGAGCATTGTCCAAACACTCCTTGAGCTCTGTCAGGCTTGGGACCGTGACCACTGCCCTGGGCAATCTGTTCAGTGCCCAAGCACCCTTGGGGGGAAGATCTTCTTCCTGATATCCAACCCAAACTCCATCAACACAGCTTCATGCCTATTGCTGGAAGGAAGAAGATTCACAGAGTGTGGCTCTCCACTTTTTCTAGCAGGTAGTGCATTTTCAGTTCCCACTCACCTCTTTCTTTTTAATCCATTATGCATTTTGTTGTGTGGGGGGGGGTTGACCAGTAAAGCCCCTCTGAAGAGCAGGGACAGTTTTATTGTACACTCTGGAGCACCCTGCTCTGAGGATGTGATTTAGAACTGGGAACTCCAAGGGTCTCATCCTGCTGCTCAGGCACCAACTTGCATTCTGGTTTTGGGCAGATTTTATTGTCCTGGCCCCTCAATTCCGTCCCTGCCCAGGGTAAGACCCAGATTATATTTAATAGCCCAATCCTTACCCTGCTGCGACTTAACCAGTAGCCACCAGTAGGTTAGGGAGAATCCCTATACCTCACCCCACAGCACAGACATGCCCCAGTTAAACTGACCAAACCAGCACTGCTCTAAATTCATGGGACATTACTTTTGACCCCAAAAGCTGTAGGGTCACGCTGCACAGTGCCAGGCCCGAGCTAATGAGCTTTGTCTCTCAGGAGAGCTAATTAGTTCTGGTGCACCGCTGTGCTGATGCAGCAGTGTTGTCTCCAGTTCTAGAACTAGATCAGTTGGGCTGGGCTGGGGACAGAAATGAGCAATGCTCCAGGCATGGCTTAGTCATGAAGGGCCTAGTGGCACATGACAAAGGCCGTGGTCAGCATCACAGGGCAGCTAAAATAAGTATTTTGATGAAAGGATTTTAGAATCATGGAATTGTTTCGGTTGGAAAAGGGCTCCAAGATCACCGAGTCCAATTGTTAACCCAGAACAGCCAAACCCACAACTGACCCATGTCCTCAGGTGCCACATCTACACGTCTTTTAAATCTCCACCACTGCCCTGGGCAGCTGTGCTGGGACTGGTCAACTTTTTCAGTGAAGATATTGTTCCTAATCTAAACCTCCCCTAGTGCAACTTGAGGCTGCTTCCTCTTGTCCTATCCCTTGTTCCTTTGGAGAAGAGACAGCCCCCCCATCTGGCTCCACCTCCTGTCAGGGAGTTTCAGAGAGCGAGAAGGTCCCCCTGAGACTCTTTTTCTCCAGGCTGAGCCCACCCAGCATCCTCAGCCACTTCTTGTGCTCCAGACCCTTTCTCTTTCCTCTGTTGCCCTTTTCTGGATGTGCTCCTGCACCTCAACTTTGCAGGAAACACAGAGGAGTTTTATTCACAGGTGAGTTTGCAGTTTGCAATGCAGCAAAGGACCATCACAACCATCACTGATCTAAACAATAGAACTCCAAAATCTTGGCCAAACCTAATTATTTATTCAATTTTTTATTCCCTGCTTCTGCATAAATTGTGATTTACCTTTGTGTCTGTTCATATCTGCACCTGACACATGATTTTGAAGACTGAAATGTTCCTGGGCTTTTGACAATCATGAGCTGATATTGGTTAACTGGATATAACGTGATACACAAGAAGCTGAGACAGATGTTCTGGCGTAGTCTCTGGCCTTGTTCTTGGAGAGTAGGAAGGAAAAAATACGCCAAAATACGTGTGCAAAATCCATCCGTGGCAAGAGGATCCAAAAGAGAGCAAAGCATTTGCAAAATGTCCTACTCTTTAGTGCTTCATAAGGGGTCAAATATGGCAGAGGTAAGAATGGAGTAGGAACTGAGCTGTCTGATGGCTTAGCCAGGATGCTCCTGGAGTGCTTCAAGCAGCATAAGGTATCATGCTATAAGCAAGTGCCTTGAGCCCTGGAGCTCTATATAATGCTATTATTGAATTAGTACTTAACCACAGTTATGTATTATAGCCAGTGAGATGGTAGAACTGGAAAAAAACACACATTGTGCTGCTTTTTTTACAGGAAAAATTAATTTAATCACAAAATATAAACTATCCACTCTTCAGTTCAATGTGACTTCTCCCCAGAAGTGTAAAAAAGTGCTATTTCAAAAAGAATATGGTTTGGTGGGGTTTTTTTCATATTTACCAGAAAATCAAAGATTAAACTAAATATTCATTGAAGGCTGATCATAATTCTTAATGTAACCTGAAAATATACATATCTGTTATTTTTAATGACATAAGTCAGAGAAGCCCTAACTATGAATGAGGCTCCACAGGAAAATACCAAACCAAATGCTGCCTTCCACAAAGGCCATGAGCCGAAAAGAGGGGGAGAGGAAAAGTCATGGAGCAGTGTTATCCCCATTTCCAGAAGTGGTGCTGTGGCAGGTAGAGTGACTTACCTGGTTTCAAACAAATGAGGAGGAGCCAGCACCACATCCTAGAACATGTCAGGTACATATCACACAATATTCACAGGATCATACAATCATTATGTCTGGAACAGGCTTCAGGACCTCGTCTAGCCCAACTTCAGGGTCAGCTCTTATATAAAATGGTTATCACAAGTTTTTACTCCAGATTTCATTGCAAATTGCCTTATATATTCACCGGAATTCAGTTTTCATGAGGTAATGTTGTAAGCTGAGCTGGGATCTACATGTAGCTCAAGTTGAAATACAGGTTGAAATACAGACATGAGCTAAAACGTCCTGGAGGCATCCATGGGAAATGGTTTGAGAGATTATCACTGATAGTGGGAATTGCAAGAGGAAAATAAAATGGAAGGTTGTACCATTGTGGAACTGTAAAATATGATCCCTGCACAAAAAACAGAGAGGTGGGTCAAGAGATTAGGCTCCTTGTGACTTGATGGTTCTGGGCCTTGCAAATTCTCTGCTCCTCAAATAAGGTTCAGGAACATGCTTCAGCTTGAATGACAGTGTAAGTGTGTGTGTTTGTGTGTATGTAAATGAAAAAGAAGTATTATTCTCTTCCAAAACTTACATTCCTGTACTGTAGTCAAGATTTCCATGTGACAAGGAGCAAGTGTGGTGTCCTGCATGCACTTGAATGCATAGTAGTGCCAAGGAGCCCATGTTGCAACACAAATATACTTCCTAATGTAGAGGAAAGTACAGAGCCCAGCCCCTCTACAGGAATTAAAGACCTTTCCTTCCTTACGTACTAGGCAGGATGATGACATCTTCCCCAGGGCCTGGGATGCTGCAGTTGGATCCACCCCAGCCTTTTCCCACATCATTCCATGTCTCTGGGTGTGACCACTTCAGGACAGCACCAGGGGGATCTACAAAGCAGAAAATACAAAAAAAAATTATAATTTTCATTATCTGGAAGAATTACCACTTCTTTGATAGTCGAGCATCTGTGACATTATCATCCTCCTGTCACTGATGAAGCAACATTAACTGCTCTTTGTTATCTTCCCTGCTTAAAGAAAGATGCTTAATTGGATTCCCAGGGTATGGGAATTTCCACAAGTTCCCAAAGTATGAAAGATTTTTAAAAATGAGTGATCAACTCTTACAAGCTTGTTAGCACTCAGAAAAACAGGAGTCTTCCCATTCCAAGGGGTGACTAAGACCTGCCTTGGAGAAGAAGCTTGACCAAGACATGGCAACTCCTGCTCATTCCCCAAAGATTTCTTTTTCAGTTAAATCCAAAAGGAAACTCCTGAGCCTGAGGAAAATATTGGAATAAATTAAGTTTACAGAAGGCAGGTGCTTGACTTGCATTTTTGTTTTAGAGAGCTAACAAGCCAGGCTTCATAAATTGACTGCCCCTAAGTTTGTTCTGCCATCAAGAGACAAAGGAAAGCCTTCAAGGGGAAATCTTGCACACTAAGTTTAGTAAGTCCTAAACTAACGCAGGCAGGGCCTCCCTCTGGAGGCCTCTACAAGCACCTACTTCTGCCCTACCACTGTAAAGGGAATTCTGGCATTTTTTTAACTTGAGGAAGGCTTAATCGGGTATTGAAAACACAGGAGCAAACTCATGCCTAAGTGTTGGGGGCTACACCCAGCTTAGTAACATTGTGGAGTAGAAAAAACATTCATTGCCAAGAGGGGGAAACACAGGGAAATTAAATCTTTGTGGTGCTCCTTAAGGCTGGGTCTATCTTTCCATCTCTTGTTTGTTCTGGGGGAAATACTCTGCAAAAATGTCCCTAAATGCACATGATACATAGCAAGGCAGCTATGCAATTAATATCAAAATTTGGAGGTTTCCCTTGTCTCTGGTGTATATTTCTGTCTGATTCAACATGAAACTCTGAAGCAATGTCAGACTATGAAGCACTAAAATACTCTGTAGTCTTACATTCTCCATGACCTTTCTGATCTGCCATGGTATTTCTTAGTAAAAGTTTATAGTCTTTTATACTGTGGAATCACACATTTATCTTGAGCATTGGTAGATATGGCTCAATGAAATGCTTAAATGAATACCAAGAACCTCTCTTGGGTTGATAGATGTGCAAAATATTGAAGTGAAAAATAGCAATTTATTCCTGAAAAAGCCATAAAAAAAGAAATTGTGTGATTCCCACACCAAACCTTTCTGACACAGACTGTCACCCACCTGGGGTAGGTAAAGCCACTCTTTTCTTCTCTTTCAGTGTGACCTGAATTAAGTCAGCTCCTGTGACTGAACACAGAGAATTTTAGGGAGTTACAAATGATCAGACACGAAAAATCATTCTAAATAAATTGCTACACATGAATTCCTGGCATCATTATCAATTTCTTACAAAAACACTTTTTTAAGAGCAACTACACATGTTTTCTAATCATTTTTGTCCTTTTTTTTTTTTTGTGCTTTGAGAAAGGATTAAGCAAACACACTTTAATTTACAGATATGGAGGGTCTCAAGACAACTCATTAGAAAACAGCTAAAAGAAAACATTCAACAATCAGAAATTCTGTGCTGGAACTGGAATCTCATTTATCCCACTATAAATCCACAGCAGTTCCACCAACACAGGCAATATCACACCACCGAATGCATAATGTATTAACTGGTTCAAGAAGCGAATTACAGCTTTTGTTTTGTAGTCAGGTTTTGATTTTTTTTTTTTTTTGCCCCCCAAAATCTGGTATCTGAAAGAGATGCTTTAATTAGTCAGACTTTATAGACTGGAGACAGGGACCCTGTGTTCTCTGCTGTGAAAAGGGATCAGAAGCAATTATCACAGTTGTAACCTTTGTGCCCAAGTATTGTCAGCAGGAGAAGGGCCAGGATAATGCAAATCAAAGAGGAGCAGGAGAAAGCTGCTTCAGACCCAGCTCAAATCCTACCTCCTCTTCATCTCCAGTGGCATATAAAGGCACTTCCTTTCAGTCACCAGACTGGAACAACCATAGGTTAAAATAGAAACACTCTGACAAACAAATAAATCTCCTGTCCTCTGCCCAACCCCTTATGGTGACCTTAAAATGTTGTTGAAGGATTTTTTTTGGGGGGGAGGGTAGAAGAACTGTATCAATGAAGCCATTGTCAGAACTTCCCTCAGTTCCAGAACATGCCAGGAACTTTCCTGTGTGTGTATCAACCCACCAAGGGGATTTCATGCCATATTGTAATTTACTTATTTTATCTTTAAACAAGTCTCTGCACTTTTAAATTGCGAAACCCGTCCTTCCCTACCTCCCTCCTTTTCTCCCAGTGCAACTGAGCAAATTTAAAATAACTGAGGTTCATTAATTTTAAGTGTTCAATAAATTAGTATGAATAATCAAAAAACTTGATTCTTTCTGATAATTACTATTTGATGTCAGTTGAAAGCACTCGATTGAGTTAGCAGCATATGCTCCTATGCCAAATGAGGCTTCCATAATTAAATAGAAACTGATTCCATGAGGTTTTTCTCATGTCTGATTAATTAGTAATAAGGTGCCTCAGCCCTGTTCTTCAGTGACACCTTCCCTCCCAAAGGTAGCTGGGATCTGATCCATACATCAGTCAAGCCAATCTGCCCCAAATCATCACACAGAGCTCACAATGAACACCATCATGTCTTGAGTGGCCACAAGGTGAACCTTTGAGGAGAAAGAATGACACAAAGACTAATTTAGACCCTTTGGCACAGCTCACGTGGCTTTCAGACAATACATCTCTCTGCACTTTTATGGTTGTGCTGGTCTTTCTTCTCACTTACACAAGGCAAACCAGGAGTCAAAGCTGATGCATCAGCCCTAGAAAAAGTGAGAGAACCAAAACCTGACACTGTCCTTTTTTGGCTAAATATATTTTGTCAGGTTTCTTGTTTGTTGGTTTGTTTGGTTTTTTTCTTACTTTTGCAGGCATTAGAGTGAAATAATCTAATTAAGGATGTTTGTATTGTTCAGAGAAAAGCTGTTCTAATTAAATCCTGAGGAGACATAAAATATGATCAATATGGCATATAGACTTCGTAAAGGGGTTCAATCCCCTTACATAGTGAAGAAAATAAAGAACCATTAAGACTTAGTCTTATCCAGAGTCAGGGTAACAATAAAAATTTCTCATGTTGGAAGTGTCATCCCACTATAGGGCATAAAAATTCAAACCATTTTAAGTCATTTATACCCTCCATGAGCGCAGGAATTGGGGCCAGAATATTCCACAGAATTCTCCACAGCCTTGTAACTTGTAAAATTATTTATATTGATGGGGTGCAAAGTGCAATGACGGTAAATCAGTCGTGTTTTGTTGCTATTTCCCACAAATACTCCCTAAAACTGATCAGAAAAGATAAAGGCCTTGGGATTAATCAAGACTACAGTGGCACAGTCCTTCTGGTTGTTTTGTTTTGCTCCTGAGTCCGTTATCACTGGGGTTTACAGGACAGGAAGAGATACAGGCAATACAGATGAAGGACATCATTAGTAAACATTGAATTAAGGTGACTCTTCTCAAAATGCAGTTATAAGGCTCCAGGGTTTAGTTGTATAAAACCTTTATAAGGCTCATCAATTTTCTGCCTTATTACAGCTCCTCCTGGATGTTGGGGCTGTGAATCATAAATATAGGCCTTCTGGATGATAGTCCTGGTAACTTTCTCCTGGTTCAGGGCTCCTTGAGTGAACATGAAGGAGGAGCAACTCAGTCTTTTATCAGCTTTGCAGTGACTCGGAATTTTGCCTGTGGATATTAGGAAGGGCTGAAACGAGGATAAATGGCTCCAATAGCCTGACTTACAAATAACAAGCAGCTCCATGCTATTTAACATCAATTGGGCTAACATCCATCACTGGGAAATCAAAACTTTTTAGACAGCACAATCAACCACACAGTGAGACACACCTCTAGAAGCTGGAGAACCTGGGAGAGGGTGTTTTGTCATCCTTTGTGAGGATCTGTTACAGGAAATACCCAGAAATATGGTATAATGGGGACACTGAAGTGAGATGTTAAAAAACATTATATATATATATATATATGTATGTGCATATGCATATATATATATATACACACAAATGCACACAAATGGACACAGATTCTTGCTTGCAGCAGATTAATATTTGCAGAGGCAGAGGTGAAGGCGTGAAATTCCTCCTGCAGACATCACATAGTCAAAAAACCATCCCTGACAGGATTATAAGGGCATTTCATCATCTTATTTCTTTAACTGCTACATTCTCTGGTCTCTCTGCTTCCATGCCAGAAGGACAGGATCTCACCCACCAGGAGAAGGTTGTTTTTTCTCTGTGTGTCTATTGAAAAATGGAGCAACTGAGGGAGATGGGGGTGTTTAGCCTGGAGGAAAGGGGTCTTAGGGGGGACCTTATTGCTTCTACAACTACCTGGAAAGAGGCTATTGCCAGGCAGGGGTTGGCCTCTTCTCCCAAGCAATTTGCAACAAGACAAAAGGAAATGGCCTCGAGCTGCACCAGGGTAGGTTCAGGGTGGATATCAGGAAGAATTTCTTCACTGAAAGGCTGGTCAACCACTGGAAAGGGCTGGCCGGAGATGGTGGAGTCCCCATCCCTGGAGGTGTCCAAGGAATGACTGGACATGGCATTCAGTGCTCTGGTCTAGTTGACAAGGTGGGGGTCAGTCACAGGTTGGACTCGATGATTTTGGAAGTCTTTTCCAACCCAAATGATTCTGTGACTTCAAAGGGCACCTCTTTGCCAAGAACTGACATTTCATTCCATGGAGGCCACTGAGCAGCCCACATCTGGTCAACTGGCCCTTGAGACAACTGATTTGGGGTGACTTTTATCTGGCTGGAAGAAAAGACCCATCCCTGCACAACCAGTCCTCTGTAAAGAATTAACTCAATTCTTTAGGTCTTCAACCTTGGATTCTCCTTTACCCCCAAGCAATAAGGCTGCAGAAAATATCTGTGTTTATTTATTTTCTGTATTTTAATATCAGAAACAAACATTCTTAAGGGTCTGTTTTTCCTCTTATACAAAGAAATTACAGGAACCCACAGAATCTAATGGAAGTGAGATCATTCTTTAGGAATCTAGAAAAGACAATAAGTATAATCAAATTATTTTTATAAGAACTATGGAAACTATAAACCTGCTTCTGACACAGCAGTAATATGAGGTTGAGCCTCAGGCCCTCTTAACAACTCACACATGAGTTACTTGACAGTCAGCAGGATGACCCATCTCCATAAAAGTTGTGTCTACTGAGAAACGTATTTGGGGTAAATAAAAAGTTTGATAATCCTTTCAGTGGTGTTTTCAATAATGTTTGTGTCCAGCCCTTCAATTTTAGAAAAAGTAGAAAAAGCCAAGAGAAATCTGGACATGCAGGAAGCCAACTCTTTGTTTCATTCCAAAAGAAAATGGTTTAAACATTTCAAAAGTGAACAAGAGACAATCAACATCTCTGTTGTTTTTTTTTTTTTTTTTGCCAGTGCCAGTATTTCCCAGAGACCTTAACCAAGGAGCAGTACCACACTGTGGCACCATATGCTGAAATTTGTAACAGACTTAAAAAGCTCATAATGTTATTATTGCAATTTACACAGGATATTTCTCCTAAAAATATCCCAGATGTCCCAGTGTGATGTTCCTTTCCACCACTCTTGTTAAAATAAGTGGGTTTTTTTGATGCAGCACGGTCACATCACGTTTCACTCTCCCCAAACATGGTTGAGGCACAACCCATCAGTGTTTTGGAGAGTCACACACAATTTCAGGGCCCACCAGTGACCTTTGAGGAAGGTTTCTCTTAAGGCAATGGGTGACCCAGAGAAAATCAGGGTGATGCTGTGAAGGCTGAATCATGTCAAAGCAAAGCTGATGATGTAGAAATGACTGGCACGGGATCCCTCAAGCTCCCCTGTCTCCCTTTCACCCAACATGCAGCAGGCACATGGGGTTATCTGTCCTTCAATACCAAATCCTATAAAATGGTCAGAAGAGATGATTTTCAAAGGGACTTATGGGCTGGTTAACAGAGTTTCAAGTGCGTAGGTAGCAGTGACTCCTTTGTTAATAGGATCATTACCCACATAACAGAAACATTCTCCATTACAATTATCTCTCCCCATTCAGCACCCTCTGCATTCTCCCGTGCCCAAGCCTAATTTGCAAAACCCCAAGCATCGTGCAACTTAACTCCCTTAATCCCCTCCATACGGTCTGTTTTCTTGCCTTTTGTGTTAGACAGACCTTTTTTCCTCCCCCAAAGATAAACAAACACTTGCATGACGCCAGGCAATTTCGGATGGAAGAGGGCATGGAGAAAGCCTGAGCCCAAGGAGAACTGCTGGCCAAGGTGGCTTCATTCAGCTGCCCGCTTCGTTTAAATAACAATATCTTCTCAGTCACGGGGTTTTCCCTCCCCTTCTCCCCCCTTTTCTCCCCATGCAGGCCTGAGTAAAAGGCTGTGTGAATTCAGGAGCCTGCTTGTGAATGAGCCGGCATCTGATCCGTATTTACCGACGTTAATTTTGGATGTAATGCACCCCTGCCACTTCCCCACAGTTTGCCCTAAAAGGCTCTCTGACAGGCACAAAAGCGGCGGGTCAAAAGTAAGTTGACCCCTGCCAGAATGTACAATTATTGCAAAGAGGTGGTAACACCAGCAGCTGTCGAAACCCCACCGGCACGGCGAGGAGCTTCCAAAAGTCGGGGGATGACTAATAGGCTGGAGCGCTCCCCTCCGCCCTGCGAGAGCCGGCGACTTCGGGCAGGAAGAATTATGGCCCTCCCGAGCAGCTGCAATAATTGTCTTCCCATTGTCCCTCGGCCACCCCCTACAAGTGCCCATTGTGGGCGCGGAGTCAAGTGATTATATGCTTGGGCTGATGCTGTTTGCGCCCAGCTGCCCGACTGCTGACACACGAGCGCGGAGAGGGGGGACCCGCGTCTGCTAGACGGGACTCCGACATACCAGACCTTTTACATAAGTCAAACAGGAACAAATGACTCTTTATCAGCCCCTTCTCCCTTTGAAGTGGCGGCTGCTTATAGGCCCTTACAGCTTTTCCTCCTTAGCCCGAGCAAACATCCTCCTTTTGATATGCTACATGCTCATTATCTCTGCCCCATTTAATGATTTTTGATTGAAGGGTGGCAGCGCGGTTGCCAAGAGGGTAGTCAAAGAGGCTCCACGCAGGCAGGACAACAAGAAAGGCTTTCCTTGTGCAGCAGCCTAAATTTGGAGTTTCTTAACAGTGTGTTCTTGTTCTTAGCAGCAGATAAGGGCTGAGCGTGAAATTCTTAATTAAGCAGTAAATAGAGAGTGGGGTGTCAGCAGATGCAGCCTGTAGCCATGGAGACCAAGGCTGATGAAGGAGGGAGCTAAGACTCCACGCCGGCCCGGGGCTCGGGCTTGACTGACAGCTGAAGAATCCGACAAAGCTTGTAAACGGGATTAATTAGTTGGCTAATTATTTCATATAGCTAAATATAAATAAAATATTTAAAAACACCACAAAAAATAAAGTAAAACCCAGCTTGCAGTTAGGTAGGAAGATGGTGTGAAGGCCAGACCTTCAAGCGTTGTCCTCTCTGGGTTAGTGGGTGGACTGGTGGGTTTTTTAAGGCCAGAAGGGACTATTGTGGCAGCCTTCTCTGACCTCCTACAGAGCGTGAATCTCTCCTCATGAGGTTCCTAATAACTTCTTGCAGAGCTAGAATGTATTTCTTTGAAAAGATGGCCAAGCATCATCTAAGGACCCTGAGTGATGGAAAGTCCACCACATGCCATGAGTCTGCTCTCTGCTGGCTAATTATCCTCACCCTCTCAGACTGCACGGTGGAGACTGGGAGGGAAATGAAATGGCACACCAGGGCTGGAAATCTGCTCACTTTGTTTCAGACTTTCACCCTACACCAACAGCATAGATATGAGGTACCTGACACTGAATTAATGATCTCACTCCTATGAAAGTCCTCACTGAAAATGTTCACAGCGTGAATTATACATGTTAGGTGTTTTCAAATGATTTGGATGATTGTTTCTCTCTCTATTAAAATGAGAAACAACAACAAGCTCTTCACATAATAAAAATCAAGAGGAAAGAAAGGTGAGAGAAGGACAATAAAATATTGGTGATGCAAGAATGACACATCTCAGTCTTCCCAAGACTGTTATCTCCTCTATTTTCATCAGCAGAGACCAAGATAACATCAGAAGACGTCATCTTCTGAGTTTTCTCATGCTGCTCTGACAGTACAACTCAGGATATGCAAACTGAGAAGCAGTCAACTTTTATATTTGGAAGAACAAATTTACACAGTAGGTAAAGTGAAATAATAAAACTTTTTTGTGCTTTCAGTCGATACTTGTCATGATCTTGGACAAGGCTTAGACTTAATAGCTAAGTTTATAGTATCTATACTGTACTATATCTAAACAAGGCCAGGACACAGAACTAGGACCTGGACCCCAATAATCCACATGGTTATATTGCTGGCCAAGTTCCTGGCACAGCTCTGGCCCAAACTACCAGATGGTGACCAGTATAATTTTGGAGTTAGCACAGGACAGAGATCTTTCCAAGTCTGAAGCCTGGATGTGTCCAGCCTATTTTGAGAGCTAAAATGTTAAACTGCATGGACACGAGCTGTGCAATGGCAGTTGGCTGCAGGACCACAGGTGGATGCAACAAGTGTGATCCTCAGACTGAGATCAAGGTGTGGGCTTCCCATTTCTCCGGAAATGCACACAGGATGATTTTCATTGTTCCCAGACCAGACTCAGGGGTTTGCCTGCCCTCATTCCAGCTCTGTTTTCTTCTCTATTGTCCCAATGGTTGTTCTAGTTGCTCATTCCAAAAGAGATCCTACATGAGAAAGCCATTTACATGCCATCTCATTAGTGCAAATCAAGGGAAATTCTAATGGATTAGATGAGTAAAAAGTTTTCTTACTGTAAAAGTTACCACCTTTACTTTCCCTGTGTAACAGTCATGAAGAACAAGCTCTGCTTCTCAAAGATACCAAAATATTTTTGTGATTCTGGGTTCTAGGGTTATACTATTGCTAATAAAAGCAAAAATCACTACCTTGCTTTTGACATATAGAGCTTAGACCCTTATGAAATTATTTGCCTGAGAATGGAAATTGTGGAAAATCTCCAAAATTTAAAAGAATAAATGAAACTTGAATGAGTATCAGTAAAATACCTGAATTTATTTTTTTAAAAAGGACCACCAGTCTTCATGATGTAGCATACAAACTCAAAGTATTCACATGCAAAGGGCTAGAAGTCTTTGGAATTTTCCAGTCCTAGAAAAAATTCTTTTCCTATAATCCCATTGACTTCAGTGGGCTCAGTTTATCTAGACTACCCATGATTTAATGATACGAGTGACATAGGAACCAAGCTGATATCAGAGGTCATTAGTGGAATTTAATGTCTTTATCTCAAAAAAAACCAATTCCAATGCAGCTGATGTCACATCACCCACTATTTATGATACATTCCTTCTGCTGATAGATCAGGCATCAGATTGATCAGTTAGGGATGGACCTGATGTGCATTCATCTATTTAATTAGCACTTTGGAGGAACTCTCACCTATTGAAAGTCCATTGAAAGATGGCCTTGTGTATATCTGGAGTTTAAATTAAAAAAGGATCAGCTCTGTGGCCATTCTGGAACAAAAAGGGGCATTGCAATCCTTGCATTGCACTTACCCAAATAGGTCAACTTCCCCCTCCTGCTGTCAAGATACCAATCACAGCTCCTGTGTTGTCCATACGAAGGCAGGGATTGGAGTGGCTCTCCAGTCATTGTCCCACAGGACACCACGACCTCAAGATGGGCAGGAAGGTCCTTGTGTTCCACCATCAAGTAATTCCCAGTCTTGAAGTTGCTAAATGTCACTGAATACTAGAGAGGAAGGAACCAAAATAAACACACTCGAATCTGTGATTAAAACTCCATGGAGTGCAGTATAGAGGGGTAAAGAGGATGGTTCTCCTCACAGGCAACGTATTCTTTTGCAACATGTGTGTTGAAAACAAGAAGAGCGATGTAAAATTAAGCAGAAGGTGGTAAATGCAGAAAAAATTGACTCCCCTGGTGCAGAGGAACAATGTCTTGTGAAAACCATACTTCAGCATGTGTTAATGCAGTAAAAATCTCCATGATTCCAAAATACCACACTGAACTTTTACCTAAGACATCCAAAATAATTAAGTATTCAAGGCCAGGTTGGACAGGGCTTGGAGCAACCTGTCTAGTGGAAGGTGTCCCTGTCCATAGAAGGAGAGCTGGAACTAGATGGTCTTTAAATCCCTTCCAACCCAACCCATACAATGATTCTGTGATCTTCCTGCTCCAATTTAATACTGAGAGCTTCAAGGACTAGGTCATCTTATCTAAGCCTGTAGAGATTTTCTCAGTGCATTTAACAATTTTTTTTCTTCTCTCTGCACACCCAAAAATATGAAAGCATGATTATCTCTTCCAGATACAATTTTGAAATTATGAAACATTCTGGTATTACCTGGAGCTGTTTGCTGACCAAAGGGTTGTCAAATGTCAATGTGTAGGTTTCTTTATCCAAAAGGAGAACCACCCAGCCATACAGGTTTGATAAAGTATCAGGGACATAATTGACTGTGGTTGTCTTATTCCTGCTGTCAGTCACAGTTAAATTATAGGGAATGTCTGGAGCCTCTTTTCTGCAGAAGACAAACAAACAAACAAAAAAATAAAACCCTAAGTTTTTAGACTGAATTCTGTCATTTTGCAGCCTTTACAGTTCTATTTTTATTTGAATTACAGTACTTATGCTGGATGTGTCTCAAAATGTGGCTTTATTTTTGTAGTTCTTTACAAATACCGTAAGAAATAACCTCTGCTTCAAATGTTGTAAAAAAAAAGAAAGAGAAAAAGAGAGACACAGGTTAGAGGAATAAAGGCAGAGAGGAGCAAAGCAGAGCAATGACAGCAGTCAGGGTACAAACTCCTACACTGCCAGAGTATTTCCCCATCCATCAGGTTCTTGGGCCTCCAGTTCAACTTTTAGAATATTCATGACATTTGACAGAGTTCTCTAAATTAGCCCCACCCCAGGCTGAGTGGGGTTCTGAAGTGGGGTTCTAGTGGAAGGTGTCCCTGCCCACAGCAAGGATGTTGGATTAGAAGGTCTTTAAGATCCCTTCCAACCCAAACCATGCTGTGATTCCTCACTCACATTTTAGTGGTCAAAACTTTCCTTGGAGGCTGAAGGTGCGAAACTCCTGTGTAATTCAACAATCTGCTCTTTGTCTGCAGTACAAAGCTGGGGCTGCCACAGACTACAAAAGTCATCACAAACTGGATGGGGTTGTGGTGCAGCAGTTCTTCTGAGCATCCAAATGAGAACTCAAACCCTTTTTCGCTAGGACTTTGCACTCCTAAATTCTGTCAAACCTAGTCAGAGAAAAATACCCTCACTGAACACATCAACAGTAGTAATTATATCAGGAGTGGCCATGAGCCCTTTTGTTTTAAGGCCTCCAGAGACTCTTCTCAGCTTTGGCATTTGAGCTGACACTAAGCTTGAAAAATCTCCTCTCTTACGCATATCTAAAATGCTATTTCTCAATTTTCGGAGTATTACCCTACAACTACACATCTCAGACTATTTCCCAACCTTCCAGACTGGATAGGGCTTACTTACCCAGGGCAGACATTGCTAAAACTCATGTCATTCTGCAATTTGCCTGGCTGTATTTGCAGGTTTTGACTGGGCTTTTTTTTTCCCTTAGTGCTTTGGAGACAATATAATATTACAATAGCAGTCATCTTGCAGTGACTTTTTTTTTTTTTTTTTTTTTTTAACAGTTCTGGGAATATTGTTTTGTTTTGTTTTAAATTGGTATTCTAGTGTCTGTCACTTTGGCAAAGGGCTTTCTGGTTACCCAGAAACATTCAGCTGAGAAGCAGCAATGGCAAAGAGAAGTGTGAATCAGCAAAGAATCACTCAACCAGAAGATATTGGCAGACCAATGAAACTGGCTGGAAGGAGTTTATAAGGCTTAAACAGCTTTTGTACTACTAATAAACCTCCTCTTATAGGCGTTAACTGGACCAGGATATTAGGCTGCTAATTAAGCAAGTAAATGACAATAAGCACATTATTGCCACAGTTATCAGCACCTGCACAGGTATTCAGGAAAACATTTCCAGCAGCAGAAGCACAACACACGTAATGTGGAGAGAGATTAAACTCTCCTGTGCATCAGAAATTGCCTTTATTGTGTTACAGAGGTGCCCAACACCACAGCAAGTGACAGAGACTCAGAGACACCCTCTCTGCAACATAAATCCACGTGGTCTTGCTCTTTACTCATTTTACTTTTCATTGCTGCAGATGATGAGACAGTTGGAATCATGTTTATCAGGGGACCTTCCCCAGTAGTTCCAAGAAAAGTAAAGACAGAGAAGAAAGCCTGGAAGGGACAATCCTGCTGGGATGCAAGACACCTGACTGAAAGTTAGGATACAATGCCACACTAGTCATGTGGATTCGCTGGGTAATGAATGGGAATGTGAATTCACAAGATAGTGAATTAACTGTGAATTCAGTTATGCTGGAGACCAATACTGAGAAGACCCTAAATAAATACCTCAAACCAGACAGCTGACTTCTAGATGGCTAGAGTTAAATGAAATACTTCTTTCCCTGTGTGCCTACTTTTAACAGACAAGGCACAGAATCATAGAACCATTTAGGTTGGAAAAGACCTCTGAGTTCATCAAGTCCAACCATTAACCCAGCACTGCCAAGCCCATCACTAAACCATGTACCCAGGTGCCACACTCACATGTTTTTTGAACACTTCACTTAAGTGACTGTGTTCAGTCAGGCAGAGACAGGACAGGGAATCCTCCGGATCTTGTCCTCTCTCCCTAGATTCTAAAGCTAGAACACACTTTTGACTGCTTCAGACACTCCCAACTTAATAATTTTCACTCTTTAGGGTAGAGACAGAGAGAACTTTTAATTTGAAAATGCCATTTTTTATGCCAGAAAGCCTTTCTGAGTAAGAAAATTTTACATAGTATCATACCATGATAGTCTGGCTTCCCTGACCTTCACCTGGAAGTTTGCTCCTGACTCAGGAAGGAAAGGCAGCAGGAGATATTTTATGGCCTGAAATCTCTAGGGTTTTCTTGACCCAGAATGCTGGGCCCTTGTCTTTTGCATACCTTGCTCAAGGTGTTGCCACCTAAAAACACTTACCCTACCCCTGACAGACTGCTCAGAACACCAAAACAAAAATTTGGGGAACATGGAAAACTTTGCCCCTGGAAAACCACTCCCCTGGAAAGGATGTCAGTGTGCTTGTTTTGTCACCTGCACGCCAAACAGACACCAAAATGGAAATACCCTACTAATGGAATTACCAGCCACAGTTAGCACCATTTCCATTTGCCCTAAATAGCCGGCGATTTCACTGTGCCCTAAATAGCCACCAATCTACCTCTCTTTAATGCTAATGAAGCAGAGTAGGGCTGGCACACGAGTATTTCTAATTCAGAGGATCCGAGGGAGCCTGCACGCATCATTAACATGGAGAGCTTCATTATCAGAGGAAAGAGCCTTCCCCTGAACTTCCCCTGGCTTTATTTGAAAGAAACTAGGAGGCAATGGTCTTAATGCAAAATTAACCCTCGCTTTAAACTGCTGGAAGCCTTTACAAACTGTAAGGGGAAAAAAAAGGATGACTCACTGAAAAGGCTGTATTTTTATATCGAAGCAGGTTTCAATTAAGGAGCAATTTGCTTTAGAAATATGGCAAGATTACTGGATAGGGCTTTACAGTCTGAGCCACAATTTACCAGTTGTGACTGTATAAACTGTTATGTAATTTAGCTCAAGTGCATTGTGCAGAACTGCTCGACAGAGATGAGCCACAAAGGATTTGTTAAACCAATCAATGACATGGAGTAGAACAAATATTAACTCTCCTGTTTATGTTTACCATTAACTTATTTATCCTAAGGGTCCATATCTGTGTGTATGAAGGCAGGCTCCGTGTTTAGCTCTAAATGCTTTCTGTTTGTGTAATAATCCATTATGTTTATCCCTCTTCAAAAACAGGAAACAATACAGCATTGAACTTCAAATGGGACACCAAATGTTTATATCAACAGTCCAGATTTATTGCTGGCCAAAGGGAGGCTAATTCCAAATTATGACCATACCAAACACTTTACAGGTTTAATGTTGGGCCCCAGACCAGTTCAGTTTATTTTAATTGCCAGGAGCTAAGAATTTTCAGCTGTTTTGAGTAAGTGTGTGTATCTTTGCTGAGATACCAAGCTCATGATTCAAATCTGCCTTGCATTATGAACTTTTACCAGCACTGATGTTTTTTTCATGCATGGGTCTTTTTGGAAATAACCAGATCTTTGGGTAACCACCATGGTCTGAATTTGAAATAAAATAAGAATAGAGAACAAATGAGCATGTGCATATTGAGAGAAGAAGGGTGGTTTTCAGGGTGTTTCACAGCAGGTGGATGGATATTCATCTGAAGGCGTCACATCAAGTAAATACCAAAGGAAAAGCAAAGCTGCAGTAGCCATTTGTAGTCTCTTCAAGACCCAAAGCCACAGAGGTAGGGGGTACACCATTCCTTGCTCACCAACCCATCAGCAGTGGCTGGTTTGCATCAACTCAATGCACACACTACAGGAGAGGCTGTTAGACCAGGTTTTAGAATTTAGGCTGTAAAGCAGAAAGTTAATCTTTTCCTCCACAGCAGCCTAGAGAAGAGGGAAGCAATAAAAAGCTTGAACTACAAGACTGGTGCTGAGAAAGTCTCAGGTTTCCACAGCAAGAAATGGAAAGCAAATGACAAGGGACCAAGAGGAAAACTTCCTCCTGGTGTGCCGAGTGTTTGGAGTCCCCTTTGCCGCAAGGTGCTGCCTGGCTGCAGATTATTCTAATGCTCTCCTCTTGTAAAAATTATGCATAATGTGAAGAAACTTTGAAAGTCACTTAATCATGTTATGACAATTTTTTAATGAAAATTTGTTTTAATATTAATAGAGATTCATAGTTTCATGATAATATGGGTGGCGGTGGCATTTGGAGCAGCCGTATCTTGCCTGCAGCCATGCTGTGCTGTGCCATAGCATAAGCTGTGCTTCAGACTACTCAATAACTTTCCCACATATAAATTTATAAAGACTTTTATAAGCTCCAATTACGTTTTTAAAAGACATAAAACCCCTCTTTAAAGGGTGCTTACGTGACACATTAGTTTAAGTTTCAGCTGGACTTTGCAAAGAAGGGTTTTGTTACAGCAGCGCAAGCTTGGAGATGGATCCACATTTCCCTGGAAGTTGATGGGTGAGGCTGTTCAGGACAGAGAGTCACAAAAGGTTCAAGGTAGAAGTTTTCTTTCTTAAAATATGGACTTCTAGTGTTTTTCTCTAACAAATCCTTTTATTCCCCCCAAATATATATTCTGGGGGGAAAAAGTGTTAATACACTATGCGCATTTTGGTAAATTAAAGAGCACAAAGATAAAGAGTTAATTGCATTGTAAACTTAGATAATTAGAAGGGTCTCAGAAAAGCTTTTAACTTGCACCAATCCCAGGCAGGGGATCTTTCCTAAAAGTCAATCCTGATGCAACATTCACTGTGTTTTGAAGGTTGAGAAAGTTAAAAATATGGCCATGGACAAGTTTTGCCAATTGCCCTCAGGGTCAGGGAATGATCCTGAGGTTGCTGCAGTAGAGGTTGTCATGCTAGAACTACCCTCTCAAAACCCATTGCTTTCTTCAGCCTTTAGGGTTCTTGGAGCTGGAGTCCATCCCTGAAACTCAGAGGAAGAAAAAAACCACAGCATCTCAAGCTTCTCATGCTTTTTATTGAGTAACACAGAGAATTGCACTACTTTGGACCAAGAGAGAGCACAGGAGATGAGATTGTTTTACTGCTATTGCTGGGACATTTTCCTTTTACAGAGTAACTTCCTACCAAAATGAGGATGTTTTTGTTCTGTCCCTTAGACCAGATGATCAGCAAACATGGGTTCAGTGCTTAAATCTTGGGCTCAGGGGCTTGTAAGCTGTTTTTCACCCCTGGTGCACCCCACTTTTACTGACTACAGGGTTTACAATGAGTGGTAAGCACAACCAGCTAAGTACAGATCTTACAGGTCACATATTCCAGGGACTACAGAGCACAACAGAGGGATTTCTTCCAGAGTGGTTTTTAATTATTGTCTTATCAGAAAATAAAGAAAGCCAAGCAACAGTACTTTTATACTTTTACTGAGATGAGATGAATCCAAGAGACTGTACTGTTAGGAATTTTTTCCTGTCACCCACCTGTCTTTATTCTCTCTGCTCAACCTCTGCCAATTGCTCCTAGTCATGTTTTGCTGTATTAATCCTAAAATATTCCCTTTTTATTGCAAACACTCTTCAAACACATCTGGATAAAATTCACTGATTCTTCTTCTTCTCCCACCATCTCATTCTCTGGTCATGCTATGGATATTTTATTAATTGACTTTCACTCTTCATCCCCTCCAGCTCATTTTTATTCCCCATCCTGGTCCTTTACCAGGTCCATTTTGGAGAACTGAACAAAGCCCTCATGACTCACCACACTTATTTGGCTGCCTGCTGACAGTCTTTCAACTTAATATGACGGTGATTTGGCTGCTGGGAGCTACTCAGCAGAGAGGATCTGGAAGCAGCACAGAGAGGATGCTCATGGTCTCTTGGGTTACTCTGTTAAGCACAGAGTCCTCAGGAGGACAGACTAACAGCTGGCTCCTGCTACTCACACTGCCAAGTATCTTTGATGTAAGTTGACTCCCAGCTTATGCAGATGAATAATAAAGAAGGGAAATAAAGGGTACTTGCTTCAAATAAAACCTTGATTGGGAAGTTATCAGTATGATTAATCATGGAATGGTTTAGGCTGGAAGGGACCTGAAAGTTCATCTTGTTCCACCTCCCTGCCTTGGGCAAGGTCACCTTCCACTAGACCAGGTTGCTCAGAACCCCCCGTCAACCTGGCCTTGAACATTTTCCAGGGAAATTCTTATACAATTTACTAGAAGGGAAAAATTTAGATCAGGTTAACTCTTCCAGAGTTAACACCAGTGGTGCAGATAGACTCCTGCTTGTACTCACTCCTTACCCACCTTTAGATGCCAGAGAAATAAGGTGCATTGAATACATGAACTATCATAAATTTTCATGTTGCTGCAGTATCCAAAAGCACTCAAATCATTCTACAAGCAATGTTGTGAGAAGCTCCATCTACCCACTCAGCATCGACCCAAAGATCTGTAGTCCATTTCATCAGAGTAAACACAGACTTGAAAGGGAATTGATTTCCCTAAGACCTCTTGGCTAACTAGTCCAGAAAAACATCTAGTACAGTTTTATTTTGCCTTCTACCCAGTATCTTTTTTGTTAAATCAGAATGACTCACAGCTCTTAATTTGTTGCAGAGTTTTGTTTTCATTATAAGAAACAGTAATCACATGCAAAGCCTGCAGGTAGCTGAAAGTCTTACAGTTTTCCCTTTCAATGGAACAGGTGATTTATTTTTTTTTTCCTCTCTGGGAAGGGGGTTTTTCCCTCCTTCTTTTAAAATATGAATTATGAGGCAGACATGAATAATTAACAGCCCTCTGACAGAGCACTTCAGGATTTCTGCCTCTGTGCTACTAACCTGAAACAGGAAAAAAAAAAGGATAATGGTTGAGACTTGAACTTTGAAAAGAAAATGAAAAGCTGAGCAGAGAACTGGAAAGGGAAGGTGAGCATGGGAAGGAAAGGAGGAATGGTGTTTGGATCACTGAAAATCTTTTTCATCCTTTTTCTTATGTCAAGAATTTGCAAGTGTCCTCTCTGGGTAGCTGCTGGCTGCTCCAAGGCAGAAGCAAGTCCAGCCTGGGGAGACAACGAACAGCTCCAAATTTCCCAAGCAGTCAAATACTTTGGTGGGAGATGTCAGATCTGACACAGCATCTCCAGGAGATCCCTGCCCTTCTGCCACAGAGTGACAAGTAATGGGAGATAGCACAGGGCATTTTAAATGGCACTGGACATCTCTCCATGGGCAAACAAATCAAGGACCCAGGTTTCCATGAGCTGTGATGGGACACGTTGTCCGTGTCTCTGTGGTGACCACACATGTTCTTCAGGCCAATATCTAAGTTTGTGTGTCTTCAACCTGATTTGAATTCACTTATATTAAGTTTCTGGCTCACTTTACCAATCTTTCCCATAATTTTTCACTGCTGAACAAGCTCTGAGAGTTACGTCATAGTTTACTGCAGCCTCTTTCACCCAAAAAGTAATTTGTTCATTTATTCTTTGTGTTCCTCTATCATGATTAAGACAATAAACAAGCGGGTTCTCATTCATCACTTCCCTGGAGGTATTCAAGGCCACATTGGCTGGAGCACTGAGCAACCTGGTCTAGTGGAAGGTGTCCCTGTCCATGACAGGGGGATTGGAAATACATGATTTTTAAAGTCCCTTCCAACCCAAACGTGATTCTATGGTTTCCATTTACAAACATTGATAGTGTCTATCCCATCCTCTTGAAATCAAGTGAAAACTGGCATCTTAAGTCTGGAAAAGCAGTCACCTAGTTGTTAAAATAGCTCTGCCACTCGCAATAAAAAAAGTTTATTCTTGAGTTTCAAATCTCCCTTGTACTACTGTCGAATCCCATCATGTTGGTGGGAAACCATAACCCTCTAGACTGAAACAGACTCCTTTGGTTGTGAGCCTGAGTCAGTCTTAAATTTAATCAATTCAGATCATTAAGTTCATTAACTTGCAGCAAGGAAAGAACAGTAAAATGAAAGATCAGAAAGTCCTGATGAAGTTGGTTAAGAAAGGCATGGCTGCAAGAGAGTGGAAGAAACAAAATCACTGGAAGGTTTTCTTTCAATGAAATACATCACAAATTTTTTTATATCTTCTATACAATATAGATGTTTATTGCCTGACAGCTGCATCCATGAAACTGTAAAATTATGAATCCATTTTTACTAGAAAATATAATGCATGAATCTGACAGTTTATAAAACTAGCATAGCAGTGAAATCAGATGGCAGAGATTTTCTGGTTAAGACATGAAGGGGGTTGGAATTAGATGATCTTTAAAGTCCCCTCGAGCCCAAACCATTCTATGACCTCTCATTCTTTGGGAGCATTTGAGGAACACTCTCAGAGTAAGCATAAGAGGCAACACTTATTTAGTCTTAAGTCTAATCAAAACTTTTTGGACAAAAACACAGACTAATGGATGCCACTGCTCAGGCATTAGGCCCAGTGTAGGATCCAGCAGAGAGGCAGGAGTCCTGGGACTAAGTTCAGACCCTGCAGCAATCTCAGTATAAAACATAGCAAGCAGCACTCATGCCAGCTTTTTGGAATTGGAGTAGTTACTTACAAATGAAGGGCCATACGGTGGAAAACAAGGTCACTGCCACAAACACTACCACCAGAAGCTTGACTGAAGCTGGCATTGGCTGTGCAAGATGTCCCAAGGATATCTGTGGAAGGCAGGAGGTGACTTCCTTTCCGCCCTGTGATGGAGCCGTCGAGATCCTCAAGGATGGCAGAGTGAGGGAAGGGGAAGGACACTTGGAAAGGTGAGCTGATGAAGGTCAGACGTTCAGCTCTCACTGTGAACCCACCTGAGGGCAACAAGCAGCATTTCAGGAAAAGAGAACGGTCACTTCAAGTAATGGCCCTGAAGACATCTCTGGAGGAAAAGAGACAAACTTCATTCCACCTTTGCTTTGGAAAAATGTCTGATGAGTCAATGAGATGAGGAGATTCAGGAAAACAAGTAGAGGTGGTTGCAGGAATGGCTATTGCTGTGCCATGGTCAGGCCCAACCTGACCAGTGCTCTGTAACTTGTGCTTACAGACTTGCCTGATCCAAGTGCTGCTCCTGATCCTACCTGCACGTCCTCCAATCAGGCCCTACTGCCAAAAGTTACAGACCCCAAACCAGTGATTTTGATAGATCACTTCTGCCTTCTCCTGAAGGTAATTCTTTCAGAGATGAGGACTCTTTATGGATGTGTAAATATACTTGACTCCTGTGCACAGGCACCGCACTTGGCAGAATAAAGCCTTGGCTGAAAAGTGAGTCAGGAGGATTCTTTCACTACTGAAACATAGGTAGCTGCAAAAAGGATGAATATTTATGTGGGTTAAAGCATAGGAAGTTTTTGAACAAATTAATATATAAATAAATGCCAGAAAATTGTTGCCCCATGGACCATAACAAGTCATCTTAGGCATGAATGTTCATACACCATATGGGTTACTATCTAACTGTTCTATTCTCAGTTGTAACCTCTCTAAGCCAGATTTTACTATTCCTCCTTTGATCTCACCTCCTGAAGACTTTTTCTCTGCTATGTTATTGTAGGGCAGTATTCACTTATGTATAAATATATTTAAGAGGTAATTGCAGTTGGAATATTCTTCAAAGAGCCTTTGAGTACCTCTTCAAAGCTCAAAAGGATGCTTAGTTTACATGTTATCTCAGGCAAATTCACCTAAGGTTTAGGCTGGCCTGAGGTAGGAACTTGGTAAAATTCTGTGAGGTTGGTCATAGCTGTTAAAGAAATCATCACTCTTGAAATTTTACCTCTCAAAATGAAGAAAGAAGGCAGCGTATAAAACCACTTTTCACTCAGAAAATTAAACCAGGGCAGAAGTAAAGCTACATTTGTCTTAAGATATATGCAATATGTGGCTTCAACTGCGTGAAGAAGGGAGATGGAGGAGAACCTGAAACCTCAGCCCCTGGAGAGCAGAGCAGTTATCAATGGTTGTCTGAACTTCCAGACATATGAATCTGTAATGGGAGGAATCCAGGGACTGTGGAAATCCTGCTAAATAAATATAAATCAGACTCACCCTGCCCTTGGTAGCAGCCAGAGCAAGTCCTGATTGCTGTGCAGGTGTTCACATCAAAGTTCCTGAAAGCTGTGTTGGAGATGAAGAGTTGGTATCTCTTGGGAGTTTTCAGTCCCGCAGACATGCAGGTCCTCTCCTGAAATGAGGGAACGAAGAGAGTTGGGAAACATCACCACGTGAATCACAGAATATTAGAATTCTTTGAGTCAGAAGGGACCTTAAAAACCATCTCATTCCAACCCCCTGTCGCTGGCAGGGGCACCTTCCAGTGGACCTGATTGCTCCAAGCCCCAGCCAACTTGGCCTTGAACACTTCCAGGGAGGGGCATCCAGGATGCAGCAGTTGGGATGCAAGAATGTGATTGCCAAATTTGAGGGGTTTGAAGGACAGACATAAGCTGTTGTTTTGCAAATTTTGGAAGTTAACACCTGTTTAATTCACCATTTACAGCATGTGATAACATCACATTCAGGGCAGATTGTTGCCGTTTTTGTGGGTTACAACATTTGAAGACAAAGCAAACTGCACATTCCCTGGGAAGAAAGAATTTATCTAAAAGACACAAGGACCAGATTTTTACAGCCCCTTTTACTTTACCTTTTCTTGTCCAGCAACTAGGAATTTTCCCTACTTTATCATTCCAATTTCTGTTCTAAGAAAAATCTGAGGTGCAAAAGCCTTTTGTGATTTGGGATGGGAGAAGCACTTAAGCCAGGCTCTCTGCAAAGCTCTACTTGACTTCAGGATCCATCAGAGCTACAAGAACTGGAAAGGAAGAGCAAAACCCACAAGTGATGAGAAACACAATGGACAAACCAGATTTTGGGGTGTTTGTAGTAAAAGACTTGTAGAATAACTCTCAAAAGCCATAGTGAAGAATCAATCAAGAAATCCACCCTATGTGAAAACATCCTCTTTAATTGAAAATGTAGAATGAAATGGAATTTTATAAATAGATTATTACTTCAAAGAGATGGTGCTCTCTTTAGTCTCTTTAAGACACAGTAGCTCCATCAGCTTTTTTATTCTGGGGCCAAAACCTCTGGAGTGATGGTTCTGTTCTTTGGGCCATCTTTTTCTAAATCAGTGCTAAGCAGAAATCCCTGACTTCTGGTAACAAATCACTTAGAAAGTCTCTTACTTATTTTTTGTTTACAATTCTGGTTCTTCCATCCCACTCACCTTTCTATATTTTTTTCTTAATTCGTTTTATTTAAATAAATAGCAAATAGAATGGTGTAAGACAATAATTCCTCCCTAGTGTGTGTCACCTGTCTCAGAACTCCTGCTTTTCCCAGGAAGAAATGCCTCTCAAATGGCTCCTCAAGGACAATGAGTTGCTTTATGAAAACATGGAAGAGTCTTGCTGAACGTCTACGAAGTCACCAAAAATCTTTCCCTTGGTCCTAGATTTAGCCCTGCCACTAATGTTTCAATTGGTCAAAGCTCCAATTTTTAAATGCCTCGATGTCTCCAGAAAACAATCTTGTTTTGAAGCACTGCTCTCAAAACGTGGAAGGGCTATAGCAGAGAGGAATATCCAAGGTTCCCATTAAATTAATGTCATAAAGTTTTAATTGATATTAAAGAGACATCATTATTAAAGGGAGAATTACATACATTAAGATGTAAATTATGACAAGGAGGCTCTTATCATGAGATAATCAAAGATAATCACCCCCCTGGGGTACTGCAAGAAACAAGGCACAGCTGAGCGCCTCTAAATCTCTTAACAAGTACAACATTGGAGTCCTTCCATGGATCCTGCAAAGCAAAAACAAAGACATCCACCCTTTGGTGCCTGAGACAAATTCATTGGGACCCTGTAAAGTTGGACAAGTGAAGCTGGGATTTTATCTGAACTACATACTTACAACAGACCTGCTACAGAGGTTTCTTTCTGTGAGCTTCTGAAGAAAACTCATTTAAAGCCCTTTCTCTGCCAGTCAGAAGGAAAATTAATTTAATAAACAGCAATAGAAAACTGAGCAGGGAAAAATAAAAAGACCTCAAAACCATGAACAAGCAGCTGTGGCCAGTTGTAACTAAAATTCCATTGTTATCCATGTTATTAGTCTGTTAACAACCTGGTAGCACCCAAAGGACTTTGTCCAGCTGCCTAAAGAAATAATGGAAGAAAATCATATTTACTGCATAAATAAAATTACATTTTGATGGTATTTCTCCCTCTCAAGCAAAAAAAAAAATAACACTCTGTGTTCCAGGTGAGCCAATGATGCTACAAGACAGCAGAGGAAACCAAAGTGTTGACTGGGATAGAAACCAAATTTGGTGTTCCTCCTCATCATTCTCAAATCAAACTAAACCCACATGTGTGTGGTTAAATGCTGTCTGTTTATTCCACAAAAAAAATATAGGAATAAATGGAAATATACAGGAATTTATGTTAAAAACCCTTGATTAAACAAAAATTGTGATTTTTCTCAAAAAATCATGTTCTGTGAAGTTCCGAGGTTTTTCTGAGAGCATGCCAATCTTGGAATAAAAGACAAGTAGAGGAAAAATTAACTGTCTTGCTAATATCCTTCAGCTTTTTGGTTTTGTGATTTTGTTTTCAATTTTGAATGTTGTTTTATACAGAATACAAAGAATTATCCCTTACAATGTGGAACTTTTAAATAGCTCTAAATCAAAATAGAAAAACTAGAGTCTTTGTTTAAAATTTGTTTTTAAAAAATCTTCAAAACTTCCATAATGAAATAAAAAAATGTTTGGGGGAAAAAAAAATCATACAACCATTGAATTGTTTAAGTTGGAAAAAAAACCCCAAGGTCTTAAAGTCCAACCATTCCCCCAGCATTGTCAAGGCCACCTCTAACCCATGTCCCCAAGTGCCACATCTGCACATCTTTTAAATCCCTCCAGGGATGGGGACTCCACCACTGCCGTGGGCAGCCTTTTACAATGTTTGATAACCTTTTCAGTGAAAAAAATTTCTCTAATATCCAGTTTAAGCCTTCCCTGACACAGTTTGTGACCATTTCCCTCTTGTCCTGTCTCTTGTTACTTGGGAGAAGACACCAACACCTATTTTTCATACAATCTATTTAAAATCCAAGATTTACCATGGGCTGTTCTCCAGCCTTCTCTTCTTTCTCCAGATTCCCATTTGAAGGCAACATTGAAATCATTCCTGCATTACTCACCTTTTGCCCAGCATGTCCAATTAAAACACTGTCAGACACAGAGGTGTTTCCCAGGCTCTCCACAATGTCAATGCCAAAGTCTTTGCAAGAAGAAATCCAGAAATGTTGGAGTTCAAGATTCCTGCTACTGAAAATCTATATAAAAGAAAAATAAAGGAATCATCATCATCATCATCAAATCATAGAATGGTTTGTGTTGGAAGGGACATAATAGATCCTCTGGTTCCAACCCCCTGCCATGGGCAAGGACATCTTCCACCAGACCAGGTTGCTTCAAGCCCCATCCAACCCGGCCTTAAACATTTCCAGAGATGGGACACCTAAAAGAAAGAAAATTGTTTCTGGAGGGAGCCCATGGAAAGAAGCAGAACAACCTTAGTTATTTGTGTATTCTCAGTCAGTCTCATACAAATAAATTACAAGGTGGGCAGAGAAAATAAACAAAAAAAAAAAAACTCCCACAAAACAACCTTTTATTTATTTATTTTTTTATTTTCGTATAAATAAGCTTTTCCAGGAAGAGTGTGCATCAATTAAAAAAATAATCACATTGAAAGATTGTACAACTTCAGAGTCATAGAGATGGGTGAAGCTAGAAAACGACTTACAGAGAAACACATATAAACTGTTCAGGTCATCAGACAGGCAGTTAAGAGGATCACAAGCTCTAAATTGTACATGTGGGAAGAAAGCATCAGATAATAATGGGTGATGTGGGTTTTTTGTAATCAGATTAATTAAAAATGGGATATAATAGCTTAGAATGAATTTAGACAAATTCAAATGAATGAAAAGTGCAAATTTGTACTGAGAATGAAAAAAAGTCCCCTGGAAACCATCAGCCCTATGGAGGTAAGATCCCTCAGGATCTTTTACCAACTGCAATCTTCAAGAATAGCTCAGATCCACTCAGGATTTGTGTTTTTGGCAACATGATCTAATGAAAGGTGTCCCTGCCCAAGGCAGGGAGGTTGGAATTAAATGGCCTGTAAGGCCCCTTCCAACCCAAACCACTCTGTGGTTCCATGATTATAATGGCAGTCAGATGTTAGATGGTTCCAGAGAACACCAGCTGCCGGTGAAAGGAGCACTGGTTCTGCACTGAAGCTGTAAAAAGAATTCACACAAATCATGCTTCTGGCTTTTTCATTAAAGTAGGAGCCTCCAGATGAGAAACCTGAACATACAGTTGCAAGAGCTTTACTGTGACTGTGACTTATTTGTAGTCTCAAAGACGAAGTCAGTGTAGAGGTGAGATACCTGGAAAGATCCTGAGCATCACAGAGGGTGTCAGGACAAACATACCTGTGCTCCCCCTCGGCAGCTCCAAGCTGTGAAGTTGTTGAACTGAACAGATCTGTTTGAGCTGTCTGGCAGATATTCTGGGTACACCAGCAATCCATACCTGTTTAGGAAAGAAAGCAATGGAGACTGATTCTTTACAGTGCATGTATTGGTGGGCAGATTTTTCTATTCATCTTTTCGATATCTAAAATCTAAAGTCTGTAACAGTTCGGTCATGAGACTTTATCATTTAATCCCAAATCAGAGACTGGTAGATAACACTACTTATTTTAGGCATCTAATCATGCCAGTGAGTATATTTAAAATTTCTTTTTATGCATTTTAAGAATGAGCCACAGCAGGGCTAACAAGTGTGCAGTGTCACTGAAAGGTGACATCCCCATCACGCTCATGAGTTTTCAGCATCACCTTCAGATAAGCCTGACATGAATTTAGACAGATAAGGCTTTTCTTTGTCTTGGATTCAGTCAACTTGAAGTACAGCCCAAATGTACATGTTCCTGAACCCTGCCCTTGGTTTGACCTCCTCAGAGATTTTAAATCCAGACTAATATCCAGATTTCCTCAAAATTCAGGTCACTCCATCCGCTGATTTTCAGTATACTATTTTTCAGTATAGTTTCTGTTTTGGGGAAGCACAGGCAAAAGCTCTTGTGAATAGCTCTTGTGAATAGCCATTCCTGGATATTACAGGAACAATTTTACATGAAATGCCATAGAATCATGGAATCACAAAGTGGTTTGGGTTGGAAGGGATCTTTAAGAGCACCTGGTTCCAACCCCATGCCATGGGCAGGGACACCTTCCACTATCCCAGGTTGCTCCAAGCCCCATCCAACCTGGCCTTGGACGCTTCCAGGGATGGGGCAGCCACAGCTTCTCTGGGCAACCTGTGCCAGGGCCTCACCACCCTCACAGGGAAGAAATTCTTCCTGGTATCTAATCTAAGTGTGTAAGAAAGAAATTGTATATCTGATCTCCTGCAGTCACGCTCTTCTGATAATTCCTGGTAGACATAGAAAGTGAGCTTTCAATTCAACACGACCTCTGATGCTTCAGTGCTTTGCTATTGATGAGAAATTGTGTTAAATGTGGCACCTTAGACTACACTGGGATCAGTTAAACAAGGGAGTAAAGTGGAGGAGCTTGTTAAAGACTACACTGGGACCAGTTAAACAAGGGAGTAAAGTGGAAGAGCTTGTTAACAGCAAAGGGAATTCCTGCAAGATAACAAATAGGGCTTGTGAATGATGAAGAAAGGACCAGGAAATAAACAAAAGAAGTGGCTGCTCCATCCCTGAAAGTGTCCAAGGCCAGGTTGGACAGGGCATGGAGCAATCTGATCTAGTGGAAGGTGTCTCTGCCCACAGCAGGGGTTTGGAACGAGATGCTCTTTAAGGTTCCTTCCAACCCAAACCATTCTATGATTCTATGACTGTATTTACCCTAAAAGAAAACCAGAAAAACAGCCCCACACACATCCCTGACAAACACCAATTCTGCCCTGCTGCAGATAACTCTGCTGACAAGGGAGAAGGACTTGAAAGGGGGCAAAACTGGGGGAGGGGGAAAGTTCTGAAAAGAGGGGCAAGGCATTTTCTGCCCTCCACTGCAGTTTAGTTGTCACAACCACCACTGAAGGAAAAGCTCTTTAACCAAAAATCCCCAAGTACCTCGTGCAGGAGTGAGCTGTGTTCTCACTGAAGGACAGGAGAGGCACTTTGGATGGTCCCTCAGGGGACAGATGAATGAAATAGCCATACCCAGCACCACACACTGTGTTACCCTGTAGAGAAGAATATGTAACTGTGAAAATATATTATCAGGGATTTCTGGAAATAAAAGTCAGCCTAAAAAAAACGTCAAATTAAAATCCCAGCTGAAGTCCATTCAAATTCTGGTAAATGTGGCTGGTAAAAGATACCACCTGTGTCCCTAGCCTTGTCCTGTTTTCACTCTGACCTTAGGGGAGTCTTAAAAAAGCTGCTTTAAGCCAGACAGCAAGGACTGGCCAAGCAATAGAGACAAATGACAGAAAAAAAGGTGTTGCCACAATTCTGGAAGAAGTAGGTAAGAAAAAAATGGGGGGGAAAACTTACACCTAAAAATTCCTTTCTGCATTAGATAAAAATGGCATGAAGGAAAGGTAAATCACAAACTATTCAGTTTATTGATTTCCTTCTTAATCTGTGTCTTTCTTCTTTCTCACAAAGCAAACAGAGGATAAAGAAATATTTGCAATGAAAAAGGGATGCTACTAAAAGTCAAGAGAAGGTAGAGAATATTAGGATATGTCAGTGGCTGAACAATTAAACTTACATTTATGGTAAATTATGTGGTTTGAATTATTTTTAACAGGGTAAGTGAATAACCAGGGGGAGATGTACTGTAAGTTGTTGTTATTTAATATCTCTTAATTAAGAAATTAAAGAGTTACATTTTTGTATGATTGCAAGGGGTAAAAGTGAGTGAACATAAGGTCCAACTGGCCTTAAAATAGGAATGTGGTACTTACAGACTGTGTAGCAATTGGGTTATGTGGGTTATATTCAATGGGTTCTGAGCTTTTCTACTCTAGGGCAAGAAAATCTGCTCTCTCTTGCTTAATTTGGAGACCAGCCAAATCCAGCTGGTTTTGGATGGTGTCCATACAGCAATGTTTTCGTGTGTGCACCTGTGCAGAATCCCCCTCACCTGCCTTGGATGTGTAAAAATTTGATGCTGAAGTCCACCCTGGTAAACTTAGGCTCCCTTTCTTGGAAAAAAATAAGGCACAGGCATGTCCAGAAGGCAACTCTCCTATCCTTAGACAAGATTAATTGCTCTCTGGAGGTGTCTAGCTCACTAAGATGACCTTTCTTGCAGCTGTAAGAGGAGCTTGTTCTCTAAGATCAGGACTGACACCCACCACTACCATTCATAGGTCACTGGACACTGTTAAAACACTAATGACTTTTTAGTCCCTGATGGGCCAAATCAAAGCTGTGCCTGGTGACCTTGAGGTGAAACCCTCTATATACCAATTACTTTCTTCTGAGCCATCCAAGTGTGCTCCCTGCAGTCCTGATCCCTGACATCTGTCAAGGAGCTAAAAAGTACTGAGACCCAAAGCTCTGCTTTGCCTATCCCCATGTACAACTGCTGCTCCTTCTGAAAGTGCAGCCACAGACCCTTTTCCTTTAACAAAACGCTTCTGCAGTCCGGTCACATCATCCCCAGGATCTTTTACTTGCGACTCCAATCGTGCGTTCTACAGATGATTCATAAGGAGCAAAAAAAAAGAAAGAAAAAAAAAAAAAAAAAACTCTGCATATTTATTCAGCCAGCCAGTGGCTGGAGGGCAGGGGTTTTAGGCAAGCAGGGAATTTTGTGTGGAAATCAATTCTTTGTGGAAGTCAGTATATTACGAATGTCCGTGCAGCCAAAATTCCGGAGAGAAATTACCTCCCCGAGCATGGCAAACACCTGGAGCTGTGCACTGCAAGTCAGTAAAATCGAGTGGCTGACGTTTTAAGTGTCTCTTAACCTCACAACTCGGTTGGGTGTAAATATTTCATGAATTTCTTTTAGGAAGCTGGGACTCAAAATGTTGACTTTAGGGATTACGTTGAAGCTCTGGACAGCGGGGCCCAGCACTGCGACCCCAGTTTCAGAACCTGGCAGGGGGCCCAGTGTGCACCCACCTTGCAGGAAACGCTTTGGAAAAGGTCTCAGTAGGGATGAAAGGGTGAAAAACAATGGTACTGTGGAGAATGGCTGGGTGGGGTGACACTGGGGAACAAATGCATTTACCAGCAGTGAAATCAGTCACTTTTACCAACAGTGACCATCAGTCACTCCCCTGACACGGAGACACGGGCTGAGCTCCACCCTGTTCATTCACTGGAGCTGTTTCCAAGTCCTTCACACCATGGCAAGAAAAGAAAGGGAGGATCTTGTTGAATTTCTCAAGCCTAGTCTGTACCTTGTTATGCATGAGCTCTCCGTGCTGGCTCTAGGATTTCAGGGTATTGAAAACATTTATTGGAATTTACTACAAAAAGTCCAAGACTCACTGGGCCCAAGAGAGCCAAGAGAAAAAAAATATAAATCTATTTTTTAAATTGCTTTTCCTGCACACAGAAGCAAAACTAGGGACATAGGACAGAAGTTTCTGTGACAAAAGAGGCAATATCCCAGAGGGGCATCTTCAGTTCCTTGTGCTGACAGCATTTAAAAGAAAAGAAACAATATGTTAATGAAATTGTCAATGGCACTAAAAAGTGATAACCTGGGCTCACACACTGCATTAAAAAAAAAAAATTATACTAAGGTTGTAATAATCATTTTGCACTCATACTGTCCAAGTATAAAATTTTATCTAACAGCCTGATTCACCAATGCACTTAAGAGCTTAAGTCAAATGGAAACCAGAGGGATTTGGGTCTCCAAATGTCTTTGTAGGCTCAGGTTTGAGTGACTGCTCTGTCCCAATTTCCACACCGTTTAGGACACCACTGATTTTCAAGGAAATTTAAGCTCTTCAGCCACCGATGCAAATTTAGGCTCCCAAGTAAATTGAGTAGTTATAAAAATATCATTGCAGGTCTCACTGTGGAAAAGCTTAACCCATCATGCACAGAAGATGTAATACTGTAGGCCTAGAGCTCCCTGGTTATCTTAGCTGCAGTCTTTGCCTTAAAGATTGCAGCCCCTAAGTTTAAAACCAGTAATTGAAAGAGGGAAATCTGAAAATAAAGTAAACAAACAAAACAAAACAAAAATAATAAAATAATAAAAAAAATTCCAAACACCTAAAATTAAAATCTAAAGGGGGAAATTTTTCATGTCCTGGCCTGGAAATCAAGCAGCAAGAAAATCAGTCTTTCCCATGAAATTCTTCAAATCTCCTCATTAAATTAAGATTGTAAATACAAAAAAATACTATCCAGTTCTTGAGTCATTTGATCAGATAAAAGGTACTGAAACTCTGTGATATCAGGATGCTGATGATGGACCCCCATCACTTGAATTTAATGATTATTACTGTACTAAGCAAAAGTCCACAGTTGTTTTGCCTGGCAGAAGTGTGACTTTTTCTCTTAATATCCGTGTACTTCCATGTCGTCCTGAGCACTCCTTGCTTCTGTCACAAAGTAAGTGCAGCTAATAACAATTTTAACCTGGGTAACTTCATATTTTCCTTTTGCTGCTGCAACACCTCGAATATCCCACTCCAAGAGACTGCCCACCATGAGGGTTATCAGCAACCCTTCCAGGGCCACCTGCTGCTCCACCTTGAGCACCACAGCTCTGGGGAGCAGACTGAACCCCCTGATATTTGGGTACAACTCCCCAGACGCAGCTTTGGGCATCTCTGTGAAGACATGAGAACTGGGAGGGCTAAATAAATGTGCTGAAAACCCACCACATCAGTTCACACGTCCCCACAGAGGTAATTGCAGCAAACCTTTTCAAAAGCTGAGCCACTGGCAATGGAGTCAGCGCTCCAGGGTAAGTCAGTGCACAACAGTACAAAGCTGTGTTTAGTGAAGGCGAAATTCATAGGATCCTGTCTAGTTGTTGTATTTTTTAGCCACATCTGATGGTCTTAAAAAGGATAAATATGCCCTTGAGGGAATTGCAGAAAAGTCCTCTCCTGCTTCATAACTACTACTGTCCTTATAATAACCTAGGAAGTGTGCTGGTCTCTTTTTCACCTTCAGATTTAGGTGCAACTCTTTCCCCGTGGAGCAGAAGCCCAGGGGGGGATGAGGTCTTCACATACAGTTAGTAACTGGTTTGGTTACTGTGGGTTAACAATGGAACAGGTTAGGATAGGTTTTTTTAATTAAAATATGCATTTGTCACTACTGAAAGTGTGGTAAGAAAGGTCAGTTTCAATGAAATTCCAGGATTAAAATAGTTGGGAAGGAAAAGCGGTTTGAAGTTGATGAAAATCAATTTTTTTTCTTCCATGGAAGACTTAAAAGTGACTCTTTATTCTGAAATGCAAGACAAAAAAAAGTAAGAACTAAGAGAAAGCATCAGAGAATTAGTGAATAGAAAGATTTTTCTGAGCTCAGCTTTTTGATGTGAGGGTTGTTACTCAGTAAGCTCTTTAAAAGTTCAGTGTTTTATTACTATTTTGAATAGAGAAGGTTCATTTCTTTTAAAACCAATGTCATTTTCATAGTACAGGGAACACATTCTTCTCACCCTCAAATGCAAATATATGTACAGTGTAATTTTAAATCCAGATGGAGATACATTTGATATTGCTGCATTTTAGTGTGTTTGTCATCAGTCCATTGAAATTGCTTTTTTTATATATATATAATGACAGAATTAGGAAATAATTCTCAAGAAGCTGTGTACACTTTTTTTCAACTTTTCTGAATCCATGAGTATTAGAAAATAAAACAACTTTTTAAACTACATCAGTATGAATGATCTCACTGTAATATTTTATTCCATGCAAATGCAGCAAAAGTTTTAGCAATAAATTTGCCCAAGAACATGATTTATTTTGTAATATGCACTTGTTTCAATATACCAGAAGCACAGGTTCTGACAGCTCAGCCAAGAAGGAAATATTTTGTATATGATCTCCCAGGTAAATGAAGCTCTGCATCTTTCTGATATTTTTGATTAGAGAGGAATTGTTCTGCCTTGTACCTGAACTTCTCACCTTGATGTGGTTGGCAGGAGTCCTGATGTAGATCCCTGCTGGTGACAGTGTCTCAACATTGGATAAACCATCAGTTCCAGAAAGGCCAATCACTATGTTGTTACTGACTCTGTTCCCCTCTTCCAGTCCCTCACCTTTAAAAGAAAAAAAGAAGAAGAAAGGGGAAAAACAGGTAAGGAAAGTAAATAAGAAAAATAAAGGAAAAACAGGAAAAGAAAAGGAAAAAAATGAACATAAATGTACATATAGTTGGAAACTCCCTCTTGTCATGATTCTGCATTTCAATACACACAAGTCCAGGTGTCATATTCACATATATTTACCATACTAGGTGTTATATGTGAATATAACACCAGCCATATCTACTCTATTGCAAGCTTATGCTGAAAAAAAATAATATATATATTATAAAGAAGATTTACAGTTGGGAAAAGAGAGACTCAGAGCGGGAAAGGGGCTTACCTCTGCACAGGCATGCTCCTGGCAGTACTAGGACTCAAAGTCTGCTCTATCTCCTGTGTATCCATTCACTGCCCTGCTTACATGTAAGAAAATATCTAAATATGCTTAAAAACATCTGGTGCAACTCTGCACAAAGTGGGGCATTGGTCCCCTAAGCAATGGAGTAGGAGAAGAAACAGGAAAAATCAATCACCCAATTGATCAGACAACTCAGACTCGTGGAGTGCCTCAGATCTAGTAACAGTATTGAAGTAGGAAAAAGAAAACAAAAGAAATATGTTTTTAAACTACACCTTAAAGAAACAGGCCACGCAACAGCAAAAAGTAGACAGTCTTTGACAAGACAAGACTTTGACAAGACAAGACTTTGACAAGACAAGACTTTGACAAGTCTTGGACAGATTTTGGACAAGTCAAGTTCAAAGTGAGGACAGAATCACAGAATCACAGAACACACCAATAGGGTAAGAGAAAATAGCCTCAAGTTGCACCAGGGAAGGTTTAGATAGGATATTAGGAATAATTTCTTCATTGAAAGGACAGTCCAAGCATTGGAATGGGTTGCCCAGGGAAGTGGTGGAGTCACCATTCCTGGAGGTGTTCAAAAAATGTGTGGATGTGGCACTTGGGAAAAGGTTTAGTTGCAGACTTGGCGGTGCTGGGATAATATTTGGACTCGATGTTAAAGGTCTTTTCCAGCCTTAATGGTTCTGTGATTCCATGATCAGCATATGTTCTCCTGCTCTGGTCCTTTGGAATAAGAATATAAAGTGGAACATCTCTATTTGTCTCACACTGGGAGCGAATTACATCTGTTTAGTTTATTATTAAACATAAACTATTACCTTCATCTATAACTGCTCAAGTTCTGTTCCAAATACAGATCCCTTTCCCAATGATTATTACCCCTAACATAAGCCACTTTACAGGAATATCTACATCCTTTGTTTTTGGGGATGGCACTCATCACTTTTATCCTTCCCTCAGTCTTCTGAGCCTTTCTCAACTTTTTGCAACAGGATCTATTTAGGAAATATTTCCTTTCCAGGCTATATTTACCACAAACCATCTCACTACCAGAGCATGAACAGCATAAAGTCTTTTTGACATCCATACAGGTTTTTGAGGCGGCATAAAAGGTTTTGGCTTTCAAGCTGAGACCTGGTGTGTCAATAATTTTAAGCCCAGAGCGACTTTTTATGACTGTCTTGAAAACCCCCTGAAAATAAGGGGTTTAGATGAAATCACTGAGGTATTCCAGTACAGGAGCTGTAAAGAGCCGGCTATAATAAATATTCCTTCACAGGCAACAAAATGATACATAAATTCATCCATCAGACCCCCTGGAGCTGCTGACAGTGAAGCCATGAAAGACATCTTGGGGATAAGGTGTATTCAGGCTGAAACTTCAGCTCAGCCCAGAGTCCTTTAACTCCAACACATGTCCCAGCATGAGTGAGCCAAGGGATGCCAGCAGGTTGGAGATCTTGCTCTGCTTCCCTATGGCTGCAAGGATTCTGTCCATCACCTTGGGTACCTCTCTGAGCCATCTCTCTTCGTCTGCAAGATGTGTATAATCACTCTCAGTTTATAGTCTCCTCTGCTTAAACTGTGATCTATGACTTCTCATTATGTTTATACACAGCACCCACCATAGGGACTCGCTGTGTGTGTGGAACTGCAGGACCAGAACTAAAGGCTTTTTTTCCCCTCCTCTGTTTATCTTAAAATTGGTCATTTTTATCTCATCTCTTACGAAAAATGAAAATCGAGCTCTATCTTTAGGTATTCAGGCGACATGAGATCCCAGCAGAAGATGCTGGAAGTCAGTCTCCTGATGGTTAGTTAGGAGAAATATTTTGTTGTTTAACATTTTTGTTGCTCCAAGCTCCAATTTATTTAAGTGCTAAATCCTCTGCTTAACTTTTAACATATGCTTTCACTCCATTATCTTTGATGTCAAATGAGTGAAGTTAAAGGTAAGTATGCTCTTAAATGCTTCACTAAGCTGGGATCTTAAATATTGCATAATGATGCTCTTCCAAAGATGGATTAACCAATCCCCTAAAAAAATCTACTTCTCCCTGTTCACTTAAAAACAAAGGACGCTGAAGAACTGAAGACTGTCCTGAAGAGACAGAGCATATGGTCAAGTGGAAGTAGTTTCTAGCAGTTGTTTGTAGAATTGTGGGAGCTTTATTCCAAATTCACTGACACCAGGAAATGCAGAAGATGTGATTAAAGTTCTCAGAGTGCAGTTAAGGATCTGATTTTTTTTTCCATTTTCATGCAAATGGGAATCAGCACATGTTGGGTAGATATTTTGCTGCTTCACTTACCCAGTACAAGCCCATGGCCTGAAATGTTATAGAAAATATTGCTGTCCACAGAGAGGTTTGAGATCCCAGTCAGATGGAGTCCTTGGCCAAAGGAGTCCAAAACAGAACAGCCATGAATGTAAGAGTCTGGAAAGAAAAGAGGCCTGTGATCAAAAATTCACTCTGCAGCTGGAAGGTGGGGAGTGTTTCATATTAAGTCCTCATCCTTCAATTCTGTGCAATTAATCTTTTGGTCCCGTGGGACCGTGTGGTTACAACTGCCCACCCTTACTCATCTGGCAGGTCTTTACTCACAGGTGGGTGTTGCTGAGAAAGGAACAGGAGGAAGGAGAGGGCCTGAGCACAGAAATGGGAGGTGGCCCACTACTGTGAGAAAGGAGGAGGCGGCGATCCAGAGGAAGGATAGGGTAAGGACCCAAGAGGGAAGTACATTACGAGCTCAGGTAGCTGGATGATTGAAGTGGCTTTGAAGGGGAGGAAAAACGTTTCAGAAGGGCAGTGAAGACAGGACAGGTATCTTGTACCCCTTCTCTAGCCAGGCGTAGTGACCTGCCCACCATCTGGATCATGGCCAGTGCTGCCTTCTGCTACCAGGAAGCCTAGATCCTGACTCAGTGCTGAAGATGGCTTAGGAAATAGATGCCCCTGGCAAGGAGATTGAAATTAGATGATCTTTAAGGTCCCTTCCAAACCAAACCATTCAGTGACTCTATGAGAGGCATAAGTGTAGCTTAGCTGGAGGGGAAAGTCCCATCCAGAATCCTTAAAATATTCTTTGAACCCACCTAACTTGCTCCTGTCACCACCAGTCTTCAGAGCCATCATTGACACTTCCACAGAACTGAATTTGGCACTTACCAGTGACAAAGTCAGAAGGACTGAATATATTCCTTATCCTCTGGGTGATAAAATTAAATTTTGGACTCTACTAGCAGACAGCCTTAAGCCACCTTTGGGCTCCCTCGTAGTGTATTAGTGCATTTGTTTCCAGAACTAGAAGCTGCACACCAACACTGTGGTGTAGCATAAAAGCAAAATAGTATTTTAGGAAGAAGCAGCTGAAACAACTCCATAACTGGGTCTTGTACTACAGGTGAGGTTTCCTCACATTTAGCAATCCAGTTTGTCCACGGACCCCAGAGCTAAGCAGGTTTTGAGAGCATCTGCCCCAGCTCTGGGCAGGAGAAGGTGAACATTTGAGATCATTCAAGCCCACCTCCAGTACAGCCAACTCACCTGCCATCCATGTGTTGCCAGTAATAGTCAGGGCACTGCACTGATGATGAAATATTTGGCCAACGTGGTGGAACTGGACACCCTCCAGCTGGAGCCGGCTTGCCTCTCCCTGGAAAGCCTCCACAACCACGATGGCTCCCAGGTCCCGAGCCCCCAGCTGCCTCTCACTTCTCTTGTATAGACACCTGGAGCTGCCTAAAATATACCCAGTGGGAGCTGTGAGTGTCACTTCTCCATGGTGACCATGGGGATGTGCAGGGTGAGACCCACCACACTGACCCAGTGAGACTCCACCTCCGGCTGGGCCCAAACACAAATACCCACAGGCAAACATTCCTGATGTTCCCTCCAAATACCCTCGTGGTTCCTTCCCTAAAAGCCTGACGTTTTTAGAGGAAAATATATCAACAAGAGCACGAAGCTGTTGTAGTTTTATGTCTTCGGAAGTTTTTCTTGTGTTTAATTATAGATGGTCCTATATGCATGAGGAAGATGGATTTGACTTTGACTTCCCTGGGGTGAGGTTCTTGAGAAGGAAGTTGGGCATGGATATATGGAATTAAGCTGAAACGAGACATTTCAAATTTTTTTTTTAACTCTCCTCTCCTGTCTCTCCCTGCAGGAGGATGGGGAGCTGTTACTACCCAGAGGAAGAAGACAAGATTAGAGATTAGGAAGGAATTCTTGGCTGTGAGGGTGGTGAGGCCCTAGCACAGAGAAGCTGTGGCTGCCCCATCCCTGGAAGTGTCCAAGGCCAGGTTGGATGGGCCTTGGAGCAACCTGGGATAGTGGAAGGTGTCCCTGTCCATGGCAGTGGGTTGGAAGTAGTTGATCTTTAATTTCTTTTTCCACTCCAAGCATTTGGCAATTCCATTATATGACAAGGTAAGTAAATCATAAGGCTGGGGAAAATTGCTGAAAGACGCCCTTCTATGGATCTGTGCTCAGGATATTATGGTATGAGGAGAATCAGGCTATGAATATGTCACTTGTGCTTGTTCAGTGGAGGTGCAGAGGGGATGTCAAATTCCAGCACTGCCTACTTATGCTCAGTAATGCTCACTTTTTCTTCTTAAAAAGGTAAATTAACCACAAAAAACACTGCTCCCTCATCTTCTGGTGACTCCTCTGAGAAATCATCCTATCCTTTAACTCAAATAAAAACCTCAAATGGTTAGCACATTTCAGAGACTGTATTTATGAGTTCCACAGAAAATGCACCATAAATCCATGAGTAATATAAGCAGTTGGCTGCTGGATATCAAATGAAGTCTTGTGTCACAGTCTGAAAGCCCAAGGCATTTTATTTTTAAAGGAAACCTTACACCTGGGTTGCCAGATAACCTAACTCTCCTCAAATTATAATCACTGTGGCCAATTCTGCTTCCTCAATAGATGGCGTAAATCAGGAAGCCACCTGTCAGGCTTCATGGTGTTTCATACAGGTAAAACTAAAGGAGAACAGATATTTAGCATTTTTTCACCATGTGCATCACCTGTTATTTTTCTCTTGGCGTCCCAAATCACTGAACAATGTCTCAATATTTTACACTAAGGAGTACAAACAGCATTGGGCTGTTTTGTTTTTCCTTCTTCTAAAAGTGACTAAATAGTAAACACAATTAAAAATTTAATATATTATGTACACTGAAACATGTTTTCAGAAGATACTTTCTTTTCTACACCCTTAGGCTCAGGCAAAACTAAAGGGTCTTTCCCAAGATGGCTTGAAACAACAATGTGAAAATAATACATCTGAGATATTACAATGAAACGCAGTTCAACTCCCAAGACTTCACATTTCAATGTCAAACAATGTTTGGAAAGACAAACTCGCTTCCCTGGCATTGGTATGTCTCAAAGTTATCCTGTGAAGGAAGAGTTCTAATACACAGTGATACCACAAGGGGATTTCAATGGAGAAGTTTTCCTCCTCAATGCATTTCTGTGAGAAAAGACCTCCTCACCTTTTGTAACACCTCCTTTTGCACACTGTCTGAGGTGGGATATTCTCTCCAGGGTGACGTTTCCTTGAACAACAACCCTTCTGCTGATCAGTGCCACCACAGCACTCAAAGGCTGACCTTGGCCATTGCCCCATCCCTCTCCAACACTGTGGGAGTACCTAAAGAAAAACACAAAAAAAGACATAAAATCATCTGTACCTGCAACATGGCAAGAATTATGTTATGAATTATTTTTACTTATGTTTATGACCTTAACAGCCCAAATTTAGAGCTGGTTTCAGTCCTTTTCTCACTGTGGACACACAATGTGGCACATCCAGTGTGTCTCTATGTATGGGCTAAATAGATTTTTACCTGTCTGATGTTTGTTTTCATCTTTTTATCTCTCAAGCTCACAAACTTCCCTTAGATTATTTATATAATATATTATTATATTATCAGGAAAAGGTTTCTTCCCCTGGAGGGTGATTGGGCTATGAACAGGCTCCACAGGACAGTGGGCACAACCCCAAGGCTGCCAGAGCTCAAGGAGTGTTTGGACAACACTCTCAGGGACAGGGTGGGACTGTTGGGGTGTCCTGTGCAGGGCCAGGAGTTGGACTCAATAATGCTTGTGTGTCCCTTCCAACTTTTATGATTCTATGATATTTACAACAAAATACTTCAGCCTTTGAATTCTCTTCCCAAAATATATTTGGCCGAAAACCATCAGCACTTTCTTCCTCCATCCCCAATTATTTCTGAAAATGATACTATTAATCTTCCTGGGCATTGGAGTTGTGTTGACTTCGAAACAGATACCATGTTTCAACACTGGAGATGATGAGAAGTACAGCTTGTCCAAGACCTCCATACACAGAAAATGAATAGAGCATAAGGCAGTGAAATCACCACTCACTGGAAATATGGCAGCAGTATTTCCAACTAAAACAATTCAATATAAGTGTATTCCTTAAGTAAGTCAGTCAAAAAGAGGGGATTTATTATTTTTTACAGAAGTCAGACACATTTTTTGTGAAAAAGATGCACTTTCTCAAGAAATGAACTATGCAGGAAATGTCTTTGCCATCCCTGTACTGAAGCCACTGGACTTTACTGGCCATGAGTGTTTTCTGCTTCAAAGGTTTTCTGAATTCACGGGAATGATATAGAACTTAAACACAGTCAGACACATTCAGTGTTGAATGTCCACTGGCTTGAGGGGGAGTGAGGAACTGAAATATCTCTCACCACCTTTGTTAAAGGGATTTATATAGTTATTATGTCCCACAGGAAATGGCAAATCCTGACTTTGATCAAATTTTCTCCTTGTTTAGGTCTCTGCTCTAAAAATCCCCTTGGCTCTTGAAAGGATACCTGAGTGGTGATCCAAGGTGAAGCTCTGTGTTGTTCACAGACTTGATAACAGCCACTTCTTCCTGCTGCTGGGCATCTCCAAGGCCTGTCCTTCCCACCACGATTTCATCACCGGGTTCCCAGTCAACAGGTTCCTGGAGCACTAATCGTGTGTCATTAGCATGAGCTGATGATTTCAGGTGTGTGAAAACTACTTTGGGCATCCAGCCTGAAAAAAATAAGAAAAAGAATTTTAAAAGAATTTTACAAAGCAAGTCAGTCAACTCTAAAGAAACAAAATGAAACAGGAGCAATATGTTTCTGGTTCAAGGCCAGGCTGGTTGGGGCTCTAAGTAACTTGGTCTAGTGGAAGGTGTCCCTGACCATGACAAGGGGTTGGAATGAGATTATTTTTAAATAGCCTTCCAAACCAAACCATTCTATGATTCTATGATGTTTCTATTATTAGAAAACACTGCCTCTCTTAGGTCATCCCACCATCATTCATTTCCTTCTGACGCTGTGTAGGAGAAAGGGGATTAATGCTACAAAAAAAGGGGATTTGTGCACATCTGCTTGGATCAGAAAGGCAGTAAATTCCAAACAACACCTTCATTTTATATCTCACAAACAGTGGGAGATGAGGTTCAGTTTCATTCCCCCAAACTAACTTACCTCTGTGAGAAACCCTCTATTCTTAAGCACCCTTTATAACCAACTGAGAATAGCCCACTCTGCAGGGATCATCATCCTTCTCTGGGTGCAAACAGCATTTTGAGTTCTCAGTTCTCCAGTTCAAAATTACATACAGGGAATCCAGACATGCAAATAACTGGCATCTACAAAAACATATTCTTTTGTCCAAAGAAAGACAGTGGAGCTGGTGAAGAGTCTACAGAACAAGTCTTATGAGGAGCCAGGCTGAGAGAGCTGGGTGTTCATCCTGGAGAAGGACCAAGGGAGAACTGAGAGCCCCTTCCAGTACCTAAAGGGGCTCCAAGAGAGCTGGAGAGGGACTTTGGACAAGGAATAGAGGGACATGACAAGGGAGAATGGCTTCCCAGTTCCAAAGGGCAGGGTTAGATGGGAAATTTGGAAAGAATTCTTGGCTGTGAGGGTGGTGAGGCTCTGGTACAGATTACTCAGAGAAGCTGTGGCTGCCCCATCCCTGGAAGTGTCGAAGGCCGGGTTGGATGGGGCTTGGAGCAATCTGGAACAGTGGGAGGTGTCCCTGCCCATGGCAGGGGCGTGGAACGAGATGAGCTTTAAGGTTTCTTACAACCAAAACCATTCAAAAATTCAATGATTCTATGCAATCTGTGTACAACAAGCCCCAGCTATGAAAAAATCTTGCACTTTAACCTTCTCTTCTTCACATCATGAAGTTTGACATTTCCTTTTCCCTAGCAGGCTCTGGAACAGATTGGTCCATTGAGATCACCCTGAACACCATTGGGGAGAGTATGTGCCTCACACACCTACCTTTAGTACAGTTTCCCTTCCCTCCCTTGCAATAAATCATAATTTACCTTTAGCCCACAGCAAGTTACTGTCCTCCCTGGTTGTACTATAGAAAGGTAATAACACCAGAAATCACTGAGGGTAGAGGTTGCATCCAATAAATCATTTTCAAATTATTTTAAGCAAACTTCTCTCTCTCCATATCTTGTTTTACTTTCTTGTTCCTTATACCCTAGTGCCCTCATTGCTTATATTTTATTGTCCCAAATCTTTCCTTAATGAAGTCAGGAGTAAGTAGTGTCTTCAAGTCAATAAACTCACTGCAGAATCAGAGAAGGAAGAATCAAGTCTTTATACTCTGTCATCTTGAAGTATATTGGAGCATCTGACCTATGTGTCAACAATGACCATCTAAACCTACCTGAGATACTTCTGACTTATTGCATTTTTTCTTAAATCAAACTTAAAATTTCTCAAAGAAAATCTTCCAAACATCGTTCACGTAAGGTGTATCCATTCATGCCATGAACTGTTTTGGATAGCATCAAACACATCACCCTCTGCTCAGCCCTGGAGTGTTGTGTCCAGATCTGGGCTCCTCAGCACTAGAGAGACAGGAAGCTCCTGGAACAGATCCAGCAGAAGGAAACAAAGATGACGAAAGGCCTGGAGCATCTCTGTGATGAGGAAAGGCTGAGGGAGCTGGGCCTGTTCAGCCTCAAGAAAAGACACTGAGAGGGGACTCATCCATGTCTGTCAGGGTTTGCAGGGAGAGGGCAGAGGATGGACCAGGCTCTGCTCGGGGGTGCCCAGCAATGGGACAAGAGGCCAAGGGCAGGAACTGATGCCGAGGAATTTCCACCTGAACATGAGGAAGAACTTTTTTCCTATGTAGTGACTGAGCAGATTGCCCAGATTAGTTGTGGGGTCTCCCTCACTGGAAATGTTCCAGAATCATCTGGACACAATCCTGTGCCATGTGCTCTGGGATGACCCTGCTTGAGTGGGACCAGGTGACCCACTGTGGTCCCTCCCAACCTGACCCATCCTGTGATTCTGTGAAATTATTGCAGAAGCTGTAATGCAGTAGGATATAAAATACACTTTAGACTCTGATGGAACCAAACTAGAAAGACTCTGCAGTAGCCCTAAAACATGTACAGTGTGGACCCTGCATCCTCAGCACCTGCATCATTCACTTTACAGTTCAGCTTCTATTGGGCCACACAGTTTTCTCATGCAGACAAAGCCAAAACCCACCCTGCACCCTTCATGGGCTCAGACGCCAAAACCTCACCCTCAACACAGCTTTATCCAGCTCAAAAAAACCCCCATGAATGAACATCAACCCATGTGCATTCTTTTACTAGCGGCAGTCTCATAATTTTTATTCACTAACCTTTTTTCCACTGAGTGGTTCTCGTGAATTTTTAGGACTGGCACAAAAGCGAGCTACTGGCAGCAGCCTCTGCATGTTGAGCAGTGCACAGCTCTGGACATTTTGTTTATAGTCCTGATTTGTGTGCCTGTGTTAATGTGTTTTCACGTGCATCTGTGTCCAGGCACACAACTGACTCCCGTTGAGTACATCTGTCACACACATACTACAGCAACACTGCTGGGCAACAACTCTTGTCACTGAGAGTTGTGAAACCAATCTACATTCAAAACATGCTCTAATGGAAAAGTCTTGTTTCAGGCTTTTTTCCTGCTTTCAAGCTCTGATGCAAAAATTTTAAGTAAAATCTTCTCAATTTTTTTTTCTTCTTTTAAATGAAGAATATTTCAGGCATCCAAACATTCCCTCATTTCTTTTTTTCCCTTTTTTTTTTTTTTTTTTTCACTTCTTACTATGCTCACCTCCCTGTTTCCCACTCCAAAGTTTGTTTTACCTTTTCCCTGATGATTTAGGTGGGGTGGGATATTTCTCTGTATGTGCAAAATCTACTTCCAATTTCCAATACATTTAGTGTATTTTCATTTGGGAAAAAGAAGCAAACAAATTTAGCAGATTCCAGTTCCATAAAATCATAGAGTCATAAAAATATTAAGGTTGGAAAAGACCTCTAAGACCATCAAGTCCAACCATTAACCCAGCACTGCCAGGTCCACCACCTAACCATGTCCCTAAGCACCACATCTACACATTTCATTGCTTCCCATTTATATTCTCGCATAAAGCAACACCTGCAGGTCAGGTTTTCCTCTACTCTAAGCAGAACAAGTGACACACAGGTCAGTGATACTTTTCTGGTGCCAAGGAGGGACCATAACTGAGCCTTCTTTGCCTTAACTATAACATATTTTTCCAGCACTGTTGTTTTGGTGGGAGCCCATCATACACCCAGTTGTTCTCACATCATTTGGGAAATGTGAGTCGGTTTCAGGTGCTTAAATATGTGATTTTGGATGGATATTTGGTCTCTACCTGCTGTTCTAGACAGACTGCTCTGATGTAAATTCTGTATCCTGTCTGCCAGACCCACACAGATCCCTTGGATACCATTCTGGGTGCTTGAAATAGTTAGGAGACAATCTTCAATGTCCATCAGTGTCTGCAGGGAAGGGTCAGAGGATGGACCAGGCTCTGCTCGGGGGTGCCCAGCAATGGGACAAGAGACAATGGGCAGAAACTGATGTTCAGGAAGTTCCACCTGAACATGAGAAAGAACTTCTTTACTCTGCAGTGACCAAGCACTGGAACAGATTGCCCAGAGAGGGTGTGGAGTCTCCCTCACTGGAGATATTCCAGAACTGTCTGGACACAATCCTGTGCCGAGTGCTCTGGGATGACCCTACTGGAGCAGGGAGGTGGGACAAGATGACCCACTGTGGTTTCTTCCAACCTTACCCATTCTGTGATTCCTTTCTCAGGGGTCTTCTCCAGTTTCTTTCCTTCAGAGAACCAACAGACTCTCTACAAAGATCATGAACAGCTAAAGGTGGTTCCATGGAAACAAACCCCTTGTTCCTTGACCACCCTTTGGAGGCACAGAGCTCTTTTTCTTCTTTCCCCTTGCAAACAAACTCCAATTCAGATAAAACATGCAAAACTCAAAAAATAACCTTCAGTGTCTGCCACTGGGCTGTGCAACAGGTAAACAAATTACCTGTTTGACAAGAAAAGGTTTAACAGACCAACAGCTGTGGTATATTTAAATTATTTCTTTACCCCAAAAAAATACTGCAAGCAGAAACACTCAAAAGTGCTAAGAAATAGATGAATCTGTATAACTCCTTAATTATTGAACTGATTTTTGATAATTAACTTAGCATGGATTGGAAAAAGAAACACATCTTGAGATCCAAAGCAGAAGGGACTTCATGTTAAAGGGATAGGACAAAGCCTTTAGACTCAAAATGTTGTTCCAGACAAAGCAAGAATTGAACTCTTTACTAAATTACTTGACAGAACACCCTTAAATACAAAGCAGAGCAGAACGGTGCTATCAGTGCAGAAATACAAGAGGCTTGAAAATTAATTCCAAATTAATTAACCACAAATTTAACACTGGGAACATCTTGGCACCAGGACCCAGGTTTGTGCTTCCTGTTGGAAGCATGACATGAAGATGCAGTCTTGTATGGATGAGGTAAAATTATTAAGAATGAGGCAATTCTGATGTGCACAATTCCACTCCTTAAAAAAAAAAATAATTCAAGCACAGAAGAAGAAAAATAGTATGAATTTAATTTCTTATGGCCCTCAACAGAAAGCATTTTATAATTCTATGTAGGATGATATTCACTTCACTAATTGGCTTTGCCTAGTCCTAAATAGTGATAGGATACTGATAGTGAATGCTTTTAAAAAGAAATGCTTTTAAACTAAAAGAGGAATGATTTTCATCAGACATTAGGAAGAAATGCTTAATTCAGAGGGTGCTGAGACCCTGGCACAGGTTACCCAGAGAAGCTGTGGCTGCCCCATCTCTGGAATTCCAGTGTCCAAGGCCAGGTTGGATGGGGCTTGGAGCAACCTGGGATAGTGGAAAGTGTCCCTGCCCATGGCAGGGGGTGGGTTGAGATGGTCTTTAATGTCCCTTCTAACCCAAACCATTCCATGGTTTCTGGTTCAACAGGAGACATGACTAGAACCTTTACAGAAATATTTCAGAATTACATCAAACCTCAGCAAACTCAGCCAGGTGTGTCGGGGCAGACTTATCTTCAGGGTTACAGGAAAGTCTGTCTTCAGCTAAGCAAAGTGTGAACTGTACTGACTGCTGTAGGTTTGGACAAATTACCTCTGTATTTATAATCCTTTGATTACAAAAGCTGTGAATGCCATTTCCTCTTCCAGTTGAACACTGGGTGACTCACTGGGTACTGAGAATTCATACTGGGTGTTTGACAGGGTATCATCTCTGGTCACCCAGCTTTGAAAGCAGAAGCTGCTACAGTTGGAAACACTACAGAGGGTTTTGAAAAAAATTGTTACAGGGTAAGGAGAAGCAGCTGCAAACTAATTAACGATAAGTCCTATAATCAATGCTGATATCTCAGTTACCTCTTATTACCAGTGCCCCATCCTCCAGGGAATAACTTTCCACACAACAACTCTACTTTTAGCTGAGCATGATCCATTATATTCCATCCTTTTCAGTCTCCAACAGTCACAGACGGCACAATCCCTTCAGCCTTTCACACATTTCTATTTAGTTACATGAATTTCACCTTAAATCGATGGGACGGCCAAGGCCTAAGAATTTACATGACAAGATGACATGTTGCTTAGGTGGAAAACAGATGCACCTGACCTGAAAACCTTTTGGAGTAGATGTTGTTACCTACCTTTAGAGACCCTGGGAACTGCCTAACCAAGCCTGACAGTAACCAGTGGGAGCCACATCCAGTCAGGAAGAGCTGGAAAGCAAGGAAATGTTGGCAGAAACAAGACTCTTGAAGTGGGTCTTAGGAGAACTGGTTCCATCCTTAAACCTGCCACGGTCTTTCTCCCAAAAATTGTTTAAATGTTTTAAAAAACCTTCCCTTTTTGTCATGGGACCTTGAACCCTTCTCCTCTGACTTCCAGGATGCTGCTGCATCTCATATTTTCTGCTATTTACTGCAAATAATCAACTCCGTTGTGAACATACAGTTTTTTTGTAGTGTTGACAAACTATAAAGCTCTTTTATACCTTTTGACTGTTTATTGGTGCTTTAAAGATGAGGTAATGAGATCCCTTTATACCACAAAAGGAATTTATGAGAATTGCAGGGCTCAGACACATGATTTACTTACTGGGAATGTACAAGCTACTTCAGATAAGATGTCAATCAGTTGCATCTATATTGTAAATCTTTAGTATAAATGGGAATAAGAGCTTTCAGTTCTCAAGAACAAAGTGAAAAGAAACAAGCCATTTATCCTCCCCCAATACAGAATTCTGCAAGAGGAGGTAATAATATAATTCAATGGACTATAACCATAATTAAAAACAAAACCAAACCAAAACAAAAACCAAAAAGCAAAAACAAAACAAAGAAACATCGAACCACAACAACCACAACTGTGGGAGGGGGTTGGAATTACAAGACCTTTAAGGTATCTTCCAACCCAAACCATTCTGTTCTTCTGTGATTGTCTTTGGTAATAAAATACAACCCACTTTACTGAAGCATTTGAGGTGTCAGACTACCTGAGCAATCCAGCTTATTCTCCACTTCATAATCCCCTATTATACCCTTTTCCCTATCCAAGTTGCACTTCCTAATCAAACTTGGCCATTCCTAAAATTTTCAAATGCCAAAGTGATAAATGGCAAAACAGCAATTGGAACCCAGGGCTTCAGAAAAGAGGTAGAGTTTTTTTAAAATATATTTTTAGGTCCAGGACAGAGACTTTTTGCTGCTGTTGCTTCAGTTAATAAAACAAACCACACAAATAATAATGGATAAAATGCCCTAAGTTAAAAAGAATAGAAAATCTTTTCCAGAAAGCCTCCTAAGCAGCTGTGCTGCTCCAGCTCTCTGTGGTCAAATGGATCTTCAAGATCCTTAATGAAGGACTTGGAAAAAGCATTTCAGAAAGTCGGATTTGATGAAAAATTTTTTCAAAATTGTCATTGCTACCTCAGCTCTTGCAGTGATAGTCCAGTCACTGGCCAGGAAGCGTAAGGAATCAGAAAAGAAGAATGAGATCTCCTTCCTTACATTTTCATACATGTTAAAAAAAATATTCCTGAACCATGAGCCCTCAGTGCTCTGGACTGGAAAATTTCCAGCTTATTTCTGCTCTCTGTTATTTCCAATCTTGGGTATATTCCCCAAACATTTGAATCGTTTTAGCTTATTTTACAATGAGATGAGTTTGGGTTTTTCCTTCTACACATCCTAGAAACACAGGGATGTCTCTGCCTGGAACTGGGAGAAGTCTTTCCACCCCTGTAGAGTCCTGCAGGACACCCTGCTGTGTGGGGGCAGCTCCTGGGGAGATGCAAAGAGATTTCCTGCTCCTTCCTGACACAGCTAGTGCAGAGAGCTCTTCATTCCTGCCTCGAGGTAAAATAGGAGGTCCTTTCTAATTTAAAACTGCTCCTTAACCCTTAGGACAAACAAGAACTCATCAGCTCTTTGATGGAATGCTACAGCAGCCTTGGTGCTGGGTGCTCAGGACCTCCCTGGGTACTTTGGATTGATTTGAGTGTGGGCTCAAATCATACCTTAGAATTAGAGTCAGAGAATGGTTTGGGTCAAAAAGAACCTTTAAAGGTCATCTAGTCCAACGCCCCTGCAATGAGGAGGGACATCTTCAACTAGACCATCTTGCTCAGAGCCCATCCAACCTGACTTTGAAAGTTTACAGGGGTGGGGCAGCCAAAGTTTATCTGGCAAACCCATGCCAATACATCACACTTACCATAAAAACATTCTTCTTTATATCTAATCTAAACCTTCTCTCTGTCATTTTGAAGCCATTTCCCTTGTCCTATCACTATCTGCCCTTGTCCAAAGTCCCTCTCCAGCTCTCTTGGAGCCCCTTTAGGCACTGGAAGGGGCACTCAGGTCTCCCTGGAGCCTTCTCTTCTCCAGTTGAACACCCCCAGCTCTCCCAGCCTGGCTCTAGAGCAAAGGGACCCCAGCCCTCAGAGCATCTTTTAGCGCTTCTCTGAACTTCCTCCAATAGGTCCACATCCTTCTGATGTTGGAGACACAGCATTCCAGGTGGGGTCTCTCCAGAGCAGAGCAGAGGAGCAGAATTCCTTCCTTCAACCTGCTGGTCACACTTGCCTGATGACTTCATCGTGTGGAACCAAAGCCAGTATCAGGCACAAGTTTTGCACAAACAATGGGCAGGCTGAGACAGGAAATTTTGACCTGCTCAGTCCCTCTGTGTCAGCAGACACAGCTTCAGTTTCTCTCTGACACCTTCAACCTCCTATGTAAAATAGGGCTGATGTTTCTCCTTATAAGGCAGATTTGGAGGATGGAATCCAAGCCTACAACTAGCCAGATTTCACTCCAAAGTCAAATCAGCCCAAACTTTCCACATTCTTCACAACATAAAAATTCCACAAAATAAACTCCTTTTGGGACCATCTCCCTTTTTTGTCTGATGTCACTTTGGAAATTTAGGGAATTTGATTTTTTGTTCTGCAAAAGCATTGCATTTCACTAGTGTAGAACTGTTGATATGAAACAGACACAGCATTTAAAAAGAATATTATTAAAGCTCAGCTAAAACCAAAATTATAGAATTAAACACCTTTTCTTTCTCCCAGTGAGCAAAAGCAAATCTCACATCATCTGAGCAAGAGGACAAATTGAATAACTTTTATTTCCTCCACTGAGAAATATCCTTGAAAGTGACCTAGTCCTGCTGAACATTTCCTATTCATGAAACTGCAGTTTTCACCTAAAGTATTTCCACCTAAATGTCTTTTCAGAGCACCTTGGAGAAAGCAGGGAGTATCATGTCCCTTTCCTGGAAGTGTGGGACCCTGAGCAACCTGGTCTAGTGGAAGGTGTCCCTACCCATGGCATGGGGTTGGAATGAGATGAGCTTTAAGGACCCTTCCAACAAAAACCATTCCAGGATTCTATGATCCTACTGAGTATAGGAAGAGCTTTATTATTAAATAGGTCTGTGGAAACTCTCATTGCTTCACTTGTCTGACACTTTACCTTGCAGACAAAGTACCTTCCCTTTATGCTGTCACATAAATACGAACATTTCCAAACTTTCCCTTTAATCAGAGATCACTCAGTCACTTTGTTAAATCCCATCAGTGCTGAAAGCAAGGGGAAAGATTTCTCCATCTCCTGCAATGCCACTGCATAAACCAAACCCTAGAAAAAGCTCACAGCCAAAGATGCCAGGCAGGAAAATGTCGTTAACCTGACCCCAGGAACAAAAACGGCTCCAACTGTGGCAGCCACGGAGCGCGGATCCTGCAGGGAGCTGCAGACAGCTGGTAACATTCTGTGTCATTGCCAGCTCATCTCTTGTGCTGCTGTGGAATGAGGCAGGGAATACCTCCCTGCAGGAGCGGGAATGCAGGGCAGCATGGCCATTTCCAAGCAAAGATCAGTTTCCTGCATCCCCAGAACGTGATGAAGGGGAATTCGACACTGGGAAAAGGGAAGGTGAGGCCAAACAGAGGGTCCCTGACTGGCTCAGCCTGAAGGCCTCTGAAAACAGAGGGCTGGGGCCAGGCTTCTCAGTTTGCCAAACTTCATAGAATTAAAGAATCATTTGGGTTGGAAAAGACCTTCGAGATCATCCAGTCCAACCTGTGACTGATCCCTTGTTCCCCAGCCCAGAGCACTGAGTGCCATGTCCAGTCATTCCTTGAACACCTCCAGGGATGGGGACTCCACCACCTCCCTGGGCAGCTCAAACTTTGCAGGCTTTCTCCTCTCTGTGATGGAAATTAACTCTGATTTTGTTGCTGGTTATTCTCTTCCTTCAGCCAATATCTTTGTTTTAGTTGGGGCCAGAATTGGAAGGAATATTTTGATGTCATATTCAAAAGCTTGAAAGAGGCAATTACTTAATCCATAAAACACCTCCACATTTGTAGTGACACACACAGTTGAACTCTGTCAAGAATCAGAAGTTAATACATTAACTGTAGTCTATTTATCTATTCTATTCTATTCTATTCTATTCTATTCTATTCTATTCTATTCCACTCCAATGTATAATATATAGAATGTAATGTATTATATTGTATGATATAATATTGTTATCTTTATTAGCTTATTTATCTTTGTTTATCTTTCTTATACTATAAATATTAGTTGTCACCTCTCAGTCCCCTTTACAGCCCATATTTTCCTCATTAAGATCAGCACCAACATACAAATCTACTGATTTAACCCTAAATCAAAGATGATAGATGCATTTCTGTTAGAAAGAAGGGCAAACTGTGAAAGACACAGCAGCTTTCCCTGAACCCAGCTCTCTTTTTTTTTTTTGGTCCCCATCTGCCAGGTCTTTAAAATCTAATGGTCATCTTATATTTGTGAATAAGAAAGTGAAGGAACAAGTCATTGTACATTAGTTACTCCATGGGAAGTGCCTAAGTGCAGTTTCTTACCCCTGGTGAACACGAGGGGATTCAAGGCAGCTCAGCCTTCTGTTCCAGAGCCATCTGCTTTAATGCATCATGTTAAAGTCAAGGTCTTGAAAGGAAAAACGCTGCCACAGAAGGCAAAAAGCCTCCTGCAACCACCACACAGAAGGGCATCTGTGGGAAACTAACCCATGGAAGTGAGTCCCGAAAGGCAAAAAGGATCTGAACTCACATTGTAACAGGAATGGGCAAATCAGGGGGTTCAGATAGCGACAAATAACATCTATTGAATAGAAGAGCATTTCAATAAAGTAAAAAAGCATAGCTTTTCTCTAACAGATCTCTGCACCCTATCTTGAATTCCCATGCTACAGATTTTTTTATTATTATTTTTTTTCCCCTGGGAAGCTTTTCTTTTTAATATGTGAGTAAAGCAGAACAAATTCTCTCATGTTGCCTATGATCTCTTAATCTCAAACTCAGCACAGATACATAACACTGCTTAATGGAGGGAAAGCAAGAGGCATTTGATTAAATGTTTGATCTCTGGAGGAATGCACAGGCTCTGCAGAGCACAGTGCACAGCTCACAAATATTTTGTGTTTTATTATTGATTAAAAGCGATTAAAATTAATAATTGGTTCAACTGATAAAAAATACTTTTTTTTTTTTTCCTGAGCTAACCCTGAAAAAGTATCAGATTGCTTTGGTTGCAGAGAAATCTGGAATAGAAGTGCTGCAGAATTGCCTCTATTATGCCATCTTCACCAGCCAGCATCCACTGCAAGTGCAGGGACATTCTTTGCAGCAGGACTAGCCATGACTTTAGAGGACTGAAGTGACCACTGGCACCGCTTTTTTAAATATCCTAATTATAAATAGGCATGTAATTACACCAAAACTCTCTGGACATTGTTTGGGTTTTTTTTTGCCACACATCTTTCACAGTCTGGATAAAGTGAATGCAGTGTATTATTAAATCTGAAGTGTAGGATCTTCCATCTAGTTGGAGAGATACACATTATGAGTCAAAATTCAGGGAACAGGCTCATAGAATCATAGAACCACAGGATGGTTTGGGTTGGAAGGGACCTTAAAGCTCATCCAGTTCCAACCGCCTGCCATGGGAAGTGACACCTTCACTAGACCAGGTTGCTCGGAGCTCATGCCCTGGATCATCACAGTGGTGGCACAGACAAAGTTTCAGATCAATACAGAGCCAAAGTGCTGGTCTTCTTTTGGGAACTGGGACAGTCTGTTTTGAGGGGACACAATGGAATAGTGAGATCATCTATACAGGACTGCTAAAAATGGAGCTGAATGGAAAAGGCCTTTAAAGTTTTTCCATATGTGGTAATACCTCTGTTATGGAGACAGGATGAGAGAGCTGGGGCTGTTCAGCCCAGAAAGAAGAAGGTTCCAGGGAGACCTTAAAGCCCCTTCCAGTGCCTAAAGGGGCTCCAAGAGAGCTGGAGAGGGACTTTGGACACAAGCATGAAGATAGGACAAGAGGAAATTATCTTAAGATGAAAGAGGGCAGGGTTAGATGGGATACTGAGAAGAAACTCTTTACTGTGAGGGTGGTGAGGCCCTGGCACAGATTGCCCAGAGAAGCTGTGGGTGCCCCATCCCTGGTAGTGTTCAAGACCAGGCTGGATAAGGCTGGAGCAGCCTGCTCTAGTGGAAGGTGTCCCAGCCCATGGCAGGGGTTTGGAACAAGATGTGCTTTAAGGTCCCTTCCACCACAAACCATTCTAGGATCCTATGACAGTAAGAGTGTTCAGACCACAAAATTGGGCTGCCATAAAGAAGGGGTGGTCTGTCCTCAGCTGTTGATGCATCAGCTCCACTTCCTCTGCCTTTTCACGCAGTCCCTGCCCCCAGCTCAGCATCCTCCTGTGCCTCAGGTCCAGTTTCCCTGCAAAGGACAAAGATGCAAGAACAGCCAAGGCCACCATGCTAAACTTCTCTCCTGCAGCTTGTCAGGAGAGTTTCTCAGGGAATAAAGTACGAATGGAGCTGGAGACAGTGATAAATTTCCCTTCTGAACAATCAATAAAATTCTCTCAGCCCCGCTCAGGCCCCTACCGTGGATGCAAGGGCCATAATTACATTGTCAAAAAGTCGAGTTGCCCTGGCTGACTGAAACCCCCTTTAAACCTGACGTGTGATTGACAGGCAGTTTATGGGTGGCACGCTCTGACTGGCAGGGGAGTTGGCTAAAGCCAAAGGCAACAGTGAAATTTCCCACTCTGCTACAACTACCGGAGCAAAGGACTGCCACTCATGAGGGAATTGTGGGAAACCCTGAGTCATATTAACATATCAAAGCGAGGAGCTGACAGCGCTTACTAAACAATCTGAACTCAACCAGAGCATCCCCCAGCTTTCCCGGGCTGAAAGAGAGAAAAGGAATTAAAATGCACTTGGTCCTGTCTTCACCAAGACAGCTGAGAATTTGGAAACCTGCTTATTTAATGATTTTGATCTGAGATAACATATATGTTCGTGTTTAGAAATGTATTTCTCAAATGTATATTGCTGAGCGTGTCAGGGCCTCTCATATATATATGAAAGGGGCTGTCATGCTCAACAATTTGTTCTATACCACAGACCAGACTGCTGCTAAATTGGAGACAGCACAGCAGATTTTTTCCATGTAAGCAATATGAGCCCAGCAAAAGATCACACCACTTTTTGTCTTGTTTTCTAACAGGCTTCTACTGCTTCGATGTTAAATTGCAGATTACATGGTTTGAATGAACCTTAATTGCAGCCATGCACTGGGACTGTGTGTGGTGCAGAGCTTAAAAGTGATTTCATAGCTAGTCTGGATTTGTTGAATAAGAAATTGATAAGAATTCTTGACTAAGAATTGGTTTGAATAATAATAGAGTGAGAGTTGGGGGTGTCCAGCCTGAAAAAAAGAAATGAAGGCTCTGGGGAGAATTTAGAGCCCCTTTCCAGTGCCCAAAGGGGTTCCAAGAGAGCTGGAGAGGGACTCTGGACAAGGGCTGGAGTGACAGGACAAGAGTGAATGGCTTCCCACTGCCAGAAGGTAGGGTTAGATGGGATATCAGCAAGAATTTCTTTCCTGTAAGGGTGGTGACACCCTGGCACAGGTTATCCAGAGAAACTGTGGCTGCCCCATCCCTGGAATTGTTCATGACCAGGCTGGACAAGGCTTGGAGCAGCCTGTTTTAGTGGAAAGTGTCTCTGCCCGCAGCAGAGGTGGAGGACTAGATGGGCTTTAAGATCCCTTCCAACCCAAACCATTCAATAATGTAATAATTGATCAGAAATTGAAACCAAGAGATGTTTCCACTAATGGGTCAAGCCACCTTTGGCTCCACCTACCTCCGTCCAGGTAATACTTGGGTTGCAGACCTCACCTTTTTGGTTCCTAGGGAATGAAGAATCTTTGGGAATTATGGCACTGAGTGAAACATATGAAATGTCAGTTAGAAAAGACCCAAAGGTACTGATGTGAACACTTGGGTTTACATCCCTCCATCATGTTGCCAAGGTAAGACTGCAAAATGTACTTCTGTTTTTTGTCTGTCTTTGGCTTTCTGTCTTTGATTTTGTGGGTGATGGAGTCAACAAGTCTGCGATGATACAGGCTCAGAAAGGAAAGGAGAAATAGCACAGGAGGCACAGCTGCAAGGAGTTGCTACTGGATTTTCCTACACTGCCAGAAAACAAAGCAGCGTGAAGTAGTAAAGGCTTGTGATATAAAGTGATGACAATTTAAGGACAAAATCCCGACTTACAGGGGTCAAACCAAGAATAGAAGAATATTTTAAAGTAGCAGAAGACATAGAAAGTGAAGCAGCAAAAGCTGTTATCAGGCAAATTCAAATCAGACACTTCAATACTTTAAAAAGAAAAAAAATATGGATGATTAACCAAATTAATCCCCTGGAACAAGCCTCCATGAAAAAAACTGGCTTCTGTTTCCCTTGATGTCCTCAAAGACCAAGCCTTTCTGGAAGGCATGCTTTAATCTAACAGGAGTCACTGAACTCAGGGCTGGGATAACTGCATGAAACTCAATGGCTGGTGACGGACAGTCAATTCAGCCTGGATGGTCTAATAGCCCTTCTCAAGGAAATCCTCCAGGAAATGGGATAGAAACCCTCTGCAAAGCCATTTTACTGGAATTATTAAATCCCTAAATGATTTAGCCTTGCCATGTCTAAATGAAGTGGTCAAGAGCACCTGCCAGCCCAGCTCCCTTGCCCCTGTCAGGAGCACCTTCCCCACCCTCTGCTCATCTCTCCTGCTTCACAAAAGCATCTGTTCACTGATCCCCCCTCCAACACCCGAGCTCTCCTGACATTGCTGGGCTCCTGGGAGCTGACAGGATCATGGCACAGTGGCACAGCTCCCTCCCTGTCTGTGCTCAGATTGTCCCCCTCGGTGTCTGACATCATTTCTGACCCAGAGCCACACGTGTCAGTGATGCTCAGACAGCAACATCTCTGCCTGTAGGACAGAGGGTATAAGTTCAAGCCCTGCTGGAGGGTACAAATGCCTACCAACACAAAGTTTGGCACACAAGAATATGAGAAAGGGAGATGAGACATTCACTGTCTTTTGCTTGGGTTTTTTTTTTCCTCTCCCTTATGACAGATAGAGGCTTTTAAATCAGCCCAGTAGCTAAGAGCTTGGCATGAATGCACAGCACTAATGTTCTGATTCATGCTGAGTTTGGACCTGAATTCCATATCCAACCTGCTGAGCCAAGAAATGGACATTTTATACCTGTATTTCATTGCCTTCCAAATAAAAAGCTCTGTATCTAAATTATTCTATGCCATAGTACAGGAAGGATGTGGAGCTGTTGGAGTGAGTCCAGAGGAGTCCATGGGGATGCTCTAAATGCTGAAGCTTCTCTGCTCTGGAAACAAGCTGGGAGAGCTGGAGATGTTCAACTGGAGAAGTCTCCAAGAAGACCTGAGAGCCCCTTCCAGAGCCTAAAGGGGCTCCAGAAGAACTGGAGAGGGACTTGGGACAAGGGCCTGGAGGGACAGGACAAGGGGGAATGGCTTCAAACTGACAGAGGGCAGGGTTAGGAGAAATTCTTGATTGTACCTTGGTAAGGTCCCGGCACAGGTTGCCCAGAGAATCTGTGGCTGCCCCATCCCTGCAAGTGTTCAAGGCCAGGTTGGATGAGGCTTGGAGCAACCTGGGATAGTGGAATATGTCCCTACTGACAGCAAGGGATTGGAATGAAATGAGCTTTAAGGTTCCTTCCAACCCAGGCCATTCTATGATTCTAAGGTCCAGTGGTTGGACTTGGTCCAGAGCAAAGAACTTGTCACCTGGGACTGAAGTTCTTGGCATTGCCACAGTTTTCTGTGTAGCCCTGGCCTGGACTTGTCTTTTATGACCACAGTCTGTGCTGAGCAGATGAGGCCATTTGGACCACTAGAAAAACAGAGATATTCCAGCTGTGCTCCTAATTCTAGAGACAGGTTTTGGGATGCCAGCACAGCATAGAGAGATGGAGGAAAACACATTGCCGGGGGCCCTTTGCTGATGCTTTGAGAAGTATCTTCTCCACTCCAGCTGTCCTAGGCTACTGTGGCATGCTTGGCATTGGCTTCACCATGGAATCTACCTGGCAGATCACACTCTCTTGGAAACCCCAAGAGTCATGCCCTCTTTGGGAAGGAAACTTGTTATGGAGAGGGAGGAGGGAAGAAGGGGATGCCGTTCTAGCAGCACAGCAAATACAGACAGTTCACAACAGAGATTCCAGGTCCAGTTTCCAGGGAATGAAGACATTCATTTGTGAAGAGACATGCACAAATTCAAACATGTTCTAGGCATATAAATGACTGTTAGAGTTTCAGAACCACTTGGTACCATCTTCTTCTTCTTGGGGACCAGATTTTTAAAATGACTCAGCTCCCAGAATGGGAATTTGTATGGACGTACAGCACTGAGCTTTCATGCATAAATACTACAGAAATAGGTGTCTCATGGCAAATACAAAGATATAAAGTTCTGGCCTAAAAACCACATATCAGCAAATATTTAATTAGAAATTAAGCTTGTGACTCAAGTTGTTTTGTCATTTAATTTTTCGTCCAAAAACCTTTTTTTCTTTTTTTTCTTTTTTTTTTTCTTTTCTGTTGTTCGTTTGTGCTCTGCTTTTGATGAGAAAACAAATGCACTCACCATGAATGGAAAGTGTCGCATTCCTCACTGCCAGGAACTTGACTCCATATGGAAATAATGGTGGAGAATGGATGCTCCCATAGAGATGGATGTGTGCTTTGTGAGGGAAAGGGGCCTCAGGGGATCCCACCTGGAGCTCTCCTCCATCAGACACCAGGATGTAATGAGCATGTAGTTCTACAGGTCCTGGCCCAGTAAACAAGAGTTTGCCACCTGAAGACAAGAGAAGAACAAAATACAACCATGAGTGGAAGAGCCAGTCATTATCTCACAGCCAAAGGAGCTGTAAGAGGTGGGCAAATAAATTCATTTGCAACAAAATTACAAGATTAAGGCTAAAATACTATTGTGTCCTGCCAAATTTCCAACTTTTCCTGTACTTCTCTTTATGGATTTATCAGATTCTTTACAGACCTGTAATGGACTGATTAGTTCAGTCCATTTTTGGATTCTACAACAGTCTGTCTTTCTAGACTTGAGCAAGGCCAGCCAGCCTGGGCAGACACAAAAATCTCTCCAATTCCAGTGCTAGGGAGCTGTGCTTGGAAAAATCCCAATTTTAATTGATTCACTAAATGTTGAAAAGTGATATTCCTGCTTAATTTGTATTAAGTTACTTTTTAGATTACAAACTACATTTGACAGGGAGAGGGGAGGGAAAACTGGCTTTGGAACATAAGAACTGGCAACTTGTTTAGATCAGTGGTTGATTTAATCCTGCAAACTCTTCCAGCTGTTGTTCAAAACCAGATGCTTCCAAATACAGCATAAGAAATGTCTCCCTCTTAGCTGGATGTGAGTTGATCTCCCCATCCCATAAAAACCCCATTTCAATACCTAATTAGAGGTTAGCTTTGCCTCAAAGCATAAGGTTTCATCCCCTTGCCAACATTTTCCTCTTACCATCTATTAGTATAACTGGATAAGATTTGTCAGTAATATAGAACTGATCCTTCAAGTCTTTCTGATATTTAGTCTCAATGAGTTCTTGAAGCAATGAATTCTGTGGTCTAAGTATAGAGTGCATTAAAAGCCATTTCTAACTCTGTTTTGACTCAAGCTTTTCAGTTCTGTCAAATGCCTCCCTTGTTCTTTCCATGTGTGAGCTGGCAATTCCAGTCTGTCACCTCAGGATGGTTTATCCCATTACCTCCTTTCATATTTCCTCTCCTGAAAATGACACTGTCTCTATCTTTACAATGCATGTGGACAGAAGGGACTCTCAGACATCTTACCACACTGCACATGGGATAGGTCTTCCTAGGTCAAGCTGTGTTTCCCAGGAGCTAGCAGGGAAAATCCCAAAGCCTGGAAACCTCAGACCTCTTTTCAAAGGTCTCCCTTTGTGTGAAGTAGCTGATAACTCTGCCTTCTCATACCATGACCAGCTTTCTACTGCTGTTAGCAGTTCTCAGTGGTGACATCCATGTCTACCCCCAAGATGGCTTTCCTTCCCCACAGGTTCTTCCTTGTGAGGGTAGTGAGGCCCTGGTACAAGCTGCCCAGAGAAGCTGTGGCTTCCCCATCCCTAGAAGTGTCCAAGACCAGGCTGAACCAACCTGATCTAGTGGAAAGTGTCCCTGTCCATAGAACAAGACGATCTTTAATGTCCCTTCCAATCCAAATTGTTCAGTGATTGTATACCTCTATAAAGATAATACCAATCCTCAGAATAAAGATAAGCGAGATCAAACCCCTAATTTAATTTCAGTATTGAAATGAAAAGAAGGAGGGAAGAAGTTTTAATATACAAATCAGATTAAATCTACCTTGATTATCAATCCCCTTTGGCCAGGTCCTGCTGCTCTCAATGATAAAGGAGATGCACAGCATTCACATGCCTTTCTCATCCACTTCTGCTGAACACATTCTTCCCATCCTGATCCCTTTGTTTATTTTTGCATGGAGGGGCTTTCATTGCTTCATTGATTTCTTAATCTTATAACAAAGTCTTAAAACTTAGTCCTCATTTCCTAGGCTTATAACAAAGTCAGTATTTGAATAAGGACTATCCATTAAATATTTTATTTCCAAATTTCAGTGCTTTCCATATGCACTTTTATAGAACATGCTTAGTTTTCTTGCTTATAATCACTGGGAAACATGGGTTTCCTCTCACAAAACCCAACTCCCCCGTGTGTAAATTGTTTCTTTCCCTAGACTTACTTTTCTATATATAAATGTATTTCTGTTAAGCTTCTATATAGTGTTTTAACAAACTGTTCTGCATACATTGTGATAAAACAGCACAAATTTCAGCTTCATGAAAAACACGATATTTGACTGTTATTCTGAGATACATCTGAAGCTTCTAGAAAAATGAAATGGTCTTAATAAGAAATGCACTGTGGTGAAATTGGGACAATAATTGAAATGGTATTATTTGGAGACTGAAGGCATCATTAGATCATATCTCCTGGTGGCCTGTGCACATCAGGCTATTGAAGAACTGGAAGAGGTCAAGGTGTCTGTGATTAACTGCTGAGGACCCTCCAGAAAGGCAGACAATCAATCAAGTGACCTGGGAACATCACTCTACATTTGCCATGATCATTTTTTCAGCAGGTAATTTCTCTCAATGTTCACAATTCATGCTTCATTTCCAGGCATGATTTGTCAAGGATGAGCTTTCAGAGTGCTCTGTATCCTCCTGCAGTGTATCCACTGCAGAGAGGTGCAGCAAACAGCATTGTCTGTGAAAGTAATCAGAGCTAAAATCAAATCTCAGCCCTCCTTCAGACTGTTTAAGACTCTCTTTGCAAGGAATCATCTCCTGTTCATGAAGCTGTTCAGTCTCTCACACAGTCCAGCTCTCCTGAATTTGCAAAGCCAAATCTCATAATTCTTCTGTTCCTTTACTAGTATTGATGCTGCCCATAGAGGCAAAACTCCTTATTCTCACACGGTGCCTCTTGCTTTTCACAGGAAAACTTAAGACTGCAACCTTTTTGCTTCTTCATTACACTGGGAGATCAGGTGGATACAGAATCATAGAATCATGGAATGGTTTGGGTTGGAAGGAACCTGAAAGATCATCCAGTTCCAACCTCCTTCCATGGGCAGGGACACCTTCCACTTGACCAGGGTGCTCCAAGCCCCGTCCAACCTGGCCTCAATCTTGGCATCCTTGGGCCACACTGACTTCTGATCCTTTTCATTATCTTGGCTTTTCCTGACAAGGTCCCTTATTGTGCAACCACAAGTTTCATGCTGAATTGCTCCCTGCTCAACTCTTTTGTCAGCTCTGTAAATCTGCATTTGGTTTAAATGACAGTCATGGAATGTGATCCCCGTTTCCTCTCAGATCATCAGTGATCCATCAATAATCAATGATGTGCAGTGGGAACCTAATAGTCATGAAAATGGTTCCTCCCTTACAATGTACTTCCTGAGTTAGTTGTGTGTGCCATCTACCACGTCTTGGCAGGTGACCCTCAGTCACCACACTATCACATTTGACTGAAGTAACAATCAAACATACTTGTAATTTTCTTAGAAAATTAACAAAAGTTTTCTGCCTTTTCTACCATTAAATTTCTCTTCTGTCACTCAGTACAATCCCATGGTTAGTAATTTATGGATTCAACCATCTCCTACACATAACTTCATTCAGTTTTCTCTTTTGACTCATTGGTTAATACCGAACTAAACAGGCAATATGTTTCCCATTTACCTGCCTGTAAATCAGATCAAGATCAGAATCAAATCAAGATCAGAACTTCTACATCCCTCTGTAATCTCCCATTGACTCTTAAGTTGATATCTGTGGGCCACAGAGTGTCTCCACCAGCAGTTTTAAAGCTCTTGAATGACACTGGACCTGTTGATTTAAGACTGTGTATTCTTGAAAGAATATTTAACATCTTCATCCTATTAATATTATTTAGTAATAATGGACTGCTGGTCCATCTTCCTCTTGTGATATAATTTACCATCCTGTTCGTTTCCACACTGAAAATGGAAATATTTATTAAATACTTTTGCCCTATAGCAGCAGTGTTAATAATTTTATCACCACCATCTATAAATGGAACTGTAAATCACTGCGATTTATTTCATTCCTAACATAAAAAAGACATCTTCCCTAAGGTCTTTATTGACTTCCTATGCTCTGCTCCCACAGAAATACGCTCATTTCTGTTTCCACTTCTCTTCATACAATTTTTAATGAGTATTTTAATTGCTGCCATGCTGTACCACTGCAGCAGGAAGGCTGGGGCCAAAGCTGTCCAATCTTTTGACTGCAAAATCATAGCTACACCTCAAACGAGCTTTCCCAAGTTTCAGCCGCGTTTTGTCTATCCAAATTTTTCAAGACGTCTACAAGGCAGGTTAGAAATATTAGTTCCCTCCCAAAACCCCTTCCCATGGGATGGCAGGGAGAGAGGAATGTAAGATTCCTGTGTCCTTTTCTTTTTGCAGCCATTCCAATTCAGCTCGAGGTAGTCATGGGAAGATGCCTGTTTCCCATGAGGGTGTGGGATTTGTTGTCTCCTACTGCCCTGTCTCCAGAGGGTCTGTGGCAAAACAGTAGAGCATGTTCATCATCCTCCCCTCAGGAACAGTGCTGAGACACAACAGTGCTCATAAGGGAGCTGTGCTTTGGTCTGGTAAGCTAGGAAGGAGTGAGAAATACACAGCTTACATTTACCTGGAGTCTCTCTTCCTGCAAAAAAAGCAGCAGTTTGACCAGCAACAGTAAATGCTTTTGGGATGGGTGTTGATATCACTTCTGCACTGTCTCCTGGGCTCTTTTCTGCACAAGGTGGCTTTGGAAAGTCAGCAGCTCACCCTGGTCTAGTGGAAGGTGTCCCTGCCCATGGCAGGAGGTGGAATGAGATGGTCTTTAAGGTCCCTTCAAACCCAAACCATTCTATGATTGCATGTTTTGTTCTATGTGACTCTTTTGCTTTCCCTTAGAAACAGCAATCAGACCCAACATAATCATAGGAGATGGATAGATCAGCTACACTCATGGTCACACCGTAATGCTGCTGTCCCTGGATGTTTGTAAAGTTTCTGAAGCCCTCCCAGAACAAATTCAAAAGGCACTCTTTTTTTTTGGAGAAAATAAAGTAAAACAAAGTTCAGCTGTTGGGGATAAAAGAAGATCAGCATCACAGTCAAGAAAAAGTGGGATTCATTTAACCACTTATCAAGTCTATGTGTAAAACAAACTCTGGCCAAACTTACAAATACTCCTGTCTGAAAATTGCATATTCTCCCTCTAACCCTCTCTGTATCTCTGTGGTTTCTGTTGGGTCAGAATAAATATACAGCTGCTGCTTTACAAGCTTGTCTTCCCCTTTTTTAAAAAAGAAAATAAAAGTTATGCTTTCTTCTTTTATTGCACTTGACCTCTTCTCTAAAAGCAGAAAGCAAGAATATTGCTCAACTGAGCCTTTGGCTGTGACCCTCAAATTGTTTGTTATGGCTGCACAGGAAAGCAAAGTCCTACACATGACCTTGAGGGTGATTTTACAAAAATCAATCAAGCACTGTTATGATGGCCTCCCCACCAAGCAAAATAAATACAATTAAACCCATAATCACTTCTGTACAGTAAAGTGCAAATTCAATGAGTCTCTTTAGGTGGAGTGAGGGACAGAGGGAAGAAATATGTTGAGGCTATTTGATACTTTGTGAGAACATCAGAAGCACCATTCTTCTCAATTAACCCAGCAATTAGCCTCCACCTCTGCACACACAGAAAAGAAATTGTTCTTTATCTGTCTTTAGCAAAGGGAAAAAAATAAAAAAAAAAGGAAAAGAAGGAGTAAAAAACCAACAAGACAATTACATCTGTCCCACAGGATGGGAGAAGCAGCCAGACCAAATAATTTAAAAAAAAAAAAAAAATAAAGAAAACAAACTTGGTGATAAGGTAGGGGCTTTATCTGCTGTGTGAGTAACTACAGCACCATCGCGCCATTGGAAGAACTGGTTCTGTGAAAAGAGATTTGTCTTCTGAAATCCTTGGAAAATGGTGGAGGGCATGAACAAAAGGAATGGATTTTGAAAGATAATTTATGAACACTTCACTTTTTCAGGTGTCCAGACTGGCTCATGAAATGCCACAGCCCAGGTATCCACAATATGACTATGGAAAGAGTCTGCATCCTGCACCTCTAAAAAAATTTGATCAAATAATGATGGAGTAGAGGATGGGGTGGACTGTTGTGGGAAGTTTCTCCTTGCCTATGTCATGAAGATTCACACTTTAAGACACAGCAGCTTACATCCTTTCTCAAAAACCTCTTTTTTTTTTTAAGAAAAGAGTCTCGCAATGCATAAAAGTGATGCTGATATTTCTCATCCAGATTGTGATTTAAAATGCCCTAGAGATCTCCTGAACTCCAAGAGAAGCAGTCCCCATTCCAAAGGGCACCTTTCACATGGAGAGCTTTTCTATTATCACCTTTTGAAGCCACACCTTGCATTCCCTGCTGATATAAGACATTTTTCCTAATGAACAGCTCATCAGGGAGTCAGGATAAAAGTGATAGGTTTAGATTTAGTTCTACTTCAGATATTCAGTCCTACTTCAGATTTAATTCTACTTCATGTAAAGCTGAATGCAGTGTCAAAGCAAGCAAACTACAAGAAAAGTGCTGGATATTCACAAGAATATTTTTTTAAATAATCAAATATAAGAAAAGTATCAAAAAACTGTCTTATTTTCCACTGCTGTGTCATAACCTTCAACTAGCAGCAAACTTCCTCTGCATGGAAGGGGATTTGCAGATTGAAAGCTCATCTCCTCGACTGGACTACTCTCTCCCATCGCAGTGCAGGGAAGATCTGCTCTGCTTGTCTCATATTCCCACAGCCTTCAGCTTGCTCTTACCAGCTCCTCTCACTTGGTGTTTCACATGACAAAGCCACAGAATTCCCAGTGAGATGGGCTCAAGCTCAGAAGTTCAATTCCTGGCAAGCATCCCCGAGTGGCAAACAGCAGGAGGCAACTGCTGGGGCTGGAATAGCCCTGCTTGATCCTGTACAACAAGGCTGCAGTGGGGACAGCTCATTCTCCAGCTCCAAGGGTGGGCCTGGTAGGGCCTCTGAGCAGGAAAAAAAAAAATCCCAAAGCAACTAAGATCCTCCTGTGTACAGGAAGAGGAATACAGAGCTTATAAGATTTTTAAAAAGGCAATTATTTCACGGCTCTGTCACCTGTGACCAGTTGACTTGCTCATACGAGGTTCAAGTGAGCCGTAAAAGTTGTTTGCATGCTGGACCATGGCTGAGCAAGATGCGAAGGAGAAGTTTTGTTATATTGGCTCCATCCCAAAGGCTGCTTGAACCAAGAGCCCAAAATTCATTCTCCACCTCCCTGAGAATGTCCCTCCAAGTTCATAGCACACAGGGACAGACCTCAAGCTAGCTGTGAATTCAAATGCCCATGTATTTCCACCAGGACATCAGTAACACACTAAGAAGTTCAGCTTGTATTCCAGCATTTTTTTGGATGGAGGCCTGAATCTGTCCCTGGGAGAGGAACCAGCAGCTGCTTCAGTACTCTCAGACAGAATTCATCTCCCAAGCCTGACAAGCCTTTGTTTTTTGGCTTGCTGTGCTCTCAGCCATCTGTTCAGATGGCACGTGCTCCCTGTGAGCTGATCAGGCTCTTCCCTAAGAGCTCAGGAGACAGGAAAAGGCAATTCAGATTGGCAGCCCAGAAGATGCTGCCACAGGTGTACCTCCTTCAAAGAAGTCCTTCTATTTTTTGGCTCTTAGGTACATCTGAGATGCTCAGGAAAATCTTTGATGGATTTGCAAAAGGAAAGCTGAATTGGTGGAGAAGAGGTGTGGACACTTCTTGAAGAGGTACGGCATCATCTAGGATTTAATGAAGGAACTTCTAGTGAGCCTGGTGGAGGCATCAGGTGAACACCACACACAGAGGTGTGATGAAAAAAAGAGGCCTTTGGGCTGTTATTTCAACTCCCCATCTGACAGACAAGCAATAAGTGCACATTTGGAAAAAGCTCTTGGCTGTGAGGGGGGTGAGGCCCTGGCACAGGATGCCCAGAGAAGCTGCCCCATCCCTGCAAGTGTCCAAGGCCAGGTTGGACAGGGCTTGGAGCAACCTGGGATAGTGGAAAGTGTCCCTGCCTGTGGTAGGGATGATTTTAAGGTCTTTTCCAACTCAAAGCATTCTATGAGCCCCTCCTTCCATGACAGTGATTAGGGGAAGGAGATGGTGCTGCCTCAGGTTCCAGCCTGGTCTCAGCCAGAGCTGTGTCAAGTTCCATGGCCAGGATTAGCTTCCACAGACCTGTTCACTGTGCAACATCCCAGAGGAGTCTCAAGAGCTACTAAAGTTGCAGCAAATCAATTTAATTGGCAAGTGAGAGACCTGGGAGTCCAGTGTACATGCTGTAAGCCCATCTGAAACACAGTGGCAAAAGAAACCTGCACTCTATACCCAAACATGAACCAGGGCCTGCAGTTGGAGGAAAATCTGAAAAAAATTTAAAAACCCATTAAATTGCTACAGATTCAGGGCTTTAAAACTCTTCCCCCAGGAGTGTCCACCTCTGTGAGATGCACTCTGCTGGATAACACTGAGTTCCTGCAGCAAAATGTACTAACAAATAAAGAACTGATGCCTTCCACTGTTTTTCCGTGAAAACAGCTGGGATTTTAAAGCTCTGAGACTAATTATTGCAGGCTCACCGTAACAACGTAGGAAAATATCACACAGTGACAGAGAAAAATTGGGCTGACTTTTCTTCCTTTTAAATCTCAATTAAAAAATACATTGGATGAAATTTCCCATTAGCTGGTACTATTTGTACATCCCATGTTCTTCCTTTAATTAAAAAACATGCTTATTGCAATACTGCCAGAATCGCTTTTACGGTATTTTAATTGTAATGTCTCTGCCTGATTAAAAAAAGAAAATATGAACTGGAAACTGCCTGGAAAAAAAAAAAAAAAAAAAAAAAAAAAAAAAAAAAAGTATCACAATGAACATCCTAAGTGGGTTGATCAAAATGCCACAGAAAACGCTGCGACACAAACAGGTTCCAACTGTACCTACTGGCAAGGGATTTTAAAGTGGATTTAAGGACTGGTTGATGGAAAGGACAGGAAAACAGAGGGGAAAAGCTTTTTCCTTCTTTCAGTGAATTTAAACCCAATCTTTATCAGCAGTGACCGAAGCACTAGTTATTTGATAATTATTGAAGCAGGTGTATCAGGAAATATTTGATGCTCTTTTTAATAGGATCAAAGGTGAGGAAAAGGCAAGGAAAATCAATATCTGTGTTTCCCTTCCCCCAGATCTACTCACAGGATCCAATTTAGCCAGTCTGATCAGAGTGTGGATTACAAGAAATTCAAAATATTCATAGTATCATGAACTCAGAACCTTAAAAACATTTGTGTTGGAAGGGACCTTAAAGAGCATCTTGTTTCAACCCCCTGCCATGGGCAAGGACTCCAACCATTAGACCAGGTTGCTCCAAGCCCTGTCCGACCTTGAACACTTCCAGGGATGAGACAGCCACAACTTCTCTGGGTAACCTTTGCCAGGGCCTCACCATCCTCACAGTAAAAAAATTTGTCCCTAATATCCAATCTAACCCAACCCTCCATCCCTTTGCATCAATTCCCCCTTGACCAATCACTTCATGTCCTTGTAGACAGTTCATCTCCAGATTTCTTGTGAGCTTTCTTGATGGATAAGCATTGCTCTTGTGATGTGGGTTCAAAATCAAGCAATAACTAACAATGTCAGGATTATCTTTGGGGCTTCTCAGCTCCCTGTATTGTTTCCTTGGATCTCATGGTTTAAAAAAAAAAAACAACAAAACACCAAGGCTCAGATTAGCTCTGGTCTGTTGGAAACTGAGTGCACAGATTTTAGAGAAACCACAGATGAGGTGGGTCAGGCCTTTCTGAAGACCTCAGCCTGGAGTCTTCAGCCATGGGAGAGAACTGGCACGCTGGTTTCAGCATGACTGCTAAGATTCAGCAGTGACACAAATGACAGGGGATGGAAGGGCTGCGACAAAGGAAGTGATTGTCCCTCCCTACCTGGCACAGGTTGGGCCTTTGCTCGAGTCTTGTGTCCATTTCTGGGCTTCTCACTTCAAGAAAGACATTGAGGTGCTGGAGCGTGTCCAGAGAAGGGCAGCGGAGCTGGGGAAAGGTCTGGAGGGTCAGTCCTGTGAGGAGTGGCTGAGGGAGCTGGGATTGTTTATCCTGGAGAAAAGGAGGCTCAGGGGGGGCCTTCTCACTCTTCAAACTACCTGACAGGAGGTTGTAGAAAGGTGGAGTTTCGCCTCTTCTCACAGGCAACAAGTGACAGGACAAGAGGAAACGGCCTCAAGCTGTGCCAGGGGAGGCTCAAGTTGGACAACAGGAAGTATTTCTTCAGCATTCCAATGCTTGAAAGGGTTGTCAAGCACTGGAATGGGCTGCCCAGGGATGTGGTGACATCACCATCCTTGGAAGTGTTCAAGGAATGGCTAGACTTTTTCACTCAGTGCTATGGTTTAGTTGACAAGGTGGTGTTCAGTTAAAGGTTGGACTTGTAGATATTGGAGGTCTTCTCCAACCAAAATGATTCTTTAAGTGAAACTCAGTCTTTTCCAGTACAAGGACCAAGGCAATCTTCTCTCTTATGCCTGCAAGAACAGCCATCTCAAAATTGCCATTGCAAAGGCAAATGGCCAGTTGGGGATCTTCAATCCCATGAGAGTATCCTAGCAATGACACCCTAAAATTCACCCCCAGGCAGCATTATTTTTTTTTTCCAGACCTCCCTAGACCACTCTAATTTCAGACAAAGGAAACAACACATGTCTGACGTAACAACCCCCCAAACACAAAGAAGTTGCCCCAGTGTAAGCCCTGTGCAAAGGAAATTTCCATCTGTCCTGGGTTATCATAAATATTTCCATACTTGAGATGTCGGGATTACAAAAATAACTGCAATCTGCTGAACACACAGAATTATCTCCAGTCTGTCTATCTTGTATCTCTTCCCCAATCAGTTCTGTCTGAGCTGTTTCACAGTCTGACTACTAAACTTTCCACTGCTGATATTCACATGTTCATGCTCTGCTTTTTGAGGAGGAGGGAGAAACTCCTGAGCCCTCATGGCAGTGAGCAGGACCCAGCTGCTTAATCCTATTTCTCCATTGCTTTGACCTCTATATCTTCTGCCCAGATAGGCTGGTCTCTACCAGAACAACTATATTTTTTTGGGCTATTTGTTAATACAGACGAGGAAGAGTCACTTTGAGGCTGCACATGAAGCTGATGTCCTTGTTATAACACTTCTTTAAACAATTTCTACAGTGTTGAAATCACTATAAGGATGTACAAACAGGGGTAGTATTCAAAGTCCCCACAGTGTCTTAAAAGAGAATTTCAAGAAATGGGTCTGTAAATGTGTTGTGTTTGCCAGATACAGCACCAGAAAATGGGCAGTACAGCACCACTGGAATCAGTAGAATTAAAGCTCTTTTTGTTTTCAGCTTGAAAGTGCACAGAGAGCCTGATGCTGAGTCATGAAAGCCAAAGGGAGCAGAGCTACAATTTAATCCCATTCTCCAGCTCTGACCAAGAAAAACTCTCGAGCTAGAATAGGAATGGGACACTTCAATCGAAGCACACATCTACACCCACCTACAGGTTCAGGGTTTACTGTCCTGCCCATCTTGTACCTGGGGAAAACAATCAATTATTTGACATGCTCACAGAGTCAGTAGTTTAGGCTCTGAGGGGATCACCTGTGATTCACCTGTAAACGGGTATCTACAAATATCTAAGATGAATAAGGTTTTGGTGATGTGTGTTTCTGTCAATACAGGAGCCTAAACAACTCCCCTGAGCTGAACAGCTTTAATAAGGGGGAGATCAGGAAAGATAAATCCCAGCCTCATTTCAGAGTAGATCTCAGTGGGTCTTGACTCCAAATCTAACCAAGACTAAACAGCCAGAGCAACCACGGATCTGGATGCAACAGGCAACTTCACAAAGCTCAGATAAACAATCCTTTTGCAGGTTTCTGCCTCTAAAATGTTTGGTCCTTATGTATGGCACGTAGCAATGGAGAAATAATAACATCTTGAATATTTTAATGTTGCTTTCCTAACTGAATTGACATTATAAACCAAGCTTCTTGGAAAACACGATAAAGGGGAAGAATGATTTGAATGTCAGATGAGCCAAAGCCATAAAGATACTGCTCCAGACTTCATTAAATTCAATCAGAGCTCCGGTGTCTTCATGAGTGCTGACTCATAGATCAAATGTGCCTGTGAGTAGGTCCAAAAGTTCAAAGGGTTTCTGCTGCAATATTGTGCCCCAATTCCTCACAAAGTCAGAGACTGAGCCCCAAAATCCTTATCCAGATTTGCATCCAGATTTGCAGAAATATGGGGTTCTGACCTGTCTCCTCCACTGTATGTCACAGTTACAACAAGGCTCAGAAGAATCTTACAAAGCCTTTACTTTATGAAATGATCATTCAAATTCAGATTAAAATATAGTTATGTTCTTTGTCACCATCTCAATGTAAGACTAGTACATTTAATACCATTTTAATATAAAATAATTTTGACCAGCAAGGATCCAGGTCCTTCAACATATAAAAACTCCTGTTTTCATTTTTTTGAGCTGTTTCAGCAGAGGCTTAACTTTAAGCAAGTAATTTCACTAGCAGAGCTCATTACCTTAATACCAAGCATGTGCACAACAGTTTTCATAACCAGGGCCTAATTTCCAGAGGGGAAAATTTCTAGCATAGAATTACAAGAAGTTTTAATTCTTACTTTGACAGAGACACACAGAGATATACCTGTCTCACACTTATTCTAGGTCTATGAGCAGGTACATGAACCTGGCAAACCCAGTGTTTCCCCCCCATAACTCTTATTTACTGTACACCAGCTGTGCTCTAGGACTTTGGATTATTAATTACATTTGGTGGTTGTGACCTGCAATTCCGTAACATCATTAATTTTGTAAAGGTGTTTGTGACACACCTGCCTGGAAGATGCTGAACAAAACTGATTATTGTTATCAGCAGTGCCATTATCACTGAACTGAACGTTGCTCAGGACAGCAGCAACTTTGGTGGTTGGGGGAAAGAAATGGGGGTGAAGGAGGGAAAAGCCTTTCTATTTTTACTGTCATTATGCCTCAAACAGCATAAACGATCCCCTTTGCATATGGAATAATTAAATTCTTCCCACGTCCCCATCGTGTGTATCAAGAGGAAACTCAGCCTGACTGACCATCGATGTTGGAGGTGGGGAATGGAAGGGGAGATCATGGGCACTAAGAACTCCCAGGCCGGGATGAAGCAGAGCACCGAACCCACCCCCCCCCTTTCTCAGACCTTTGAGATGCAGCAGGTTGAGGACGCTGGTGCTGGTCCCCAACAGCAGCGTCCGGCCTTCTTCTATCGTGACGTTATCGCCATCTCGTGGCTGGTGGCCAGCAGGCCAGCTGGAGTCCTCGTCCCACTGGCCACAAAACTGCAGGGCAAGCTGGAAAGAAAAAAGGATCCAGAGAAGTTCAAAGCTCACCCCCTTCCACCCTTCAAGGAGCCAACTTGCCCAGAGAAGTGCGGAGGAGGTGCCAATGCCACGTTGTCCGGCAGGGTTTTGGCATCTCCTCTGCTGTGCTCTGGGCAAGGCTTCCAGAGGGAACCCTGTGTAGGGAAAAGGAATAGGGGGATTGGGGTTGGAGAAGTTCTTGGCCCTCAGAAATGCCTGTCACAATTCAGGGGTTGCCCCTTTGTCTCGTTCTGCTCTGGGGAACGAGGGGATTCACTGCAGGTCTGGCTGCAGAACGACCACAGGTTTGCCTGGTGTGTGTCTCTCTCTGCCTCCCAAAAAGCAGAACTGCACTGTTATTTCCTGGCAATGTCATAAAAATAGCCTGAAGAGTTTGGAATTAAAACATCCTGCTAGACAGGCAGTATTTTGCTTCAGAGGATTTTTTTTCAAAGGCTCTCCTGCCACTCGCCCGCATTGAGAGAGACATTCCTCCTTTCAAATACCTTTTTAGCTTTCTCAGCTTATCCAGTGTTTTTATTGCCACTGCTTTGATGGCTTGTACATCAGTTCCAAATAAAGCACTGAACAACTCAAAAACAGCAAAGAGACTGACTCACAACGAGCAATGGTAAAATGATGCCTGTGTGTTTCAAATCATGGCTCCTCCTCACCTCTAAACTTCAGGCATGCACTTTGCAGTGAAGGTTTCATAGAATCACAGAATAGTTTGGGTTTGGAAGACCCTCAAAGATCATCTAGTTCCAGCTCCCCTTCCACTAGACCAGGTTGCTCAGGGTCCCATTTGGCCAATTTCTTGAGGAATATGTGAGTAATTTTGCATGGACATGTGTGCACAAGTGTGGACATCCATAACATATTACTTGGTCTCATATGAGAATTAACAAGAACATTCTCAACTCATTTGAGGTGGAAGGGGAAACCAGACATGGAAATATTTGTGGTCCTCACTGGGTTGTGCTAATGTGAAACAGCAGTGGAAAGAATAACCTCAACACTAAAGCAAAATCACTCCATTTTCAAATTGAGCACATCATGTGCATTAAAGCTCTTGCTCTGGATCTGCAGAGGTTTAGGTGAATCAATACTGGTGGTGTTATGATAGTTATTCTTTTTTACTGTGCTTTTGTCAGTTTTAGCTTTATGTGCATGATGCTTTATATGACATTTCCCATAGCACTGTCCCTGAGCAATCTGGTCCGGAGGAAGGTGTCCCTGCCCATGGCAGGGGGTTGGAACAAGATGATCCATAAGGTACCTTCAAACTCAGAGCCTTCTAAAGTTCGATTATTCTAATCATTTACACCAGGGAAGGGGTGATGGTTCCCAGGCTAAATGATACAACTGTTTGATGTTCATCCTGGGTGGATGCTGCTGTTTTCTACCCTTTGACACATTCCATGATTACCCTACAAAGGGAATTTACTTGGTTCAGTTTAGACTGGAACCTGGAACTACATTAACAGACACACAGTTAAAACATCTGGGAGCTAAATCTCTGGTGTCAGAGGGAGTGAACCACTTCATCATTACAGAAGTACAGACAAGCCTTCACATCTGTACACAATGGCTACAGAGAGTACAATTTCTACAAGGTTAAGTATGATAGGACAAGTTTCATTTTCATTAGTTGTAAACATATAATTATTTATTTCAGGGATTTAGGATGAAATTCCAGCTGAAAGGATAGATATCTTTATACACTGTCTTTCCAGAGAGGCTGTGAATTACTCTTCAGTGACAGTGCTTTGAACTAGATTGTATACAATATGCAAGGGTATACCACAGATCCACTGAAAAAGCAGCTAATAAACCTGTCTTTATCCCAGAGCATGGGACAGAGGACAGTACACTCCATGGGAAGGTTCATATTTCTCAGATACACTGCTTATCAAGCCAACTGTAGCACAGAATTACATATTGCATAAATTTCTGTCTGGCACAAACATTGCCAATGCCACCAGCACATGATGCAATGATGGGATCCACCAGAACATTAGGTTGAGAAGGCTTGTTGAATGTTTTAAAGTCACTCTGACATCACTCTAACCCTCTGAAGTCACATAAAGCCCTCCAGTTAACCCCAAGGGGAAAGCAAGACCATAAGGGATATACCAGACTGCTCTTGCTAGCACCAAAAACCTGGGAAGCTGTTAATAGAAGCCTTGCAAGAGTTAAGAAGAATAAACTCTTCTTCATATTGTAACTTTTTTAAAGATGTTTCCCCTTCCTAAATATAAAACACTCTAATTCTTCATTTAAGCTTCTTTGCATACAAAATCCGTGCTTAAGCTCTTGCTGGATTTCTGCTGTCATCTCTTAGAAGACCCTGTAGCCATTCAGTCTTACCAACACCCTCTGGCATAAAAGCCTCTGTGCTCATCCATGACAGTATAACTGCAGAATCATGGAATGGTTTGGGTTGGAAGGGACTTAAAAGATCATTTCATTCCAACCCTCTGCCACGGACAGGGACACCTTCCACTATCCCAGGTTGCTCCAAGCCCCGTCCAACCTGGCCTTGGACACTTCCAGGGGTGGGGCAGCCACAGATTCTCTGGAAAATCTAAACAGATTTTAGTGCTCAAAAGAAATTTTACTATGCAAAGAATGATTACAAAGAGGGAGAAAATGGGTTGATTAAGGTCATAAAAATCTCTATTGTTCCACTCAGTCCATACCTAAAGGTTTCCAGTGAGAAGATGCCTGGCTTTGTTCACTGCCACGTGCACCACCTGCCTCTGCATCCTTCAAGTGATTTCTGATTTGTATTATTCCTTTTTCTTTTTAAAGAAAGGTAACCAGATGAACATCAACTAATAACACGAGATCAAGAGCTGTTTATAATCACTTGTACCATCCTTGCATTATGATGGAGAGAATAAATCTAAAGAATCTTTCCAAAGAGGAAAAAGATGGTTTGTTCAAGGAACACACTTTAAATCACCACAGCATGAAGGAATGTTCAGGGCGGATAGAGGGAAGGCAGCTCTGTGGAGATTGAGGAAAGACATCAAACAATCTTATTTGGTGACCCTACATGTAGTCCTACATCCTTCCCTAGGATGAAAGATCACATCCTTAAGTCCCTTGAAAGAAGAAGGAGTGGTCTAGTGCAAGGTTAGTGAAATGGCCCCCTGCCCTCATTCACCAGTACACTTTCCTGGACCTTGTGAATCCCATATGATCACCCTCCCTGTTTTCTGGGAGAAAAGCACAGTGCCATCTCCAACTGCAGTGGAATTTTTAAGTTCCTTTGCTGAATGGTGGTAGTGATTGTGTCCAGTTCCTTTTGAGCAGCCCATGGTGAAATAACACGAACGAACACATAAACTAATTGCATATCTCTCATCAAGCAGGGTGGGTGACAAAGTCATAGCTCCCATCTGGCCCTTCTATTTTCCCTCCTGTCTTGCCTAGTTATCACTATGGGATTGTTTGTAGCCCACACTGACCCTACAGACACCAAATACCACCATCTCACTCTGCTAAGGGTGACATTGGGGGACTTCGCTGCCCTGCAGTCTGAGCACACTCTTAGGGCCACTGAGATGGACCAACTCACCTGAGACCCCAAAGAAAAAATATTGGGACAACCATTTCATCTCTCAAAGGACTATATGGCCATGACATAAACCTCTTCACCATGAAGAGACTTCAGCACCTTTCTCTCTGCCTGCAGCTGCGCAGGATAAGAATGTCTCTCTCACTGCTTTTTTTCATAGAAGAAAAACCTCATTCTTTTTCCATTTTCCCCCTCTTTGGCACCCAGTATTTGACCTCTGGTGTTTAATTTAAATAGTTCTCAGTCAGACTGAGGAGCAGCAGCAGCTGCAAGTGCCGGGGTCGTGGCTGAGTGCCCATCCCACACATGCTTGGTGAATGAACCAGGAGGAACCTGCAGAGCCAAGGAAAGCTGCGCATCAGCCACCGGGCATTTTCCTCCTGTGCTTTTCCCAGCTGCAGGAAAAATGGCAGGGGGCTTGAAAGTCAGGATGGGAGAAAGAGGAGCTGGAGTAAAACAAACCCTGAGTAGTAGTGGTGGAGCTGGAGCTGGCTGGGGGCAGCTGCTGCAGTGAGGAGGCAGCTTCACGCTCTGGCTTCAGCGTATAGCAGAGCTGGGAAGATGATTTGGAGAAAACAGAGCTTATGAGACCATCACATGTCTGCAGCTACCTGTGTCACTGTCAGAGCTATTGAACATGGGCCATTTCAACTGGATTTAATAGGAGGAGTGAGAACACAAATATGCTGTAGTCCTGCAAGATTGGTGAAAATCGGTAGCTAAATTGAGGCAAGAGACCTTTTCGGTGGTTTTCACAAGAAAACAAGTGTAACATGAACTGAGCACTTAAAATGGTCACCCAAACAGAGTCCTGCAATACCTTTCCAGCTCTGACATCTATTTGGAGTGTGTCATGTACACACCAAATTGTATTTACTAGGAAAAGGTTCTGCACCCAGAGTGTAGCTGGGCACTGGAACAGACTCCCCAGGGAAGTGGTCACAGACACAAGCCTGGCAGAGCTCAAGAAACATTTGGACAACACTCTGAGGCACGTGGTGGGATTGTTGGGGTTGTCCTCTGTAGGGCCAGGAGCTGGATTTAATGATGTCGGTGGGTCCCTTCCAACTCATAATATTCTATGCTACTATTCACAACCCACATCAAGGCCACACCATGTGTGGCAGGCCAACAGCTTATGTATAATACCAATTAATGTTGGGGGGAGTATCAACTTCCCAGTTAGATCTCCAAAAAAAAGAATGAATTACGTAAAGGTAAAATAACATTCTATGTCATGGAATAAATGATGCACAATCTCCCTGCAATTTAGCACATTATATCCTTTCTCCCTCCTGCACCTTTTTTTTAAAAAATTTTCAGGCAGATTTCTCTCCATTTTATGTTTTTTAGCTGCTACTGTTGTCAGCCAGCCTGGGGTTACCTTTATGTCAGCCTTTGGGGACACGATCTCTCAGTATCAGTTTCTCAGCTTGTGCCTGTGACTACCAGGGCTCAGTAAAAGCAGCAGCCACTGCAACAAATGAATAAATAACAGTGGTGTACTTGCAATCTTACACAGGCTGGCAAACAATTCACAAGTGGGAAGGAAACCAAAATGCAAGGTTTGGGCTTAAAAGTGTTGAAAAAGTCCTCTTTAGACAAGGTATAGGTAATTTGATCATACTCTGTGGTAACTTTACAATTTGTTTTGTTAAGTGGCGTTTGTTTTGAGTACGGTCCTGAAAAAGGACTGCAACAACTGTTACAGACACCAAGACAAGACCTTTTATCCTGTGACAAGAAAACAAAGACATTTTAAAATAAAAACAATAAAAAGTGATGTACTTTAAACTCAAGCTCTGCTTCCTGCTGTGCTCAGTATTTTCCCTTATTACCTAGAAATTAGGAAGAAATTCTTTACTGTGAGGCCCTGGTACAGGTTGCCCTGTGAGAAGAGAAGCTTGCCTTGTTGCCACAGAGAAGCTGTGGTTGCCCCATCCCTGGAAGTGTTCAAGGCCAGGCTGGATGGGGTTTGGAGCAACCTGGGTTAGTAGAAGGTGTCCCTGCCCACGGCAGGGGAGTTAGAACAAGATGCTCTTTGAGATCACTTCTGACCCAATCCAGTCTGTGATTCCATGATTCCAGCTTGTGGGTTCATGGTGAGTTACCTGGAGAAAAACCTGAAATCAACAGGGTTTCCCCACCAACTCCTCCCCTGGCAGCCAGATTTATCCTTTCCCCCGTGCACATCCTACAGGACACAGAGCACAGAGCGGCTCCTGCGATCTCCAGCAGGAGGAATGTTCATCCCTCCCGGAGCGCACGGCCAGGAACGAGCAAAGGTTTGGAGCGGAGCCGACACAGCCGAGATTGACACCCACGAGGGCAGCCTTTCCTTGGTGCTGACAGATTGCCATTTAACCAGCAAGTACCGAGAGCAAGTGTTCCTGTCCTCAGTCACCACGGAGAGACAAGGTTAACATTTCAAGTGATGGAGTGCAGCGGATATTTCCCCACGCCGCACACCCAGGACTCCACACCACATTTGAAAACACTTTAATTTCAGTGATGGATACGGGGAGCTCACTTTCCAGGCTGTGAACTCTTGACAGGTCCTCAGTTTAATACATCAGGAAAAGATTTACGCCCCCTCACCCAACTCCCATCCACCTGAAGGAAAGAAAAACGTATATATTTGGAGGAGACAAAAGAGGAGGGGAGGTATTTTATTACACTAGATGTCTTTTACAAGGGAAGTATTTTCAGCCATCTGCTCTAATTATTCCTCCTGTATTGGCCACCATCTTCATGCAACAATAGAAATAATTATCTCCTCAAGGGCAGAAAAAAAAATATTTACAGAAACAAACAAAAGTTGATTATTTTTAGCTCCTAGGGAAAAAAGAAACAAGCTACTTCTTAATGAAGGAGCAATTAGGAAGGTGGGTAGAACATCTATAATTAAACCAGACAAATTGGTGCAGGCTCCTCCCTCCTACACACACATGAAAGGGATGCAAATACATGTTATTTGCTACAGTCAATAGAGTTAACAAGGAAAACACTGCCCAGTGCTCAAAGAAGCTAAACCTGTCTCTTAACATCATCATCTGTCTTTCCTGCCTGTCACACCTCTAACCCTTTGCCAAATTAACTGATAAATGCTCACTACAACCATAAAATTATAGAATTTCAATTGGCTTGGGTAGGTCTTCCTCTGTACAACCAGCATCCCTGAGCCAACAATCATAGGACACTCTCTCATCTGCTGCTGTAAGAACGGTGTTCTGCCTGCACTTCACCACCCAGCTTAAAAAATGTGCTTTTTTTCTATATAAACCAAAAGAGGAATTTTGCAACAATCTTTCCATTCCCAGCACTGAATAAGAATTTTGCTAACAGAGAGAATAAAGGTATATATGTAGCTTCGTGGGAAAGATGGAATGGGGTGATCCCAAAGAGAACAAAAAATACCTTATATTGTGCAAAAAGTATAAGCAGCAAGAAAAAAAATATTCTCTGTACCAACAGCACAGTGAAACAACTTATTTTGTAAACAAATATATAGGTTTAGAGTTCCATGTGGAAATATATGCATTTAACTGGTTGTGTTATGAAATTAGTGGACAGACTAGAGCTGGTCAAGGAAGAGGCTGCCCAGTGAAGTGGTGGAATCATTATCCCTGGAAGTGTTCAAAAAACATGCAGCTGTGGCACTTGGGGACGTGGATTAATGGTGGACCCGGCAGTGCTGGGTTATTTGTGGAGGTCGTTTCCAACCTAAATGATTCCATGATTTTTAAGGCTAATAATGAATGCAGAGGTTTCCAAGTCTCCTCCAAGCAGTCTCAGCACAGAGGGTTCCACATTCATTACAGGAGCACAGCAAACAACTATCAGGAAAGAGCTGCAAACCAGCACACTGTGAACCCTTCTTTACCCAGGAAATTTCCCTCCCTTTCCAAAAAGGCCAATTTCCACCACAGAAAAACAAACAAGCTAGACTGAGTTGCCATTTTTTTGCAGGGTTTCTCTTGCTCATGATTGCAGCAATTCCAGAGAAGGTGCCTTCAAATGTTTAAGTAGCCTATACTGAGTTTCTTTGGAAATCAGAGTGCCAAAACAGTCTAGTGGATGTTACAATGGGCTCTGCAACCCCTTAAAGGGGTTGTGCACATCATTAAGTACTCCAGCTTTGCTGTTGATTGAGGCGATTCTAACCTGGATGTGAGGGAGTAGAAAGTGAAAGGAGAACCTCTAAAGAAGTTTGCAGTGGAAATTCTACTTCCATCCTCTTAGCAAAAGCACCACATTCACCTTTATAATTTCTATTTCATAAAATATCCTGATTTGGAAGGGACCTACAAGGATCATCAGTCCAACTCCTGTTTCAACTTTCCTGATTTCTCCTGATCTTCCCTCAAAGACAGGACAGCCTCTTAGCTCCCAGGATTTCATCCACTTTAGACCTTGAGAAATTCCTCACCCAATTCAATTCCATGTGATGAAAATAGCACAATCTGATCACTGAGGTCCTTTTTTTCTGAGTTCCATTGTTACAACAGTCCCTGTTGTCAGTTTACCACTGAGTTAATAGGGTTGTGGTTTTTAGATGTTGGTACAAAATGCCTTAACAAAACAGTGATGAATTTTACTAATGATCCAAAGACATGAATGGAAGATGTCCCTTAAATTCATGTCATAGCAGGGATCACCCATGGTAACCCTGATGAATATACACAGGTAATCAAACTGGGCAACAAAGGTAAATAGATAATGGGACCATCTTCTTCCAGTTTCTGAAATAAATGTTTTTAAAAAATGGCAGGAATAGTTGTGCTTGAATCATAAATCACTAAGGAATTAGCCTTACACACATTAAAACAAACAAACAAACAAACAAAACCACCTCCAAAAACAACCAGAAGGAGAAAAGGTACATAGAGAACTATAGACTGAAAAAAATAATAATTTATGACAAAAGACAACAATATCCCAAAAAAGATTGTAAGTAACTGTAGGTATGAATAAACCAAAGCTGGAAATTATCAAAATGCTTCTGACTATCCATGCACTGAACATCTGTAATAGGTTTCTGGAGGAGATAGGAGAACAAACTCTGCTTTCCCTTATCAATTAACATGCTTGAAATGATTGTCTGGGATAGAACAAGCCTGGAACGTAACCCAACAACCCATTTCCAAGGTCACCAGATGATATTTTTATTCCTATCTGCATTATCTGCTGCTGTGTAACTTCTCTTTACTCCAGCTTTAAAATGCAGGTGGTATTATCCTACCTAAGAGGGCCACATAACAGATCCCTCATTAATGTCTCTTGCAAACATTGATACAACCTGGATCAGGGCTGGGCATGTGGCTGGACATGAGGTGCACTATCCAATATCTCTATTTTTAATTGAGACTGGCTGTACCCTGACTTGGAAAAGTAATCCTGTCTCTTTTTTCCTTTCTTATTCATTTTAATCTTAGCTGTCCTGCAGGAATCTTTCCAGCTTCTGCTGAGTTGCACAGGCACAAAAAGGGCAGAGTCTGGCCAGGAATGTTCTCCATGGAACTGATGAATGACCCCAGTCTCTCCCCAACTATTACAGGATAAATCTGTTTACACACAAAGAATTGACCTGGGCTGGTAAGGTGGGACTAGAACCGGGAAATTGGCACGTCCCAGAGGTAAAAATGCATTTGCAGCCAACAGCATTAGTAACTCAAGACCATAAACAAGCCACAGTGTCATTAATTACTCAGACAGGGGCAGCAACAGAAGCAGTGAGAAGACCCAAAAGCCAACTGTAAATAGTTCATCGAGCTGATTAGTTCAGGAAAAAAATGAGTGGGCAGTTTTGGAGGTCAGAGCCCATGGCACAAGTCAGTCTCAGGCCAATTTGCAACCGGACAATGGCATGAGAAACAGCTTAATTCCTGTAAAAAAAAAAAAAAAAAAAAAAAAAGGAAAAAAAGCTTTTCCAGCAGGAGAGTAATCAGCTTCAATTTCCAGGCACAGAAGGTAAAGTTCTTTGCACCAGAGCTATTTAATTAAGGACATGGAGGATTAGTTAGATCTGATGGTGCTTTCATAGGGAGAGCACTGAGAAGACACTGCTCTTGTCAGGGTGAAGCATATTCCATTTATAGCTTGAGTCATCTTCCTACATACAGGCAACAAAGCTCCCCCAAATTCAAGGTAAAATACCAAGCATTGGACAGATATGAACACTATTAATCTAGTCCGTAATTAAACAAAACATGAGACTCCTGGGAACATCCTTGTCTATTTACCAGACTCACATGAGTACCAAAGGGTTACTCTTGGGTCTCTTGGGGTCTTTTGAGGGTTATACTGGCAAGTCAATCCTAAAATCAGAAATCTCAAATTCAAATATTAAGGAAAAACCCTGGAAGCAGAGGAAATGGAGCACATGAGGAGCCCTGCTTCACAAAATGCAGTTTTTCTGCACGATAACTCCTGGTTAATTCACAAGAATCTTCCCAATGTTCATTTATGGCCTGATATTCAGAGAGGGATTTTTTTTTTCAGTGGAAACTATCCCAGTGCACAGTTTTAAGCCCAACTTGACTGAAAATCCTGTGCATGTAGACACAATGGGGAATTCAGTGCAGCCTTCCAGTCTGGATCCAACACAACTGGTTTTCCCTTTCCAGGGCACAATTGAAGAGCGCACGTAATTTAGACAGCTCCCTAAACCAGTGATTTCTCAAAGGATGGAGGTTTCTGAGGCAAATTAAAAACAGCAATTTAATGGTAATGAGAAAATTGCAACATCAAGTTGTTTACACAAGCAGGATCACCAAGCCTGGTGACTGTGTCAGCCTTCGCAGTGCTCACTGTGCAAATATTGTCTCACAATTGAATGATCTTGAGTTACACTGACTAATCTGAGAGCAAACACTGCAAATGCAAAGATTAGCTTAACAATTTTCCAACCACCTGCAGGAAAAGAAATCAAATTATGTGATTATGTGCCAGCAAGAAGGATTTCTGAATGGGCACTACAGTAAATGGAGTGGGAAGAATGAGGCTGGTCCACCCCAATAGCGTCAGCATAAGCTGATGATGGTTTTTTTGGATCAGGCAGGGAGATAAACAGAATCACAGAGTGTTTGTGTAGGAAGGGACCTCTGGAGATCATCTAGTTCAATCCTCCTGTCAAGGTCATCTGGAGCAGGTGACACTGGAACACATCCAGGTAGGTTTGGAATGTCTCCAGAGAGGAAGGCTCCACAACCACCCTCAGCAGCCTGTTCCAGCGCTCTGCCACCCTCAATGTAAAGAAGTTCTTCCTCATGTTGAGGTGGAAATTTTGGAGGTTTGGATCCCTTTGTAAGAGTGTCAAATCACCTGAGAAGGTCAGGGCACTAGTGTGGGATCCACCCCTTTCAAACAGCTCCTGTGGGAATCTGGGGAATACAAGTGAACTGATACACAAACCATCTCCCCTGCAAACCTGGCTTGGAAGGAGTTTGTAGTGATTTACCAGGCAAATACTATGAAGTGTTTTGAAGAGGGAAAACACTGTGTGTAGACTACAACTTGATGTGTCCTATGCATAAAATAAAGCAGAAAGACAGCAAAACCACACAATTCAACTTTTACTGCCTTAGTGCATCCACATCTCCACAACCAAAGCAGCAGGGCCATTGAAGTGACAGTTACTGGGCACAACCATCAACCCAGGGTGGGATGTGATGCAGATCAGAAGCGTTCAAAGCTACCACTCTCCAAAATCTGCACTCTTACTACAGTGCAGTGTCCTGAGTAGGGCTACATCTGCATCACAGGGATAATAGCAGGTGTAACACAGGTGAAAAGGGTTTGGCCAGCAGCTGAGGCACAGTCAGTTCCCTAAGGTGCATCATAGGAATGGAAATGGTTTTGGTTGGAAGGCACCTTAAAGATCATCTCATTCCAACCCTCCTGTCACGGACAGGGACACCTTCCACTATCCCAGGCTGCTCCAAGCCTCATGCAACCTGGCCTTGAACACTTCCAGGTATGAGGAGTCCACAAGCTCTCTGGGCAACCTGTGCCAGGGCCTCACCACCCTCACAGGGAAGAATTTCTTCCTAATATCTAATCCAAATCTACTCTATCTCAGTCGGAGGCCATTCCCCCTTGTCCTGTCACTCCATGTCCATGTGAAAAGTCCCTCTCCAGCCTCTCTGTAAGACCCCTGTAGGTACTGGAAGGATCATTTCCCCTCACTTTTGTTTTACTACAGGGATGCAGGATTTGGGACTCCCAGCAGCTCCTGAGACCATCCTGCCCCTGCAGAAGTGTGTGGCAATGACCAGCAGTGCTGGTGTCAGACTTCTGCAGTGGAGAGAACCCTGAACCTGCCCCTCAGGTAGAGAGTTTCCCCCTGCACAGCTGTTATTTCAGTAATGTGAGCTTTTTTTAAACAGCTCAACCCAACCTGCGAGCTTTCAGAGCCCGCTTTCAAACCCAGTGTCCTGTTTAGTTTTAGCACATCAACAACATGCTGCCTTAGCCTATCTGTGTGCATTATCTGCTGCCATAATGTATCATGGACTGAACTACAGCATCATTACAGGTAAGTGCTCAGGTTTAAATGCAAACATAATTGCATAATGTGGTACAGCCAGGAAGAATAATGCAGGAAATAGAGCCAGCTCCATCTGATAGTGCAATCTGACTGGAACGCCGGCCGTTCGGATCAAAGGCACAGCCCAGATGGGGCAACCAAGAATAAAAGTGCTTTGTGGTATCTTTATTGTCATCATCAAAAACACTTATCTGCCACAAAGGTAAAAAGGTGAAGATGGGGCTCGTACAGAAAAGGTCACATAAGCAATAGGGTAACACTGGGTTAGGAGGGTTGGGAAGATGTCATGCCTTAGCAAAGCCTACCTTTGCACTGTCACTCCAAGCTGAATTTGGCAATTCCTAATGGGAATCTGAGCATTAAGTGTCATTTAGAAGACTGGGAGTACCCCTTTACCTGCAGTCAGGGGTGTCAGTTTAATTGTGATAAAACCAGATGAAGCCTCAGACCCTACTGTGCAAGGAGCTGCACTCACAAGGGAGATCATTCCTGACACAAGATGAGAATGTGTCTGCAGCAGATATGTACATCTAAATACATTTATTTTATATAGCTAAAACTAGAACTGATTCTCAATGGAACAGGGCTTTCATCTGTTTAATTTCATTTTTTTTTCAGTAGTTTGAGCTCACAGTGGCACATGATCTCAGCAGGGGTGCAGACAGCACCACAACACAAGTCAGAAGGCAGCTGAAGTCAGTTTAGTGCCTTTGTACTGAATGAGAACGCCTCTGCTGGAGAGAGCATCACACACTATGGGACAGTAGCCACTCTTGTAATTTCAAGAGGTTTTAGCCCAAACTTCATTCAAACCAGACAACAAGATGAGAGTTAGCGTGAGAGACAACGGCTCTACTAACACACTGCACTCTGAACTGAGGAGCCTTTGAGCTGAAAGAACAAACTGCTGCTGTTTGAGCTGTGAAGCCACCCCTCTGTCTCAAAGGGCTGTGACAGCTCATCTTTGCTGGGAATGTAGATCCCCTGCAATAATGTGAACTCCACAGCTTTCACTACTGCCCTCCCACACACACATTTGTCTGTCCTTAAATCAATTGGCAGGATGTAAAATCCAGGGCCCCTTTACCCAAAAACCCCTGATGGCACATCCTTAGCCCGGTATCTGAATGCATTCAAGTGCTAAGGGATGTAGATGTGTGCATAGTAGCATATTCCAAAGGTGAATTTAACTTTGGGAAGACATGGGCACTGTACCTAGTGCACACACCCAAATGAGGATGTATGTCCAGAAGGAGGATGTATCTTGGTCCAAACACAAAAAACCCTATCCACTGCTAGCTAGGACCACCTGGAGAAACTTCCCCAAAATTGTTATCCCATTGTACCTGCCTTCAAGTCCCTCAGGTACCTGGAAATCCAGAAACTGGCTCTTCCAGACCCGAAAATGAACACTGGCTTGAGGTCATGCCAGTGACCAGCAATTGCAGTCCTTTCTGCATGGAAAAATCCCGATTTCTGCAACATTCCCTGGGCAATCACAACTTTAAAGCCACATTTTTACCTCCAGTGGCTCCATTCCCTCACTAACCCCAATGGGGACACTCAAAAAGTCACTGCAGAGCAACACCAACTGCCCAACTTCTTCTGAAACTATTCCTTTCAGAGTATCACAGAATCACAGAATGGGTTAGGTTGACGTTAAAGATCATCTCATTCCAACCCCCTTCCTTGGACTGGGACACCTTCCACTATCCCAGGTTGCTCGAAGCCCCATCCAACCTGGCCTCGGACATTTCCAGGGATGGGGCAGCCACAGCTTTTCTGGGCAATCTCAGAGCCTCACCACCCTCACAGGGAAGAATTTCTTCCTAATATCTAATCCAAACCTACCACAGAAAGCTCCATGCTGCCCTGCTGTGCCTGCCCTCATGGGTTTGCTGGTGAGCTCAGGGAAAAGTTTCTTCAAGACTGGAAGCAAAAACTGCACCTTCCACCCACCCAATACAAGTTAAGGCAGGAGGCAAAACAGCAGATAAATGTGAATTACAGAGTGAAAGAGCAGGAGTGTGTGTGAAACAGGGAGACCCACAATCCCTAAGTGGGTGAAGCTGAGCATGACCCTTGATCAGAATCCCGGACCCTAAGAAGATGTGTGAAAGCAGGAAAATAAATCAACAAGAAAAACTGCAATCCCTTTCCTCAATTTTATTTGAGGAAGTTCAAATTTACCCAGCCCCTCACAAACTGTGTTTGGCTAAAATCACCACTAACGAGCTCTGACATTTGAAATTTAACTGAATATGAGCTAACAGCTCCCAGCCCTCCACCACCCATGGAGTTAACTGGGAATATTTTGTTAAAGCCATGGACGGGGCTAAACTGCCTCTTTATTGAGAAGACACAGCGTTCACAGGGAAGTGTTTATTGCACCCACTTCACCTGACGCTTCCCTGCCCTGGCACATCTGCTTTTCTTCACAGGGACCACAGAGCCCTCAGTCCCCTCCACCCCTTCCCAACGCTGGGGTAATTATTTGCCGGTTTTTACGAGGTACTCTTACGATCCCTTAATGAAGTCCTTTGCTCTGCAGCTATTCAGGAGGACAGATTGGACACGAGGGGCTTCCACTTAGGGAGCTGCCAATCAGGGGAAGGTGCCCAGCATTTAGCAGGCAGTTGTTAAGTCAGTCTATCACCCGGCTATTACAGGCTCATCATGAAAACAGCTTGCTTTTAGTGGCAATCACATAAAATTAACCCTTTCCTTAAAGACAGAAGGAAGCCTCGAGTAGATTCTTTGTTGCCCAGTGCTGGAACACCGGATTTCCCTCCTACTGCAACAATTATTTATTTTTTTTTAATTTATCAGCAAATACTCTATAGATTTAAATAGTACAGCATTTTGCTTGCCCTTTAACTGTACAGGCAGTTCACATTTTTAGTGTAGGGTAAACCTTGTGAGCAACAGTAACAAAATCAGAAAAAAAAAATCAAACTTTAAAAAACCCAACACAACAAATACTGTTTGTCCTTACTCTACTCCTTACTCTAAATTCTGTGCAGGGAAGAGATCATGGCACAAGAAAATTATCTTTCCATCACTACCAGTGGTTTACTGCAAGACCAAACCTTTCAGGCTTTTTTTGTCCTCAGGATTTATCCACTTTTTTTCAAAGAAGCAAAACATAACTGTGTCCTCCTCCCACACACTTTATCCAAGGCTTCTTCTCACTTTCTGTGGATTGGATGGGACACCTGACACTACCCTCATGGCTAGAGGGCAGGCCAGGTGCCAAACTCAGAACTTTAGAGCTACTTCCCGATAGAGGGTTTGTAATCCAGCACCCACCTCACACTAAATGCCAGAAACAACAGAGGCATCACAGGGGGTTCGGGCATAGCCTTCAACCTCACAGAAACATTGTAGAGATAGAGAGGGGAGATCCTGCTGCTCTGCAACCCATGGCTCACAATAACCAGCCCACCTGAGGTCCTGGCCCCTATCCTGCCAGTGCTTATTCAAAAGAGTCCATGTCCCTGAGGACTCATCTGTGTACATGCAGCAAGTTTTCTGTCTCCATAAAAGTCTTTGGATAAACCACTGGTAACTAAGAGTGACTTGAAGGAATATGGAGCTATCATGTCACCTGACACATACCAGCATGTGTAGGCTCAGCATTTTGGAAGATTAAATGGCAGGGAAACATCATCTCCATCCATCCATGGTCCAACCACATCAAGGGCCCCTCCGATGTTCTCACTCTGGCCAACACTGCACTACTAAAGTCCCCCAACTTTCAATAAAGGGTAACCACATACCCAGTCTTTGCTGGGTCCCAGAAATATTTGGGAAGTGTTTGAAAGTAAGACAATGACTCTGCTACGCAGAAAACTCCTGTGGGGAGGATCAGTCTCACAGTGTTGCTCTGTTTGGGACTGAGGAGAGGAAACAAGTCAGATGGTGATACAGTCCTGTGTTAGTGACACAAGTGTCTGAAAGGCTACATCTGTACCCCACATCACACCACACAAAGGACAAGACCATCAGATATGTTAAACCATGCTTCAATGCAGAACAAGTCTGGGCTATGTGTATTTCCAAGTTGCTCAGCCCTTTTCCAGTTGAATTCAGGATGGACAGATGGAGGAGGCTTAAGGCTTCCCTTTGACTTCACCCAGAGCCCAAGGCTGGACATCCCAGCATGGTCCCAGTCATCAAATACTCCCAGTGCCTCCCTCAAACTGAGACAAGGCCAGATTGGACGAACCTTTGAGCAACCTGGTCTAGTGGAAGGATCTAGGTGATCTTTAAGGTCCCTTCCAACCCAAACCATTCTATGATTCTTTGAGACCAAGTCCCACAGACAGAGAAACAGAGCCACGGTTTCAGACACAGACAATCCCTCCCCCTCCAAAACTGCCTAAATACCAAAGGAGTCAATTAGAGTCTCTGTCATAATTAAAGAGTGGCAGCAAGACTCTGTGCAAGAGCCTGGGAGCAAATGGAGAGAACGTGTGCCTGCAGTCCCTCGGAAAGGCTTCCCCACACCCTCCTGACCTTAATTCAAGTCTTCCCCTTTGTGAAGGATGGGAAAGCTTTGCTTTCTGTTCCCTGGAGGAGCACCTTCAAAATGACACTTTTCACTCGGAATCTGCATTTCTCTGAAGGGTTGGGAGCAGGAATAAATGGAGAGGGGAGAAGGAAGACGGTTCTCATTAAACTGCTCCGTGCAGTCAACTCTGATCTCACACAAGGGTGTTTAAATGAGAGTGGAAAGGCTTTGGGGTGCTGTGGGTTACAGGAGATTGGCATCCCATCCTGGGGATAATGGCATCACATCCAGGGCAGAAGGGCACTCTGTCCTGGGGGTAGCTTCCAATGCACCTCTAAGAGCATTAGTATGACTGGTGGGGAGAGACGGGCTCCCTGGAAAGTCACTTACAGTTTAGGAAGTAATCCTCTCAGAGACACCAGAAAGAAGGTAGGATTGAAAATTAAAACAACAAGAGGCTGTTTACAATGGGAAAAAAATAAAGTTACCATTCAGTCCTTCATTTTTGATCTGAGAGCAGGAGAGGAAAGAGTTAAACCTCACATCAGGAAGCAAAAAGTTAAAGGAAAATAAAACCACACCACAAGCACATCTCTTAAATTTCCCATTGCAGCCCAAGGCCGAACCCATTAAAAGAAAAAAAAAAAAAAAAAAAAAAAAGAAAAAAAAAAAGAAAGGAAGAAAGAGAGAAAAAAAATTAGAAAAACAGAGAAAGGAAGAGAAGCAATTTTGCCTATCTTTTCCTCACACACCTAGCAGCCACTTTTTTCTATTATTTATTTATTTACCTTCCCCTTTACAAAACAAGGCCCTTATTTTCTCATTTAGCCCAACAGAGATTGTCCTCCTAGAATGACCTTTTTTCTTTCTCTCTCTCTCCTCCTCTCCTTCTTCCTCCCCCCTCCTCCTTGCTGCCTCCAGGCCATTGCCCTCGTGCCAGTAACTAGATAACACACTCTATCAGAGATTTTTTAAAAAATCATTGCAAAGGCACTAGGGCTGATAGTGGCATCAATCCTAGGCTGACACGGGCTCGGGTCAACCATTTATCTCTTCACATTGCCTGTGGTTACTGGGGAGGCCATCTTGGTTCTCTACATCTTAACAACCTTGCATTGGTACCTCTCTGCTCTGATAGCATCTGCACCCCAACCCTGGCTCAGTGGGTTTATTTTCATTAGTTTTTTTTATGGACTGCTCCACTTTCTTTCTGGGAAGCTTGGTGGGTTTCATTGCATTCCCTACCTCCTTCTGAAAATAACACTGGGACCAAGATACCAGGTTAAGAAAACAACTTATTCAAAGATGTTGGGCTGTTAAAAGTGCACATTTATAAAAATACACACAAAATATTAGAAAAGAGTTTCATTTAGTCCTACTCCTGATGCCCCATCCTGCATGACCTGGCTATTTTTGGCCAAAGAATTCAGGAGCCCTACTCACAGACCAAGACACCATAACGTCAGGTTCTACCAGGATACTTGCTAATAAGTCAAACAAAACTATTCCCAAGCCTCAGCAAGATGTGATCCTTATGGTCAGACAAAGGGTACTGGTTTTTTGCACTCTCTAAAGGGATACACAGGAATAAAATATCATCTTATTGTCCCTCAAGTGGAGAAGAGGGCAGCTGTTTTATTAACCCACTCCAAACAAACTCCATATCAAGCTGCAAACTGTTCTGTCCCTTCCCCTGTAAGGTTTTCTGCTCCAAGACAAGGAAGGTGAAAAGAAAAGGTCACACTTGAAGTACCCTCTAACATCCATGTCCAAACCATGAGGATGCAAGACAAATGGAACTGCTTCTTCTCTTCCACCAAGGGTGAGGGAGCACAAATCTGACTTCTATCACCACGGGGTGCCAGGACTCCTTTGCAGGCTCACACTCAGACCAGGATGAGCTCATCCTCACATGCAGCATGTTTCATCCGTGCCTCATTCCTGGAAGTGTTCAAGGCCAGGCTGGATGGGGCCCTAATCAACTTGGGATAGTGGAATGTCACTCAGCCCATGCCAGGAGTTTGGAATGAGATGATCTCTTAGGTCCTTTCCACCCCAAACCATTCTATGGTTTGACATCGATCCTGCAGTGAACAATAAAGTAACAGCCCTTTATGCCCAGAGTGCTCTGAGCTTCCAGAGGGCCTTTCATGCTCCCCAAAAGCTGCCCAAGATTTGCCACCTTTGTAAAGTACCAAACATCTCCTCTGGTTGAAGCTATGTCATCTAGTTCCTCACCTTCAACTATTGTGGAATCCAGACAGACGGTAAGCGGGGAGGGGGGAAAGGGCAACAAAAAAAAGGAGAAAAGGAGTGATTCTAAAATATGCAGAGGAATCCAAGGGAGTCTTGGTTACATTAAGTGGAAGTTGAACAGCAAGGATCTCTTAGGTGACTGTACATATCTCAGACACAGCCTTTGTGAGGTTTTTCATTTTTTTCCTTTTATGAGGAGTGAACGAATCAGTTACCCCGGTGTCAATCACCAAGCTAAGAATTCGCAGATCCTCAATACTCTGAGCTGCTCCTTAAATCTCAAGACCTTCCCTTTACTCCCTGTTTAAAAACAAACTCCAGGCAGCACAGCACACCCAGGCAGAGCCATAATCCAGGATGGCATTTTTATCTAGCAAGTTATTTTTTATTGGCCTTCTATTCCTTAATAGGGACCCCTCGAGGGTTGGGTTGTAGAGAATTCACCAGGATACCAGTTCAGCTTCCCTACGACCGACTTAATATCCGTGGCATCTGCCCTCCACTGAACATTATATCACCCATCTGGGCCAGAGGAGGAGGGGGAGTCTGGGCAGGGAAACACAGCTCAGACAGCATTCCTTGCATGATGATTAGGTCTGGTCCAGTGATCCGGAATAATAATCTGAAGGCTCACTAAGCATAATGGGTTCAGAGCCACCCGAGCCTGGTCAGACCTTCCCATGAGCATCCTTTACATGTGTTGTGGGTGTGTTTTGCATGTCTCATCAGTGTCAGGGTACTGACATCTCATTATGCAGCCAAGGTGGAAGTGGACAGGTACTGAGTGAGCATTAGAACTTCTCTTTTCCCTTTTATTATTTAATTCACATCTTCCCATTATCCAGTGTATCGTGAAGCTGTGAGCTAATTAAGTCCTGTGGGATTATACAATCAGTGCTGGATTTTTTTTTTTTCCCTCCCCTCTCGTTTCAGAAGGCTAAATTGCATTATATACCAATAGAAAAAAATAATTGTGCAACTTTTCTCAGATAATAACAGAGTAAGTTACAAACACTAATGATGCTGAATGCAACAGTGGGGCAGAGGCCTGCTGCTTACTTCAAGTGACCTAATTAAGTCATACATGACAAAAATACTTCAAACAATAAGTGAGACAAGAGCTTAAATCAGTTGCTAAAAAAAATCATTATAGCTACTCTCTGGGGGATAGTGGGGCACACACCAGAGCCCAAGAAAAATCCAAGTTGAAATCAAATTTCATTAAGTCTGCCATGAAACTCGTGGATCTCCAGATGGCAACTTGAAACTCCCCAAAATTTTGGGAGTCCTCTAAATCCTGAACTTAGCCAGCTCAGACTGTAGCAATGGACTTGATGTTCTTGGAGGTCTTTTCCAAATTCAGTGATTCTTTGATTCATGCAAGCAACAGCTCAGAGACCAGATTTTGTGGCACCTGCCAGAAAATGCAGCTGTTTTCCTGAGGATTCTGCCCAAAAGTTTTTGAAGGCATTCAACCTATACGGCAAATTCAAGCATCTGACTCAAGGGAGAAACATGAAGAGGATAGCCCTCATTTTCAAAAAATAACCTTCTGATTTTTGATGATAACTACAAGCCAAATTTCCAAGCAAAGTTGTGCTGAAATAAGAGGTGAAAGATCTCTCTTCCCTGCAGAATTAGCCAAATCTTATGCAGAGCACCCAAAAATAAAGGTATCTGGTGTTAAGCTCTTAATTTTCATTAAAATAGAACTTTATATGCATTTATTAGTGGAAAAGGCAATTAAGGAAATGGACAAAAATGCTCCTATGAAGAGTTTGTATCCAGGTACAACAACCCTCTAGTAACTGGAGCTTCTGCCTATCTAAGACAATAAAAGAAGTTCAAAGCACAAACATCTTTAGTGCTGAACATGAGCTATTGGTAACAGGGCTGCTGAAAGCATCACAGAAACACAGACCTGGAAGAGGTCACCATCTTACCCATCCTCTTTCATACACACACCACGCTCCTTCCCAGCATTACCCATCCTCTTTCATACACACACCACGCTCCTTCCCAGCACCTCTGAAGCTTCTGCCCAGCACTGTCCCACCAGGAGACTGATGTCAAACCTTGTCACATTCACAGTCTACGTTTGCCTCATTTTCAACCTACCAAATCCATTAATCCCAATAATCTCTTCCTTAATATTTTGAGATATATGAACAGGTCCTATTAGGCATTTAATAAAACTGATGGAAAAATGACTTGACCCTAAAACTTGTATCATAAAATCATAGAATATCCTCAGTAGGAAGGGACCCACAAGGATCATTGAGTCCAACTCCTGGCCCTGTACAGGGCAGCTCTAAGAATCCCGCTACATGGCTGAGAGCACTGTCCAAACACTGCTTGAAATCTGGCAGCCTTGTTGTCATGACCACTTGTATCCCTTAGATTCAAGTTCCTAGAACCAACCTTTCATATTTATTTATTTATTTGTTTGTTTGTTTGTTTGTTTGTTTGTTTATTTATTTATTTTCTGCTCTGAGCTGAGGCTGTTCTCTCTTCTTACCAGTGCCCATTCATTCCACCCTCTTCACAGTATAAACCTCTGTCATAGTTTCTACATCACCTCTTTTTGCTTGCAATGCCATCATGGAGCTAATCCCACTCCATCATTGCACAATCACGGAATATGCCTAGTTGGAAATGACCCACGAGGATCATCAAGTCCAACCCTTAGCCCTGCATGGGAACATCCCCAAGAGTCACAACATGTGCTTGAGAGTATCATCCAAATGCTGCTTGAGCTTTTTCAGCCTTGGGGCTGTGACCACTGCCCTGGGGATCCTGTTCAGTGCCCAACCATCCTTTTTCTCATATCCAACCTAAACTTTCCCTGACACAACTCCAGGTCACTCCCTTGGGTCCTGTCACTGGTCCCCACAGAGCAGTGCTCAGGGCCTGCCCCTCCTCTTCCCCTCACGAGGAAGTTGTAACTGCAGTGAGGTCTCTCCTCAGTCTCCTGTTCTCCAGCTGAACAGACCAAGTGCCCCCATCCAACCATCCCTGCCCAAAACCTCACACAAAGCCCACCTGGGCTGTGTTCTCAGCCTGCCTGGTCATCCCTCAGGTGGCCGAAGAAGCAGCAGAAAACAAACCACTGAGCAGTGCAGCTGTGCTGGGAACAGCCATGGGTCATGCCCATTTTTTATGGAGTGCTTTGAGATCCTTGCATGAGTGTGCAATAGGAGTGCCAGATGTTATTATAAAGAGATGCAGCCCCATTACTTGTACACAGAGTTGTGCTGCCTGCTAATAGCACCATTATCCTAAGGCACGTGGTGCTATTAATGCATTTCACTGCTTAGTGCTGAACCTGGGGACCATTTTTTCCACTGGAAAGGTAAGGCCAGTTCCCATGACATGATTTAAACCTCCACAGTGAAGCAGGCACACGTTGCACCAGGTCGTAAATCTTAACGGGATGCTGTCAGCTAGAAAGGGACCAAAATTGAAACCATTTATCTGAACTCCCCACCCATCCACCTCTGCTCACCCAAGCCAGTTTTGGGAAGAGGGATAAAATGATTCCAAGTGCCCGCTGGGCTCATTAAGCAGCAGCAAATCCCAGATCTAAAATGCTGCTGGTTTCATCCTGCTCTGAATGAATTTGTTCATTTAGGACACTTAAGACTTCCTGGATTTTCCCTACTCTGAGCAGTAAAACCATAGCAGGGACAAATCTCGCTACTTCTTTCCTATTCTTGCCCTCTCCTGAGTCAAAAGACAACCTGTGATCGTCTACAGGACCTGTGACACAGCTGAGCTGCTCAGGCCACAACCAGCAGCAGGTAGTGCCCCTGTAATGCTCCAAACCAGGCTTTGGGGCTGTAGGGATGCTCTTATCCCATTTGGGAAGGAAAATATGAATATAAGGATTTATATGAGGAAGTGTCTGTTCCCTTTGCTGGCCTCCTGCAATAACCAACCAGCAATTTTTCTGGGGTTGGTTTTCTCCTTAGCTGGGTGTGTTTCTGACACAATAATTAACAAGGCTGATGAGCAAACAAACACTAATGGGTAACAGGCCACATGTGACATTCCTTCACAGACCAAGGACAGGCTTAACAGAATGAAGGAAAGCAATTGTATTTTAGGATACTCAGCTGCAATAGTAATATTCCTGTAAGATAGGTTTACAGGGGAAGTGTTCAGAGACTCCTACATACAGAATAGGTCACATATAGAATAATTGGAGAGAGAACCTCATGCTAGAAAAGCACCAGAATTACTCTGCCATGACACTGCATATACTTTTGGGGTGGCAGACTAAATTTAAATTCCTTACATACAGGGAATATTGCAGATAGAGTTAAAAATTTCCATAGTGGTTTTAACACTGATGCTGAACTTCACTTTCCTAAGTTTTAACTGTACTAAAAAGACTGTGTGATAATTTAATAGATAATTGGGTTTTGTTTTTTATCATAAATCGGGGTGCAACTATTCCCCCTCACATTGCCCTGTACATGGTGGGTCTAAACCACTCCTCAGGGGCTGCTCATTTAGGAAAGAATGGTGACAATGGGACATTTGACGTTCACCAAATATCCAGACCCTCCAAATTTCTTCTTACAGGTGGCACAACCCAGTATTCAGCTCAATGTCCCCAAAAACTCTGCAAAAGCATGATATCTCTAAAAGTACATTTTAGGTTTGCAAGGAACATTTTTCAGTAGAGAGCCTTACAATGTTGGTAGTTTAGAGTGACAGCTTTTTATCATCAGCTCTTTGCATATATCTTTTTTTCTTGCTACACCCACAGATTGCACTGGGAAGACTGTCCCATTTTCCTCCAGCTACTGAAAGGAAGTGAAACCCAAATATAACCAGAGCTGCACAAATGCTGAATGCTAAGTCTGTGCCAGAGAGCTGAAACTCTGCACTTCAAGCCTAAGGTTTCTGCTTAACAGAAAATAACACTTTTAAAGCAGAATTGAATTTATACCAAAAAAATTAAAAAAATGAGAATGTTAAAAAATATATACATTGCTCAGAAAATAAGGTAAAGCTCATTTATGTCTCATAAAACACATGATTAACCATAGTTAACCATTAATCCAGCTGTGCTGCATTAGAACTGCTATTCAAAGTTGGAAAGCATTTAATATTATATATTGCTGCTGCTCAGCCTAAATTGTTTTTTTTCTTGCCCCCCTTTAAATGTACACAATATTACAAATTTAATTTTAAGCTGTTTGAATCAGTCTGTAAAAAAGATTTGATTATACCTGAGTGTTCTGGCCCCAGTTTTTCCATATCTCAGTAATCTTGGCAGTAATTGGCTGATTAGCTCCCTCACACTCCATCTCTGCCTCAGTTTCCATGGTAATGTTACAGGAGCTATTATAGATGAGAACTTCATCTCTTTCCACTTTAGGGCTGAAACGAGAAGGGAGGTTAAATGGGGTGTCATCAATCTTAATGAAATGCAATTATTTTTACTCTTATTAATCATTGCAAGCCATTAGCTTGTGGCAACTCCTGGCCACCATTTGTCAAACTTTGCAAATTTCTGTAATTTTGTTTCCATTCTTTTATTGTTTATTTGTTTTTTTTCCCCCCTTTATCTGCACACACTCAGGACAAAAATACATGCAGTAAATATCTCTCAGTGATGCTTTTCTGCTTTCCCAAACTATTAAAAACAGGAGCAAATGCCATTCTAGGACCAAGGCAGGGAGATAAGTGCAGACAACAGCGAGGGAATCAGCAGTGTGAGGATCAAAGATGGACTCCTACGTGGAGTAGGGTTTGCTCCTGTCTCCCCCCTCCCCATCTTACTCACACTTAGCAATGGGGAATGAATAACTTGCAACTCCCCCAGGGCAAGGGGAGAAATTGGAAAACCCACACAACTGGCTAACTGGTCCCTAATTCCAACTGTGAAAAAATGAGCTCATTTAGGGGTTCCAATTCCTGCTACCCAGCTGATTGCAGCGATGCTTTGTTGCTAACACTGGAACATTAACTTAGTAAATTAATTAAACTTACTTAACAGCCCAGACTAAGCAGATTCGATATATGTGCCAGTTACACCAGCAGACATTTGCTCCAAAGCCTCCCCTTGCAAAGGGGGAAGAAGCAATAGAAAAGGTGGTGGGGAAAAAACATTTTTTTCCCCTTGGTTTTCCTGCTGAAAGTTTCTGATTTTGGTAGTTTTTCACTATGGGGAGCTGTAGGATTCAACATATCATTTAGTGAGCATGCTGGTACTGGGTTAACAACTGATGATCTTAGAGGTCTTTTCCAACCTTAATGATTCTATGATTCAAAAAGAGGGGAAAACTTCCAGATTTACTTCTAGAGGCCTTGGCTCAGGACAGGATAATCCAATGTCACTTTTCATTCCTTCCTTGGCCATTGTTGCTTCTCCCTCCTCTCCCCACCCCACCACCAGACACATACCTGCAACTTGTAGGAAGAAGGGCAGAAAGGAGATGAGTGATAGTAACACCAGCATGACTCAGAAATGACATCACTTTCCAGAACAGCTAAGAAAGGACAGAGTTCTCTCAGGAAAGGACAATGTGATTTACTCAACAAAATAGAGGATCATACAGGCAGGACAATGATTTTTTTTTTGAAGGTTAAAGTGTTAAAGGAAGCAGCCACATCAGAAACTACTAAAATGTTACTAAAAAAAGCCTCTGCAAGTTGCTGGACCTCTTCAACAGTTAATTTTTATGTTTTATGTTTAAATGAACTTTTCCCTCTGCTATATCAGTAATCAAAGCCCAGGCATAGGGAACTGCACTTGCCTTTGATAACAACACTTGGAGAATTGCTCTTGTCCTGTACAGTGCTTCACTGGACTGGGTTATCTTTCAAAACTGCAGAGTATTTCTTTTCATAACTCCAAGGAAAAACTGCATCTTTTAAATTGCCAACAGTTTTAAAGGCACAAGGGGGTGGTGGTTGGATGGATGCAGGACATGGAATCAATTTATCAGACATTAAAAGCAATACAAGGACCTTTGAGTAGTTTTCACCTTTTGTCTTGTTTTGTTTTTTAAGTAAACAATCTTTGCTTGTAAGCAAACAGAAGTTCCTTCCTATCCTCATGTAACCACATCAGGGAAACACTGATGCTGGAAAACAGTCAACAAATTGCAGTGACTAAAGGAAAAGGAATAAAAGTAATTAATTATTAAAGGAAATGCAGGAATGTACATTGACACAGGTGTTGTTAATGGCAGAACTTGCAAAGGAATATGCTTTTGCCACAGTGTGTTCATAAAGGATGGGCTGTGGTACAGACTAGAAAAGGAAAAGGTTTATTTAAACTATTGTAAAAACTTGCCCTGAGAAGCAGTGGCTTCCCCATCCCTGCAAGTGCTCAAGGCCAAGTTGGATGGAGCTCGGAGCAATCTGGGATAGTGGAAGGTGCTCCTGCCCATGGCAGGGGGTTGGAACAAGAGGAGCCCTTCGAACCCAAACCATTCTATGATTCTATAAAATTCATAAAAAGGATCAGGAGAGATTCAATGTGCACTTAAACCAGGAATTAATTCAGTAGTTTTGTCCCCATCCCAGGACAAATATCTTAACTCTTGAGCATTTGCACAGAACTTGAACACATACATATTTTTATTATTATTAATTACAGCAATCAATGTGTATTCCCTCAGGAATTCCCCAAGTAGTTCTTTTCTGGTTGGAACACTTTAATTTTCTAAGACTGTGCTACAAATTTCATTAATATTTTGAAATAAAACATTTTTCTGAACTGAAATGTGGGGGGAAAAAAAAGTTTTCAGAAGTGCTGAAATAGGTCAGTTTGGATGATTTAAATCTCTTTATTTCTTCCCAGATTTCTCAAATCAAGAAACTCCTTTGAAAACAAACAAATCTTTGCCCCCAGTTCCCTTTAGCAAGGATCAGTTTAGAAATAGATTCACCAGAAAAACACATCAGGACTCTGGAAAACTGCTCATGAGCCCAGGTTTGAAGTTCTAACTAAAAGACAAGCATGAGCACAATAAGGAAAAGTTAACAAAAATAGGAAAGAGGTTGAAGAAGATTTAAAAAAATTTGAAAATAGTAAGTAAGAAAAAATTGATTGATTTTATTTTTCCTAATAAGATTTTCTGAAGGATTAATAAACTGGACTAAAAAACACAGGGAAAACAGTAAGCAAAGAGTCAGCAAATGGACTTCATGGCTTTCTCCACAGTGGCAGCCCAAAACAAGAAAAAAAGCAAGAAGAAAAGCAATCATATTATTATTATTGTTATTATTATTATTATTGCATCATTGCAGATGCATTTTTTTAATCAGTGAATAGCTGAGAACGATTTTGACACTCAGAGAACAGGAAGCAAAAAAGAAACACATGTTGGGTTGTCCTGTTGCTCCCAAGTTTGTTGGATCCTTGGTTTGGGCTTACACTTTTAAGAGGGAAAACAAAGCAAAGCTCAGCCAGACAAGGCATGGCCCCTGAAGTTTCTTGTTACGCCACAGGTTATTTTGGGAGCAATAACACTGATAAAATTAGTTAAATTTCAGGGATTTTTTCCAAAATTAGTTAAATTTCAAGGGTTCTTTTCCCCCTCTAGGACTCTCTACTCTTGTCTCCCCTAACAAATCTGTCCTCCCCATCTCCTGGGACGTTGCAGGACATTACCAGTGCACAGTGTGACTTTGAACCCTTGGCCAGTTGTATAGATCAGGGTAGAACTCTGCCTTCCTTCCACTCAACAGGAAAATAGTTTCTTTCTGCCTAACAATTATTTTCTCCAAACTGACAAGGTTTTTTTTTTTAAGTCCAGACCTTATGAAACCCAAGTGAAATTTAAAAAATCGATGGGAAAGAAATGACAGACTGACAGGCAGGTGCTGTGAATGTGAAAACCTTTTTTTTTTTTTAAATTAATTTCATTTTTAAACTTCTACTTTTTATATTTTTTAACAAGTTAAAAAAAAAATTTACAGTTTGTGCCTTTGTAAAATAAATGTCAGTTGTTTTTTTCCTGAGGAATTCAGGGTATCCAGAACTCCCTCTGATGACTCACAGCACCAGCTTTGATGTGAGCATCAGGTAGGAATGGGGACCAGATCTCTGCAATTCCACTGAAATATCTGGACTCTGGCAAGATGCAGCAGGCAGGAGTGGGTTTAGCATGCCCAGCTAATCATGGACAGTGCATTGCAGAGCTTTCTAATTCTCTATTTATTTATATAACTTTTGGAAAATTTTGTTCATCTCATTCCGGTACCTAAAAAAGGGTTTACAAGAAGGCTGGAGAGCAACTTTTCACAAAGATATGGAATGATGGGACACAGGGGTATGGCCTTAATTTGAAGGAGGGAAGATTTAGGTTAGGTATTAAGAAGAAATTCTTTACTGTGAGGATGATGACACACCAGCACAGGTTGCCCAGAGAAGCTGTGGCTGCACCATCCCTGGAAGCATCCAAGGCCAGGTTGGACAGTGCTTGGAACAACCCGGGATAGTGGAAGTTGGCCCTGCCCATGTCAGGGGGTTGTAACTTGATGAGTTTTAAGGTCCATTTCAATTCAAACCATACTATGGTTCATCTGTTTATTCCCTAATTCAGACATTCCCCTTACTCCTGGAAGTAAAAGCTCTGCAGGTGTAAATTCCCACTGCTCCGTCAAAGATAACAGTTCCAAGTTATACTCCTGGACAACTTGGCTTTGGATTTGCAAAGCCTGAGCTATAAGTAAGTGCCTGAGCGTGAGCAAATATTGCAGAGCATGATGAATTTACTCTATGACTCTTTACTTGAGAAACTGCTCGGAGAGAGGAAGGATGGGAGGGAGCGAGTCGGGAAAAAGAAGTATGGGGGGGAAATAGGAAAAAAAAGGCTTCTGCTTTTCATAATGCCTAATCTTTTTCCCCATTGGCATTCACCAGATGTTGCTTTGGATCAGAAGATAAATATTAAAACCTAAGAAGGAACAAAGCAGGCTGTTTACAAGATGGATTTTCTGATGTCTCTCAAACACTTTAAAAAGACATGAGGGAAGGAGGGGGGTAGAGATGCTTTGATAGGCACAAGGAGTGAATTTCACAACCCAGCGGAGCTCTCTAGTGGTCTCAAGGCTAAATTGCTCTGTTGGCATCAACCTAAGAATTAGGAATTTCACAGAATGTGCTGACTTAGAAGGGATCCACAATGGACTCACAAGGATCATTGAGTCCAACCCTGCACAGGACCATTCCCAAGAGTCATACCATGTACCTGAGAGTATTGTCCAAATGCTCCTTAAGCTCTGGAAGCCTTGGTGCTGTGGTCATGTCCCTGGGAAGCCTGTTCCAGTGCCCAACCACCCTCTGGGGGAAGAACCTTTTTCTAATATCCACCCTAAACCTGCCCTGACACAACTTCAGGCCATTCCCTTGGAATTTGATCCTTCAGTCCATCATTTGTCAGGGGCCAATTCTGCAAAAGGTGGAATAACATCTGGGGGATGTTATTCGTGGATGGGCTCACCCAGCTGTTGAAGAGGCAGAGCACTAACCTGGCAAAGAGTCCAACAAAACACCTCTGGGGCAGAGTGGTGTCCCTGTGCTGCCACCGAGGGGGCCTGTCCTCACAGACATAGAGGTAGGACACAGATCCTCTCTGCTGGTGGGGTCCCACTGTCACTTGGATATCACATTCAATGAAGGTGGCTCTGTCTTCTCTGCAGTCAGCAGAAGAAGGTGTCAGGCCACAGAGAGTGGCCAAAGAAGCTGCAAAGACAGGAGAGGGAAGAAATAACCCAAATCAGCCAACATGCCACTGATACTGAGTGTATTTTACTGCTGACTTGTGTCACCGTAGAGGGTGTCCCTACCCACAGCAGGGGGGTTGGAACTGGATGAACTTTAAGCTCCCTTCCAACCCAAATCCTTCCATGATTCTTCGACTCCTGATGTGCACCCAACCTCCCTTTAGGCACTTCCTTTTTGAGGATGAGTAGGACTTCACGCTGCTCTTTGTGCGAGCAAACACTTAACCTACTCTGCATGCTGATCATCAGGATGGTCTTTGGGATCAGATTGCTCTGTCCAGGAGGAGATGACATAAGGGATTAAATATGAGCATGGATGTTTCTTCTGGGGTAGACAGACCATGGCCTACAGACCAGGCATAATGCAGAAATCTTTTACCAAAGCGATGGGACATCCTAATGTCTCTCGCAATTTTGAAATCCAGAAACAGGTTTCATGGAAGCATCGACAGAGCTTGGAGGGCTTCTGGGGAACTGGTGTGGGCTTTGTAGCCTGAGATGTGGTCTGTGGATGTGGTGAAAAGTGTAATGGCAGCAGCTGTTTTTTCTTTGAGATGCATTTAATGGACGAGTGGTGTGAATACCTGGAAGAATTTCTTCATGGAAGGGGTTGTCAAGAATTGGAAGGGGCTGCCCAGGGAGGTGGTGGAGTCCCCATCCCCAGGGGTGTTCAAAGAATGATTGGAAGTGGCACTAAGTGCTCTGGGTTGGTTGACAAAGTGGGGATTGGTCACAGGTTGGACTTAATGACCTTGGAGGTCTTTTCCAACCTAAATGATTCTGTGATTCTGTGAACAGAAATTATGTTTTCTTATTCTAAATCAGACCCCAAAAAATGATAAAAAATATAATAGTATTAGGAAGTCTCACTGAAGTTCAGATTAAGTTGAAATGTTTGGTTCTAGTAATTTTAAAACCCTGCCTTTTGGAGAATTTTCAGTAGTCCTGAACTAACCAAACAGCTGTAATGAACTCCTGAAAAGGTCTGTGGACAGTGCAACAGTCTCTACTGTAGCATCCAAGAGTGTTCCTCAGTCATCAGGAATGTGCAATCAATGGGAATTTATCAAAAAAGGCTTTTTTCTATTTGCTTTTTTAAGTTCCAGTTTGCTCAAAAGGTACCTTATTTGCTGGGAAAGTGTCATTGTCAATGAGTGTCTTGTCTCCTAAGCAATTCCAAAAAACAGGGCTTGAAATTGTAAAAATATGAAAATGCTCTATTTCCTCTGTTAAAATATTAAGCACATTTTGCTAAAAATAATTATTTCACATGGGGCATTTCTGAAGAGTTTATAACTGTTTAATGTTTCAGGTGTTTTTTTAAATATTAAAATATAGCATTTCATGTTCTCTGAACTTCAGAGAGTTCACAATTCTACTGTATTTTTCTTCTCTGGATTTAGAATGAGAAAAAAAAAAAAAAAAAAAAAAGATTAACCTAACCGCATCTTCACAAATTTTCCAATTTGCTTAATCCCTTTCCTTCCCCATTTCCAGTGGCAATTCTCTCATTTAGCATCCATTCAAACACAGCCAAACACATTCCCTGCCTCAAAGACCGACATCTAAACAGGATGAGGAATAGACAGAGAAGCTTAAAGGAATGATGGCACTGTGTCTATATTTTGCTTTTACTGCCCAGAAATTATGTCTAGACCCACCTCAGATGTTCTGTGGCTTCCACAAAAGCCTTGTGCCTTTTTTTGGGCCAGGTTGCCATTCCAAGGACATTTTAAGCAGCACTGTATATCTGTGTTTTGACAAATAAATACCATCCAAGAGGACTAAGTGCTACAAAGAACTTGCCTTTGCAACAACCTGCAGCAGAACCAATTCACTACAGGAAGGTTTTTGTTTTTTCTTTTGTGATTTTGGAAAGAATACGGCAGAATTTTCCCTTACTTTGGGATGAATGTTGAATATTACTGACATGACTATTTTCCTCACTATTTTGCTGCTGTCAAAGAACTTGCCTAGCTCATGTAGGTCAGCAGAAGGTGTTCCCCATACAGCTCTTAGAGTTCAGAAGAAGAACAGCCTGTCACTCTTTGGATACCCTCAAAATGTGGAAATTGGGCATTTCTGATTTGCTCCAGTGCCCTCATCCCAATGTTACTATGCCTGTAGATACATGGGCCTTGTATCCTGCCAACAGCTGAAATAATTTTTAACTCAAACCAGGCAAACAAAGGCATAAATTTATAAAATACAAGTTAAAGAACACGGTTACAAAGGGCTATAAAGACATTAGTGAAACCAAAATCCATGCAAACCCTTTTTAATCTGCACACCCCAAAATCAAACTTAGAATTGCTTTCTCTCTTTCAGGTAGAAGGAGGGAAGAATCTCATCTCCACACCCCATATCTGTCCAGCTGATGGAGACAGCACTCTTAAAGATTATGTCCTTTTCCTATTCCTTCTTTGAAGATCTCCAAGGTCCTCCTATTCCTCTGCTCCCAGAGGACTTAATATCTTTTCTCAGTTAGGAGGAAATCTTGGCCTTTCAGTTCTCCTTCCTCTGACTATGAAACACAAATATCCCTTGGTATTATTGGTGTCATTGTCTCCTGCCACAACACTAGCAAAAAATATAAGCTGAATATTTCAACACACTTTTAGCACGTCCTAAAAGGATATTCTGCCTGTTCTGGGGCACACTTCTTCTCCCTGCTTAATTGGTTAGTGTTCAAACCCCAAAATGAAGCTTCTTTATGCTTTCTATTCCTTATCAAGATAAAACCTGCAATCCCATGGCTGAGATGAAAGCACTCAGCCCTCTACAGCTTCTCTTTTGAGATCAGACACGATGGCAGCCAAATCTCTGCATGCTGGTAAATGGTTAGGGACCAACTGCCCCCAACCCTGGCTTTGAGGGATACTCTGGCTTAATCCAGGATCCTGGGCTGCTCAGCACAAGGTCTTTGTTCTGGGTCACTGTTTAATAACAACTGCTGGACATGTGATGAGGCTCAAACCTACAGGGCAGCCGTGGGTTGATTGAAGAACTGCCCAAGGAGTCCTGGTGCCAAACCACACATCCCCAGTTATCCACCACTCACCAGCAGACTGTGGAGCACAACATTAGCATGTGCTTAGCAGGGAAGACAAGGATTTTTTTTTTTTTAAATAAGTTAATAAAAGGGAGAGGAAAAAAAGAGACTTGTTAAGGTCATTGAGTCCAACCTCTGCCTATGAAGAATTGCTCCCTGGGAGACATTTATTTCACACAGCAGAGTTTCAGAAGTCCCAAGAGGTGGCTTTCAAGCCTCTATTCCACAGCCTGATAGATCTCACTGTCAGAACATTCCTGCCATGTAATCAATATGCTTTATTCCCCCCTCTCTTAACTCATTTCTGGATTTGAAAGATAGAAGGGACCCTTTGGATCCCTTGGTTTGATGCCCACAATAAACATCAGAGGCCCTGACTTCTACTGAGGTCTCAATTGCCACAATGTCTTCTTCATTTCTTCTGTATTTGCTCATCCAAATCACCCCATTTGTCTGGCTATAGTCACCCTGGGTCCTGGGCCATTGCATCTTATTGTTACAACTAAAAAACTCATTCCTCTCTCTCCTCTTTCCCCATTTGAAGAGTTCCACCAACCCATGTCTCTCATCCTTTGCAGCCAGCCTCATTTCTAGCCTCTGATCTAAAACCTCATCCTTAAACGTGCACTTTTACCAATGGAATCTGGTGAATGGTAGGTTCAGGACTTGGTAACAAAGATCCCAAGAGCTGCTACATCAAAGACCTAAAGCCATACCTGTTATCCCCCAAGCATGCTGATGCAACCACGACAATTAGGCTCAACTTTCACCCTGATGGATCTTATCAGTTCGACTCCTTTCAGAGGTGCCTTCCTTATCCTCACCTCAATGTCAAACATAAAATCATAGGTACTGGCTTACTGCAAAATTTATATATGGTGCCTACCCTGTTATCACCTGAGAGGACTGTTCAGTTATTTTCTCACCTGCCTCAAGCTTCCCACCCCTCTCCCCATCTTTTGCAGGGGCACAACTTAGTTCCACAGACGTTAACTGCGTGTTCTGTAAATTTAACCTGAGCTGAACAGAATCCACAGCTGTATTTGCCTTCATCAACTGCGCTGCAGCATGAGCATAAAGAGAAGGGTAGAGCTTTCAGGATCATAGAATCATTTCAGTTGGAAAAGCCCTCTAAGATCAAGTCCAACCATTCCCCCAGCACTGCCAAGCCCGCCACGAAACCATGTCCCCAAGTGCTACATCTAGACAGCTTTTGAATACTTCCAGGGTTGGTGATCCTGTGAATTATCTGTCCTTACCAAACCTTTAAAGACTCATGGATCAGTCTTTTTGTTTTGGTTTTCCTTGTAAGCCATGTGGTTTTGCTAATTTTATTTAATTTTGGTAATTTTTTTAAGCTTTAGGGATAAAACTCATGTTTTAGCTCTGTTTTGAACTTATTTTTCTGCATCTTTCAAAAGATGACAGTTTCCATAAAAGAGTCTAGGTTTGCATTACCATTCCTTGTGCTCTGGATTGAGCACATATCAGCAGGATCATGCCCAGCTCTTGCCAATGATTAAACCAAAACCTCGCTGCCACCCTGCTCAACACCCATTCCTAAGAAAGACCCCGTGGGACAGGCTATGGATGGGTCCTGCTGAGCCCAGCAGTTCCTCATCTCTTATAAAACTGCCTACCTGCAGAGCCTTACCCTCTGGATCTGATCACATGAGCGAGCTACAGGAACCGCTGGGAATTCCCACGTGAACATCTCTAATCTTAAGCAGGCCAGACACAACATAGAAAACAACCCAGTGCTGAAACCCCAGGGCAGGCAGCTGCCACCTGACATCCCACAGTGCCAGAGGGGAGGTGTTTCTGCTTCACAGGGCACCGCAAAAGAAGAAATGCAGCTTAAACTCTTCACTTCACATCACCCAGTTGGGCGATCAGAGCCGGGAAATGTCACACGAGCGTCCAACCTGGGTGAGCCACCGAAGGGGCCCTGGGGCACCACAGACCTATCCCTCCCATTCCTTCATGCTTCGTGGTCCTGCATCCCTGAACTGGCTTTGCCACCTCTCCCGTATGGATGAGGCAGTAAAAGAAAGGTCTGAGCACTGGATATGTGAGTGTCAAGTGGCAAAATTCCTTGGGCAAGCAGCAGCGAGTAAACCATGAGGTGAGACTGGACTAACTGCACTTAACGCATCCACTCTTACCCTAAATGTAGTGGTGTGTGGGTGATTCTTTAAATATTAAGTGTAATACTGTCTGGAAAGCATCTTCCTCTGTATACAGATTCACCTGTGCCAGATGTAAATGCACAAAGGCTGAATAAAGCTGTCTCAGAGAGCACAAATAACAAACCTGACAAACACAGATTTGAGCAGCCTGAAAACAATTTTTTTTTTTTAAGGCAAGAAAAAAAAAAAGAAGATATTTTCTTGTAAATATTTAATTAAGGTTTTTGCAACTCGACTGGTGAGACTGGCAAGGCTACAAAACCCAGGGCAGGGGAGAGAGGGATTGTAACTCTGCCTTTGGTTATTGAGGCAACACATCCTTTGCATTTCCTCTCCATAAACATAGGGAGCGATCAGCATTCCATTGCTGACATCTAGTGTCAGGAATAAGCATCGTGGTCCTGCCTGTGAGATGGTTTTCCCCAGGCTCCCTCTCCCACCAACCACTCAGTGAATTTTGAACACAGTTATTAATGTTTTCACACTTTGGATCAATTTGATTACATTTTATTTTGCTATTCTCCCTGAAATAGCTGGGCTGCCCTGTGTTGTGCTCTGATTAATTTTTTGCAGCACTCCGGCACCATGACTTTTTTCTTTTTAAAATAAGAAGAAGTTTTGTGGGTTGTGCCTGGATCTTGTTTAAAATTAAGAAAATTGAGCCCTTATGACTTCTCGGTGTCTCCTTTTGAGTGGTTGTGGTTGGGTTTTAAAGCCCCAGGGTTTTTTTCCTTACATTTTTGTTAACATTCTTCATGGATAGAGGTGGAACTAGGTGATCTTTAATGTCCCTTACAATCATTCTGTGATTCTATGAAAGGAACTGCTAAAAATTACATGAGTAAATTTAGAATTTTGGAATAAGTGAGGCTGAAGAGAACACCTGGATGCCTTTTGTCCCAACCCTTGCGCAAAAGAATGTTAAATTTCACATTGGACTGGTTTCTCAGCAACTAATTTAGTCCACTTCTGATTATTTTGGAGGATTGAGATTCCACGTGCCTTTGACCAAAACCCTGGACTCTTACCCTGAAGGATCCTCTCATTTGACACCTTTCTGCCATGTCCATAAAGGATAAGAGGTCATGGATCTTTGGTCACTGATGATTTGATCACATCATCACTGGATCTCTGGATGGCCACAGAACAGCAAATACTTCTGTAGACCTCCAGATGTTCTCCAAGCTTCAGAGCTGTGAAGGGGCTGAAGTGTTGCACTTCCAAGGTTTGGAATCACAGATTCACAGAATCATTTAGGTTGGAAAAGACCTCCAAGATCATCGAGTCCAACCTGTGACCGATCCCCAACCAGACCAGAGCACTGAGTGCCATGTCCAGGTGTTTCTTGAACACCTCCAGGGATGGTGACTCCATCAAGAAGTCGAGCACCAAGGCAGATGCTCCATGTTCAGCATTTGGGGAATGGTATATGTCTCACATGAGATTTAAGAGTCCTAAAATCCTGCCTTCTGCAGATTTTAGGAACCTAATTCTGTGCTTCCAGTAGGAAAGGGAGGAAGTGTATCTTGTCCCAGAAAATGCCCATTTTGAAGAGCTTGCTCAAAAACTGAGGCAGGCTTACTTCTCTCTTTGAGAAAGCTGGAGACTATGAATTCATCCCATGCTGTCAGTCTCCAGTTAAGGAGGATGCTCCCATCTTGCTCTTAAGGAATTCAAATCCCCATCTCCAGCTTCCCAAAGCTATGAACTGGCCATGGTAAATCATTTGTTCACCCTTCCAGTCATTCACTCTTTTCCTCCCAGCCCTTTACCCCACTGAGGTTGTCCCACAATGCAGCCAAAACACAAAATGTGTGGGGCCACAGAACTGTAGAATCATTAAAGTTGGAAAAGGCCTTTAAGATCAAGTCCAACCATCAACCCAGCACCATGTTCACCACTAAACCATGTCCTCAAGCATCACATCCACACGTTTTTTGAACACTTGGCTCCCCTCCTTTCTCCATGGCTTCTCTCTGTTCCCCTGGGATGAGACACACTGGTACCCCCCTTTTTGGGTTAAGATGGATTTTTAGGGGATATATTTTTAACACAGTGACAGGTTTTATGCTTTAACTGACCATGTAAGCGTGGGGCAAGGCAGCTCAGCTCAGTCACGGTCGTCTTGCCCAAAGGTTCACAGCTGGTGCCACAGACCGTGACCGAAGTCTTCCCGGGGGAAAACCCACTCCCATGCAGGTAAACTGCTCCTCCGCTCAAGCCACCTTGGAAAAGGCCAAAAAAAGAGGATTTCAGACAGATCCTGACAGGCAGCTGTCAATAAAAGTAATTTTTTTTAATTTGAAATTTTTGCTTTCATGACAAAAAAGCCTGTCACAGCAGTCCCTCACACAACACCCTCCATGACTTACCCCAGTTGTGGCTCACAGCTGTCACCGTCAGCTGAGAGGTGAACGTCAGGTTGGAGGAAGCCCAGCCCCTGGGGATATCCAGGGCCAGCACAGGATATTCACCCACAGGGAGCAGAGGAGCTGAACACTGCAACGTGGAGCCAGCGATGGTGACACGACTGCAAGCAGAGTCTCCAACAAACACGTGCATGGTGTCCACCTCTGTGGCCCGTGACACTGTCATCGTTAGAAGGGGGCCACTTACAACAAGTGAATGGAGAGCTGGGGCAAACTCCTCACTGTAACTTATTGTTCCAAGGTAATAGAAATATTTATCCACTTTTAGACTCAGAGCTCTGGTGCCGTTACCCGGAGGCACCGTGCACTGCAGAGCAGCACAGGTGACACTGAGGATGTGGCAAGGGTGGTGATCTATGAGAACAGAAGTTGTTCTCTGCCCTTTCAGTGCTGAGCCTGCCAAAGTGAGCAGACCTCCCCCGTTGGCGCTGAAGTTTTGTGGGTAGAACCTATCCACCTGAGGCAGGATGAGGAAGACACTTGATGCCTCCCTAAAGCAAGCATTCCCACTTTTCCTGTTGGATACGGAAACGCTGTGGTCCCCTGGGGCAAGGCAGGCTGTCTGGCACTCGATGATGGTCTCGTTCCAGAAAGTTACCTTGCAGACAGTGTGGTTGTTCACATGTACCAGGGGCCTGTTGATTGTCCAGGCCAACCTCTGTCCTTTGATTGTCACATAGGTGAGTGTCCCATTGGTCTTCCAGGTCACCAAATGTACCAGGGGGGTCCACTGCTCATGGAGGTGGAGTGTACAGTCCCCAAGGCACACACTGCTGACCCCATTGACAGTCACTGTGACACTGAGAGCCCGGGATGCCTCATCCAGCCCCTGGGAGTGCAAAGCATGTGACGCTGGAAGGACAACACAACTAATGGCATTGTTGTCAGACTTCTGGATCTCACAGGAATAATTACTCTCCAGGCTGACCTGTACCAAATTCCTCCTGGATTTTAAAGCAGTTCCAGATATAGTGAGCAACATCCCACCGCAGATTGATCCCTTTTCTGGGAATATGGAGGTTATCCGTGGAGTTACTGTAAGGGCCTGCTGCCTTGCTGTCACATGAGCATATCCCAGCTGCCTGTGGATAACCTGGATGGGGAAAGTCCCAGGTTCCAGGCTGTTCAGTGGCAAAGAGCACTGATAAAACATTGCAGACTTGTTGCCACGTTGAAACTCAAGCTGACATTCACTGTGTCCAAGCTTAGCCACAGATCCAGTGATGTTTATCCCCTGGATGCTCAAGAGCAGGCTGCTGTCTGTGGTTTCTGTTTCAACAGACGTAACAAGGGCAGTCAAAGCTCTTTGGTAGGTAAAGGTGGTGGTCCTTTTGGCCAAGAGAGAGTATTGAAGTGATCTGATGATGATGATGACATTTACTCTGACAGAGATGTCTTGTGAATCTTCGTTAGACAAATTAGCGGCTGGTGGGGTCAGGCACCAAATTGTCTCTTCTTCCACGTGTGTAACTGCACAGGTTTGGTTGTACATTGAAACAGAAACCAGGGCAGGATTTTGGCTAAAGCCCACCCCAGAGATTGTGAGCAGTGTTCCACCTAGGAGTAAAGCAAAATAAGGAAGAAGGACATTATATGTAGGAAAGGAATTAATGATTGCCCATGAACAATCACAAAACATGATCTTTAAGGTCCCTCCCAACCCAAAAAATTCTATGATAAAGCTGATAAGCATGTCTGTCTTAGCCAGGCTGAATGAAAGAAGGAATAATGTCCTTTTTTATTTGGATAGGACAGTTAGAGACAATAAGCAACCATACATCAGGATAATCCTACGTGGACAAGAGGCTGAGGTAACAGGTAGCCAGGGACCCTTGTGGCAGTAAATGACAGTAAATAGCCACTATGGGAGAAAGAACTGGAGAAAGCTCCTGTGAAAGGACCCCAGAGAGTAAACAGAGGCTGAACTCTTCATGGAATGGGACTGTCCATACAGGTAGATGAGGAGATGGTTTGGTCCTGCTGCCTACAGGGAAGCAGAACATAAGAATGACTGCTTTCAGACTCAGGCAGAGTTCCAGATTTCATACAATCACAGAATGGTTTGGGTTGGAAGGACCTTAAAGACCATCTTGTTCCAACCCCCTGCCATGGTCAGGGGCACCTCCCACTATCCCAGGTTGCTCCAAGACCCATCCAACCTGGCCTTGGGCACTTGCAGGGATGGGGCAGCCACAGCTTCTCTGGGCAACCTGTGCCAGGGTCTCCCCACCCTCACAGGAAAGAGCCCACCTGAAGCCTCTGTCCCTCTTCCTTTCATTAGTGGTACTCCCAGTTTTTTGCCTTGCTTCAATCTCTTTATCCATTAAGCCCATTTCTTTCTTTTCCCATGATCAGGCTACAGAATGTTGGTTTATGATGGGATTATTTTTGATTTGAGCTCAAATCCTTAATCCAGATGCCCACACAAGTGTTAGAGACAACAAAAGACTAAAGATAAGGGGGGGGAGGACTGTTGCTTTTTGCAGCAATGAGATTCTAATTCAGCTGAAGCCATTCATAAAGCCACAACCAAAAAGTTAATCAGTTCTTATTTAATTTTCAATTTACCCTAAATATGAAAAGAAGGGTACAACTTATATTATTTTTTTTTTTTTAGTATGGCTTAATCTTCAAAATTTACTGGATTTGCTCTCCAAGCTCTATCCACTCTTTCATCTTTCAAGGCTTGAGCACTTCACAAAGTATTGAACTAATCACGTACCACAAAGCCTCTGAATTTTTGTGTCTTTAAATGTGTTGTGAGCCTGGGAGAGCAATCTGTGGAGGACCTGAGGTTGTAGCACCAGAATTTCTCTGTCTTCTATAAAAGCTTTTCTAAAGGCTCATGTAAAATTCACTACAGGGATTCAACTCTCCCCCACCACCAGCCAAATGACAAAATAAATCAACCACCCCAAATCTTTTTAAGATTTAAAGTAAAACTTTTCTTTTTAATTCAGTGATGTTTCACTCTCAAACACACTTAAATTATTTCCAGTGTCTAAAAGCTTGGAACAGGATTAATAAATATTTCACTTTTGATTAAAATTAACATTGAAAAAGGGCTTTTCTTTTTTTTTTTTTTTTTTCTTTTCAACTTAACAAAAACGAACATCCCCTTTGGGATCACTTGAAATTATTGTTTGCTTCAAACCACAATTTTACCCTGCTTCCCACCTAACTTTCACGTGGAAAACCTTGAAAGATGGTGGCGAAATGACTGAAAGAAACAGCACAGAGGAGCCAGGTGTGGGCGTGCTTTGTTTTCCCAACGGGAACATGCAAGGATACATGAGCAAACACTTGGGGAAATCAAATTCAAAGCAGAGGGAGCCCTGAGCCAGCCAACCAGATTGAGGGATGCTCACTACAATCACATGTTTCCAGACTGCTGCTATCTGCCTGTTGATGGCTGCATAATAAAGGGTCACAGATTCAAAACACCCTCATTTAGACTCATGTGAAACGGGATGCACTTTCTGTTCCTGCAGGAAAACTGTGCCCTTGATCCTTTTAACCTCCATAAGTGGCTGCAGATGTATCAACACTGTTTACCCAGAAAGGAGCCACAACACGGCTCCACGCTGAAGATCTCGGAGAGGTACTGGATTAACAGCTCAGTCCTGCAAAACACAAGCAACACAGAAAGGATTTGGGGGTGGTTTTTACATTTTTCTCTCCTGCTGCAGTGCCATTCTTTCTAACAGCTCTTTCTAGATTGGAAAGTCACTCACCTATCACATCCTCTTGGTTTAATGCCACAAGTGACAAGACCACCCCACACTCCAAATTTTTCCATAGAATCATAGAATGGCTTGGGTTGGAAGGGACCTTGAGAATCATCTCATTTCAACCCTCCTGCCATGGGCAAGGACACATTTGAGCTACATCTGTCACACACACTCTCTTAGTTGGCAACCTGTGGGTTAAATTTAGCCCATGAGGTGCAAGTGAATTGCCCATCAAAAGAAAAACCCATCAGGAATGAGGGTTTTTTTGGCAAACAGATCCCACTGTAGCTACACCCCCAGAAGGAGATGCAAGTGCATTGAAGAGACATCCCAACTGCCTTCTCTCCTCACATCCTCCCACCACACAGTGGAGCAACTGAAACTAGAGAAAGCCCAGATATGAGCTCCTGAAGCCACTCAGATAAAGGTGTAGCTCTCTTTCTGTCTCATCTACATCGATTTTTCCTCCTCACCACTCTCCTTTCAAAAACACCCCCTTCACTAAAAAGATCCATTAGAGATGGAGACCTTCCCAATCCTGCAATCTAGCCCACCAGAGATCAGACTTGTCTCCTGGGATGACCCATCTCTCTCCACTCTATCCCCAGAGAAGAAGTGAGGGTGCTGCTAAGAGACTCCAGTACCAAGTGGGATGAATCCCTGTGTGTCATCACATCAACCACAAATTTTCTCTTGAAGTTCAGTAATGCTCCGAGCAGCTTAGGTTGGTTTGGAAACAACAAAACCAGTTCATTTCTCCCCAATATCATTGTTTCAGGATCATTCCTGGCAGCTGCCATGGATGAGGATTAAAACTGTGCTACTTATGAGTGCTTTCTTGCATCCCCATTTCAGGTTGGTTTTCCCCCCACATTTTAATTCATTTATATTGCATTTATCTAGGCATGAACTTGAAGTGTCACCTTAAAAGATGGAAATAGCATCATTTAAAAATTCTCCAAACAAAGCGTTTTTTTATTGTTCAAACTAGCTTTTGTTTTTCTGATAAAAAGTGTTTCTTTTCTTCTGCTGTTTTCCTACAGCAGGATTTATCTGCATTTGACCTGAATCCATGAATACCTTTGATTGCCTGAATATGCATTTTTCATCAAATCAACTGTTTTTTTCTAAAATGTTTCTCTCCTGCCTCCTACTGATCCAAGGGGAGTTAATTGAGTAGCATTAGCAGTTTGCTGACTTGGGTTCCACAGATCAATAAATGCCTTGATAATTATTCATAATTTTATACCACACTGCAGAATTCACAGTTAGGTGTTTGTGGAAAAACTCTTTCCTTCCTTTTCAGATTAACCCTAAAACACCAAATGGGATGGAGAATGAAGTTTATAAGGAAAATGCTCACCTGTTTGAAGCAATAGTGATACCATTGATGGTGACAGAAATATTGTGCCACCCTGCAGCCAAGGCTGGAAGTGTCACATGAACACCATGGTCTGTCTGCTCCTGGATCTGTGGCCACGAGTCTCCAATTTGGACCTTGACATCCGAACCTCGGTAGGTGGCAAATTGAGATATCCCAATCTGAAGCTCCTCCCCTCCTGCAGAGGAAAGAATGGATGAAACTATTTCAGTTTTTCTGGCAGTGGTTATTTTGGCACATGTGACCACTGCCTGAGGAAGAGCAAAGAGTCCCATCATGCCAGGACAGGTCCAGTCATGTCCATCAGCCCAAGACCCAAAAAGTTTAAGACTGTGATAGTTCTGTATTCTACTCAGTTCCTCATGGATAAGGTTACCAGGTGTCAGAGTTGTCTTGAGATTTCAGCCCAGTAATCTTGGCTATGACCCTCTACAGCCACTCTCATCTTCCATACTCAGGATGTATCTATGGCCCCATATCATAAATCTCTCCCTATAAATATCTGAACTTCATAAAAGCCAAATCCTGTCTTTTTAAGACTCATATAAATGGCAACTGAAGAGTTCTGTTTTTTTTTCCCAAATCCTTGGTGAGTGATCCGGATCACATTTTTAGGCCCTGTGGAGATGGTCTAAGTTTAACAGGAGCCTCCCACAGTAAAATGAAAATTTCTTTGGGTACCTAGAATCAGATGGTCACATATGTGCCTGTTGTGGTTTAACCCCAGCCTCTCATATTTGTTCACTCCCTCCCCCAGAGTGGGATGGAGGAGAGAACTGGAAGAGTAGAAGGGAGAATGTTCGTGAGTAAAGACAGTTTTATAGGAGAAGCAAAAGCCATGTGTGCAAAGCAAAACAAGGAATTAATTCACCACCCACTTCCCATGGGCAGGCAGGTGTTGTGCCATCCACAGGAAAGCAGGAACCCATCACTCATAACCATTACTTGTGACATCAAACACAACCACCCTGAACATCTCCATCTTCCTTCTTCTTTCCCCAGGTGTTATTGCTGAGCATGATGTCATATGGTCTGGAATATTCCTTAGGTGAGCTGGGGAGAGGTGTCCTGTCTGTCTTCCCTTCCCAACTCCTTATGCACCCCCAGCTCACTCATTGGTGGGATGGGATGTGGAGCAGAAAAGGCCAAGACTTTGTATTAAGCCCTGATCAGCAATAAAGAAACATCCCTGTGTAACCAACACCATTTTCAGCACAAATCCAAACTCATATTCCCATACCAGCTACTATGAAGAAAAAAAAAAACAGCTCAGCTTCAAAGCACCCTGTTCTCAGGCATGGCTCTCTCTTACAGTTAAACCCTGTTTTGAGCCAAACAATACTGAGATGAAAGGGGATACTTTACTTATCTGTGCACAGTGCAGTTATAGAAAAGAACAGGGGCAGTGGAGAAGGGAATTTCATAACCTAAATTCCTCCTGAAATAGGTTTAAAAAATTTGGGTGGTATCCATCAGTCCCAACAGAGCCATTTTCACTGATAGCTGTATCTGTGGTCAGTGAAGAGAAACAGAACCTTTATGGCATGATTCACTTTATTGTAAATAAGACACACAAAAGAGCTGTGGTGAATCCCATCAAAGAACCACAGTTTCTCTTCACTGACTATGCAAGACATCTAAACAATAAGCAAAAAGATGTGTTTAGGAGGTGAATCTCACCTTCCTATCTCCCCAAAGGGGTAAAGGAGGGAGGACAGAGCTTCCATGAAGCAGGAGAGCCTGTACAAAGCTCCCTTCCTCTACCTGCTCTTCTAAGGAGGTTTTGAAGCCAGTACTTTCCAGTTTTGCTTGTACAAAGTGTCAAATAAAGTTTGAAAGCAAAGTTGAAGATGTTAATATGTTAATAGCATGAACTCTTTGGACTCTTGGTCAATTGTCAACTTAATCCCAGATGCCTGGAAGGCATTGGTGTAATTTATTTATTCTTTTTATTATAAGGGAGGAAAATTATACTAAAAGACAAAGCCGTGGAGGTTCTGAATAGGAGATTGAACTCAGCCCCAGCACCGCTCATGAGACTCTGAAACATTAAGGAATTCCTTGCATCTGGAATGCCAGCAGCGAGAAAAACCTCCCCTTGGTGCCGTGGCATCGGAATAATATTCAAGTGATAAAGGACATTTTCTCTTATTTATGCATTCTGGAGTAATAGAAAATGACAAGGGCATTTGGGGAAAGGAACAGAAATACAGAGTGCACAAGAAGTGCATTTTGGCACTGACAGTCACCCAACTCCGTAATTCCCCACCAAGTCCAATCAAACTTAGGAGCTGGTGGGGGCTTTAAGGTGTGCACAGGAGAGGTTGCACAAAGAGAAGATAAAAACCCAGATTATTATATCCTTGGAGGAATGGGAGTGGGAAAAAGGAATATTTCTGTCTTTCTCCCAGATTCCTTCCTCTTTCTCTCAGATACAGAGAAACTTGCATCTGGATGCCATACAGAAATGCACTAAACCTTCTTCCTAGAAGACTTGTCTGTAGGTGGACATCATTTGGCATTAATGCTTTCTATTCCCAACACCCAGACAATTTTTTTTTTGGAGGGGGGGAAGAGAGGGAGGGAAATGAGCAAAAAAAAATTCAACCCCAAATAGAAACTTTCAAAAGACAAGAATGATCAACATTCTATGATTCTCTTTGGGATTTTGTCCCCACAAAGTCCATGAAGACTATGCTTATATTCTAAAGTAACAGTTCACAAGGTCAAACTGGAAGGAACAGTTTGGCTTGGAAATGGGGACTAGGAAGACAAACATTGCCTCTCTTCTGCTTTCAGCAGCCTAAAATACATGTGATTCTCTTTATGGTCAACCCTTTGGGATCCTGGATATGGACACTCTGTAGAGCTCATTTATCTTGTCATGGCTTAGCCTGTTACCAAGGATGAGTGGGTGGGAAAATTTCAGAGCAGAGTTAGAGAAATATGATACAAAAGGAGCACTGTACCACATCTAACATACTGTGGACATCATCCGTACTGACCTGGGACAAGCAAGTCATTCCCTCATGTATGTTAGAATAAAACCAATAAAGAAACACCAGGATTGTCAAGGACTAGCAGGAATCATAAGGAATAAAATTTAAAAGAAAAAACAAACAAACAAACAAAACCCCCCATGTCAGACCAAACTTCATAGACCTACATTCTCTCTGCCCCCATCAACAATCAGCAAACTGCCCCCACCACCATCAACAATAACAACCCTTCTCCACATGGTTCCCAGTATTTGTCTTCAGCCTTTTCACCTGCTATGCCACTTCTGTTCCTGCTCAGGGATACAACAGCAGGGTTTAAGGAAGGATCATATCGGAACAAGTTGGTTACTGTTGTTGACTGGTACCCAGAAATTAATGTCACATGGACAGTAGCATCTTCTGTCCCCTAGAAAGAGAAATGAAGAAAACGTCAGGTATAAGAATGTACTAATTAAAAAAAGAAAAAATAATTACTATTTTCCTGCATCTCCCATAATTAACAACTCAGGCACGTGGCACACATGAAACTTATATATACCCAGACTCCAATTAAATGTGTACATTTATGCTGACTTTAAGGGAACATCTATGGAGAGTTAGAAACCTTAAAACAATCCCAGACCATGCAGATTTGGATTTGCTGTACCCATACTAGTAAATTAAACTAGTAAATAAAACCCTGGACTGTGCAGTTTTTAATTTGCAATATCCTTACTAAATTAAGGATTTGTTTGCTGTTTCGTTGGTTTTCATAAATCACCTATTAATCTACTTTTAATTAAACTGGTCTGTTCTGTAAAAGGAGTGCACAGTAAATTGTCCCACAGTCAAGACTTGGCTTATGGGCTACAGTTTGCCCTTTCCCTAGTGTAGCTCAGGCCAGGAAGACATAGAAAGGCTGGTAGGTTGTTGATTGTTCCCCAAAATATGTGGTTTCTTACCCGAGAAGGAACTTTACATTCAATTCTGGTTGAATTTCTGCTATCCTCCAAAATTGGGCAAGGCTGAGATCCAAACAACACCACCTTTACCCCTTCCAGGTTGGTCCCCCTGAGAGCCACTCTCAGTCCTCCTAAAAAGCACAATTATTTCATTACATTCAATACACAGAATATTTTTGTATGCAAAGGATTCTTTGTTTATAGATTAATACTAAAGCACAGTCTCTCAGTTGATCTGATGATGATCTGCTCCACCTTGCTGTGCCTGATTTCCTCTCTTTCACCAGAGATCCTTCTTGCCTATTATTTGGATTCTTCTCCTTGATACAGGAGGGGGCTGGGTTTGTTTCTTGGGTTATTTTTTAATGACATACTTATTTAAACCAGCAGGCTCTGGCCTGTGATCTCTCTCTTAGACAGATCCCCAGCCCAAGAATGAAACAGGGAAGGAAGGAAGAAGCACTAAGAATGGAAAATGAGCTTAACACAGCAGGTGCTTTCACAGTTCAAACAGCTGCCAGGGACCCTGCTGTCCAAAAAGCCTGTGGCTTGTGTCTAGGAAACTTAGGTTAGAAAGGGGACTTGGCAGGGCTTGAGACTTAGAGCCGTGAGGAAAGTCACGGAGGGCCTTGATTCCGTGAAGTACTAAAGCAAAGCCGGCTCTCCCTCGTGCCAGAGCTGAGCCTCGTCCATCACATGCAGGATCATGCCCCACACAAGTCAGACTTGTGCTTGATCTTTCTTCAACATCCTATTTCAGTGTAAACAGTAGAGGGGCCTCCTTTGCTTTTCCAAGCGATCAGAAGATTTGGGGATGTTTCAGAGAGAAGCAGGAAAAGGGAGCAGGAACAGACATTAATGAAAATTCTAACATGGGCTTTGTTCTTTGACCTGGTTCAGAGATAAATTTAAAAATAAAAGGAATTTTGCCTGAAACTTACAGCTGTTTGCTCTAGTTCTCAGCACTGGAGAGCCACAGGACTGTGGCTGGACAGATTGCTCAGACAGGAACTTTATTAATGCAGTGCTTATTTGTATTTATTACCCTAACTACGTTACAAACCGAGCTTTTATGATTCTTTTTACACCTGATGTAAGCAGTTTTCTACGCTAAAATAATCATGTACTGATGGCAAAGTCCCTTGTACACTTTCCCCAAAGTATCTTTTCCTTTTCATTTTTTAAACCACCAGAGAATTATAGAAATTTAATCTTCTGGATTTCCTCTGGCTGGCAGCAAAACCAGGCAAACAACAGCAATCGGATACATGGACAGTGAGCTCCTGCTATGCACTGGAACATGGGAGTATCTTTAGAAAGGCATTCCATGCTTTTAGAGTTAGGTCATGGGGATCTCCCAGCATGGCACCACTGACACCAGGGATATTTTGACAAGAGGGAGCTGATGCAGCAAAGTACAAGCTGCTTCTTGCCTTCCCTTTCTGTAACATTAAATTTGCAGAGTCAGAAAGAGCAAGAAGTGAAAACTGAAGCCACTTGTCTAATGAGAGACTTGTCAGATAAGGAGGTTCAGATTTAGAGTGCAAAATCCATGTGTATTGTGTAAAGACTGATACTCTTATGTTTTGATCTCTACATTATATCCATACGCAGTGAAATACTGCCTGTGTGCACTTTATGATGAGATTGAAGAGGTATTTTAAATGGAAGAAATTAAAAACACAGATGGAAGCTGTAATTCTTTCCAATTATAAACATTCCAGGCACATGTAATGTAAGATAACATTATACTTGCTTTCTTTTTAATGAGTGACAGATCACTGTAATTGGGAGAAGAACTGGATTACCAGCAAAGCAAATGAGAAGCAAGGCCCAAGCACTAAAATTTGCCATTTCTGGAATTATTTTAGAGTTTTTTTGAGATGTTTGACTTCTGTGGGCTTGGGTTTTCTATGAATCAAAAGTGAGTCTTAACCTAAATGACCCTCTCATTAGGGAAAAAAATGTAATAAGAGGGTTACAACAGCTTCCTTCCCATGCACCCCAAAAAAAACAAAGAAAAGAAAGAGGTGGACACAACTTCTAGCTTAGGAACACTACCTTATTACAATTCCATCCCATGGCTCATCCATGGAGAGGTTTACAGACCATCATTCCCTTTCTCTGCCTGCTCCAAGGTGGCCAAGTATGATTCAAGTTCTCCAAGCCATGTGGCTTCCTGCTGCACCTAGGCCAGTATTCCTGCTCTGAGGGATGTTTGTTGCCATGATCTTAAAACATCACAAGTGTGAAATGCCGAGATTTCCAGAAAAAAAAAAAAAATCTGGGTAATAACCTTTACTATCAGAGTAGATGTTGTTTGTAGATACATTCCTTAATTCTTGAAAAGAAGTGATAAGCTGAGATTGTCCTTATTGCCACAGCCCAGGTGTGTCAAGAGTGTTTTCCACACTTCTCATTGGGCTGAGGAGACATTTCCCTCTCCCAAAAAAAGGGAAAGGTTGGTTATTTGCAGTATTTGTTTTGGCTTAGCTACAGTTGTCTGGGCACCTTGCTTGAACTTCCATTTGTGTCACATACAGGGCACATGAGAGATTCATATGGTCCTTTGCCTTCAGAGTCCTGTGGAAAATATTTCCACCTCTTTTCTTCAGGTATGGAATATATCACCCTTTATTTCCCTTTCTGTTTCAAGGAGACAAAAGGTAATGGGAATGGAAGCAGACTCAGTTTTGCTCGAGCTTCTCTTAAGTTTCTCAGTTTTGTATCTAAATACAGATGTGTTTTCCATTTTATTACTCGGTGTATGAGTTCACTCCAATGGGACTGGGACAAACCAAAGTTCAACCATTTCACAGTTGTAGAATCATGGGATCATTTAGGTTGGGAAAGACCTCTTAACATCAAATCCAACTGTTAACTCACCACTGCCAAGCTCACCACTTAACCATGTCCCCAAGTGTCACATCTACCTGTCTTCCAAATCCCTCCAGGAATGGTGATTCCATCACTGCCCTGGGCAGGCTGTTAAAATGATTGACAATCCTTACAGTAAAGAAATTTTTCCTAATATATGGTCTAATTAGGCCAGATTAATTCAAATACTACACAGCTACATGTCAAATGGATGTGGAAGGATGAATACGAAACGCTAACACCCACATGATTTGCTGGAATGAATATGTGTGCACTTGAAATTACAATTCCCAAACAAAACTAGCTGGGAAACTGGTTGCCTGCACAAAGAACAAAGGGAAGTCTTCCACTCTTTAAGTAACTTTCCCCACACAGTGTGTAGAGCCATAATGTCTTTTCATCACAGAATCACAGAATATGATGACTTGGTTGGAACCCACAAGGTTCATCGAGTCCAACCCTTAGCCCTGCACAGGACCATCCCCAAGAGTCACATCATGTGCCTGAGAGTATCATCCAAATGCTTCTTGAGCTCTGGCAGCCTTGGTGAAGACCTTGGCAGTGAAAGTACAGAAGAACCAAACAGGTCATGGAAAGGAAGGAGCAGAAAGCAGACGGTCCCTTAGAGCTGATGTGGTGTTCAAACCTACCGATCTCTGAAGTCGCAGGAGGTTCGATAGCAACCAGCTTTGGCTCCACCCTCAGGAAGATTCCTTCTCCTGTGCTGCCATTGAGTGCAAATCCATAAGGCCTCACCAGTAGTGTCAGCTGGTAGATTCCCACTGGCAGCCTCTCCACCTGGCAAACCACTTTGGTTTGATTCAACATTGTGACGTGGCAGGTCGTGCTGTTCACCTCCACTTGCAGTGCTGGTTTCTCCTCAGTGAAGCCATGTCCCCTAATAACCACTGTGGCCAGGGGCCCATCATCTGAAGGGACACAATCAACAAGATGACGCATGAATTTTGGTGTAGTAATGCCCTGGATTTGCTTTCAACCAACAGTTAAAATTTTCACCAGCTTCATCAGGACATCCTGAAAACTGCACCACTGGTGGTGTCTCATTGCCCACATAACACCAATTTCTGCCTGTCTCTGTCCACCTACTACATTTTTCCTTAAATTTTTGCTAAAAATTACTTAAGAGCCACTTTTGCTTTAAGCACCAAACTGCCACTGTTTCTATCTCCTTTATGTCTCTATCATAGAACCACAGAATAATTAAGATTGTAAAAGACCTCTCAGATCATTGAGTCTGACTGTTAGTCCAGCACCTCTTGTGTTCACCATTAAACCATGTCTCCAAATGCCACATCCACATGCCTTTTGCCATCTTTCCAAGGAGGATGCCTCCATTACTCCCCTGGGCGGGCTGTTCCAGTGCTTGATGACCCCTTCAATGAAGACATTTTTCTTGATACTCAATCTAAACCTCTTCTAATGAAACTTGATACCATCTCTTCTTACGCTGTTGCTTATTAACTGGAAGAAGAGATCGATCCACACCTGGCTTCAACCTCCTGTCAGGGAGCTGTAGAGAGCCATAGGTCTCCCCTGAGTCTCCTTTCCTCCAAGCTGAACACCCACAGACCCCTGACCTGCTCCTCATCAGACTTGGGCTCCAGACCCTTCCCCAGCTCCATTGCCCTACTCTGAACACACCTAACATGTCCGGAAATGGAGCTGATCAGAAGTGACCCATTAAAAATGCAGTTTCCATAAAAACAGAAATTTAAAATAAATAAAAAAATCCACACACACATGAAACCATCATCTGTTTTCACAGAACAATGGGGTTTTTGCCATTTTGTTCAGACACAAAGCCCTGTTACCTGGTAAATACTCCACATCACTGACTGTCGGTGTCAATTCCTGGCTGAACAGGAAAGAGCACGAGCCAGAACAGTTTGAAAGGACATCATTCACCACTACCACCACCTGAAGACAGAGAAGAGAGTTACCTTAGAGCTGGGAAGGAGATAGAGGTGTTTTCTAGAGCCACAACTACCTGATAGATGCTGGTAACCACACTGAGCGACCGAGAGCATTCAACCAAGTACGGTCAGACAGCTGCAGCCTCATTACAAATTTAATTGCAAAGCTTATTAGGGCTCATCCAGGGCCAAGCAAATCACAGCTTTGGACACTGCATGATCAGCCTTCCGTGGTGTCTGCAGGATTTTATCTCCCACGTTGCTGGGACCTCACAACTCCTCTTCTTCTAGTCATCTATTGAAGACCCAGCTTGCCTTTCCCCAGTTCTTCCCACTTTGCCTGAGGAACAAGTTTATTATGTTTAAAGCACCCTGTAAGACTAATTAAAATGAATCCCACAATGTGTTTTCTCAGCATGCAGCCCTCAATTTTATTTTTTGCCCCTGAAGGAAGAAAGCTGGGCTGTGACCTTGATTATCTAAAAGAGATATCAAGAGATATCTCTGCTGAGACCTTGATATCCCAGAAGAGTCAACTGGTAAAGTATAGGGCATAGGAGAGCCCCTCTTTATCTCTGTCCAGGTACTAAGGATGTGGCAGGAGAGTACACCAATGCCTACAAAAAGCAAAAGCAGACTGTCTCAAAGAAATGCAAGGAGCACAGAGTTGCAAAGCACTCTGCTTGAGCAGGGACACGTTTAGAGGGACACTTTTATGGTTGTGCTGGCAGCAATATAGAATAAAGTTTCAAAAATTACAAGGATATCTGTTTGCTGCTGCTGGTCTTGTTTCACTGCTATTTGAGGGTGTCTGCAGAACAGATGGAAAAGATATCCTAGGTGTCTGAGTCACTGGACAAAGAGAGATCCTCACGTCTGGGAAACAGAATCACCAGAAAAGCACAATGATCTGGCCTGAAATGCTGCACTTTGGGCTTCAAGCACATCCAGCATCACCCTGTTATCACTAGAGTGGCTGTCAGCCTTTGCTGGAAGCAGAGCCAGCAATACCCACTGCTCTGCAATATTTGAGAGCAGAGCTGGGAACACATTTGTCCATCCAGCAGGCCAGAATGGTTACTCATTCAGCCAGGAAGCCCTCCTTACTCTCTTCTCACACTTGAAGAACTGAGATCCACAGAGGCTGAGGGACTTGCCTAGCTCACAGATGGGTACCACAGCCACCAGCTCATTTGTTTTGCCCATCATTGTAACAGCATAAATGCTACAGATGAACAGTGGCATTCCCAGTTTGGTGGGCAGCACCATAGGACCCATCAAGGGAGGGAGTCCAGAGATTGTCCTGCCTTGGTCACTGCCTCAAAATAAACAAATTGTCTTCCATCACCCTCCATCACCATTCTCCCCACCTGCAATTGCTCCTGGAGGAAAGTCCTGCTCCCCATCCCAGGCAGCAGAATATGAGGAGTTTATGGCACAGAACATCATATTTCTGAAAGGATTTAGAGGCAGAACAAGGTACCCAAATGCCTGTGAGACTCCTGGATCTACACAACCAAGGTGAATCAGTAGAAAGTGTGACAGCACATCAACTCACCTGTGTTTTGTTATTGGGGGTAGCAAGCATGTCTCCAAATATGGGTCCAATAAACACACCCCCATCATAAACCACACGAGTAGAAACAGCTGCCTTCAGACCAGTGAGGTTTTTAGCAGAGACCTGGCAAAAAAACCAAGGAATTTAGGTTTCTCGTCCTTTTCTGTCTTGTAATTTTCAGTTAAAACAGAATCTTTACAAGGTGACAAATAACTCATGGAAACTTCTTCTCAAGCTCTGTCTATGAATCAGATCTCCAGGTCTAAATCTTCATTACTAAAGACTTCACTTCTCTCTGTCCCCACCTTCACCTTGCAGACCAAGAGACTGCAAATGGAGGAGCCAGATTTGCAAATAAACTTCTAATACTTAATAATACCATTTGGAATTAGGCATGCAAAGAGCTTCTCAATGATGTGCTTTGAGTGAAACAAAGACCTGTGCTACAGCTGAATATGTAACTCAAACCCTTTTCACCCTCTAGGCCAATGTCTTGAGAACAGGAACTTCTTGATTTGCTGAAAAAAATAATTTGACACTATTATAAACTGAATATATAAAGAAATAGTTTTTTCTTTTGGGGGAGGAAGCAGCTCAGTCTGAGTCCTTATTCAAAAAACCTCTTCTACCTGAAGCAAAACTAACATGACAAATCTTGGGATGGGAGAATGTAAACTGAACCTTCATCTGAGACTTATGAGGACCAGATATGAGTCCATGTAGGATAGTTCTCAGAAAAAGACCTCGGCCAATAAATGATGCCACAAATCTGTGATGAGCTCTGGTTACCGTACTGAAACATTAATGTTTTGGTAACAGATTTCATTTCAGTATAGCAGACTCTTTATCATGCAGAACTGCAAAATAAAACCTGGAAATTACACTCTATCCCCCTTGTTTCGAAGCATAGAGTCTGAAAATGCATTTTCTTTCCCTGCAACTGTTTTTTTTAATCATCTAATCAGGAATTTGCTCTTCCAAATAGGGAGATTGCCTAAGTTCTCACAGGTGTCTTCATAAAAAGAACCACTGGGAGAATGAATCATCCAAGGCCAAAGAACATTGAATAGGGTTCAAAGTGGAGGTTAGTGAAAGAAATTACTGTACACTGAGAACATTGGGCAAGTCCCCAGTTGTCTTTTTCCAGGTCAGAGTCCAGACTTTTTCATAGCACGAGTTCAAGTCCTTGGTCACGATGAAGTCACTGGTGTTGAAGTAGGGAGCAGTAGAGTTGTCTACGTTGTCCTGCAAAAGCTTGCGGAGATGGTGGGAGGTGATGTGCACTGAAACACCTGCAAGGGACATCAGAAAGCAGAAATATCATCATCCCTGCGGGAGCACACCTGCCAGCTCCCAGAAAGAAAGGTGTTTAATTTTTAATGCAAGGCTGTTGTGGTTCAAACCTTTGAAACTGCCAAAAAGCAGCAGAAACTTATTGGACCCTAAAAGCCAAAAGATGATAGAATTAGAGAACTGAAGCATAGGTTTGGGTTGGAAGGGACCTTGAAGGTCTTCTGGTCCAACCTCCCTGCAATGAACCCTCAACCAGGTTGCTCAAAGCCCCATCCAACCTGGCCCTGAATGTTTCCAGGGATGAGGCATCTGTCACCTCTCTGGGAACCTGTGCCAGTGCCTCACCACTCTCATCATAAAAAATTTCTTTCCTATATCTAGTCTGAAGATCTGGAAAACCATAGAAGCCTCTCCAGTTGGGGGCATCAGAAATTTTAGTAATTTTAGATAATATGGACACATGAAGTTTCAGCGTGCAAGTAATTTTCCTTCAAAACAGAAAGGTCAGAAACTTTCTATATGAAATGGGTGTGGAGAGAGTCAGCCTGTCAACTGCACATGTAGAGTCCAATCCTAAATAAACTCAAATGATATTTTATCTCTTTTGACAGAGGCATTCAGAGCTACAGATACAATAAATCTCTCTAAACCAATTTGTGAGAAAGAGGGGAAAAGCACAAGACCTGGAAACAGAGCGAGAGGCATGGAGTACATTTTAAAAACATTACGTTCAAAGCAGGGCACTGCTGAGACAGTCTTTAGTTAAGACAGGAACTTCTTAACTAAAAACATGGAGGAAAAAGTTATTTCATAAATATTCTAAGGCTGCATTTTCCTCTTTTGTTATTTGACTTCATAACTAAGTCACCAGTTCCTCAGTCAAGGACTTTATCATTGGCCTTGCTCAATCTGCTCCCTTTCATTTTAAGCCTCTGATTGTTTAAACCAAACTCAAGGAAACCTGGCATATCTAAAGGGCGACCAATCCAGGTCAAGCACAAAACTTGTACAAAAACTTTTGTGTCACCTGCAGACCAATTACTGATCCTGAAAATCCTGGAAAACAAGGAATTTCCTGGTAACCTGCTCAGCTCTTGTCACACGTGACCACCAGAAGTACACATGCTGGAGAAATACCAGCATAATGAAACCTTGGGGTGCAAATTTTGGGATGTGATCCAAAGTTCTTCAAGATTAAGGCAGATATTTCATATTGTCTGTAAGCATTTTGGAAGAAACTCATATAGGAATACTATCCTGTCTATAATCCTAAACTTCTCTCTTGAAGGACATCAGATGCAAAGATCTGGCAAATTCCATGAGGAGTTTAACCTGCCAGTCTGTACCCTGAGCATGTCCAAGGTTCCATATTGTCTTTTCCTAGAATCACAGAGTGGTTTGGGTTGGAAGGGACCTTAAAGATCATCTTGTTCCAACCTCACTGAGGGACACCTTCCGCTATCCCAGATTGCTCCAATTCCCACACAACCTGGCCTTGAACACTTCCAGGGTTGGGGCAACCACAGCTTCTCTGGCTGCTACTTCTTCACTTGGCTCCCTGCTAAGGAAATCCAGATGGACTTGCATCTCCTCTTACCTGGTATCACTGTATTGGCCAAGTGGATGTGGAAGGTCCCTCCAAGGGGTGGGGATGACTTCTGCAGTCTCTGGATGGTGAGGCTGACTCTCACATCCTCGGTGGAGACAGAGAGGTGTCCGTACTCCTTAGAGCCCTCCCCAAGCATTGCACCTCTGTGGGACAGAGAGAGTTCACATGAAGGCATCAGCAGCACATGAAGGCATTAGCAGCTGAGAGTCCCACTCCTGTCACCCCCACATCACCCCATAGCTGAGGGGCACCTATGGGAGTGACACTCCTGAAGGGTCTAAGGGGAACGTGTCCAGAGCTCAAACAAAATTGGATATTCCCAACTTATACCTACATTATGCAGCCAATGCACACGACAGAAAATTGTGGAGAGTGACTTTTTAAAATTATGACAGAAGAAATTTATACACCATCAAGCGCAAGCAAGTCCTACCCCAGTGGTGTTTCTAAAGGACCAGCTCAGTGCAGCCAGGGCAGCATCTACAAAAATCAAAGCTTTCCTACTTTACCCTGCAATGCCCTTGAGTCCATTAAAATCTTAACTCCCCTGAATTACAGGGATATTTGATATTGTAGAATCATAGAATCATTAAGGTTGGAAAATATCCCCAAGATCATCTAGGCCAATTGTTAACCCAGCATTTCCAGGCCCACTGCTTAATCATGTCCCCAAACATCACATCTGTATTAGAGTAATCCAAGTTTACCCAAAGTCCAGTTCCTAAAACTGCAAATAGTTTTTCCTTCACCACGAAATTTCTCCTTTTTCAAAGGAGAAGGAGCCCCTCTGTGGTACAACAATGCCACCATGTGGCTCAGTGTCTGGATAACAACTGGCCTCTGCAGAGCAAATTTTGAGATTACAATCACTGAGCATTTTGTAGAGTTGGTACCTCAGATTTTAGCCAATATTCCTGTTCCACTAGGAATAGGAGTTGCATTAGAATAAATCACAGCCCATGTTCAGCAAAGAGAAAGACACAGGTTTGTTTTGAAAGACAAAGACAGTGCTCAGCCCACCTATTTTTAAAGCTTGTGCTGATTCCAGTTCTCAGTATTCCTGGCTTCAGCATTCTCTGCTTTTCTGCTTTGTCTGTTATCTTCCCCAGTGAGATGGAAAATCCCACTAGTGCCAAGCACCTTTTTTTTTTCCTGGTGAGAGGTAATGTGGCAAATCCACCCCTTAATCCTCTTTTTATAAGCTGAACGTGTTGAGCTTCTTAAATTTTTCTCTCCCTTTTCTGAGCTCCATAATGATGTTCATGGCATTTTTTCTCCCAAGTTTTTCAAAATCCATTTTTAAAATGTGGGCATCAGTGTTGTATGCAGCATTCCAATGTGAGTCTTCTTAAATATTCCACACAGGAGTAAAAATTTCCCCCCTTTCTGTTAGTTATACCTCTGGCTGCACAAATCAAGTATCACAGACATCCCCCTGTATTCTCACCCTTGCCTTTATTGTTGTTGATTAATTTCAAAATACTACAATTTGACACAGGCAATCAAATGTGATTTTAAAGGAGAGACTTTCCCATATCAAATCCTTCTATGATGTGCTACCTAAATTGACTTCTACAAAACAGCTGGGCCTGAACTGGGTTTAACTGTTACACCAAAAGACTTTTACACCAAAAAGCTGGATTGCATCGGTTTTCCTTTGTGCTGACTCTGCCTATATCTCTAAAATTCAACAGGTGAATTCACCAAAGCCCTGGATTTCATCAGGAAATGCAAGAACTTGGCTGCTCTAGGAGCCATACCTGTTTTCAGAACTTAGCCACCTCTTAAAGAAAAATCCAGCTGTCTTTGGAGCACTTACAACCAATGACATACTGCTTTGAATTAGCTTGGAAGAAGACAGACCACAAGGTAAGAAACCAAATTAATTGACAGCTGGCTGAGGTTCATCTTCTTCTGGAAGGAGGTTTCCTGTGGGTGACTGGGCAAGTTAGTTTGAGTGGAGAAGCAGAGCCAAGGTAACAGCTGGCTCCTGCAGAGGACAGGCTGCATAATTCCGGCTTCTCCCTTGCCTGGCTCCATTCCCATCAGGTCCTTGTTGACTCAGCTGGATACAATCCAACTTTACAGGACCTATTTTCTGCCAGTACAGTTCTTTAATGTTGCACTCTCTGATCTAGTTTGCCTGTAGCTCTGATTCCTCTTTCATTGCTGAGAGGATTAGAAACCATCTCAGTAAACAAGGACACACAAGGTGGGCTTTCATTGCCTGATGTCATTAAAGGTGTTTGGGAGCATGTCTTTCTGATCTTCATCCACTGCTCCAGAAAGGTTTAGGTTTCCTTCTAGTCCTACATCATACCTTGGTGGCCCATGTACATCTTACGCCACAGATCAGCTGAAACATCTTAAAAACCTCTTTTTCAGAAGTTGAATCCAGCTGACAACCAGGTCCAGACATGTTGGGGGAAGTGCCAGAGGTATCTGAGGGTGTTGAGACGAGCCACTCACTGTCCCTACCTTAGAGAGAGAAGGGGTAGGCTTGGACCACAACCAGACACCACCCAGGATACATTGTAAGTTGGAGGAGATCCCACCACAGATACTGATTCAATCATCTTCCCACCTGGCTGAGGGGGTTTGGGATCTCTCTGAGAAACTGGAAGAGGACAAGCATTCATTAGAGCAAGGACAGCAGCTGTGACTATGCCCAAGTCACTGTCATTTCACAGCTGGGATCACACCTTCTTGGGTGTTTATTTTTGTTTTGTTTTGTTGAGTTACATTTCCTAGAATCAAAGAATCACTTGGGATTTAAAAGGCCCCTAAGATCACTGTCCAGTTGTTTCCCCAGCACTGCCAAGCCCACCACTAAACCATGTCCCCAAGTGCCACATCTGCACATCTTTGAAATCCCTTCAGCGGTGGGGACTCCACCACTGCCCTGGGCAGACTGTGCCATTTGTATGACACATTTCCAAATAACATAAGAATATTGATATTTTACAATTCCTTCTTGACTGCTATCACAAAACAACCAAGAATATTGATATTTGGCAATTCCTTCTTGACTGCTATCACAAAACAAAAACAAACAAACAAAAAAACAAACCAAAGAAAGAAACAAACAAGTTTAATATATAAGAAAACAAAAATATTTTTGTGCCTGTTGTGAAATCCCTCTTTGAAAGAGCTTCCTTCAGCTTTGTCATTGTGTATTTTAATGGAATATTCTGGGGGAAAAAAAAAAAAAAAAAGAAAAAAAAGGAGGGAAATAGATTCCTTTACCAGTCACAGTTCTGTCAGCAATGATGACTTCATCAAGGTAAAACGACCCAGATGTTTCCTTTTGCAAGTCTATCTGATGCACAAGCACAGGGGAACCAGCAGGGAGGTCTTGGACAAGCGTGGAGAGATTCACACATCTCTTCCAGAGGTCAGTGCAGGTGAATGTCCATCTGGAAGACACCAAAGTTGTGGCCATAACTGAATTTGAGGTCACTGTGAAGCTTCCAGGTAACATCAGGTACTGCTGTTGTTACCACTGTTATTTACTCATACAGAAGTCACTTACTGAGTAGCTTGTGATCACTCTTTGCATGTCTCTGATGAGTTCCCCATAGTGAGAAACAAGGTTTTAAACCACAGAATTGCAGAATGGTTTGGGCTGGAAGGAGCCTCAAAGATCAGCCAATTCCAACCCCATATCTTTGGTGGGAATACCTTCCACTATCCCAGGTAACTCCAATCCCTGTCCAGCCTGGCCTTGAACACTTCCAGGAATGGGGCAGCCACAGCTTCTCTGTTCCAGTGCCTCAACACCCTCACAGGTCTCTGCTTATGGATCATTTTCTGCATCACAAGAGTGGGGTGTAAGAATGACTGTCTGCTCTAATTTGGCTAAATACTGGGATAGCATCAGTGACCTCAATGGGGGTCAATCCAGAATTAGCACCCTTGGGAATATCAGGCCATTGCTTAAGGCTCCCAGTTCTCTCCACCAAGTTCTTCTGACACTCCTGATTTTTTTAAGTGTACCTGTCTCAAACTTTGCATCTACTACCAAATGTTTTCCACCCACAGAAAATCAAAGATTACACCAATTCAAAACATCGTGTACCAATGATCTCATAAGGTTCCTGGCAGGGAAAAGAAACACAATGAATTCATCTCCCTGTTTCACTGCAGAAAATCCACTGTCTGAGGTCAAAGAACCTGGGAAATTATTGTCCTCAGAAACTTTCTGGTGCGTTTACCACAAACAGCAAACTCTTCATCTGTGCATTATTAAGGTGAGATACTGTATGTGACAAGGAACATGGAACTTTACTCAGTAAATTCTCAGAAAGTATGGAATCATGTTCCAGGGATGCCTCTGCAGGTAAGAGCAAATTTCAGCTTACCCCCACTGACAATTTGTTCCTGTACAGATGAGAACTTTCCCAGTGCAGCCCCTTAGTATGGAAAATGTAAACTCTGGAAACCATACCTGTCTGGATACCTTTTAGATTCAGTGTGATTGAAATCCCATAGGCAGGTGAAGTTCTTCTTCACTGAACATGAAGAGACATTAGTGTAGGACACAGAGATAAGAAGGATGTTACTCATACGGCCTTTGTGAGCAAAACACACCTGCAAAAAATGAGGGAATAAAATTTTCACAAATCAAACCACAGGTAATTTATATATCATTTATATATGTGATGTATGTAAAGGATAGTACATTCTGTTTCAAACACAGTTTAACATTGGGTTGTTCAGCCTGCAGCAGAAAAGACTCCAGGGAGACCTTGGAATCCCTTCCAGTGCCTGAAGAGTCTCCAAGAGATCTGGAGAAGGACTTCAGACAGGAGTATGGAGCGAGAGAACAAAGGGGAATGGCTTCAAATTGAAAGATAGCAGATTTAGATTGGACATTAGAAAGAATTTCTTCTCTGTGAGGGTAGTAAGGTGCTAGTACAAGTTGCCCAAAGAAGCCATGGGTGTCCCATCCCTGGAAGTGTTCAGGATCTGCCTATTTGTCTTCCCCCAAGAGGCAAAGAAAGTGCAACAGAGTTGAAACCAAGCTCTTATTCATATTAAAAGCAGAAGATGAGTAGAAAAGTGAGCAATAGTGGACCCCAGACAACAAGGGTTTTCTCCTTGTGTCAGGAATTGGTCATCCCTACTTCTCCCATCTTTCCCCAGCATCATCCCACTTTTTCCTTTCCTTCATTAGGGGTTGCATCTCTAGGAGCAGAGAGCAGCCAAATGTGTTTAACAGCATCAACATCTCAGGGATCTCAAACCACCCACCCAGTCAATGAAAAGACACCCTGGCCACCAGCACAGTCCCAAGACACAATTCTTGGTAGATTTGAGGGAATTCTAAGCAGACCAGATAAAAAATTTTAAGTGCTGCTTGGGCTCTGAGTATTCAATCCCCAGTGCAACCTACTCATTAAGAGCAGCCACTTACGTGTGTATATTCAGTAAGGTCATATCTTGGTAGTGTTGATGGGGAGGTTTTCACCAGCTGGCTTGGTCTGTGAACACTGAACCTCCCACAGAAAGGCTCCGTTCCACTGACAATGCGTCCTGTGGTAATGATGTTCTTCGTATCTGACAGAGATTTAAAAAAAAAAAAAACAAAAAACCACACCCACAAAAACAAACTGAATTTTTGAAAGTGATTCAGAAAATACCAGTACAGCCAAGAGACTCATGCAAATACAGAAAGTGGGTATTCAAAAATTGGAAAACAGTCCTACTCTAAGTATTCTCCTGCCAGAATTCAAGAAGGGTTTGAACAATACTCTCAGGCACATGATGTGATTCTTGGGGTTGTCCTGTGCAGGGCCAGGAGTTGGACTCAGTGATCCTCGGGGGTTCCTTCCAACTCAGGGCATTCTATGACTGTGATTGTTATATTGATCGTGTTGTTTTTAATGCTATTTCCATAAACTCCCCCCTGAGAATAAATACAAATAATGAAGAGCTGAGAAACATAAAAATATATATACTTATGCCCCTTAAAAGTGTTTATTTCCTCTCACTCAAAGTTTCAAGTATGTTTATTTCATAAAGAAAACCAGCTCTCACAGTAAATACTGATTAGTTGCAATAAAAAAATCACTACCTTCTTTCTCAAAACCATTGTGGAAAAGAATTTTAGCAGAAGCTGGCTCAGTTTCACATCCTACTGAAAGAAGTTCCTCTACTGCTGTTTGCACCTTAAAAAGAAATTAAGAAAGTGAAAAGCGGTCACAGCCCAGTGGTTTCTGTATCATGTCATCAGAGAGCCTCAACACACACATCATCACCCCATTTTTCACTAGCAAGTGGCACAGCAGCTCTGAACGAGCAGGCAGCCAAATATTAAAAGAATAAAAATATATAAGAATAAAAGAATAACATTCAGCTCAGCAGAGTGTAAACTCCCATGTCTGGTACCTTTCAGGGGTGTGAGACATCCTCAGCCTCCTGACTGTCATGGAGCCCTCACCCAGGGTTGCTATAACACTGACCATCTACCACATCAAGATCATGTAAGAGATCCTGTCTGAAGCCAGAGCTGTACACTCTACACCTGACCTCAGAGGAGAAGTCCAAGTGTCTGGTCCAAGGGAATTCCAAGGGATGCTGTGATATGCTTAGAATAAAGCTAGGACTCAAACCCCCCCAGAAAATCTCACTGTGAAACATTCTCAGTAACAAAAATCACTCCTAAATCATGTAAAATTTATCTCAGCTTTGGGGCCAAACACTTAAATGCTGTCAAGTACCAGATCTCCATTGGTTCCACCCCAGCAGACGACCAAATGTGTGTGTTTAATGGCACCTACCTGGTGAGCTGTAGCATTTGTGGAGATCATTTTGTGCCGTGTGTTATTCCAGGAGATACTGAAACACCCTGTACCAGACACAGTCAACATCTGGCAAGCAAAGAAGCAAACAAATAAGTGAAAAGAGACACAAACTTCATAAGACACATTTCAAACCTGGCTTCTTCTACCAAGGAGGATTACATGGCACACATTTTGCATTTTTAAGCATGTGAGAAACAAGAATTCCTTCCAAGAGATACTTCAGCTCCTCTGAAAATGTTCTTGCCCTCCATGGTCTCTGCTGACACAAACCTGAATTCTAAATCTAAATTCTTAAATTATCAGGATCACAAAGGATACATGACCCATGCAGACACACTGACAGCCACAAACAGTCCCTAAAGATCCTGAGCTGCAGCTGTGGGATTTAACCACCAGGAAAAATTTCCCTCATTGCTGAGGGTTGACACATACCTACCAATGTGTCAAAAAACGTACACCAACGTGTGTAAAAACCCTGAACAACTGCAGCTCATGAGCTGTCTCAGAAGGTTAAAAGCAAAGTGGGAACACACTTTCACATCAAGCATCAGCATAGACTTTACAATTAGGGTTTGCTGCCATCCAGGCCATTTGGATGAGGGCCAGTCCAGCTCTCAGGGTCAAGAACACAGCACTGACCTGCACTTCTGGAAGATGCAAAGCATGAGCCCGAATTTCGTGTCTCTCGAGGAAGTAGCTGTTCACCACATGGGGGTTCAGCCACGTATTATGTATCTGGACTCCAACTCTCATCCCACTGCTGGGTGTCTTGCCATGATGTAGTGCTTCCAGGTAGTACCTGGAACCAGCAGTCAGCTCAAATTTCTGGGATTTTGGCTGCCAAAGTTCACTCCAGTTCTTCGCCCAGTTCTCAGACCACTCTGAATTGCCAGCAGGGAGAGAAGCAATTCTCACCTGTGTGCAGAACAACCAAATCAGAGTCACACAATGGTTTGGGTTGGAAGGGACCTAAAAGATCATCTCCTTCCAACTCCCTACCATGGGCAGGAACACCTTCCAGTAGACCAGGTTGCTCCAGTGTCACTGATTTAGTGGCTTCAAACTGAAAGACAGGAAGTTTATATTGGATATTAGGAAGACATTCTTGCCTGTGAGGGTATAGAGGCCCTGGCACAGGTTGCCCAGAGAACCTGCCACTGCTTTATCCCTGGAATTGTTCAAGGCCAGGATGGATGGGGCTCTGGTGTACTGGACATTGTCCCTGCCCATGGCAGGGAGTTGGAACGAGATGATCTTTAAGGTCCCTTCCAACACAAAACATTCTAGGATTCTATGTAATATGCTACCATTAGTAAGACCAGTAATGCTATTATTTTTTCAATAGATAAAAAGTCTTTTATGTTTCTTCTGGACCTGTTCAGTTGCTGGGCTCAAGAATAGCCCAGATAAATAGGTCACCTTCACTGTAGCATCCTCTCAACTTCCCAAAGGCAAGGATCAGTGTTTTCAGAGGGCAATATTTCAACAATCAAAAAAGAAGGTAAACTGAAGAAAACAGAGAGCAAACTTCCAGAACCCCCTTGCACAGACTGTTAGTGATTGGAATTTGCTGAACTTAAAAAAAAAAAAAAAAAAAAAAAAATGTCTTCTGGAAAAGACAATCAATGACTCTCGTTGCAAGCATGAGTTTTTTATGAGCTGAACAACATCAAATGTAATCACACAGACTTCACTCTGCAGTAGACTCATAAGGGCAAATAAGCCAATTCCCAGTTTTTTATGACCCTAATTATAACCATTTTCATCCTGGTCTCATTTTTCTCTGCCCAGAGTAATACCTTATGTTCTGGATCTTGGGACAAACTTAAGTAGAGAGATGCTTGACTGTCTGCCTGAATCCAGAAGGTGTAATTGTTGGTCTGAGGAGCCACAAAAAATCCATGAAGCCTGGAACTAAGCAAAAGGAGAACATCCATAACAGCAAGAAAAACCCCCATCCTCACACCCCACCTTCATGTGTACACCGAGTAACAAGGAAACTCCATAAGACCAACAAAACAAACCCATATATTTTAAAACTGAAGTAACCTAAAAAAGACTCAATGTCACACTAAATTTAATTTATTCTTTACAAAGTTTTTCAAAAAGGCTAGGAAAAAAACAGCTCCAAGAAATTAAATGTGTTTCTGTTGGTGGTCACTATTTTGGGCATTTCTTCTCAAGTAAAGTCTTAACCTTGAACATTCAGAATCAACCAAGAAAAACACAGAAGTGGTAAGCAAAAATAAGAGTTCATGTACACTGCACATTTTTTCAACAGTCTATCTGAAGAGGCAATGACACCAACACAGTTTAGATATTTCCACAGCTTGGAGCAGATAACTCGACTTCCATTAACTCCACGTGAGCTGCAGCTGCCAAAATCAGCTGAGAATCTGCCCCTCCACATCTGGCTGGAACTCCAGCCCAAAACATCCTCAAGCCGGAGCTCCTTCTACCTCCACAGCAATTTCTTTTGTGGTATTTCAGCACATCTAGGCCAGGTAGAGCAGAAATACTGCGGGAAAGCAAAAGGAGGAAAAAATAAAACACTTCACTGCATGTTTTAAGCTTCAAAAGGACCCTCAGAGCAAAGGGTTTGCTTTGATTCACAGGAGCTGTGCAGTGAGGCTCTGCTATAAAGGGCTGTCAGGTGTTTTTGCTGCACCTTATGCTGCTAAAGGTGATTGCCATGGCTTCATATCTTTTTAAGATCACTGAGTACCTGAAGGACTTCTTTGCCCCAGACAGGAACCTTACTGGGGAGCTGGCATTAGGTACAAACCGCCATCTGTATCCAGGACCTGCTTCTGTCAGATCAGAGACATCATCCCAGACTTCAAAGAGAAGCCCTCTGTTTCCTAGAAAGTTAAAACAAAAGTACTCTCAGCAGCAGCCAACAGAAATCCCAGAGCACATGCTGGAATCAGTGGTGTAGGAGGCAGGCCAGAGAGAAAATTTTAATAATAAATTGGCTCTGTTTGTGGGGTATTTTGCAGTCTAAGGCAGAACACAGATCTCGCTTTGGGGAATTTGTTCTACCTTGAAATCCTCCACCAGAAATAACAAAAATCTGCAGAGAGCAGAGCATCCAACCAGCTCCCATGTCTGCTCTTGCAGGAAAAGGTGCTGAGATGACCCGCTGCCAAAATTAGGTAAATCTCATCTTATGCACAATAATTTTCTACTGCAGTGCTCCACTCAAGCAGTGTCCCCAGAAAGCTCTGCAGTAGCTCTAATTCAGCTATTCTTCCTCTAATTATCCACGATTTTTCCCCTAATTTTCCACAACCCCGCACACCAGTCTGACCTTCCTCCCACCATCACCTGTCTGCACATGGTGGGCTGAGCTCTCCACCCTGCTTTTCCTGGCTATGGAATCATTTATTGGGTTGGGTTGGGTTGGAAGGGACCAGTAAGGGTTATTAGTCCAACCCCTCTGCAATGAGCAGGGACATCTCCAACTAGATCAGGTTGCTCAGTGCTCCATCCAAACTGGCCTTGAATGTTTCCTAGGAGTGAGGCCACCACTTCCTTGGGCAACCTGTGCCAGGGCCTCACCACCCTCATTGTAAAAAATATCTTTCTTAGACCTAATTTGAATCGACCCCTTTTTAGTTTAAAACCATCACTCCCTGTGCTGTCACTACAATCCCTACTAAAAGTTTATCCCCATCATTCTTACAAGTCCCCTTTAGGCAGTAGAAGGGGCTCTCAGGTCTCCCCAGAGCCTTCTCTTCTCCAGGCTGAACATCCTCAGCTCTCTCATCAGTCTTTCCTCATAGAAGAGATGCCCCAGCCCTTTGCTCATTTTTCAGTCCCTTTCCCTATCAAACCATGAAGAAACTGGTCTAATGTTGAGGCAGGCAGTGTTTTGGAAACCTCTGTTTCTTGATTGCATTCATCACCAAATGATTTTTGCCCTGCATTTCCATGTGTGTTTGCTTGTTTGGACCTTCAGTTATTTGAACACCATACCTGGCTGGGGGGCACCAGTTCTTCTGTTCTTGCCTACAGGCTCAGTGGTGCATCTGATTTGCTGGGGAGAGACGTGCTTGACTTTACAGGGGACACCTGTAAGCAGGAAAAAGAGACAAATGTGCTGTGTGAGACTTGGAAACACAGCTGAGCTGCAGCATTACCCCATCTTAGAATCATAGAATGGTTTGGGTGGGAATGGACCTTCAGAGATCATATTGTACAACTCCCTGCCAAGGGCAGGGGCATCTGCAATGAGATCAGGTTCATTGAAGTCCCATTCAGCCTGGGCCTCAAACACTTCCAGGGATGGGGCAGCCACAGTTTCTCTGGGCAACCTGTGGCAGGGCCTCACCACCCTCATTGTAAAAAGATTTTTTCCCAATATCCCATCTAACCCTGCCCTCTGGCAGTGGGAAACCATTCCCCCTTGTCCTGTCCCTCCATCCTTTGTCCCAGGTCCCTTTCAAGCTCTCTTGGAGCCCCTTTTGGCACTGGAAGGGGCTCTCAGGTCTCCCTGGATCCTTCTCCAGGTGAACACCCCCAGCTCTCCCAGCCTGGCTCCAGCCCTCGGACCTGCTCCAACAGGTCCATGTTTTTCCTGTGTTAAGGACTCCTGAGCTGGATGTGCTATTCTGGGCGGGGGCACAAGACTGAAGGAAAGGGACAGAATCCCCTGCCTTAACCTTGTCTGTAAATGGTATTAACAATCCTCTAGAAGCCTGGGCTGGTACTACCAGCAAGCGAAACAGTTCATGCCCACAGTCAGAATAACTGGAGCTTCCTGAAGGTGATTCCTACAACTTCCACACTGTTATCACTAAACATCCCTTGGGTTTTTTGCTCAGGGCCATGATCACTGTATTGAAAAACAAGTATTTCATATTTCTCTCACCTGCAGCAGTGACCTGCACCGGTTCCTCGAAGAAATCCCCTGTGACAGTGAGATCAGTGCCCCCTGCAAGGCTCCCTCCAGCTGGGAACACAGAGGCTATCTCTGCAGGGGAAGGAAAAGGGGACTCTGAAAACGAGTATTGGGAAGTTAACTCCAGCCCTATTCCTGTGAAAGCCTGCAGTGCACTTGCACTGTTTCCAGCCAGAGCAGCTCCTGTGAATGAAACCAGCATCTCACTGATCCTTCACGGGGCTTTGACAGCCGCTGGGATTACACCAGGAATGATCAACACGGAGAACTTGGCTGCATGACAGGAGAAACACTGCAGTGCTTGGGCTGTTACTTAGCAGTGGCTGCATCTGTCACGCTCAGATTGCAAACTGATCTATCCTGTGCTACTGAGGAGCTCTGAAGAAAAAAAAAAAAAAAAACAAACACGTGGAATTGAAACTGTTTTAATCCTTTTTACCTCTTCCTACTCACTTCTCAGTTTAGCCCATGGGTTAAAATGTTACCACATTCATCCCTCAGACTTCAGGGACAAATGGAGGGAGCTCGACACCCAACATCTGAGTATCCACATCATGGCCATGAGATTCTTTCAGGATTTTATCTGTTACAGTCTTGCCTCTCCACACTGGAAAACTGTTTTTGTCTTTGATGACATTTTCTCACTTGGGACTCAGATGTCCTAGTTAAACCACCCAGTTGCACTTGTCTAGATCTGGGGAAAAAAAACAAAAACCAAAAAAACTAATAAAAACAGGCGAGGGATGCTGATCTATATCTGCTATTTTGTTGTTAATTCATCTGTTGCTTAATCTTTGATTTTACAGTATTGACCACAGGCTATCACAGTACAGCCTGCTGGATAGATCTGGCAGATCTTTCTGCTTGTGCTCTGCCCATAGACAAATTCATACAGAGTTATCTCATTTTAATGTGCCTCAAGTTGTAAATAAGGACATTAAGTTATCCTCCTTTACAAAGTGTTCTCAATTAAAAGGTGAAACAAGCTGTATGTTATAAAAAAATATACAAAACATGGGCATTTATTGGATACATGAGACTTTTTATACTAAAAAAAGCTTCTCAGATGCAGCCCATAAGGAATTAATGACTTTATTACATCAATTTCAGTCAATTTAATATCAAAAACTTGGTGGGACCTTGCAGGGGACCTATGCAGGTGAACCAAGTGATCTTTCAGTGGTTTGGGTTGGAAGGGGTGTTAAAGATCATCTCATTTCAACCCCCTGCCATGGACAGGGACACCTTCCACTGGACCAGATTATTTCAAATCCTGTCCAACCTGGCCTTGAACACTTCCAGGGATCCAAGGGCAGCCACAGCTTCTCTGGGCAACCTGTGCCAGGGCCTCATCGCCCTCACAGTAAACAATTTTCTCTTAACATCCAGTCTAAATCTCTCCTTTTTAAAGTTCAAACCCATTAGCCCTTGTCCTATAACTATCTGTCCATGTAAATCTTGAATACTATTAGCCCATGACCAGAATCTCAAGCAGGTTTTCAGTATTTCATTGTCTCCTGCATACAGTAGAGCTGGAAAAGTCACATGTACGTTATTTTTAATGAACCTTAATTAATTTTATAAACTGATGGTGCAGTAACCTGCCATTCATCACTTATTTAGGACTCAATTCTTGGAGTGGTTGGTTATCATCTCCTTGTAGCTGATGAGGGAGATGTCTCATCTCAAGTTCTGCATTTCCAAAATCTCAGCCTCACCAAATACAGAGCGATTTACGGGGCAGAAGTCTCTGTAGGGGCAACATCTCAAGTCTACAATTGATCTGATAGGAAAAGGAACAACAATAAAGCAACATCATCCCAAGTCATGCCATACTGATGTTCTCTGGCTGGCTTTCTTAGGTTAGGCTGCCCAAAACAGAGTCAAACATCTCCCTGTCCAAGAGGAACACTAAGCCACTGGGGATGTTAGAGACAGCACACCCAACCTTAGCACATAAATCTGGTTATCTAGACATTTTTGATCTGCAGCTTTTTTGTGTAGTCAGACCCATACCAGGGGAGTGGCACATGAAAATGAGGACACATTACACCCCTGGGGTTACACTCCTGGGAAAAGCAACAGTGAGAGGTCTTTTCTTGGACCACATCAGGACTGCCAGAAGACAGTGCAGCAGTGAGGGGGATCATTGTAATACCTGAATGTGTTTGATACAGGAAAAGCTCCTGTTTGGCGCTGATGAGCCAAGAACCTTTGTGTACTGCTGACCTGCAAGAGAGAGAAAATGCCTGAGAGATCCTTGGCCTTTAAGTTAAAGCAGAGCTGGCCACTCACTCTCCAGAGGAACAGTGGGACATTTCTACGAGGTCCAACAACACCTTTCACCAGCACATTGAGGGATTGACCCACAAGACCCCATTACACAGTTAAAACACTTTATTACAGAACTAACACATTGTAAAGAATGTTTTGACACTGTCAGAACCCATTTTCACCTCCTTTTATGGCTAAATTTTTTTCCATTTGGATGAATAGTTAAAAGCAAGGTGAAAGAATTTTATTCAGCTTGGTTTAATAGATCAAAGAATGGTTTGGGTTGGAAGAGAGCTTAAAGATCTCATCTTGTTCCAACCCCTGCCACGGGCAGGGACACCTTCCAGTGCACCAGGTTGCTCAAACCTGGCCTTGAACACTTCCAGGGATGGGAGAGTAACAAGTTCTCTGGGTAATGTGTGCCACTACCCTCACAGCCAAGAATTTCTTCCCAATATTCAAGTTTAACCCCCCCCCTCCAGCTTAAAGCCATTCCCCTCGTCCAATATAAGATGTCTTGCGCTTTGAACAGTAAAGGTAAAGTATTAAAACACCAAAGTGTAAATGCTCTGGGTAGAAACATTGTCCCTTTTCATTCCCAATCTGAAAATCATTTTCTAAAGAAAACAAAACCTCATTTCTAAACAATGAAACACGTGATTCAGTGAAAACATCATTTGCTTTTTCTGGACTTCAAGGCAGCTGTATCCCCATGCAAAGCCAGAGAAAAAGGGAGAAAAGGTTCTTTTACTCACTTTCCTTTGTTAAACACTGAGAAGCTGATGTTGTGGGAGCCTGGAGGAAAGAAAAGTATGACATGCTTAATGGCAAAACACAGAGTGCATCCTACAAAACCTTGTCCAGGTGTCCTGGGCCCAATTCTCCTCTTCCTTACAACAGTAAGGAAAGTCTGTTTCATATATTTAACTCAGAATATCTTTCCCAAACAAGAAGCTTGCTGCTCAAAGCCTCCACAAGAAATTAGAAGCTTCTTCAGAGTGTCTGAAAGTGAGGAGAAATGAATGAAATCCAACCTGCTACCAGAGAGAAAATACAAGGGAGCACCCAATTTATTCCTCTCACAAAGCAGTAAATGGAAGGTCTGTCACAGATAGAAGGACTAAAGTCATAAACTGAGCAAGGACCCCAAATCATACTGTTGCTGTCAGCAATGTCCACATCATGTCATGGTTTCACTTGGTGTTGTCCCAGGCTGTGCAGAGGACACAAACCATGGCAGTGGCTGTGTTGAAGGCTGGTAAACCCTGATTTGAAGCTGCTTTTATGGACTCAACCCTGAGCCCTATTCTCTGGAGACAGAACAGAAACTCTATCCTTTGGAGCTGCAGGAATGGCAGAAACCCATGATTTTTACCCCTTTCCACCAACCTATGTGGTTCCCTTCCACCCGGCACTGCAGGGTTCCCCATCCATCCTCTGCCCAAATGGGGTAACTGTGGAGAGACAAAAGAGCAAAATACAGTGAGAATCATCTAAACACAGGGTGTATAAGCCCACATCTTCTAAGATAGTTCTAAGAGAAACTGGTGAGATGGAAGAGGAACAATCCATCTTCCCACTGATGATCAAGAGTTCAGCAGATTAGGAGGATGTCTCCCAGCAGCACCATGCTCCAGCTTGGCCCTCTTAAACCTATTCCCAGAAGCTGAGCCTGTTGGTGACCTACAGAACCCCCATTTGAATAAAAAACTGGGCAGGATGAACAGGAGGACCAAAGCTCTGCCCTTCTACTTGCTCCTCTGCACATCCCTGATTTGTAAGAAGGAGCAGGTAGCAATTAAACCAGATACAATGGCATTACATCAGCCTTCTGGAGTCGTGGAATATTGGAAATCCCATCACCAACTGACATTTTCATTTAAGTTCTCCTCCTGGGAGCCAGGAGGAATTTTACACTGCGATAAGGGGGTCCAGTGAGGATCCTAGGAGCCTTAGCACAGAATTCCATGAGAGCAAGTTTTTCCCCTGGTTCCCTATTAAAGTATCTTCCCCTTTTCCAGAGCTCACAGGCACTGTAAGAAGTGCATCACTCATAAAAAAAAAAAAAATGCTGCTGCCGAGCCCGTGGCTTTTTCTGCAATTAAATGGATGCAAGATTCAGCAGCCTAAAGGGTCTTGTACAACTTACAGAAGAAAAGAGTATATAAACTCTCCCTAGAAGTGTCCAAGACCAGGTTGGATGGGGCTTGGAGCAACCTGGGCTAGTGGAAGGTGTCCCTGCCCATGGCAGGGGCTTGAATCTAGATAATGTTTCAGGTTCCTTCCAACCAAAACCATTCTGTGATTCTGTTAATACCAATCAATGGACAGTGCTGGGATTCAGGCCCCAGAGCCCGTCTGCCCCTGCTGTTAAATCCTAAGATCTGATTGCCCAATTTAGGCTCAGACTAGCTAATCCACCTTTAAAATTAGAGCCACAGAGAGCCACCAGCCCTCACCCACCCCATCACAGATCCTATGGTCAGCTCCCCAGGGTCTCTCTCCACCTCAAGCCAAAGCAGAAGAATTTCTCCAAAAGCCATGAATTTATTTTTTTTTTTTTTTTTTGTGCACAAGCTGTGCTGCGCCCTTGCACCAAGATAAATAAAAGCTAAGTTAAGAACTGACATGCTTCCAGCTTGTCTGTCAGCGAAAGAGCAGAGGCTGATCCATCCATTTGCTGTAAGGATAGCCGGCCTGGCAAAAAATAAAGAGGAAAAATTAGATATAAAGCAACATGGAGCTCCACAGATGAAAAATATTAAAATCTGATCCTGTTAAAATCAACAGCTAATATTTTAGGGAGAGGAATTTCCTCTTACTTGTATGTAGCATTTATTAATCTCTTATCTCTTCACCTGCAAAGTGTATTTCCCAAATAATGCAAGGACTGCACCTCTGTAAAAATCATGAGTGGTAGGAACATCTTGGACAGCTCTGAATGGCCTAATACCTCCTCCCTGTAGCCAAGGCTGAGCTCCAAGAGGGTTATACTTACCCTTACCATCCAGCAGCAGCAGGCAGCGCCCCTTACACCAAGTAATTCAAGATGCAGTTCAGCTATTTCTTTATTTCTTTGAGAGAAAACACCACAGTCTCTGCCAGAAATCACATGAGCTCCTAATAGCAAATTTAAATATTCCCATCTTAAAGAACCAATAAGGAACAACTTCAGCTGAAGAGGAGGAATCAGGAAGGAGGAATAAACTCAGAGTAATTAGCAGAATAAGCAAAGGTTGGCAATTCTTTGAGAATGAACTGACAATTATGGGAAATATGTAATTAAAACCTGCTATGCAAACACTCTGTGATGACCCACCCTTCAGAGTGTAGTTTTCTGTGACCAGTACTTCAGAGTGCAGTTTTATGAGGTTTAAAGAAAAGATTTTTCTTTTGTTAATACAAGTGGCTGATATTGAGAACCTTTCCTTTTAAGGAAGACTTTAAAAAAAAATTCAGTGCTGCCAAACGTATGTTCATCATCACTGGACCATTGCATCCCATACAAAGCATGGAAAAGGGTGCAGAACACACTTGAAAGTATAAAAACCATTCTCTTTTTTTTGCTCCAAATCCCAAATCAGTGTGACCAAAGGACAGACTGCTCTGGTCAAGTCCAAGTCCCCACCTGGTGCGTATTTCCTAACACACCAAAAATGGGCAAATTATTCATGTGAAGCTCCAAAGGGAACCTGTCTGGAATGCTGAGATTTTGAGGCTATTTCCTTTTGGTGAGGTTAAGCCGTAAATGAGTAATCCAGCAGTGGAGCATGAGGCACGTCCAGCCTGCAGTCACACAGAGCAGCCTTTCTTCCCACTGAGCAAAGGTTTCACCAGGGGCAGGTAAAACAATAATTACTGTCAAACAAAGGATGCTGATGTGCAGCACTGCAGGGCTGAGAAATGGGTGCAGCTGGTATGGCAGGAATCTGCACTGGACTTTCTTTCATGCTGGCAGAGAATTTAATTAATTAGCAAGGGACACCTCCATTCAGCTTGAGAAGTCATTAAAAAGCATCCAGTGGTTAAATATCTGCTGCTGCAATTAAAATTTCTAACTACTGGGAATACACACCTTTCCTAGCTTCTGAAATGATCCTGAAAATGCCAGCACAGTGACTATGGGTGAATAGTTTTTCTATAAAATACTCACCTGGGCTTAGTTCTTCACTTTCACTGACACAAGAGCAAGGAAATAATAAATTAGTACTTGATAATATATTTATATTTATGTGGAAATACATATGATACACATCAGGACAGTGTTGATGCTCACTTTGGATTTGCTGTTCTTTAAAGGGCTGCTGTCCTGAAGTGAGTTTCTTAAATCTACCTGCTTTCCTCAGTTGCATGTGATCACAGAACAACAAAAAATCAAAAATCAAACCTTTGAAAACAAGGAAATACCAGAGAGGGTTTAAAAGCAGTGAGCAACAAAGACTTTTGTCTCAAAATACTTCTCCTTTGTCTTCTCTCTCACCAGAGCATCTGCTTCAAACTAATAGTTTTTTTCTAAAATATGCAAATGGAGAGGGAAAATTTATTTAACTTTTCGATCCTGACATTATTTTAATTAGTTAAATTTTAATTTGCTAGCCAAAATAAAATCTACAGCAACCAGCTGCAATTACAGTACAATTCACACTGAGCTGTGATTGACTGTGCTGCCAGTAAACAAACCAACCAGCTTAATGGACCAGTTGCAATTAGATTAACAAAGTTTGCTGGAGCCCAACTCATGAGCTGCAATAAACCACAAAGGAAGTAAATGGCAATTCTGAGCCAACTGGTTGCAATTTATTGCTGTCGAGGAGGCTGATGGAAGAAATGCCAATTTACAGGGACTGGGGCAGATACTGCCTGTAGATAATTACCCATCAATATAATCCATGTTGAAGTCGAGGGTCTCATATCTTCCAGCAATTGTCTTCCCATAAATCTGTATTAAATTTCCTGTTTAAAAAGGAAATGGAAATTGAAGAGAGCCTTTTTAAAAGCAGAGAACTTATTTGCAGATTTTGTGAGCTGAGCAAAAGGAATCCTCGGTCTTTGGGAATTTTACAGATGTGCCTGCACTGATGGCTTCTCTCAGCTTCTCCCATGGCTCAAGAGACTTCAGATTTCTGCACTTTTGCCGAAACACAAGTTTTTGTTTCCCACCAAAAAAGGTCCATTCCCAATTTTTTAGCAGGTCTCCTGTCTTTGCACTAAAAAGACATTCTCCTCTACTCCTTTGTTAACTAAACACCACATTCTAACCCAATTCCACTGTAGAACCTCAGGAGACAATCAAAGTGACATCACTTGTACATTAGATGGGGTGAAGGTCTAAAGAAGGAGCTCATATCTGTGCCCAGTTGAATCACTCCCAACATTCCATTGACCACATTGTGGAAGAGCTTCATTCAATCACCTACACAGGGTGTCTCACATCAGCTGAGGCACCCTCTCAGACACCTTTGGGATTAGATATTAGGAAGAAATTCTTCCCTGGGAGGGTGGTGAGGCCCCAGCATAGGTTGCCCAGAGAAGCTGTGGCTGCCCCATCCCTGGGAGTGTCCAAGGCCAGGTTGGACAGGGCTTGGAGCAACCTGGGACAGTGGAAAGTGTCCCTGCCCGTAACTGGGGGTTGGAATGAGAGGTACATTAAGGCCCTTTCCAACCTAATTCTATTTGACCCTATCCTCCCACTGTGGCTCCACAAGGGAATGAGTCTTCCTAGTCCTGCCTCCACCTGCTCCATGCAGGTCCTTCATGCTCCAAAACATCTCAAATAGCACTAAACAGTGTTGTTCTCATGTTCTTCACCGACTACACTGGGAGGCCAAACATCCAGATAACACATAGAAACCTCCATAAAGACACCCTAAAGCAAGACATGAGAATATAGAGCTGAACTACATCTGAAAATAATTGGAAATAAGAGACTGATTTAGATTTAGGAGCATCTATGTGATCTCATCATACAAGTGTCTCTCTGCGTTCTTAAGAGACCAAAATGTTTTGATTAATCTTTATTTTGGACATCAAAATTTTCATTTTCTCTAAAGAAATCTGAAAATACAAAAATTAATAGAAATAGGGGGAAAAAAACCTTCCATATGCCAGTTAATTGCTCAGACCAAAAACAGGGAATGTCTTCTCATGTAACTTTAAAGTCTGATCTAAAGCCCCATTAACCAAGAAGCCTGTATGGGATTACAATATGAACACTTAACAGCTAATTCTTCTTAAAACTATTCCTAAATAAACAGGGTATGATGACACAAGAATTGGGATGGATTAGATTTATCAATCTACAGAACAACATCATTCTGCTCAAGGCAGAGTTGGGCTGCAAGAGCCAAGTACCAAATAATCTGGTCACTGCTTGTTCCTCACTTTTGTACCCAGTGCTGCAGACTCTCCTCCCCTTGGACAAACTCATTTTCTTGTCCAGAATGAGCTTAAACATTAAAATCTGGTGGTGCCCATTTTATTCCCAGCAAGACCGACCTCTCCTAAGGAGAAAGACAGTATGGAACACCAAATAATGGTTTAAGTGGGCTCCAACATAAAGAAAGGTCCTGTACCTGGGGTGCCAGATGGTGGATTGATTTGGTAAACCACAGGTGTCTGCTCAGCAGAGAACTGCAAAGAGAAATTTGTAGTTAAATGGAAGTTATTTTCAGTGCGTTCCAACACAATCTGATGGTACATCACTCACAACACAGTTGGCAACTGCATTTCAGAGATCCCCACTTCAGATCTGATCTTTGTTTCAAAGTACTGCTCCAGGAGGGTAGTAAGGAGAAATATTCCCTTCTTACCTCACTTCCATTCAGAGTATGGGTTACTGCTAATTTTACGTCCTCATTTGTGCCCAAATTGCCCACTCTGGCTTGGGTCAATGTTAGAAGACACACTTTAATACATTATAAAGTTTCTAAGTCATACTTATTAGTTATAACCTGCATTTTATCCTGCATTGTTGCACTATTTTTCTTTCCAAGAGTATATACTTAAAAGCTATTTCTTTATCACAGAAGTTAAATACTTCAGCCACCCTTTAGCAAGCTTTTTTGGTACCCTAAAGCAGTGGAACATTAAAAGAGCTTGTACTGGCCCATCTTAATGCAGTATAGTACAACAGATATGTCTTTGGGAAAGAAATACCTTGGACTCAGAGGAAAAAAAACCTGAAGATTGAATACAACCATTAATCTAACACTGACAAATCAACTAAACCTTGTCCCCAAGTGCCATATCTACACATCTTTTAAATCCCTCCAGGAATGGTGACTCCCCAGTTTCCCTGATGTTTGGGTAACATCATTTTGGGTAAGAAATTTTCCATAACATCCAATCTAAGCCTCCCCCAGTGCAACTTGAGGCAATTTCCTTGTCCTGTGTCTTGTACATTGGGAGAGGAGGCCGAACCTCACCTGGCTACAACCTCCTTTCAGGGAGTTATAGAGAGTGAGAAGGTTCCCCCTGAGCCTCCTTTTCTCCAAGCTAAGCCCCCTCAGCTCTCTCAGTCTCTCACCATCAGACCTGAGCTCCAGGCCCTTCCATTGCCCTTTTTTTTTTTTTTTTTTATATGTTCATCTATGATCCCTCCATATCCTCCCTGGCACTTACAGGTGCTGTTGACAGCCCAATGAACAGCACAACAAACCTAATTTGCTGAATCAAATTGAAGACACCCTTGCATTACTGTGTTTTTTCCAACCTTTCCTTAAACCATTCCCTTTCAGAGCTCAACCTCTGACTTCTCTCCTCCTCATGGTCACATTAAAAATGAATGAGTAGCCACCAGCTCCCTCCAGCAACGGCCACTTCTGGGAAGCAAAAGCAACATCACACCATTCCCCAGGCTAGAGCTGATGTGGAAAAAGGAGCCAAAATCAGCATGAAATTGGGGCCACTGGCTGACACAAGTCTTCTGAGCTGCTCAGACTTGTTGCTGCCTGCAGGGGCCTTTTTCAGCCTAATGTGGAGGCAAAATTAATTTTTAATTCTCATAGCTCCCAGGTCCCAGTCCCAAAACAAAGAGACACACTGTGTTTTATTTAGCTTGGAATGTGCCTCATTAACAGCATCCCCTGGTGATTTTTCATCAACTCTCTAAGCCAGCTGAAACACCCGATGACTCTTCAGCTTTAATGTGCAATTTACTGAGAATGCTGGGCTCTCCTGCTCGATACTCACAGTCAGCTCAGAGGTGGGATGTGACTTTCAGGGATATGACACCAGGCCTCATCCCAAAACACACAGTCATAGTTAAGGATTCTGCTCTGTGTGAGATAATGGAATGGTTTGGGTTGGAAGGGACCTTAAAGATCATCTCATTCCAACCCCCTGCCATGGGCAGGGACACCTTTCACTAGCCCCGATTGCTCCAAGCCCCATCCAACCTGGTCTTGAACACTTCCAGGGAGATTGGGCAGCCACAGCTTCTCTGGGCAACCTGTTCCAGGGCCTCACCACCCTCACAGCCAAGACATTCTTCCTAATATCCAGTCTAAACCTACCCTCTTTCAGTATAAACCCATTCTCCCTTGTCCTGTCTCTAACATGCCCTTGTAAATAGTCTCTCTCCATCACTCTTGTAGGTTCCCTTTAGGTACTGGGAGGCCACAATTAGGTTACCCATGGCCTTCTCTTTTCCAGGTTGAACAATCCAAATTCTCTCAGCCTTTCCTCACAGCACAGCTGCTCCATCCGTCTGATCATCTTGGCAGCCTCCTCTGGACTCGCTGCAACAGGCTGATTTCCTTCCTGTGCTGGGGACCCCAGATCTTGACACCATTGTCATAAACTAGTCTAATACCATCATACTCCATACCCTCTTTAGACAGCATGCTTTGACACTGAGAGTCAAAGGGAAAATCCTGGTTGGAGGAGGAGCAACAGATATGAGACCACAACTGAGATCTGAGCTTTCCAAATCATGCTCATCTTAGGTGCACAGCTGTCCTGAATGGGAAGAGATTTCCATTCCTGGAACCAGCTGTGCCCATGGACACCCGTCAGTGGCCACCCTGCAGCTTACAGGGTAACATCAAAAGATGCCAGCTCCGGGTCTTCTGACACAACAGGATCTTCTAAGTGTGTGGCTTAAGGGCAGAGATAAATTAACCTTGACCCAGATTTTTCATTTAGAAAGGCCTCTTAGGTGACCTGGTCTACCCAGTGCCACTGATGAGTACCTCGATGCACTGAGTTTTAAAGGACAGCAGGAACATCCCAACTTCTTGTCCTGACATGCAGCCAGATCTACAGCAGATGAGAGAGAAGAGAATCATGACCAAAATGTTAAAGGAAGTGATTCCCTCTCTACTCTACTTTCATGACACCCCACCTGGAGTACCACATCAAACTCTGGGACCCCAACACAAGGAGGATGTGGAGCTGCAGAAGCAAATCCAGAGGAGGCCACAGAGACGCTCTGAGGGCTGGAGCCCCCCTTCTCTGGAGCCAGGCTGGGAGAGTGTGAGGTGTTCCCCTGGAGAAGAGAAAGATCATGGGAGACTTTAGAGCCTCTTCCAGTGCCTAAAGGGGCTCCAAGAGAGCTGGAGAGAGACTAGACAAAGGCCTGGAGTGACAGTACAAGAAGGAATGTCTTCAAACTGAAAAAATAGGTACATTTAGACTAGATAGAAACAAAAATTCTTTAATGTGAGGGTAGTGAGACCCTGGCATAGGTTGCCCAGACAAGCTGTGGCTGCCCCATCCCTGGAAGTGTCCACAGCCAGGTTGGACAGGGCTTGAAGCAACCTGGTCTAGCAGAAGGTGTCCCTGCCCATGGCAGGAATGATCCTTAAAGATGATCTTCAATGTCCCTTCCAGCACTAATCATACTATTATTTAATATTTTATTATATTTCCTGTGACACAATGTCTGCAGTTTTACTCCCTTCAATACCTTGAATTCTTTATCATCACTTCTGTATTTGTTTGGTGATTACCTTGAAAGAATAATTCTCTTTCTCCAGCCCAGTCAGGTTGTTAATCACACATCCTTTAAAGATCACCTCCACATAGTACAGACCCTCCTGGGGTGAAGACCTAGGTAGAAGAAAATGTGTTATATTGTAATATTTTTATAGATTTTCTTTTAATTTTTTAGGAAATGCGAGGTCCTTCACAGGGTCTCCATTCCTGCCAGATCCAATAGGGCTTATATAGAGCCAAGCAAATTTACACTATCAACTCAAGCTTCTCACATATGAACCCAAACTCTAAAACAACAATTTAAAAGAAATGTGGAGGCACAGCAAGAAATCACAGTTAAGTGCAGAAGGTGACAGGACCACATCAGAACTCTGCCCAAATTATATGTTAATGCAAAACACAAACATGTTCATCAGACATGCACGAACGGTAATTGGTATTCATTAGTAATAAAATGACCCAGGGCTGCCTGGATCTGCAGGGCATCTTGATCCTGGTCGGTAAATTAATGCTGCATCCTTAATGCACACAGTTTCTCAGCACAGTTAATTCTCAGAATTAACTTCCAGCCAAATTGCAGCAGCAAGAGATGAACGAGCCCCATTAGGATCCCTCCTACAGCCTCCAGACACCCCAGTCTTCCAGTCAAACAACCCTTTTTTAAAGTTGTGATAGGACAGAAAACAGGCAGCTTAGACTGCCCAGCTGATGCTTGAAACCATATTTATTTCCTGCTCTACTCATAACCTCTCCCTATGATCTTAAATAGGTTGAGGATACTGAAAGCTGGTAAAATCTCCACCAGGATTTTTTTAGCTGTTTTGCATCTGAGAATTAGATGTCTCCAAACCTTTGAAGGTCTGAGTCTAGACTGTCCCAGATGCCTCAATGAGACCCTCATGCTAAATAGCCTTGTGCTTCATTAAGTTGAAACAAGAATAAATGCAGCACAGCTTAGGAGATGCTCAGGTGTGGGCACTGCAGGAGATAAAGGAATTCTTTCAACTCCTAAACTGTCTGTACAGATGCTGGAAAAAAAATGGGGATCCTACGAGATAAACATCAAGGTCTCACCCACAGCACAGTCGTGGATCATACCTTGTCCTGCATCTTACAGTGGGCAAGTCAAAATACAGAGGAGAGACATCACAGGGCAGCCTGGGTAGATCTGGATTCACCAGAGACACCTCCAGCTGGGACACACTGGATGGAGAGACTGATTCCATCTGGTGGGATGCTGAGCCTAAGTAATAAAGTCAATCAGAAGAGCTCTGTGAAGACAGGATCACTGACATTAAGACACATGATAAATGTTTTTCAATATGCAACGCAGCTTCTCTAGGAATAACATTTAAAGCCCTTGATCAGGCTTTTTAAAATCATGTTTGTGTGATTTTATGTTGTTGTGGTTTAACCTCAGCCAAGAACTCAGCCCCACTCCCTCACCTTCCCCCCGATGGGATGAGGGAGAGAATTGGAATGGTAGAAGTGAGAAAAGTCATGGTTTGAAGTAAAAACAGTTGAAGAATTCCTTGAATCATTTAGCTGGAAAAGACCTTTAATATCATTGAGTTCAACTGTTCCTCCAGCACTGCCAAGTCTACAACTAAAACATGTCCCCAAGTGCCACACCCACACATCTTTTAAAACCCCCAGTGCCAGAGCTTGACAATCCTTTCCATAGTGAAATTGCTTCTAATACCCATTATAAACCTCCTCTGCCACAACTTGAGGCCCTTTCCTCTGGTCCTGTCCTGGTCACCTGGGAGAGAAAGACCCACCCCCTGTGCTCCAACCTCCTTTCAGGGAGCTGTAAAGACCTGAGCTTCCTTTCTTCCCTCCGTTTCGTTGTCTTTATGGAAATGCACCATATTCAGACAAAAAGTCTTGATACCATTCACTGTAGTTATAAATGACTGAGCATCAGAATTTAAGCAGCTAAACCAAATATACAGCTGGTTAAAAAAAAAAACAAAAACAAAAACAAACAAAAAAAAAACTTTCTTCACAATGAACCGATATTCATCACTGTAGAAAATCAGACCATGTTTTTCATTAGTTTTTTTGAAGCTCCAGCACCATGGGACCTATGAAGGGAGGAGATTTTCAGCTCTTCAAAAAAAAAAAGGATGGCTTGGAAGAAATTTCTAGCTCTACATCTGCAAAAATAAGGTAAAAAATTTGACTTCTCTTGCTTAGGAAAAAATCTTCAGTCTTAGCTTATGAAGTGATAATTTCAAGCTGATTTCATGTTATGACTGTCATGGCCCATGGCCCTGTTGCTTAGGGATTTGTCACTTCAGCCACAAATCTCACAATAGAGTTGATTCTCTGTTACTTTTACATCCCTAGAAGTGTTCAAGGCCAGGCTGGAGCAACCTGGTCTAGTGGAAGGTGTCTCTGCCCATGGCAGGGGTTTGGAACCAGGTGAGATTTAAGGCCCCTTCCAACCCAAACTTTTGTGGTTCCACTTTGACATGTACTTCCTGGGAATTTAAAACTCACCATCCAGGGGAATGGTAATCCAGGTTCCTCCAGCAACACTACCCTTGTGGGGCTCAATGAGCGATCCTGTGGCTGCCACTGCAAAAACAACCCATCAGGCTGAAGGGTCATGCAAACATCCAAAATACCTCGCTCAGCATTAGACACACTGATCTGAGAGCTGTCCTCCTGTAATTCCACCCTTCTTCTCATTTCTCCTTCTCCTCAGGCATCCAAATTAGTCATATTGCCCATCCTTTTCCCCTCCAGCCATCTCCCCCATTTAATAGTCTTGCTTCCCCTCAGGGGGGTTTTAATGCCTTCAGGACTTGGTTCACCAAGCAGCAGATTGAGCCTCCTGTCCTCCTCAAGAATTAAAGATGATAGACCTCATGGTTACTACTCCAGCTCTCAAAGAAATGTGTTTGCTGACTTCTGTGCACCCTCCCAAACTTTAGGCCGCCCATAAAATATAACCTCTTCTGGCTCCAAAACAGCCTGCCCAGCTCTTTGTTTCTGAAGCCCTCAGGAAAGACATACAGGCCTGGAAAGGAGCTCCTGCTTCATGGTGTTAAATTTCCTATAACTTGCTATGCCCATGCCTTTCTTAAAGGCATCAAATTCCTGAGATAATGTAGGATTTATTTTGGGTACCCTCATTCTCTGAAGCTAAGAGATGAACCAGTGGCTGGCTTCTTTTTGTTGTAGCCACTGACCAGAATTTTCCAGAAGTCATTTTACAGGGGTATCTAGTTTGCTGAATAAATTTTAGGTTTCCAACTCAGGTAGAACACAGAAAATTAAAAATTAATTAAAAGATCTACACTGGCTATGGAAATAATGCCATGAGAAAACACTGATAAGGTGGACAATGTCTGGTATGCTGCAGTCACTATCCCATAATATTCAACACCTTTTAGAGATGCTTATCCATGTCAGGGTGAAGTTAATCTGTAACCAATCCATTGACACTGGATTTTCCTGGTGTTTAATGACCAGGGTGGTTGGAAACAGCACCTCTCCATCACCCACCTGCCAAGAATATCAGCCCAGCACTCAGAAAGGATATTTTCCAAAGGTTCTGAATGGAGAATTCACGAGAGTCTGGCTCCAGAACCATGGCTTGGGGCCTTAGGACTTTCCCTGTAACATTAAAACAAACTTCATGTGAATTCTTTCTTCATGGTACAAACCTGTGGGAGCAACAGCTGTGAACTCTTCTAATAATTAAATAAAATAAACATTTGAGTGCTTGTAGACTAGGTCTTACTTGCTGTCATAGCCAGACACATCCCACATTCCCTTTAGAAAGTCCAGGTCAGGAACTGTTCTAACACTTAATGACAGACGATCAACTTCTACTGCCCTCAACCTGGGTTTTGTACTAGTATGAGGAAAAAAAAAAAAAAAGGGTGAATTTATTTTGCCACATTTTTAAATCACAAAATTTTTGGGGTTGGAAGAGACATTGAAGATCATTTCATTCCAATGTCCCTACCATGGGCAGGGACACCTTCCACAAGACCAGGTTGCTCCAAGCCCATCCAACCTGGCCTTGAACACTCCCAGGGATGGGGCATATTTCTCCTTTATTACTATTACCATAAACGTGGATTTAAGATAATCCATATAACATACATCACAGTCATGAAATCTCAAACAAAAAGTCTCCTTAGAGCTCCTGGGTAAGAGCAGGGCTGCACAGGGATGAGGAAGAAGGGTGGGATGGCACCTTAGAAAAGATGCAAAGGGAGAGTGACACTCTTGGAGGTGAGATTTGGGCAGAACCTTACATTAGAGCTAAGAGAAAAAAACTGCCACCATAAAGCAACTTCTAAACTTCTATTATTATACCACAAGACCTACTGTAACTACTCTCACTATATTTCTTGCATATTTTAACATCCTGCAATAGGCAGGGGTCAGAGTCCAGAGCCCTGGCTCAAGTGAATGTTGCATTTCAAAGCAAGTGCATAAAATATCATTTATACTTGATTTTATTAGTCTTACTATGTCTTTTGCTGGTATTACCTTACCTTAATCAATTTGTTCTTCTTCCATTCCTCCAATGAATGAAGTGCAGTAGCTCCAGTATCAGCACAACTGCTCCATCCCTTTGATGCCAGCTCTACCACAACTTTCAGGCTGAGGTTGTGTTACACTCTTGGTTCAGTGCTGAAACCCACCAGACAAGTTTCTCAAAAGGCTCAAATCCCGTCACAGACAGCTCAGAGCCTGTCCACTGAGTCTGCTTAATTATTAACCTAAGCTGCTTGTTGCTATTAACTGTTTTGTTGCAAACCTGTAATAACCATAACAAGAGTAATCTGGAATTGTTCTTCCATTGGTGCATGACTTACATCCTCCAACAGGAGGAGAGCAAATCCATTTTATCCTCTTTTTTTCACTGCAACATGACATAAAAACTGCTGGAATGGTCTCTTGATATGCCAATATTCAATCTGGGGCTGATTTTCACAGCAAGTGGACTTCAAGGTTCCCTTATATATTCTTAATTAATTTTTTCTATGGCATTCCCAACACTGTCTGCATTTGGTGGGACTGCTCAAAGGGTGTTTTGGTCCCTTACCACATCTCAAGTACCTGCTCCCCTACAGATCCTTTACCACTCACTGTGGAAAAGAGGGCAGTGGACTTACAAGGGGTTATCTCTCACCCCATGGACAGATTGGGCTGCAGGGAAGACCCAACTCAGCCCACCTCAGACACTGAATACTATCTCTACTCCCACCTCTGCACTTTCCCTGTTTGAAGCCCAGAAGGATTTTGATGGAGTCACTGAATGAGTTGCTGAGCCCCTGCCCTTCCATGGATGCCTTCATGGAAGTTTCCACTGAAATTCAGAGGAGTTCTCAAACCCCACAGCATAACTGAAGTTTAATGAGTTACCACGAACCAAACAACAGTAGTACATATTCGTGCTCTTACCTCATCCCCAAAGAGAGGTGAAACAGGATTGCTTGCTCTTCCTCAGCCTCAATTCGGAGACACAGTGGCACAAAGTCACGGGCAATCAACCCCCAGTTGCTCTGGAGCTCTGCCCAGCAGTGGAACCAGTTGTGTGTGGTTCATTCTCAGGCCAAGCCCCAGTGTCTCAGCTACATGTGGCCAATGATTACAGGAACCCACTGCAACTTAACCCCATCCTGCTCAGTAATCTACCCTCAGTTTACTTATTAGCTGGGATTACAGTGGAAACATGATCAGAAGAAAGAGTGAACTCAAGGGAATTGTCAAACAAAAAGGTATTGCTGAAGAAGAGACAGTTCAAAGATGACAAACACAGCACAGAAAGCCAGATGCTGGTAACAGGATCCACTAACAGAACCAAATGAGGGGATGAACCAGGTCCAGGATCCCCCTGAGGCAACCTTTCAGGAGCAAGAGGAAACAGGGCTGGAGGCTCAACTTCAATATGTGCCCATGATCCAGCTAGAAGGTAGGATCAGGGATAAGGCTGAAGACCAGTATTCCTACAACACAGCTCAGGGAAGAAGGGAGGGAACGCAGGCCCACAGCTGAGGTTAAATAGGTCTCCTGATTCATGGACAGGGTATGGATGGTGGTCCCAGGTGAGGCTGAGCAGGGTCATTATGGTTCATTGCTGCTCTCAGTGCCCTGACACTGCTGCTTCCAACATTCTCTGTCACTCAAACTCTCTGAGTCATTGTCAGCAACAAAAATGAGTTACCACCTCTGTTGTTCTTTTTAGCACTTTGTGATCCAATCCTAAGGAAAAAAAAAATCAACAAAATGTCCAAGATTAGCAGCTCTGAAGGATTTGACTTGGATGAGGCATTTATTCTTTCCAGAAAGTCACATATTAGGTAAAACAATGCACACAACGTTCCCTGGAGGAGATGAAACTCCTGAAAGAAAAGAAAGGGGAAAAAAGAAAAGAAAGGGGAAGGATGGCGAAAATCCTAATAACCAGAAACACAGGCCCAGAATTCAGACTAGCAGAAGAATGGCTGAGTCCCATAGGAGTCTTCTTATATGACATGTAAACCCTCTCCCACCACAAGCTGATGACCCTATTTAGGGCTATCACACACCAAAGAGGAAAGCAGCACATTTTAATGAACAAGTGCATGTTTGGATATATGAGCAAGCCATTTTTTTCCTGCTGGAGTTAAGTTCTGCCCAAAAATATCACCCCTGGTTTTGTTTGTTTGTAGTTACTCATTTAGGGTTTGTAGGTTTTGGGTGTACCAGTGGAAAGGGCCTTATGGACAGGCTCAGCATCAGGAATCTGAGAAACATTCCTGCATTGCAACCAGAAAGGAGACAGAGAGAAAAAGCAGGAGGGGTGAGCAGTGGCTTTTTGTCACTAGATGGAAGCATGGAGCCATCGAAGACCTGTCTGCTCCTTGAAACACAACCCCAGGGTGGGCAAACTGCCTCTGCTTTGCATAGCACAGGACCAGGACCGTGTTCTGTTAACTCCCTGCACTTGAGGGAAAGGCCAGGAACAAGCAGACAGCACAGATAAAGGAGATTTGGGACCTATTCCCAGCTCTTTCGCTCACTGACACATGATTTGGGCTGAACAGCTTCATCTTCAAGGCATCTGCGTGTAAGATGGGGATGGCAGGGCACTGCCTACGAGGCCTTTTGCAGGGCAGCTGCTCCCAAAGGGAAGTAGCATGGAAAGACTCTTTTTGCCCAGGACTTGCAGTATTTCTGGGAAGGAAGATCCTTGCAGGACACTAATGAGGGGTCCCCTCGTGCTCCCCCCCCCCCATCCCCCAGCCATCACACAGCAGCCACCTCGCGAGAGGAATGTGGCAGTTGCTGGACACCACATGGCACCTCCAACTGAACAGCTGAGGGGAGGATAATGTGGGATAAGGCAAGGTTTAACAATTCTGTCTGCAACCTCTCAGGAGCTCCCCTCGAGGGAATGATGTGGGAATGCTGCCTGTGCTCACAGTTCCTGCACCTAGACCTGTAAAGAGAGCACAGAGCACCCCAGGGGAAAGCCACCCTAATGGGGTTCATGCTTGGACTGTAGAATGGCAAAATCATAGAATCACAGGATGGTTTGGGTTGGATGGGACCTTAAAGCTCATCTGTTCCAGCCTTCCTGCCATGGGCAGGGATGTCACTCACTAGATCATGTTGCTAAGTGACCAGGGCTGTGTGACTGATGGTTTTGGACACCTGGTGACAGCAGCATTGTGGTTCTCTTGAATAACCAGCTTCTCCTTCAATGCAAGGTGTGCTGTGCTGGTCATACAATGGGGAAAACCAGCTTGAAACTGCTTAAGCTTAGTGACTCAGTCCAGACACAGGGATTGGAGAGAGATCTCTGCTTTCCAGCTTGGCATTGTCATACAATCATGGAACGTTTCAGGGACCTTAAAGAGCATCTCATTCCAACCCCCTACCATGGGCAGGGACACCTTCCACTATCCCAGGTTCCTCCAAGCCCTGATAACCTGACCTTGGACACTTCCGGGGATGGGACAGACACAGCTTCTCTAAGCAACCTCTACCAGGGTCTCACCACCCTCACGGGAAAGGATTTCTTCCTAATATCTAATTTAAATCTACCCTCTTTCAGTTTAAAATCATTATCCCTTGTCCTGGAAGGCTAGGTTACCAGTGGACATGTAGCCTGCAAGTCTTACGTGGCCCTGCACTGGCCATGGCACTCCATGCAGAGCTCTCACAGCTGCTCTTTCCTTCTAATAATACTTCACCTTTTGTGTATTGACAACCAGTTCCCAGCAACCAAGGTCACAGGGAAGGTGTTAAGAAGCTGGGCTGATTAAGAATAAATCCCGGGGTTTGATGTCTCTTTCCTTGAGAGGCTCGTTAGACACCAGCAGGCAGGGTGCTGAGATGGGATTTCCAAGGGGACCAAGGGGATTGGGAAACCCTCCCCTGATCAGATTTCCCTCTGAATCCCAGTCTTCCTCCTGCTGGCCCCCAGAATTTGTCTGGGTGAAGCACTTATGGAAAGGTAAGTTGAGACAGTGCAATATTCCTTACCAGGGATCTGGCATCTATCAACCAAAACTATCTTCTGGGCATCCCTAGGAGTTTGGTTTCATAAAGTATGATCAGGATCCAGTGGTCTCCATGGTCCAGATAAATGCCTCTCACTGCTATTGAGTCCCACAATGCAGGGTGGATTTCACCTACTGCCTTTCCACTTGCTACAGCCTTGAGCATCCTTCCAGCAGGACCAGCACCACAGCCTTAAATCCCTACCCTCACCAAGGCCCCATGTTTGGTCCTGGGTTTGCTGAAACAGGAACAACTGCCCAGTGTGGTGACATCCATGCCTCTTCCATACTGGTCCTAGCCACAGGAGGAGTGTTGAGATAAGCTGGCTTGAGATTTTAGGTGCATCTTGTAAAACAACAGATAAAAAACCCCCATCTTTCTTTCTGAGTTTCAATTCACTAATCAATTATGTCTGAGTGCTCTCTGGTAAGGCAGGTAGGTTTTAGACACCAGGCTGTGATCTTCCCAGCTGAGCTGCTCCCTGTCCTGCCATGATTTACAGAAGAGGGGATGTGAAATCAGGGAACAAAACCAGAAATACTTCATGAGCTGATTGAGGAAAGATGTTAAGAAATTCACAAAAAAGTATTTAATGTCAACTAAGAAGTTGAAAAGCAAAAAGCGTGCTTTGTATTCATCAGGCATCACCAATATCTTCAAACTTCCCTTTATTACTGCTCTCTTACACTATAAAAAAGTATTTTCTTTCCTGAAATCTTAACATTCATATTATTTACTTTTTTTTCCAGATTTTGAAACCTTTTATTACTACTTCTTCTACTTACATTTGCAGCACACAACCAAGATGCCTTACTTGCCTGGCTCATTTTTCTACCTGATTTGCAGCAGATTCAACTCTTCCCTTGGAGAGGAAAAACTCTGGTGCCCCCAGGAGCCTTCCTGCCTGTCTTTCCAGGGTCGCTTTTCAGCACGGTAAAACCCCGTTGAACTTGTTCCCATAGTTACTCTCGCTGCATTTTAAACAGGCACTGAACTTCTTTAAATACTAAATTTATTGCCAGTGCAGCTGCTTTAATGACAGGTTTGAGGCTTCTTTGGTTTCAAGGTTGAGTGTGTTTGGCTCACATCCCCTGTGGTCACGGAGGGGATGCATCCCCAGGCCGCCTGCCCGTGGCAGATGCTGGAGCCTGGGGGATGCACACAAGGCAAATGGGTGAGGAAAAAACAGCACCTTGCAAGGGATTTGTCTGCTGCAGCTTTGGTTTTCTCCCAGCCACTCAGAGGATGCTCCCCTGCTCTCCTGGGGTCTGCAAAATACACAGGATGGCTGTGGAAAACAAAGGTCGAGGCTGGCTCCCAGACCTGTCATAGAATCATTAAGGTTGGAAAAGACATCCCAGAGCATCCAGTCCAGCCTTTGACCAAATACCCCCATGCTCACTAAGCCATACCACAGAATGCCATGCCTGCTCATTTTTTGAACACTTCCAGGGGTGGTGACTCTACCACTTCACTGGGCAGCCCGTTCCAATGCTTAACCACTCTTTCAGTGAAGAAATTTTTTCTAATATCCAGCCTGAACCCTCCCATGGCACAACTTGAGGTCATTTCCCCTTGTTGTGGAATCATAGAATGGTTAGGGTTGGAAAGGACCTTAAAGTTTATATAATTCCAACCTCCAAGTCCTGTCACTTGTTACCTGGGAGAAGAAATCAACCCCCACCTGGCTACAACCTCCTTTCAGGTAGTTGTAGGAAGCAATAAGTTCCCCCTGAGATTCCTTTTCTCCAGGCTAAACAAACCTGCCAAGTATAGAAATCCTTCTAAATCAAAAATACAGCCACAAGGGAAAAAAAAACCATCCAACTTCAAATAAAGCTGTCTGCATCTGCATTGTGAAAAACACCTCAGTATTGAGGTTCTTCCTAGAGATTTTCCTCTGCTGGGCTGCTCACAGATAACACCTCATTCACACATCCCATCAGGCAGGGCACTGTTTTGGTGTGGTGGAGCATCATTCCTTCAATCTCTGTGCTACAGGGCTTTGCACCATGCTGACAAATAGTATCCAAGAAAAGCTACAGCTCTGTAACCAGACTACATCAGATAGTGTCAAGCCCAAAAAAATCTTCCCCTTTGAATAATGACACAGCAACACAATCCCTCATGGCTGTGGGAAAAGATGCCTGCTGCAGATTTTGCAAACTCGGTGACAACATCCCCAAAGGAAACGTGCACAGGTTGGACCACAGACCCTGGAGGCAACAGGGAAAGATAAAATCAAGAAGTGTCGTTTGGATGGAAGAAATCTCTCAGGGACATCTGGGCAGGCACTGCTGCTGAGTGAACCATGGCATTTGCTTAAACAAACAGCTGGTAGAGGATTGAGTTTCGGAATCAAACTGCAACCCAGCACCTACTGAGCTTCATCCATCATTAGTCTTTCATTAGGAAACTTGTTCTTGGCCTGGTCCCCAGTTCTCTGAGAAGTGATTCAGGCCAAAGCCAGCCCTGCTGTGTCCAGCAGCCTCTTTTCTTCCACACATCCCTATCCTTGTGGCAAGGCACATGCCCACTTGCTTCTCATTTTAATATGAAATTCCTTCTGTTTGATAAGTTTTCATTGTAAAAGCTTCCACTGCCCCATCCCCTCCATCCACCCTGCTCCCCATGTCTAAGCAGGGGGAACAGGTGGGACAGCTGACCCTGGTGAATGAAAGGAGAGCACAGTTTTGCTCCCTTCACCCCTTTTTCACAGCCTGCCCTGCTGTCAGTGATCCCCCCAGCCCCAGGGGACAGGGGATTTGTGTGTATTAGTCACATGAAAGAGAAGAGCCTGCAGCAGGCTGCTCCAGGCTGCTCCCGGGCTTTGCTTCACCCTCCAAGAGAGGGGATGGCTTGCCACTGTATTCCTCTGGGCTGGAATCAAATTGCATCATTTTTTTTATTATTTGCACAATTTGGCTTCTATGCAAGACACGCTACAGCTCTGACTAAAAAAAAAAAAAAAAAAAAAAAAAAAAATTTAAAAAAAAAGTAAAAGGAAAAAGAACAGCTTACAAAGATCCCAGCTGTGCAGGGAAATGTGCAAAGCCAGACACTTGATACAAGATCTTTTTCCGTCTTCAAATCCCTGGGTTGGGAGTTGGTCTCGTTTGCCTTGTGTGAAGCTCCACAGTCTGTCACCACACAGAGTGTTCAAGGAGAGCATTAGTGGTCTCTCTCTGTCTCTATTAACCTGATGTCACACACACCAGACTCCCAGAGGGACCCTGCTAAGGTGGACTCACACTCACATGCCCATCAGTGAACCACGTCTTGGGGATGTTGTTCTTCTCTCAGGAGGAAAAGCCATGAACTCATGGAAGTCACGCAGATGAACACCAAAGCTACTACACCAAGAGAAAGCAATGGAATGGAAACCAACAGAATAGTTTGGATTGGAAGGGACCTTAAAGGTCATCTTGTTTCAACCCCTTGCCATGGGCAGGGACACCTTCCACTAAACCAGGTGGCTTCAAGCCCCATCCAACCTGTCCTTGAACACTTCCAAGCATGGGAAAACCACAACCTCTCTGGAAACCCTGTTCCAAGGCCTCACCAGACTCACGGGGAAAAATTTCTTCTTAATATCTCATCTAAACCTGCCCTCCTTTAGCTGAAGGCCATTTCCTCTTCTCCTATCACTACATGCCCTTGCAAAATTGCAGATTCCTAAATAGCCTTAAGGCTGCTCTGTATTGCCAAGGTCAAAGAACAGGTTTCACCATAGGCTTGATTAACCTTGTTTTTTATGGGCACACTGATCACCTGCCCTCATACCAGCAGGTAGGAGCAGTATTTCCACCTCTCTCAGTTGCCTCTGGCTGTTGGAAGTCACAGAGCCCACATTAGCTCAGTTACACTGGGAGCAAACAGTTTCACACTCCATCCAGCAACAGAAAAGTCTTTTTCTCAATTATTTCATGTGCTTGTATATCTCTCAATACATCTCTAGGTGATTGTACACATGAGCTCTGTTTATGTTATTCCCATAACCATCTTCTGTCAGAAAAAAAATGGACCCTGAAAGCAGAGGGAAGGATTCAGTCCCAGCAGGATGGAACAACAATATCCTTATGGGGATGGGACACTGAACAAAAAAAAAGAAACACCTGACTGTTGACACAAGTATCCTGGCCACTGGTACAAGTTTAGGACAGATGTGGTGACCACACATCACTTTTCTCCTCAATGAAGGCATCAATGGTGTTCCAGGGTTCATCTGGGAGCTCCTCCAACACTGCTATTACTAGTGCTTTGAGCCTTGATTTGTTTTCTCACTCAAAACAACTTCTTTCACATTTCCTTCTCCTTTTCTTCTTGTGTTCATAGGGTTTTCATAAACTGCCTGAAACAAGCAAGAAGCCACTTCCTACCCAGTCTTAAAAAAACCCAAACTTCTGTTAAACCACAGCAAGATTTTTTTTTTCCCAGCTTTTCAGTACTGCCAGAGATCTGAACAACTGGTTATTCCTTCATCTCTAGTCAAGATATCCTTTTGCCTGCTCCTGCACAGTCCCACTGATCCAGCAATGAAGAGAGAAATAGAAGTAGAGAGGACCAAAGCCCACAGGTGGGATGAGGAAGGAAGCTTTGATCACAGCCTGCTTGATACATCTGTGTTTTAGTGCTTTAATTTGGAATTGGTTTGCATGGGTTAAAATGCAAATCGAATGAATATTCAACCCCCAGAAGCAAGATGATTCCCTTATTTCAGGGCAGGAGGCCTGTTCAGCCCCACCAGATGCATTTCATAGTCATTTCCAGCCGTGTGTGCGTGTGCAGGGGGAGGGCCACTAAAAATAAAAGTGCCAGTGTTCCCTCTGTCAGCCCCTTTACCCACCTGTTCCTCTTTTAGCCCAAACGTGTCCACCTCTGACCCCTTTGTGGGTCGAGGCGTTTGCGAGGCCGAGCCCACACCCCTCACTCCCCCACTCCCCACGGCAGCTGTGTAAACCTCAAAGGCAACAGCTGGGACCAGGGATGATGCCTCCAGCTCCAGGGTGGAGGAACAGCACGGGGCGTCTTGCAAAGGCTCCAAATCACTGGCCCGATCTGGATTCCAAATCACTGGTGGTGATTTGGGACTCGATTTGTTTAAGTCGCGCAAAGTTTGGCAGTACCCCCCATTTGAACCCCCTGCCCACAAATACAGCTCAGCTTGCTCTGAAGAGTTCTCATTTCTAGGTGTTAATTTGGTAATTTCCTGCCTTGAGGGACTCCAGGATGGGATTTTGGGTTTGGGATCTGCTCAGCCGTGCTGTGACCCCAGGCTCCTCCCAAGGAACCCCGGCCACGTGTTCCCTATAGCTGCAGGGATGTGGAGGGAAAAGTGGGAAAGAATGAAGAAACTCTTCTTTTGAGTGCTGAGTGAAGCCCTGAAATTACCTGGGAGCTGCAGGGAGGTTTTTTCCATCCTCTGGCAGCCAGGGACAGTAAGTTTCACACCCTCACTTCAGAAAGATAAGGATGCACAGGTTGATTTATCCCATGTGTGTATGTGTGCCTGTCTGCAGGCTATTTTCCAAAAGCCTGACATGGAATTGGGCCTTGAGCAGATCCTTCTTAATCTAATTAATTGTAAAAACACAGGTGGTATGAGATCAAAACACTACCCTAAGACATCACTTTTTTTATCCTCTCTAAATACATGTCAGAACTCAACAGTGCTTCTCCAGGATCCTTTTTTCCACCTTGAAAGCAGATGGAACTGTCCTAGAATCACAGAATCATAGAATGGTTTGGGTTGGAAGTGACCTTAAAGTTCACCTAGTTCCAGCCCCGTACCATGGAAAAACATGCTTGTGCAGGGGAGAAGGCAGGAATCCACTTCTCCTACTTTCATGTCAATATATTAAGATAGTCACGAGCTGTCTAGCTCAGCAGATCAGTGGGACAGTGGCTTTCTGGCTTGAGGAATAGCTAGAAAAAACATCCCTGCAGCTTGAACGCATCCTTGGCCATGCATCAGGGCAGCCTCCTTGGTGCTCCTGACCTTCATCAGGTAAGAGGAGCAAAGAAATTAAGGCTGTTGTCTTCCCAGCAGTCTTACCTGACACATTTTTACTACTGGATGGCCTCAGGAATGTCTTTCCTCTCTTCCCAGCTTTCAGAAAGTACCTGGAGATCTAAAGTGGCAACTCCAGGTTCACTTGCCAGCTCTGTCCTAGACTTACAGGGGACACTGGGTAACTCACTAATGACTAACCTATCTCCCCAGGTGCCTCATCTACACTTCTTTTAAATCCTTCCAGGGATGGTGACTCCACAATGCTCTGGGCAGCCTGTTCCGGAGCTTGACAACCCTTTTGGGGAAGGAATTTTCCCTGAAATCCCAGCTAAACCACCCCTGGCACAACTTGAGGCCATTTTGTCTTGCTTGTTCCTTGGGAGCAGAGCCCGACCAGCACCTGGCTCCACTCTCCTGTCAGGGAGTTGTGGAGAGTGAGAAGGTCCCTCCTGAGAGTTCTTTTCTCCAGACTACCCAGAGGGGAATAATACTTCGTGTCATTTAGACTAGGGACCCCCTGAAAAAGGAAACAGGGAGCACTTGCCACATGAGTTTCTGGCATTGCTGGGAGGAGGTGGGAGCCTCTGTTGCCTTTCTTCAAACCCACTCAAGAAACTCCTACTCAGATGCTTTCAAAGCAAACTTTGCCAAAACAAACCAAACAACAACCAGTTCAGAGAATGCCAAGATTCAGGAGACTTCTTTAGGAGATTTCATTGAATACTGGGTGAAAACCAGGCTACTTCTTGACCTTTTTCTTGAGACTGTTATGCCCTCCCATGCTTGCTGTGACTCAGTAAAGGTGCAAGGGCTTGTTGGAGTGAAACTCCCGGGAACTGGACTGATGATACCTGTTGGCAGTCTCTGTATCAGTCCAAGTCTGAAGAGGTCAAAAACCTGAACTTCCCATCACCTAACCCAGACAGCACAATCTAAAGCAAGCCTAGACTCCAAGACTGGGCATCTCTGAAGGGAAGAGCACCGAATTTCCACATCCAGGCCATACATATTCCGTGTTAAAACAGCCTTTTCCACCCTGGAGTCTACAACAGCTTTCCACCTCTCTTCCCCATCACCAGCTCTTTCAGACAGGGATGTTCCCCCACCCAAACCCTCTGCAGCTCCATCAGCTGTCACAGGCCCCACGTTCCTGCAGGACTCCCAGCATTGGCAGCTCTGGCCATCTGCTCTTTTCCACCCCCACAAATATGCAAGCAGGTGTGAGGCACCACCACTTGCCTTGTTCCTGGCCACTCTTACCCAGGCAACGGGAAGGAAGGCACAGCTAAAGGGGCAGATGATCTGTTCCCCTCCATCCTCTTTGCATCCCTCTGGGGAATGTGCAGAAACAAAAATCAACCTCCCCAGCACCACTGAAGCACCCAAAAAAGATGAATCTCACGTGTCTGAATATAATTCCTCTCTATCTCACTCCAGTGGTGACAATGAGAAAATCTATGGATTTTGGCGTAGTGCAGGATGCAAAGGGTGCCTGGAGCATGTGCTTTTTGGGTCACTAAAGCTGCAGAATACTGGGTAAAATAAATGACATCTGTACTACTCTCACACTAAAAGGACCCTCAATGAAGGCATTCTGAAAAATAACAGTTGCTAGTGAAGACCAAAATGGAAAAAATACCCAGATTTTCCGTAGAACCATCACAGAATGGTTTAGGTTGGAAGGGACTTAAAGATCATCTTGTTCCAACCCCTGCCATGGACAGGGACACCTTCCACTATGCCAGGGTCTTCCAAACCCTGTCCAACCGGGCCTTGGATGCTTCCATGGATGGGGCAGCCACAGCTTCTTTGGGCAATGAAATTCCCAGAGAAGACAGAAAAATAGAAAGAGAATAGAATTTCCTTTCTATAATGAGTTTATAGCTATCCATCATATCAATTATTTTGTGTGACAATGAGAAAGGAGCACTACAGATGACTTGTTTTATCTACATCTCAATGAATCTAAAAGTATTGAATAAGAATAACTAAAAAATTAAGTGAATGTAGTGTGGGTAGTTTATGTCCTATAGGTTATCAACTAGGATTAAAAGAAAATAATAATTCAGAACATTCCATTTTTTTTTTTTCAGACAAGTAGGATTTTAATGAAAATAAAATAAAATAAAAAAGACTATCCATTTTGCACTGAAACTTTCAGCTCATGAGTGTGTTCAATGGGCCAAGGTGGTGAGTTTAGAGGGTCAACTTCCTTTGTTTCTGTAAGGAACGGGCTGATGTCTTTTAGGAAATACAGAACTACTGCAATGATTGCATGTGGGGTTCCTGAGCCAAACTGCTGCTCTCAATACCCCTAGAAGGTGTATCAGTGGCTTTAAATAGAAAAGGTCCATTTCTTGCAGCTTCCACATGGCCACAGAGGAAGTCACAGGCCCAGTTTGCTCCCAGCTGCCATTTCTGGATCCTTGTGAAACCTTGCACTGCCTGAGAGCTCTGGCACATTCCAGTGACACCAAACCCCGCTCTCAGCCCTGGTTTGCTTCATCCAAAGTGTGCCAAGCACCCACCCAGGGTATTAAAGGAGAGAATCCTCCTCCAGCCACCCAAATGTAATCTTCCCATGGCAAGAGTAAAGCAGAACCAGGATAAACAACCAGAGGGCAATAGAAAGTCAACCACATTTTTATCCCCCTTTTGCAGGTAGGTAAACTGAGTGAGGCACCAGGCTCTCCTTTCTCTGTCATGGCCTTCTCCCAGTGCCATGCACAACATGTGTTCTCCTCCCTTTTCCTTTCTCTCCATGGTGAATGTGAACCCAATGCTCCCATCAATGTGGTTCAGCTACAGCTTCAAGAGAGAGGGAGGGCTTGGTGGCGTTCTCTCCAGCACCTGGATAAGATGATCCTGCTTTTCCAGCTGTGCTTCCCAAAGATCATGCTGTCTTGGTCATGGCATTCACACCACTACAGCTGCACTTCAAATGGATGAATGGAAAGGTCAAAGAATCATAGAATGGTTTGTGTTAGAAGGGACATAAAAGTTCATACAGTTCCAACCCCCAGCCATGGGCAGGGGCACTTTCCACTATCCCAGATTGCTCCAAGCCTCATCCAACCTGGCCTTGGACACTTCCAGGGATGGAGCAGCCACAGCTTCTCTGGGAAACCTGTGCCACGGCCTCACCACCCTCACAGCCAAGAATTCCTTCCTATTTATCTAAGCTAAATCTGCCCTTTTTCAGTTTAAAACCACTACCCCTTGTCCTGTCATTCCAGTCCTTGTCCAAAGTCCTTCTACAGCTCTCATGGAGCCCCTTTAGGCCCTGGAAGGGACTCTCAGGTCTCCCTGGAGCCTTCTCTTCTCAAGCCTGAACACCTCCAGCTATCCCAGCCTGCCTCTAGAACAGAGGGGCTCCAGCCCTTGGAGCATCTCCAAGGCCTCTTATGGACTTGCTGCTGAAGCTCCACATCCTTCTTTTACTGAGGATCCCAGATCTGGAAGCAGCATTCTGGGTGGGGTTTCACCAGAGTGGAGCAGAGGGGCAGAATCTCCCCCTCATCCCCTGCTCATGTTGTTGGAATGAGCCCAGGATGCTGAATCCATGTGAAAGCCAACAAAGACGAGGTGCTCAGATTTGTTCTCCCATTTCTTTCCATCCCACCCCTGTCCCCTTGGACCACAGATGGCTTTTGCTGAGTGTCCAAGGCAGAGGGTGACCCCCATGTGTGCAGCTCTGGCTGGTGCCACAGGGGCACCCACCTGTTCTGCAAAGCAATGCCAGCTATGGGGGACCTTCTGGGGGGGGCTGAACAGCCCCCAGTCTGTGCTGCACCTCCCCAAAGCTTGGACTGTGCTCCAGAGGAGGAAATGCCCAGAGGAAACATCCTTATTACCTTCCACATCGTATCACAGGGTTCTGGGCAATAGTAACTTTCAGGGTTTAGGTAATATATTTGTAGGGGGGCAAATATTATTTCCCATACTTGATCATTTACAAGCTGATCTAACAATCATGTTTTCCCGATTTTTCAAAAAATTCTGAGTGCTAAAGTAAATTTTTAAGGAAAAAAAATTTTTTTCCCAGTTATATAGTTATATTTGTTTGTGAATTCAGTCAGAAAAAACAAACAAACCAAACCAAGACAAACAAACAAACAAACAAAACCCAGCAGTTTACATCCATTTTTAAAATTGATATTATTATTTTTTATCCAGGTGCAAGGGGACAGGGTTGCTCCAAGCAGGACAAGACCGGTGTGATGTGTCCCCTTAATTAACTTATCTTTATTTCATACTTTTGCCCCCTCTTTTATTTTTTTTCCCTCTGTTGGAATTTGGAAACACCTTCATCTTTCTCAGCATTAAAGGAGCAAATTACAATTCAACCTATCACTCTGCTCCTTACTAGACTACTATGACACCTAAAAACCCCACCTTTTAAAAGTACATATCATTCCTTCCTCTCCTTCATTTTCTGTCAAAATCTCAATGTTTAGTTGTTTAGTGTAATTTTTTGTCACCGGGGGAGGAAATAGTTTTGAAGCGTTCTCATTATTTTTTTGGCAGGGAAACTCTTTCACACGTTAAAAGCAAAGTGACCATACAACCCTATAGTCACTTCCAGAGCTTTGAACACTCACCTGGGATAAAAGAAATCATAGGATGGGGACAGAAACAAGGAAGCAGGTCTGTGGTGAAAGACAGACTGTGATAAAACCATCTGAGACAGCAATGCCCTGAAGTAAATGAGACAGGGCCAGGCAATGCTGCTGGGTGCAGGAACTTCACCTTCCTCACTTCAGGAACATCCTCAGCAAGGTTTTGGCTGAGGTGACTACTTTCTCCCATCCTTTTCCAGGCACAGTTCAGGAGTTTGCATGGGATGAAACACATCCCAACAGGCAGCTGGATGCAGCAATCCTGTTTTAGAGGTTAAAAGACTTTTATAATACCCATATGAGCTGTTTGGCATCATGGCCAGCTGTGCCAGTCATACTGAATTTACTAGTTTAGACAGAGAATAAAGAGTGAGATGTTTTTAAGTCCTCACTGTGCCATAAACTTCTTCCAAGAACTTGGACACTTTATCCAGTGCCTCAATTTCCCAACCATAAACAACATTTTGATAGCACTGCCCTCTTTCAGGGTAGGAAGGAGATCTAAGAGATGCTCTGAGGCACCCAGACACCTCATTAATTCCTGGCCCTGGCACAGGTTGCCCAGAGAAGTTGTGGATGCCTCATCCCTGGAAGTGTTCAGGGCCAGGCTGGATGGGGCTTGGAGCAACCTGGTCTAATGGAAGGTGTCCCTGCCCATAGGAACAGGATGATCTTTCAGGTCCCTTCCAACCCAAGCCATTCTAGGACTCCATGATTAATGTTATTTGCTGGTCAAAACCTCTCTGCAAACATTCACCCACACCAGTGGATTAAGTTCCAGCCTCTCAGGGATGTTATTTTTTAAACAGCTTTGATGGAGAATAGATAAAAAGGCACATTTTTAATGACCCCAGGGTGGGGAGGATCCTGGCTGTACTAGTCTGACTTGTGGAACTGGTTGGGCTCAGCCCTTGCTGTTTGATCCCAGCACTTGCAAAAGCCCAGCACCTCCTGTCCTGCCTGATCACCACTAAGCAGAGTCCATCAGGATTTCTTAGCAGCTCAAAATCCAGCTCCATCCTTCTCCTCCTGCATCCTTCTGGCCATTAAAATATTAAATTAATGTACCTGCAATAAATGGGTTTGTTTCTTGGGCTTTTTTTTTTTTCTGGCAGGACCGAGCTGCAGCATCGGAAAAAAAGGATAAACTGCCCAAGTGCCCTCCCAGCAACGGGACAGCTGAAGGGGTGTCACTCAACATGCCGCTGTCAAAGGGTGATTGAGGTGGACAGGAGGGACGGGAATGGCCTCGGGCTGTAAAGGACACGGGCAGGTGGGAGGACGGGGCGATGGGCTGGGCTGGCCCCCGGGGGTGGGCGATACAAAAGGGAGGGTGACAGCCTGCCAGGGCAGGGACCGCGCCGGGATGGCAGCAGAGCATCTTCGGGGCAGAGCAAAGCAGGGAGGAGCAGATGGGTGTGAAGAGACAACGGGCAACCCGATGCCAGGGTGGCAAGAGGCTGCTCTGCCCTGAGGGGGCTGAGAAACCTTTAACAATAGACCCAGCAAGGGCGTTAAGAGGACGCTGATGCAAGATAGGAGGGGAGAATGAGCCAAGGCGGTAGAAAAACTGAGTGAGGGGAGGGGAATTTAACACGGTTATCACTAGGGAGAAGTTAAAAAAAAAAAAAAAAAAAAAAAAAAAGTGGCAGTGGTGTAGAGGAAAGTGGGTGAAAGGGAAATGCCCATTTTCCCAAACACACACACACACACACACAGAGGGTTCTGTAACATAAGATGCTTCAAGTGCTTTTTTAGCCTCAGCCTTGGCTAAGAGACTGTTGGGCACTCCCAGAGAGAGGCTGTTTGCTGGAGAGCCTTTCTGACCACATCAACTCCTGCTTCCTTGTGGAAACCTTGAAGAGGAGGAAAACTCCCCTTGCTGGAGATGCCAGCCCAGCTAACACCCCTGGCGTGCTGTGAGGTGACAAAGGAGCCAGGAGAGGAGGATGAAGGGACCAACTGCTTCTTTGCTGAAGGTAATATCTGAGATTTACTCTTTTTTTAATATATATCTCCCGTGGTGTGAGAATTGCTGGTACTTGTGGCCAAGCCCAGAGAGCACAGGTGCAGCATCCAAGGTTGTGGAAAGCATAGAAGGAATTCCGGGCAGGGAAAATGCTGCCAAGGATGGAGAAGGGAAAGGAGATGAAGTGGCTTCCTCATGGTCCAAACAGGACCCCAGATTCACTATCAACTTCCCAGGGACCAGTCCACACTGCCTGGATGGGGCCTGTGGCCATGGCATCTCAGCATCCCTTCAAAGTGGATGCGCTCAGGCTCATAGCTATGGACAGACAATCCAAGGGACGGGTTTGATTTTCAGAAACACTTTCAAAAAAAGGGTTTGGTTCACAAAAGCAAAAGAGTTGGTGCTTGGTGCCCTGTTGGCCAGATCTCTTGGTTCCCAAGCAACCCTTCAGTGACCCAGGGGGTACAGGGACTTCTGAGGAGGAACTGCAGGATCTCAGCTGATCAGTATAGGCCAGGGGGTCCAGTTTCATTCCCTGGGGAGCTCTGCAACCTCAGAGCCTTCCCAAGGAGCTTCTTCTGATTGCAGTGTCCAGGTGTAATGAACAACTTCTGAGGGGAAGTGACCTTCTGATTTTAATTCTCACCAGGGAATAAAGTGATCACCAGAAAATTCCCACTAGTGTGTCCCCTTTCAGCCATGGCCAGATGTTAGACTGTGTCATCTCCACACTGGTTTTGATCTATTTATTGCTCCAGAGTCCTTATTAGACTATGAAGTGCTTTCTCCATTTCTAGATGTGGAGAGCAACAGAAGAGATGTGCATAGGTCCAAATTCAACCCCATTACCCTTTAACCCTTAAGTGAGAAGTCTAAATGAAAAGAACAGTCAACCCTGGCTTCTTATGGAGTCAAGGGAGAGAGGAGGCCTCTTGACACACTGCTGGGCCCTCTCTTTGAGTCCTTCCTCACCATGGATGGCTGTACCTGGTATTTCCAGCCTGTTAGCAGTATTCAGTAATTTAATTGGAAATGAATGTCTGAAATGGTCAGGAGCCCAGTGTGGGTTTATCCTCCTCTTGTCTCAACTTATCCTCTTAATTCCCTGTGCTTGGATCACATGGGGAGGAACTAACCAAAAAAGATAAAATAGAGGAAAAGGGCACTGTCCTCTTTCCCAAGGCTGTATCCTTCCCACTCACTTCCAGAGCACAGCATTGGGCCTCCTGTCCTCCAGGAAAAAGCTCCAGGCTGGGAGAGGGTTTGTGATTTGAGGCAATCCAAAAATCCTCAGCTAAACAGTTTCAGATGCAGGACGAAGAGGAGGTTGATTCCCCACCTTTTCAAGCCAGTGGCAAAAATCCTACTGGCTTCTTGAGGCACAGTTATCCTGAACCATTAAATTCATTTACATTCAAAATATGGGGGGAAAGGGAAAGCTGAGGAGCAAGGGAGACCATGCTGAACTTGTACAGCTACAGGGTCTCCAGTTTGTCCCAGGTAAAAAATTTACCTCCATACCTCAGTTTCCCCACCCATAATCTGGGAATGCTGGTGAGCAGGCTCTGCTCAAGGGATGTGACCCTGCTTTTGGTGCACAGGATCTGACTGGATAAATAAAATATGGTGATGCTAAAACAGAGCCAAAGTCTCAGTTTAAAAGCACCAGATAAAGCAGAAAATATAACTTAGAACCCATAATTGAAATATCTTTTTATATTGAGGTAAAAGTGATAGAAAATCAAACAAGGGGATTGTAAGGATGGACAGGCACATTGCCAGGACTGCTGGTGATTTGACACAGCCTTTCCAAATAACCTTGGGCAACACACCTTTTTTCTCCAGCATTTTACTCTCCTTCAAGCCTCCCTTTTTTAACAAATTAAATATGGGCACACTGGGACTGGGTGATGTTTCAGAGGTGCTCACTGAGCCCTTATTCCCACTGACTTGAGGTAGAGAGTTCTTTACCACAGTTTATGGAGCAAAATCAACAAACTTTGAAACTCATGAAACCCCACCAGAGCTAAAAAAAAAAAAAAAAAAAAAAAGGCTCATGAAAAACCTCCAAAACCCAAGGGCCTAAATATAGTCTCTGGTTAGACACAGGCGCTATTTTGCAGACAGATGCAAACTTGATTTCTTGAGTTTTAAGCTTCCTGTAAGCTGTGGTTAGGACAGGGTTAAGATGAAACTAATTAACTCTGCTTCACAAATCTACTCTCAGACAGCTAATTTGTCTCCAAGGCTAAAGTGGTAACCTCGCTGACTTGACCACAGTCACATCGAAAATCGCAAAGGAGGCAAGAAAAGGCTCTACGTGAGTTTTTGCCCCATGTGAGGTGCCTTTTGCTCTTGGCAGAGGAGCAATGAGGTAGTAAAATCCAAATGTGCAACAGTTTGGGCTCAAATCTTTCCTTTGGAGAAGAGCAGAGCACTTGGAAGGGGATTCCTCTTTTAAGTCATAGAATCATAGAATCACATTGTGGTTTGGGTCGTAAAGAACCCCAAAGACCACCTTGTTCCAACTACCTGCCACAGGCAAGGACACCTTCCACTCTTCCAAGTTGCTCCAAGCCCTGTCCAACCCGGCCTTGGACAATTCCAGGGATGGGGCAGCCGCAGCTTCTCTGGGAAAGGTATGCCAGGGTATCACCACCCTCTCAAGGAAGAATTTCTTCCATCAAGTCAATGAGGTGACTCCTATTTACCCCTTCCCCTCTTTGTAGTGCTGTCACACAGATGGACCTCACTGTGCCCATGTGTGCAGACAGGAAAATGAAAGGCTAAGCTGCCTCCCTCCTTCCAGGAACAACTGCTCCCAGGAAAGCATTCCTTGGGCAATCCAGGGTGGAAAAAGAAACTTGACAGAGAGCCCAGATGAGTGACTGCCCAAATGCCAGGCATATTAGAGAGCCAGTTTCAGGAGTATCATCTCCCATCTCATCCCCAAACCAGCGCAGTCACAGGGACCCTTGGGGGACAGCTGCCCCATTCTTTCTTTCTTCTCTTCCTCATGCCAGGCAGGGACAGAAGTGACTCTGGATATGCCTCAGATGATTGGGTTACTCTCAGTGGCTCCAAAAGACATCATCTCTTGGCTCTTAATTTTCCATATCTGCAGTTCACAAGGAGTATAATATTCCAGAGTAGGAAAAAAAAAAAAAAAAAAAAAAGAGACTGATTTTAAATGGATGCATTTATGTCCTATTGCCCTCCTTCACTGACAGCTTTTATGGCCATTCCTGTCAATTTTTTACACTCAAGCTGTGTTCCAGTCAGCTTCTGAATTTCTACTCACTTAGCTATAATTTTCCAATCCATGTTTCTTCATTCTGCCTGTTTTGAGTTTTCTAAATCTTGGAATAGTGTGGTCTGGAAATACAACCTGGTGAGTCTTCACTGCAGCAGTCCCAGTTCATTCCAGTCAATGAATTTAATACAAATCTTGCTAAAATGGGATTTTGGCAGCATCATTAAATCCTCATTTACACCTACTTAAGATTTTAAAATCCCAGTCCACAAAGTGTGCCAAAATAATAGACATAAATAAGGAATATTTACCTACTTACATGCTTGGGATCAAGGATCTGCCAAGTAACTAAGTCTGATTCCTCATTATCACTATAAATCCACTATCTGATCCCAGAATTTCTATGGTACTTTAACGCAGGCCTATGAGACATTTAGGAACATGCTATCAGGAAGCAGCTATAACAGCTTTAAACTGAAAGAGAGTAGGTTTAGATGGAATATTAGGAAAAAATTCTTCCCTGTGAGGCCCTGATACAGGTTACTCAGAAAAGCTGTGGCTGCCCCACCCCTGGAAGTGTCCAGGGCCAGGTTGGATGGGGCCTGGAGCAACTTGGAATACTGGAAGGTGATCCTGCCCATGGCAGGGGGCTTGGAACAAGATGGTCTTTGGGGTCCTTTCCAACACAAAACCCTATGATTCTATGATAAAACTCCTTTACAATTTGTTGAAGGACAATGTATTTTCCATACATAAGAAAAGAGTCTGAAAAATGCATCTATGCAAAACTTCCTTGCGCTAGACCTCTTCATCTTATTTCAGGAAAGAACAACAAGGAAACATTTCAGAAAGCAGTAATCTTGGATAATGGCTTTTAGTCTTTACTATAAGGGCGCAGAAGCTAAGACAGCATAGCAAAAGTCAGGAACTACAACAAAAGATTTGTTCAGGTCTGAATAAGATTTTTCATTTCTTGTCCCTATTCTTTAAATTTTTTTCAGTCCTCCTACCCTTAGGCAGATTTTTTTATTAAACCAGTGAACTTTGTTGATGATGTTACTTCCTTCCCTATTTTCTAGACAGCAAATTTCCATTTTTGCTACTGGAGGAATGGGATTCCTGCTCTCAGTCTCCTCTGTCAGAGCTTCCAACAACTCAGCTTTTAGTGAGGTTGGACTTGCAGTTCCTCTGTGTCCAACACCAAATGAGGTGAATTCCACCTCTCTGAGCAACTGTGTTGTGCACAACAGCGATGTGTCTGAAGGTACAGTCATGTACCTGACAGTAAATTGGGGGGAATTCTGGAGATCTGATGCTGGTCACATCTGTCCACTTCCCTCTGCTGTTACCTCAGTTTCCCTGCCTGACACCTGCATGTTTGCAATAAGAAACTTCTGTGAAACTGGAATACAGAGGAAGAAATTTGGGGCCAAAGAATTGGGAAAGCATTTTGGAACCCTAAACTGATTTTAATCGCTAAAGGTGTCCTTTTTCCTTTGTGGAGAAAGTCTCTTACAGCACGTGGCTGTTGCATGGCTTGTTTGTGGCCCCAGAAGTAGCCCAGAGTTTAAACAGGGTGGGTCCCACCTAATGAAGTATTTATAATCATAAGCAGTAAAAATTATGCAGATCCATGTGAGGGTTGAGAAGGTTAAGAAGAAATTTCTATTAATTCATTATTGTTGGTAATTCATGCAAACAGATTTATGCTCTCAAAAACCTGGGAACCCACAAACTGTGTCATGGCTTTACTGAAATCTCTGGGAGTTTTTTTCTGATGTCAGCAAGGTTCATTTTCCTCACCTTTTCTGAGTCAAAGGCCTTCATCTGACTGGGAATTAAATATTACATTGAGTTCTTAATCTCAAATTAAATGCTCCTATAGTACTGTCTGTCTTACATTTAAAAAAATTAAAGGATAGGAATGTTTTGCTGTGGTATTTTTAACACCTGTGTTTACTTGGTGTAAAAGTCTCTGTATAATGGAAATTCAGACACCACTCCTGCTCTTCGAGACTTGTAAACAATATAATTTCCTGGGTCACTGCATGACTCATCTTTCTCTAGAATTTGCATTACTTTGTTTTATCAGCTACTGAGGTTATTGAAGTAAAGGCTGAGTATGCAAAATTCCCTGCCATGAATTTTTCTAGAAATTCAAAGTCTTTATCTGGCTTTAAAACAAACAAACAACTGCCCATAAAAGCCACTCATCCCTTCACTGTAGTAAATAATGAATTTTGTACAAGCAAAATTACTTGAAGCACCATATATAATATTAGAATTATAAAGTTTTTAAGTGAAAATAAATTTGAGCTTTTCCTAGATTCCCCTGTCTCTAAAGCAATCAACCCAACAGATCACTGTGAGGAACAATGCCATGGGATGGATTTCCATCCCAAACCCTTTTGTAGATATCATTACACTGTGTAATTACACAGATTTATTGAACAGCTGAGAGGGAAAAAACAGGGGCAGAAAAACTGAGGTGGGTGACCGTGAGATGTGAAAAACCAGCAATATCAGATATTGGGGGATGTTGCAAGAGGGATATTTTCTGAAGTAGTATCATGCAGGGGAACACCTCAGTCACAGGGAAGGACGAAGACCTTGTAAGCATGGACAGCCACTCTGACTGAACTCCTCCAACACAGTAAAGTGCCTGGAGAGTGACAGTAAAGCTCCAGGGAGACCTGGAGCCTCTGAGGAATGTGTATAGTGCTGTTATGCACTCTGGAATCTGTACCTGGCCAGCAACCTCTCACCAGGGTCTGCTTTCAAGTAGACTTTGTGTTTCTTTTAAATCCTGTGGCTATTCCCATTTTTATTTTAGTGCTTCTCATCATCAGAGATCCTTCCATAGTCTTTTGTTGCTTTTGGAAGCAAAAACATGAGAGAAAAGCTTTTCTTTTCCTGCCCTACATACTTGTAAGGACTGGTTGTGTATCAGAAACTTGGTTACTTCCCTCCCCTCTTCTATTCTTAGAGACAATTCCTCTTAGAAAAAAATTATCTTTTTGCATCTGGTACATGAACAAATTGATTCCAACCAGCTGTTTCCCAAACATGGCCTTAACTCCCTTTGAGCATCCCTGAGTGTGCCTGTCCCAACAAGGATGGGAGTGTGAAATAGCCCCAGATCCAGGACATAGCACAAGAGAGGGCACCAGGGTACCCTGCATTTCACTTCTGCTCTTCATTTCTGTCATCAAACAAAGAAATCCATCTATGTGTCCTGACAGGTTCCTCTCAAAGGTACACCAGGGCATAACACAAGCTGGAACACAGGAAATTCCAGTTAGATATCAGCACACATGTTTTTCACCATCAGTGTGGTCAAACTCTGGGACAGAGACCCCAAAAACACTGAGGCAAGTCCATCCTTGAAGAGATTCAAACTCAACTAGACATGATGCTGAGCAACCTGACCTAAGCTGTTCCTGCTTTGAGCCAGGAGATGCACAAGAGCCCTCCAGATCCTTCTAGCCTAACCAAAATTACTCTGTGACCCTACAATTTAAAATTTGTTTCTAACCAGCCAGGTGAACTGCTGTTTGGTTCTGAAAGCATTGCCTGCTTGGCCAGGAAGCTCCTCAGGGCAGGGACCACGTTCCTGGCTGTGTATGAGCAGCATCTGTGCTCAGGCAGGTCCTCAAGGCCTTGCCTTGATGCCAGTAATAACAAAAAAGTGAAAGGAAAGAGCAGTGTTTACCATCTTTATCACCTCTCACTCACCTGAGTTGGTCTTTTTAACAGCAAACTCTAGTTTTTCAGTGTTTCAGGATTTCAGAAACAAGTACAAGACCCTCTCCAAAATGCTCTTCCATGAGATTCCAGCGTTCCAGCACTGTGCAGTGGCACACAGAGGAGTGCTTACAAGTGACAGGCACTGGAAAATCTGAACCACCGGAATATATTCCTCCAAAACACCCCAAACTTGTCAAGGGTACCAACAAAATGACAGGATTCTGTGCTGCCAGTGTTTTTCCAAAGAGGAATCAGACTCTGCTGGCTCTGAAAAGCATTTGAGGAACAACTTTGCCTCTTCAGGAATGGAGGATGGATGGCTGTGCTGCTGCCCAGAAGGCACGATCCAGACTTCTCTTATGAGATGACATGCTTCTTTATATCCCCATATGGATTAGGCTGCTATGGAATGTAAGGAAGTGTGTGGTTTCAGGGAGACATCATCATCCTCTCCTTCCAGCAACTGCAAGGAATCCAGTGCTCTTCTGTAACTGCATTTTATTTGAATTTGGCTTCGTCAGATGTGGTCAGGCAGCTCACATTCACATTACAGTGCATCCAGCACCACACAGGAATCTGAATACCTACAAAGGCTGCAAACTCCTGACTCCATGCAAATTTGATAACGAAGATATATTCTGCACATTTTTCTCAGGAAAAAAAAAATCAACCAGTAGACTATAGGGTCCACCTAATCAAAATAATACACTGTGCTGAAAGTGCTTTTCAAGGGCATTCTGCAGATCACTACATCCCAGACAATATCAGTAATTTACAGAATCATGGATGGTTTGGGTTGGAAGGGAGAATAAAGATCACCTCATTCCAATGCCCTGCCATGGGTAGGGACACCTTCTACTCTCCCAGGTTGCTCCAAGCCCTGTCCAACCTGGCCTGGAACACTTCCAGGAATGGGGCAGCCACAGCTTCTCTGGGCAACCTCTGTCAGTGCCTCATGACCTTCACAAGGAATAATTTTTTCCTAATATCTAATCTAAATCTACCCAGGTTCATAATGTCATCTATTCTCAGCTGGTGGAAAATGCTTCAGATTGACACGGATTAAGAATAAAACAGCACTGGGTAGGAATGACTTGTGAGGAGCAAAACTGAATCCAGAAGTCACATTAGTTACAAATGCTCAACCTTTATTCCCAGAAATTCATAACAAAATCTTCTTTAATGGCATTAAAATGAATATTACAGATATGGGAATTTCTTTAGTGGATTGATGAATATTAATTCATTACACTGTCTCAGTGCAATGAACAGACAAAACAGGCTGCAGGAAGTCACCTCCTAATTCATATGACACTGTGGAGCTAAGCAGACACACAGCCTTGTTAAAAATTATGGGGTTTTTTCCCTAAGTTTGTATTATCCATAACTCAGTCTAGTCTTGCCATGGCACAAATGCCCCTTCCTCTCCTGAGCACTGCTTAATTCTTTCCTCTAATATCACTGTGCAGCAATGAGCTCAGTATATCTCTTTTCAAACAGTGGAACAGTTGACTTTAACCCATCTAGAACAGCCTGGAAGTCCCATGGATAGCTCCAAGTACCTTGAAGTTCCTGTTCCATGGAGCTGAAGAAATAAAATCATTTCTCATACATTCCCTTCTTCCACTGTAGACCAGCTTTCAAACAATCTTAATTTATTTTAAGACTTTAGGAATTTTTGAGGGAACTATCGCTACCATTATGGTCTAGGTTTGAAAGGTTTTCAGACCTTGATTTTCCATGGGAAATTGTAGGAATTCCAACCCAAAATAACCTCAACAAGCCAAATCTACTTAGAAGATTAAAAACACGTTTATGTTGCAGTGATTAATGTTTACAATTTAATTTAAACCTGGCTATGAGAGGTTCTGCCAGTAGGTAGACCTTATAATTCAGCAGATTCGTATCCATTTATTATCCAAGCTACAGGTCAGTTGTGTGGGTCAGGCTGGACATGCTTGGCTTTAGGAAATGCTGTAGGCACACAGGTTTATCACTGTAGTCGTTATTCCTTGGACTCATATTCCAAAGAGACTTTTTGGCATCTGGGAGTCCAAGTTTCACTGTCTACACCACTATTAGTTCACTAGTGACCTATTCACACCCAGAAGATGTTGCTGTCCCATCCCTGGAAGTGTTCCAGGCCAGGTTGGACGGGGCTTGGAGCAGCCTGGGATAGTGGAAGGTGTCTCTGCCCATGGCAGGGGTTAGAACAAGGTGATCTTTAATGTCCTTTCCAGCCCCATACTTTCTATGATTCCATCATTCTCTCACTTCCCTAAAAAAATTGTCATCTTCAAAATCCCTTACTGGGAATTATCCTTGGCCTGCCCTAGTTCCTAAGCTAATCTTAGGAGCTGTTAGGGTCAGTCCTAGTTGACACAGGTCAAAACTGTGCCAGCAACAGAAGAAACCACTGAGTTCCTGTGCTGTACCTCAGCACTGTGCCATGCACAGACACAGACCTTGAAACCAGTGACATTTATGTTCCTCAGCCACCAAGATGCTTTGCAAAATTTCAGTCTGATTCAAAGCCAGGGCTTCTGCATCTGACCTAAGCCCTGTGGTCTTCTAGATGTAATCCAGAAAGATGCTTGTCAAACCATGATTTCACCCTGTCCTCCTTGTACAGAACTAACTCTTAGGTAATGAAGGGAATTCAGAAGAGCAATAGAGGAAAAATTATCCTTTTTTTCTTCTGGTCTGCATCACAAGCAGCGTGATCATCAGATTGACAGATGGGATTCTCTCTCTCTACTTGCCCTCATGAGACTCCACCTGCAGTGCTGCCAGCTGTAGAGCCCCCAACATAAGAAGGACCTGGACCTGCTGAAGCAAGTTCAGAGGAGGCCACAGTGATGCTCTGATCCAGCCCCTCTGCTCTGGATACAGTCTGGGAGAGCTGGGGATGTTCACCTGAAGAAGAGAAGGCTCAAGGGAGACCTGAGAGCCCCTTCCAGTGTCTAAAGGGGCTCCAAGAATGCTGGAGAGGGACTTGGGACAAGAGGGAATGACTTGAAACTGCCAGAGGACAGGTTTAGATGGAATATTGGGAAGGAATTCTTCCCTGTGAGGGTGGTGAGGCCCTGGCACAGGTTGCCCAGAGAAGCTGTGGCTGCCCCATCCCTGGAAGTGTTCAAGGCCAGGTTGGAGGGGGCTTGGAGCAACCTGGGTTAGTGGAAAGTGTCCCTGTCCATGGCAGGGGGTTAGAACTAAATAAGCTTTAGAAGTCTTTTCTAATCCAAGCCAATCTGCGATTTAATCATAAAAACTAGGCAAGACCAATGGAAAAGCAGGAGGGTGTGAATTGCAACCTGTGCTCCCTCCCATTGCCCATGTCTCAGACACAACACTTCCTTTCTGCACCTGGTGGTCTCTTCATCTCTGTGGTGTTGAAAACCTTTCGTAGTCTGTGGAGATGTGGACTTTATTCAGTTGCCAAAGAGCCAGAGAGGCTCCTACTACCTTTGAGACAGCCTAAGAACAGTCCACTGGCTTCTGGATTTTCATCAGGTCTATGCTGTGCCACCCACACCTGCCTGTCACATGTGGGTGTCTTTGACAACCTGTGGCTCCTCAGGTGGTGCCAGATGCTTATGTATCAGCAAATAAAGCCAAACCTTCTGGCTGGGCAGCTGAACCTGTCCCTAGTCTTGAGAGACTGCATGAATTAGGGGTTTAACCCTGGAGTGGAAACCCATCCCTTATTTACTTCCAGCAGCTGCCTCCAGCCTGCACCTGCCTGTTCCACCAGAGCCTGGGATCAGCATTTAACTCTTGCTGCACAGCTTGGGCCAGGATTAAGTTACAGGCACACACACATTTGCAAGGCCACAGGAGAAGAAATAACACAGACATGGAGCTAAGGTTTAGGAAAACTTACAGCCTGTCTGGGGGGTCAAGGCCACTGTTCTTCCCTCCACCCTGTGGATTGGTATCTGCACCCAGACTGAAGGTACAAAAAATTCTGATTCTTCCCAAATTCCAGAAAGTTTGCAACATTCTAGTGCTGATGGGAGAGAGTATGAAGTGAATGTCATAACTGGAGGCTGGCAGGAGCTGTTTCTTTGGCATCAAGGTATATGTTTCCATAGGGAAATTTATGAATTTATGTTGCTGATGTTCTCCTTGCTAATGAGTATCCCTGATGAAGCAAAGAGAGAGTATGAAGCAAGCAGAGGAGTCCTGATGCTACTCAAGTTAATATTCCTCCCAACACTGAGCACAGAGAGCTCAAAGGGACTAAAAAAAAATAAAAATAAAAAGGGAAAAAAGAGCCTCCTAATCAAAATGTTTTTCAGAGAAAAATTTATCAAGTTGGCTGGACTTGATCTGAGAGACCTTTTCCAGACTTAACGATCCTAAGTCCCTGAAAAACCACATGGTCATGGAAAGGGGGGTGTGCATGGGTTGGAAAAATGCTGCTTTTGTCCTTTTTGGAAGCTGCCCCATGCCCTGCTGCTCATGGTCTCTCCAGCTGTCTCCTTGCTGAGGCTCCCAGGTACAGCTGGAGTGCTCAGGGAGGCTCTGAAAAGCGATGCCTGACTGACAACTGGCAGGTGACTCCCCTTCAATTGACAAAGGAGGTGTCTTTCCTCCCTCCTGCTTTTCCTTTATTTCATTATTTAGAAAATTAATTTTGAAAAAAAGGAAGGAGGAAAAATAGGGAGAGGGAAGGAGCAGAAAGGAAAGAGCTGCACAAAGATGCCCCACAGCAAGGGGGTTGGAACCAGATGATCTTTAAGGTCCCTTCCAAGTCAAACCATTCTGTGATTCTATGATTCTAAGATAAATCTTCAGACACAGGCTGCTGTGGCTCAGGATGAACAAAAGCCAATCTTCCAAGCTTTCCTCATTACCCAGGTCTAGGCCAGTGAGCTGGTACCAGATTCCAAAACAAGCCCAAAATCTATGAAACATCAAGGCAGGGACACAGAATTTGGTTCCTGAGGTTTAGCCCCAAAATTTAATACTGTTAACTTATGCATCAGCAAGAACTTCACCCTAGTCCAGACAACCACCCGGGAACTGGAACATCACATGGACCCTGTGCACTGACCAGTTCTCTGACAAAATGGATGTACCTGCACCCCACCTGCAGAGCTGCCTCCAGCTCTGGGGTCCCCAGCACAGGAAGGACATGGACCTGTTGGAGCAATTCCAGAGGAGGCCACTAAGAAGATTAGAGGGATGGAGCAGCTCTGCTGTGAGGAAAGGCTGGGAGAATTGGGATTATTCAGGCTGGAGAAGAGAAGGCTCCAGGGAAACCCAGTTGTGGCCTTCCTGTACCTGAAGTGAGGCAATAAGAAAGATGGAGAGGGACTATTTACAAGGGCCTGGAGTGTGTGTCCAGGACACACACATGGGACAAGAGGCAATGGCTTCAAACTGAAAGAGAGCATGGTTAGATTAGATATTAAGAAAAAATTCTTGATTGAGGGTGGTGAGGCCCTGGCACAGGTTGTCCGGAGAAGCTGTGGTTGCCCCATCCCTGGAAGTGTTCAAGGCCAGGTTGGACAGGGCTTGGAGCAACCTGGGATAGTGGAAAGTGTCCCTGCCCACGGCAGGAGAGTTGGAAGGAGATGATCTTTAAGACCCCTTCCAACCCAAACCATCCTGTGATTCTGTGGTTCTATGGAAAACGGTGATGCCTCTAGAGCTGGTGTCATAAATGTTTCGCCTCCCTTCTCTTCCTCTTAGCAGTGTTTGGCATCAGTGCTCCTGTCTCATCTGTCCAATTCCTCTTGCAGGTAAGGCCCAGAGGAGCCGAGGTGTGCAGTGGTCAGGAGCTATGCTCTGCTCTGGCTGGTCAAACGGAACCAAGCCCTTCTTCCTCGGAGGTTTGGTCCCCTTCAACCAGCTATAGCAGTGTTGAAAACATCAAGCCAAGGTTTGCCTCCCTCCTCCTCAGCTCAACCACACCAACCTTTCCTCCTCAATGGATCTGCTACACTTCTGAACATCTCCAGAGGTGCACCTGGAAAGGTTTGTAGTTGGGTTTTGGTTTAATAAGCATCACTGTAAGGACTCCAGCCCCTGCAAGGGCACAAATGTATGGCTGCTCCAGCATTACGTTCATCCCTGGAAGTGTTCAAGGCCGGGTTGGACAGGACTTGGAGCAACCTGTTCTAGTGGAAGATATCCCTGCTCAGGGCAGGGGTTTGACACAAGATGAGCTTTAAGGTTCTCTTCCAAGCTAAACCATTCTGTGATCACCACAGGCCTAAAATATCACATGCAAGGCTGTTGGCTCTGAAACATTCAGCAGGTTTCCAAGTCAACGTGAATCTGCAGAGCCCTGACACACAACCACCTTTATTTCACTTCCTTACCAAAAATGTGTCCACACACCTTCTTTTGCTTAGCATTGCCAGTCCATGTATTTTGTAATTAAATTTTTTTAAAAAAAAATCATAAAGAACTCCTGAAAACACAGTGTACATGTTTCTTTTCTTACTTATTTAATGTAAAAAGGAGACACAAAAAAAAATCATAAACTGCATGGCAAAGGTTTGTGACCCACAGGAAACAACACATCAGTTACCCCATAGCCACTTAGCCCACAACACACACAGCACCTCACACATCATCATTTAAGGTGTCTTCTGACTCTTCCCATCCACACCACAGTGCAGCAAATGAGGAAAAAAAGCCAGATAACTTGAAAATGTCTTCAGTGACAGGGCTTGACTTGTTCCCTGAGCCAGGCAGTGAATTTAGATGTCTAATTTCAGACATCCAGCTCAGCTCGTTGTTCCCCATCTGGGGAACTCCAGTTATACCCCATCTTCATCCTAGGAAAAAAAAAAAAAAAAAAAAAAAAAAAAAAAAAAAAAAAAGCAAAGAGCAAAGCTTTCAATAAATAAATGATGAATGAATGTGTATCAACAAAAATTCATTATGTGCATCATCCATGGTGCCCTTCTTTTTTAACTGGATGGATGGGGAGGAGGGAGCATGGATGCAACAGAACAAGAACTGGCATCAGATTGGTCCCAAGCAGTTTGGATCTCTGCTACAGGACAGAGATGCTAGATGGAGAGCCACATCTTCCCTGTTCCTGCATTTTCCCCCTGGGGATACATTGGAATACTACTTCATTTCTGTCAGGTCTTTGTGGGCAATGTCCTTTGGAAGACCCAGACACTCAGGGACAACAGCGCATGGGGGGCAGCCTGGCCAGGATCAAGTGTGTGACAGATAGAGCAAAGAACATCAGATTTTAGGTTCCCATCACACACTGGGGGTGGTTCTGAGAGGCAGGAAGGAATGTGAACACTGTATGGGTTTATGCCCTACTGAATCTGGAAGGATTAGGAAATTCAGGTCAAAAGACAAATTGATTCCAGGGTGGTGAGGCCCTAGCACAGGTTGCCCAGAGAAGCTGTGGTTGCCCCATCCCTGGAAGTGTCCAAGGACAGGTTGGACATGGCCTGGAGCAACCTGGGATAGTGAGGAGTTGGACTAGATCATCTCCAGAGGTTGCTTCCAACCCAAACCATGCTATGATTCTATGATTATGTAGTGGAAGGTGTCCCTGCCCATGGCAGGGGGTTGGAATAAGATGAGTTTTAAGGGGCCTTCCAACTCAAACCTGACAGTGGGCAGAGCAACCCCCCCACCCTCCCAAAAAAAAAAGGCCCTGGTGAACCAGTACATAAGTGGAAATAGTCCCACAACTTGAAAAATAAGAGGTTTCATCCAACTGTCCTGCCAAGTACCTCAGAAAAATCTTGACAAAAATAGGAGTGAAGAAAAAGGATATGTGTCTGTTTGCTCAATAACATGGGGAAAAATAAAGTATGCAAAGCAAGACAGAAATTAAAATTTAGCTTCTTGTTGTGATGTTCCCTCTTGACAAACATCCTTTCAATTAGGGTAACTAGGCAAAGGATATCCCTCCCACACTTGTGTTCCTGTGCATTTCAGCTGTCAGGAAACCCAGAGCTTCCATCAAGGGATTTCTTATATTGTCATAAATCAGAAATAATAAAAAATACCTACAGCTATTAAAAGGAATGGTCTTTTGAATACTCAAAGCTCAGAATTTTGTTTTATAATGATCCAGAATGAAATATCTTGCATCAGTAAAGACCAAAAATCCAGTGTCTTTCCCTGTCCAATTATCTTGTGAAAAGAAAGAAAAATGCTTCTTTTTCTGGTGAATTTATGAGGGATTTTGGTCCACCAAGAATGTTTTGGAAAGCAAGAAATAACACTGAACACTGAAACTAATATGGTTTGGCTTACTCTGCCCTGGAGTGAGAACAGCAGGACAATATGTCACTCCTTGTTCTGCTGAGCTCTGTAAGACAAGAGCATCCACTGGACTTAGTCCTGGCACAGGAGGAATGAAGAGGGCTAAAGAGCAGCATTTTCACATATGTCAGACTCAATTCTTGTCTGTCATCACATCTCATATCGCTTCATCACTGCTAATGTGAGTTCTTACACTGATTAAGTGAAAAGACACACTCATCCAGTGCCTTTTATTAACCCAACAATTATGAGATAACAAGGATCAACTATGACTAAATTCAGGAAATAAATCATTCTTAGACATTATCAAGCTCCTTTCTCCTGAGAAAATACAAAATTCATCCAATCTTCGTTTACTTGAGACATTGTAAAGTTCACATCACTTTAGAACAGCCTTCAGCAATTCTGCATTGAGCAAACTCCCTGCTCCCAGTAAATGAAAACGAGGTGCAAACTACCTGGAGAACATTCTGAAAAAAAAATGTGGGTGTGAAATAAAATAGAATTTTATTGGGCATTAATTGTCAAAACCTCCAGTTTTCAAGAAGCGTTGTATCCATTCCAACAGGCCATTTTTTTTCAGAGGAAATAAATATATATGTCTATATATTTACATTGCAAAAAATTCGAAATGGGATACTTCATGTAATGCACCCAAAATATCTCAGTCTTTGAAAACAAGACACTTATGACCCAAAAGTTTTTGACAGTCATTGTGAAGGAAGACCACTGTTGGTGTTTGCTTTCCAAGGGGAAGAGAATCACTAATCTCCCCTTTCTCCTCATAATTCTCTTCTGAGGGCAAGAACCAAGACCCACTTCTTGACCCACTACCATTTATCTGCTCTTCCACCAGACAAGTCCAGGTTCTGTCAGGGCATGAAAACATTTAATCCAGTTTAAAACCTCACTTTCTCTCCCCTGAAGGAACAAATGTGGCCTGCATATACACAAAGCCTCTTCCAGTCCTTCCTTTGCCAGAAACAAAGAAAGAAAACAGGACAGACAAGAAATCACCCCACCACCTGATTAACATTCTACTTGTCCTGATGCAACTTTATATGGTAAAACCTTGCTTGAAGCTTTTGCAAACCAACTTCAAACTAGGATGATGAGACATTTGGGTACTTTGCCTGGTTGTCTCCTTCCTTTTTTTGTCATATGAGTTGCTTATCAGGCATCAGATGTTGTGCACCACAGAAGCCTGGGGATATCTGGCATCTCCTGCACTGCTGCTGACCCAAGGGAACCACTTGAGCATCAGGGGAGACAGCAGAGGTGAAGGCAGTGGAGATGTGTCTCTGCAGGGATGGCATTAAGGCTTTTTGCAGGCTTTGGAAGATGGAGGTAGGAAGCAGCAAAAGGATTTCTCTCTGCAGGGGTAGTGTGGGCACATTTCGTTTTAGCATTTCAGTCTTGACAGTAAAAAAAAAAAAATATAAGGAGAGATGAAAAAAGCAATTTCACCTGCTATTTTGGAAGAACCTTTAGCAATTCCTTAACTGATTAAAGGGAAATTGGAGTTTTCTTATAGTTGTACATCCCAATCCTGTATAGTTATACAATCTTCCCAATGCTCAGCATAGTGTTGCTTACACAGGTAATGTGAAGAGCAACCAGAATATCAACCTCTCATCATCCATAACTTTTATTTTCTATCTTTCTCATTTGCTCTGACCCCATTTGTTTATTGCTCTGACCCCATTTGGTTTGTTCCCACTAATCACAGAACCATGGAATGGTTTGGGTTGGAAGGGACTATAGAGATCACCTCCTTCCAACCCCCTGCCACGGGCAGGGACACCTTCCACTATCCCCAATTGCTCCAAGCTCCATCCAGCCTGGCCTGGAACAATTCCAGGGATGGAGCAGCCACAGCTTCTCTGGGCAACCTGTGCCAGGGCCTCACCACCCTCACAGGGAAAAATTTAATCCTAATACCCAGTCTAAACCTTCTTTGATCCAACTAATTCTCTTGAACCTTGGTTTCAAACCAGAATGCTTTTATTGCTTTGGAGATGGAGAACAGATTCCTATAGGAATTTCTAGGATCTGCAGATATGAGGGGAAAAGTGATTGGAAACACTGGAGTGAAAATGCAAAGAAACACCTTCATGTTTTAGGCACTTTTACCCCTAGTTTGGAATCACAAGGGAGCAGAAACTCCACTGTGACTTCATGGAGTCCCATGACAGGTCCTCAGGCACTGTCCTGCCCAGACGCAGCACTGCCTGAAATTCATCATCACTTCACAAAACTTTTGTGGTAGAGAAAAGTGACATTTTTTAATTCTCAAAGGAGAAACAGCAAATACCAGAATATTTTTATTGCAATTCCTCCGTGATCACTGTTAGAAAACTCTCTATGCTGCTTCAAAACCTCTTCTACCCAATTACATTAGCTCTTTACCAACAAGGAGGGGTGATAATGAACATCTATGCTAACTGGCCACACAGTTCCTTGGCTGGGAGGCTCCTGAGCTGCAGTTCCAAATAAAACTCTGCTCTGGCAGAGCTACTTGAGTTATCTTTTGCAAAGAAATTATCTGATGAAACAAGCAGGTTATCGGATCCATCAAAGAGCTAATTATATGCTCTTTGTGAATATCTGGCACTAATAAGGCTCGGACGAGCTACTGTCAGATGAGGTTTTGTCCACCACTTCTCATGCTGAAATAGTACAGTTTGCTTAAAGCCCACTGCTCTCCTGCTGGATGTGTGGCAGTTGGCTGCAGAAATATCAAAAGAATCACAAGTGTCAAGGACCTGACTCTCTGATGAGATGAGTGTTACCACCACTATGGGATCCTGTGACATGGCCTGCAGTGAGTGGGAGCACGAGACACAGATGTTCAGTGGATTTGGGGCTGAGGGTGGTGTCCTTTCACAGAATCAAAAAATTACTTGGGTTGGGAGGAACTGTAAAGACCCTCTTGTTTTAACCCCCCCTGCCATGAGCAGGAACACCTTCCACTAGCCCAGGTTGCTCCAAGCCCCATCCAAGCTGGCCTTGAACACTTCCAGGGATGGGGCAGCCACAGCTTCTCTGAGCAACCTGTGCCAGGGCCTTGCCACCCTCACAGTAAAGAATTTCTTCCAAACATCTAATCCTGCCCTCTGTCAGTTTAAAACCACTTTGTCTTGTCCCACCACTATCTGCCCTGGCTTTTCTATAAGCCCCCTCTAAGTACACAATCATTCAGAACTGCACAATTGTTGAAATATAGGCAGGACCACAATTCCTTCTTCTCGAGCCCCAGTTGGGTTCAGCACAGCCATTTCATCCTGAATAAAGAGCTGCTAAAAGCAGCAGGAATGGCCCACTGTGCTGGCACACACCTGTTTGCTTTGCCCTTGTATCCATGGCATCAGCACACCAGGACCAGGCCTGATTATGAGGCATCATTCATGTTAAAATGGGACACGGGTCTTCTGTTGCTCATCCGTTGTCCCCACCCCACCTCCACGAGGCCACAGGTCTCAGAAGAGGAAACCTTCAGCAGTGGTTATTCTCTGAAATCTCAGCCTGGGATAGGCCTGGAAACTGCTCTGCACTGTAGTCACAATTTGCATATGACTGGAAAAATTATGAATTTCCATTACTTATTAAAAAAAAAGAAAAAAAAAAGTCATACCCCAGAGAGGTGAAAGGGCTCGAAAATTAGTGTCCTACTGTGCTTCTACAACTCTCATCAAAACCACTCTAAGTCACTCATTCTGTAACAGTTTTGAATTCTGACACCTTCTTGCACACAAAATGTTGGGGCCAGGAGTGGCAGCTCTGCAAGGAAAAAAAAAAAAAAATTGGAAGTTGACTTCTTTAAATGAGATGATTCTGGAAACATTCGAGGTCAGGTTGGACAGGGCTATGAGCAATCTGAACTCTCAGTACTCCACAAGTGTCCCTTCCCTAAAATGTCTTTTTGAGGTTCAGTTCCTCTTTGTTGGCTTTCCAGCTACTGAGTATCTATTAGATATTGGTCATGAAACAGACTGTCAACCACTGGCAGCAACCGCAGCTGATGTGTGACTGTGATATCCATTTAGCTGTGTTTGGCAAATTTAGGCAGCAGTAGGAGATGGCAATTTCTACTGCAGCAGGTGGGGAGGAAAAGCAGAGGTATTTAATAGAGAAAAAATGTTATTTTTCTTCTTCTGTCATCTCTGCACAAAGATCAAGGGGTAGGAGATTGGTGCAGGGATTTCATAGATTAACAGAGTGGTTTGGGTTGGAAGATCAGCTCTTTCCAACCCCCAGGGACACCTCCCACTATACCAGGTTGTTCTAAGCCCAGTCCAACAGGGCCTTGGACACTTCCAGGGATGGGGCAGCCACAGCTTCTCTGGGCAACCTCTGCCAGGGCCTCACCACCCTCACAGCCCACAATTCCTTCCCAATACGCCATCCAACCCTGCCCTGTGGCGATGGGAAGCCACTCCCCATTATCCTGTCACTCCATCCTTTTTCCAAAGTCCCTCTCCAGCTCTCCTGGAGCCCCTTTAGGCACTGGAAGGGGCTCCAAGATCTCCCTGGAGCCTTCTCTTCTCCAGGCTAAACACTCCCACCTCTCCCAGACTGCCCCAAGAGCAGAGGGGCTCCAGTCCTCACAGCATCTCTGTGTCTCCTCTGAATGTCACAGAATCACAGAACAGTTTAGATTAGAAGGGACCTTAAAGGTCATCTTGTTCCAACCCTCCTGCCATGGGCAGGGACATTTTCTACTAGAATTTAATCTGTTTGAAAGGAACCTCTGGGTGTCTCTGATCCAACTCAGAGAAGGATTTAAATAAACCAAACTAGAATTAAACGTCGGTGCTCAGAGCCTTGGCCCACCAAGTTCTGTTTCAAGTTTTTCTCTGATCACCACTGGCCTGAGGCCCATTCTAATCACTGATGTCACAGAAATTGCCTCCACAGTGCAGAATGGGTCATGCAATGGTTGCATGTGGGAAGAAGAATGTTCCTGTATTTACAGGGATCTGTAAGAATATGTACTCAAAATGAAGAAAATGCTTTCTCTTCAACAAGAAAAAAGTAAATATCTTCCTAATAGTAAATAAAAAAAAATCTTATTTTCCAGAAATATCATAAACTTAGCTGATAAAGATTGAAAAAAAAAATGTTTGAAGTATTTGGAGATACCTACCAGTTCTCTTTAATTTACAGAAGGCTCTGTCATGACACTTGAATGGTCACATTCAGAGGGTAGTGGTCAATGGCTCAAAACCCAAAACTCAAAACCCAAACCATTCTGTGCTTCCAGGACACTATTTGAGGGGGAAAAGTGCCATCAGTGCAAAAACACACAGGTTTGGGAGCCTGAAGAATCTGAACTGGGCAAAGTGCTTAAATAGCAACTTAATCTCAAGCAAGCTTTCACCAGAGCCAAGAGAAGAGATGGGTTTCATCTCAAAAGGCTTTAGGTAATCTTTTTTTTTCTTTCAGTAAGCTTTTGCTGGTGTCCCAGTTTCCAGATCTCTAGCTAAGAGAGTTACATGTCAGAATAAAATAAATACCATAGGGTAAATTCTATTCTCATAGGAAAAATACCTTTCTTTTTTTTTTTTTTTTTTTTCACTTCAGATCATTAAAAATTATGAAATAAGTATTTTGGAATTTGGAAAAATCTTAGTACCAGAACTGTGAGCGCTTCATTTACATAATTGAGACCTGCTGGAAACATTTCTAAAGTACATTTTCTCCTCAGTCTCCGGCATCTTGCCTACGACAATTGCAATAAAATACGTTCAAAATAAGTCATGGAAAGGTTTTTTTTTTTCACCATTGCAGTGTTGTGGTAAGTCAGCCGTGTTGTAACTATTCACCTTTCAAGCGCAGAGGTAACCCAAACCACTGACACATTTAGGGTAGGCCAGCCTGGATTTAGGGCCAGGCTGGTTGAACGTGACCTTCTGCTGCCTTGGAGGCTTTTGAAAACATTTTTGCTTCTAAAATTGAAAATTTAACTGACCCACTTGGAATGGATATTTCAGTAAATGGCATTAGAGAAAACCCCTTCTGAGGGCACCATTTCCTTTAACCTGTAGGTCTCTAAGTGGAAGAGAGAAACTGAACTTTACACATTTAGGTTCTGAAGCATCAGCATCTTTTAAACGAGCAGATGTAGGTCATGGGGATCCCAGAAACCGCAAACTAAATTCTACCCTTACTTACAACCTCCTCTGGATGGCACAAGGTGAGTAAAATTTGCACTTACACATAAACATTAAGCAATTCTAAAAAAAAACACACCTTATTTGCATCATTTTCATCTAAAAAATCACGAAAATTAAAGATGAGGGAAGGTCTGATCAGCAGACTAAAGTTGTCACACCGAGTATTTCTTCACAATGCACATCCAAGCTACTTGCAACCCACTGTCAGAGCAGTGATTTTCTAAGAAAAGAAAGATAGAGGAGGACAGGCTCAACATTATAGAATCATAGAATCATAGAGTGGTTTGTGTTGGAATTGACCTAAAGCTCCCATCTCATTCCAGCCCCCTGTCACAAGACAACTTCCACTATGCCAGGTTGCTCCAAGTCCTGTCCTTGAATGCTTCCAGGGATGGAGCAGCCACAGCTTCTCTGGGCAACCTGTGCCAGAGCCTCACCATCCTCACAGAATAGGTTTTTTTTTCCTAATATCCAATCTAAACCTACTCTCCTTCAGATTGAAGCCATTGCCCCTCGTCCTGTCACTCCAGGCCCTTGTAAATAGTCTCTCTCCATTTTTCTTGTATTCTCCCTTCAGGTACTGGAAGATTCACCCCCTCCTTTCTAAAATATAAATCTCCTTTGTCAAGAATCTACTGATATTCAGCTTAGGAGCACCATCAACACCTTTGTGTGTGTCTATCACCCACCTACTCTCCAGGAATTTCATTGGAGAAGATGGCAGTACCTGCTTTATTATATGTCATAGTTCACTACAATCAGTATCATTACCTGGGAAGCTGCAGCCTGAGAGACTGGAGACTCTTCTCTCTTGAGGCATCAAGTTTCTAGTTCCTGGACTGATACAAATCACAGAATCATTAAAGTTGGGAAAGCCCTCTAGGATCAACAAGTCCAACCACTAACCAACCATCAGGCCCCTCCACTAAACCATGTCCCCAAGTGCCACATCCACAAATAATTGCATTATCCAAATTTTTCGCATCCCTGCTGTGCTGCTGACTGACAAAACCATAGAGGTCTGAGCTCTCAACAAAGGATACTGAAAGACTCCACAAAAGCACCCTGTCCCAGAGCATCCTATAAATCCCAGTGACCTAAATACTGACTGGAGAGCTATTGATTTAAATCCCTGAAAGCAGATGAGGGGAGTGAATGCAAACATCTCTTCTTGCAGGCAAGGTCTCTTTCAGGGTCAAGCCTTCAGCTTTTAATGAGCCTCTGGGGCTCAGCAAGACATCTGCCTAAGAAAAACAAAACTACACAAAACAAAACCCAAGGCAGTTGCTATCAGCCAGAGCAACAGCAACGACCCAAAGTAAGAAGACAGCACAGACTTGAATCAGTTCAACCTCTCCTGGTCTGCAATCCTCTTACAACACCTTAGTGAAAAGCTAGGAAAATAACCCTGGGTGAGAGAAAGGGATCCTGATGTCACCATGTCAAATGGACTTGGTCCACCTGAAAATGTGGATGTAAATGACAGCATCACAGAATTGCTTGGGTTGGAAGGGACCTTCAAGATTCTTTGTCTCATTCCATCTCCTGCCATGACATTAAATATCATCTTTTTCAATGGGCAGGGACACTTTCCACTATCCCAGGATGATCCAAGCCCCACTCAGCCTGGCCTTGGACACTTCCAGGGATGGGGCATCCACAGCTTCTCTGGGCAACCTGTATCAGGGTCTCACCACCCTCACAGCCAAGAATTTCTTCCTAATATCTAATCTAAAACTCTCCTAAATGTTGCATGTTAAAATATTAACCTGGCAGGGTATCCCACAACTGCAATATAGGGTTTGGAAAGGATGGAGAGACAGCAGGGTGGGACAGAGAGCTACCTGGGATCACTGATCACTGTCATCCAGCACACAGGGCTGGGATATAGGGAGTCATAATACCTTGGGGCTGCACTATCCAAGGTATTTCAGCTCCCAGTATTTTTGAACACAGCATTCCATCACCTATATACCATGGAGGAGGTGCATCTGCAGTTCCCTCCAGTTTTTCTGCCTATAAGAGGAGTCATTCTGCATCTCCCAGCCTTTGCAGGGTTGGTCTTGAATCCCTCAGTCCTCTTCCTAAATTAGGAACTGAAGGTTTAACTTCATTCACCACACTTCTCAGACCACTTTCCTTAGGGTCAAAGCCTTGTCTCATAGCACAAGAGAAGTAAAACGAAAGTAAAATTAAAAGGTTGAAAGCTCAAAACAAAGTTCACTCTTTTTTTTTTTCCTCTGGATAGAGAATGACCAAATTTTGGAACTCACTATCGCAAAGTATTCTGATCAAAACTGAGATATCACATCTGAGGTGTAACCATGAGTATAAATAGCCCAGTTCGGAGTAGAAGATTTGAGAAAAAAATAGGAGCTCAAGAAGGAGCATAGCTCTTCAGACATCAGGACAAATTGCAGCCCATGGCAAGAATTTGAGAGAATTGAATGGTGGTCTGCTCTCCAACATCTGCCCAATTTGGAATGAAAACACATCAGACTGACCTAGGAGCAAACAGATCCAACCTGTGCCAGTGACATTTGTTTTTGGTACCTACAGCATCCCAATTTAAAATTGAGCACTTTGCACCTGCGAATTTGCAGTAAGTACCAATTTTTTTGGTGGTTTTGTAATGTCTTCATTTAGTTTTGTTGCCACTTGAGTGACAGGGCTGAAGGAGTGACATCATCTACAGATCTTAGAAAGGGTGAGCCCATATCCTGTCTTCCACCTGTGCTAATGGAATCTGTTTACACACACTTTTTCATATAAGTTATGGTCAGAAACCACAGTTAAGGTTGGGAAAAAACACCTACTCCAAGTTATCTAGGACAGCCCAGAAACCCTTATAAAAGGTCCAGCAGCAAATGTGCCCAGACACCTTCAGCTCAGCAGAGCCCAGGACAAACATCAGACACAGCAAGAGGAGAAAGGAAGATGTCTCCGACCCCTTGTGCTTCTCTGGTAAGAATTTGCTTGCTAGGGTTTTTTTGCCCACAATTTGACAGAGACATCTTTAAATTTGAATAGATGGAATAGGGATCTGCGCCCACCTTTAAAATGCTTGTTTAAACCATTAATAATTGAAAAAACCTAAAATTTTAGTTGGGGTAGCAACTGTACAAGCATATTGTGACATGGGATACTACATTGCTGTGAGTCAAGAAATACATTGAAACCTCAACCTTACAGTGTCTTTTGCTTGCTATATCCTTTCTGAAATCTCCTGTCTTATATTACTTTCTATAATTTTTTTTATCACCAAATTATAACTGTGTGTGTATCATGCTGGTCAGCACTGTAAGAATCAGTTAAAGAAAGCAAAAATACAACTTATTTTTCCATAATTACTCCAACCTGCTGTATAGGCTTTGATTACCACTTAGACTGACTGTGGATGAATTTCACAGCTGTACCTGCCTTGTGTCCTAAATGCATCACTTTTCTTCAGCTCAGAGTACTGCTCCTCATGCTGCTGGCCCTGCTCTCAGCCAGCACTTCTCCCCTCGAGAAGGCAATCAAGCCACAGAGCCTCTTCAAGCAAGCTTATCCTGGATGTCCGACCCAAAAAGACTCAAGATTCCCCCAAACTGTGAGAGTCAACATAAGCATCAGCAACACAAACCAGGACACCAAAGCAAGTCTCAATGTGAGCAGCCGCTCTCTGTCTCCTTGGGATTACAGGTATGATCCCTATCCCTAAGGCCTGGAAAGTACACTGGATGTCCTGGTCATGAGGAATGGCAAGGCCATGCCCACTTCTTTATTTTCAGTGCTTAACTGTTGAGAAGTTTTGGAAATATGAGGGTACCCACAGTCCACACGATCCTCTTTGAAAGAAAACCAGTAGAGAAAACAGCACAGAGCAAAAAACTGGCCTAGGCAAATACAGAAGTCAAAGCAAATTACTTCTATAATTTAATTAATTTATTTGTATATTTGGGCAAGTTTTATCTTCAAAAGAATTCTTTACCTAAGACATCATAAAAAATATCTCAGAGAGTTAATATTGCACCAAATTCAATGGTGGTTTAATAATGTCAGGATTAATGTTTCATGTTTTGAGGGGGGAGCTGAAGGGTTTAGGTCTGTCAGTCAGAGTGAGGTGCTGGGAAGCTCAAATCACTTCTGACCAGTCTTTCAAAGTCAGTGCTTGCTTAAAGCAAAAGCAAAAACAGTTGCATGCAGCCTGGCCTGCTTGACTTACACTTAAAAACCTGAATATTCAGAATCATAGGATCATTAAGGCTGGAAAAGACCTCTGAGATCATCAAGTCCTTTACTTACTTATGCTCTGTTTCTTAGAAACCTTTAGTAGTGGGGGGGTCTCCTGTCCCTCTGTGGGCAATATATCCCAGGAGGAACAGGTTCAGGAGCCCGTAGTTACTCAGATTATCTTGCCTCTGGAGCAGCATTTCCATTACCAACACTTCTTTTCCTGTCCCCTCCCAGGATCGATGAGGACCACAACCGCTTCCCCCGGGTGATCGCGGACGCCGAGTGCCGCCACCTTAGGTGCTTGAATTCCGATGGGGAGCTGGACCACGGTCTTAACTCCGTCCCCATCATGCAGGAGATCCTCGTCCTCCGGAGGGAGCAGAAGGGCTGCCAGCAATCCTTCAGGCTGGAGAAGAAAGTCATCACTGTGGGCTGTACCTGTGTCACCCCCCTGACGAAACCCCAGGCTTGAAGGGAGCTGGCTGTGAAGAGAGAGCCATGGGAAACCTCCTGGCATTGAGATGGTGGGCCTGATTCAGTCTCCACAAAACTGAATCAAGCTACAATAGTTAGCTAGAATATATCAGAATACATTAAAAATCGTTAAGAGTCTCACTTAAAAAAAAAAAAAAAAAACAACACACACACAAAAAAACAACCTAATATGTTTTCTTCAAAATTGTTAAACTTCATGAATTCAGAATCTGGACTACTCCATGTGCTGGACTGAAAAATAGTGGGATATCTTTAGTATATCATCTGTAGTTTACACTTTGAAATGACTATTTATGTAAATCTATTTATGCTGGTGGGAAAAATAGCAATAATATACTATCCAAATGTATTATTTTAAAGTATTAAGATAATGTTAATTTATCTTTGTGTAATAAAAAAGCAAAAAGTGGAAAATTTTTTGGTATTCTGTTTTCTTTCTAAAGAAGTCTTTTTGTTAAGGGAAGGCATCACTCAATTATGACCATAAAATAGATTTACATGATACTAAAACCTAAAATCCTCTAAATAACATCTAGCTCTGCTGCAATAGAATGTAAAGCCCACAGAAAAAAAAATCAGGAAAAACACTGTTTTACCAACAGAGAAACTTAAATACCCAGAGGAAAATGATTTCTCAAGTGACACCTGAGAGATTCACATTAAGGACAGACAAGTGAAAAAAAAACTTACTCCTTGGTAGCTACCCAGTTATCCACCTAATTGTCCAACCAGAAAAGGATTTGTAAAAATGGATTCAACACAAATGTTTCTTTAGGGGGAAAGAAACTCCCCCCCCTTAAAACAGCAAGTGTGTTTCCACTGCTGAGTTTTGTTGTTTGGTTTTTTTTCCACTTTGCTCCAACATTATCTGGGAATCTCAGTCCAACCCATTTCAACTCGTTTTCTGTGGAGCAGAGTTTCACCACCTGGGCGCAAGAGGGAAATCGTGATTTTCTCCACGCTCGTGTCCTTCCAACGTGTTTGCTGCCAGCAGTCAGTGCTTCAAGTGTGGAGCACCCTGACACAGCATTTCTGCTGTGGTTGTGGTAGGGATGCGTGGGTGGGTGCCTGGCGTGACAGGTGGGTTTATTTAAAGCACAGAGGGGTTAGAAGTGCTCAACCGAAGATGTTCCACGTTTCAGAGGGCAGGTTGCCTCGTGGAGATGCGGATGTTTTGTTTTCTGCCTTCTCAGGGAGGTGTGACCCTGCTCAGGCACTGGCAAAGTGCCACTGGCAAGTGCAACAGAACTTGCAGAGATGCAGAGCTCAGGGCTGCAAGTCCCTAATGAGGGGTAAGGTCCTCTCAGGTGACAGCATCTCCTTCAGATCCAGCTAACTGGAGATGGGATAATCCCAATTTTGCTACTGGGGGTTATTCCCCCTTGGTGTTCTAGTGAGCCTAAACCCTCCCTAATCTACTCCAGGCACCATCAGGTTGGTCATCCTATAACTTAAACCCACGGCACAGCCACAAGTTCCACACTATCCCTTGACCTGTTATATAAACACTGGTCCAAGGAAACATTCATTAAGTCTGCATGACCACAGTGTCTGCAATCACAACAATGAACTTCTGTCCACACTTTTACTTACATTCTAACAATCTTTCCCACACACAGGAATCTAGGAGTGAGTGTGAGTCTAATTTAGCTTGTTTCTGACCTTATCTCCAGCTGTTCTTCCTTAAGGTCTCCTTCAGGGCCTGAAGTTCACCCCAGCTGACAGTCCCATGAATATCAAGCAGGAGAACAAACTTCCAAAAAAAAAAAAGCCCAAGCCAAAAAACCATTGAGGAACATGCATCCTTTGAGGTCTCCAAGGATTTGTGTAAATATCAGTCCAAGAAGACTGAAGGTGGGCTGACTGCCTTGTCCATCAGATAATCTCTCCATGTCCTACCACTCCTAGGGGGTTTGGAGAATTGTCTGCAATTAGCCCAAGTAGTAACCTTTAAAAGTTAAAATCAGAGAAAATCCAACCTTTCTTTACCTGGGAGTGATGTGCCATGGGCTGGAGTTGGCACATGAGTAATGGAGACTGGTTAAAAATACTGAGAAAGCTACTGGGTGGAAAAAGGCAGAACCAGCTCAGAAAAAGATGACGCAGCTGGAGCATCAAAACACCAACAGCTTTCTGCTGATGGGCTGCAAAGATCATCATCATGGAATAGCTTGGGTAGGAAGGAACCCCAAAGATCATCTGGTTCCAACGCCCCTGCCATGGGCAGAGACACCTTCCACTAGACCAGGTTGCTCCAAGCCCTGTCCAGCCTGGCCTGATTAAAGATATTCCAATCCCCCTGCCAGAATCACCATTGTCCCTTGGACCATTTACAAACCCACTAAAATCCGTGCCTGAGGACACGACTCTTTCTTATTTACTTGGCTTTGTGCTAAGTTCATGGTGACCTCTGCAAGCTGCCTGTGTGTCGCACATGCTCCTGCAGAAGTGTTTAATTGGTGATCAATCGGGCTGATTCACTGGGCCTGAGGACTTCTTTCTTTTCCTACTGCAAGTTCTCCCATAACTCCTGGCACAACGAGCCAAGAGATTTTCCCTCACACTGCAGAGTTCAGTTGGAAAGGTGTAGAATAATCCCAAACTAGTGCACCCTGCCACTGGTCACCTGATCACTGTCCTTATTTTTCTGGGCAAACATTCATGATTACAGTCGATAGTGATCACAAGAGGAGACTGAAGAGACTAGGGCTCCTCTCTCACCCTTGCACAGCTCTTAGCAGTTTGAGGTTCAACAGGTAAAGTTTGTTCCTTCTTGTTTTCAAGAGTTGCAGCCCAAATTTCTGCTAAATTGATGCCCTTAAACGATATCATCATTGGAGGGATGGGGCTGGGGGGGTGGTGGAAATTGCTGCAAAAGCCTCTTCAACATAAGAGTTTCCACTGCTCCCCATCTCAGTTTCGTGTCAGTTTGCAAAATCTGAGCAGCAATGTCTTGGCAAACAGATTGCTTGGCAACCTGTGAGCAAAACCCAGCAGAAAGGGCACTTTGAGACTGGATTTGTGCAGCAAGTGATCAGATAACCAGGCTCACTGTTGCCACTTATCAAAGCAATCTGGATAGAAACCAGATGCTTGTAAAAGGTGCTACAGATTCAGCCGTAAGGAGGCCAAGAAACACAGGTTTAAGAAGATTGAAATAAAAAGCCAGACCAAAAAATTCTGGGGGCAAGTTAGAGAGAAGATAAACCATCTCTATCTGTTTACCAGATCAGGGAACTTTGATCATGATACAAATACATTATGCTTACTAAGAATGCAGATAAAACAGATGGTTTGTACAGGTTTTACTCACTCATAGAAAGCTGTGCCCAGAAAAGAGTATTTTGTCAGTCCATGACCCCCCAAGAGCATCAAGCATATTTTTAGTGTTTTGTTGAAGTTACAAGAAAAGGTGGAAAAGCTGAGCCACTTTTCTGAAGGAATAATAAATAAATAAAAAGTTACATAGAAAGCAGGAAGGGATTTCTCTAAGGACCTGAGGATTTGAACCTTCTACCACTATCTAGCCCTGGAAGTAGGGAGAATAATTTGAAAATATGGAATATGTTTTCAGTCATATAATATCTTGAGTTGGAAGGGACCCACAAGTATCACTAAATTCCAACTCCTGGAACTTCTCATTGTGAGCACCAAAAGGCAGAAGGTCTAGTTTGTTTCTGGTGCTGAGTCTGACTGGCATCTTCTCAGCTCCTGAAAAACAGCACCAGCACAGTCCCACCCCCACCAACAGCTCTGACTCTGCCGAGTAGTACCAGACAATCACAGACATTTTAAGCAAGTTTGGGGTTTCTTTATCACTGTCATGTAACAGTGGTGTAGAAAATGCAGGCCCAACCCACTCAGTAGATTCTTCTAAAGCACAAGGTTAAAAATAATATCAAAGAAGTAAGAGAAGGAAGAGGATGGAGACAAAAGGAGATTGTGGAATTACAGAATGGTTTGGATAGGAAGGAACCTTAAAGATCACTTTTTACAACCTCCTGCCATGGGCAGGGGCACCTTCCACTATCCCCTGGTTGCTCCAAGCACAGTCCAAACTGTCTTTGAACAATTCCAGGGATGGGGCAGCCACAGCTTCTCTGGGCAACCACCCTGACAGGGAAGATCAAGGCAAGTCTCATGTTTTACCCCCTGATGGTGAAATGGGAGCAGGTTTCTGGTCTGGTGTCTTGGGCGATCTCCAGAACTCGCAGCTGATACAGAAATTCACCCCATCATCTACACCCATCATGTTGACACTAACCCACAGATCTCCACAGGACTGACCAGAAAATTGCTCATACCCTTAAAGTTTCTCCTGTAACTCTGAACAAACTATGTCAACTGCTGGCTTTTCCAGCCATTAGTCTCTTTTTCTGGTTTACCAAACACGGACACAAATAATTTTGGTGTTGTTTCAAAAAAAGCAATATTTTCTGTGTAGCAGGCTGCTCTGGTCCATAGTCCTTTTGAACACCCATGTGGTCAGGGGTCCAAAGAAGCCTGGCTCACACTTTCAGGTCAATACATCCACAGGTCACAGCACAAGTCAGGGAGGAGGCATCTACCTGAGCAGAGATCACTGCTGTGCCCCCCATGCTAATACAGGGGTCTCTGCACCAACATCCCATGGGAGTTGCTGCCCCAGGACCCCTGCCTGAGCTGCCAGAACAGGCACAGCAAGGGGAGCAGCGAGCAAGAGCCACGGAAAGGAGGTTAGTGAGAGGCAAGCAGAAGAGGAAAGGGATAGGAAAGGCCACGAGGCTCAAATACCAACCTGTGACTGGAGGTTGCTTAGCCCAGCAGGTTACAAGAAAATGCTGTGGCACTGCTGTTACACCTACAGATGTGTCTACTCCTCCTGGTAAAACAACTGAGTCCCTGAAGGCTTCCCCAAGCTGCACTGAGAGCCACAGATGCTCAACTGGACACCCAGCTGGGCTGGATCTGTAGCTGAAGTGTTAAGAAACAAGCAGAGCTTTTAGCAAAGGCTGGTCCCCAGCTCTGAACTGTGCTTGCTCTCAGTGGTGTTATGACTGTGCTGTTTACAAGAAGCACAAACTCATTTGCCATGTTCTCAGATTCACAGAATCACAGAATGGTCTGGCTTGGAAGGGACCTCAAAGATCATTCTAGTTCCAATTCCCAAATTAATAGATTGCTGGAAATGAAAGCCAGCACCTTAAATATAACCAGACTCATTTTTACAACCAGCTGCACTCTAAGAATGATGCCATTAGAAGGAAACAGCCCCCGTTGCTCATTTTGTTTAGAAATAATCCCCGTACCTCCCTGAGAGGTGTGTGGTTTGCAGTTGGTAGCTCCGGCTGTGAAACCTCATGACCTGTGGGAGAGACTTCCTTAATTAGCTACCTGTGTATTTTCTTGATTAGCTACTTCATCATTCATCCAGACAGGACAACTCTTAGGGTAAGGTGGTGGATGTTTAGGAGCATCAGCACAGGAGACTATGCTCGTTCAGCTGCCCTGAACCTCATGTCAAAGTAATTATGACTGAGAAGAGAGAGAGAAAATACTTTTCTCCCTGAAAAACAAGTGAGGACAACCCCAGGAGGTGGACTTATCATCGAGAGGGAAAGAAATAGGTCAGGAGTAAGAAGCGGGTTACAGTTTCCTGGTCAGTGGTTACTGTAAGAGCAGAGCTGGTGATACATGAGAGCGAGCAGAAAATGCCTCCAGAGGTTTGCTCTGCACCACATGAAGAGCTTGGTGGTCATAACGAAACAGCTGCTGCCACAAATGAGTACAAATGCCTGTAACTGAATGAGATGGTTACCCATGGGCTGTTGAACCAGCTCCCAGTGACCCACAGGGCAGAGAATACACCCGACTCCACAGAAAAGCACCAAAGGATTCATCACAGAATCACAGAATTTTTTGGGTTAGAAGAAAGCTTAAAGATCATCTCGTTCCAACCCCCCTTGCCATGGGCAGGGGCACCTTGCACTAGACCAGGCTGCTCCAAGCCATGTCCAACCTGGCCTCGAGTCATTTAGACCCAACAACTTGCCCGACTTACTCTGGGGAGGAAACCCAGAGTCTACCTGCACATGGTGGATCTAATTTTAAGTGGCTTCTGTGCAGTCAAAATGAAATATGAGAATGCGTTCACACAGGTTTGCCCTGATTTAAAAGCAGGGGGGAAAGGAAATAGGAGCTTAAAGCCTCCACCAACAGAAATCAAAGTCAGAGGTCTGAGAGTCTGGCTCAGCTCTGGGTGAAAGATGAAGTAATGTCAGAAAAAAAAAGAAACATTGCAGCAATTTGATAAAATAATAAATAGTTATAGAATCACAGAGTATCCTGAGTTGGAAGGGATGCACAAGGATCATCAAGTCCAGGTCCTGAGTCTTTTTAGTCTCTGCTCCTTGTGCATCTAAGGGAGAGTAAAGGGTAATTCTTCCTTTCCTAAGCTCAGCAGACAACCCTGCCCTGCAGGTACAATTTCTCATTTCCTTGATGGGTAGGGATCCTCTTCCACCACTTCAATCCCAGCACCTATTATTTAGCTGGCTGAAGAGCAGCAAGATGAAGCCACCTCACATTTCCCTGCATTCCTGCTCAGCCAACCATCCAGCTGGTGTTTGTAAGGACGACTTCTTATATGGGAGACGATAGGACAGGCCTTTCCCATCTCTCATGAACCAGGTTACCAAAGTCCAGCTGCAGTCCCTTAATGTGGTATCTCCCACCTCATTTCCTGCCATTCCTAGAGACCATCCTCAAGGTCTGGAGAATCCAGCTCCATTGTCATCTCCCCCATCTTTTCATCTATTTAGGCTGTAAATTCTCTTCTGCTCCCTCTTACTTATGTCAGTGTACTGGAAAATGCCTGATCTTTGCTGAAGTCTCTTGGTGCTACTGCAGCACAAACTCATTCTCTGTGTCTGCTTTCATTTTGAGCTACCACAAAACAAAGTTTCTTAAATAAAATATGATTTTTTTATTCAGCAGATAAGTTATTGAATAAATACAGATTAAAATTATCCTTTTTTTTTTGTACTCTGAGCAAACACAAAGCCATAAATACAGTCATAAATAGAAGACATAAATATAGATATAAATATTCATTGGTTCTTTATCATTTTAACACTCACTGCAGTGGACTCAGTTCTGTCCCAAAATGCTCTGCAATAAATCAGCCCACGCCAACTAAAACCAAACAAATGCAGAATATGATAACAGTTCAGGCCTGTTGGCACAAATGTTTGATTGACACAGATAATATCTTAGAGACCAGGGGTGGCCAGAGAAGGGAAAGGGGTAGGGGATGAGTAAGGGAAGGAGAAGGTGCAGGAGGAGGAATTTTTTATGGCAGTGCTTGGGGATAGGTATTCATTAGGGCAACTTTTGAAACTATAACTCATTTGATTCACCAAACTGATATAAACCACAATGAAAAATAAATTCAAAAAAAAGCACTGCTTTACCTTCTCACCACTTGGGGTCACAAACAAAGCTTTTCCTCCATCCCTCTCCCTCCCCTCCATCACCAGCTACAGTGATTCCCATCCTAAAATCCATCATGCAACAGCATCTGAATCATGAGGTAATTTCGTGAGGCAATTTGCTCAGGTTTTTGGAAGGCTGATGTCGTGTTGAGTTCCTGGGATTCGCGGTGGGCGATTTCACCAGAGGGGTGTCCATAGGATATACTGCTTCTTCCCAGTGCCGCCTGCCCTACTGATTCCTCCTAGGAGTGGTGGCGGATGACTGGAGTGACGCAGGTGCAGCCCACGGTGATGAGTTTCTTCTCCAGGCGGTAGGTGGGCCGGCAGCCCTGCTGCTCCCGCCGCAGGACGAGGATCTCCTGCTTGATGGGGACGGAGTTGAGGCTGTGGTCCTCCTGCCCCAGGGGGTTCACACAGCCAGAGAGGCGGCACTGGGCTTCAGCAATCACCTGGGGGAAGCGGTTGGGGTCCTCGTCGAGCCTGGGGATGGGCACGGGAAAGGGATTTATGTCTTTGCACAGCACGGGTTGGCAGGATCTTCTTGTTTATCTCCATGGAAGCACCCTACTGTTCACCTGTGCATCCCCACCGTGACACCTGGCCAAATAATTTCCCTATCCTCAACGTTTCTTAGAATTATTTCCTAGAAATGGAATCAATTTTGGGAGGGTAATAGTGCTGTATCATTCTTTGGGGGTTGATGAATGGAGAGAAGCTGAGTTAAATACATAACTCACCTCAATCTCACAATCTCTCTTCATTTTTTTAATTGTTTTAAAAATGGATTTAATTTCAGAATTCAGAAATTTCTTTCAGTTTGGAACATTTAGAATTAAAATGGACTGACATCATTCATTTCCCAGGGGAATAATTTGTTTCATCATCATTTCAACCCTATACAGTGCTACAGCCTGGGGACAGAGTGGCTGGAAAGCTGGGAAAGGACCTGGGGGTGCTACTTGTCCGTGACTGAACATGAGCCAGGTGTGCCCAGGTGGCCAAGAAGGCCAGTGGCACCTGGGCTGTCCCAGCACTGGTGTGTCACAGCCCCAGGGCAGTGCCTGTCCCTGTGCTGGCACTGCTGGGGCACCTCCAGGGCTGGGGGCAGTTCTGGGCCCCTCAGACAAGAGAGACACTGAGGGGCTGGAGCGTGTCCAGGGAAGGGAACAGAGCTGGGGAAGGAGCTGGAGCAGCAGGAGCAGCTGAGGGAGCTGGTGGGGGCTCAGCCTGGAGAAAAGAAGGCTCAGAGGGGACCTTCTCTCTCTCTCCAGCTCTCTGACAGGAGGGTGGACCCACGTAGAGGTCGGGCTCTGCTCCCAAGGAACAAGTGACAAGAAGAAAAGGCCTCAAGTGGTGCCAATAGAGGTTTAGACTGGATACTAGGAAAAAATTTTTTCCCAAAAAAGGTTGACCACCCCTGGCACAGCTGCCCAGAGCAGCCATGGAATCAGCATCCCTGAAGGGGTTTAAAAGCTGGGTAGAAGTGACACTTGGGGACATGGTTCAGTGGTGGCCCTGGCAGTGCTGGGGGAATGGTTGGACTTGATGATCTTAGAGGTGTTTTCCAGCCTAAATGATTCTGTGATTGACACAGGCGGACAAGAGGATTAAAAACCCTTCCAAAGCACTGCAAACAGTTTCTCTTGGAGAAATCTCACCCAACATCAAAAATCAGCATATGTCAAGAAGTGTATATAATATTTACAGGACTCTGGGCATATGCTGAGAAGCAGCCATTGCTCATCCCCCAAAAAACCCTCTCTGTACACAGACATCACAATTAAAATAACAAGTAAACAATTACCTGTAATCCCAAGGAGCGAGAGATCGGTTCCTGATATCATGGACCATCCTAAAGGTATGATGTGACTTGATGATACGAATGTTGACTTCCACTGATGTGGGGAATTGGGGATCTCTTTGCTTCAGGCAATCTTCACTCAGCCTCACAGAGGCACCAGCCTTGCTGGGTTGAGCATGAACCACCTTCTTATGGGGTGAGCTCCTTACAGTGAGTGCTAGAACCAGCACCAAAACCAATGATCTGAACTGGAAGAGAGGAAAGTTATCTTAGTTCTGTCCAGTCAAGAAAGGGAGAGCACAAAAAGCCAAATCTTTACTAGACTGGACCATCTTCACATTTATATTTGGTTGAGACAGGCCAGCATGAGCAAACAGCACAACACTGCAAATAAAACTCATCAGTACAGATGCTAAACTCTGATTTAAACTCTGATTTTAATTCTGATTCACAGTCAGCTTTGCACCAAGAAGAGCATCCCTTCTTGTGCCTTAGAAATCCAGCAAGCCATTTCTCAGGACAGTAAAGACTAGCAATCCCTCATCTGCTGGAAATAACACTTTTTCCAAGGAAATCTGAGATTCTCGGGCCATCTCCAGTAGACAGAGTTTTAGTGACACACAGAGTCATAGAATGAGTTGTAAAGGACCCACAAAGATCATCAAATCCAACTCCCAAAAAGAAGGCAAAACAAATGAAGAGGTTTTAAGGAAATCACAGGAGCTGACAGTGCTGCAAATGCTACCCAGGCTGAAATTTAAATTCATAGATGTTCACAGTGAAATTTCAGCAATTTTAATAACATGTTGTCTGAGAAAAGGGCTGTCTCCCCCAAGTGCTGATAACTAAGAGATAAATAAATAATAAATAGTCCACCACATCCTTGTCATTCAAGCACCAAACACAGCTGCATCAGAGAGAATCAGCATCCCATTCAGCTCCCACTAGGACCAAAAGGGTTTCTTGTCGAAATGACAGGACCTGCACTCTGCTTTCTCTCTTGCAGAAAATATTTCTTAACCTTTATATTAAATGTAGGTACTTACCATAGCAGTGTAGCTGGAAAAAGCCATGGCCACCTCTCTGCTTTGGGTGGATGCACAGGGTGACAAGGCACGAGAGTTCTCCTTCTCTGAGACCCCTTCCACCTGCTTGTGTCTCAAAACCAGTTGTGATCTCCTTTTTATAGCAAAGTTCAGCCACTACCACCCTTTCCATTGCAGCACAGCTGCCTTACCTGACCCAAGGTTAAGAGCTGATATTTCATTTCCTAGCCCACTTCCTCCCATCTACCTCCAAAAAGGGGAGGGCAGATACTATCACTAGAATCCCAAATTAGCCAATACCATTTATTCAGGCAGATAAAGAGATAAGAACAGAAAAAAAATTATTCAGGCAGCTTTTTTTTTTTTTACCCCCTCCCACCCCCTCTTTCTAATAATAATGTTGTTTCACCACAAACCTATGTGTGGATGCACCTCCACGTGCCTCACACAAACCAAACAGCAGAGATGAGCAAGATGCAAAAGCCAGGCACCCAGCAAGGCTTTCAAAATGAGGACAGGACATGGGAGTGCTGCTTTCCTGCCCCTCCTCTGGCCTTGTCAACTGCATGGACCTTGGAGCAGCAATTCTCCTGGATGGACTCCTTGGACATTCATGATGGGGAATGGAGATGGGGAAGGGTCTGGGGCATCAGGAGTAGCTGAGGGAGCTGGGGGGGGCTCAGCCTGGAGAAAAGGAGGCTCAGGAGGGACCTTATCCCTCTCTGAAACTCCCTGACAGGAAGGTGGAGCCAGGCGGGGGTCAGGCTCTTCTCCCATGCAGTATGTGACAGGACAAGAGGATACAGTCTCAGGCTGTGCCAGGGGAGATTTAAGTTGTACATTAGGAAGAATTTCTTCTCAGAAAGGGTAATTAGACATTGGAATGGGCTTTCCAGGGAAGTGGTGAAGTCCCCATCCCTGGAGGTGTTCAAGGAAAGACTGGATGTGGCACTCAGGGCTCTGGTGTGGTTGACAAGGTGGGAAATGGTCAAAGGTTGGACTCGATGCTCTCAGAGGTTTTTCCAACCTAAATGATTCTGTGTGACCTGCCCCACAGCCATACTGTACTGCATTCTACTTAACTCTCCTCTGAGTGCCACAGGGGCTGGAAAAAACATTTTTAAACAGTTTTTACTCATTTTAAAGTGTCTGAAAGGGCTGTACCAACCCCACCAGAGCAGTGGCTGTAGACAGCAATGGCATAGCAATGGTTAGGGGTGAGGTGAGGGGGCAGCTGGGAGAGTAGGACTCCCTGTGGTAGCACTGGAGCAAACTCATGTGCAGTGAATTTGTGTATGTGTGTGTGTATGTGTATATATATATATATATATGGAATAACAGAATCAATTAGTTGGGAAAGACCTCTGAGATCATCAAGTCCAACCTATGCCCTATCATCACCATGTCAACTGGACCGTGGCACAAAGTTCCTTGTCCAATCTTTCCTTAAAAACCTCCAGGGACAGTGACCAAACCACAGGATCTCTCCAGCAGCTGCCCTGGGTCCCCCAGTCCCCCACTGCACAGATACAGACACCCACCAGTGGCCAAATCTACCAGCAGCCAAATCCCAGATCCCACCATCTCCCCTGTAGCTAGTCTAGACCTCCCAGTACTCCCAGTGGCCAATTATGAGACCCTCTAGTCTCCGGTCTGGCATCCTGCCCAGACTTGTGGCTGTTCCAACACCCAGAGCATGTCCAGCTTGATGTCTCTGGCATTTCCACGCTGACATAAACCCTCACACACACACACATGTTCCTTACTGACCCACCTTCATCCTTTCCTTTCCCCAGCTTTGCTCCTTCCTCTATACACCTCATAAATCTTACACAATCCCAAATACTCTTCCCAGCACACCATAATGAGCCCCATAATCCCATAGCCAGCCAGGTGATGTGGGGAAAGCCTCCCCCATTAACTTCTCTGGGGGAACTCAGATGTGTACTGGGGTTGACCATCCCCCTTGGACAGCCCTGGGAGAGCTGGCTCAGGGGCTTCGTTGGTGCTGTGTTATTGGTGTTCCTCCACTCCTTAGTGTTCATGGAAAATCTAATCCCTCTTAATCATGCAATCCCTGTTTTATAATTAGGGGAGAGAGGCACGAAAGTAAAAGTGGAAACAGGACTCTGCATTCTGTGATCCAGAAAGGATCAGCCACAAACTGGAAGGGAAAGACCAGTGCATGTGTTGTTTCCCCACGAGCACCAGCAGGTCTCTTTGGGAGTAAAAGCTATTTTTACGGCGGAAAAAAGGCCTATATAACCACTTGAATCAGCTTTTCTGTGGAGAAGAGCCCTGAGAGAAATGTTTCCCAAAGCCACATAGCCAAGCTGGGAGCAGAGGACTGAAGTGTAGGACTCTTCACACAAAGTCATTTTCAGTCCTCCAGGAAATGAACAGATTCATGATGGTTTTGGTCCTACAGAAAATCAGAACCCTCTTACAAATTTTTTGTAATTTTCCAGTGAGAAGGGACTAATCTGCTCTGAATAATACCACCAGAAATCTCCATCGACTGATGCTTTACGTCGCTGCAGGATGTTGTCATAATTTTGTGGTCTGAATCAACTCTCAGCTCAGAGACCTAAGACTTGTCTCATGTAAATTTTTCACATTTCAGGTTACTATGTTTACCTGAAGTAACACAGATCCTGTGACACATGTTCCTATTCTGACTGTTCTATGTATCCACCACCGCATCTACTGAGATGCGACGCTGAGCGTGGAAAAGCAAGAGAGGGGAGAATTACCAGAAATCCACCATTTTTAGCCCAGCAACTGACCTCCTTTTTTTCCCCTGAGTGCTGGCTGTGAAGGGAAAGGGCATTGCCATGAAAATGGGTTGGATTGTGCAGGAACAGGGTTAAGAGGAAACCATTACGTGTGATGAAGCAACGGCGTCATCACATCAAGTACCAGGTTATGAGCCCCCACCACCACTTTCCACTCACATCTTGTGCCTTCAGCAGCCCGTAAATTCAGCAGGGGTTCCCTCTTTGACCCTAACTTTCCTATGATTGAACTTGTCTTTCACTGAAATTCACTGAAAATTTGATTGAAAGAGGTCACCGCACTCGAATCATTGGAAGGGAGGAAATATACTCATATTCATGGAATCACAGAATGGTCTGTGTTGGAAGGGACCTTAAAGATCATCTAGTTTCACCTCTTTGCCATGGACAGGGACACCTTTCACTATCCCAGGTTGCTCCAAGCCCTGTCCAATCTGGCCTTGAACACTTCCAGAAGTGGGGCAGCCACAGTTTTTCTGGGCAACCTGTGCCAGGGCCTCACCCCCCCCTTCCCCCCCCCCCCGACAGGAAAGAATTTCTTCCTTAAATATAGGAATATATAGTTATCTCAAAAAGCTGTTCACTCCCACACATCACAGCCTTGGAGCAGAGATGGGGACTTGGAAATAAACCAGAAAATTTTAATTTCACTTACAAGAATTCTTCTACTCTTGAGTTACTATAAGGAAACCCCACTGTTTGCACTGTTACACACAGGTTCAGGCTTTCACAGCACTACAGGCATAAGAAATTCCTCATTTCGGGTTGGGCTTGCACCACAGAATCACAGAATGGTTTAGGTTGTAAGGCACCTTAAAGCTCACCTCGTTCCAAGCCTCTGCCAGGGGCAGGGACACCTTCCACCACACCAGGTTGCTCAGGGGACTGTCTGTAACCTGCAGCAGCAAAGGGCTGAGATTGCAGCCTCTGAAAGCTCTGGATGTCAGGATCAAATCAATAGTTCAGGCTGAGGTGGCTGCAGCACAGGGCAGGGCTTGTACCTCCAGCAGCTTGTTCCTGCCTCTCTGGCCACCCCAGATTTTACCCTTCTGATGTGTGACACCACAAGATCACCTTCTGGTTTAGAGCTCTGACCGCTCCATGCAGGGGTTACCCTGGGCAGAGTTTGCTCGCAGAGCTTTATCACACCACCAAGATTCCTGGCCAAGTGCAGGCCACAGCCAAGAGGTGTGAACTGAAAACACCAAAATTTATGGGGAAATGTGGCTGACAGGTGTGCCACAGGTACCACCAGTGGAAACCTCTGCACGGGAATGTTGCTCCAGCACAACAGTGACCACAGCTCTGTGTTACAGCTGTGGGACCTCAGAGGGGACCAGTGGCACCTCTGGGCTCCCTCCATAGGCCAAGGACAGACCTCATTTTTGGCTGTCACCCCTGAGTCTTCCTCATGCTTTGGTCAGAGCTGTGGGATGAACGGGAGGCAGGGATTACATGATGCTGATGGTGCTGGTGTGGAGAATTCACTCCTAATCCCTGCAGTCTGAGTGTTCACCTGTCCTGCAGCAGGGAGATAAATAGGGGTGTTGATTTCTAGAATCAGGAACCCTGCAGAGAGGGGGTGGACTCAGGATTTGAGAAATACAGTACTAAGGTACAAAGTGATAAAGGGCCATGAAAATGCTCTGAGGGCTGCAGCACCTCAGCTATGGAGAGAGGATGGGAAATCTAGGGTTGTTCAGCCTGGAGAAGAGAAGGCTCCAGAGAGACCTGAGAGCCCCATCTGGTGCTTAAAAGGACTCCAAGAAAGCTGGAGAGAGACTTTCAGCAAGGGCTTGGAGTGACAGGACAAGGAGGAAAGGCTTCACAGAGCCAGAGGGAAGGATTAGATTAGATATTAGGAAGAAATTCCTCCCTGTGAGGGTGGTGAGGCCCTGGCAGAGGTTGCCCAGAGAAGCTGTGACTGCCCCACCCCTGGAAGTGTTCAAGGACAGGTTGGACAGGGCTTGGATGGAAATTATGGAAGGTGTCCTGCCCATTGGACAGGGACAGTTGGATTAGATGAGCTTTAAGGCCCTTTCCAACACAAATCATTCTAAGATTCTATAAAATAAGATGCCAGGGAACTAGTGGGTGCTGGACCAAGCCCATGGCAGGACAGATGGGCTGGTTTTTGGGTGAGGCAAGAGGGGAGCAATGGGCAGGCTCTGTGTCAGGTCACTCAACTCAAAACAAGGGTCAGGGCCAGAACTGGGGCTCCTCTTCTCAATCCCACACAGCAGGGATGAGACCAGGGAAATTATTAGGGACACAAGTTGAAAGGAGGTGACAGGGAACATACATGATCAAACTCTTTGGTTGTTTTTGTTGGATTCCCTGACTTGTTACTTTTCTTACCTGTGATCTTCAATATCAAAAGGAGCATGATGTCACTCAAGAAAGGCTGCACACTTCCCATGAGATCTTCCCTGGCTCCCCCCTCCTGTCAGGGAGTTGCAGAGAGTGAGAAGGTCCCCCCTGAGTCTCCTTTTCTTCAGGCTGAGCCCTCCCAGCTCTCAGGTGCTCCTGGTGCTCCAGTCCCTTTCCCAGCTCCATTCCCTTCCCTGCACACACTCCAGCCCCTCAGCATCTTTCTCGTTGTGAAGGGCCCAAAACTGAAATACATTTTTATAATATAGAATTTTTTTTTATAATACATATAAAAATACAGCAGCTGTCCATGTGGCTGAGCATCCAGGAACTGGATGATCTCCATGGTGGTATCACAGATTCAGGCTGTTTGTCAGATCCAGCTGATCCCTACAAACCTTTCTGCCTGTGGGAGTTGTTTGTTTTTCTCCTGTCACCAAAGGCCTCTCTCCCAGTTTCCAAGGATAGACTGAGGTGGCCGCCAGCAGCCGGGGGAGGTAGATGGCCACGTCCTGCCACTCCAGGTTATGGGATAGTAAAATAAACCAGATTTATCTACCCTGGAGCTCCTCCTGGTGTCCTATCTTGGGAAATTCAGTATCAGCCGTTCCCCAGCTGTAAGAGCAGGAAAAACACAAAAATAACAGAATTATGGAATGGTTTGGGTTGAAAAGGACCTTAAATATCATCTCGGTCCAAACCCTGCCAAGGGCAGGGATACCTTCCACTATCCCAGGTCGCTCCAAGCCCCGTCCAACCTGGCCTTGGACACTTCCAGGGGTGGGGCAGCCACAGCTTCTCTGGGCAACCTGGGCTAGGGCCTCACCACCTTCACAAGCAAAGGATATTGTTCCCATCTAACCCACCATCTGGCAGTGGGAAGCCATTCCCCCTTGTCCTGTCCCTCCAGGCCCTTGTCCCAAGTCCCTCTCCAGCTCTCCTGGAGCTCCTTTAGGCACTGGAAGGGGCTGTCAAGTCTCCCTGGAACCTTCTCCAGGTGAACACACCCAGCTCTCCCAGCCTGGCTCCATCAGAGACCATCTGTGTGTTTTACTCACCTTTTACTCATCTTTGCAGTTTTATGAGACCAAACACTCTGTGGGTCTGAGGTCACTGTGGGGAAGCACAATACATCCAACCAGAGACCTTCAGGAGGCTGCAAACAGGCAAAATCCCCTCCAAATCCACTGTCATGGCTGTGATGGATGAGAGAAGCTCAAAAATCCAGCTTTTATAGTTCAACAGTTCTGTCTGCAGAAGAAAAACGAGGGAACCCCCTCCCCCAGACACTGAGATGCTGCCAAGATGCAGAGCTCCAGGTGGGCAGAGGCAGGAGCTGCCCACATTTATTGCCCTCTCATCTCACAGGAATTTCTGCATGTATTTGGTTCACCCATGGCAAAGGCACATTGGAAAAACATTCCCAAGGCTGGCAGCAGAACCAAAAGGGGCTGGCAGCTGCCTGAAGGTTTTTACAGAGCAGCACAGGCCCCCAGAAGGGTGCAGAGTTTTATCCCCACAAGTGGGAATTTTACATCCAAGTAAGCAAAAAGGCATGGATTAAACAATATAGATATTTTTATTTATCAAATTAAGATTTATGGCATCCAGAAACAAGGGAACATGAGCTGTGCAGGTGTCTGGGGATGGGCAGGGATAACAGCAAACAGACAGTGCTGCTCAGAGGATTCTCCAAAGCTTCATCTCAAACTCACCAGGATGAAAAATCAAAGAAAACCTTCAGCAGCACTGGATCACAAGCAGCAAAGACTGGCCTGACTGTGGGGTCAGCTTTTCTTGAAACCCATCCCCAGGGAATGATTCCAAGTTGAAAGGAGGAGCAGTTGGAGATGGAACCCATCTGAGCCAGGGACACATTCCCTGGGCAAACTCCGAACACCCATGTCCTTCCCTGGGGGCAAAACTCCCATCAGGGGTTTAAAATACAGAAATAAAGCTGACCATGGGCAGTGGAGCAGGTCAGACCACACCTGTCCCTCCAGCATCAGGAATCATCCTCCACAAGATGGGTGGGAAAAGCAGAACCAACAAGACAGGCATTAGGCATCTTTCCCTGTGAGACAAGCAGATAAAAGCTATACAGCAGGGGGAAAAAAAAGGGAAAAGTAAAAGCTTCACTAGTAGTGGAGCTCTCACATTGCTTCTCACCACCACTATGGAATATTGGATTCCTAAATCCAGATTTATTTTTAAAAAATCCACCAAAAAGCCACCAAAGCTAAACACGATACATTAAGAACACTGATAATTTGCTCTTCGATTTTTCCTTCCACCTCCTTGTAGAAACAAGCCTCTTCCCAAATGCTCCAGTTTGAAGATGGCAACAGCTTCCAGAGCTTCCTGGCTCTTCTTTTGTGCCAGCAGTGCACAGCAAGGAAATGCAGAGACCTGAGCTCCCCAAAGTCCAGCTCAGGTAGATGAAGGTTTAAGGAGAGAGCTGAAGGCAAACACAGAGTCTCTGGACTGAGAGTCCACAAAAACTTGGGATCTTCCACCCAGAGGCTCAAATTAAGAAGACAATGTCATCAGACACCATGATCTGGTTTTCATCCTGCATGTGGGCCAAGGCTCCCTTCACCTCGGCCAGCGAGAAGGGCTCGGGGTTGTCGCGGTTGATGGACTCCATCACGTTCTTCAGACCCACAGACTGGGCGTGGGAAGCTTTGAAGACCTCCAGGAGAGCAGCCTTGAATGCTTTCAACCTGGTCAGAGGAGAAGTAATCACCTTTAGAGACCACACACAAGTCCTCCCCCTCCTTCCCAGCCTGGGATGCCTCAGCCCTTCCCCATTCCAGAAGCAGCACTCGGCAGGAAAGCCAAAACCGGACCTGGGAGCACAACAGATGCATCTCCAGCAAGGGGACAACAGCTTGGACCCACTGAGGGAGGTGGATATGCAGGGATAAACTCCTCCTCCAGCCCCCACTCACCTTGGCTCAGCCAACTCCACTTTCTTCCCTTCCCCAGTGGCCGAGGCTTCGTGCGTCTTCGGAGTGTGTGCCTGAACTGGAGCAGAAGGAAAAGTCACCTTCACCCTGCCTGGTGTCCAAGCACTCAGACAGCAAAAGCTCTTAGCCTCAGGGTGGGGTGGGTGACACCAAACTGCCTCCCAATATTGTTATTTCTGCAGCAGTTTGGAAGCAAGTGGAAAAGAATTAATCAGCAATACAATCATGGAATGTCTTGGGTTGGAAGGGACCTGAAAGATCTTCTCGTTCCAACCCCCTGCCATGGGCAGGGACACCTTCCACTATCCCAGGTCGCTCCAAGTGTCCAACCTGGCCTTGGACACTTCCAGGGATGGGGCAGCCACAGCTTCCCTGAGCAACCTGTGCCAGTGCTTTACCACCCTCACAGGGGAGAATTTCTTCCCAATATCCCATCTAACCCTGTCCCACACAGACAGGTTCATCTGGATATGTTGCACTGGGTGGTGGCTGCACCATGCCAGGGATGCCAGGAACAGCTGCATTTCTGCTCCCCAGGCTGTGCAGCCCCACCAGGGCTCAAGGCAGCAGCACCTTCAGGAGCCACGTGCCACCAAAACCTCAGGGACTCACCCTGTGGCATCTCCTCCTCGGCGTCACTGAAGTCATAGGGGTCGTAGGAGCCCCCCTCGCCTTCCGTGCGTGCCTTCTTCCTCCTGGGAGAGGGGACAGGAGGTCAGCCCTGCTCCAGCTGAACTCCCAGGAAAAACTGGAGTTCAGGAGCCCATGTATTGAGTTCCTGGAGATATCTGGCCAGGAACTCACAGGGTACCTGTGGCTCATAGGTAACCCACCCTCTGGCCATAGATCCCTGCCAGAGACCACAGATCCCTGCCCCACAAGACCCAGCTGGCACCAGTCCCAAGGGTTGTGGCTTTTATGGAATCACAGAATGGTTTAGGTTGGAAGGGACATTAAAGCTCATCTCATTCCAACCTTCTGCCACCTTCCAGTAGACCAGGCTGCTCCAAGCCCCATTCAACCTAGACTTGAACATTTCCAGGGATTTTTCTGAGCACCCTTGTGCTAGTACTTCAAATTTTAGGACATGGCCATCCAGCCAGTTCCTTATCCATGAAATAATCACGTTCCTCTACCACAAGCTGGGGCAGACAATCCACCTGGCTCAGCAAAATCTGGAGCATTTCAAGGCCAGCACTGCCTGTGGCAATCTCAGAAGAGTCTGGTGTCCTTTGCATGACGCCCCTATCTTGCTCTGGCTCCTACCTCCTCGTCCTGCGCTCCTCCTTGGGCTGTGACTCCTCATCCTCCTCCTTCTCAGTCTCCGAGTCCTCCTCCACCGTCTTTCTGCGCTTCTTCTCCTTCTCCAGCACCTGTGTGGCAAAGGCAGGATTGACTGAGCCGTTTTCCACTCAAGTTGCTTTTAGGGGACCAAACCCAAGGACCCAAGATCCCACCACGGAGGCCTCACCCCACACTACATCCAGGAAAGGTCCCACCAGCAGCCCAGGGTGCTCAGCCTGCACCAAGCCCAACCTTTCCAATGACAACCTCGGGATCCCCCAGGAGCAGAGGGACACCTTTCCCCCACCTTTTTGAAGTAGGCAAACTGCACCAGCTCCAAAGCTGCCTCAGCATCCTGCAGATCCACAGTCTTGTTCATCCTGGCCTTGGCATGGGCTGTGGAGAGGCGGATCAGGGTCTCCAGGGTCCGGGCCGTGATGGGGGAGGTCTAGGGAGAGAAAGGGAGGTGCCTCTGTGATACTAACCCACACCACAGCATCCCACATCACACCCAAGGTGGGAAACGCTCATAAAGCAGAGAGAGGGGCCTGTGCCTCAGCTTCCCTCCTCCTGGCCCAGCAGGGAGCTGCTCCCAGGGCTCACCCTGGCGATGTCCGAGTTCATCTCGCTCTGGCTGCGCAGGCGGGAATACTCCTCCGCGATGTAACTCGCCGCCTCCTCGGTCAGCACGGGCTTGATCATCTTGGCTACATGGATGTACTTCCTCATGAACTGCATGCTGACAATCTTCTCCCTGTGGGAACACACGTGCACCCGTGTTCTCCAAGGTGAGGGGGGGGGTGGGCTTTCCATCCACTTTTTCCGCCCTTCGGGGCCATCCAGGTGTGTAGGGAATTCAGCTCCAGATGTTCCCCACCTTCCTGGCACAAGAGATCAAGCCCAGAGCAAGGCTCCCTTGGCATCCTGCCCACGTACCTCCCCCTGGACCACCTCAAACATTGTTGGCATTGGCAATCAGTCACTGGATACTCAAGCCAAATCCATGAACCCCACAGTGCTGGAAACCCCAGAGGGCTCCAGGGGGACGTGGGATGAAGGACTCACTTGCGGCGGTTGGGCCCGTGCAGGAGGTCATCGTGTTTCTCATACACCTGGAGCTCCTGCTCTTCCTCCTGTGTGAAGTCAGGGTCGTCCGTGGCCAGGATCTCCACAGCACTACCCAAGGGCATGGCTGGAGAGGAAAGTGGCACAGAGAACAGGCTTTTAATCTCTGGAACAAACTCCAAAAGCTACGAAAAACAGTCCCCTGCCAAGCCAGGGGTGCTGAGCCCTAAGAGATGCCACCAAGGGGTGACAACCATCATGGAGGGAGACAGGAGTGAGCCGAGGTGACAAGGGACTCACCATCCCCATCCTGCTCGTTGGGATTGCGGTAGCGGTGCATCCGCAGGACGTGGTCCGAGATCTCCCTGTCCTGCTCGGGGTCCATCTGGTCCAGCACGATGAAGAGCAGGTCAAAGCGGGAGAGCAGAGAGTCCTGCATGCCGATGTTCTCCATGGGCGTCTTGTACTGGTCGTACTGTGGAAGGATGTGAGGGGTTACAGGAGACCCTCACGGGCTTCTCCTGGCTGCCAGGGAGGCTGGGGGGACCTCCTCTGGCCGGGCCTGAAAGGATGGATGAGTGTCCTGGCAGCAGGACACCACACCAAACCTAGCCTGCTGCAGCAGTATGGCTGCTTCTCCCCATCCTGCAAGGAGGGTGTAGCTCTCATTTCCAAGGAAAACAAGTGTTTTTTTTTGTGATCACAGATCAGACAGCAAGACTGAGGCTCATCACCAGGATGAGGGTCCGGTGCCCTGCCCCAGACACCCAGGCAGAATCAAGACGAGGTGAGAAACCCCAGGAGCCCCCTTCTTCTCCAGGAGAGCCATGAGCACAAACAGACAACAAACTGACCAGGTCCCATGGATCCCAATCCCAGTAAGAACCACGTCACCAGTTTGAGGGGATCTTCTGGGTTTCACCAGCTGCCTCCCCCCAGCACCCTGCCCCAGGGAGGGGACTGACAGCAGCACTCACCCGGCCATAGACGGGGTTGGCAGCGGCCAGGACGCTGCAGCGGGAGTTGAGCCGGGCCTGGATCCCGGCCTTGGCGATGGTGACGCGGCCCTGCTCCATCACCTCGTGGATGGCCGTGCGGTCGATGTCGGACATCTTGTCGAACTCGTCGATGCACACCACACCCCGGTCGGCCAACACCATGGCTCCCGCCTCCAGGCGCCGCTCACCTGGGACAGGGCGGGAGAAAAGAGGGTCAAGTCACCATCCAGCAGCCCCCACACACCTGCCCTGCCATCCCCATCCACCCCTGGGATGAGGGTGGGCCTCAAGGAGCAACCTTCAACCTTCATGGTTGCCCATCTCCCACCCAACTTGACAGCACAGAGGATGCTTAGGATAAGGAGCAAGCCCATGAGCAGGACAAAATCCAGGCTGTTGCTAGACCTGACATGGGATACACCAAGGAGACGAGGAGTAAAGACCACCATCTAATAGAGGTGGAAAAACATCCCAAAACACCACAATCATCACCATAAAGCTTCTGGGTGGAGCAAGCCCTGCAAGTGCCGCTGCAGAACGCACGTTATAAAATCACTCAGGTCAGAAAAGACCTCCCAGATCACAGAGAACAGCAGCCCTGGATCTCACAGGGTCCCTCCCAGGTGGTAATAAGCACCACCCTGATGCTCCTCACCGGTCTCCTGATCCGTGGTGACAGCAGCAGTCAGGCCAACGCCAGAGGAGCCCCTGCCCGTGGTGGGGATGGCCCGGGGTGCTGTGCTGAGCACGTACCGCAGCAGCTGGGACTTGGCCACTGAAGGGTCTCCTGAAATGGAGAACAGCACCTTTAACAACTGCACATCACCTGCATAACAAGTGCCATGTCACCTGGATGCCGTGTCTAATTTGGGGGTGTTCAGCACCTGGATGCCGTGTCTAATTTGGGGGTGCTCAGAGCACAGGCAGATGGAGGGGAAAGGGGACAGAAGTGGGTACATTCAGTCTTGGGAAAATAAAGTGATCAGGTGGTTTTCTTGTCATCATGAAGAGGATGAGAAGAAATATAGAAGATGGAGGGAGAATTTTGAGAGGTGATAGTGATGGGGCAAGAGGCCAAGGGGACAGTTTGGAACACAAGAAATTCTGACTGGACAGTAGGAGAAATGTCCTTGAGGGTGGGTAACACTGGGATAGTGGCCCACAGAGGTTGTGGGATCCCCTAGAAATCACTGAATGGTTTGGGTTGGAAGAGACTTTAAAGATCATCCAGTTCCAAACCCTGCCATGGGCAGGGATACCTTCCACTATCCCAGGTCGCTCCAAGCCCCATCTAACCTGGCCTTGGACACTTCCAGGGATGGGACAGCCACAGCTTCTCTGGGCAAGCCGTGCCAGGACCTCACCACTCTCACAGGAAACAATTTCTTCCTAACATCTTAGGCCCACAGCCTTCTTGTACTGAGGGCTCCAGACCTGGAACCTCCAGAGGTCCTGTCTAACCCCAGTTGCTCCAAGAAACTAAGTCTTAAAAAAGTGTTCCTTCCCCTCACACCCTGACACCAACCAAGGGTGCCTCTGCCCTTCCAGACCTATCAGCAAGATGTTGATGTCTCCTCGGATGCGGCTCCCGTTCTCCAGGATCTTCTCCACCCCTCCGAGCAGCATGCAGAGAATGGCCTTCTTGATGTACTCGTGCCCGTGGATGCTGGGAGCCAGAGATTTGGCCAGCTGGTCAAAGATATCCTAAGGCAGAGGAGGCAAAGCATGGCTCATCACATGGACTGCAGCGGGTAAGAACAAAGCAATACTTCAGTAGAACATTTCAGCCCAAATTTCAGCTTCTTCCTATCGCAGAGCCACATGGATGAAAATCATTTAGAAAGGAGAAGACCTTTGGCCAGAGTTTTCTTTCAGTGGGACTTTTCTGAAGTCCTGGACCATCCTGTCACTCTCATCCAAGCAAGCACTGGAAGCAGTGAGAGCAAGGGTTGCTCTTTTACACACTATAGAGCAAAGCTCTGAGCATAAGACCAGGCTGGGGCAGTATCTCACTCTGGTTTGGGGCATCAAGTGGAAAGAGGTACTTCTCCTGCAGTGGAAATTCCCTGGAAACCAGCTGGCAGGGTCATGACACAGAACTGCCAGCAGGAAGGGTGCTCTGCTAGCAGCACAGAAGCAGCAACAAAAACAAGATCTGACCGCAGCCTAAGCAGAAAACTCAAATAAAACAAATTGGAAAATCCAGCAACGTTGCCAAGAGGGTTGAAGAGTTACTTGCAACCCAATAACACCCTCCTTAGCCACATGCCAAGCTGCTCTGGCCAAAACTTCACACCCAGACACAAGCCTGCCTTCCAGATGTGAGACCCAAATACCTTGGAGCGGCTCTTGCTGAATCTCTTGATCTTGGCCACGTCAGAAGCAGAGTAGAGAGGTCGCACATCTTTGCTCATCTGCTTCACGTGGCAGGCGATGAGGATAGTCCTGGAGAAGGGACACAGCTGTGGTCAAACCCCACAAAGATCCCACAGAACTTCCACAGTGTCATCACTTGCTCTAGGAAATCATGGAGGTGGGGGTGGAAAGCTTCAAGAGCTGTGGCCCCCTCGATCTGGCTGGGCTGTCCCAACAGTGGAGCATCTTTAAGAGCATCCAACCCCCTCTGGGCACAGCTGGAAGTCACAGCTACACACTGTGAGGGGAGACATCATCACAGGCTGCAGCTTCCTCATAAGGAGGGGCAGGCACTGACCTCTGCTCTGTGACCAGTGACAGGACCCGAGAGAACGGCTGGAGCTGTGTCAGGGGAGGTTGAGGCTGGATATTGGGAAAAGTTCTTCACCCAGAGGGTGGTTGGGCACCGAACAGGCTCCCCAGGGCAGTGGTCATGGACCTAAGCCGGACAGAGCTCAAGAAGTGGTTGGACAACACTCTTGGTGGGATTGTTGGGCCTGTCCTGCGCAGGGCCAGGAGCTGGACTCAGTGATCCTTGTGGGTCTCTTCCAACTCAGAATATTCTGTGATTCCGAGGCTGATGCTAAGGATCAAGGTGCAAACCACTTTGAAGTGACTCAAGCCACTTTTTGCCCCAGCTCAGCAATGGCCGCCTGCCTTGTCCCAGGTCTCACCTTTCAGAGATGTGACCCAACCAAACAGGGCGGGAGGGCTGAAGCCCAAAGAAGGCTCACCTGAAAGTCCCCGAGGTGTATCCCTGCTTCTTCCCTGGCAGGCAGCGGTACGTCCCCACCACCTGGACACGGTCCCCAGGCTTCACCTTGTCCACCAGGTCATCATCCAGAACCACATCCACCGAGCGTGGCAGCTGCCCCGCCGGGGCCTTCTCGGGCATCTCCTGGATGGTGATGGTCTGGTGGTCCTTGTAGACCGAGAGGCCAAACTCTGTCTCCAGGGGGTTGTTCTCTTCATCCTAGAAAGCAGGAACCCCAATAAAAAGATTAGCACCACTTTCCAGGAGCACAGGGAGAAGAGATGAGTCAGGTAAGCAGGGGGAAGACAGGCATCACCCAACACGCCCAGGACTGCTGGAAAGGGTTGTTTTAGCAGGACTGGAGGCTGGGGTTCACCAGCTGACACATTCTCCCCAGAGGAACCTGCTGATGTTTCTCCCACAAGGCTAATTCCCCTCACCTTTGTAGGGTAGATGGTGCTGGATGGGAAGGCATCCAGGGAGGTCATGTCTGTGTATCGGCGCTCAATCGTCTTCTTGGTGGCCGGGCAATAATGGACACTCCGGACAATTTTGGGACGAACCAGAGAGCCTGAGGTCGGAAAACAGAAGAGTTAGAGGCTGGGGTGTCCCTCCCTTCTGTCAGCAGACAGTCCCCAACAGGATTTCCAACACTAAATTGCACTTGGGTCACAACCTCCTGTCAACCATGGGCAGGATTTGCTGAGCTCAAAGACCAACCCAACACCCACTTGGCTTCTGCCAAGCCCCCTTGTTCCTTGGCCCAGATTGCCAGGACACAGAATCACAGAAGGCTTGGGTTGGAAGGGACCTGAAAGTCCATCCTCCTGACAACCAGGTTGCTCCAAATCCTGTTCAACCCAGCCTTTGACACTTCCAGGGATGATTCAGCCACAGCTTCTCTGGGCAAGGGCCTCACCACCCTCATGGGGAAGAATTTCTTCCTAATATCCAATCTAAACCTACCCTCTTTTAGTATAAAGTCATCCCCCCTTGTCCTGTCACTCCACAGCCTTGTCAAAAGCCCCTTTCCCTGCCAGGACTCCTGGAGGGCTCCAGCTCTTCCACAGCAACCCCCTGGTCCCACCAGCCCTGGGCTGTCCCCCAGTCTCACACTTTGTCACGATGCCCTCCACACAGACGATGCAGCTGAGGAAAGAGGCCGTCAGTGTCCGTGGGGACACGTGCTTGGAGCCAAAGCTGCCCTCCAGCCCGATGTAGAAGTCCTCGTACTGCTTGGCGTAGGTGGCGTCCACAGAGGCGACAAAATCCTTCAGGGCCCGCTGGAAGGCGATCAGCTCCTCAAAGGCATGGTTCAAGAGCCTGCAACACAGGGAGGGGACAATGCAGATGGATCAGCCCCTCCTGCCCTCCTCCTCCTCCTAATTTAAACTTGTCCCATTTCCCCCACGTGCTCCACAATGGGAAAAACCCTAAAGTCCATCACAGCTCTGTGTGAGGTCCACTGGCACCAATATTCGGAAGATGAAGCTCATCTGGGAAACTTCACATGTCCCATGGGCAAGCCTGATCCAAAATATCCCTAAGCATCCTAAACAAGGCTGAGAGAGCTGTGGGTGTCCTGCCTGGAGAAGAGAAGGCTCCAGGGAGACTTCAGAGCCCCTTCAGGTGCCTACAGGGGCTCCCAGGAGAGCTGCAGAAGGACTCTGGACAAAGGCCTGGAGTGACAGGACAAGGGGGAATGGCTTCCTACTAACAGAAGACAGGGTTAGATAGGATATAGGGAAGAAATTCTTCCCTGTCAGGGTGGTGACACCCAGCACAGGTTGCCCAGAGAAGCTGTGGCTGCTCCAATCATGGAAGTGTTCAAAGCCACATTGGACAGGGCCTAACCAACCTTGTCTAGTGCAAGGTGCCCCAGCCCATGCCCTTAGCCCAGAGGGATTGGAACCAGATGAGCTTTAATGCCCCTTCCAACCCCAATCGTTCCATGATTTATATCATATAACCACCTCCAGTTTGCTGCAGAAACTTTTTGTCAAATTCTACAAGCTTGGAAGGGATGGCTCTCGTGGGGGAAAAGAGAAGGTGTACCTTTTCCAAGGGACCTGGTGCACAGGACAAAGTTTGGCCCTTCCCTGCCACAAGGGTCCTGCTAAACCAGAGCTGGAGCTCTGAAACCTCTCTCAGGTAGGTGCCCCCTGTGCCCATCCCCACCTGTTGGCTCTCCTCTCGTTCTTCCGCCGCAGATCATTGATGTTGACGAGGAGCCGGCACTGGTTGTCACTGATCATGTCCCGGACCTTGCCCTGGTAAATCCCTTGGTCTTCCTGCAAGTGGGAGTGGATGAAAGACATAAAAAAACCAATCCTAACTCTGCATTCCCGCCTGTGTGAGACAATCCCCAGGAGCGATTCCTGCACAGCTTGACTCCCTTTATTCTCTGACGTGGTAACACAGGGACCAAGCACTACCCCACCCCTGGAGGTACATGTGGGGATAAAACAGGGGTATAGGGACCAGGTACTGCCAAACCCCCGGGGAGGATCAAGGGGAGGGTGAGTGGCACAGGGACCAAATCCTCCCCAACATCGGGGGGGAATTATCTGGGGGAGGGAGGGGCAGGCACATAGGGACCAGGTACTTTCTAACCCCCCCGGGGGTACATATTGGGGGCGGGGGGGGGGGGCATAGGAACCAAGTGCTGCCCAGTCTCAGGGGTTTAAGGGGGTCAGGGAGCATAGGGACCAAGTGCTGCCCAATCTCAGGGGTTCAAGGGGGTCAGGGGGCATAGGGACCAAGCGCTGCCCAATCTAGGGGTTCAAGGGGGTCGGGGTGCTCCCCATCCCCGCGACTACATATTGGAGGAGGCATAGGAACCAGGTGCTCCCTAATCCTGGGGGATTTATAGGGGGAGGCAAAGGGACCAGGTTTTCTCTACCTCCGAGGTGGGGGAGGAGGGGCACACGGACCCGATGGTTCCCAGCCCCAGAGGGCACAGAATGGATGCAGCACCCGCGTCTCCGAGCTCGTCTCACCTCATCATCCAGGAAATCGAGGTAGTCGCGCTGCGCCTCGCGCAGCTCCGCATCCTCCAGCCCGCCTGTCGGCGCCGCCATGCTGTGGCCGCTCGGGGAGGGATCCCGCTGCCGCCGCCGCTTCTGCAGCTGCCGCTGCTGCTGCAGGGGAAGGCGGTGAGAGACGAGGAGAGCCGGGCTGGCCCCGCAGCCCCGCGATCCAGCCCCGCAATGGGAGAGGTCTGACGCTCCCCCTCCCGCAGCCGCCGCTCTCCCGTTTCGCGCCAAACACGGGCCCTTTCCCGCCACCGCGCGGGAAATCCGCCCCGCTCCCGCCCCGCGGCTCTGCTGATTGGTCAGCACCGCCCCGCCCCAGCCAATGGGACAGAGAAGAGTCCGTGGGTGGGTGATGGACAGGAGCTTCAGCCTATCAGAGAGCGGAGGAGCGGGGCGAGGGGCCGCCCTGTCCCGCGGTTAGGGGCGGGGGAACCGGGACCAGGAGAACCGGGCGGTTCCCGTTCGGTCCTGAGGATCGGGTTTCTGCTCCTGGAAGTTACCGACCCCTGTAAACGCCAAGTTATTTAAGAAAAAAAAAGAATTAAAAAAAAGCGCGAAGCCTAAAACAACAACAACAAAAGGAAATAAAATCACAAACAAGTACAAATAAGCAATAAGAAAATTAATTTTGGCGGTTTTTTCAGTAATATATTTCGGAGAGGGCCATTGCCGGGTATTTTCTCCCCATATAGGCTGCGTGGGGGTCACTTTTCCCTTTAACACAGCCCGATGTGACTCCAGGAGTTTGGGGATGACCACACAAAAACAACAGGTCCTGTGGTATTTGTAATGATGAAGGTGATTTTGGGATGTGTCTTAAAATCACAGAATGGTCTGGGTTGAAGGGAACTTAAAGATCGTCTCAATCCAACCCCATCCATACACAGGGACACTATCCTTCCATTATCCCAGGTTGCTCCAAGCCCCATCTCACCTGGTCTGATTACTTACAGAAATGGGGCAGCCACAGCTTCTACAGGCAACCTTTGCCAGGGCCTCACCACCCTCACAGGGAAGGATTTCTTCTCATAATTGAATTTATTCCTGCCCTTTGTCAGTGAGAAGACATTTCCCTTTGTTCCATCACTATTTGCTTGTGTATAAAGTCACTCTCCCTCCTTTTTCCAAGGACCCATTAAGTCTCCTGAGGGGTTTTTGTATCCAGAAATCAAAGGGAAAGTGGAGACAACGGTGCCTCTGGGTACAGGGAAAACTCCGCTCCCCCTTAAAGCAGCATGTTGGTATCCCTTAAGAATCTTTATCTAAACTCTGTTTAAAAATAGAAAAAGAATAAAAAGCTTGACAAAAATATTTCAATCAGCGGGGCATACTGGGCACCCAAACTTGGCCGTGTCCCCTGGATGTTGGAACTAACACCAGTTTATCCAGGGAAATGCTGGAAATAAATATTCACCCGGGGTCTGTTGGGCTGTGCAAGTGCTGAGGCACAACATTCCCAGTGCCTGACCTCTCCAGAGGGAGCAGCTGCCACTCGTGCTTCGGAAGAGGAGCAGGAAACAGCCTCTGCCCTATTTCCCATTTTCTCTTTGTGCGCCTGGATCAGGTCGATCCTTGGAAATGTTGCTGGTAACACTGTGGCCAGTTCAGGATACGTGTGGCTCAAGTCCTGGGTATTTGTCCCACTTACGAGAGATTTTTTTCACGTTGTTTTGAATCAAAGTGAAAGTTCAAGAGTTTCCTTTTTAGGCCTTTGGGCCCTTCCCTGGAATAATTTCATGGAGTATTAAGTCTGGCAGGTTGGCAGGAATGAAGGATCTTGTGCTCTCTTGCTGTTTTCTTTTTATCTTTTTTTTTTTTTCTTTTTTTTTTCCCTCTTTCCTTTTTATTTTCATTTTTTCTTCTTCTTTTTCTTTTTTTTTTTTTCCTTTTGCTTTTAATTGTCCCTATTTTTTTCTCCCTGTCATCTCCCAAGTTTCTCTCCTGGCTCCAGAGATGCTCCCTGCAGCCGGAATACCCTCCCTGCCTGTGCACACTCAGCAGCACCCATTTCCCTACAGAAGCTCCTCAAATCTACCCCTTCCCCCTGATTTTCTGGAGATTCCTTGTTTTCATGAGTGGAGGAAGTACAAAAAAGAGTGAACAGAGAAAAACTTTGGTGTGCCCCTGCCACATAGAGCTATATATAGATAAAGTAAATTATATATATTTATATTATGTATTTTACATATTTATATTATATATTATATTTGTATATAAAGGTAATATAAATATATTTAGATTTAGATTTAGATTTAGATATAGATATAGATAGCTATTATAAAGATATTTAACTGGGCACACCAGCCATGAGGATATAAACTGGCTGGAGGAATCAGCCTGTGTAAGTGCCCAAATTAAATATGATTTATCCTATTTAAATGGGCAGAACCTGCCATAAGATTTTGCCTCTGGGACAGTTTTTCTCTCCCTGCAGCAGACAGACTAATAAACCCATCTATGGACACCGCCTATGTGCTCCACTGCAGATAAAATACAGATGGAAAAATAAAATATAGATGGTTTAAAGCACCCCGTGAGCACAACACAGAGTGATGCCAGGGTGGAATTCAGACACATATATGTATATTGCACAAGCTCTCACCTACATTTAAGTGGTCAGAATGAATCCCAGCACATGGATCACTGTGGATTTCCTCCTGCTGGGAGCTGGCAGGGCCCCATCGCTCCTGCCTGCAAGGTAACAAGAGTTAGGGATAAAAATAACCACTGTTGTTATTCAGGACAGCCCCTATAGCAACTGCTGCATGCCTGAATAATTCATTGGAGCAGGTCAGGCCAAGGAGGACAGAGGGATGGAGAGACATGGAGAAGGCTGGGATAATAAAAGCAAGGCAGAGGCCTTCCCTGTCTTTTGGGGCTCCCCAGGAGGGTGCCAAGTCCTCCATGGGTTCACCTCCCTGCCACATTCCCACAGTGACTGAGGTGGAGAGGGCAAAACAGCTGACAGAGACTTTTAGCACTTCCTATCCACTGGAAAAAAACAGGAATTAAGCTCTTGAATACACAGAGGGCCGGAGCTGCAGGGCTCCAAAAGAAGTAGGAGGATCAGGGGTGGATGCAGCACTGGTTTCCATGGGTGGATTGCACACGAGGGGTGCTGGCCAGAACACCCCACCAGCCCTCAGCATGGATTTTCTCCTCCCTTCCTCACATCTCTGTGTGTCAGCATCTACCTGTCCACCTGGATTCTGAGATCCCTTTATGGGTATCCTGTGATCCTTCCAATATTCTGGGGCTTTTTTTTTGTTCTGTGGGGTTTTTTGTTTGTTTGTTTGTGGGGGGTTTGTTTTGGTTTTTTACCCCTTCGTTCAACTAAATATCAATTTTCAAGCCACAACTCACTTTCCAAGTTGCCATCTATTCACTTTCCCTTATGCTGAACAACTTTGTCTCACCCATGGAGGTCAGGAGAGAGGCTTGTGGCTCATTCACAGCTCCAAAAAGGGGGGGGAAGAACACCCCAAATTTGATGGAGTGTCACCTTATCATCAAGCAACACATCAGAGTTGAGATTTCAGATATATTTTTAATAAAACAGAAGGATAATAACACAGAATGAAATGTTTTGAATGAAAAAAAAAAAAAAAACACTTTCTATAACTGAAATGTTGTGAAGCAAGACCACCTATGAGATATTTTCATCAGGGTAAATTTTAAGTTTTCTAAGGGATTAAAGGGATTTATCCTTACTCGTCTCTCCAGCAGCTGCAGTTGCAGCAGCTGAACTCCAACCAGGAAATTCACTCTTGCCAGCAGAGCATTGTCCTGACTCTCATCACTTCCACACATGTGAAAGATATAATTTAATGCTGAAGGAGCCCTTCTTAATCCCCTATCCTGACCTTTTCCCTAACATAGGCTGGAGAATTTCACCCCATCACATCTGCACCCAGCTCAGGCATTTCTGACATCATTTTCTTGAAGTGTTTGCTATTCCCACGCACTCTGGTAAATCTTTAAATGGTTCTAGCTCCTGGTTTTTTCCTAGTTGTGGAGAAGAAAAATATGGAAAATTACTACCATTGGGTATGAATGGAATTTCTTCACTTAAAGGCACATCTGGTATCTCACCAGGAGAGCACAGTAAAGGGGTAAGAAGTTAAAGCTCTGACCTTCCATGTGTTTGGATGGATTGTAGCCACCTTCTTGCTTCACAGAGTAGGAGCCCAGTGCATAGGGATCTGTTTTCCCTCCCAGATGCCACTGGCACGCAATCAGCACAATGAGAGATGTAAAATCTTGTTGTGGTCCTGCTTCTGATGCACAGCTACTCCAGATCCCGCAGGAATTCATCCTCTTTTCCTGCTGTGCAGAAGGAAAATACAGCATTTAATAGAAAACCAAAACAAACCCACAGAGGCTGTGCCTGCAGGCACAAGGAAAACTGAATTCCAAAGGAAACCAGAGGAGTGGCTGAATCAACAAAGCTCTGGAGAGCGTGGCTGTGGAATGGGGCAACCCAACCACATTTCCAGGGAAGTCTGAAGGGCCCAGACATGGATTGCCTGTGATTTGGTGTTGCTGTTTCTGTCTGCTCATCTGCTCTCATGAGTTCTGGCTGTTACAAAAGGCAGAGACAGCTGGTTCCTCTTTTTTATTATTCTTTCATTTTCTCCACTGACCAAGTTTGAAAATCACCCATCTCTATATAAAACATCCTTGCCTCTGCCTCAGGATCTCTGGGATCTGCCTTTAGCCATGGGTCAGGACCCACTGGTCACTTCAGCAAGTGATGCCCAACTTCAGAATCATAGAATCATGGAACAGTTTGGGCTGGAAGAGACCTTAAAGACCATCACATTCCAATTCCTGCCTTCCACTAGACCAGGTTGCTACAAGTCCTGTCCAACCTGGCCTTGGACACTTCAAGTGCATCACCATCCTCATAGTGAAGAATTTCTTCCCAATACCCCATCTATCCCTGCCCTCTGGCAGTGGGAAGCTATTCCCCCTTGTCCTGTCCCTCCAGGCCCTTGTCCAAAGTCCCTCTCCAGCTCTCCCAGCCTGGCTCCAGAGCAGAGGGGCTCCAGCCCCGGGAGCATCTCCATGGCCTCCTCTGGACTCTCTCCAGCAGCTCCACGTCCTTGTGCTGTTGTTCCCCAGAGCTGGAGGCAGCTCTGCAGGTGGGGTCTCACCTGAGAGGGAAGAGGAGCAGAATCCTCCCCTCCCCTGCTGCCCACGCTGTGGGATGAGCCCAGGACATGGGGGGTTTCTGGGCTGGGAGTGCCCATGGCCGGGGCACGTGCAGCCTCTCACCCAGCAGAACCCAAACTCCTTCTCCCCAGGGCTGTTCTCAATCCATTCTCCACCCCATAGGAAGATGGGAAGCTGCAGCAGTTCCCACAAGACACATTAGCAATCATCACCAGACAGTCACAATGGGCTCCCTGCTCCGTACAAACCACGAGGAGGCAGGAAAGTCCTGACCCCAAATTGTCACACACTCCTTGCGCAACAGCAGGGAGCAGCTGATGGTGGCAAAATTAACTGTATCAAGAGCTTCTTTCTGATTGCAGGGGCTGAACTTGGTAACCCAGGGCTTTTTTTTTTTTTTTTTTTTTTTTTTGAGTTATTAGTTAAAGAAAGTCTTAATGTTCTGCATCTAAAATTTGCCAAACCATGAGCATCAATCCTTGTCCAGTGGGAAGGAGTTCCATATGGGGCAGAAAAACGCTCTTTTACCCAAGCATGATAACAACATGTCAATATTCTACCACAAGCAAGTACAGGGAAAAGGGAACTGATCCAACTTTCTGGATCCCATTTGGTGTTTGGCATAACTCAGTTATTATTGGTGCAAAGCTGCTCTGTTGTCCCTCAGCAGCACGGTGTGGACACAGTGTGTTTGGATGCAGCCTGGTGAAGGGAGACCTCGATCTACAAAAGAAGCTCCTCTTTTTGGATGATAATTCAAAGCACCCAAAAATAACAGGCCAAACTTTTTGCAGGGTTTGTGTGGCATGACAGAGAGGGTCTGTGGGGCCAGCAGGTCAAGGGAGGGGATTCTTCCCCTCTGCTCTGCTCTGGTGAGGCCCTACATGTAGTGCTGCATCCAGCTCTGGGGTCCCCAGCAGCAGAAGGAAGTGGAGCTGTTGGAATGAATCCAGAGGAGGACTGTCCCTGATGGGCTGTCTTGGAGCCAGCTGGCACTGGGTCTGTCTGAAATAGGGGAAGCTTTTGGCAGCTTCTCACAGAAGCCACCCCTGCAGCCCCTCCACTATCAAAACCTGTCCACACAACCCGAAAGCAACTTTAAAGGTCCCTTCCAACCCAAAGCATTCAATGATACATATTTGGGTGGGGAATTACACTATTCAGGACCTGTTTGAGGGCACAAAGAGGACTTGAATCATATCAGATGACTGTAAAGGGTAGGGAGAGCCCAGCCTGGCACAGCCTGGTCTTAACTCTGGGAGTGATCTCCTGGGCAAACACAACCACACCTGGTTTTTGCCTTGAAGGGAACTGGGTGATTCATTTCAGGGTTTAAAATGTACATAATAGGGAGCAACAGGGACTGCAGCACAGCAGGGTAAGACTGAGATGAACTCCCTGGCTTGGCAGGTATCAGTCACCTGAGAGCAGGCGATGGAGACAGAGGTCAAAGAGATCTCCCTGTGCAGCATCCACTAAGATTGGTGTGCAAAACAGGCTGTGAGTACCCACCCAGGAGAGCAGTTATCCTGCACAGAGCTGCCCTTTCCCCCTTGCCTTGTCACAGCTGCCCTTGGGCTTGTCATGTAGATAATCAAGGGAAAAAACCTTTCATCACAGCAAAACAGAAGTGCAGGTGACCCAGCAATGTGGCAATGTCTGTGCTCAGCAGGCATGTCCCACCCCACCATCCCTTTCTGCCTGGGTTGTATTTTATGTCCCACCTGATCTCCAGCCTTGCCATGGTAACAGCTGAGTGTTCCCACTTCTACATGAGAAATGATGGAAAGATGGGTGGAAGAGGAAAAGCCATGACCTTCATCTCACAGCTACTGAGCATCCCTGGAGATTTCATTGAATCACAGAAATTTGGGTTGGAAGGGACTGTAAATACCATCTGGTTCCACCCTTCTGCCATGCACAGAGACACCTACCACTATCCCAGGTTGCTTCAAGCCCTGTCCAACAGGGCCTTGGACACTTCGAAGGATAGGGCAGCCACAGCTTCTTTGGGCAACCTGTGCCAGGGCCTCACCAGCCTCACAGCCAAGAATTTCTTCTCAATATCTCATATAATCCTGCCCTCTGGAAGTGGGAAACCATTCCCCCTTGTCCTGTCCCTCCAGGCCCTTGTCCCAAGTCCCTCTCCAGCTCTCTTGGACTCCCTTTAGACACTGGAAGGGGCTCCAAGGTCTCCTCAGAGCCTTCTCTTCTCCAGGCTAAACACCCCCAGCTCTCTCAGCCTGTCTCCAGAGCAGAGGTGCTCAAGCCCTTGGAGCATCTCTGGGGCCTCCTCTGGTCTCACTCCAGCAGCTCCACATCCCTCTGATGTTGTGGGCCCCAGAGCTGTAGGCAGCTCTGTAGATGGGGCCTCACCTGAGCAGAGCAGAGGGGCAGAATCCACTCCCAATTTAAGGAATGGAGGGGGAGGATGATGCAGTATTATGGGTCTTTCGGGAGGATGTTTCTTAGAGGGGCAGAAAATGGGAGCAAGATGTCAGTGAGGGGGTCAGGAGGTGCTGATTCTATCCCATCCTCATCCCTGAGTGAAATGACAGGGAAAAATTGAGGTCCCCTGCCCACTCTCTTCACCCTGTCGGGTTTTCCCTCCTAACTCTGAGGGCACTGGCTCTCCCACGTGCTGGGAGATGTGTTGAACCTTCAGCCAGGCTGGAGTGATCTTATCAGAGCTGGAAAGTCACGTTCCTGGGCTGCCTCTCCATGGATCCTCTCTCTGCAGAACAAACAGTCCTTGTGTTTCTCTTGTAAACCCATCAAAAAACAACAGTTCTGACAGGCTGGAACAGCAAAACCCGCATAAACCAGCAGAGACTGGAGGGGGGAAACGGGTACTCTGTACTCCTAAATTACCCTGCTCCTGGGATCAGGGTGAATTTATGGCTGAATCCATTGCTGTGGTTTTGGCTCTGCTCAGTCCAGGGTGCATCAGCCTCTCCGAGACATTTCCCAGGCACAGCTCAGGAGCGCAGAGACCACTCCAGAAAGGCCATTTGAGTGCAAACAACTCCTTTAGGGAGCCAAAATCTAGGGCAAAATTATCCATTTATCCACTCTCGCATGTCTACAGGAGCAAAATCAGGGGTTCCTCCCCACTCCATGGGAGTCATCTGGCCCATCCCTGCTTCTCATGCAGGACCACCATGGCAGATTGCCCAGGTCCATTTTCAGTATCTCCAAGGAAAAAGACTCCATCACGTCTCTGGGCAACCTGTGCCAGTGGTCAGCCACCCTCACAACCAAAGAGTATTTCCTGATGTTCAGAGGAACCTCCTGTGTTTCAGTGGGTGCCTGTGGCCCCTGGTCCTTTCCTTTTTTAATTTGAATGTAGAATCTCCATCCTCAAGAGTGATCTCCACCCTTGGAATTCTTCAGGACACAGTCCCGGGCAACTGGCTCTGGGTAGTCTTCCTTGAGCAGAGGGTTGGACCAGGTTCCCAATCCAACCACCTCAAGGTGACTTCTAAGCCATAAAGGAGCGGCTGAGGTAGCTGGGGAGGCTCAGCCTGGAGAAAAGGAGGCTCAGGAGGGACCTTCTCCCTCTCTGCAACTCCTTAACAGGAGGGTAGAGCCAGGTGCAAGTTGGACTCTTCTCCCAAGCATCTAGTGATAGGACAAGAGGAAATGGCCTCAGGCTATGTCAGGGGAGGTTCAAGTCGAACATGAGGAAGAATTTTTTCATGAAAAGGGTCTCCAAGCACTGGAAGGGGCTGCTCAGGAAGGTGGTGGAGTCCCCATCCCTGGAGGTGCTCAAGAAACAACTGGACGTGGCACTCAGTGCTTTGGTCTAATTGACAAGGGGGTGATGTGTCGCAGGCTGGGCTCGCTCTCAGAGGGCTTTTCCACCCTAAATGACTCTTGTGGCGCTGTAACTTTACATCCTGATGTCTCCCCTTTTAGTTCCCTTCCTCAGCCATCACTGGGGCTGATGGGCTGGGAGGGCTCCCATGGTTTGAGCCGCACTTTCTCCCACCTGGGCTGGGCTGGGCTGGGCTGAGCTCTGCTGGGTTGAGATGGACTGGGCTGAGCACAGCTAGGCTCAGCTCGGGCTGGGCTGGGCTGGGCTGGGCTGGGCTGGGCTGGGCTGGGCTGGGTTGAGCTGGGCTGGGTTGAGCTGGGCTGGGCTGAGCTGGGCTTGGCTGGGCTGGGCTGAGCTGGGCTTGGCTGGGCTGGGCTGAGCTGAGCTGGGCTGGGTTGAGCTGGGCTGAGCTGAGCTCTGCTGGTCTGGGCTGAGTTGAGCTGAGCTGGGCTGAGCTCGGGCTGGGCTGGGCTGAGCTGAGCTGAGTTGGGCTGAGCTGAGTTGGGCTGGCCTGAGCTGGGCTAGGCTCAGCTTGGGCTGGGCTGGGCTGGGCCGAGCTGAGCTGGGCTGAGCTGAGATGAGCTGAACTGGGTTGGCTTGGGCTGGGCTCAGCTTGGGCTGGGCTCAGCTTGGGCTGGGCTGGGCTGGGCTGGGCTGAGCTCGGGCTGAGCTGGGCTGAGCTGGGCTGGGCTGGGCTGAGCTGGGCTAAGTTGGGCTGGGCTAAACTGGGCTGGGCTGGGCTGAGCTGGGCTGGGCTGGGCTGAGCTGGGCTAAGCTGGGCTGAACTGAGCTGGGCTGGGCTGAGCTGGGCTGGGCTGAGCTGGGCTAGGCTGAGCTCGGGCTGGGCTGGGCTGGGCTGAGCTGAGCTGGGCTGGGCTGGGCTAGGCTGAGCTCTGCTGGGCTGAGCTGGGCTGAGCTGGGCTGGGCTGGGCTGAGCTGGGCTGGGCTGGGCTGAGCTGGGCTGGGCTGGGCTGAGCTGGGCTGGGCTGGGCTGAGCTGGGCTGGGCTGGGCTGAGCTGGGCTGGGCTGGGCTGAGCTGGGCTGGGCTGGGCTGGGCTGGGCTGGGCTGGACTGGGCTGGGCTGGACTGGGCTGGGCTGAGCTGAGCTGAGCTCTGCTGGGCTCGGTCCGCGGGGCCAGCCCGGGGCGGGGCGGGGCGCGCATGCGCGCTGGCGGCGCTGCCGGAGGCGGCGGCCGCGGGACTCGGCGGCGGGAGCGGTGAGTGCGGGCGGTGGGAGCGGGCGGTCCCTTCCCCACGGAGACCCCCCCACCCCCTCCTGCCCCCGAGACACCCCGCCGAGGGACCCCTGTGGGTCCCCACTGAGCTCCCGGTGAGTTCCCGCTGAGCTCCCGGAGAGCTCTCGGCTCGGGTACCGCCGCTCTCTGCATCCCCGCCGCGGCAGGAGCATCCTTCCCCGCGGGGGCTGCGGGATGCAGGGGGGGGGGGGGGTGGCCGGTGCCTGGTGTTTGCAGAGAACGCCGGTGCGGGTTTTCCAAGACCTCGGAGTGCGGCGAGATGCGGGATCTCTTCCCTCCGCGCCGAGCACAGCCGTGGTCCATGAACGCGGGTTTGGTCCAGCGGCCAGGTGGGCGCTGGGGAAGAGCATTTGTAGGGGAGGAGTGCGCAGGGAGATGCGGATTTTGGCTTAAATTGCCCCCCGACCCCCTGTGACCGGTAGCTCAAGGGCAGAGAGGTGGGCAGTGTTTTTCCGCCGTGTTTGTTTTTAAAGGCTGTGGGTGGACTTTCCTTGAATGACTTTGACCCCCGGGGTGTTCTTGGAGGCCGCGGGAAGGAGACGCGCATTTCGGCCGTGAGCTGGGAGAAGAACCAGCTCCCGGTGTTTGCTTTGGAGCTCCCACCTGCCCCTTGTGCCTGACGCGCCCCAGCTCGTGTCTCCAGAGGGTCAACGAGGGGTTGTTCCCTGCTGATCTTCTCCAGGACACTTCGGGGTCATGTTCCCCTTGGATCCCATCTGGATTTTCTTCCTGGCTGAAAACACCACGAGCATCTCAGTTTTTGGGAGGGGAAAAAAAAATACTGTCTTAAAGCGTTCCGGTTTTCTTTGAGAAAATATATAGATACATAAGTTTGGGTAAACATTTAACAGTTGTTTGCTCAGTGTCAAACTGATTCCTCTCTGGAATGATCAGGATCGGGTATGGAGCATCCCGGTAGCTGTAGTGGGGTGGGAAGTGCCTGGGTACACAGGACCAGTGGTCCCTGCTCATAAAAAAACTGTGCAGCCCCAGGGCTGCTTTAGCTGGAGCACACAGGTGTTTTTCTGGGATGGAGAGGTGTGTTTTGCTGTGGGATGCTCTGGGATCATCGCTTCAGAGCTGGGAAATGCCCCAGAGCATTTTAGGTGCTGTTACTTTGGGGGATTGACAGCATGGATGGGGGGCTTGGAGCAACCTGGTCTAGTGGAACCCCATGGCAAGGGGGGTGGAATAAGATCCCTAAGGTCCCTTCCAACCCAAACCATGGTAGGACTATATGATTGCCAGCAGAGGATTAGGGTAGGGATGAGTCTGATGCTGCCCTGGCAGCAGCCATTGCAAAAGAGCAAAGTCATGAAAAGGTCATGAAAAAGGATGAATCCAGCAGGTCTGAAGTCTGGTTTTGCCCTCTGCCAGGGCAGGGAGGGCACAGCCAGCTGTGAATTCTACCAGCACACAATGCTCCTGCTTTGGTGTCAGATGGAGGGCGGCGATACAAATTGTTGCAAACAATTCCTAGAAACCCACATCTCATCAGGCCAAACCACGCTCCGTTACACATTTCCTGCCGCTCAGCCGGGGAAGGTGTGGGTTAACTCCGTGCACAGTGCAGGGTTTTCTGTTTCCTGGGCACTAATTGCTCTTATTTAGTTTTGCTGAAGCTGTGGCTGGAGCCTCTGGCCAAGCAGAGGGTTGTTCCCTGCGGATGCAGGGAGGGATGGCCAGTGTAAGCCGAGGACAAGGGAGGTGCCATCATCGGGTCACGTGTGTGCACTTGCAGCTACTTGCGCGTCTTGAGTCAGGCACCAGCTTAATTTTTATCTGCCAGTGTACTTGTTCTTGGGGTCGGACCAGTGGCCTTTGAATTGCATAAATAATTAATTTAATAAATCCCTCCAGGAGAATAAATTGCCAGGGAGGCTTCTGGAGGCTGCACATTTGATCTGCAGCTGCACAGATGTGGCCATACCTTACATCCTCCATCTTTCATAGAATCATGGAATGGTTTGTGTTGGAAGGGACCTTGAAAATCATCCAGGTCCAAACCCCAACCTTGGGCAGGGACACCTTCCACTAGACCAGGTTGCTCCAAGCCCCGTCCAACCTGTCCTTGAACACTTCCAGGTAGTAAGGGGAAGCTTGCTCCCAGCTCCCCACCCCCAACAAATCCTTGGTATTGAGCAGGATTGTAAGCATGTGGATGCAGCACAACCTGCATCCCTTTTTTGGGGAGGAATCCACCATCTGGCCCTTCTTGGGGCCTTGAAGCCCTGCTGTCACTGCAAACCCAGAACTTCGCTGGGAGAGGCCATGGGATTAAGTGGGAAGAGGTCCCGGATAGGGACAAAGACTTTTAGTGCAGGGAGGAGGAGAGCTCGCAGCTCCAGGAGGTTGGCACAGAGCTCAGTCTCTCCCTGGCAGCCCGTCCTCTGCCCGCAGCAGCCGCCGTGCTCTGCATGATTTATATACATTTTTTTCGAGTGACCGAAGCTCTAAAATCTGCAACCTTAAAAAAAAAAAAAATGTTTTTGTTCAAGAGGCTTTTGTGGATGACAGCAAAGCTGAGCAGCCTCAGCCCAGAGGCTCTTTTGGTGACAATTCACACCCTCAAACAGCACACAGCCAGTTTGGTTAGGCTGCTCTGTCTGCAGGCTGGTGGTTCCAGGGCTGTCCCACCAGCAAGGAGGGATTTGCTGGCTTGCTGAGGTGTCCCTGTGTTAGCAGGAGTTCCCAGCTCCAGCAGATCTGTGCTTCAGGAAGATTTGTGGTGAAAGAAATTTAGAACGTGAAAGTGGGATGCAGCTGCAGCAAATCCAGGCTCCCTTTTCAGTCAGTGAGGGGGGAAAAAAAAAACCCAGGCACTTCTCTGCCACAATTCCAGCTTCTGGAAACGGGTCAGTCCCACTCCATCAGTGATCCCTGCAAGACTGAATACAGCAGGCAGGGACTGGTGTGGCTGGCTGGACCAAAACCATTCCCAGGAGTGACACTTCAGCCACCTGAAGGTCATTGAATGGGACTGTGTCCTGGTCTGGTTTAATTCCTGGTATACTCAAGGTGCTCCGTCCAGGGATTTCACACCCACTTGAAATCAAGCCCCAAAGCATCGGGCACTGTGTTAGCTGTGTGTGGGAAAAGAAAGTGGTGAGCAGATCAGGAAAGCACAAACAGCAAAGGATTAGTGAGATCAGGAAGAAAAGCTGTGGAATATTACCTCGACCTTGAGCAGTTTTTGATATGGGGGGACGGATTTGCCAGAGGAGATAATTCTCAGCCAGGGGCTGTGAGTAGAAATGGTGAATATTAACATTTTTGCATGTGCCCAGTACTGCAGGTGGGTTTCTTTTTTCAGGAACTGAATGTATTGGCTGTGTTATCAGCAGCATCACCAAGCTTTGAGCCTGGTTAGGCATAAGGAAACTGCAGCAGTGTTATCTCAGCAAATCAGAAATGTGCCATTCCCTGGCATGTTTTGGGACTTAGCACAGTCAAGGAGTTGTTCCTGGCAGACAGTTTGTGTGTGACCACCCATTTCAGGGGTGTAGCAGCACAGGACTGGCCAAGCCAGCCTGGTGGATCTCGTAGCTGAGGACTTGGTGCTGTGAAAATCAGCCCCCCCCAACATCTGACATCTGGCTCAAGGTTTGGACTCTCACGGTACAGCCACCAGCCTCATCCAGCCTGCTGGGTTTCCACTGCCCTGCTGTGCTCCCCCAAACACCACAGGACCTCAGGGACTCCCCCTCCTTGTTTGGGATGCTGTGGCTTTGCTGCAGGGACACTGTGTTTGCCCAGCAGCTTTGTTTTACTCCGTCCCCTCCAAGCACAGCGTTCCCTGTGCCGGCTCCGCTGCTCTCATCCCCTGGCCCCATCCCAAAGCTCAGGCAACGCTGAGCCCATGTCAAGAGGCACTTGCTGCTCGGCACGGCTGGGCTGGCTGCTGGCCCAGCCCGCTCCCAGGCCAGGAATTGCAGGGGAGCTGACACTGCCGTGGCTTCCGTGGGGGATCCTGCCACCTCCCGCCGGCTTTCATGGCTCATCTCCCGGCATCACGGGACGTTCGTTTCCTGAGCAATACAGGCTTGGACAAACCCTGCCTCAGCCACACGCTGTGCATGTGTATGTGTGCACAGAAAGGCAGTATTTGAGCCATTTTCTTTTATTTGAAATTTTCCACGAGGCTACTTTGACCCTTTTTCTCAATTTAAGGGGGTTTTTAAGGCTTTTTAAAGATTTTTTTAAGGGTTATTATAAGGCTTGCCCTTCAGTAAATCACATCACATCACCTCTTGCCTTCCCAAGCATTCTAACCTGTGCAGGGCCGTGTTGGAGGAGTGATTGCAATTGTGCTGATGTAGATGTAACAGGGTAGGCAAGTGTGTCAAGGGAAATAAAATCTTCTGTTCAATGCACTGTTAAGTAGTGCCAGCACTGCCTGGTGCATTAAGAGCACAATGTTTAGTTCTCATTAGGCAGATGAGGATTGATATCCCCATTTCGTAGATGGGGAGGTGTAAGCCCAATTTACAGAAGCCACAAGCACCTGGCACCTTTCTGGTTGTGGGGATTTTCACTTCGATGCTGGAGTGCAGGTCAGTCCTTCATTCCCTGCTGCCTGCTCAGGGAGGGCTCGTCCCTGGCACAAACCAGCCAGTCATAGAATCATAGAGTGGGTTGGGTTGGAAGGGACATGAAAGCTCATCTCGTTCCACACCCCTGCCATGGGCAGGGACACCTTCCATTATCCCAGGTTTCTCCCAGCACCATCCAACCTGTCCTTGAACACTTCCAGGGATGGGGCAGCCACAGCTCCTCTGGGCAACCTGTGCCAGTTCCTGAGCGACACCCAAGTAAATCCCAGGAACTCCCTGTGGAGATCTAAGCCCCATGTAAAGTCCAGTAACTCCCCGCAGGAGGGGTCTGAGGGCTGTGTGTGCCTGTTGCAGTTCAGAGGAAGGTTGGCACCTAAGCCTGTGGCAGGGGAAGGACAGTGGTAATACCACACATTACACGGGAATTGCTGCTTCAGGTGGTCCGTGGTCTCTCAGTTCCTCATCGCTGGTGGGGCCTTTCCAAAATACCAGGCAGAATGGGATGGGGGAGCTGGCACTGTGCTTGCCCAAAGCCCCCTGCAAGTGGTTTAGTTGTAGGAGATATTTGTGCTCAGGGAGAAGCAGCCTGCAGGCAGCAGGATTTGGGATGAGGCTTATCCATTGCATCTGAGCAGGGTGCAGCCCTGGTGCAGCCTCTCCCAGAGCTGATCTGCTCTCTGACAGCCTGGTGCTGTGGGAGCTGCAACACCAAATTTAACCCCGTGTAGGAAGGGGTCACAATAAAATCCCAGGCTTCAAAATGACCTGGAGTCCCTCCAGGGCCTTTTGCTCAGCTGTCAGAAGAGAGGAATTCAGAAATGAATCACCTGCAGCTCTCCAAACCAGTCAGTTGGCCACTGATGTTATTTTCGTGCTGTCCACAGCCACTTCTTTTTTTCTTTTTTTTTTTCCTATTTTAAATACAATGCGTTTATTAAAGACTTCCCCACAGCTGAGTTCCCCCAGTTCTCCCTGCTTTGTTTACCAGGAATTACTGCCTTTCTGGGAGCCTGCGTAAACCTCTGATGCCTCAATACGAGTCTGCAAACAAATATATCACACTGGTACAGCCTCAGTCCCAGACAGTGGAGGCTGAGGCCAGACCGGTGGGAAAATCGACCGTACTCTGTAGGAAATTTTCTCATTCAAACCCTTCCATCAGACTGTGACCAAAAAGCAAAAGAGCTGGGAAAAAGCTCGGGTTTCCAATTACTCTCTTCAAAAGGGAGAGAAAAAATTGGAACGGGATCGTTCTCCTCCTGTGCCGGGGTTTTTTTATTGTGGCTGTAATGATCCAGCCTGGCCATCATCCACGCCCTCCTTCTCGCCTTGCAGCTCCCTCCGTGAACAAACGATACTTGGTTGCTATTAATTGGGAGCAGCCAAAATAACTGAATCCCCCGGAGATGGGGGGTGAGGACGGAATCTCAACGAGACACCCCGACGATGAATGTGGCTTTCAGCTGCTCCTACGCCCCCGTGAAGGGAAAAGAATAGGGGCTCTGTGAAAGTGAAACAGCCAGTGCTGACCTTGGGTTTCTGGGTTGGTGGTTTTTTTGTTGTTGTGGGTTTTTTTTTTTCCCCTCCTTTCTCTCTCTTTTCTAACGTTAATTGCTCGTCGCTTTGTCCATCACATGATCGCTGGAAACTGCCAACTCGTTCTCACTCGTTAATGTCACAAGGTTTAAAATAAGCCGTCCACCAGGTTCCTGATTTAGTGCTGCGTATCAGATGTGTTTCTTGTGATTTCGGGCTGTTATTTTGAAAATCTCTGCCCCCCAGCCTGTTTAAAAAAACTGGCATTTTCCAGCTGCGAAAGCCTGCCTGGAATAATCTCTGCGGTCAGGGAGATGTGCAGTGTGTAACCTCTCAGAGCTGTGTACGCTGAGCTCTGGGGATGAGAGACCGTGGTAAAATCCTGGCGCGGGCACACGCGGTGCAAGCCGGAGCCAGGCTGTGCCTGGGACAGAAGCTGCCTGTCTCCCTCATACCCCTGTCAGCATGCAAAGCAGGCAGGCCATGGACTGTGGAAGGGGTGGTGTGCCCCTTGCATTCCTGTGCATCCATGTTCCCAGGCTTGATTGCCGCCTTCTTGTGGGTCTCCTGGCTGCCTTTGCTCTTCGCAGGCAGGTTTCAGGAGATGAGCGCTCTGACCCTGCTCCCTGTGCAGGTCTGTGAAGTATCAGAGCTGGTTTCCAGTTCCTGATGTCTTGGAATCCATTGTAGCTTTAGTCTGTGTCCTCCAAGTGGTGAGGAGCTCCAGCATGTCCTCTCTCCTTGTGCCTTGGCACGATGATCCTAAAATCTCAGAATGATTTGTGTTGGAAGGGACTGTAAAGCTCATTGTGTTCAACCTCTGCCATGGTCAGGGACACCTTCCACTATCCCCGGTTACTCCAAGCCCCATCCAACCTGACCTTGAACGCTTCTAAGGATGGGGCAGCCACAGCTTCTCTGGGCAACCTGTGCCAGGGTCTCACCAGCCTCACAGTCAAGAATTCCTTCCTAATATCTAAATAATCTAAATAATCTAAATTCCTAATGTTTAATCTAATCTACTAATTTAAATTCCTAATATCCAGTTTAATCTGATGATCCCCATCAGTGCTTAATACTTATTTTGGAGGGCTTTCCAGCATTGTGGTGGGATGAAGAGTCAATCCTGAGCTCCATGTAGTAAGCCCAGATCCTTGGACTGTGCTTAGTTAAAGGGAAGCTGGGAGCTGTTGAGCAGGGATCCAAGCCCTCTTGCTGAGTTACATCAGAGCAAACGCTGGGAGCAGCGTGAAACACATTATGACACGTTAATGGACAGGGCAGAGGAGCTTAGGACACACAGAGCACTTCAGAGTCTGTGCTGTCACCTCTGCACGGGACAAAACCTGTGCATGAGGCCTGGGAAACATCCTCTGGAGAGAGCAGGTGCCTTGGTGCTGCAGTGACGAGACACAGTTGGTGTGGGGAGGGAGCTCTTGTCTGTGCATCCAGACCAGGAAATCAAACACTTAGTACAGACACATCCATAAAATCTCCATGTCCTTCCCACCCCACCGTGCTCAGCCTCCAGCCTGTCTCTGGCCAGATCATCCAAAGGAGATCTGGGATAATAGAGGGTGAGTACTACAGTGTGGTACAGCCAGGGATGTTCTTGCCTGGGCCTGTGCCTCATGCTGAAACTCAAGTCTAAAGTAGTTTGGATGAAAGTTGGGTGGTGGGGCCCTGGCACAGGTTGCCCAGAGAAGCTGTGGATGCCCCACATCCCTGGAAGTGTTCAAGGTCAGGCTGGATGGGGTTTGGAGCAACTTGGACTAGTGGAAAGTGTCCCTGCCCATGGCAGGGTGTTGGAACTGGATAATCTTTAAGGTCCCTTCCAACCCAAACCAGCTAAGGCAGCTCCATCAAACTCAGCAGACAAATTCCCCTGAGGCAGGCAGGGAAAAAAAAAGCAAAACAGCCTTGAGAGGTGCTAAGGGAGAAAGCCTAGAAAGTGCAGGGCAGAAAGAATTTGCTGGAAAATGAAACTTAATTATGACAACTACCATCTGCTAGAGTAAGGAAGCAACATGAAAATATTTTGTCTCTTATCAGAGGTTGTGGGTTGCAAGAGGAAGTGGGACTTGCCACCTGGTTCAGAGTCTGCTCTGGCTTTGCTCTTGTGTTGTCTTACTTTGGGACTGCCAGGTCCCACTTCCCTTCCTTCAGAAACTCTCTCGTGGTGTTTGACTCTGTCCTGTCCTGGGGCTGCACCAGCATTAATTTTGGTTCAAGCGTGGGCATCTGTGATGAATTCTCCTCAGTTTTGTGTGACATAAACACCAGAAGGGAAGAGAAATAGCCTGGTTATTGGGGAACAGAGGGCTGGGAGGTGTTCTCCAGACGTTAGGATCCTGCTCTGCCCCGAATCTGAATCTTTCCAGACAAAGCTTAGGAACTCTGGAAGTTGCCAAGGAGCAGAGTGGGCAGAGAAGTGCCCAGCACTGGGTTTGGCTGCTCTGAACATCCAGACACATTTCTGCCAGCCCTTCCCAAAGCTCCAGTGCTGTACCCAAACTGCAGCCAGCCTGAATGCAGTGCCTCTCACTCTCCATCACCTCCCAGTCCTGATGTTTCTTACATGTGGAGGAATGAGGGCTGCAGGTTTGGGATTCTGGATTTCTCCACTTCTCCTTTTGCCAGCAGCCCCAGGCATGTAACCCATGTGCAAGTTGTTTGGTGGGGAAGCCGAGCTTCTTTGCAACCTCCATAATTTTGTTGGGACCTCTTCACTCACGTGCAGACAGGCAGGCTGTTCCTTAGATGATTAATTACATCCCAGTTTTGTCCCTGAGCATTTTGTTCTGGGGAAAGGGATGAAAAATCCCCTTCACAAATCATCAGGTGCTTTCTTGCCATCAGGTGCTTCTTGCACCCCCGCTTTGGCAGGTCCTGGCTCTTCCTGGACATGCTCCAAACCCGAGGAAGTGAGGAGGAAGGACAGGCTTGTGACATTGCTGAACATTGGCTGAACTGCAGGGGCAGGGCTGTGCCATCCTTCTCCATTATGAATTTAGGTCTACTGGCCAGGAGACCTGTTATCCCCTAAACTCACCTTATATTTGTAGAGTCATGGAATGGTTTGCACTGGAAGGCACCTTTAAGACCATCTTGTTCCAACCCCCTGCCATGGGCAGGGACACCTTCCACTGGCCCAGGTTGCTCCAAGCCTCATCCAACTTGACCTTGGACACTTTCAGGGATGGGGCAGCCACAGCTTCCCTGGGCAACCTGTGCCAGGGCCTCACCAGCCTCACAGCCAAGAATTTCTTCCTTATATCTAGTCTAAATTTACCCTTTTTTTTAGTTTAAAGCCATTCCCCCTTGTCCTGTCCCTCCAGGCCCTTGTCCCAAGTCCCTCTCCAGCTCTCTTGGAGCCCCTTTAGGCACTGGAAGGGCCTCTCACCACCAGCATCTTGATGGTGCCACGGTTAATCCCACAAGGAATGTCAGCAATGCATCACCACTAACATTTCCTCTTTCTCCCCTCCCCTCAGAGCGCAAAGGCAACATTCCCTGGTGCCTGGCAGCGGGATGACAGCCATCCTGGAGCGGATCAGCACGCTGTCCCTCAGCGGGCAGCACCTCAGCCGGCTGCCCCGGCTGCTGGAGGATGGCCTGCCCAAGATGCCGTGCACGGTGAAGGAGTGCGAGGTGCCGCAGCTGTTCCGGGAGCCCTACATCCACTCCGGCTACCGCCCCACCGGCCAGGACTGGCGCTACTACTTCCTCAGCCTCTTCCAGAAGCACAACGAGGTGGTCAACGTATGGACTCATCTGCTGGCAGCGCTGGCCGTGCTGCTGAGGTTCAAGACGTTTGTGGAGGCTGAGCAGTTGCCCGTGGACGCGTGGTCCTTGCCTCTGCTCATCTTTGTCCTCTCCTCTGTCACCTACCTGACCTGCAGCCTCCTGGCCCACCTGCTGCAGTCCAAGTCGGAGCTGTACCACTACACCTTCTACTTCGTGGACTACGTTGGGGTCAGCATCTACCAGTATGGCAGTGCCTTGGCTCATTTCTACTACAGCTCCGACCAAGCCTGGTATGACAAGTTCTGGCTTTTCTTCCTGCCGGCAGCAGCTTTCTGTGGCTGGTTGTCCTGTGCCGGCTGCTGCTACGCCAAGTACCGGTACCGACGGCCTTACCCCATCATGAGGAAGATGTGCCAGGTGATCCCAGCCGGGCTCGCCTTCGTCCTGGATATCAGTCCCGTGGCCCACCGGGTGGTTGTGTGTCACCTGGGGGGCTGTGAGGAAGATGCTGCTTGGTACCACACGTACCAGATATTGTTTTTCCTTATCAGCGCTTATTTCTTCTCCTGCCCCGTCCCTGAGAAGTACTTCCCTGGCTCCTGCGATATTGTTGGCCATGCCCACCAGATCTTCCACACCTTCCTGGCTATCTGCACCCTGTCACAGCTGGAGGCCATTCTTTTGGATTACAAGAACAGGCAGGAGATTTTCCTGAAGAGACACGGGCCTTTCACCGTTTATCTCTCCTGCATCTCCTTTTTTGGCTTGGTGGCTTGCAGTGCCATCACAGCTTACGTCCTGCGGCGCAGGATCAAGGCCAGACTGGCTACAAAGGACTCCTAAGAGTCACAGATGTGATGGGCATGGCATCACCAGACAAAAATCAACAAAAAGGGGGCATAACATATTAGAGACACAACTGTCTTATTTGCCTAACACGCTGTGACTAACTGGGGCCCTGGACTCGGGTGGAGGGCTGGACACTTCATGCTGGATGCATTTTCACAGCAGGGATTGCCTTTTGCCATCTGGGGAGGGGGGACACGGAGTGTTTTAAGGCAGAACAAGTCATTGAACCAAGGATGCTGGAATAGGCAGAGGTTCTTTGTTCATTCTCGTAGAGCTGTGGGTGATGCACTGCTCAGTGTCAGGGAAGGCAGCCTAAGGCTGTGAGACTGTAGAAGGGTCTGCCAGGGCTCAGAACTCCACAAGGAACTCAGCTGGATGTGATGATCTCTCTGGGCTTTGCCATATCTGTGGGAGAACTGTTCCTATCAAAGGCAGTAGGAAGGTTTCAAGAAGAGTTTACATTTCTAGGGTTCAGCTTTGAGGGCACGTGTGGCACAGTGGCTGTCACAGTGCTTTTCCTGTTCTAGGTTCTCTCTAAGGTCCCCTTGTCAAGTATGTCAATGCCAAGTTGCTGAGGTGGCTTTGGCAAAACATCTTTGGAGACTTAGGCCTGACCTGGGGTCCTCTGGGACAAACTGGGTCTGTATCATCTGTCTAGGGAGTCTGACTGACCTTCAGCAATGTCCATGATGTGTAGAGTAACTTGGATGGGGCCTGTTTGATGCAGGAAAGGCTCTGATCCTCCAACAGCCCTACTGTGGTCATGGCCAAAAGGGCATGAAGGTGAAGGAGTCTTTATTCCCCTCTTAATGGTGCTTTCTGGGACACCAAACAGTTCTTCGATGAGCCTTGTGGGAAAGCTGACCTTGAAAAACCAGGGTTGCTTTTCTCTGACCGATTGGATTGTGACTCTGGCATGTTTTTATCAGCACTGGACGAAGGTAGAACAGCTAAAGGCAGGAGCAGGGTGACAGGATTAGGATCCTGTGAAACCTTGGGATGGGTTTGTCCTTGGGACTTGGTGATTCCTGTTTGGAGTAGCAAAGATAGTGGTCAGGGACACTTGAATTCCACAGGTCACTCCTGTCCAAGGTGTAGCAAAGGTTGGGTTACTGTGTCCCCCACTAGATGAGTCTCTTCTGTGCTTGCCTGGGGGGGAATATTTGATGTGGAGCTACCAAGGAGATATAAATCCATGCTGAAATGGAAGAATCCATGGGATCTATTCCAGCCATGGATTTGTCTCAGTGAACCCAAGGGCAGGCAAATGAATTGTGATTGCTGGTTCTGAGCAGGCAGAGTGTAGGGTTGGGGATATGATTTGTGAGGACAAGCACTGGTTTCTGCACTTGATCTGTGGTTTAGCTCTTGAGGTGTGTCTGTGTTCGTGGATGTGCCTGTGCATGTGATTTATTATCCAGAAAGGCTTTGCCTTTGGATTTTCTATCTGCAGAGCCTCCTAGCTGGGTTAAGATTAGCCTGAAGGAAACAGTGCTGGAGGAGCAAGGTGGGCCAGACAGAGGATCTATAAATAGGTGACAGAAAACAGATCTATTAATAGGTGCTCTGCTGGTCCTGTGTTTTGTGGATAAATTTGGAACTCATGGCCCTATAGACAAATTAAATACAGAGAGGGAGAGAAGTAAGTTGGGAGTATAGGAGAAGAAATCATAGGAAAGCCTTCAGGAGGTCATCTGCTTCAACCTTTCTCATCAGTCTGGGCCTCCTGGTTTACATCCAGTCCATCTTAGAAGTAATTACTTCATTTCTTCCGGTGTTTTTGATAGTATGGCCATGCTGACCTAACAGTAAATCTGTCTCAGGGGAGTGGCAAGCGGGAATGGTCCCACTTGCACCTCGTTATACCCCTTCCCATGCACATCTCACCACAGAGGGAGCTGATGTTGGGAGATGGAGCATCGGGAAACCAATCCCACTGAAAAAATGTCAGTAATTTGGGCTGGTTTTAACTTTGAGTCAGCTCACTTGGACAACACTGCTGCCTGCAGGGAAGGGCTGGAGTGGAGGCCAGCAGCAGTCCCTCCTTGCATGGCAGCTGGCTGCTCAGTTAGCTCAGCTGCACTGATGGGCTGTTCCCTCCATGGCCCCTCTGGCTTTGCTTGTGGTTCTCCATCCAGTTTGGGGAAGGGCTTCCTGTGGGACCAGAGATTTTTCTCACAGCCTAATTTGCCTTGATTTTGAGGTAGGTAAGGCGGAATAAGGCACTGAGTGTCAAACTGGCTGGATGGTATCAGGAAGAGGTGTAAATCAGGCTGGTCCAGAGCTCATTTCTGGGATAAAATGGAGAGGGATTGAGCACGGCTGTTAAAAACAAACCTGCTCTGCTGCTACCTGGAATTACACTGGTACCAAAGGAAGGGATCACCCAGGTGTCTCCTTCTCTAAGGGTTTGAGATGACATGTCCTGCCCGTGTCAAAGGCAATGCTGTCTAGTTTAGGGACAGGGAGAGGTGCCCACAGGGCTCTTCCAAGGTATTTTTGGTCATATGTCTTCTCCCCGGTCGAGCAGAAGTGACACTTCTGCTCTGGGGCAGTTGTGTGACAGTGGAGGTGTCTTTGCACACTCTCCCCTTTCCCCTCAGGTGACGCCGCTCCCGTCCCCACGTGGCCCTGCATTCCCACCTGGAGCTGACCTCCTGGTTACTATGATGGGTGGATGGGGCAGGGCCCTGCCCTACGGATCTGTGCTGCTGTGAGGATGCGCCCTTGTGTCACAAGGGGCTCACCAACACTGGAGCTTCCTGAGTCCCTGTCTCCATCCTCCTCCTCCTCCCCCTCCAACCAGCTCATTTCTTTCCTTCATCCCCGTGCCTTGTACACCTGGCTGCCTACCTGGGCAGGCTCCACACGCTGTGCAGTCTGCTGGGCCTCCACTGCGAGGTGGCTGTGGATGCCCTCTGGAAACCCTGCCATTGATCCAGAGGAGATCAGAGCTGGATCCAGAGAGAGCAGAAGTGTTGCTGTGATAAATAGTTGTCTGGGAGCTGCTCAGGCCTTTTCCTTGGGCTTGATGCTTGGAGCACTTCTCCTTCCATCCTGGTGTTCCTCAGGAGGCAAGGTCAGGAAGGATGTACCCATGGCCAGGTTTTTGGTGAAGAGCTGACCACCAAAGTTTGAGCACACCTGAGATCCCAAAGGGACCAAGGTTCTAATCCTCTCTCCCGGGAATTTCTTGTCCTGAGGCAGTATTCTTGCAGATCTCGCAACCAGGACAGTTCCTAAGAATTCATCACAATGTGCCTTATGCTGTTTCTTTTTCGGGATTCATCCTGAAAGAACCCAAGGATCAGGGACAGCCCCTTTGCTGTCTGCTGGTCCATGATTGCTCTTAACAGCTATTTCCCACTGACAGGATTTCCTCAGTGTATGGAGCAGGAGGGGAGGATGGAGACAGGTGCCTTAAATTTGTATTTATGCCTAATGATTTGTGTAACGAGGCAAGGACGGGTTCCTCATGTGCCTTGCAATTTACAACTTTTACTGACAAGATTATTTTTAAGCACTGTTTGTAACTAAACAGAAGTACAAAAGAGTTTGTATTTTTTTTTCCTCTGGGAAACAGGGAAGAGTATGAGTGTTGGATATTAACCATTGCCTTCCCAACTCCTATCTGCTGACTTTGTAATGTTGAAAACATTGACAATATTTTAAGCTTTGTACTGTACTGATCTTTATTTAAAACCTTAGTGAAAAAAAAAAATCTGTGAAAGCAAAACAACTTGTGTGGTGTGAAATTCCCAAATGCACAACTGCAGAAGGTCATGAGTCACTAGGAAGAAAGGGGGATAATAATTATGGAGAGGATATATTAGAGTGGATAATAATTATAATAATGAACAATAGGGAGTGGTTTCATCTGTGCATCGCAAAGCACTTTGCAGGCTTCACAATAAATATTGGATTTCATTCCCTTTCTACAAGGAAAGTTCACAATGGCTGCCCTGACACTGATTAGAGGGATTTAAGTTCATCACCCACAGCCACGAAATGGTTCAGTTTGGAAGAGACCTCTGGAGGTCACCTGGCTCTGCTCAAGCAGGGCCATCCAGAGCTGGCTGTCTAGGTCCACATCCAGGTGGATTTTGAAGATCCCCAAGGATGGAGACACCATCATCTCTCTGGGCGACCTGTGGCAGTGCTTGGCCACCCTCAGAATAAAAAAAATGTTTCCTGATGTCCAGAGGAACCTCCTGTTCCAGTGTGTGCCCATGGCCTTTGGTCCTGGGCGCTGGGACCTGACACAGAGCCTGGCTCCATCTTTGCACCTTCCAGAGCTTCAGGGATTTATATACATTGATAAGATCCTTTAAATATTCCCTGACCTGATGGTCTTTCACTGAGGTACGTATTCCTTGCTCCAGCCTTTTCCACTGGTCTCAAGGACCTGGGATTCCTGAAGGCTAGTTAGTAAATACAGAGGTGAAGAAGGCTTGTTCTGTGTAAACAGCTTCCACATCTTGCTGAGCAATGGGCCCACATTTTCCCTAATCTCCCTTTTGTCACCCATGCACCTAGAGAAACCCTTCTGGTTGTCTTATATATCCCTGGACATATTCCAGTTGGGCTTTGCCTTTTTTTCATCCCTGCTCTCTTGGATAATGTCTCTATATTCCTTGCTATCCATGTCCTTGCTTTCACCTTCTCTGTGCTGCTTCTGTGTTTGAGTTTTCCCTGTTTAACCATGCAGGCCTGATGGCATTTTTGCCCAGCTTTCTGCTCATTGGAATGGACTGTTTCTGAGCTTGGAGGAGATGACTCCTCCTCAGGCCTTATCCCATGGGACTCTACTAATCAGGTGGAGATCTCAGCAGAGGCCAAATTCTTCTCCTGAAGTCCAGAGCTGTGAATTTGATTTTTACCATCCTCTCTCCCCTCAGGATCCTGAACTTCACCATCTCATGGTTACTGCAGCCAAGGCTGCCTTTGATTTATCCCCAGCAAACCCTAGATGGTGAGTATGATGTCCAGCAAAGCACCTCTCCCTGTTGGCTCCTCAATCACTGGGATGAAGGAGTTATCAGCACTGCTTTCCAGAAACCTTCTGGATTACTCATCATAGAATCATAGAATAGTTTGGGTTGGAAAGGACCTTAAAGATCATTTACTTCCAATCCCCCTGCCATGGGCAGGGACACCTTCCACTAGATGAGGTTGCTTAGGGCTCCATCCAACCTAATCTTGAACGTTTCCAGGGATCAGGCTTCCACAGCTTCTCAGGACAACCTGTGCCAGTGGCTCACCACCACCATAGGGAAAAATTTCATCCTAATATCCAATCTAAACCTGCCTTCTGTCAGTTTGAATCCATTCCCCCTTGTGCTGTCACTCCAGGCCCTTGTAAAGTTTGTCTCCATCTTTCCTGTAGGTTCCCTTCAGGTACCGGAAGGCCACAATTGGGTCACCCCAAAGCCTTCTCTTCTTCAGGCTGAACAATCCCAATTCTCTCAGCCTTTCCTTGTAGGAGAGGTGCTCCATCCTTCTTACATTTTCCTTCTAGCAGATATCAGGGTTGGCTGAAGCCCTCCATGAGGACCAAGGCCTGCAAAGAGGCAGCTGCCCATTACACTGACCCCATACTGGTTATCCCTACTCCTTCCCTGTAAGCTCTCTTATCTCATTATCCAGGCAAAACTCCATGCACTCCTAAAGGGCAGCTCCCCCTCCTCATCTTCTTAGAAGTGCCCTTAAAAAGGCTCTCTATATCCTTCTATTGCAACACTTGGGTCATGGGAGCCATTCTACCACGTCTTCCTACGATCCTGAGATCATAGTCCTGTGGATGCACACATGGCTCTGATTCATCATGCCAAGTCCCCACACTGCCTGAGCTCTTTACAGACACTTCAGAGAGACACCCCAGCACACTGACTTCCCAGATTTAGGGATCCCAGTTTTAGGGATTTTTCCATCCCAGTGGAAAATTGTTGATTTCGTGATCCCTTTCTGTCACCTTGTTCCAGGTCCTCAGCTTACCAGCCTTGCCCAGGAGGATCATGTGTGATCATATTCATACCTCATCCCCCAGGATGTACACTCGTGTGAATTTCAGCACTCAAAACCTCTAAAAATCTTATATTTTTCCTTCTATTAACCAACACTTTTAAGTATTTCTTAATAAATACACAGACTAAGGCTTCTGTACGATTGTGATTTTACCCACCAGAGGGCGAGTTGTCTCCATCTGTGTCCTCCAGTGCCACGAAAGCAGAGCCCAATTAAGAATCCCTTTTCCCTTTCATGGGTAGACAGCAGGGATGTAGGAAGCTAAAAAGACTCATCTTAAGATTGGTAATTCAGACTTGTCTGTGCAGAAGTTGTCAAAGGTGAATCCAGATCTTCTGAGTTGCACTTCAGTTCTTTATTCCTCATTTCTCCTCTCTCCTGCTTTGCAGTCACTACTCCTAAGAAAGCACCAGCTTCTGCTGTGGTTTTCCTTAAGCTTCCTTTCATGGAATCACAGAATGGTTTGGGCTGGAAGAGACCTTAGAGCTCATCTAGTTGCAAGCCCCTGCCATGGGCAGGGACACTTTCCACTATCCCACGTTTCTCCAAGCCCCATCCAACCCAGCCTGGAATATTTCCAGGGACGGGGCAGCCACAGCTGCCAGAGCCTCACCACTCTCCCAGGTGAAGAATTTATTCCTGATACCTAATTCAAACCTACCCTCTTACAGTTTAAAACCATTGTCCCTTGTCCTATCACCAGATACCCTTGTAAGTAATCCCTTTTTGGCTCTCTTGGAGCCCCTTTAGGCACTGGAAGAGGCAGGCTCTAGGATCTCTGTGGAGCCTTCTCTTCTCCAGGCTGAATATCCCCATCTCTCCCAGCCCATCATCATTACAGTCTGTGCAGGAGCACTGTGACACACAGCCTTGTCACAAACTTGCTGTCAGTCTCCTCAGGGATGATCCCTGGCACACAGAGGTAAGTTTCCTTCTCTGAGCAAGGCCTTGCTCCCTGCTAAGCATTGCCTGAATATCACAGCATGAGAAAATCAGAGCAAATGCCTTGGTCCTAGCACCTGCCTCTGAGTCAGCCGTCACACCAGCAGCTTTGCTGTCTTCCAGATCCAGCCCTTCCAGCCCTGCTTGGCCTCCAATCCATTATTTTCCTTTCTAAGCTCATCAGCCTCATTCTTTATCTCCCACCGGCTGGCTTTCTTCTCTCTCCCACACCGTGCTCAGACAGACGGTCTGGCTGCATTTCTCCCCGCTTAACTTCTGCTTACAAAACCCTCGGATCTGCTGCCTGCCCTTGGATTGCAGCCTGGCTCGTCTTGTGTGCTGCTGATAAAGAGAACAAGGCAAAGACACACAAAAAAACTCTTTTTTTTTTTTTTTTTTTTTTCTTCATAGAATCACAGAGTCATGGAATGGTTTGGATTGGAAGTGACCTTAAAGATCATCTCGTTCCAACCCCCTGCCATGGGCAGGGACACATTCCACTATCCCAGGTTGCTCCAAGCCCCATCCAACCTGGCCTTGAACACTTCCAGGGATGGGAAATCCACAACTTCTTTGGGCAACATGTAACTTTGCTCTTCCATGGTGATGGATGTAGCTCTCTTTTTTCTCTTGCTTTTGGGAGTGACTTTTACACAACCACCTTTTCCTTGATGGTCTCCCTGCTGCTTGTTTTTGCCCCTTCCTTCAGAAATAAAAATCATGTTTGAAAGAGAGGGATTGTATCAGTGCTACATATTAAAACCCCACTATTTCACAGCTCGTATACCTACTATATACATAATAAACTAGCACAACCACTTCTGTTAAAATGTTTCAAGCACTCCAGGTATGAATTCGACCCTCCGTGGCTGCTCCTCACCCTGGGCACTGCACAGGGCAGGGAAAACTCCCCAAGAAAAGTGGCTTGGATGCCACCACCCGTTTTGGGGCCTAAGATATTTTAATGTGAGGGGGCTGGGGGGGAGGCTGTAAGGGGCTGTGAGGGGGATGTGAGGGGCTCTGAGGCTGTGAGGAGCTGTGGGGTCTACGAGGGGCTGTGAGAGGCTTTGATGGGATATAGGGCCTATGAGGGGCTGTGAGGGGCTGTGGGGTCTATGAGGGGCTGTGAGGGGCTTTGAGGGGGCCGTGGGGGGCTGTGAGTGGGATGTGAGAGGCTTTTGCGGGGATGTACGGTGGGATGTGAGGGGGCTATAGGGGGCTATGAGCGGACTTTGAAGGGGCTGTGAGAGGACTGTGAGGAGGTCATGAGGACGCGGTGAGGGGAAAACCCCAAATAAAAGAAGATTAACGCTTTCTGTGCGCTTATTTCCACACTGCAGAGGCCGAACCGCCCCCCCCGGCACCGCGTAAGGAGGGTCCGGCCCCTGCACCTCCCTCACCGCCCTCCCCCCGCGGTCACGGCCCGCGGCCCTCACTGCGCAGGCGCGGAGTGAGGCGCGCGGAAGGGCCCGCGCCTGCGCACTGAGCGCTGCGGCGGTTGCCGTGGAGACGCGTCGGCGGGGCCGGGCCGGGAGCGCCGCCATGAGCGCGGGACCGGGATCGGGAACGGAATCAGGGCCGGGACCGGAATTAGGACCGGCACTGGAGTCAGGATCAGGACCGGGACCAGCACCGGTACCGGCCCTGGGACCGGGACCGGGGCCGGGGCCGGGGCTGCCCTTCCTCCCCGGCTGTGCCGTCAGGGACCCCACGGTGAGCGCGCCTGTCCGCTGTCCCCTCCGCCGTACCCCTGTCCCAGGGACTGTCCCCGACCAGGGGTGCCAGAGACTCGTCGGGGGACCTCGTGCCCCATGAAGACACCCCTTGGGATTGTGGTATTGCCTCAGACCCTCCTCTAGTTTCCCCGGAGATGTGGTACCCCTAAAGTCAACTAATATTCATGGAATCATGGAAAGGTTTGGGTTGGAAGAGATCTTAAAGTTCCAACCCCCTGCCATGGGCAGGGACACCTTCCACTGTCCCAAATTGCTCCAAGCTCTGTCCAACCTGGCCTTGAACACTTCCAGGGATCCAGAGACAGCCACAGCTTCTCTGGACAACCAGCCCCAGGGCCTCACCACCCTCTCACAGCCAAGAATTCCTTCTCAATATCCCATCTAACCCCTCCCTTGCCAGTGGGAAGCCATTCCCCTTTTGTCCTGTCCCTCTATCCCTTGTCCTAAGTCCCTCTCCAGCTCTTCTGGGAGCCCCCTTAGGCACTGGAAAGGGCTCTAAGCTCTTCCTGGAGCCTTCTCTTCTCCACCTGAACACCCCGAGCAATCCCAGCCTGGCTCCAGAGCAGAGGGGCTCCAGCCCTCAGAGCATCTCCATGACCTCCTCTGGACTGGCTCCAGCATCTCCACGTCCTTGTGCTGTTGTTCCCAGAGCTGGATGCAGCTCTGCAGGTGAGATCTCACAAGAGCAGAGCAGAGGGGACATGTTACCCCCTGAACCCACGCCAAGTGAACATCCTGTTCCTCAGACCTCCCTGTAATTCCCTGGGCAGACCTGGTACCTCCTGAATTCACCAAATATCCCTGAGGCAACGTGGTGTCGTGTGAACCCATGAGAACCTGAGAACCTGACACCTCTCAGACTGACCAGACCCTAGTACCCTGCGATGTGACCCTCAAGGAACCTGGTGCCCTGTAACCTCATTTGATGCTCCCCAGCAGACCTAATATCCACTGAACTCTTCCCAAGAAACTTGGTGTTTCCTGCAGCCCACAGATCCCTGCTGAACTCACTTCTGGGGGACCTGAAGGCTCTGAACCCACCTGGTATCCCCTGACCCCACTCACAGCCGATCTGATACTTCCTGAGTTCTCCCAGTCACACTTGTAATTGCAAGTGTGTTCCAGGGGTCTTGGTGCTTTTAGTCTTGTCCCCAAGGAATCCATTGCATCACGTGCCCATCTCATAACAAATCAGAATTTGTTCTGATAGCTTTGGAGAGGGACACACACACACACTGGCCTCATTTGAGATTCCAAAAGCTTTTTCCATAACTGCAGAACTGCTGTCTGCAAACTCACCCCATGGAGATCCAGTCCCCCTGAATCCAGCCAATAATTCCCCGACCAGTTCATGTGATGCCCCAAGGGAAATCCCCAAACTCACTTTACACTCTTGAAACCTGATCCCCTTGGGAAAACTGCTGTTTCTCTGAACCATCTCAGTTTCCCCAAAGGAATGTGTTTGAACTTTCAACTCCTTGTGACACTGCCCTGAACCAGGACCCTTAAATTCACCTGATGCCTGCTCAACTGGAAATACCCAAGAGAGCACACACTGTTCAAACCTCAATCAGTCCTCTTTTAGGAATTAATCCCTCAAATCATCCCAACATTATTGTGTCCTGGATCCACCCACCCCCCTTAGCAGGACAGATACACCCTGAAGTCACCAATCTCCTGGTCGGTCAACACCCTCCTGAAACCTCCTCCTCCAAACGTCTGATACTTCCAAAAATGTTCTCCTGGTATTGCCCAGAGAACTGAATCCTTGGTGGTCCAGGTCTGGAACCTGATAACCTGATGAGAGTACTGGTATCCCACCACAGAACTGATACCACCACAGCCTCCAGGATCACCCCAAGGAGGTGCTCCCAGATTCCCTGGAATAAGCAGTCTCATCCTCATCCTCTGCACTTGATACCTAAATGAGGAAGCAACCTCTCCTTCTCCCCATTCCCAGTGACCCACACACCGAGGACCTGATAACCCCAAATCTTCCCAACATCCTTTTGAGATGAGAGAACTGATACTCCCTGAATACTCCCATTTACTTCTCAGATACACTAAAACATCCCACAAAATGTCCAAAGGGGGGTTGTTTCATGCCTGGTTTGGGCACACCAAGGACTTACAGGCTCCTTGGAGAGCATCTCCAACGGGGAAAAATTTCTGGCTGCATTAATAAAAATTACTTATCATAGAATCATGGAATGGTTTGGGTTGGAAGAGACCCTAAAGATCATCTCATTCCAACCCCCTGCCATGGGCAGGGACATTTTCCACAGACCAGGTTGTTCCAAGTCCATCCAACCTGGCCTCAGTCTTTGACAACTGAGTTCTCTAACAGTTAGTGGAGTCATTTACTGATAACAAATAACCATGCAATTATAAAGGTCATGTCAGAATTATTATCAGATAATAATACTATTTCCCTGAGATAATTTACAACATCTTGGAAATCTGCAATTTTCCACTCTCTAAAATGGGCATCACAACACTTGTTTTCCAATGAATGCTGAGAGGTGTTGAAGGAAACCTCTGTGTTCAAATAAACAGTGTTGTTATTGCTTAGTGCTCATGGGAGAGGGAAACACGGACACTGGGAGAGGGAATGGTGTTTGTGAGAAGTGTTATAGACTTGGCAAAAAGGAGGACTTAATTCAGCGCATTTTCTTCAGATAGGGACTGGCAGCAACTGAGATTAGGAGTTTACATTCTGGGTTTTCCCTTTTTAATTTCCATTAGTCACCTGATCCTGTGAGATGTTATCTGGCATCCAAGGTTCACTTGGGAGAGCTTATCCACTCCAGGAGCCTTGTGTCTCTATGAGGTGTTTTCTTTAGGCAACTGTGGGGCCTTAAAAGCCTGTGCACTTCTGGCAAACACTGATTGCTCAAATGAAAGACAAACTTCCTGGTTTTCCTTGAATATTTTCCCCACAGCTTTCCCTTGGGATGTATTTAACAGAAGGAAATGGCAGCTCTGTGGCAGTTTGTAAGATGTTGTGCTAACAGGTCTTCAGTCAACTCTTATTTTCACCTGAACCTGTTTTCCTCACTGCTCTCTCCATTGCAAGATCTGTAGTAGCAGTTTAAAGAGAAAACAAGGAATAATGTGACATTCAAGTGGGGCCTTGAAGGTATAAATAAGATTAGAGGCTTAACCATGAGGGGTGAGGTAGGGGGTGGAGAAGAAGCATTTCACATGCCTGAGGTTGGACTGACTGCAAGTCTGGGGCTGGAAAAGGAGCTGAAACTTGTTCTTTCAGCACTAGAAATGCGTACAACTCTGTTTTATTTGGCAACAGTCAAGGGGTTTTATTGTCAAAGACTCATAATTTCTCCTGCTTTCTCTGGAGCATTAAGTGTTGAAAGGCCAGTGGGACCAGCCAGGCTTTCAGGAGTGCAGGTGATGTACCAGGTGTGGTGAATTCTACAGCAAGTGGAGTGGCTTGATGGCACTCAGGTCTGACCCTACTCAGCAGGTCCTACTCACAGCTCTGACTGAGAGCAGCCCTGGGGAGAAGGACTTTGGGTTCTGGTAGATGAGAGGCTGGACATGCCCTGGCCATGGGCACTCCCAGCCTGTCCTGGGCTCATCCCACAGCGTGGGCAACAGGGGAGGGGAGGATTCTACCCCTCTGCCCCCTCAGGTGAGACCCCACCTACAGAGCTGCCTCCAGCTCTGGGGAACAACAGCACAAGGACGTGGAGATGCTGGAGAGAGTCCAGAGGAGGCCACGAAGATGCTCCCAGGGCTGGAGCCCTTCTGCTCTGGAGCCAGGCTGGGAGAGCTGAGGGTGTTCAGCTGCAGAAGAGAAGGCTCCAGGGAGACCTGAGAGCCCTTTCCAGTGCCTAAAGGGTCTACGAGACAGATGAGGACAAACTTTTTAGCAGGGCCTGTACCAATAGGACAAGGGATGATTGTTTTAAACTAAAAGAGAGTCAGTTTAGATTAGATGTAAGAAAGAAGTTTTTTGCACTGAGGGTGGTAGAATACTGGTGCGGGTTGTCCGGGGAACTGTGGCTGCCCCATCCCTGGAAGTGTCCAAGGCCACGCTGGTTGGGGTGTGGAGCAACCTGGGATAGTGGAAGGTGTCCCTTTCCATGGCAGGGGGTTGGACTGGAAGACCTTAAAAGCCTCTTCCAACCCAAGCTGTTCTGTGATTCTGTGACTGTGGAGAGATGATAAAACAACTAATGTGCTTTAGCAGGTTTCATAGTTGCAGTTCTGTGAGCACGAAACACCAATATTTAGCCCAGCAAAGAAAATCCTGTATCATGCCCAGGAGAGGGTTAACAAAATAAATAACAACAGAACACACAGAGGGTGCAGAACAGTCAAGGGAGCACCATAAGGCAATAACTGCTGAAAAACAGGGTAGGGAACAAAAGGTTTGTGAGATCAATATCACACAAAGTGCTGACATCCAGTTCTAGGCACTGAGTATGGTGGCAATAGCGAAATTCATTGATTTCAGTTCTTGGGGAGTCTGTGACAGTGCTAGGGTTTGAGTCCATTCTCATGTTTTGTACATCCAGCCACTTACTGTTTTTTCATCCTCCTTGGTCTAAGAGTAAAATTTTATTTTAAATAGTTGCTGCAGTACTTTATAATAAAATGCTGGAGGTAGGGGGAGAGACATTCTGGATACTGCACTCTCTTACTGGTTTTCTGTGCTTTCAGTAGCTGTAACTACTCAGTTCATGCAGTATTTTGACAGCTGAATCTCTTTCCACAGAGAACATCTTTTCATCGGTCCCACACACTGGGCTTCAGAAATGGATATGCCTTTTCCCAGCTGCCAAGGGAGGGGGTTGGCGGGGAGACGATCTTCCCAAATCTGCTTTCTCAAGATCAGCTGGATGATTTATGCACAAAGGGACCCACCCTGACCTACGGGCCGGCCAAGAAGTCTCCGCCTCCACCCTTCATGCCGTCATACGTGGCTTTTGACAAACAGGTATAAAGAAGCCTATTCCAGGAATATCGCTGGCCAAATTCGGAGACACAAACACTCGGCTCCAGGGTTCACAAGGCTGTGTGCAGCAGTTTTCAGATGCCACAGCCCTTAGTCAGAGACAGCTGAACCCCAGACTGAAAGAGGCTTTCTTTGCTCGGGAGGAGGATTATAATACGTAAACGATGTAAGACATTCCCCTCAAGTTACACTCCAGCATTTCCAGCAGAGTTGGAAAAGAGGTTTGATTAACTCTGAAAAGCTCCAGTTTATAACCATTGCTCTGTAAGCCACAGCCTTGGCTTTTTGTGCTTCCAAAACTATTGAGATTGTAACTGAGCTTTAACTGGAAACGTCAGTCTGCAGTGGGGACTCTGATAGTCTGACTGTTGTCTATCTATTTATGCTTGTGTTGGTCATCAAAGCATGTCCCAGCCTGCACAGCCCTATTAGTAGTTCCTGAGTTACATCTTGGTGATCATACTGGACTAGGAGGAGGCTCTGTGTCTGCTTAGGGCAGTCCTGAGCTGACCCTTGATTTTAAATGCTCCAGTGTCCCACCCTGAAATTGGCAGCCACAGACAGAGCAGTGGCCACAGAGCTCTGTGCAAGGCTCCCGGAGCTCGGCACGTGCAGAGCTCCGCACACTGCCAGGGCTGGGAGAGCAGTCTGGAGCCAGCCAACCCTCAACCCGTCTGTGAAACAGGCTGGGGAACAGATGTGCTGTGTTAATTACTGAGGCTGTTCCTTCAGAGTGATGTAGACGTTGCTGATTATTCTGCAAGATCCTTCTCTGCCCCTTCCTTCGAGCCAGAGGAGCGGCAGGGGCCCCAGTGCTGCTGGGGATGTCATGGTCCCTTGTGAGGCACTTGGCTGACTGGTAGGAACTTGGTGGCTTTATCATCCCTTCATTATCCAGGCCTTTGGGCTAATGTAGGCTTGGTATGTAAGGCCTGATTGGCCACCTACATCATCTTAGGGGCATTGAATGATCTTGGAGAGAATATTCCTCCTACTTCTGCCAGGCACAGGGACTGGCTGATTAGTTTCCTTGCTTCCCCAGCACATATCAGGTTTTCCTGTCAGTGCTGAAGAGATGTGACTTCAGATCATACAATCATGGAATAGTTTGGGTTGGAAGGGACTTAAGGGTCCTCTTTGTTTCTAACCCCCTGCCATGGACAGGTATACCATCCACTAGACCAGGTTGCTCCGAGCCCCATCCAACCTGGCCTTGAAATGATGAGCCATGCAGATTTTAAAATCCTCAACTGTGGCTGAACTTTTTATTAAAGTCTCTTCATAACTTCCCTAAATCAGGGGCTGTAAAGCTGACAAAGAGTTAGAAATGTCAGTAAAGTAGGTTACTGTCAACAGCCAAGCACCCAGCAGGAAGTGAAATAAGCGTGTGATTAAGGAGGAGCAGGGAAAAGGTTGTATTTTTACACCTGTCCCATGCATCTCAAATTTGTCAAAAGCAGGTCTTGATAAAAGCCCTCATGGTGCCTCTGCCATCACTCAGAGATTTGGCCACAGTTGTGTTTGATGGTTTAGTAGAATACAATCCAGTAACTTTGCACTGCCAGAGCAAATTAAAAATAAATTATTGCTCTTAATAGACTAATCATGGTGTTCAAATAGTTTCTTTCTCTCTCCCCTCTGTTATGTTGTCCCTTGGGCAGGTTTTGAAGTTCGATGCCTATTTCCAGGAAGAGGTTCGTACCTCTGCGGAGGAGCATTACCGGATCCGCCAAGTGGGCATCTACTACTACCTGGAAGATGACAGCATGTGTGTCATAGAGCCTGTGGTGAAGAACTCTGGGCTCATTCAAGGCAAACTTATGAGACGCCACCGGGTGCCCAAGAATGACCAGGGGGATTATTACCACTGGAAGGACCTGAATCTGGCCACAAACATCACCATGTACGGCAGGACGTACCGCTTAGTCAACTGCGACTCCTTCACCAAGGTGGGTTGCTTGTACAGGGAACACTGACAGAAAGAATCCTGGGAATTAGAGGTGGACAGACCTGTTAGAGTCCAGCAACTTGCATCTGTAGCTCAAAATCTTTCATTTTTATTTTTGTATAGATTCTTTTCTTCAGGCCAGTGGGGAGTTCAAGGTACAATATTTGCTAAGGGCGTGTGAACTACTCGGTACTTTTACCTCAGGACTGCTGGGAATCCATCCCTTGTTCTCAGGACTTCACCTTGCAGTACAAATTCCAAGTTCACCTCTGGGTGCAGAAACATCGTGCATACATGAGAAGGAAATTAAGGATCCTAACTGTTTTCTAATTTAATATTCCTCTGTTAACAGGGGGAGGGAATAAAATCAATAACTCTGCACCCATCCACAGCCAAGCCATGATCCATGGGCTGGGAATCGTGGTATGAACTGACCTTCCTAAAAGCTTACTCACTGCCTGCTTTTCTATTTCTCGCAATTTCTATGCCAATAAATGAGATAACAACAACCCAATAACAAGTTATAGCAATTACCAGTACACTGGTATCCTGTTAGATTGTCCCCAGGATAATCTCAGCCCTGCTCAGCTACTATTCTTCCAGGCCAGGAGTTAGAATGTTCCAGGGACCATTCCCTGTAGGTGAGTTATGTGCAGTCAACCTGTTCTGGAAGCTGTGAGAGTTTAGATCCAGGCTTTTCCTTGCCAGTTGGCCTCAATGCCTAGGAATGTTCCCAAACATGTATAATAATTGGTGTATAAGTGACTGTGGGGCCAGCAGTGCTGGAACTGGAGGACTGTTAAAGTCAGCTCACATCAAATGAAAGCTCATCCTCATGCTAATATTGATGGGAAACGTGGAATGAGCTTACATGGGTCCACATCTCCAGGCCACCAGTCTATTTATCATTAACCTGCAGTTCCTCCAGACTGGAAAATAGTGAGTCTGAAAGTGTGAACCTGCCTTGTGAGTCTTCAGGGGGATCTCATATCCCCCTTGGAGAAGTTTGCATGGGTGTTTCCTGGGCTGAATATTTTCATGGGCCACTTCCCAAGGCCAAAAAGAGAACAAATCCATTGACTTCAGAGGTTGTTTTAAATGAGTGATGTGAGTACACAAGTAGCACCCTAGAGTTTGTTCATGCATCCAAGGCAAGCAAGAAAACCCTTCATAAACAAGCAGATGGCACTCTTTCTGTGGGAAAAGTACTCCTGAAAGATGGAATGAAGCTGCCACTGACACATATCCTCATGCCTGGAAGGTTTTGGTGGGCCTAGTGTGGGTAACACTGACTTCCACTGTCTGACACAGCCCTAAGGCTCTTGCAAATTCAGGCTAACTACATCTGTGTTAAACACCAAGTTAACATTTTTCATTTGCATGAAAGAGACCAGCTGACAGATCAGCTCTATTTAAAGCCTTAAGGCTAAGGAAAACTGTGCTCAAGTGAAATCTGAGTTAGGATGTTGAGGACAGGACTGCTCTGATTAATTAAAGGGTAAGCAAAGCTAAGTAGCTTAAACAAATATCTTTGTCATCTGCTGTATTTGTTGTTGCAGTAGAGTTCTCTGTGAGGAATGACCTTGCAGTATTCTGACCTCCCTCATCTCTGCCCACCTGTAATCTCTAGTCACCTCTTACCTTCAGAACTCACAGCACATTAACACCTCAGATGACCTTTCCAGGTGTTCATGGAGAGCCAGGGAATTGTACTGAACCCTCCAGAGCAAATGGTTTCGGATCCTTACACAGAACAGCGCCGGACGCCTGTGCAAAAGCCCATCGTGCCAGCAGGTCCCGACCCCCTCTGGCAGTTCCTGACCTACGACACGAAGGTGAGAGAGCTGGGGATTACCCACACACTGTGGGATTACCCACACACTGTGGGATTATCCGCAGAGCACTTGTAAGGCACCTCCAGTCCTGTGTCCAGTTCTTGGCCCCTCACTTCAGGGAAGACACTGAGGGGCTGGAGCATGTGCAGGGAAGGGAAAGGAGATGGGGAAGGGGCTGGAGCACCAGGAGTGGCAGAGGGAGCTCGGGGATCTCAGCCTGGAGAAAAGGAGGCTCAGGGGGGACCTTCTCACTCTCTGCAACTTCCTGACAGAAGGGTAGAGCCAGGTGGGGTCGGGCTCTGCTCCCAGGGAACAAGGGACAGGATGAGAGGAAACAGCCTCAAGCTGTGTCAGGGGAGATTCAGGTTGGACATCAGGAAGATTTTCTTCATTGAAAGGGCTGGTTAACATTGGAAGGGGCTGTCTAGGGCGGTGGTGGAGTCACCATCCCTGGAGGTGTTCAAGAAACAATTGGATGTGGCACTTAGTACCACGGTCTAGTTGACAAAGTCAAGGTTGGTCAGAGGTTGGACTTCATGATCTAAGAGTTTTTTTCCAACCTAGGTGATTCTGTGATTACAGACTATATGTGCCATTGAATCCCAAGTCTTGTGAGTGTCTGCAACCTCCCTCATTCTAAAACACCTCAGTCTGCTGAAGAGACTCCAGATTTTACTCCTTTTTTGGCTTTAGTGAGAAACAAAACCTTTTATGTTTTTTCTGGGCTTTGTGCCTTGTAAACTCTTGCCAGCTCCTCTTTAGATTGTAGAGCCTGTGCTCCAGATCATCCATTACTCTCTTGCTTTCTATTGGAATGAGATAAGCCACTTGCCTCTGGAATTTAGCATCCAGATGCAGTTCTATTATGAGAACTTCCCCCAGAACAGTGATGCCAGGTGCCAGAGCAGGCAATTTCAGACAAACAAAACTGCCACTTGCTCTGACTGAGTTCTCCCTGTGCACACAGTTGACTAACACTGGCTTCTCTGCTCCTCTAGATCTTCTTTTCATGTAGCAACAATGTAAGGAATCCTATGGACTACATCAATACTAGAAAATAAACCAGGGCTGGGATACAACCCAAGTTCTGCATGTTGTCTCTGGCCAGCTATCAACCAAACATCTCCTGGCCATCAGATAGGGGTTAGCACAGACCAGGATTGTATCCAGATACCATTTTGGATATGTTCCCCCTTTTTTGAGGGGAGCAGTTTTGCTGATTCAAGCTGGGCCATACCTTCCAGTTTCCTTCCAGTTTAGCCTTGGTGGCTATTGGGCTGCCTGTTCAGCAGCTGGACCTTGGGAAACTCTTGAGCATCTCAGTGTGAGCAGTTTGATTTCTTGGCATCAAAAGGTGATTCAGATCCATGAATGTCTGCTTCTCTTTTCTCCAGGTCCTTCGCTTCTACGCCATATGGGATGACACAAACCACCCCTTTGGTGACCAGCATCGTTGCATCATCCATTACTTCTTGGCAGATGACACAGTGGAGGTTCGGGAAGTGTACAGTAGGAATGATGGGAGAGACCCATTCCCAGTCCTGATGAAACGCCAGCGCCTGCCCAAAACCCTCGCGGAAAAGAAAAGTAAGTTTAGATTGGCCCGTCTGTCTAGGCTAAAGTGCCTTGGTGGGTGGACACATCCGTGGTGGCTGTGCCAGAGGTACACTGAGTCTGCAGAAACTTGGCTGAGAACACTCCAAGTGTCACTGTGTTATGGTCAAAGAAAAGCTCTTTAAGTGATCATTAAATTCTTTTTTTTTTTGGGAAACAGTGGCTGGACAGCAGTGCCAACAGCTCCCTGGAGCTATTTACACAGCTTGCTTTTATATCCCTTTTCACTAAGAAATGTTAACATCTACCTGACTAGTTTATTTTTCCTTTTGCTCCCTTGTCCTTAGTGGGCTTCCCAAGCTGTGTGCTGGAGATCACTAACGATGAGGTACTTGAGTGGTACTCACCCAGGGATTTTGCTATTGGCAAAACCATCACCCTCCTTGGACGCACCTTCCTAATCTATGATTGTGACAAGTTCACACAAAACTTCTATCGGGAAAAATATGGCATCACAGACTTCCAGCCACTGGAAATCACCGAGAGACCATCTGAAAAAGTTCCACAGGTACTGCAAACAGTTTCTGAAAGGAAGGGAGGAAAGTAGTTGGTATAAGCTCTGGAGGTTCAGTTTATGAAGAACCTATAGAAAACAAGTTTAGTTTAAAGAAAAAAGTGAGTAATTTGAAGAAGACAAGGCAAGAAAGGTCATAATTGATATAAAAATGAAAGTCTGAGTGCACTCATGGAACACATGGCCAGGCCAGTAGCATCTCTACTGGGCAGATTGTCACAGCTCTTGCTACCTGGTGACAGAAGATTTCCTTCCAAACTAGATGGGTTTGCAAGCTGTCTTGCAAACTTTGTCTTTTTTCTCAGTTTCAGCTGTTTATGGTTGATATCTCCTCTGGATGCAGGTAATTCCTCCCCATAATGGTTTTGGCGTCCCAGAAGACTCTATCCAGAACTGCCTCCGCCTGATTCCAAAGCGTCCACAGAAAGATGTTATTAAGATGCTGGAGAATAATCTCAAAGTCCTGAGGTACCAGGCGGCTCTGGTAAGTGCTTTCCTTGGTGGAATAGGGCCAGCTTGTGTGGTAGAGTCAGGAGGATGGGAGGAGCAGCCTGCTCAGACAAGGCTGTTGGCAAATTCTTCTCTGTGCCAGTGGGAGAAGAGAGTTCCCCAAGCCAGCACGAGTGTCCCTCGGGGGATGCCAGCAGGTTACTGTGTGCTCGCTGTGACAATGAGCAGCACGAGAAAGTAGGAAAAAAAAAAAAAAGGCCAGAAAGTACCAACCAGACATGCCACAAAGCCACAGCCATTTATGGAAAAACTCCCACTGCCAGCGGCACGTGACAGATGGCCCTGACTGGAACAGCCCAGTGCACTGGGCACTGTGCCCCTGTCTGCCTGAAACTGCTGCCACAAGCCAGAGCTTGACGTCTCTGCTGCTGGCTCCAGCACCTGCCCTTCTCCAGGCTAGTCCTGGATGCAGCAGCCAGCAGAGAGCTGTCCTAGCACAGCAGCCAAATGCCAGCGTAGAAGCTGGAGAGTCCAGTGTTTTCCAAGAGCATCCAGGCCCTGGCTTTTGTGCCAGCTTTCCAGTTGGTTTATGCAAGGAGCCTCTGGCACATCCAGCAGTAGCAATGGCATTTCCTGTGCTGCCTGGTGCCTGCCCTCTCCAAACACTCCGGGTGAGTAAGGGCTGGTTTCTTTTCCCTATTGTGCAGGAGCTCCCGAAAGGTCACAGCTGACAAGTTCAGATTCACTTAATTTTAAAGGAGGCAAGTAAACCCAGTGGTGTGTCAAGGGAGTGACTTCCTGTGACTAAGAGCTGAAGCAGCACTAACCTCTCTCAGGCACTCAGTAGAATGAAAAAAATGTAACTTTAATACTGAATTTTACAGCCTCTCTGGGATGTATCATTCCATGTAGGATATTCCTTTCTCTTGGATTATTCAGTCTGTGGAAACACTGAATATACTTGGTCACTGCAGCCCAGATTCTGCTTCTGTTACCCTGAGAAGAGCATATAACCTTTGAAATTAGGGCTTTGTTACACTATGTCAGCATACCAGGAGCTTTGTTTAGTCAGCAATAAAAAAAGCTGTGAGCTCTGGGTGCTTATGAGTGGGTTACCAGGTACTCCTGAGCACCCCAGGTAAGGAAAACCTGATTGAAATGTTCTTTTCCAAACCCACTACCTTTGCTTTAGGAATCACCAGTCCCTGAGGACAGAAATCGTCGTTTCATCCTCTCCTATTTCCTCTCTGATGACACAATCAGCATCTATGAACCCCCAGTCCGAAACTCTGGCATCCCTGGAGGCAAATACTTAAGAAGGACCAGAGTTGCCAAGCCAGGGTCTACTCCAGAGGATCCCATATACTTTCAGCCCTCTGACTTCACCATTGGCTCTACAGTTGAAGGTAAAATCCAGCCTGAATTGATAATACTCTGCCCTGATATGATATTTATTGCATGGACAGTGCATATCCCTTCCTTCACTTGAAGGTTCTGTTGCTTCTGGGTCTCATCATACTTGAGTTTCCAGCTCAGCAGCTGGTGTACATTCATATAATTCTGTTACTGTCAGTGTCTGAACCCTTGAATCAGTGAAACTATTCTCACTTCAAGAAGTGAAACAAATAGCAGAGCTGGCTCAAACCTGAGTCCAGCCACAGGAGAGGAATCATGCTCCCTCCTGGATGAAGGGACTTGCCCATGCTGAAACACAAGTAACACTTCTTTCTTTAATGCCTCTTCCCCAGTGTTTGGCCACAGGTTTGTTATCACTGATGCTGACGAATATGTGCTTAATTACTTGGAAAGAAACGCAGAGAGTTTCCCTGCAACAACACTGCAATCCCTGAGGGATCATTTTCGCCCACGGAAGGCAGTAAAGGACACTGTCAACAAGTAGGCTACAAAGGATGGCGTTGTGGGGCTAAACAACACTCAGGGTTGACATCTAAGGGCGTTTTCAGCAGCCTCCATGGGCTGGCTGCTCTGCTGGTTGTTCAGCTACAAGAGCCTGTGTTTGGACACGTACAGAGGGGGTGAAGTGTGTACAGTAAAATGTCGTGGCTGGTGATGATCCAAAACCCCTCGTGGGACAGCTCTGGCTCATGAGCAGAGACACTTTCAACCAGATCATGGAATCACAGAATGGTTTGGGTTAGAGGGCACCTTAAAGCTCATCTGGTTCCAACCTCTCTGCCATGGAAAGGGACACCTTTCTCTAGAGCAGGTTGCTCAGAGCTCCATAGAGCCTGAACTTGAACACTTCCAGGGATGGGAGGGACACCTTTTCCCAAAAGACATCAGTTCACTGTAACTGCCAAATTGAACTCCTTGATCATTGAAGGCTTAGCAGGCAGTTGGTGGAGTCTTTCTTTTTGACATTTGTTCCTTTTTTGCTTATCAGGCCATCAGAGCCTGGACCACAACCTCTTTTTTAGCTGTCTGGACCCAGTTTGTGTGACCCAGTAACAACCATGTTCCCTCAGAACATTGTTTGGAGGCAGTATCATGGTAGTTCAGGGGCCCTGGTTGAAACTTGAGTTGCCCACAGTTCCCAGGACTGTGGAGCACACAGGGAAATGCTCCTTGTTCACACAAGTGTCACATTAAGGCTGCCAGAGTCAGCTTTTACATGAAATCCTGTTATTCCTTTCTTCTGCAGTGACATCCCCAAGAAGGACCTGGATGACTTAATTGAGGAGGTTCAGAAGGAGCTGAAGCTCCGTCACAGCTACTTGAACACCAGGAAGTTTCATGAGGCATTTCATCAGTGTGACAAGGATGGCTCTGGAATTGTGGACAAAGGAAAATTTTTGGACCTCTGTGATAGGTTGGAAGTTCCAACCAGCACCATTCTTCTTAAAAAGGTCAGAAGGAAGGGGTGCTCTGCATATGGAATTCCCCTCCTATAGTTCTTCCAAAAAAATCTCTTCTAAAAACCAACCCTAACCAGCTGCTCTACCCTACAAAGAGGAACAGCTTCAAGAAAAGGGCAAGAGAGTTCAAATTTAGGAAGGCTTCTGAGTTGCTGGACTGAGCCTGTGTCTTAGAGGAAATAATAATTGCTGTCCTCTAAGGAAGGGGAAAAAATGTTACCCAGGTTGTCCCCCATGTTTGGCTGCACTGTCCTGTGAAACCTGAACATTCCTTTTGGCTCGGATTTAGGATGAGCAGAAGAGGTGTTAGAGATCAGGGATAGGCTACTGCAGACCTATGGAATGTCTGTCCAGCACAGTTGGGATCGAGTAGAGGTGAGACTGAGGTGCTTAGGGAATGAGCCTTAGGAAAGCTTAGAGGTATTCTGGGTTTTGCAGCGACTGAACTGAAGGCTTAAGAACTAAGTATTGTCCCCAGAAATTAAATAATAATAATAATTAAGAAAAAAAGAATTTAGAATCATAACCACTTGGTTAACACTTGCTGGGGACTATGAGCAACAGCTTGTGAAGATCACAGTCTGCACAGCAGAAAATGTGAGGGAAACTGAGAAAAGAATTCATGCAGCAGGGAGGGAGGATCCTTTCAGGAATATGACTGTCAAGGGTGCTTCCTTGGCATCATATAACAGGCAGTAGATTAGTGACCAATAATTTAAATTTATTTATTTATTCATTTAAATTTATTTATTTATTCATTATTTAAAGAAATCTGGAAACCAGAGGGAGTAGTTCCCTTGCTAGAACAACAAATTTTCTAAACCAGCCAAGTGGGAGCATCCCAGCCTTGGCTAGAAAGGTGCACGGGCAGGGGATTTGTGTCTCTGAATGTGGATGAATTAAGGCCCTGGCCAGCACCCAGGGCTTTCCTGTGCTACAGTTCATCAGAGCTCCCTCCACCCTGAGGAATTTACAGTGTGGTGGGTCCTTCCTGCTCCATCTGAGAATGGAAGAGGAAGTGACATGACTACAACTGGCTGGAGAACCTGTGACAACTGAGACTAAACCCCCAGGTGTGAAACCCCAGTCTAGGACTGAAAACAGACTGAAAACATCCCTCTTCTCTCTTGAAATCTTAATACCAGTGTTCCCAGAGCCCTCGGGAGCGTGGCAGGGATATAAATTAAACATAGGGCAGAGAGTGAACTGCTGCCTGGGTTGGAGAAAAGCACAGCTGTCAGTCACCCCAGAGCAAGGCCCGGTGAATCTGTCTCCAGGCGACAAGGGGAAGAAGAATCCTTTCAAGGAGCTGTGATATTAGACCTTTTCCATCTCCCTGGGTGTCAGAAGGAGATTAGTTATGCAATTAAAGAAACAAAAGCCCTCTTTCTTCCCCTTAAGCACTCAAAGGCTATAGCTCTGTAACACAATGCAGGGTCAGGCACGGACACCAGAACTGGCTCATTAGTCGGGCTGTCTCCGAGCTCAATTATCTGTGTCTCCCCTTCATGCCATGTGCACTCACCAAAGTGACACCAGGGAACAGGGACAGTTAGATACGCTGCCCCCATCCCACTTTTGGCAGGGATTTCTGGAAGATTTCCTGTGGCCTGTGTCAAGTCTGTGGCCATGCTTTGTATTTTTGTGGGTCTGTTGCCACTGAGGTGATGCCCAGAAGGAAATCAAGATTAGATTCAAACACTTTAACTCTTCTTCTTGGATAGGCTGGTGTCACCTAGAGGCATTCAAGGTTGGACTTGAACCTTTAGATCAACAAGTCCAACCTTTAGACCATCAAGTCCAACCCTTAAATGGTTGGACTTGATGATCTAAGGGTTGGACTTGATCTTGCAGGTCTTTTCTAACACTAGTGATTCTATGATTCCAAGTTTTATCTGTGATTCAGGACTACCAAGGCTCTTCCAACAGGGGAAAAAGATCTCCTCCTCTTACACAAAAGCAATACCTCTGGGCACTTTCCCCTAAAAAAAACCCCTTGATTTTGCAGCTTGTTCCAACTCTTTATGGTGTCTGTTGTTTTTTGTCCCCACAGCTCATTGACTATTGTTCCTGTGGAGAAGACTATGTAAACTACCGTGACTTCCTTCGAGCCTTCCCTAGTAATCTTTTCCCAGAACCTGAAGCACAAGATGAGCAGTTAAATACTCAGATGACTTAAAGACCTCATACTCCAAAAAGGATGTTCCAGTCTTCACCTTTGCTTCACTCACTCTCCCCCTTTCATAGAGCCAGCTACTTCCACCCTTGTTTTGTTAACTTTTTTCTTCCCTAACCTCCCCCTCCCCTTTTGGCCAACACCAAACTCAACTTCACAACTGCTGGATGTTGAAATGAAACTCACAGAAGAAAATTTCTGAGAACCAAAGCCGGGTTCTCCTGTTGATCTCCCAACTTTTTAGTGCAGTATTTTAGAGAGCTAAAGCTCTCCGAAGCCCAGAGTGAAAACCACTCTAGTTTTCTCTCACAGTCAAAAGGGCCTTTCACCCTCAAATAGTGAAGACTGCCAGTTTACAATGTTTAAAATTTGGAATAAAAATGCAGTTGCTATAAAAGTGTTAGTAAATTTGTTTTAAATAGAATTACCTCAGTGGCTGGAATAGTTAAGGATTAAAATAAGGGAGGAGGGGAAAACTCCACGAAGTGACATTTTGGATTTACTCAAAATGGGGTGGTGAGTTCGGCTCTCTGGAGACAGCAGGGGTCTGGGCACAAATCTGCTCCCAGCAGCTCTGCATGTTTTTAACAAAAGGTTGGGAGAATGATTTTAGGACTGAGATACCATCTAAACTCCTCTTATGCAGCCTGTCATCTCACCTGGCAGGGCTCCAAGGAAAAGGGAATACAGGCAGTTGGCATAGCAATAGAGTTATGACACTTGTGCTCCACTTAACAGTCACATTACTCATCTCTCCACGAAGGTAAACGTGGCAGGGATGTTATCACCCCAAATGTCACCTGCCAGGTATTGCCATGGAGCACAAATAAAAAAAAAGAGGCAGCTGTCATGCACACAGAGGAGAACAAAGCACTTTGGAACAAAATGCTTCTTTAAACCAGCTTTTGTGCTGTGGATTCCCACTTCCCCTCAGACAGCTGAGTCCCCACATGACAGCTCCCTCCTGCTCCCCTTGTTCAGAAAGGTCACTGCTCTTCCCTTCTGGGCCTGTTTTGTGCTGCTGATCACTCTGGCTGAGGATCACTCCGGGTATCTCTGGTCCACCTCACTCTTCAAGAGACCAGGAACTTACAGATGAAATTACTGGAGCTGGAGAAAAGAAAGTCCAAAACTGTTTTCTGCACGTGCTACGAAACCGTAACCTATTCCTGAGCCAAGTCATGTCGTATCCCCGGGCCAGCTGCACAAAGTATACAATTTAACTCACCAAAAAATATGTGCCTAAACCACATCAGATAAATCATCTCCTCCAAATACCCTTCTCCACCACTCCCTGTGATGAAGGCAGCCACGAGTAATGACCTCCAGAGCAGCTGCCTGTGCTGTGGATGTGGGAAATGTGGGAAGATGAAGCCCAGCTGGAAAGCCATGGATTGACAGGACAAGGGGGAATGGCTTTAAGCTAAGAGGGTAGATTTAGATTGGATATTAGGAAGGAATTCTTCCCTGTGAGGGTGGGGAGGCCCTGGCACAGGTTGCCCAGAGAAGCTGTGGCTGCCCCTGAATCCCTGGAAGTGTCCAAGGCCAGGTTGGATGGGGCTTGGAGCAACCTGGAATAGTGAGAAGTGTCCCTGACCATGGAAGATGAGCTTTAAGGTCCCTTCCAACCAAACCATTCCATTATTCCATGAATAGGAGGACACAAGATGCTGCAAAGGGAACAGATTACCCTAGTATGACAGGAGAAAAGAGCAGTACAACCCATCACAGCTGCTTTGCCACATGTACAGCTTAGAAGTGATAAAACATCACTGGACAGCAGCAGTGGAAGAATCTATGCCTTTTATTCATTTATTTCAGAAAAATACTTTTGCTGAGTTTATCACAAGAGTCATTTAACAACGAACAACAACAAACAAAATCCGTACAAAAACTGAAGTGACAGGAAGAATGAAACAAACAGGATAAAACACCAGAGACTGTTAATTCCCCCCACCCACTCCAAAATCAGGAAATATGGAAGAAGATAAATTTTCCTCGAGTTCCTTTGCTGAAGTTTGATCCATTGAATTCCACATTTTTGAGGAGAAACTACACGCCTCTGCCTGGCTTTTCCAACAGCCGCTCTTCCCAGCATTAATCCACACAAAGCCCCGAGCCAAAGGAACATATTTCACTGTTGGGTATAAAACCTACCAAACCAACTTTTTATTTCTGGAAGGCTGTAAGTCACACCCCATCATTTCTATCCACTGTTAACACAATTTGGGGTCCATCTACCAAGGGCAAGAGCCCAAGGCTGCTGTGAACCCACAGGCACTGCAGCAAAGGCAGGGTAGCTCCAAGCTTCCAGAGTCACTTGGAGGCAAGGAAGAGACATCTTAGAGTAGCAACTCTTCCCCCCTCCAACCAGGAAGCCTACCATACATTTTAAAACAGTGAGTTGAAGGTTAAGGGAACCTACAGGGGAACTGGAACTTGTCTACTACTAACCCAAACAGGATGAGTAAGAAGAAAGAATCCTAAACAACAACAACAAGAAGACAAAACGTGACTGTAATGCCCCATAAGGTAAGAGTCACTCAAAAATTGTATGTGAAATGCTACATCTGTTCTTCCTCCACCCCTTCCTCTTCCCAAGCCCATTTTCCAACTATCTAAAGACAGAAAGAGAGAATTACTGATGGTATTTTACAGCTCTTCTAGGCTAGGACAGGAGAGCACTATGCTTCACCCCAAAAATCACAGGCTACTCAATTCCTGATCTCCTTGGGTTAGATAATGGACACGGACTACAAAAGCAGCCTCAAGCCCACGGGAAGGGAGCAAGCAGTAGTGTCACACTGGAAGTAAAGACCTGCAGTTTTGGATAGTCTCCTTCACCTCGTGCACTGTGGTGGACAAGAGCTCCTGTGTGGGGTTGGATCTTGGATCTTAGTGCTGGATTAAAGGCTGGATTTTGATGACCTTAGAGGTGTTTTCCAACCTCACCCAACAATTCTATGGTGTTTTCTGCAGATGGCACAGGGCTTGACAGGATGGGGCACGAGAAGAGCATCCACTCCAGGGAAGTGAGCTCGTGGCATTTTATACACAGAGAAATCAAGGTCAGACTGACCAATAAGGGCTCATAAGAAAAACACTCCGTTTGGGAAAGAAAAAAGCTCTTTGGGCTGAAAAGGCAGCATGATCTGCTGAGAAATGACACGGACATAGAAGCAGTTACTGTGGGCTTGCAGCTGAGGGATTGTGCTTGGACTAGAACACAGAGACAGGAGCAGCCCCTCTGATGGAGAGGGGATTGCAAACCTCCAGGATGACAGTGGATATTGCCTCACAACAAAGGCTCAGCCTTAAAATAAACACATAACCTGCCAGGTTTGGGTCTAACAGAAGGATGGGGATTTCTGAGGACTAAATATAGGGGAGGGCAAAAAAAAAAAAAAGCCCCATCGCCTACAGGTTTAAAAAAACAAATGATAGGAAGAACACATGGAAATGCTTCCATAACTAACTGTCCCTTTTCCTGGTAGCTCTATCAAAAAGAAAACAAAAAACCACATAAATGTAGCATATGTTGTACATACATAGTAAAGAGGGAGGGTTTTCAGCTACTGCTAAAGTACACAGAGGCTACAACATAAGGCACTTGGGATACAAAAGCATCATCAGCTACTGTACGAAGAGACAGCATTGTGCAAGTGGAAAAGCTGCCTGAAGCAAAGCAGGCAGGCAGGGGGAATCATTCAGCAGCCAGCTTTTTGGGGGGCTCTTATGTGTCACCTGTTAACAGAGTCCACAGCTCAGCTGCTGTTGAGGCACCGGCCCCATGGAAAGGACCGGCTGAGGCTCTGGAGAGATCCCGGCCAGCTCTTGGAGGGCACGTGGCAGTGGATGGCTGGGGAGGGGAAGAGGAGGAGAAAGAAAAAACTTCTCACACTAAACCTTTTCCATGTCCTCCCCAAATATAAAGCTCTTTTCCCCCTCTGGTCTCGCTGCCCCGCGGGTACTGCCATTGCCTCTGAGCCAAAATGTGTGTCACTGACCCAGCATGGGCTATGAGGAGCAACTGCAAGATACCTCCAAGGGCTCCGTTCCAGCCTCCTTCCACAGCTCCCCTGAGAAAGGGGGAAGCCCTCTCCTGCCAATATCTTTTGTTGGACACTCATAGGTCGTAAGGATGGAGGACCAACAGGAATTTGACCAATTGCCCTCGTATTCCTGAACATTTTCTCCCTCCAGTGCATCCCCAACAAGGAGAGGGGGAGGAAGGGACAAAAGGCACCCACAGAAACAGGGAAAAAACCCCAACTCAACTCGAAGAGGGGCAGAAAATCAACTCTCACCCATTCCTCAAAACGTGACTGATGAGAAGAACTGCGCCAGCCACAAGCTGGAATTGCACTGGGAGAGAGCAGAGCTCAGCTGCCCAAAGAGCTGAGCAAGGGGCACGCCAAGGATCAATCCTGGACTGCCTATGGAAGAGCACCCCAGCTCCCCCCGGCTCTGTGCCCTCCCTCCTCACCCAGCCAAGGGAGCACACGAGTCGCCTGTTCCTGGGGCGGCGAAGCAGAACTAAAGCTACGCCCGACTTCGCTGCACAAGAGGCACCAACAGCAAAGCCCAGCTTAGGGTCCGCCCTGGAGGAGAGTGTGGGGTGAGAGGTGCCACTGCTGCTCACCTGCCAAACCCAGCCTGGTGTGTGGCACCCCAAAGAAGCTCAGTGAGATGGCACTGACCCATGAAACCCCAAGCAGATGCTGCTCCTCAGCAGCAAGGGATCAAACCGGTGGGATGTGGCTTTCCACAAAATCTCCTGCCAGCACATGGAGGTGGCAGCGGGCAGGAGCAAGAGGGGAAAGTGGTCTGCAGCAACAGATGGCCTCTGAGGTAGATTTGAGACAACTCCATCTGCCAACAGCTACACGTCACAAGTCAGGCTTTTCCTAAAACGCAAGCTGCTCCTTGCAGCCCTGGCTTCCTTCCCCTTCCCTCCCTGTCGTCTCGTTCACAGCTCAGAAAGGGATGAAGGGGCTAGGTTTTTTTGGAAGAAACCCTGGATTTGATAGCACCTTGGGTGGATACAAGCACTGTATCCTTTGGAAACAAAGACTGAAGCTGGTGGCTACCGATGGCACGGCTGGATTGGTACGGTAGGGATGAGGAAGGCTGAGGTGACAGCACGAGGGGCACAGTCCCATTGATGCAAAAACCCTCTGCAGCAGCCAGTTTGTCATCTGGACATGGTCATGAGCCACAAGAACACCAGGTCCACAAGGCACAGGCAAGCTGGCAAAGGGCCTGGGCTGACAGGAGCCAGGCCAGTGCTCAGAGCGGGGCAGGACTCAGGGTTTCACCTGGACCTGAGGATGCTGCTGCCCCACAACAAGACACTGTGAGCTGCAGAGCTGCTCAGCTCTTCGGGCTGGGAGGTCCAGAACAACCACAGGGCAGCCACGAGAGACCCAGCTGTACCAGAAGAGCTGGGGCGAGCGGAGGCTGGGAGGTGCGCCTTCCAGATGAAGAAGGAAGTTCTCTCTTCTCTCTGCTGCCCAGCTCTCCAAAATTAACTTAAATCCAGGGGTCAGAAAAGCCCCAGGTAACCAAGGGTCCACCATGAGACAAGACAGGGCTGAGGTTCCTCCCTCAGACCCTGGTCTCTCTTTGCAGCATCACCACCCTGCCGAGCACTGGCCCCATCTCACCTGAGAGCACCCCTGGGCCTCAGGATCTCACAGCCCCAGCACACTCCCCCAGGAACCTGTTCCCATAACACACATTTGGTGCCTTCAAGCTGTCGTAGCCCTGTCCCAGGGACTCAGGGAAGCACCATGAAGAGAGAGGGGAGGAACATGCTGTAGGAGAAAAAAGGATTGTTTGGAACCGTCTACGACACATTTGTAACCATTAACCAAAATAACAAAACACTAAAATAGAAAAGAAAAAAAAAAAAAAACAACAAAATTGCACACTGATTTACGATCAAACGGAGGAAAGCAAAACCAGGAGGGCTGGAAAAGGTTCCTACGAGGGGAAGGGAGTAGGGGAAGGGGACCTTTTTGGTTTTATTGCAAATGGTTCAAGAGAGCAAGAGAGGAAGGGAGGAGAGCGAGAGACACCTTGGGAAGATGACTGGTTTCCGAGCCACTCAAGACGCCGCCCGTGAGGACCAGGAGGAGGGGCTGCTTAGTCCTGGTATCTCGCCCTCCTCCCCAGGAGACAACCCTTGGCTTCTATGGCGACTTCAGCTTCTTGGTTCGAGGTGAGGTGCCGTTCTCTGCTTTCACCACCCCGTTTTCATGGTAACCTGAAAGGCAATGAAGCTGGTGAAGGGTCTAGAGGGTAAGTCCTATGAGGAGCAGCCGAGGGAGCTGGGGTTGTTTAACCTGGAGAAAAGGAGACTTGAGGGTGACTTTATCCCCCTCTACAATTCCCTGACAGGAGGGTGGAGCCAGGTGGGTGTCGAGCTTACTCCCAGGGAACAAGTGACAGGACAAGAGGACACAGACTCAGGCTGTGCCAAGGGAGGTTCAGGTTGGACATTTCTTCACAGGAGGGGTGGTTAAGCATTGGAATGGGCTTCCCAGGCAGGTAGTGGAGTCCTCATCACCAGAGGTGTTCAAGAAACACCTGGACGTGGCACTAGGTGCCATGGTCTAATTGACATGGTGTTCATCCATAGGTTGGACTTGATGACCTCAGAGGTCTTTTCCAACCTAATTAATTCTGTGATTCTACAGAAAGAGAAAACTCTGTCCCTCTCACAAGCCAAACCCTTAACCCTCTCAGGGTTAAGACAGGGGGAAAGCCCCCACTACGCCAGGACGCTGCTGGGGAGCCCCTGAGGGTGTGCTAAACCACGGGACTGACACCTCCCACAGTGCCACCCATCCCAGCACTCACCCGAGTCCCTCTTGAGCGGCTTGGTTTGCTGCTTGGAGCCGGTGGTGGCGGTGGCGACTCGCTTCCGACTGCTCTGCTCGTTCCAGTACTCCCTCCAGCGCCGCAGCTGGAAGTGGATGAAGCGCCACATCACCGAGGCCTGGAAGAGGCACACCAACAGCAGCACACTCATTCTGGCAGGGGCAGAGAAGAGGCAGGCTGAGAACAGAGCAGCGAGGCCACCCCCCACCCAGCCTTCCACCCGCACCAGGGCTGGTGTCCCCCCCTGGCTGGCAGGTGCCATCCCTACCACCATCACCATCTTTCCTCCCTGCCATCCCCTGAGCAAAGAGCAGCCACTTCCCTTTCCCTCCACACCATAAAGCTCTCAGGGCACTGCTGGTTGTTAAAACTTCAGGGCGAGAATGGATCAACGGGATCATCTCGACCAGCACTGCCCAAACCACACTCTGCACACTCAAGGTGTGACGTCCCCAACTTCTCTGTACATCTAAAAGATGGATGTGGGTAGAAGGGAGCTAAGAAAGTCCCCAAAATCCTCATGTGTGCCAGCAGTCCATGGCTTCAAAAAGCTTGGGAATGACCAGGCCTAGCAAATTCTGAACTGAACCCATAGATGCTGTATGGCTGAGAAAGGCTCTCAGTCCTGACAGACTGCAAGGCATGAGGACCCCATCCCATATTCTGCTTCCCACGTCAACAGGCAGCAAAACATGTCCAAGCAGAAGGGGAAATGCCTTTTCTTTAACCATATCTGTATTAATGCACTTAAAAGTGCAGCAGGGAAAGCCTGTAAGCCTTTCTCTAAGACAGACTCATGTTTTATAACTTCACTCAGTGAACAACTCATTTGCTGGGTTTTCCCCTCCGTTGTGGCTTTGTAGCCTTTAAAGCCCTCCTTGCTTCCTTCACATCCCTTCAGCTCACTAGGACCTTCCCTAAATGGAACCAAGATCGGATCCCCACTTGCATTTGGATGGAGCTCTGAGCAGCCTGTTTAAGTGGAAGGTGTCCCTGCCCACAGCAGAGGGTTGGAAAGAGATGAGCTTTGAGGTCCTCTCCAACCCAAACCGTTCTGTGATTCTGTGACTTCCAAACTCAGCAAAACCCACCTTGAGATAACGCAGCCAAGGAAGACACAGCAGACATTCCTACCTGAAAAGGATATTGTTGAAGAGGAAGCTGAACAAATTCCCTCTCTCAGGATCCAGGGCCTGGCTCTCCACCCGTGGCAGCCCAAAGCCGATGACCAGGATGTACAAGGTGAGGGTGAAGAGCCTGGTGACCACGAACACGACAGCCCAGACATTAAACCTGTGGGAGGGACAAGCAGAGGTGTGGGCAGGAGCAGGTCCCAGCACTGAGATAGAGCCCCATGGCTCTCCCAAACTCTGGAGGAAGTGGAAGCCCTGGGAAGCTCCCCTGCTTACAGCTTCTCGTTGTTCTCATCCGTGAAGTAGACCAGCCGGGCCATGTGGAAGAAGAACTCAGCCAAGTACTGCAACAGCAAGAGGATCAGCCCCAAGCGGGTTAAACTAGGAGGGAAGGGGAAGAAAAAACCATCACTGGTCAACCTTCATCCTTCAAATGCAGCTACAGCCTCTCCCCTGCCAGCCCTGAGCTGCAGCACCAGCCTAAAGCCAGGCCTTTCTGTAGCAGTGGGGGTAGAACTGCAATGGGGGAAATCCCTGTCCCCAAACCATCAACACAGCCCAAGCCAGTAGGAATCCAATACAAAGCTCTAACTGCTGGCAAGGCTGCTCTGTTTTTTATCTTAGAGTGGTTTGGGTTTGAAGACACCTTAAAGATCATCCAGTCCCAAACTCCTGCCACACCTTCCACTATCCCAGGTTTCTCCAAGCCCCGTCCAAGCTGGCCTTGGACACTTCCAGGGATCCAGGAGCAGCCAAGCTGTGCCAGGGCCTCACCACCCTCAGAGGGAAGAATTTCTTCCTAATATCTAACCTAAATCTCTCCTCTTTTAGTTTAAAAACATTCCCCCTTGCCCTATCAGCACCTTCCTGCCTCCCACCCCACTGAGGATTCCCAGGTGACTCCCAGTGCAAAAGGAGCTGCTCAGACCCATCCCTGGTGAGGGATGAGGTGCTGAGGGAGGTGACTCACTTGAGCAGGTAGGCGCTGGCGATGTGCACTAGGTAGAGCGCGATGCAGCGCAGCTGGCGGGGGATCTCCTCCTGGCAGGGCAGAGAGCCACGTCAGTCTCTCAACCCTCTTCACCTGCCCTCTCCCAAAGCTCCCTCTCCCAAAATCCACCAGGTGGGACCTCCCAGGTTGCCCACCTGGCTCTCACCTTGCGAACTTTTTGGAAGTAGAGCTCCGGCAGGGCATGCAGCCAGTACGCCAGCTGGCACAGGTAGAAAAACTTCACTTGGAACCTGAAATGCAGGGATGATCCATGAGAGCCAGCCCAGGGCATGGCAGGACCCCAAGGACCTGGGTGGCAGGGCAGCACTGGGCAATCCCTCCACTGCTTTGAAGCTACAGGATTTAGAAGGCATCACTTCTGGGCTGAAACTATTTGTTGAGCTGAGACAGCCACACCTTAAGTTTATCCAGATGCTCGTGCTGTGGTCTCCATGCCCTGAGCAATACTCAAATTTGCAAAAACCCAAAAAGGGAGGGTTATCCCCTACTTCATTCCTATTGTGAAAAATGAACAGCAAAGAGACTTTCCCAAGGTGATGCAAGAAACAGCCAGGATGAGTAACCAGGCCCACAGGACCGTCCTCGCAGGGGAAACCCTCCGGAACACCCTCCCCAGGCTCACAAATCCACCATTCCTCATGACCTCACTGCAGAATCCTTGCAGCAGGGTGCATCCAAAGGGTGCTGTGCTGTCAGCACCCCTCTCCCAGCCACAGGGAAAACCGTAGAGGGGAAGGAAGTGGTCAGCATCGGAACGAAATGCTCTTGCAAGTGCTTACGGAAGATAAACATGCGGGTAGTTTTCCCACAGAGTCCGAGGGTTTGATATGTATCCTTCCTGAAAAAGAGAGGAGAAGCAAGGCTTCAGCAAAAGAAACAGGTTATGACAGAATGGGCTGATGTTATAGTGAAACAAGGAACTGGGGATGACACCCAGCCTGCAGAAACAAAGGTGTCCCCTGTGAGAGCCAGGGCTGAGCTCGCCAAAGCTCAGCCACATTTGGGGGCCTCTAGCACCCCTATAAAATCTCTCCAGGCCCTGTGTTTGGGGGCTGAAGGCTCCTTGCTCAGTTGCACAGGTGTTCCCAGGTTCAGGACAGGATGTTCTGGGGTTTGGGATGCTCTGAGGGCGTGGGGGTGAGATGTCTGTAACTGGGTGCACGGTCTGTGGGGCTTCTCCCTCACTGGCCTGTCCAACCAAGTATCACTTAAGCAACCAGAAGTACTACTGACAAGAAAGGGGAACAGAAAACACCAACAGAACCAATCTCTTAAGCATTGCATAGTTTAATTTCCCACCTCCTAACTTATGCTTGCAGAGCAGATTGCAGGATGTGGCTCCCCTCTTGCTCCTGCCATGGGGATGCTGCTTTGGGCTTTGGAAGAAGGTGCTGGCATGGGAAATTTGTCTTGCCAAGTCACCATCACCCACACCCTGTCTGCCCTAAGCCCTTTTTTCAGCTGGGGGAGGCCAGAGGAAGTGCAGATTCTGTGAAGGGCAACCTGCTTTGAGCACATGGGGTGTTTGGGGAGCACGTAATGGCAGCGAGGAGGCTCCAGCCCCCCAGCTGGTGAGGGATGGGTCTGGCACAGCACAAGGGGAGTCCAAAACCAGCAGCATCAACTGTGTTACCAGTGTTTCCCTCCTCAGAGTCCAACAGGGCAGAGGCAGTACCAGCAGACCTCTGAAATGCTGGCCTTGAAAGGGGTACTCTAAAGGGAGCTGGTAGGACCCCCCGAGCAGTGGGGAAGGGACCCATCCCAGAGGATACATCTCCAGCTGGACCCCAACAGCTGCAGGTAGCAAAGCATCATCACTTCACACTGCCAAAATAGCCAGATCTCTCCCACAGCAAACGTTCTTCCCCCCACCTTCCTCCCCAGAAAGACATGTTTTCCCTCTGATTTCTTCTCCCAGCAGTTTTGGGTTGATATATTTCCAATGCACCCAAGGAACAGCGTGGTTTTCCTGTTCTCAGTGGTCCCCTCACTGCCAGCTTGCCAAGAAAGGGACCACAAAGAGGGGTTCCCAAAAATCTGCCCATTAGCCCCACGACCCCGCAAAAGGCATCCAAAGCACTGAATGTAAACAAAGAGGAAAATAAGAATCTGAGAAAGATGTCTTGGAGCAGCAGATGGAGATGATGAGACCAGGCAGGACTTCTGAGGACCAGCTCCAAAAAGATCTCACATCCCATTAGCTCACGCCTTGCACAGTGAAGGAGAAAGATCTCCCAAAACTGCCCTCACTCAGTGGCTGGAAAGATCCACCACACCTGAAAACTAAACTTGCTGAAATGCGCCCATTTTGGCCCAGGGGCTGGCTGGCGACTCTGCTGCCAGTGAGATTTTGTGCTCCAGAAACCCCAAATCCCCCCTTGGAAACTCCAACCCCAGCCAGCCCCCTGCCTTACCGTCACCACGACGTACAAGCACCAGATCACAGAGGTGAGGTGGAAGGCAACCAGCTGCCCTGACTCATTGAACTTGCTGTGTTTGACCTTGGAGAGATGCAGACGCCTGTTGATTTTCTGGGAAGGAGCAGAGGAAGAGAGAAAAGAAACCAAGGAAACATGAGCCACCGGGTCATCAACCCTCTCTCCCCCTCCTCCTCCTCCTCATCCCAAGCAGCCTCCAGAGGTGAAGGCCCACTCACAATCACCACCTTAACCCCCAGAACAGCATTAAACTGCAGCAGGGCCATGGGATTTGAGGTATTTTGGTGGCTCGAGACATGGAATGGCACTCACGTCCAGGGCGTATTCCTGCACCACCGCGTGCAGGATGATGGCGATGAAGATGTAGAAGAGGATGGTGACCAGATCCTTCAGCCCATAGTGATACTGGACCAGCTCCCCCTCTGCAAAACACCAAACAGTGGGTCAAATCCCCGTGACCCAAATGATTTCCAGGTAAGGGTTTAAGGGTTAGTGGGGCAGGGGGGTTATTCCCAGATGGGGACACCGGAGAGAGGTCACTACTGTGCCAGTGGCTGGAAAAAAGGGCTCCATCCAGGGTTAGCTCATGGCAGAGGTGGGTGGTTTCTCCTCCAATAGTTACACACCTCAAGGGAGGGGACACTCAGGACACTTCAAACTTTCCCTGACAGAGACGAGGGGCTGGGGACAGCCTGGGTATGGAGGCAGGAATTTATCAGCCTGCAGGGATGAAGACATGGAAGGCTGAAGCAGGTGATGGGATCAGGGATGCCCCACTGGGAACATCAGGACTCAGGATGGCATTTCCACCCCCTCGGTTATGATCCAGCACCCAGTCTCTCCCACTCATCCCTGAAAGCTGCTGGAGCTGGATTCAGCTGCTGGAAAGCAGATGCCTTGTGCTATTGAGAGTTCTGAAACAGCAGCACGGGGCTGGAGGATGAGAAATAGGACCCATGGGAGGCCACGCTCTTCTGGAGCAACAGGAGACCCAACAACACCCAAAATACCCCAGACAGCTGCATTTAGGTGACTATTTGCAGCTTATGGGGAAGAAACAGATTTAGGAAAGCTGCTGTCCTTGTGGCACACTGCAGAAAGCATCTTGTCACCAGACCTGTTTACCCTTGGACAAAGCTTCAGTCCAGATTTTTAAGATTTGAACAGGATTTATGAAAACATCTGGCAAAGGATATGAAAACACCCTGTCCTTAGAAGCCTGGGCTGGGTGCTGTGCAAGCCCAGAGGTAAAAATGATGTTTGTATACCAGAGCAAGGTAAAAGACTAAACTGTAAGTCCCAAGAAAATATCATGCACATGTGCAACTGCTCTGCCTCGTCTCCCCTGTCTCGGAAGCTGCTCTAGCAGGAACTGTGAGGGATGTGAAACAGCCTTGGAAAAATTCAGATGAGCAATAACCCTTCCTCCAAACAAGCTGCTGCAGCAAGGTCTCTCTCCCCAAGGCCTCAGCCACCTCATGCTCTATACTGATACCCCATTACCTGGCTCTGGTGAGGTGTTTCTGTGCTCTCCTTGAGTTTTCTGGCATCAGGAAAGAATGAAGCCCTTAAAAACCAGCAGGAAGTTGTCTGGACTGTGCCATAGGGGAGCACAGACCAACTTAATCTGGGAGCTGGATGACTTCTTCAGCCTTAACGTTCAAAGATTTTAAGGGCAGAACTTTTATCTTCCGCATGTCTGCCTTGCTGTAGTCCCACTAATCCCAACACCCTGCTCTTTCTTTGGATGATTACTCAAACACTTCCAATTAACTGCAGATTTCTGCCACCAAGCCAGGCTCTGTGCCCCGGGCGTTTGGCTCATCCTGAGCTCAGGCTTTACCCAAACCACCTCCTGCTGTCTCCACGCCAGTGCCCAGATCGCTGCCAGATCCAGAGGGGCTCTGGGCCAGGAAGGTAGCAGCCAGCAGCCAAAATATGAGCAGGGGCCGAGCCTCCAGCTGCCTCCTGGCTGGCAGCTGGGGCACGTCCTCTGGCCTGTTTGGTTCAGAACTGCACCACCTCAGAGCCTCCTCAAATTACTCCACATGAACCAGGCCCATAACCTGCCTTGTGCCGTGCACCACGTGCATCTCCACACATTCACCTTGTTCCATCCCTCCAAAAATCAGCAAGGCAGGAACTATTGTGCAGCCCCTGCTGCTTAGCAAAGAGGTAAATCCCTCCCGCTCCTCAGCAGGACATGGAGCTACTCCAGGCATGCAATCAGGCAGTTTGATCCTGCCTGACCAGGCTTGGAGCAGGAGCCTCACCCTGCAGGGAGCACAGAGCAGCCCGGCCATGGCAGAAACACAGAGGAAGCCCCAACCCCCCCTGGAAAGCATTTCTTCCTAACTCTGGCAACATGAGGGCTGGCAGACACAATCAGAGTGCTCTGAGCTGCTCAAACTTTGCTTCTTCTTAAAATATTTTATTTTTAAGATCTCCTTTACCACCAGACAAGAGCCTGGGCAGTGTGATCAGTACGGGGTGAGCCTGGGCCAGCTGGCAAAGAGGATTTGGGGCAGACCACGATTCAACCCTCCCCTTGGGGTGTCTGGAGAAGAGGCACCGCTTACCTGCTGTAGGCACACTAACGTTGTACTGAGGTAAGATGAACAGGAAGGCAGTCTTGGCTGTGACCTGTCAAAGACACACAGAGGGGGGAAAAAAAGCAAATCAGTTGTTGATTCCATTCTTCTGCCACCATTTACTCTCTTTTCCTACCACAAAGGGAAAGGTAAATTGTCCAGGGATGTCCAGGGAGATGTCCACCTGCTTCACTCACAGAAACACCTTTCAGCAAGGAGATTGCCAGTGAAGTGGTTTACCAACAGAGATCTGGAATTTGGGAAGGAGAAAGAAAGGTATAAAGGAGGGAGAAACCTGGAAAAGCAACACAGATGGAAAATCCATGACCCAACCTGACAGGGGAAGCCTCTGGCTTCCCCCCGAAGATGAGCATCCCTCCAGGAGCATGGACCATCCTTACATGTGACCTGCTGCTCAAGGGACACTGGGAACCGACCCAAGTGGCTATTTGCATTAATTAAAACTATCCCTCGTTCCCATCCACTTGGGCAGCCACACCAGGAATCCAGCCTGGGTAGGGATGGCAGCACCCACACACAAGCAAGCTCAGAGGCTGCAAGCCCCATGGCTGGCTACACATGGATTTAGCTCCACATATTTGTGGAGACTCCTCCACTTGGTGAGGCTGGACCCCTTCAGAGTCCATGCAGGCATCCATGAAGGTCCAACAGGGCAGGGGGAAAGCAGCTTTGACAGACAAGCTGAACCTCACACTAGTTTCCCACAAGATTCCAGATGCATGTACAAAAAAGGAATTAAAAAGCCTGGGATGACACATCAGGGCCCCTGCAAACCAGGGCTGTGCTGCTCACTCTTCATTGACTGAATCATAGAATAGAATCATGGAATAATCTGAGTTGGAAGGGATCACAAGGATCACTGAAGTCCAACTCCTGGCCTTGCACAGGACACCCCAGAATCCCACCCTGTCCTTGAGAATGTTGTCCAAATGCTCCTTGAGCTCTGGAAGCCTTGGGGCCGTGACCACTGCCCTGGGGAGGCTGTTAAGTGTTCACCCTCTGGGGGAAGAACCTTTCCCTGCTATCCAGCCTAAACCTCCCCAGAAACAGCTTTATGCTGTTCTCTCAGGTCCTGTCTAAACTGCTTTTAATTCAAGGGAATGATCCTTCCCAGCAATGAAGTAGGAGGGTTTGTGGGAAGGAGGCACAGCATTCCACCCCAGTGCTTCCACAGGATGCCCCAAAGCTGCACCTCTGAGACCAACACACCCTCGAGCTGGGGCCACAGCAAACCCCAGCGCACAGACATCTGACACCAAATGTGTTTTCATCCCACCCAACCTCACACTGGCAGCAGGTCACCAAATTTTTACCTTTCCAAGGGCTCCCAGCCAACCCTCTAATGCTTCACAAGCACCCACCTTCACACACAACCAGCCCCCAAAAAAACCCATGCCCGTCCAACACCGATGGAGATGAGCTGCACTTCACACAGACGTAGCTACCACTGTTCCAGAGCTGCAGGCTATTAAAATCCCAGCTGGAAATTGCTCCACAACTCGTGGGGGGGACACAGGGGCTTTGCCAAGCGTTCCCATTCTGCCCCCAAGAGCATTGAGCAACCAGCCGGTGGCTCCACTCCGCTGGCACAGGCGAGGGACAGAAAACTCCACAGTATCTTTTCAGGATGTTTGGGGATTTAATATTTTTTTTTCCCACTTATAAAAAAGGAAATCCCACATGTTGTGCTCTGTTTGTGGAGGAGTAGATGCAAAAAAAAGCTCTGATGAGGGAGACGGAGACCACGGGCAGAGTTTGGGCTGGGGATGGAAAAAGCGCATCGCCCGGCCTCGAGCTGGCTTAAGGAGACACTGCTGGCTCTTACAGACCTTGCTGGCCAGGAAAGCCAAGTTGCTTCATCCCACAGCGGTACAGCACATCCAGGACCTGGACTTCACATCCAAACCTCGTCACAAGCTGGCACAGGGCATGATACAAACACACAGAGCCGGCGGTGGCCGCGATGCTGCGGGGACGGGTGGACGTGTCATGGAAGTGCTGACGGCAGCAGGCACTGAAGGATTTACAGCTACCCAAGTACCTGGCTGACATCCAGAGCTATAAACAGCTGGAAAGAAGACATCATCTCCAGATGAAGCCTCCTAACCTGCTGGAAGGGCCATAGGCCAGACTTGTGAGTCCAAGGAAATGACTCTGAAGTATCTCCGGGGTGGGAAGCAAAGCCAGCACGGTGCTCAGCCCCAACACAGTTTGCAAGGACTCTCCTAATCTTCTTTTCTAGAGGGCCTGATAGGAAGGTTTCATCCATCCACTCCATCATCAAGCAATGCTTTGTGCCATCTCCAAACCCGCCTTTGCTTCCTATAGGCTGGAAGACCACCAGCAGCTTCAGATGTCACCTTTGCACCCCCCCACCTTTCATTACAGAGGGCTAGTGGGTTGTTTTCTAAATTAGACTTTAGAAAGACTTTAAAATATTTTACTGCCAAAGACAAATGTAACTTCCTGGACACAGGCAGGCTCCTGACAGACCAATTTCCAAGGACAAACTGCCTGTCTGCTCCATCTGACAGAGAGGAGAGCCCAGGCAAACCTGCAGTCACTCCTGCAGCCACTCACTGAAGTGCCACAGCGGCCAAATATGAACTCCAGGCATCCAACCTTCCCATCATACAGAGTTTATACGGAGGGAAGGTCTCCTCTAAGGCACAGAAGGCATTTCTTTATCCTGCAACAAGTTGGGAAGTGTTCACACTGACCATGGAACACACACCTGGCCAGGGAGCCTCCCCTTCCAGTCACCACTGCAAGGATGTCTTGGTTCAGATAAGTATAGTCATTGCTTCTAGCAGCAGATGGAGCATGAAACACATGAGATGAACCACCCTGAGCAGGACACGGGCACATTCCTCCACCTGGAAGGTGAAGGACACCCTGCACATCCACGGGGGGACCTACATCTTATTGATGTTTCTCACCACATGCCCCTTGCCACCGGGCACAGAGGGACGGGGGACTTGAGGGAGGTCATGGCTGAGCTCCAGCAAGTGAACATCAATCTCCAAAATCCCACATAACCCCCTCAGTATCCCATCCACTATATCAACTTGGAGCATCTGTGGTGTACCCATTGCCACACAGCCCTGCTTAAGCCTCCTGGGAAAACAGGGAATGCCTGAACCCCACCTCCAGCTCCCCTGCAAGGCAGAAACCAGGTTTCCTTGGCTTAGGAAGGAGCAACAAGCACCAGGGATGGCAAAGCTTTAGAAATTGCATTGAGCATTTCACAGGCAGCCAGAGAAAGCAGAAGTTTGGAACGGGAAGAGCAACATGAGGATTATTCAGAGGCACAAGACGTTCGCTGCCTGTTTGTTCTGAAACAAGATGCTGGTATGGGAAAGGAAGTGCCAGGCACGCTCCTGCCCTGCAGGGCACGGAGAAGAGCCAGAGCTGCCACTAAACTGCTGCTGGCAGGGGTGGAATTCATAGAATCATAGAATAATTTAGGTTGGAAAAGCCCTCTAAGATCATTGAGTTCAACCATGAACTCAGCACTGCCAAGCCCATCACTAACCCATGTCCACAAGCATCGCATCTACATGTTTTCTGGACACTTCAGAGATGGTGATTCCACCAGTGCCCTGAGCAGCCTGTTTCAGTGTCTGAGCACCCTCTCAGTGAAGACATTTTTCCCAATATCCAACTAGCTGTTAAAATCCCTAAACCTTGCCAGGCACAATTTTTGTAGGGTGGAAGAGGGGTTTGTCTCATGGGATGCACAGAGCAGGGACCATGTAGGACAGGTTGTACCTTCCTCATCCACTCCTTGCCCTGCATTAAGGGCATCTCTATGCAGAGGGAGATGCTCCTCACCCCAGCCTCATCCTGCCTTGCATGAGGGATGTGGTGACTGGGGATATGGGTTAGTGAAGGGCTTGGCAAAGCTGGGTTGGACAAGATGATCTCAGAGGTCTTTTCCTACCTTAATAGTTCTATGATTCTATGTGTCTGAACCAGGTAAATTTGGGAACCGGTGTCCATCAACACCAGTGTTTCTTGGGATGAGGCTGTTTCTCATGGCTAAAAGTCAAATCAGCACATCCACCTCGCAGCCCCTGATGGCAGAGCAATGGATAAAGCCAAACAATCCCAGCACTACTACACTGTGCATCTTTATTTACTGTGCAACTACTATCTATCACTAAGCATCTACCCCTGATAATGTGGTGACTGGAAAAATCCAAACACCCACCATCCTAGAAATTGCTGTTTAATACAGAGCAGAAAAGCTCTCCTCACCCTTTTTTAGAATCACAGAACAGCTTGGTTTGGAAGGGATCTTAGAGATCGTCTTGTTCCAACCCTCTGCCACTGGCAGGGACACCTTCCACTAAACCAGGTTGCTCCAAGCCCCCATCCAGCAATTTTAAAAATGCTGTTTTTTTTCCCTGCCACAAAATGCTCCAAGTTTCCAAACCCAAATCCCAATTACACTTGTGCAGATAAGCAAGTGATTTTTAATAAAGGGATTTAAGCACATGCATCCAGGCAGTTCAGCACCTCTCCCAAAATCTACCCGCTGCAACTAAACCCCAATATGTTCAGGAACGAGGGATAATTTTTGAGCATCCTTCACAGAGGGGTACCAGGCACTCCATGAACTCTGGAAACATCTTGCCCAGAGAAGATGTGGACACTCCATCCCTGGAGTGTTCAAGGCCGGGCTGGACAGGGCTTGGAGCAACCTGAGAGAGTGGAAGGTGTTCCTGCCCATGGCAGGGGGTGGAACAGGATGATCTTTAAGGTCTCTTCCAACCTAAACCATTCTGGGATTCTATAAAACCCGTTTCCCTTCTCAAAAGCCTCATCCCAGTGGGATTTGCAGTCGCTGTCTCCACCCTAGCCACAAGCCCCCAGGCACTCTGCCTGCCCCATGGTCCTGCTTGAGTTAAAACCACGTTGCAGGAAGGAAGCAACTCCAAACCTCTGGCAGGGGAGGTTGGGGGAGTTTCTGCAGTCAGAGCTGGGAAAATATTTCCAGGGCTTGAAAAACAGCTCAAACTAATTACAGATAAAACGCTGTCCGAAGTCTTCTCTCACAATGTGGGGGTATTTTTCCCCCAGCCAGCCAGAGTGTTTATTAAAAGACAAACTTGCTGACCCATGGTATGGATTGACAAAGGCCCTATATGTAAACTAAAGCCCAAACTTTGGACCAAAGCCTTTAAAAGTAAACATCTGGCTTTGACAAAAAACCCTTTCCGAGGGCGGCGCAGCCCCTCTGCTCCCACAGGCACGCTCATCCCCCAGCACAGCATGATTTTCACTGCCTCACACTCCCTCCTCTTTATTCCTTTTTTAAAACTAAACCTAAATTCTGCTGTTTCCCCCCCCTTTTCCCGCTCCTCCCCAACTATCCAGCCCTTAACGCCGCCCACGTGGCCTCAGCTCCCACATCTGGCAACGACCAGGGGAGGCAGAAACATGTTTTGTTTTCCCGCATTGACAACGGGAAGGCCTTAATTTTTTAGAGTACTACGGAGGGGACCGGGAAGGGGAAAGTATATTTAGCAGGAAGCCTGGAAATAGCAGCTCATTCGTCAGCCGCCTTCGTTTGACAGTGTCACAACCCAGAGTTTGGGAGCCCGTGACTCACACTCTGCTCACGGGGGAAAGCCCAGCAAGGCCACGGCGTCTCTTATAAAACAATGGGGTTTAAATCTGTTATCACTTTATTATCATCATCACTCTATGCATAAACCTGAGCCTTAGTTTCCCCATTTTAGAGATTACAGCAGCAGCCCCCACCTAACACAGAAACTTCCCCAAAATCAGTGAGGTCTCCCCCAGACTCAACCCACTGATTGACCCACCCCAGTCAGGACGCAGGTCACCAGCCAGCTGCAGGTTAAACCCAGCCTGGCCTTGGCTTCATTTTTCTGCAAAGGAGGGTGGAAAAATACATGCAAAGTGACTTCTGCAGGAGGATGGGGAAGCACCTGTTTCACGTTTCTATCACTTGAAATAGTTTTTCACCAAAAAAAAAAAAAAAAGAGGAGGTTTTTCTTTCCGTGCTCCAGCAGCCACACACACACACACACGTGGCAAAATCCCTCCCTGGCACCACACAGACACGCACCAGGTGTGTTTCACACCCTGAAGGCTTAAGGCAGGCTGGGAATGAAAAACACTGCATAGTGCCAAGCTCTGGACAGCTCTTTCCAGGGAAACCCCCTCCAAGCCTGGGATTTCCCTTTCAGAGCAATGCTGTGATCATCTAAAACACTGGAATAATCAGACCCAACACACCTGTAACACCAGCGAGCAGCCTCATGCCAAACTCTGTGCCCCTAAATCCTATCATGTACCCACTCCCTACTGTGGAGGAATTCCCAGGGTGGTGAATCTGTTTGGAGGGGAAAGGTTGGGCACTCAAAAGGATACCTCAGAGTGCACCTCACTTGGAGAAGGGAAGACACCCATCAGCCCTCCAGCACCATCCTGAGCAGGGTGCTGGAGCAAGGAAGAGCTCAGCTCCTGGGGGATGCCTGGGAAAAGGTTAAAAATCTTATTTGTGTCTTCCCAAAGAAACCTCCCCTGCAGGAAACAGCCTATTGTGAGCAGGATTCGGCCGCTTCCGCTGAGCCTGGGCCTGGCTGTGGCCACCAGCATCGGGAAGGTGGAAGCCCAGCTGTGGGGTGGGAAGGAAGGATGAAAGGAGGAGAAGGGACAGTGACGTGTCCTCTTCACCATGGCAAAGGAGGAAATGAAAAGGTGTGAAAAGGCAGAAATATCCAAGGTGCCACCAAAACTCACCACGGAGGGGTGGCACAAATGGGCATGGATGGTTTGGAGGGCTGGAGGACAGCAGAGCCTGATTCCTCCTCCTCCAGGGGAAAGGAAAGCATTTATTTTAATAAAAATCAAAATAAAATAAAATACCCACAAGGACCAAGAGCTGTCTCAAACCCCATGCTCAGGCCCATGGTGTGATTCTTGGGGTGTGCTGCACAGGGCCAGGAGTTGGACACAATGGATCCTGATGGGTCCCTTCCAACTCAGCATATTCCATGGTTCTATGATTCTGTGATGATGCCAGGCAGGGATGCAGCCAGGCAGGGATGCAGCCAGGCAGTGCACAGAGAGCACTGGAAGCCACCCTAGCACGGCAAGCACTGTCTCCCTGAGATCTGCGGGGAAAACAGCAAACTGCTGCCTTCAGCATCCGAGGGAGATTTAATTAAAAGACACTAAAAAATCAGGAAACACCACTAAAAAATCAGGAACACCACAAACCCCTCCTTGCTGGGACCTCCACAGGGGAGGGGGGGTCATCACATTTCAAACCATCCTTAGAGCATCATGTCAACCAAAATCACTCCCAAGCCCAGCTACCACCTCTCCAGGACAGGGTTTCTGACATGCAACCCATAAGCATCCCGAAAAAACCACCTGCAGGGAGAAACCCTGAGATAGAGGCAAGACCTCGCTGACTTTTTTCTTTTTAAAGTACCACTATGAAACTTGCAGCTCAACTTCGCAGCATTTGCATGCGGCTTTGGAATGCAGCTGGCCCTCCTGGGCTAGTTCTGAAACCCTTAAATAAATATATATATATGCACAAGCACATCGAGAGGGGGGTTTGAGTGCTGGAAGCCACTCGCTCATTCAAAGCATTCGCAGCAAAAAAGAAAAAATAAAAAAAAAAGGGAGGGGTAGAGGGGGGGAAAGAAAAGCAAGGGGGGCTCCAGCGGGAGGGAATTAAGGAAATGGATTTCCTCCTCCTGCGATTTGCTGCAAGAAGGAGCCTTTCCTCCTCCGCCAGGCCCCCCGGCCACCCCTTTCCCATCCGGATTTGCTTTGAAACGTGGCACTGCGCTGGAGGGGAGGGTTCAGCGGGGGAAGAAGGGGGGGTCCAGCCCGGCTGTGCCGAGGACCACGGGCTCGCAGCCTCGGCCGTGGGTGCCCGGAGCCAAGAGAAGCCACACGGCCTCCAGCGTTCCCGTCTCCTCCCCGAGGAGAGGGAAGGGAAAAAAGCAAGCTGGGAGGGAAGGAGCCGGAGCAGGGGGAGAGCGGCATTCCGGGCATGGCGCTGGCGGGACAGCGGCATTCCCGGAGGGGGGGGCTCCGGGTGAAGGTATCCCATGGAGGTGCGGGGATGCCTTCTCATGGCCCAAGGTGGGATGGCCAGGATGGGGAAAGGCCAGGGAGCCGCTGGTGTCCTGCCTGAGGCCCAGAAGCCCCCAGTGCTCGTCCCACGGCGCTGGCTGTGGAAAAAATACCTGGAAAAGGGCTAATGTTAAAGAAGAAAAAAAAAGGGGGAAAAAAAAGGCAAAAAAAATATTCTTCCCATTTCCAAGAGCTGGGAATATCTGCCAGGGCTTGGCTTCTCTCTGTGTGAGGCTGATGCACCCCCTCTCAGTGCTTGGGACATCCCAGCAGCAGCGGTGGGTTTGGAGAAGGGGGTTTGTGACATACCCTCTGCTGCCCCTTCCCAAACCAGGGACCCCGAGCAGGGCTGGAGCGGGGGAAGAAGGATGTGCCACTCCAAAACTCAGCACCAGGCTGGGTCCCCAAAGGAATCTGTGGGACACTCACCTCTCCGGTGGTGGGTGAGAGACGGGGAATGAATGGGGCGGCGCTGTGCACCCCCAGACGGAGGGGTCCCGCACCGCAGAGCCCCCTCCCCAAGCGGGACGGGGGCTCTTGGCCGGGGTGCGGACCCCCCTGGGCCGAGACAGTCCCGAGGGGGGGACACCCCGTGCAGAACAAGGGGGGCCACCTGGTCCACAGGGTGGGGACACACACACGGCCGGCCCCGGCGGGGAAGGGGGATGCGGATGGAGGGGGGGGCTCTCACCTCGAACATGAGGGCGATGAGGACGCTGAGCACCAGGCAGAAGCCGATGTCGGCGTGGTTGTGGATGAGGAACTCCTGGCTGAAGAGCGGGTGGCTCTTGGCCCGCCGGCGGAAGGCCATGGCCGGGGCCGAGCCGAGCCGAGCCGAGCCGAGCCCAAACTTCCCCGGGCCCCGCGGAACTTCGCGGAGCTCCGCGATGGCCCCGCGCAGGCGCCGCCGCTGAGCCCTCCCCGCGCCCGCCCGGCCCCACACGGCCCCGGCCCCGACCCCGCCCCGGCACGGCACGGAGCCGGCACAGCACCGGGCACGGACCCGGGCACGGCACCGACCCCGCCCCGGCACGGCACGGAGCCGGCACAGCACCGGGCACGGACCCGGGCACGGCACGGAGCCGGCACAGCACCGGGCACGGACCCGGGCACGGACCCGGGCACGGCACCGACCCCGCCCCGGCACGGCACGGAGCCGGCACAGCACTGGGCACGGACCCGGGCAAAGCACGGATCGAGCACAGACCCAGACCCGGCACCGGACCCGCAGCAGGGTCAGGACCCGGCACAGCACCGGGCACGGCACACACACCGCCCCGGCACGGCTCAGACCCAGGCACGGACCCAGACCCGGCACCGACCCCGCCCCGGACCCGGACCTGGGCACGGACGCGGACCCGGAGCCAGAAACGGACCTGGACCCAGACCCGTCACTGGCACCGGACCCGGGCAAGAAGCCGGACCCCGCCCTGAACCCCGCCCCAATCCCGGACGCGGACCCGGACCCAGCCCCGGCTCGGCACAGCCCCGGACCCGAACACGGGCATAGACTCGGACGCACACCCGGCACCAGACCGAGAGCCTGGACCTAGACCGGGACCCAGACTCGACACTGGCACTGTCACTGTCACAGCCCCGGCACCGGCACGGGCCGCAGCCCCGGCCCCTGGCTGCCCCACGCACGCCCTAGCTCTCAACAGGGGATGGAAGCACCCAGTGGCCTCAGCACCCACCTCCCATCCTCACACAGCCACATCTGCACCTACCTACTGTGCACATCTGGGCACCCACTCACACCTGAACCCACCTATTGTGCATGTCTGGATGCCCACCCACACCTGCACCCACCTATTGTTTACGTCCAGACACCTTCCCACAGCTGCACCCACCTAGGTGTATATCTGGGCCCCCACCCACACTCCTCTCTCTGTACACACCCAGCCACCCACCTGTGTCCCAGCGCTCACCCTCCTCCCTCCATTTACCCACCTGCCCTGCACCCCACAGCCTCAGCACTGAACCCCAAATCTCTCTCCCTATTAACGAAGGAGAGGCCTTAGGCATGGGATGCCTTCCCTACCCCACCCCCTTCCCAAACCCACACTTTGTCCGGGGCTGGGGTGTAGCAGCATAGATGGAGACAATCCAGCCGGGTCTCCACGGCAGAGCAGTGGAACATTTGCACCTATTTATTGAAGCCAATCCCTAAAATCCTCCCAGAGCTCCCCAGGGAGCCCCAAGGATGTTAAGGGAGCAGGCAGTGCCTTTCAGTGGCTTTGCTTAGGAAAATCAAGGCACAAACAGGGCTTTGATTTTAAGGATCTCCCTTCAAGCAAAGCAGTCACTGGATCTTTTTGCTTGCAGGATCTTGTTCAGCTCCTCCAACATCTGGGTCCCCATGGATTCCTCGCAGAGATTCACCCTATGGCCATTGAGGATGGATTCACAGGACAGAGAAAATGCTCCTGCAGTGTGTTGGAGGGAACTGAGCTGTCTCAAACCTGGTGTTGAGAGCACAAAACATTTTCCTCCAGCCAAATCCAGCCCAGGAAGTACAGTCCCTGGCTCCTCATTAGGCACTCAGTCCTATTAGGCAAGTCCTGATTAGCTGGGTTTACCCTCCACTGCCCCCCTCCGTGGTATTGTTTAGCCTTGGAGCCATGGGCACAAAGCTGCAGCCTGGGCCCTGTTCCTTTACAGGAACACTAAAGGCACCAAAAAGGGGTTTGCAGCAAACCAAATTTAATTAAGAGGGGAAAAAATATCCAAAGTTTCAGCTTGGAAAAAACCAAATAACAACAACCCCCAGGGCAAAGAATTCTGTTTTCTGTAATGTCCAAATATTGTGTTTCAATGTTGTTGGAAGTGAAAAGATGGTTTTTTTTCTGGGTAAATCCTTCCTGAGCTAGTTCAGGGGTGGGGTTACATCATCTTGGAGCTGGTGGGGATGTTTTTTCCCCCACCCCAAAACCTGTGCTCAGAAATCCAGAAGGAGGAGGTGGAAAACAGTGCTGCTGGGAAGGTGAGATCCCAGCAGGGCTGGGGCAGGGCTGCTGCCAACCTCATGCCCCGTCTGTACCTTTCCATCCTGCTTTGTTTTATTTCACCTTGACAGAGGGACAAGGGTGACCTGTTAAAAACAAGCCAAGGGGATGGTGCCAGCAGCCACGTCCCCAAGCCCGGGCTCACCTGGGTATTGTGTAATTTCTGAGGGACGTAGCCTCTGTTCCTGCCTTTTTCCAGATCACTGGTGAGTGGCACGGCCAGTTCTCCTGGGGAACCTGCAGGTCACTCCCTGCATTGTCAAAATTCACCCTTGGTTCCTGCTCCCTGCTCCTGTGATGCCCTTGAGACCTCCTCTCACGAGTGGCACTTAGATCTCCTGGGCTGGGGCATGACCCTCCACTTCTCTAAAGTGCTGGAGAGGGTTTCCTTAAAAAAAAAAAAAAAAGGGTAAAAAAAAAAAAAGGTAAAAAAAAAGGTTATAGGAGGCAAATTAGCTGAAATTTTATATTCCAGAGCAGGCAAAAGCACTGGATAATCCATCTGAGTGCAGTGGGATGGAAATATCCCCCCACTCCAGCCTTTCTCTGAGTGGCTGAAGCCCAAAAGTTGGTGGTGTGCACCCCCAAAGGCTGAGCAGATCCCTGTCTAGCTCAGCATAACATGCCTCATGCAAAAAGAGCTTCATGGGAAATGCTGCAGAGGGAGCAGAGGGTCTGGCTGGGTCTCCTCAAGCCTTTGAGGCACTTTGAGGTTTCATCAGCTGGTTCCCCTGTGCTCCTCCGTCAGCTGCAGTTTCTCATCCTGTGTTTGGACTGGCCCGGGGCCACGTTGCTCCACACAGGGCAGTGACGTGGCATTTGGGGGTTCTCTGCACCCTGTGGGTTGATGTGAAGACAGACCAGAGTGGGGAGTGACCCTGTCACCCACTCAGGCACATGTGCACAGCTCCAGGGATACACCACCAAAATCAGGACTCAGCACCGTGGTGCTGACAGCTGGAGCAGGTTCCCATCCTGCATCCACTGTGGTCAGTGGTATCTCCCCTTGCACTCACCCTTTGGATCTGAAGTCACTGTGGGATATTTGCAGATACCTGGATGACTTCCCAGCCCTGAATTCTGGGCAAGACCCTGGCAGGGGTTTCCAAAGTTTCCCAGTGGCCCAGTGATGCCTGGGGAGGTAGAAGGAGACTCCCATAGCCACGGTCTCATTCCTCCAGGCGCTCACTGTGCACTGTATCTGCCACCTCCACTATCCCACAGCTCCCCATTTCACTCCCACCAGCTCCCACCTGCAACGCCACAGCAGCCTCAGTCCTGCACATCCCTCTTCTCTCCAGTCCCCGTCCTTGGAGGGATTTAAAAGCCACGTGGATGTGGCACTTGAGGACATGGTTTAGTGGCCTTGAGTGTGCTGGGACAACAGCCAGACGACAATCCTAAGATGACTTTTCCAACCTAGACGATTCTGTAATTCCTATCACAGGCACTGGATGTGCACGCAGCGTCTGGACCTTGAGCAGCATCTCCCTCTGGTGGCAAAGGAACGAGTTTTTGAGAGAAACACCTCCCCAGCGTGATTTCTGCCCTCTTGCACCATTGGGAAAAATCTGCGTGTGCACCAGGTCATTTGGGCATCTTCAGTTCTGCCCCCCCCAAAAAAGATGGGAAGGGTGGGGAGGGGTATCTGGAGGTGTGATTTGCTGCTGGATTCCTCCTACTTCGAACAGAGCTTTAGAATTCACTGAAGAGTAGGTTTAGATTAGATATTAGGAAGAAATTCTTCCCTGTGAGGGTGGTGAGACCCTGGCACAGGTTGCCCAGAGAAGCTGTAGCTGCCCCATCCCTGGAAGTGTTCAAGGCCAGGCTGGATGGGGCTTGGAGAAACCTGGTCTAGTGGAAGGTGTCCCTGCTCATGGCAGGGGATTGGAACTTGATGGTCTTTAAGGTCCCTTCCAACCCAAACCATTCTGTGATTCTGTGATTAAATACAGGTTATTTCTGTAGGTGGAGACCTGTGGCTCAGTGCTGGAACTGCACCCAGCATGCAGGACTTGGACCCTGGGTGTAACAGGGCTCTCACACAGGCTGGAAGCCTTTAAGGACAGTTAATCCGTATTATTTGCTCTGATTTCACATTGCTTATGTGCCCCCCCAGCATGAGACACAGACACAGCAAAGGCTGGTTTGGGTTTTTTTAAGCATAATTATATATTATCAAAGGTAGAAAAACAAACTAGACAAAAATTCCTGTAATGCTCCAGTGGCACTTCTGCCTTCTGTGTGATGCACACAGTGAGGAGGGCTCTGGAAAAGCCACTAGAACTGATTTCTCCCTGCAGAGCACAGCCACAGCATGGAGGGCTGGGATCTGGATGGGGACAGGGAGCCTTCATCATGATGGAATGTGGCTTCACTCCATAACCAGCACCAACTGGGTTTTCAGTGCCCAGGAGAAACATCTGGCTGGGTCAGCCCTGAGCAGTGAATGCATCATGGAAGCTTTTTTTAATAATTCATCACATGCCTGTGCCCTTCCTGCTGCCTTTCCTGCCCTGTGGCACCACTGGGGTCCTGCCCACAGCGGGACAACAGCTGGAGGACGTGGCCAGATGTGCCTTAGCTGGCACCCCTGAGCTTGCTGGTAAATCCAGCTGACCACATGGGTTTTGGCTATAATTCAGAGTGCTGAGGTTGTGGTCTACAGCATGAAGAGGATCTGTGACCCCAAAAAATTGAGTTGATAAAGAACTCAAGATGAACCTGGTGGGGAAAAGATAAACCAGGCACTGCTGAGCCTTACTTGGGGGCTTACTATGGCCAGAAGGAAGGACATAAAACTCATAATTTTTCTGGTTTAGGCACTTAATGGTCCTGAGAAGACACCTGCTTTGGCCAAGATTGCAGCCTGGAGACAGCAGCCAGATCTCCCCACTGGGACAGGCCAGCAGCTTGTACAGGCACTTGGGTAAAGGACACACTTCAAACATTGTCACAAATATACCAAAGGCAGCACACTCTGGCTGCCTGGCAGGACTGTGACATAAATAAGGTCAATAAATAACTAGTCCTGGAGTTTTAGAGCTTTTTTGAAGTTCTCCAAAACTGCAAGTAGAAGATGCACCATGAGGGAAGATGATGTCCTGGTGATGGAGGAGCACATCTGCCCAGTGTCAGGGGCATCACTGGGACAGTCTTCACCCCACCACCTCCTGCCAGGCCTTATTGATGAGACAGTCACCCCAAGGTGACAGTGCAGCCCTTTAAAGGGTCACCCTGGCAACCCAGACAGGTCTGTCCCCTCTCCCAGCTCCCCCAGTCCTCGCGGTGGGCATTTAGGGTCAGCCTTGGGGGTGGAGGTGAAGCATGGCGACCTCAGCTTGCTCCTTGTGACAGTCCCCTGCATGCCACAAGGGTAGGTGTCCCAGAGGTGATGCCACCCCATGAGGGCACCCTCTGTCCCCTCTGAGCCCTCTTTGGGGGGACCTGCCACCCCACAGCTGCCTGTGTTGCCAAGGGAAAAGCTTCTCTGCAGGTGCTTGTGGGCACAAGTGCCCAGGATTGGGCTGATGCTTGCCATCTCAAGGGATAAATCCTCTCCTCCTCCTCTTCCTACTGCTCCTCCTCCTTCTCTCAGGCATCCTGGAGAAGGCTCGGCTTCACTGTCCTTCTGCATCAGGGCTGTGCACATCCTCGTGCCTGTGCCTGTCCCTGTCCCGGGCGAGGTGATGCCTCCTGCACTGGCACTGAAATACACAGAGGAGCCCTCGGCTGAATCCGGGGAAAAGCTGCTGGGATGGGATAGGGATGGGGGAAAAACAGGCTCCTGCCCTGCTCCATCCCCCTGTGCCATTCCTGCAGTGCCGGGTTTGATGCCTCCTCCATTCCCCACTGCCAGACCAGATTCAGCCTCCTGAGGAACAACGTGCCTCATGGGGAGAGAAGAGTTTGCCCCAGGCTCAACTCCAGTGGGTTTCCCCGTCATCCATCCTGCGGGATAAACCTCTCCCACGCCACCATCTCTGAAGGCTGCGTTGATCACGGACAGATCTCCCGTCTTCAAGGCCAGCTTTACCAGCAGCCAGTGGTGATGGTTTGTCCAGCTGTCCTCCACACACCCTTTGGACTGCAGGAGTGATGAGCCGTTCCCATTTTTTGGATCTGCTGTGGTCCCTTCCCCTGACAAGGGCTCGTCATCTCCCGAAATTCCTGAGCTCTGGCCAGCTTGGGAGCTCTCTCCAGAGACCTCATCATCCCCTGCTGCTGCAGCACTGCAGGATGTCTCCAGGAATCCCTGCCAGATCTCTGTGGACTTGGGATGGAGCAGGCTGTAATAAACCACCAGAGCTGCAGCACCTGGAAAAGAGCAAAAAGATGTCAAGGGATGAGTCCCAGCAGCATTTGGGTGAGATGTGGAGAAAAGGCCAGACCTCACTGCCACCTCTAGATCATAAAGCCCCCTTGCAGAGAAGCTGCTGAACAACAGGTGCCTTCTACTGGTACAGACATCATGTTCCTTCCTACTCCTATCCTAAACTCATCCAAGGGCAGAGGAATTGCTCCTTTTCCAGCCCAAACATGCCTTTTCTTGATCACAATTGATCTGCATGCAGCCAGTCTGGGGAGATGCACAAAGCCCAGCACACGTGGGCATCACAGCTTCCCTTTGCTCCCAACCCAGTGGGAAAACATGAGCCTGGTTGGCACGGAGATGTTCCAAGGGCTGGAGCCCCTCTGCTCTGGAGACAGACTGGGAGAGCTGGGGGTGTTCACCTGGAGAAGAGAAGGCTCCTGGGAGACTTTAAGAACCCCTTCCAGTGCCTAAAGGGGCTCCAAGAGAGCTGGAGAGGGACTTGGGACAAGGGTCTGGAGGGACAGGAAGGGGAATGGCCTAAACTGAAAGCTCAGAGAAATAAAGCAAATAGTCTGATGCAACTAAAATTACTGATGATGCTTATTTACTTAAACTTCTCTCAAAATGTGCAATCCAGGCTCTAAAATCCCCAGATCTTACCTATTACAGACCCTGACATGACAGCCCCAGTCACACCCAGGCTGTTCCTCAGCTCTGCCTGCAGGAACCGGGTGGCCAACAGCAGCAGGAGCGTGTTCTCCATCAGCATTATCTGCAGGGGAGAGGGAAGAGAGTTTTCATCTTTATCCTGATGGTTTTAGATGTGCTTCTGATGACAGAAAACACCCACTTTCTAATTTTCACAGATTCATAGAGCCACAGAATGGTTTGGGTTGGAAAGGATATTAAAGCTCATGTTGTTCCACCCCCCTGCCATGGCAGGGACACCTTCCACTAGACCAAGTTGCTCAGAGTCCCAACTAACCTGGCCTTGAACACTTTCCCTGTTTTATTTCATACCTAACATACCACTTAGAACATAAAAGTTGTTGACCTTAACTTTATGCAAGGTGTCCACCTTTTTTTACCAGGAAAAGTAAGTCTGACATTTTATGTCTGCCTCTAAGAAAATGAAGGCAGAAGAGAAGGTGCATCCACCCTGGTGACCATGTGGCTTTTTATCCACACTGGATTTTCATCAAGTGGTGATGTGAGAAATGAGAATGGAGAGTCTGAAGTTTCTCCCCAGCAGCTGCATCCATGTGGAGTAACAAATACCATGGGTACTTACTGCATAAAATACAGACACCCTGGTCTTGGAGGGACCGGGTCGGACATTGATGTAGCAGAAGATGTACACGGCTCCCACCAAGCCATTAAACAACCTCCAGCGGCATGGCTGGGCCACAATATCTGTCTGCTGGGCCACCAGCCAGAAGGACATGAGCAACCAGTGGACACCTGCAAGGACAAGGGGCTATACGGGCAAAGCCGTTGCTGGGGGAGGCTGCAAACAGCTCCAGCACCAGGAGCATCGCAGGGCTGACCTCAGGGTGGGCTGTGGGGAAGAGGGATCTCAGGTCTTACCTGCCACAGCGAAAACCCAAAAGGAGTAGAGCCTGGCAAAGAGCACCAGGGCCAGGACCCTTGTCCCCAGCATCCCTGTCCTCCAGAGCAGCAGGCAGAGCATGGCCATGGCCGGCAGGCTGAGGTGGCCAGGCTTCAGCAGGAGGGTGAAGTGGCTGTAGGACACCAAAGCCCAGGCAAGGGAGAGCAGGGACAGCCCTGCGCTGACACCTGCATGGGGACAGGGCAGTCAGGGCTTTGAAGGATGCCCAGCTGCACTGTGGGGCCATTATCTCAGTGTCAAGGAGCTGTTGGTAGCACGGCACCCCAATACAAGCCACACACCCTGTGGTCCTGCCAACTGAATCATGGGATCATGGAATTGCAGAACGGTTTGAGTTGGAAGGGACCTTAAAGGCCACCTAGTCTGACACCCCTGCAATGAGCAGGGACACCTTCCACTAGATCAGGTTGCTCAGAGCCCCGTCCAACCTGGCCTTGAATGTTTCCAGGGATGGAACTGGAGTATTTCAATTAGTTTCTGCTAAATCTGGTCTTTTTTGTGTGCTCAGCATCTGCCTGTGGAAATCCTCTGACCACTCTCTCCCATAAGTAGATCTCTGCAGCCCCAGGGCAGCTCCATCCTGGTCAGTGCCACGGGACCAGAGATGGACAAAGCGTGTGACCTTGCACACCCCAAATTCTCCCTTTGCACATCTGAAAGTTCACCTTTCCTGCAAAGCAGCCCCAAACCCCTAAATGCTCAGCACTGCAGTGTAATTAGGGCTGGATCACCAACAGCAACATGCTGGGTTCACACCCAGCCAAGACACTGTGCATGGACATTGCTCATACAGACTGTACTGGCCAGGAGAAGCCACGGGTGGCTCAGAACTCCTCTGCAGATCTTGCAGCCACATTTGTCCCTAGTGCTTTTCATTGAGGCTTCCCAGTCCCTTTGAAGCGTTCTCCTTCACCCAGAGCCCACCCTGTGCCCTGCTAGATGGGCACACGCAACCCTCACCCAAACGCATCATTCCTATACAGTTCAAAGCATCCTCCTGGGAACTCCCAGCTTACCAGGGATGAAGCCCACTGGGTCAACAGCCACGACAACGTAGGCCTGGAGCAGGAGGTGAGGCAGGGTCTGCAACAGGGCTTCCAGGAGCTGCAGCACACACACGTCCCCGAGCTGTGTCAGCACCTCCCCAGCACGGGCCCTGCCGCCTGCCATCCGCAAAACATCCCAGTACCTGCAGGAGTCACCGTGCTGGGATGTCCACCCTAGTTTTGGCAACTTTGGGACTGCACCTGGTTTTGGAGGGGGTTGGATGGGTCACAGGGAGCATCTCTCACCGTTTCCAGAGGCCCAGCTGGAGGAGGTGGAGCACCAGGAGCCAGCAGCTGGGTGGGTGTCTGTCCGCCCGGAACCAGAGGATGCTGAGGAGCTGAGCGGCATAGCCGGGCACCACACAGGCCATGGTCAGCCCAAACCAGCCCAGCTGCCCATGGACAAGGTAATGGATGATGGCACAGAGCCCTGGAGAAGGGCAGAGAAGCAGCGCTGAGGGATGCCACAGCCACATAGCCCAACAACTGAGACGTGCCACCCACAATCATAGAATTTTTAAAAAGTTTAGGTTAGAAGGGACCTTAAATACCATCCAGTTCCAATCCCTGCCAAGGACAGGGACACCTTCCACTATCCCAAGTTGCTCCAAGCCCCATCCAACCTAGCCTTGAACACTTCCAGGGATGGGGCAGCCACAGCTTCTGTGCAACCCAGGGCCGGGTCTCACCACCCTCATGAGGAAGAATTTCTTCCTGATATCCAATCTAAATCTACTCTCTTTCAGCTTAAAGCCATTCCCGCCACAGTTTCATCTCCCAGCCTCCGAAGGGGTTCGCAGCCCTTGTCCCAGTCTTATCTCCAGCTGCCGGCTCCCGATGGCTTGTCAGCCGTGGCACAGCCACCGCCCCCGAGGGGCTCGGCCCCAAGAAGGGCTCTGATAAAAACCTCAGGCTCCAAAATACATGATTAAATAAATAAATAAAATTTTAAAAACTGAAAAATCCCACCAGTTTTTCATATTAAACCCCCCAGAGACCGGCCGGGTCCGCAGGGATGCTGAACGCCCCAGCCCGCGGGCGGAACCGCGCATCTCCCCTCTCCGCTGGAGCGCAGGGGTGATTCCCCACTCCCTGGTCCCCAGGGGTGACCCAGTATCCCGGAGACGTCCGTAGAGGGTCCGCTGCCACCTTCCCACCCGCCTTTCCCCGCTCTTTGGAGTGGCGCAGCCTCCCCACAGCCCCGCGCATCCTGCGCTCATCCTGCGCGCTCACTCACTCGCCCCGCGCTCCGCCGCCAGCAGCGCCAGGCTGAGCCCCGGGATGGCCCCGCGCATCCTGCGGAGGAGGAGGAGAGGGAGGAAGGGGAGGGGGAGGAGGAGGAGGAGAAGGCGGAGGAAGAAGAAGACGGTGTAGCCGAGGCCGGTGCCGCCCCGCCCGCCCTTCCCCGGCCCCCCCCTCGGGGCACCTCCCCCAGTGCCCTTTCCCGCCGGGCGGTGTGACGTCACGGTGCTTGCGTCATACCTCGGGGGGTTGCACCAGCCCGAGACCCCTGGGGACACTGTGCACTGGCACAAGCCCATCCCGGTATTCCCCAAGTTGTTGTGCACTGTCACAAGCCCACCCTGATGTCCCCCAGGCTCTCGTGCACCGGCACAAGCCCACCCCGATGTGTCCCGGTTTTTTTTTTTGGCACTGTCACAAGCCCGTTCCGGTGTCTCCCAGGTTTTCTTTGGCACTGGCACAAGCCCATCCCGATGTCCTTCGGGTTTTTGAGAACCGGCACAAGCCCACCCCGCTGTCCCCCTGTGCGATGCCCGCGATGTCCCCGTGCCGCAGGGATGAGCACTAGGTGGCAGCCGGGACTTGGTGTGCACGGACCCGTAAATGAATCCGGTTGTTTTTCCCCCCTCCTACCCCAAAGACAGAACCTTTGTGTAAAAGGAACCTCAACCGTCGGCGGCTCCAGGGGCCCTTGTGTGTGCAGAGATCTGTCTCATCTGCTTCTCATCCCAATTCCCAGCCCTGCAGCCTCCATCCCTGGCTGCTTTTTAGGAAATAAATCCCCAGCAGGTCGTTACAGGAAAAGCCACGAACAGGGGTTTAATTAGGTCCAAATATTATCCAAGGTTTTGTCATTGCTTTTGCAAAATCCTGCAGGAAGCTCCCATCAGCTGGGCTGTTGGATGTGTGTGTGTTCAGGGGCTTTCATACATTTATTGTTGTTTGTTTTTTTTAAATTTTAATGATTGTTTTTTGCAAGTCTGAGAACAAAGCCCAGAGTCTGATGCATAACAGGAGCCAGCAAACCGCTCAGAGATGTCCTTGCCTGGTTGTCACTTCTCGTGGGAACATCCCCGGGGTCTCTGTCCATGTCCAGCATTGCTTCTTACCATAACTTGGCATCTTTGCAGCTTCAACTCCAGTGGTTAGATTGGGGGTCAGTGGGTTAACCTTGTCACAGTTGGAAGGGACAGTCCTGTCCACATTCATGTTTCGTTAATTAATAATGCTGAGCTGTTGGGCCCAGCTCCAGAGAAGCATTTTAACAAAGTCAGGGGTGCAATTAAGGGCTCTGGAGCCAAGTGAAGCTCAGCTTTGGTTGTCTCTGAGCCTTGTCCTCCACAGTAACAAATACATGGCTGCCAAACGGCCCATTCCTAGAAACTCCTTTTTTTTTTTTTTTTTTTTTTTTTTTTTGGCATGCAAATCCTTTCCCAGAGCTGAGGATGGGATGTTGAAGAAGCATCTTTGCTTGCAAATCCAGAAGTGAAGAAGCTGCAAGGATCCATGCAGGTGTGATCCTTCTTGTCACCGACAGAAGATGTGTGAGAACCTCATCAACTCATCCCCTGCCCTCCATCATCATCATTCCTGGGAATAACCTACCCCAAGGTGTCTCAGCTGTCCTTTCTCAGCCTCTCCTCTTGCTCAAAGGCTGTATTCCAAGTCGGGAATAAATTTCCATGCCAAATGGGTCGTGCCATTATCGCCCCGTAAAAATGCCAAGCAGAGAAGGAGAAAGCCAGAAGGCCTTCCAGAAGATATTCCCAGAGCTATCCACCCTCCCCAGTTTCACTGCCAGCTCCCAGTTGCTCTGGCTGCCTTCCAGCCACTGGTTTGGCTGTGCTTTTCTCTGCTGGATTTCAGCTTTAAGGAACCTCTTCTAATAAAAAAAAAAACCCTCAGGTCTTCAAAACAGGTACATCCTGGAGAAGAGTAGCTCTGGTGAGACACTGGAGCCCCTTCCAGTACCTAAAGGGCCTCCAGGAGAACTGTAGAGAGACTTTGGACAATGGTCTGGAGTGACAGGGCAAGGGGGAATGGTCTTAAACTGCAAGAGCGAAGGTTTAGATTAGAAAATAGGAGAATTTGTTCCCTCTGAGGGTGGTGAGGCCTTGGCACAGGTTGCCCAGAGAAGCTGCGGCTGCCCCATCCCTGGAAGTGTACAGGGCCAGTTTGGATGGGGCTTGGAGCAACCTGGGACAGTGGAAGGTCTCTCAGTCAACCATCCCTGCTGATTTTGTTGTAGCAGCTTCTCCAGGCACAGTGAGATTATTGCACGCCAAGCCAAAGGAAAAAAATCATTAATAATAATAATAATAATAATAATAATAATAATAATAATAATAATAAAGCTCTCCAAGCCCAAGCTGTTGAAACCTTAATCACTCCTTCCATCTATCGGTTTCAAAGTCCTTTGTATCTGAAAACTGAGGCTTCTCTGGGCAACCTGTGCCAGGGCCTCACCACCCTCAGAGCCAAGAATTTTTCCTATTTTCTATTCTAAACCTTCCCTCTTGCAGCTTAAGACCATTCCCCCTTGTCCTGTCCCACCAGGCCCTTGTCCCAAGTCCCTCTCCAGCTCTCCTAGAGCCCCTTTATGCACTGGAAGGGGCTCTCAGGTCCTTTTCTCCAGGTGAACACCCCCAGCTCTCCCAGCTTGGCTCCAGAGCAGAGGGGCTCCAGCCCTTGGAGCATCTCCATGGCCTCCTCTGGACTTGCTCCAGCAGCTCCACATCCTTCTTACACTGGGAGCCCCAGAGCTGGACTCAGTGCTCCAGGTGAGCTGCCTACAGGTGGTATCACACAGACCCAGCTGTCCCTCACATGCTGTGCCACCTTTCTGCCCAGGTGTTCTGCCACACACACCCTGTCTGCAAATACTTCACAACACATTAGAGAAGGTTTTCAGCGAATAATCCCTCCCTGGTGGACGCAGGGATCTTCTGCAGGTCATTCCCTTGCTTGAGGTGGCTGAGCAGAGAAGTTCTGAGGGGTGATTTTGGGTGATGTCAGGAGATGCAGAGATCGCGTTTTTGTGGCTGCAAGATGGTGATTCTTAAAATAACTAGTCCAGGCACCCACAAGAACATTTGCCTCCCTGGATTAGGTGCAAAGGACCTAATTCCAAAGCTGTTTGTGAGAGCTGCTCTGTAAAAGTGAGTTAAATTATGTTTAGCCATACTGTGAGACTAAATGCATTCAACATCTGAGTATAGAAACTCAAAACCAAAACTGAGAATAGAAAAGCACCAAAAGGAGCAGTCCAGAGAAACAAGAAGACTTCGGGCAGCCTGAAAGCTGTTTAAAAGGGCTGTGCTAGAAACGTCGGTGAAGTATTTGCTTTGACTGGGAAAGAAAACAAAGAGATCTAAGAAAAATCCCTGCAGGGCATGAAGGGCGAGTCGAGGGAGGCTCTGGCAGGGGATGAGCTCAGCGGGGCTCATGCAGCTGGCAGAGGAGAGCGGCTACTCCCATGAATCGGGTCAGATTCCAGAAGGAAAAAGGTATAAAAGTGAAGATCCCATTGCAACAGACGCCTGAATTTGTAGAAATGTCTGCAAATCCCTGGAAAGCAGGAAACCATTGTGGGAGTCCTTGAGAAAGGAGTGGGACACTTAGGGGTGCTGTGCTGTAGGTCAGTGCACTCTTCTGCCCATGGCAAGAGAGTAAAGGCTATAATAAAACTAAAATTGCTGAGCATGGGCTGTAATGATTTCCATAAATAGATGTGGCTTAAAATATCTTACATACAGCGCAGGCAATTAGTACTAAAAATGGTTTGGTGCAAAAGTTTAAAAAAAAACCCAAATCACTTTTTCCTTTTTTTCTTTTTGTTTTGCTCCTAACTGTTAGATTACTATTTTACTCTCACCTTTTTCCCCACCAATCTCTAGTGCAGATCTTTTCCATGTTCTTAATCAAAATAGAACTACCCAAATTTTCTATCCCAACAGTAGAAATGATGTAGTATTAATAACAGCTTATTAACCCTCTTCCTGAATTTCTAGAGAAGAATGAACTTCCCATTTAACATAAGTGGGGTTTTTAAACCTAATTCCAGCTGATAATTATTTTTCTTTTAGGGTGATAAAATGTTCATATTTTTAAGGAATTAATATGAAACGCCTGAAAACAAATGGAGACAGCGCTTCCCCACTAGACAACTGCAGGCATTTAAGGAGAAATTCCTGCTGGGATTTATGTGGTAAATTAAATAACTGGCTAGTTCATTAGTGACACTTGGATGCACATGACTATCCTCATCAAAACCTGAAGCACATCACTGCAGAAGGCAAAATTAATACCTAGAGCTAGAAATCATTGTGTATCCCTCAAGCACTGGTTGACACTATATATTAATATATATATTTCTATAATTAATATATATTTATATTACCTATGAATTTTATATATTTTTATTTTATTAAATATATATACATATATTAGCTTCAGGTTTATAATTTTCTTCCATGCCACAGGAACCAAAATTGTGGATGAGGGGTATCCTTTGAAAGATTCTTGCTCTGTGGACATCAGCTGGGTAAATCCCACCAGACCCCACTATGTAACATTTCCCTGAGGGTTCCCATCACACAGCACCAGCTTCCAGTGGAGCTGTGCAGGATGATCACATAGGAAGAGGACAGCCTGCATGGCTGGTTTTATTTTATTCCTTATGGTAATATATATATATATATAATAAAATATGTTATAATATATAATGTATAAAGTCTATAATATATATTATCTTTATTATATATAATATATACATACATTTAAAATATATATTAGGTATTATATATCTATTTATTATGTATTTATATATTACATTATATTAATATATTATGTATTATATAAATATCTATCATATATTCATTACATATTTATTTTATCATGCTAGAGAGCAGATGCCACCAAACCCCAGCTGGCCAGAAGACAACATATGGCCCAGAGACCTTGAATGAGCTGCTGTGACCCAAGGGCTGCTCAAAGGGAGGTGGCCCGAGGCGGTTTGAGCAGCTCAACCCATTTCCCCAGTGGATGGTGCAACATTTTCAAAGCCATACCTTTGTTCCTCATAGGAGGATGGCAACAAAGAGGAGTCATTGTGTCACCTCAAAATTGCAGGGACTGTGTGATTGGCCACCAGAAGGCTGTGGAGATCAACCATCCTTCACCACCCTCCAGAAACAGCACAAGGCCAGGCTCTGCTCCTTCATCTTCCTGCATCGGGGTGGCTGACACTGACCCAAGGACTGGTCTGACCCAGAGCCTCCTCCTACCTGGTAACAACAAAAATCTTCTCGTTATTCAGCCTCTCTTAGAAAGTTTTGTTGCTCTTGAACTGGCTGGAGGCTTCATATCTTTCACTTTTAGCTGCATTTCACTGTTTTAGCCTTAACTGTGCAGTGACTCCAGTCTGACAGGAGTCCGTTCTGGAGGCTTCATATATTGATAAGGGAGAAGAGGTTTTGTTGGCAGCAGGAAATGTAAACACTCAAAAATTTATCCTGCAAATAATTCTTGAGGTGAAGGAAAGGCAATAGCCTCTAAGAAAGAATAAGGAGAAACTGGACTTTGATTTAATTGTGAAGGAATTTTTTCTACTCTTTTTTTCCTAATTAGAAAAACTTGAGAAGACACATTGGGTTGTTTTATATAAATATGGCAACATTTTTCTTATTTTTCTATTTAAATTAACAGCTTTAACTTCCATAAAGCAAATCAAATTTATTGCAAAGCATTGCAAAGTATCAAGAAATCAGGAATAAATATCTGGGTACTTAATGAATTAATCAAAAGGGGGTTTAAAACAGCATTTTCTGCATGGTAGTTTCTTCCTATGCCATGATCCCATGTATGCTCCAGGGAAACCTTAGGACAATAGACATTATCATAACAAAAATGTGTAACACCTCCTCTAGATAACTCCTAGGTCCTGAAGAACATGTCTGTGTGTCACTTCTCAGCCCATGATGACTGTGGAGGGACAACCTTCTCACTGATGTCTTGGTCTCCTTTTCTGTAGGACTCGGGTTCCCAGCCCACCCTCTGCCATGAAAATCCTTCCCTTTCTCTTTGTTCTCCTCTTGGTGGCATTTCATGGAGCTGCAGGTAAGGTGTAAATGAAGATGGGGGACTATACAAAAGGAGGTGCTGGTGTCTTACAAAGGTGTCCCTGTCCCCTTTGGGACATGGCCAAGCTGCCTCCTGCAAAGAATCTTCACACATACCGTCAAAACTTGTTGGCAGGTGACAGATGATACATGAAATTTGTGGGCAAACACTCCAATCATCACTTCAGCGCCTTTGCTACTCCTCTGGAAATCCAGTCTGAGGTGAAAGCATGAGGGGAAACCCCCAAATTACCATTCAGCACCAGCGTTTTCCCCATTAGAGGTTGCAGGCTTGCACTTAAATCAACTTGCTTCTGAGTCACCCTGCAACAAACAAATCAAATCATAATCAAATATTTTTAAGCCACACAGCAAATAAAAGGAATCTGGTCCCATATTCTCCAAACACTTTTTATTTCAGGAGTTTGTTCTCGGAGTGAGGAGACAGAAGATGATGAGTTAGGACCGAAATTCTACTGGTAGCATCTCCTCAGTGGAGAAGCCTGTGCAACCAGAAGTGGTGGTGTAAGGCTGTGCCTGCTGGGGGGATGCAAAGGAGTCAGGAACCCCAAACCCACCCTATTATCCAGGAAAACGGTTTGAGTTTTAACACCACCTCTGAAAATGGCACCACTGCAGTTGCAGGGCACTCTGTGCACAAACAAGCGCCCGATGGAGTTTTGGGGCTGATCTCTGTGGGAACAGGATGGAAAGTGTCCTCTGGGGAAGTAATGATGGGAAAAGACTATGATGAACTGCAGAAGACCAGAAACGGAGGAGAAGTGTCATAAATATCCCTGAAGGGATTTAAAACGTGTAGATGTGGCACTTGGGGACGTGGGTTAGTGGTGAGCTTGGCAGTGCTGGAGGAATGGTTGGACTCAATGATCCCAGAGGTCTTTTCCAACCTAATGATTCCATGGCTCTAGAATTCCATATGCTTGTCTGATCTTATTCTTACCTGGGCCTCTGCTCATGGCAGTTCTCACAGGCAGGACACAGGGCAAAGCATTCCTTTGGTCTGTTTTATGTCCTTGTTTAACACACAAATACACACAGTGTATGCTTGGCCTGTTTACAGTAGGACCTTTCTTCTGGATATAAAAAGCAAGACATTTCTCTGGAAAAAAATGTTTCTGAAAGCTCAGACTGCTCACAATCACCTCTGCAATGTCCCACAGAAAGATAGTTTGGCACCAGAAGTGTTTTATTCACCCTTCTGTTTTATTTCTGCCTGGGATTTTCTGGTTGTGCATGCAGCAATCCACTCATGTGCTGGGAATCTGATACACCAGGGATGTGCTGGATCCACTGTGAATGTGCAATATCCATTATCTGTGTGCTGAAACAAACTTTCCTCTCTCTGAGTATGCTGGACTTAGTGTAGCTCCATAGTAGAGCTGTGAAACTGGAATTAATTGGTTCATGTGCAGTCAGTCAGATGCATCCAGAACGCATCAGCTGCCAGGCTACATCTCTGTTAATTAACCAAACAGGCAACAGGCTGCCTAATTAGTAGTCTGCTCCCTGGGGTCATTTTGATCCCTGACAACTAGCACTGCCATGGAAAAAAAGCTGTTCTGGGAATAGCACAGGCTGGTGGCCATTCCCAAAAGGCAGTTTGAATGTGGGGACCCTATTTTAATGGAGAAGACACTGTAGCCATGTGGGTAAGACCACTGCCAGGCTGCCAGGCCTCAGAACCAGAGGACAATGCCTGGTGTGCTGTGTTTGGTAGCATGGAATTGTTCTACATGAATTTATCCACTTATGGACACCAGGACCTGTTTTGAGACATAGCTGAAATTTATAGGCAGGAAAATAGGCCAAATCTACAGAACCACAGAATCATGGAATGGCTTGGGTTGGAAGGGACCTTAAAGATCATCCAGTCCCAGCCCCCTGCCATGGGCAGGGGCACCTTCCACTATCCCAGGTTGCTCCAAGCCCTGTCCAGCCTGCCCTTGGACACTTCTAGGGGCAGCCACAACTTCTCTGGGCAATCTGTGCCAGGACCTCACTGCCCTCACAGGGAAGAATTTCTTCCTAAAACCTAATATAAATCTCTCCTCTTTCAGTGTAAAAATTTTCCACCTTGTCCTGTCACTATTTGTCCATGTAGAAAATCTCTCTCCCTCTTTTTTGTACAAGTGGGATCCTCCCAGTTGGGCTGGTGCCTCCCTCCTTAAGTGTGACCTGCAAGACTTTCAGAGCTGCTGAGCACCCACTTACTGTTTTCTATCAGGTCCCCGGTGTCTACCCCTAAAATGTGAGTTTCTAAAGGAGTCCTGGGCTTGGAGACACAGTTCTTACATCTGAAGAAGGAATTAGAGCATATGCTTTGTTGTTCTGCCTATTGGCCTCCTCCTCTGAGATGAAGGCTGTGTTTGGGCACAGGTGTGGCACGGTCTCAGCTCACAGGAGTTTAGCAAAATGGAAAACCCTGACAGAAACAGCTGTCTCCTGGTTTTATTTGTTTGTTTGTTTGTTTCTTTTTTAAGGTGGAAGCTTTTCAGGACCCGTAAGACCTTACATGGAATGTGGATACCGTGGGACTTTCTGCTACAGTGGGAAATGCCCTCGTGGCAACGCTTACCTGGGGTCATGTCGTTTTGGGTATAATTGCTGCAGATGGTAAGTTTAGGGTTTAAATGGGGCAAAGATGGCTCCCCAGATTTTCAGTTGGGCCCTGAGTAAGACTTTCCTCATCATCATAATTCTGAAACATCCACTGCTTTGTGCAGGCTGTAGTGTGGCTAACTGCGGAGAATCTCCAGGGATGATTGCTTTTGGCATCGTTGGATTCAGGAAATTGTTGTACCAGTCATCAAGGATTTGTTGTTCTTCTTTCAATAAAAGCAAGATTTGGGAAGTTGGTGTGGCTGTTTGTTGTAATTAATTTCTCCAGAAGTCTTATTTCCTTTAAAAAATTCAAGCAAGAATTCTGAAATCAGGCTAAACTTACCAGGAAAGCCTAGTTTACCAAAATATTTTCCTGTCTTAGGTTGATGATTGAGTGAATACTGGCATGTTCTCCACACATCCCTTCTAGGGATCCTCTACTGTGACTAAAACTGGGATCATTCATCATTTCCATAGGGAGCACAAAAGTCTTCTCCAGTGTGGATGCTTCATAGCACCTTGTGCTGTGAAAACTTTCAGTTCCCACCTCCTGGTCCAGAGCTTTCAGACCTGGGCACAGTTATCTTTTTTAATTACAGGAACTAAAGACACACTGAGCACACACACCCTCCCTGGACAGCCTTTTCCAGTGCTCTGCCACCCTCAAGGGAAAGAAGTTCTTCCTCATGTTGAGGCAGAACTTCTTGTGTTTAGTTTCTGGCCACTGCTGCTCATCCCGTCCCTGGACACCACCAAAAAAGAATTTGGTACCATCCTCTTGGCACCTGCCTTCGAGATATTTACATGTACTGATGAGATCCCCTCTCAGACTTTGCTGCTCCAAGACTGAACAGGCCCAGCTCCCACAGTCTCTGGGCCTGTTCAGAGCAGCTGTTTCTGCCAGTGACTCTGCCACCATTGAAACCACAGCCTCGTGAAGGGCAGGAAACTGGGCCAACGGCCACCTCCCAGGGATTCCCCTGGATGGAAACCTGAGGAAACTGCCAAGGGGAACCAAAGCAGCAATTTACAGTTTATGTCCTAAGAAGTTTTGCACAATCCACGGAAGGTGAGTGTTTGTTTCACAAACTGGAATGGCTCAAGATGTTTTGCTCAAGAACTGAGGACTTTGCAGAGAGGCTTCAGCCCTTGTTATTTTAGATTCAGGTCTGGAGACAGTGTCTGGAAACACCATCATGCAGAATGCATCTTTTATCATCATGCCTTCAGTTCACCACCACAAATAGAAGTCTTTGCCTTCATGGCTTGGGAATGGCTTCAAGAGCCAGCTTAGAGTGAAACACATGCTGAAACCTCACCCCTTAGGATCTATGCTGCACATCTCCCCCCTGCTTCTTATCCCAATTCTATTGCCCTAGCATTCTGTGCCTGTTCAAATTCATAGAATCCTTAAATGGTTTGGGTTGGAAGGGACTTTAAAATCATCCAGATCCAAGCCCCTGCCACGATCAGGGACACCTTTCACTAGACCAGGTTGCTCCAAGCCTTGACCAACCTGGCCTTGAACAATTCTAGGGGTGGGGAATCCAAAACTTCTCTGGACAACCTGCTCCAAATTCATCTCACAGCTCTTCTCAAGAGGTAGAGATGGTACTGAAGATGGGTTAGATAAAGCCAGACAGATTATAACTGAGCTGCTGGAGTGGAACTGTCCATGTCACAGCCAAACGTGCAGTGGCTAAAATTCTCATTTGAGACACATATCAAGCCCTTGGTGGAATAGCTGGTCACACAAGAATAGCAATTTGTGCCTCTTAGGTTTCTACTACATCCCAGTTAATCACACAGTCATAGAATACCCTGAGTTGGAAGGGGCTCACAAGGATCACGGGATCCAACTCCTGGCAATGGTGCTGCTGTCAGTCTTTTAGCACAGCCCCTCTCCTCCTGTGGAGGTCTGAGAGAGGACATTGTTTCATGGGAAAAGAAGAGTGAAGAACAGGAGATCTGCTCACCCCAGTGCCCCAGCAGCCCTCTTTGAACATGTGAGGGTGGTGAGGCCCTGGCACAGCTTGCCAAGAGAAGCTGTGGCTACCCCATCCCTGGAGGTGTTCAAGGACAGGTGGGACAAGGCTTGGAGCAACCTGGTCTAGTGGGAGGTGTCCTTGCCCATGGCAACGAGTTGGAATGAGATGAGCTTTAAGGTCCCTTCCAAGCCACGCTATCCTGTGATTCTATGATTCATGCAACCACTCAGGGAATATAAATTATGATGCATGAGGAGGTTTTTGACATACACACACACACACACATATGCTCAATGAATCTGCAAGAAGGCTGAAAACATATATGAAGATGCACCACCAACACACTGAGAACCAGTAAAGGGTTACACACAGCAAACTCCACAAAACAAAGCCGCAATTAAAGCTTGTCCTTCACGGGGCTGCCAGTTGGATGGCGATGTCATCCCGTGTGGCGTCTTCCCAGTTATTTTCCAGCGAAGCATAGAGAGCACGCTTCACGTGGCGGAGAGGAGGACAGAGCTCCTTTGTGTTGTGAAAGCTGATTGCTGGCCAAGGTCTAACGAACAGGGATGCTGTGTGTGTCCCAAGAGGTGTCCAGCAAACCACAGCACCGAGCGTCCCTTACGCAAGGTGGGATGACACAAGACGCTGGGCTGGAGGCTTGGGAATCCTTCTCAGAGGTGTTAGAGGAGGAAAACTATGCTTCATTTTCTCTGGCGGGGGAAGAAACAGGAAAACGAGCTTTTAGGCTGGACATTTTGAGGTGTCAGCCATCCCAAGGGACACTGTGCTACGTGGGGAGACCAGCTGGCTGGGACCAAACTGCTGCGGCTGCCGCCGGGACCTGAGAGGCTGTGGGAGCTCCTACCCCTGGGCTGTTGAGCTCATCCTCCTGTCAGTGACTGGTGACATCCCCTCTCCTCAATTCTGTCCCTGAGCAGGTGCTACACAGCCCGCAGGCAGGGACCCTGCCATCCACCTCTGCCTCCTTTCTCTTCTCCCCAGAGCTGTGACCCTGCCGGCGACTCCCAGCCATGAGGATCCTGCCTGTCCTCTGTGCTCTGCTCCTCCTGATGCTCCTGGGAGTGACAGGTAAGAAATGTGGAGGAGGAGGTGGAGGGTTTGTCCTCTGTCAATATTTTGAAGGTAGGATTTGCCAGCTGAGCTGATGAGTCACCTGTGAGTTCTCCTGCTGGCTGTGCCATCCTCTCTGGGGTCCCTCTCACCCCATACCTTTAAGGAAAGGCTCCTGCTGCAAGTCTGCAGTTGGGAGCAGAGCTGGAACCTTGTATTAAAGCTTTTGTGCTCCAGGGATGAGGTTTTGCCACCATTTCCAACCCTCCTGTCCCTCGCCTCTCTGAGTCAGCAGCACTGGGCACAGCAGCCCTGCTGGAGAGGAGGAGGTGGGAGGAGGGCAGACCCTGCTTCCACCTTTGGATTCCTCTCTTGTTCCAGAAGGGAGGCAACAGGCATGATGGAGAGCCTTTCCCCAGAGCCTGCTGAGGGGTGGTAGTGACCATCCCATCCAAATGTCATAAACATCACCTTGATTTCTGCTGCAGACACCTGCTTTGTGGTGAGGGACAGGCAGGGCTGGGCCAATGTTGGCCATACAGGGACCAGGGGCTGTGCTCAGCACCTCAGCAGGGCTGTCCTCAAGGTCTCCTCTCCTGGTTCTCTGCAGGGCTGTCCCTGGCTCGAGGATCCCACCAGGAATGCGAGCGCCGTGGAGGGTTCTGCTCCCACCGGTCCTGCCCTCCTGGGATCGGCCGCATCGGCCTCTGCTCTGAGCAGGAATTCTGCTGTCGGATGTAAGTTCAGGGTTGCTCAGAGGGCTCGGGGGGGTTAGGGGTGAGGCTGTTGGAGAAATAGGGGGGCAATATGCAATATGCCCAAGGGTATGGGGACATCCCTGAGCCTATGGGGACATCCCTGAGCCCTCACAGCTGCCTTGGCTGGGGCAGGCACTGCCAGACCTTTCTTCCTGCAGGCGATGGTATCCCTGAGGAGTTCCTGGATCCCTGGTGACAGTCTCTGAGACCAGCCCTTGCCGTCTCTGCGTGGTCAGGACGATGCTGTGTGGAGGCACTGAGCACCGCTGGGAGCAGTGACAGCCCTGGACAGCCAGACCACGATCCCACGGGAATCCCTTTACCCCAGCGTCCCCAATACAAGGTGGCAGTTTGCATTCCCGCTGCCAAAATGTCTGTGTGTGTGTGTGTGTCCTTGGTGTGCATCTCTTTCCTCTGTCTGCAGGGAAGGGCAGAACAGATGGGGTGAATTCCTGGTAGACACAGACCCACAAACACCCCCACACATCCACCCTCTTTCCAAGCTGGCCCAACCACACCATCATCCCACCCACAGAGGGAGGGGGGGATGCACATGACACCCACAGGGAGCTCAGCACCAGCCTTCTCATTCAGCAAGGGCACCCCTGCACCTCCCATTTGGGGTCAGGGATTGATTGGTTGCTATGACCCCCTTAATTTGAGTGGGTGGCCTTCTGGTTTTCCACTGGATCCCAGGTTGGGTCAGGAGTCCTCATGGGACACACACTGGACATACATATTTGGGTCCATCCCCAGCTGTGGGGCCTGGGTTTCTGGCACCAGGGGGGTGTTTTGTGGGGTCCAGGGGTAGCTGGGGGTCAGGGAAGCCATTCTGCTCCAGAGGAAATAGGGACTGATGGCTGTGCATCTTAGGAGCTTGGGATTGAGTGAGGGGTCTGTGCTGGGGCGGTTTCAGACATGGTTATAGGCTTGGGGGGCTCAGCTAGGAGCCCAGGTGGGTCCGCATTGTGGATGATCGTTGGAGCAAATCCATGATGCTCAGCTCAGGGGTGCCATGGGAGTGGCCCCTGCACTGCCATGGGTCAGTCACCTTGGGGGCTGTGAGGGCAGGGGGCATCCCACTGCCCCCCACCAGGGAACAGGGCAGACAGGGGGTGGGAGCAGCCTCTGCCTGGGGCTTTGGGCATCTCCGTGGGGATGGGCCAAAGCCAGCCCGGGATGTCAGCTGTGGGTACACATCCAGGTCTGGATCAGCAGGGCCAAGCTGCCTCTCTGGTGGGATCCAGCACAAGATCCCCAGGTCAAAGCAGCTCCCCTGGGCAGGGCTGGCCCCAGCCATGGCCTCCCTGCAGGGTGGACTAAAAGCCCTTTCCACACCATAAAATATCCCTGGCTCTGCTGGTCCTGGACTGGTTCTGAGCCTGGTACCAAACCTCCCAGGACTCTTACACCCACAAAGACCTAACAATGGATTCCCAATCCTACTTCTGTGGGTTGATGCTCAGGGAATAATCCCATCGTGCATCAAGGCTGGGTTGAACAAGCTCTGAGCAACCATGGCAGGGTATTGGAATGAGATGATCTTCTAGGTCCCTTCCAACCCAAACCATTCCAGGATTCCATGCATGACAGCACCAGACCCTGTGTCCCTGATGCATCCAACCTCAAAGCCCCTTTGTTTTCTCCAGGATCCAACTCCCAGAACTTTGGTACCTCTGGGCAACAGACCAACGCTCCTGGTGCTCTCCCCCATAACCAGTGCTCTGGTTTGAAGCTTGCTAGAGGACTGCACAGGCACAGAGACATGCCAGAAAGAGAGATTGTTTGTCCATAATATGATTAGAATTAAAGTTTACTCGGAACACAGGACGGATTATGGTGATCAGATGTAGGGCATGGCCACGCTTACTTGAGCTGGGCCACAAGATCTGCCACAAGGGATGCCTTGCTTCTTTCTATCCCATCACCTGTTCTTTCCTGATCCACCTGATCCTCCTTTCTAAAACATCACAGACTTCCTGTAAATTCACAAACTCTCTTGATCAAGTCCACATCTCCAAGGCCTAATAAGGCCCTATTCACCTTCCTTCATTAATCTCCCATAGTTTGCACGCCTTTACGCAGAGTTTTGTTTCTGCTGAATCACATTTGCAGTTTTTACGCCAAGAATGACAGTTTTAGGAGAGTGAATTCAGACAGGGTGACGTGTGATCTCACTCTGATCAATGTGGCCTTGGACACTCCCAGGGATGGGGCAGCCCCAGCTTCTCTGGGCAACCTGTGCCAGGGCCTCACATAGAAAAGACTGGTTAGGACTGATTTCTGCTGGAGTCTGCATCAACCAGCCTGCTTTGTCCATCCCTGGCAGGTCATACCAGGCCACCACAGCCTGTTCTGCTGCTGTGCAGGGGGTGTCACAAGACGTGGTGCAGGAGGATAAGGGTGACACTGCAACAGCCCCAGGAGGCACCTCAGCCTCTGCCACTGCAGCAGGGAGGGATGAGGGGCAACCCCAGCAAGCCACCCCCCACTGATGGTGGCTTTCTGATTGGCCCAGGGCAGATGTGTCAGCAAGAATGAGGGAATGTGCCTGCAATCTTCAATGATATAAAATCAGAGCATTTTGGCCAAAAAAGTGCTCCTTGGACCCAAGGAGCACATCCAGACCCAAGTGATTTCTCTTGGGTTTGCTGTTGCCTGAACACCAAGACCTTCATCAGGTGGGCAACTGTGGGGTTTCCTGGAAAAGGATCAGCTTAGGTAATCAATTTCCCAGAGACTGAGACATTGTGGAATACTCACCAGGTCTGTAGGGTGGCACAGACCTCAGAATTGTTCTTAAGAGAAAGGTAAAGATCACATGCTGTGTTTGGGGGCACCCCCTCTGCAGTTTGGGGAACCCCAGTGCCCAGGCTTCTGCTCCCCCTGGGGTCCTCCATGTCTTCATTGCCTTGGTGTCCCCTCTGCAGCCCTGTGAAGACCTGGGAGAGGTGGATCAGCCATGAAGATCCTGTACCTGCTCTTCCCCTTGCTCCTCCTGCTGGTCCAGGGTGCTTCAGGTGAGAGGGGAAAAGGGGAGATGGGAGGAGGTGCAAACCCTCATCACTGGGATTTTCCATGTCCCAGGAAGTGACCGTGTCAGTCGGAGTGATGTGAAGCGTAGGGGAGGTTGAGGAGAAAGGTGATTGTCCAGTGATTGTCTAAGTGGACACAGACATGGGGTGGAGGGAGCCCCTGGAATTAGAAGGCTGGCTTCTATTGTGGGTCAGGAAGGGGGCTGTGTTTCATCCTCCAACCCTGCACCCAGCTGTTCCTCTTTGAGTGCCTCTGGATGATCTTTTGCACTGCAGCTGATCTTCACTGTGGAGAGGTTGGAGCAGAGCCCATCTATTGGCCTGAAATGCACGGGCAGTATCAGCCTTTTGTGACCAAACACAGCTCTCTCAGACTATTGTTTTAATTATTCTATGCATATCTTTCCCCATGGAAACCTGAAATGCAGCTGGATGCAGACAGCGAGGGGGATATTGCACTTATGGAAGATGCAACTACCCTGCGAGACCTATTGGAAGATGTACCCTGTACAGTGTGTGCTGCAAAAGATAAGGTCTGGATTCCTGGCAGAGGGAAGGGTGTACTCCTTGGTCCAGAAAAATCTGTTACAAAGTTGTTTTGTGACAATGCCTGTCAAATACTCTCCTGCATTTATGGTTTGTGGGAGAGGCCCAAGAAGGAAGGCAAAAAACCCTGGTGGGTTTGGACCAGCCCTGAGTGGGGCTGCAGGAGCTCCAGGTCAGCCAGTGCCTCCCCAACCTCCTCCAGTGCCAGGAGGCTCATCCAGGCTTTGCAGAAGCCTCACCCAAGTGACAAAAAAGTGAAGCATTTGCTGTCCTTGGGCAGCACCCAGGACATGAACCAGGTTTTGCTGCATCTGCACAGACTTGGAGTCAGGGCTGCCACCACTAAGATAACCCAGGTCCAAACTGTCTGCACAAAGGACTGGGCCTCCCCTGTGCTGAGCCTGAGCCTCCTGCACCACAGACTGGATGGTCCTTGCAGGGAAGGTGGGAGAGAGTGGGAGGAAAAGTTACAACAGCTGATGTGCTTCCCTGCTTTCTTTGTACAGCATGTGGGGTTGAGACCCTGAAATGCCCAAGCAGGATGTTCCCTTGACTTCTGGCTCCTGGAACCATCTCCTGATGTCCTCTCCCTTCCTTGCCTCTGCCTTGCCCAGCTGCTGGGACAGCAGCAGTGGCAGCTGCTCCTGCTGGGTGCTGCTGGGCTGGAGACATCTCGTCCCAGCTGTGGGCTCTGTGGGGCAGAGGCTGCTTTTCCCAGCTTGAATAAAGATGAGCAGTTTGGCATTGCAGGGGTGGGCCGTGTGTGCGTGTCCTTGGGATGGAGGGGGTGCTGTGCCTGCTGGCTGTGGGGGTGGCAAAGGTGGGTTGTTGTGGGAGAAGCAGGTGGGGATGCTGGGGGTGCCCAGTGTGTGTGTCCCTGGGGATGCTCCTGCCCAGCAGTGAGTGGGAACACAGAGCCCGCCAGTGCCTGTTGGTGCAGGGAGTTTGTTGTGGGAGTGATGGAACTGCTCTGCAGATGCTCCCTCTGGGAAGCAGGACCTTTGTCCTGGTCCTGGCAGTCACAGGTGTCCCTTGTCCCTGACAATCACAGCCTTGTGTGCAGAGCTGTGCTGGGTGGTGTGTCTCTTGGGTGGGCATGGCCATGGTTGCCCACATGACCTGTCCCTGATGCTGCTCCTTGTCCTGTCCCACTGTGCTCAGCCCCCTTTGCTGTGGGCAGTGCAGGAGCTGTGCTGCTCCACACCCCATCCCACCAGGCAAGAGGAGGAGAAAGGCCCCGACCTCCTGGTCTAAGTCACCTGTGGAATGTCTCCAACTAACCCTGGCCTGGAAATATTCGAATTTGTAATCCCACAGGAAGTAAGCAGAGTGACCTGTTATCTCTGCTCCATCTGGAGTCAATCTGCATTGACATTGATCTGCTCCATCAAAGGCAGTGGCCCCTCCCAAAGCAAAACTCAGGCCTTGGGTTCTGAGTGGTTCAATACCTGTGTGTGTCCATGCCCATGTGCCTAAGGGAGGAGCTGGTGATCCTGGGATAGTTCAGGGAAGACTTTCCCTTCCAAGAATCACAGAATCAATAATGTTGGAAAAGCCCCCTAAGACCATTGAGCCCAAGCATCTAAACCTCACTTGGTGCTACCTGAGGCCATTTTCTCTGGTTCTGTCACGTTTTACCTGAGAGAAGGGTCCAATCTCAAAAAAATTCCACTGCCATTGCTTTCCAGAACTGGAGAGTTTAGTGAGGGACACTGAGATCATCCCTGGCTTTTCCATTCCTGTGCTCTCCTCCTGTGACACTGACCCTGAGCATTCACCATGAACACCCTTCACCTCTGCAGAGCAAAGCTGTTCCCCCATCCCAGGGGCTCCTTGGCCCGGAACATCTTGAGCCGCACTGATGGTGCTGTGGACAATCAGCACATGAATTTCAGAGGGCAGAGAGAGAGAAGAGAAATTGAAAGAGGAAGGAAAAAACCTCTCTTTTTTCCTACATTACACAAAGTTTTCTTTTTTCTGTGTCATTTCCAAATAACCCAGAAAAACCTCTTAAAGTGAAATGAGAGCTAAAACTTTCACTGTACGAAGATCTGCAGGTTTGCAATGTTCAACCTGGCCTTGCACGTCTCTGGCTACCTGAGTATTTATAGAATCTCTGAAATGAGAGGACACAAAGAAGGAAACCCTTTCTTCAGTGCTACCACTCCCAGCACCAACCAGGATGCCTTGTCCATCCCAGGCAGCTCCTGCCCAGCCCGTGTGTCACAGGACGTGCTGCAGGAGGATAAGGGTGACATTGCAACAGCCCCAGGAGGCACCTCAGCCTCTGCCACTGCAGCAGGGAGGGACGAGGGGCAGCCCCAGCACCCCCACACTGATGGGGCACTGCCTGGTTGGCCAAGGGCAGTTGTGTCAGCAGCAATAAGGGCATGTCCCACCCACCAGGAGGGGTATAAAACCAGGGTGTTTTGGGCAAAGCAGCATTCCCTGATCTCAAGGGCATCTAGAGCCAAGTGAGTCCTGTTGGTTTTGCTGCTGCCTGAACACCAAGACCTTCATCAGGTAGGTGACTGTGGGGTCTCTTCCTGGAAACCTGCCCATTCAGGTTCTCAGCTCAAAGCCCATCTCCACAGACTCACCTAAAGGACAAAGAGCTGGAAGTATCCAGGTGTGTTATTAGGCCATCAGAGATGTCTGAAAAAGAGAATAAAAGCCTTCATATAAGTCTCAGAGCAGAGAACATGTAGGAGGTGAAGCTAAGGTTTTCTAAGCAGAGCAGAGACTGGAAAGGTGCCTTGATGCTGCAGGAGAAACCCGTCAGCTTCTTTGTGGGCAGATAAAATATTTATTTAGATTGAATTGGTAAGAATTTGGGTCAAGTGTGCAGTCTGTTCTCTGGGGAAAGCCTGTGGAAGATTTTAGACAAACTTACTGGAAAACGATGATCTTAGGGAATGGATTTCCCAGAGACTGAGATACCAGTAAACACTCCCAAGGTTTGCAGGGTGGCACAGACCTCAGAACTGTTCTTGAGAGAAAGGCAGAGGAAAGATCATGTGCTGTGTGTGGAGGCAGCCCCTCTGCAGTTTGGGGAACCCCAGTGGCCAGGCTTCTGCTCCCCCTGGGGTCCTCCATGTCCTCATTGCCTTGGTGTCCCCTCTGCAGCCCTGTGAAGACCTGGGAGAGGTGGATCAGCCATGAAGATCCTGTACCTGCTCTTCCCCTTGCTCCTCCTGCTGGTCCAGAGTGCTGCAGGTGAGAGAGCAAGAGGGGAGTCAAGGGGAACCTGTGATTCCCTCATCACTGGAGTTTTCCATGTCTTGGAATTGACCACATTACTTGAAAGGATGCAAATGTTATATGGGATTGAGGAGAATGGAGTTTTTCAAGTGAACTTACAACTGATACAGACGTGGGGTGGGTAGAGCCCCAGGAAATACAAGCCTGGCTTGTCCTGGGGGTGAGGAAGGGGGTTGGTTTCAGGCTCCAACTCTGCACCCAGCCATTCCTTTTTAAGTGTCTGAATGATGTCCCTTCTCATCTTGTGATGCATCAATCTCATTACTCCAAGGCATGATCCCTGCAGGTGCTGGGCAAAGATTTTCCCTCAGAGGTCATACCAATCATGGCACAGCCAGTACAGGCATGTGGGATATGAAGAGTCCCCTGCTTTCCAGCTGTGCTGGTCCAGGCAGTGTTGGGAAAGCAGCAGGGGAGCCAGCAAGGCTCCTCCTTGACCTCATGCTGATCCTTCCCACCCTGTGCTACTGTGTGCACCCAGTGTAGGTGGAAAGAGTCCTCTTTGCAATGGAAGATGTGTCTGTGGGGAGTTTTGAGCTGAGCCGATTTACTGGCCTGAAATCCACGGGCAGTTTCAGCTGTCCTGCATAACACACCAGTCTCCCAGATTGTCACTGTAATTGTTCTGTGTGTGTCTTTGCCCATGGAAACAGGAAGTCCAGCTGGATGCAGACGGCGAGGGGGATTCTGCACTTTTGGGGGTTGCCGCTACCCTACAACACCAATTGGAAGATGCTCATCAGTCAGTTTGTGCTGCAGAAGGTAGGGATTACAACCCTGGCAGAAAAAACATTTTCCTCCTTTTTCCACAGAAAGACCTGTTAAAAATCTATTTCTAGCTAACGCTTGATAAATAATCTCCTGCATTTATGGTCTATGGGAGAGGCCCAAGAAGGAAGGCAAAAGACCTTGTGGGAGGCTGAAGGAGCCTCAGGTCAGTCAGTGCCTCCCCAACCTCCTGGACTTCCAGGAGGCTCATCCAGGCTTTGCAGGACATGATCCAGGTTTTGCTGCATCTGCACGGACTTGGAGTTAGGGCTGCCACCACTAAGATAACCCAGGTCCAAACTGTCTGCACAAAGGACTGGGCCTCACCTCTGCTGAGCCTGAGTCTCCTGCACCACAGACTGGATGGTTCTTGTTGGGGAGGTGGGAGAGAGTGGGAGGAAAAGTTACAACAGAGAATGTGCTTCCCTGCTTTCTCCTTACAGTGTGCGGGGCTGAGACCCTGAAATTTCCAAGCAGGAAATTTCCCTCGCTTCTGGCTCCTGGAACCATCTCCTGATGTATTCTCTCCTCCCTGCCTCTGCCTTGCCCAGCTGCTGGGACAGCAGCAGTGGCAGCTGCTCCTGCTGGGTGCTGCTGGGCTGGAGACATCTCGTCCCAGCCGTCGGCTCTGTGGGGCAGAGGCTGCTTTTCCCAGCTTGAATAAAGATGAGCAGTTTGGCATTGCAGGGGTGGGCCGTGTGTGCGTGTCCTTGGGATGGAGGGGGTGCTGTGCCTGCTGGCTGTGGGGGTGGCAAAGGTGGATTGTTGTGAGGAGAAGCATCTGGGGATGCTGGGGATGCCAGTGTGTGTGTCCCTGGGGATGCTCCTGCCCAGCAGTGAGTGGGAACACAGAGCCTGTCAGTGCCTGTTGGTGCAGGGAGTTTGTTGTGGGAGTGATGGAACTGCTCTGCAGATGCTCCCTCTGGGAAGCAGGACCTTTGTCCTGGTCCTGGAAGTCACAGGTGTCCCTTGTCCCTGACAATCACAGCACCACTACATCATGTCACCAGTTCCACATCTACATGATTTTGAAACCCCAATACCCTGAGCAGCAGTTCCAGTTCCTGACTGGATATTTAGTGAAGAATTTGTTCCTAATGCCTGAACTAAACCTCCCTGGTGCAATTGAGGCCATTTTCTCTGGTTCTCTCAAGACCAGAGAAAATGTTCTGTGGCTCACTTGTTCTCTGGGAGAAGGCACCAATCTCAAAAAAGATTCCACTGCCGTTGCTTTCCACAACTGGAGAGATTAGTAAGGGACTTTCAGATCAGCCCTGTCTGCTGTGGCCTTTCCTCACCCTGTGCTCCCCTCTCCGAACAGTGACCCTAAGCAGTCACCACGAGCACCCTTCACCTTGCAGAGCAAAGCTGTTCCCCAATCCCAGGCAGATCCTGCCCAGCCTGTGTGCCACAGGATGTGTTACAGCAGGATAAGAGTGACATTGCAACAGCCCCAGGAGGCACCTCAGCCTCTGCCACTGCAGCAGGGATGGACGAGGGGCAGCCCCAGCACCCCCACACTGATGGGGCACTCCCTGGTTGGACAAGGGCAGCAATGAGTGCATGTCCCACCCACCAGGAGGGGTATAAAACCAGGGTGTTTTGGGCAAAGCAGCATTCCCTGATCTCAAGGGCATCTAGAGCCAAGTGAGTCCTGTTGGTTTTGCTGCTGCCTGAACACCAAGACCTTCATCAGGTAGGTGACTGTGGGGTCTTGTTATGGAAACCTCCCCATTCAGGTTCTCAGCTCAAAGCCCATCTCCACAGACTCACCTAAAGGACAAACAGCTGAAAGTATCCAGGTGTGTTATTAGGCCATCAGAGATGTCTGGGAAAGAGAAGAAAAGCCTTCATGTGAGTCTCAGAGCTGAATACATATGGGAGGTGAAACTATGCTTTCCTAAGGAGAGAAGAAACTGGAAAGGTGCCTTGATGCTGCAGGAGGGACCTGAGATCTTCTTTCTTGGGGAAGTGGGACTTTGTTAGCAAAGTAGAGAGATAGTTTTTCACAGCAGTAGGGAGATTTCCCACCTTTTCAGGCTTCAGTAACTCCAAAGGTTGATTTCTGTTTCTGGGCGCCAAGACACTTCCGTGCCCACTGGCTCATCCCTGGATCAGGGCTGCATGGGGGTGGGGTGGCCAGAGAGAGGCTGGGAGTGTCCTTGCTGGGAATCCTGGGACAGGTCTGGAGCTGGGAATGGGCAGTGCCAAGCTGAGCTGGGAGGACTTTCCTGATCCCAGGGAAGCAGAGGTTATTGGGCAGAGTGTTTGGGGCATGGGCCTGATTCATGAAGCCTAAGGGAGTAAAAGACCTTCAGCTTTACAGGAAAAGTAGAGGGAACATCACAGAAAAAAATTATTACCTTGGTGTCCTCTCTGCAGCCCTGTAAAGAGCCAGGAGAGGTGGATCAGCCATGAATATCCTGTACCTGCTCTTTCCAATATTTCTCCTGTTGGTCCAGGATGTTGAAGGTGAGAGGGGAGGAGGGGAGGTGGGGAAACGTGATCCTCCATCACTGGGGTTTTCCACGTTCCACCAAGTTACCATGTTGGTTGGAGGGCTGAAAAGGTTAGTGGGGCTTGAGATGTTGTTCGAGTGACCATCGAATAGGACACAGACTTGAGATGGAGAGAATCCTTGAAGGTAGAAGCCTGGCTTCTCCTGTGGGTGAGGATGTGGTTTCGTTTCAGGCACAAGCTCTTGCCCAGCCATTCCTTTTTCAGTGCCTCTTGCCCTGTACAGGGATGGGGAGAGCCCCCGGGGTGTTTGGATTGGTGGGTCTCTGGGGCACAGAGCTGTCCCTTCTCATTTAGTGCTGCATCAGCTGAGTGTCCCAAAACCTCATTCCCCCAGGGCATGATCCCTACAAGGGCTGGGCAAGGACTTTCCATCACAGGTCACACCAATCATGGCACAGCCAGGGCAGGTACGTGGGATATGAAGAGTCTCCTGTTTTCCAGCTGTGCTGGTCCAGGCAGTGTTGGGAAAGCAGCTGGGGAGCTAGCAAGGCTCTTCGTCGACCTCACTCTGCTCCTTCCCACTCTCTGCTCTTGTGTGCACCTAATTTAGGGTGAAAGAGTCCTTCTAGGTGAGAGATGCTGCTATTGAAACTGTGGCTGTGGGGATGTTGAATTTGAGTTCATCTGCTGGCCTGAAATGCACGGGCAGTGACATCAGCCCTGTAACCACACACTGTACTCCCACATGAATGCTCTGACAAGGACCAATAGAGGGGCCCTGCCTTCTGCCAGGAGAAGGAAAGGGACCTGAAGGACAATCGGGTTTACTGGGCTGTGTGGGTTTGATGGCCTGGCACATCGGATCCACAGAGACACAGGGCTTTCATAGATACCGGTGCCCAGTGTACAACAATGCCATCTGAACACAGGACTACAGAGACACACCAGTAAAGCGGTCCAGACCACGAGCTCGACCTCAACCTCGATCTTGGTATATATCAGTCCAAGGAGGAGAAGTAGTTCTTTTCTCCATTTTTGGAATTCCAGCTCTCTCTCTCCAGTAACTCTGCAGTACTCTCACTGCAGCTGGAATTCTTTCATCGCTCTCTCTCGCTCTGTGTCGGCCTCCAGGGCTGGGCCTACCCCCCTCCTGGGCTAAGACCGAAGGCTAGGGGTTACCCAGGTTCTGAAGGGTCTTCTCTTCCATGGGCTTGCAAGGGGACACTTGCCTACCATGGATCTTCTTCCACAGAGTTACAGGGGATAACGGCTTAAGAGTCCACCCCTGTTTCCCTATGGAGGTCCCTCTCCACAAGAGAACAGTCTTTGATAGACTTCTCCAGCATGAGTTTAGTATGGATCCCACGCATGGATACCAGCATCCTTACCCGAGCCGCTTCTGCTCCAGCGTAAGGCTTTCTCTCTCTGTCAAAGTCACAAATCTTCAATAGCAACATGGATCTTTCACACAGATCCCATGCTTACCCAAGCCATTCTGCTCCAGCATAAGCCTCATTCCCTTCAGGGTCATATTCAGAGTTAGAAATCTTCGACAGGTCTCTGCCTTATCTCAGTCTTTTTCATGAAATTTTGGTTCTCTGGTACAACCACAAGCTCTTCTGTGAGCCGCATGGGGGGGTCTCCTCACCCCCACAAATTTTACAGGTGGCAGGGATTATTTTTTCAGTCTTTACCCTGCTGAAGGGAGGGAGCGAAAAGGGGGGGAGAAGCAGGGCCCCCTTTGCCTTTCTCTCTCCTGCGGCTGCTAGCTTTGACCTTGGAAAACCCTTATCTCTTGGCTGGAATTCTTCCACAGCGGTTTCTCGTTCAAGTAGTCAGTCTTTCTAAAGTTTTTTTTTTTTCTTCACTCTCTTACAAGAGAGAAAGGGGGGGCTTCAGTGCTACACTTGCCCCCCCTCCCCTCCCCACCCCACCCCGGCCCAAGCCAGGGGTTACTGAGAGTTTTAATTGGCTTCTTGTCTGGAACTTCACCTGCACAAAACCATTCTCAGCCCCATGGGCTGACCGACTCGGCAAAACCATGACAGCCACTTAAATTATTCTCTGTGTGTCTTTCCCACGGAAACAGGAATTAAAAATGCATGCCAGCTGCTGGGGGGATACTGTACTTTTTGGAAGTGCCACCCCTCTACAAGACGTATCGGAAACTGTTCGGCATTTACCATATGCTGTAAACGGTAAGGTCTGGACTCCTGGGTGAGGAAAGTTTCCTTCTTTGTCCCTAGGAACATCTGTTAAAACTTTCTTTCTCACCAATGCCCCATACACACTCTTCTGCATTTATGATTCGTGACAGATGCCCAAGAAGGAGGGAAAAAGCCCTCTTGGGTTTGGCCCTGCCCTGAGAGGGGCTTCAGGAGCCACAGGTCAGGCAGCACCTCCCCATTGTCCTGCAGTGCCAGGAGGGTCCTTCAGGCTGGGCAGAGGACTCACCCAGGGCACCAAAGAGTGAAGCATTCACTGTCCTTGGGCAGCATCTGTTAATGGAAACATCCTTTCCAACCCTCCAGGAGCCAACTCTGGCAGCCACACTCGCACCACTGAGCTGGGACTGAAGCCCCTTTGCAGTGAGCAGCCCCAGTGAGCCCAGCCTGACTGCCTGCACACCCCACACCAACACAGGCAGACAAGATTCCTTCCCAGCTCGACCCCAAGTTTCCCAGAGCAAAGTCTCAGATGTCTGGATCCTCCTTACAACAATTTAATTATGGTGTAACAATGGAGGAACAGCTCGAGCTGTTGACTCTGAGGCTGTGAACCCATCAAAGGAAACACCGTGTTTTACACCCTCATAGTCTAAGTGTGCCAAATCCTGAGGTCAATAGCTCCCACTACGTCACTGAGTGTTCTGATACCTGGCTGTGCCACAGGTCCCTGGGCCCTTTGTCATTCAAAGGGTGGGCAGTTCATGGCCTCTTGCCTGTGGCTCCCACCAGCCAGAGCTCAACTCGCAGCTGCACCTTGAGCTCCCTGCACCGAATGTGTTCCTGCACAGACTGAGAACATGATCCAGGTTTTGCTGCATCTGCACAGACTTGGAGTCAGGACTGCCACCAGCCAGGTCCAAACTGTCTGCACGAAGGACCTCCACTTAGCCTGAGTCTCCTGCACCACACACTGGATGATTCTTGCAGGGGAGGATGGGGAGAGTGGGAGAAAAGGTTATAACACAGAATGTGCTTCTCTGCTTTCTCTTACAGTGTGCGGGGTTGAGACCCTGGAATGTCCAAGCAGGATGTTCCCCTCGCTTCTGGCTCCTGGAACCATCTCCTGATGTCCTCTCCCCTCCCTGCCTCTGCCTTGCCCAGCTGCTGGGACAGCAGCAGTGGCAGCTGCTCCTGCTGGGTGCTGCTGGGCTGGAGACATCTCGTCCCAGCCGTGGGCTTTGTGGGGCAGAGGCTGCTTTTCCCAGCTTGAATAAAGATGAGCAGTTTGGCATTGCAGGGGTGGGCCGTGTGTGCATGTCCTTGGGATGGAGGGGGTGCTGTGCCTGCTGGCTGTGGGGGTGGCAAAGGTGGGTTGTTGTGAGGAGAAGCATCTGGGGATGCTGGGGGTGCCCAGTGTGTGTGTCCCTGGGGATGCTCCTGCCTGGCATTGGGGTGGGAACACAGAGCCTGTCAGTGCCTGTTGGTGCAGGGAGTTTGTTGTGGGAGTGATGGAGCTGCTCTGCAGATGCTTCCTCTGGGAAGTGGTGCCAGTACCTTGGTCCTGACTGTCACTGGTGTCCCTTGGCCCTGACAATCACAGCCTTGTGTGCAGAGCTGTGCTGGGTGGTGTTTCCCTTGGGTGGGCATGGCCATGGTTGCCCACACGACCTGTCCCTGATGCTGCTCCTTGTCCTGTCCCACTGTGCTCAGCCCCCCTTGCCGTGGGCAGTGCAGGAGCTGTGCTGCTCCACACCCCATCCCACCAGGCAAGAGGAGGAGGAAGGCATTGACCTCCTGGTCTGAGTCAGCCGTGGAATGTCTCCAACTGACCTTGGCCTGGAAATGTTCAAATTTCTTTAGCCACAGGCCATAAACAGGTTGTGTTCTGCTCTCTGCCCAGCTGCAGGCAGTCTGGCATGGCAATGAAAGGCAGCAGCCTCTCCCTGTCTGCAAGAGCAAATCTGAGGCTTTAGATTCCCCAAGTGGAATCAATACATGTTTGTGTCCATCTCCGTGTGTATATGGGAGCAACTGGTGACTGTGGCAACTTCAGGAAAGGCTTTCCCTTCCAAGAATCATCAATTCATAGAATTATTAATGTTGGAAAAGCACTCTATGATCAATGGATCCAGCCTCTCCCCCAGCACTGCCAAGCCCAACACTCACCCATGTCCCCAAGTGCCGCATCTGCACAGGGCTGGTGATTCCACCACTGCCCTGGGCAGCCTTTTGCAGTGCTTGACCACCTTTACTGCAAAGGATTTGTTCTTAGTATTCAATTTGAAGCTTCCCTGGTACTTCTTGAAGCCATTTCCTCTGGTTCTGTCAATTGTTTCCTGGGAGAAGGGACTGAACCGAAACAGTTTCCACTGCCATTGCTTTCCAGAACTGGAGAGATTAGTGAGGGACTTTCAAGTCAGCCCTATCTGCTGTGAATCTTCCTCCCTCTGTGCTCCCCTTTCCTGACACTGACCCTGAGCAGTCACCACGAGCACCCTTCACCTCTGCAAAGCGAATCTGTTCCCCAATCCCAGGGGTTTCTACCCAGCCTGTGTGTCACAGGACATGTTGCAGGAGGATAAGGGTGACATTGCAACAGCCCCAGGAGGCACCTCAGCCTCTGCCACTGCAGCAGGGAGGGACGAGGAGCAGCCCCAGCACCCCCACACTGATGGGGCACTGCCTGGTTGGCCAAGGGAAGTTGTGTCAGCAGCAATAAAGGCATGTCCCACCCACCAGAAGGGGTATAAACACAGGGTGTTTTAGGCAAAGCAGCATTCCCTGACCCCAAGGCCATCTGGACACAAGTCTTGGTTTTACTGCTGCCTGAACACCAAGACCTTCATCAGGTAAGTGACTGTGGGGTCTTGTTATGGAAACCTCCCCATTCAGGTTCTCAGCAAAAAGCCCATCTTTACAGACTCACTTAAAGGACAAACAGCTGGAAGTATCCAGGTGTGTTATTGGGCCATCAGAGATGTCTGGGAAAGAGAAGAAAAGCCTCCATATAAGTCTCAGAGCAGAGAACATGTGGGAGGTGAAACTAAGCTTTCCAAAGTAGAGGAGAGACTGGAAAGTTGCCTTGATGCTGCAGGAGGGACTGAGATCTTTCTTGGGCAAATAGAGACTTTCTTTAGCAAAGTAAGGACATAGATTTCTCATGGCAGTAGGGAGATTTACCGCCTTTTCAGGCTTCAGTAACTCCAAAGGTTGATTTCTGTTTCTGTTTCTGGGCGCCAAGACACTTCCGTGCCCACTGGCTCATCCCTGGATCAGGGCTGCATGGGGGTGGGGTGGCCAGAGAGAGGCTGGGAGTGTCCTTGCTGGGAATCCTGGGACAGGTCTGGAGCTGGGAATGGGCAGTGCCAAGCTGAGCTGGGAGGACTTTCCTGATCCCAGGGAAGCAGAGGTTATTGGGCAGAGTGTTTGGGGCATGGGCCTGATTCATGAAGCCTAAGGGAGTAAAAGACCTTCAGCTTTACAGGAAAAGTATAAGGAACATCACAGAAAAAAATTATTACCTTGGTGTCCTCTCTGCAGCCCTGTAAAGAACCGGGAGAGGTGGGTCAGCCATGAATATCCTGTACCTGCTCTTTCCAATATTTCTCCTGTTGGTCCAGGATGTTGAAGGTGAGAGGGGAGGAGGGGAGGTGGGGAAACGTGATCCTCCATCACTGGGGTTTTCCATGTTCCACCAAGTTACCATGTTGGTTGGAGGGCTGAAAAGGTTAGTGGGGCTTGAGATGTTGTTCGAGTGACCATTGAATAAGACACAGACTTGGGATGGAGAGAATCCTTGAAGGTAGAAGCCTGGCTTCTCCTGTGGGTGAGGATGTGGTTTCGTTTCAGGCACAAGCTCTTGCCCAGCCATTCCTTTTTCAGTGCCTCTTGCCCTGTACAGGGATGGGGAGAGCCCCCGGGGTGTTTGGATTGGTGGGTCTCTGGGGCACAGAGCTGTCCCTTCTCATTTAGTGCTGCATCAGCTGAGTGTCCCAAAACCTCATTCCCCCAGGGCATGATCCCTACAAGGGCTGGGCAAGGACTTTCCATCACAGGTCACACCAATCATGGCACAGCCAGGGCAGGTACGTGGGATATGAAGAGTCTCCTGTTTTCCAGCTGTGCTGGTCCAGGCAGTGTTGGGAAAGCAGCTGGGGAGCTAGCAAGGCTCTTCGTCGACCTCACTCTGCTCCTTCCCACTCTCTGCTCTTGTGTGCACCTAATTTAGGGTGAAAGAGTCCTTCTAGGTGAGAGATGCTGCTATTGAAACTGTGGCTGTGGGGATGTTGAATTTGAGTTCATCTGCTGGCCTGAAATGCACGGGCAGTGACATCAGCCCTGTAACCACACACTGTACTCCCACATGAATGCTCTGACAAGGACCAATAGAGGGGCCCTGCCTTCTGCCAGGAGAAGGAAAGGGACCTGAAGGACAATCGGGTTTACTGGGCTGTGTGGGTTTGATGGCCTGGCACATCGGATCCACAGAGACACAGGGCTTTCATAGATACCGGTGCCCAGTGTACAACAATGCCATCTGAACACAGGACTACAGAGACACACCAGTAAAGCGGTCTAGACCACGAGCTCGACCTCAACCTCGATCTTGGTATATATCAGTCCAAGGAGGAGAAGTAGTTCTTTTCTCCATTTTTGGAATTCCAGCTCTCTCTCTCCAGTAACTCTGCAGTACTCTCACTGCAGCTGGAATTCTTTCATCGCTCTCTCTCGCTCTGTGTCGGCCTCCAGGGCTGGGCCTACCCCCCTCCTGGGCTAAGACCGAAGGCTAGGGGTTACCCAGGTTCTGAAGGGTCTTCTCTTCCATGGGCTTGCAAGGGGACACTTGCCTACCATGGATCTTCTTCCACAGAGTTACAGGGGATAACGGCTTAAGAGTCCACCCCTGTTTCCCTATGGAGGTCCCTCTCCACAAGAGAACAGTCTTTGATAGACTTCTCCAGCATGAGTTTAGTATGGATCCCACGCATGGATACCAGCATCCTTACCCGAGCCGCTTCTGCTCCAGCGTAAGGCTTTCTCTCTCTGTCAAAGTCACAAATCTTCAATAGCAACATGGATCTTTCACACAGATCCCATGCTTACCCAAGCCATTCTGCTCCAGCATAAGCCTCATTCCCTTCAGGGTCATATTCAGAGTTAGAAATCTTCGACAGGTCTCTGCCTTATCTCAGTCTTTTTCATGAAATTTTGGTTCTCTGGTACAACCACAAGCTCTTCTGTGAGCCGCATGGGGGGGTCTCCTCACCCCCACAAATTTTACAGGTGGCAGGGATTATTTTTTCAGTCTTTACCCTGCTGAAGGGAGGGAGCGAAAAGGGGGGGAGAAGCAGGGCCCCCTTTGCCTTTCTCTCTCCTGCGGCTGCTAGCTTTGACCTTGGAAAACCCTTATCTCTTGGCTGGAATTCTTCCACAGCGGTTTCTCGTTCAAGTAGTCAGTCTTTCTAAAGTTTTTTTTTTTTCTTCACTCTCTTACAAGAGAGAAAGGGGGGGCTTCAGTGCTACACTTGCCCCCCCTCCCCTCCCCACCCCACCCCGGCCCAAGCCAGGGGTTACTGAGAGTTTTAATTGGCTTCTTGTCTGGAACTTCACCTGCACAAAACCATTCTCAGCCCCATGGGCTGACCGACTCGGCAAAACCATGACAGCCACTTAAATTATTCTCTGTGTGTCTTTCCCACGGAAACAGGAATTAAAAATGCATGCCAGCTGCTGGGGGGATACTGTACTTTTTGGAAGTGCCACCCCTCTACAAGACGTATCGGAAACTGTTCGGCATTTACCATATGCTGTAAACGGTAAGGTCTGGACTCCTGGGTGAGGAAAGTTTCCTTCTTTGTCCCTAGGAACATCTGTTAAAACTTTCTTTCTCACCAATGCCCCATACACACTCTCCTGCATTTATGATTCGTGACAGATGCCCAAAAAGGAAAGAAAAAGCCCTGTTGGGTTTGGCCCTGCCCTGAGAGGGGCTGCAGGAGCCCCAGGTCAGGCAGCACCTCCCCACTGTCCTGCAGTGCCAGGAGGGTCCTTCAGGCTGGGCAGAGGACTCACCCAAGGCACCAAAGAGTGAAGCATTCACTGTACTGGGGCAGCATCTATTAATGGAAACAGCCTTTCCAAGCCTCCAGGAGCCAACTCTGGCAGCCACGTTCGCACCACTGAGCTGGGACTGAAGCCCCTTTGCAGTGAGCAGCCCCAGTGAGCCCAGCCTGACTCCCTGAACACCCCACACCAACACAGGCAGACAAGATTCCTTCCCAGCTTGACCCCAAGTTTCCCAGAGCAAAGTCTCAGATGTCTGGATCCTCCTTACAACAATTTAATTATGGTGTAACAATGGAGGAACAGCTCGAGCTGTTGACTCTGAGGCTGTGAACCCATCAAAGGAAACACCGTGTTTTACACGCTCACAGTCTAAGTGTGCCAAATCCTGAGGTCAATAGCTCCCACCACGTCACTGAGTGTTCTGACACCTGGCTGTGCCACAGGTCCCTGGGCCCTTTGTCATTCAAAGGGTGGGCAGTTCATGGCCTCTTGCCTGTGGCTCCCACCAGCCAGAGCTCAACTCGCAACTGCACCTTGAGCTCCCTGCACTGAATGTGTTCCTGCACAGACTGAGAACATGATCCAGGTTTTGCTGCATCTACACAGACTTGGAGTCCGGGCTGCCACCACTAAAATAAGCCAGGTCCAAACTGTCTGCACAAAGGACCTCTACTTAGCCTGAGTCTCCTGCACCACACACTGGATGGTTCTTGCAGGAGAGGAGGGGGAGAGTGGGAGAAAAGGTTACAACACAGAATGTGCTTCTCTGCTTTCTCCTTACAGTGTGCGGGGTTGAGACCCTGGAATGTCCAAGCAGGAAATTCCTCTTGCTTCTGGCTCCTGGAACCATCTCCTGATGTATTCTCTCCTCCCTGCCTCTGCCTTGCCCAGCTGCTGGGTGCTGCTGGGCTGGAGACATCTCGTCCCAGCCGTGGGCTCTGTGGGGCAGAGGCTGCTTTTCCCAGCTTGAATAAAGATGAGCAGTTTGGCATTGCAGGGGTGGGCCGTGTGTGCATGTCCTTGGGATGGAGGGGGTGCTGTGCCTGCTGGCTGTGGGGGTGGCAAAGGTGGGTTGTTGTGAGGAGAAGCATCTGGGGATGCTGGGGGTGCCCAGTGTGTGTGTCCCTGGGGATGCTCCTGCCTGGCATTGGGGTGGGAACACGGAGCCTGTCAGTGCCTGTTGGTGCAGGGGGTTTGTTGTGGGAGTGATGCAGCTGCTCCCCTCAGCTTTCCAGAACTGGAGAGATTAGTGAGGGAGTTTTAGGTCAGCCCTGTCTGCTGTGAATCTTCCTCCCTCGGTGCTCCCCTCTCCGGACACTGACCCTGAGCAGTCACCACGAGCACCCTTCGCCTCTGCAGAGCAAAGCTGTTCCCCAATCCCAGGGGTTTCTACCCAGCCCATGTGTCACAGGATGTGTTGCAGGAGGATAAGGGTGACATTGCAACAGCCCCAGGAGGCACCTCAGCCTCTGCCACTGCAGCAGGGATGGACGAGGGGCAGCCCCAGCACCCCCACACTGATGGGGCACTGCCTGGTTGGCCAAGGGCAGTTGTGTCAGCAGCAATAAGGGCACGTCCCACCCACCAGGAGGGGTATAAACACAGGGTGTTTTAGGCAAAGCAGCATTCCCTGACCCCAAGGCCATCTGGACACAAGTGTTGATTTCTGTTGGTTTTACTGCTGCTTGAACACCAAGACCTTCATCAGGTAAGTCACTGTGGGGTCTCTTCCTAGAAACCTCCCCATTCAGGTTCTCAGCTCAAAGCCCATCTCCACAGACTCACTTAAAGGACAAACAGCTGGAAGTATCCAGGTGTGTTATTGGGCCATCAGAGATGTCTGAGAAAGAAAATAAAAACCTTCATGTGAATCTAAGATTTGAGAACATGTGGGAGGTGAAACTAAGCTTTCCAAAGTAGAGGAGAGACTGGAAAGGTGCCTTGATGCTGCAGGAGGAACATGAGATCTTTGCTGGGCAAATAGAGACTTTCTTTAGCCATGTAGGGAGATGGTTTTGCCACAGTAGTAGAGAGATTTACCGCCTTTTCATGCTTCAATAACTCCAAAGGTTGATTTCTGTTTCCATTTCTGGGCACCAAGACACTTCTCTGCCCTCTGGCTCATCCCAGATCGGAGCTGTACAGAGGACAGGGGTGGCCAGAGTGAGGCTGGGGAGTGTCCTTGTTGAGAAGCCTGGGAATCAACTAAAGATGGGGATGGGCAGTGCCAAGCCAAGCTGGAAGGATGTTCCTGATGCCAGGGAAGCAGAGATGACCATTTGGGGTGTTTGGGGCATGGGTTTGATCCATGAATCCTGAGGGAGTAAAAGACATTTAGTTCCATAGTTTTCAATAACAATTTTATCTATGCATTTCCCGTATTTCAGTGGCTGTTGCTTTGATTGAATTGGGAACAGCTGTCCCCAGGTCTGCAGTCTGTGGTGTTGGGGAGGTCTTTGGAAGACTTTTGAGAAAATTAATGGAAAAGGATCATCTTAGGGAATGGATTTCCCAGAGACTGAGACAGGAGGAAACACTCCCAAGGTTTGCAAGGTGGCACAGACCTCAGAATTGTTCTTAAGAGAAAGGCAGAGGAAAGATCATGTGCTGTGTGTGGAGGCAGCCCCTCTGCAGTTTGGGGAACCCCAGTGGCCAGGCTTCTGCTCCCCCTGGGGTCCGCCATGTCCTCATTGCCTTGGTGTCCCCTCTGCAGCCCTGTGAAGACTTGGGAGAGGTGGATCAGCCATGAAGATCCTGTACCTGCTCTTTGCCTTGCTCCTGCTGCTGGTCCAGGGTGCTGCAGGTGAGAGGGGTAGTGGGTATTGGAGGAAGTGTAATCACCCATCATTGGGGTTTTCCATGTCCCTGGAAGTTACAAAATTAGTGAGAGTGATTCAAATGTCAGGAGGCATTGATGAGAAAAGTGTTTCTCCAGTGATCTTCCAACACATTTGGTATGGATAGAGCCCCTGGAAAGAGAAGCATGGCTTCCACTGTGTTAGCTTCAGGCTTCAACCCTGCAAGGCAAGATCCCTGCAAGGGCTGGGCAAGGACTTTCCCTCAGAGGTCACATCAATCATGGCACAGCCAGGACAGGCATGAGGGATGTGAGGAGTACCCTGGTTTTCCAGCTGTGCTAGTGCAGACAGTGTTGGGAAAGCAGCTGGGGAGCCAACAGGGCTGGTCCTTCCCACTCTCTGCTACTTTGTGCACCAATTTAGGGTGAAAGAGTCCTTCTAGGTGAGACATGTTGCTCTTGAAGATGTGGCTGTGGGGAGGTTGGAGCTGAGCACAAATATTGGCCTGAGAAACATGGGTAGTGTCAGCCTTTCTGCAAACATACACAGCTCTCCCAGACTGTTGATTTAATCGTTCTCTGTGTGCCTTTCCCCATGCAAACAGGAAGTGAACTTGGATGCATACAGCGAAGGGGATTCTGTGTTTTTGGGAGATGCCGCCTCCCTGCAAGACGCATTGGGAGATGTACAGCACAAACCGTGTGCTGCAAAGGGTAAGAACTGCATCCATGGCCCTCTCAATTCATTAGAAAGATCTATTAAAAAATTTATTTAATGGCAATGTTTGTCAAAGAATATCCTTATTTATGCCCTCTGGTGGAGACCTAAGAAAGAAGAGAAAGGTTTTGTAGGCTTACATTTGTTAGAAGCTGCAGGAGCCCCAGGTCAGCCAGTGCCTCCCTACTCTACTCCAGTCCCAGGAGGCTCATCCAGGCTTTGCAGAGGACTCACTAAGCCAATAAAGAGAGAAGCATTTACTGTCCTTGGGCAGCACCCAGGACATGAACCAGGCTTTGCACATGCACAGACTTGGAGTCAGGGCTGCCACCACTAAGATAACCCAGCTCCAAACTGTCTGCACAAAGGACTGGGCCTCCCCTGTGCTAAGCCTGAGCCTCCTGCACCACAGACTGGATGGTCCTTGCAGGGAATGTGGGAGAGAGTGGGAGGAAAAGTTACCACAGCTGATGTGCTTCTCTGTTTCTCTTACAGTTTGTGGGGTTGAAACCCTGAAATTTCCAAGCAGGATGTTCCCCTCGCTTCTGGCTCCTGGAACCATCATCTCCTGATGTCCTCTCCCCTCCCTGCCTCTGCCTTGCCCAGCTGCTGGGACAGCAGCAGTGGCAGCTGCTCCTGCTGGGTGCTGCTGGGCTGGAGACATCTCGTCCCAGCCGTGGGCTCTGTGGGGCAGAGGCTGCTTTTCCCAGCTTGAATAAAGATGAGCAGTTTGGCATTGCAGGGGTGGGCCGTGTGTGCGTGTCCTTGGGATGGAGGGGGTGCTGTGCCTGCTGGCTGTGGGGGTGGCAAAGGTGGGTTGTTGTGAGGAGAAGCATCTGGGGATGCTGGGGGTGCCCAGTGTGTGTGTCCCTGGGGATGCTCCTGCCTGGCAGTGGGGTGGGGACACAGAGCCTGTCAGTGCCTGTTGGTGCAGAGAGTTTGGTGGTGCTGTGATAGAGCTGCTCTGGGGATGCTCCATCTGGGGGTGCAGGAGCCCTGTTCTGGTCCTGCTGGTTATGAGTGTCTCTTGTCCCTGAAAGCCATGGCTTCATGCACAGGGCTGTGCTGGGTGTTGTGTTTCTTTGGTGGGCATGGCAAGAACTACCCACCAAACCTATCCCAGATGTCTCAGAGTTCCCAGCACACCATAGGTTGTCCTCTCTGCCTACCTCAGGCAAAGAGGGATTACATCACCGTTCTCTCACCAGTCACCTCAGTCTTGCTGTGAGTGCAGCCCCCTGCCTTCTGCAGTCACACCCACACGCTTCCCAGAGCCATGGGGCTGATGCTTTGATATGGTCCCAGGACATCTCAGCAGCACAAGTCCTGAAGCTGAGGGTCCCTGCTGGATTCGCAGTAGCCAGTCTCCTGGGACATCAAACCCTGTGTCCACATCAGCTGGGCTCTTTCCTCACACCCACCATCAAGATCCCACCCTGTTGTCCAGGTCCAGCACGTTCCCACTGACTTTGTAGGATCATTCCCTTCACTTTCATTCATGTATCCTTTAACTGAACATTTAACAGTCACCATGAATATCATTGATCTCAGCACCTCAAAACTGTTCTGCTTTTCCTTTGGCCCAGAACATCTTGAACAAGACTGATGGTGTTGTGGAGCATCATCCATGAGCTTAATATAGTAGTGATAGAGGAGAAAGGGCAAGAAAGGGAGAAAGATTAATGGATAAATTATGCTTTTCTTACCCATGATAAGACATGACTTCCATTGAAGTATTGAACTGGAGATGCTGATCACAGAATCAGAAAATCTTCAAATAAATGCAGAGATGAAACCCCCTGTTATAATACTGAAAGTTAAGGAGGTTTATAACTCCTTGTGCTCTTTCACATTCCATGTTACCTCATTATTTTGACAACTTAAAAGGCTCAAGGAGAGAAGTCTTATTGACTCTCTGAGACTGGTTGCTACTGCAAATTCCAAGGAGGTCATGCCAGGTTCCCCCAGCCCGTGTGCTGCTGTGCAGGGGGTGTCACAGGATGTGTTGCAGGAGGATAACGGTGACATTGCAACAGCCCCAGGAGGCACCTCAGCCTCTGCCACTGCAGCAGGGAGGGACGAGGGGCAGCCCCAGCATCCCCACACTGATGGGGCACTGCCTGGTTGGCCTAGATCAGTTGTTTCAGTACCAATAAGTGCATGCCCCACCCATCGGGGCTGAGCATCCTTCACAGGAGAGGTGATTACCCTCTTGGAGGTAGGGTCCTGGGAAAATAAGCCTCTGACTACGAAAACCACGACATGGTTCCTGCTTCCCCAGAGGGAGCATCTTCAGGGAAGCTCCATCACTCCCACAACAAACCCCCTGCACCAACAGGCACTGGCAGGGTCTGTGTCCCCACCCCACTGCCAGGCAGGAGCATCCCCAGGGACACACACTGGGCACTCCCAGCATCCCCAGATGCTTCTCCTCACAACAACCCACCTTTGCCACCCCCACAGCCAGCAGGCACAGCACCCCCTCCATCCCAAGGACACGCACACACGGCCCACCCCTGCAATGCCAAACTGCTCATCTTTATTCAAGCTGGGAAAAGCAGCCTCTGCCCCACAGAGCCCACAGCTGGGACGAGATGTCTCCAGCCCAGCAGCACCCAGCAGGAGCAGCTGCCACTGCTGCTGTCCCAGCAGCTAGGCATGGGAGAGGCAGGGAGGGGAGAGGACATCAGGAGATGATGGTTCCAGGAGCCAGAAGCGAGGGGAACATCCTGCTTGGAAATTTCAGGGTTTCAACCCCACACACTGTAAGTAGAAAGCATAGAAGCACATTCTTTACTTTAACTTTTCTTTCCACTCTCTCCCACCTCTCCTGCATTGCCAGCAAGTGCATGGAGATAACCTCACAGAGGTGAACTCCAGTTGTCTTGACCCTGGGCTCTCCTTAGTGGTGGCAGCCTCAGCTTCAAGACTGTTTACAAATATCAGGAGCAGGATCCTTTTTCCTCACACTATCCCAGAGACAACCTTCTCCTTTGGGCAACACAGCTGAGCCCTCTGCTTTTACAGTGGGCCAGCCTTGTGGGGCTAAAGGCATGTGGGGAGGCACTGCCTGACCTGGAGCTACTTCAGCCCCAGTCATGGCACATCCAAACCCACAAGGACTTATCCTTTCTTTCCCTGGCTTTTACCTCTGAGCATGAACACAAGAACCTGTGAGGTAGGAGCTGGCTTGAATGAAAATATTAACTTTAACCACCAATAGGAGCAAACCATTTCCAGAACTTACGGTTTGCAGCAGTGACTCAAGGTTGAACAAGTTCCCACGTATTTATAGGGGAAACGGCAGCCCCCCAAAGTGCAGATTCCTCCTCGTTTTATGCATTTGTCTACTTTTCCAGCTGCCACGGAAAATAATGCACAGGGAAAGAGTTAAAACAATAATCTGGGAGGGAAGTGTGTGACTGCAGAAAGGTTAACACCTCACCCATCTCCCCTTTCCCCCTCTCACCTGCAGCTCCCTGGACCAGCAGGAGGAAGAAGGGGAAGAGCAGGTACAGGATCCGCATGGCTGACACCTCTCCCAGGGTTTCACAGGGTTGCTGAGGGGACACACCAGAACTCCTGGAGTGGAGAGCACACAGTAACATGCCAAATTGCAGAGGGACTATCACCAGTGACAGGGGACAGTGTCCTCTGTGGCCTGTTCCAGAGGATGGTTGTAAGATAAGCACCTCTCGTATACCCTGGGAGCAGCTGGGGAAGTCTTGGCCTGTTGGGCAATCTGTCTGATGATTTCCCATCATCTTATTCTCAATGAATTCCATATGAATTCTCTTAAAGGACACATGGCAGAATTAATGCCATACAGTTGGACTTGTAAGCAAAACAGCATTCAAAGGTTTATTGAAAATGCAAACAGAATATTTTGCCTTGGAAGCTGTACTCCTTCAGGCCTGTTCCATCCAACACTTACCTCTTGAGGAGCAGTAAATATGTTTCTGGAGAGACAAAGGCAAAGGTGGGACAAGACAGACTTGCAAACGCAGTTACCAGATGAAACACAGAATTTCTACTGCTTTTGTTCTCACATCTCTGCCTCTCCTCATCCAAGGGCCAAAGCAGAGAGGGTTTGCCTGTCAGGAGGTGCTTTTGCCAACACTCAACACAAAGCCAATAGTCAAACCAGGATTGAGAAATGACCTAGGTTCTGGAGTTGAGGGAAATTCATGTCCCTGGAGACGCCCAGCGTTTGGTGAGGGAGGCTCCTTGTGAGTCATTTATGGTCAACAGAACCACAGAATGGTTTGGGTTGGAAGAGACCTTTAAAGATCATCCAGTCCAATCCCCTGTAATGAGTAGGGACGCCTTCCCCTAAATCATGAAATCACGGGAACATCTGGGGGAAAAGTAACCTTCCAAATTAATGGAAGCCTGAAAGAATGTAAACTCTGTGTTGCTGCTTGAATAGCATCTCCCTACTCTCTCCAAGACAGTCCCCATGTGTTCCAGAACATGAGGTCTCACAGACATCCCTCAAGCCTCTGGACACATTTCCAATCCCAGCTGAAGTCAGGAAACCAAGTTTTACTTCAGTACAATATGGGCACTGATAATCACTGTCTCATACAGCAAGTTATTCCTCTTTCATGGAAAGCTCTGATGGCTTAATTCGACAAAATTAGAAAATTTCAGGAACTGAGGAGAGAGGTGTAATGGGCAGCTTTCCATAAAGAGTTCCCATAGTCACCTACCTGATGAGGATCTTGGTGTTCAGGCAGTAATAGGATCCACGTGTATCCAGATGTCCTTGGGGTCAGGAAATGCTGCTTTGCCTAAAACACCCTGGTTTTATACCCCTCCTGGTGGGTGGGACGTGCCCTTATTGCTGCTGACACAACTGCCCTTGGCCAACCAGGCAGTGCCCCATCAGTGTGGGGGTGCTGGAGCTGCCCCTCGTCCCTCCCTGCTGCAGTGGCAGAGGCTGAGGTGCCTCCTGGGGCTGTTGCAATGTCACCCTTATCCTCCTGCAACACATCCTGTGACACACAGGCTGGGCAGGAGCTGCCTGGGATGGGCAAAGCATCCTGGTTGGTGCTGGGAGTGGTAGCAGTGAGGAAAAGGTTTCCTTCTTTGTGTCCTCTCATTTCAGAGATTCTATAAATACTGAGGGAGCCTGAGGTGTGCAAAGCCAGGCTGAATATTGCAAACCTGCAGATCTTCGTACAGTGAAAATTTTACCTTTCATTTCACTTTAAGAGGTTTTTCTGGGTTTTTTGGAAATAACATGGAGAAAAGAAAAGCTCGTGTACTCTAGGAAAAAAAGGGAGTCTTCTTCTTCCTCTCCCTCTTTCCATTTCTCTCCATTTCTGTGTCTACCCTCTGGAACTCATGAGCTGACTGTCCACAGCACCATCAGTGCAGCTTGAAATGTTCTGGTGCAAGAAGCCCCTGGGATGGGGGAACAGCTTTGCTCTGCAGAGGTGAAGGGTGCTCGTGGTGACTGCTGTGAGGTCAGGAGAGGAAAAAACAGGGAAGAAAAGACCACAGCAGGATTGGACCCAATATTAGGAACAATTTCTCCAGTGAGAGCATGGTCAGACACTGGCACAGACTTCCCAGGGCAGTAGTTGTGGCCCATCCCTGGAGGGATTTAAAACCATGTAGATGTGGCACTTGGGGACATGGGTTAGTGGTGAGCTTGGCAGTGCTGGGAGAGTGGTTGGACTCAATAATCTCAGTGGGCTTTTCAAACCTTAACAGTTATGTGGTTCTATGATTCTTGAAAGTGAAAGCATTCTCTGCACATGGACACACACATGTATGGAACAAATCAGAACTAAAGTCTGGGGTTTAATTTTGCAGACAGGGAGAGGCCACTGCCTTTGTGCAGAGCTCTGTCATCCCACACTGCTTGCAGATAGGCAGAGAGGGCAAGACAGCCTGTTTACCCCCCTTGGGTAAACAAATTTGAACATCTCCAGGCCAGGGGCAGTTGGAGACATTCCACAGCTCACCCAGACCAGGAGGTCAATGTCTTCTTCCTCCTCCTGCCTGGTGCTACAGGGTATGGAGCAGCACGGCTCCTGAACTGCCCACTGCAAGGGGGGCTGAGCACAGTGGAACTCTGAGACAAGGAGCAGCACCAGGGACAGGTCATGTGGGCAACCATGGCCATGCCCACCCAAGGGAAACACCACCCAGCACAGCTCTGCACATGAACTCGTGGTTTCCAGGGCCAGGACACATCTGTGACTGGCAGGACCAGGACAAAGGTCCTGCTTCCCAGAGGGAGTATCTGCAGAGCAGTTCCATCACTCCCACAACAAACCCCCTGCACCAACAGGCACTGACAGGCTCTGTGTTCCCACCCCACTGCCAGGCAGGAGCATCCCCAGGGACACACCCACTGGGCACCCCCAGCATCCCCACCTGCTTCTCCTCACAACAACCCACCTTTGCCACCCCCACAGCCAGCAGGCACAGCACCCCCTCCATCCCAAGGACACGCACACACGGCCCACCCCTACAATGCCAAACTGCTCATCTTTATTCAAGCTGGGAAAAGCAGCCTCTGCCCCACAGAGCCCACGGCTGGGACGAGATGTCTCCAGGAGCCAGAAGCGAGGGGAACGTTCTGCTTGGAAATTTCGGGGTCTCAGCCTCACGTGCTGTACAAAGAAAGCAGACAAACATGTCAGCTGTGGTAACTTTTCCTCTCACTCTCTCCCACCTTCCCTGCAAGGACCATCCAGTCTGTGGTGCAGGAGACTCAGGCTCAGCAGAGGTGAGGCCCAGTCCTTTGTGCAGACAGTTTTGACCTGGGTTATCTTAGTGGTGGCAGCCCTGACTCCAAGTCTGTGCAGATGCAGCAAAACCTGGATCATATCCTGGGTATTGCCCAAGGACCACAAACTTTTCACTCTTTAGTGGTTTTGGTGAGTCCTCTGCAAAGCCTGGATGAGCCTCCTGGAAGTGCAGCAGGGTGGGGAGGCACTGGCTGACCTGGGGCTCCTGCTGCCCGACTCAGCCCGAACCCAGCAGGGTTTTTCCCTTCCCTCTTGGGCCTCTCCCAGAAACCATAAATGCAGGAGATTATTTATCAGGTATTAGCTAAAGATAACTTTGTAACAAATATTTCTGTGGAAAAAGGAGTAGAAACTTTCTTCAGCCAGGGATCTCTTACTTACCTTTTGCAACACAAACTAGCTGTTGCACAATATCCAGCAGGTCTTGTACCCGAGGGGCATTTCACCAGTGCACAGAATCCCCCGCTTTGTCTACATTTGATTGCGTCCATTGCTGTGGGAAAAGACTCAGACAGAACAATTAAATCCACAGTCTGGGAGAGCTGTGTATGTTTGCAGAAGGGCTGATACTTCCCATGTTTCTCAGGCCAATATTTGTGCTCAGCTCCAGCCTCCCCAACGAGGAGGGGGCATCTTCAAGAGCAACGTCTCATCTAGAAGGACTCTTTCCCCCTTAATGGGTGCACACAAGAGCAGAGAGTGGGAAGGACCAGCATGAGGTCGAGGAGGAGCCTTGCTGGCTCCCCACAGCATTCCAAGCACTGCCTGCACCAGCACAGCTGGAAAACAGGGGACTCCTCACATCCCACATGCCTGTCCTGGCTGTGCCATGATTGGTGTGACCTCTGAGGGAAAGTCCTTGCCCAGCCCTTGCAGGGATCATGCAGGGATCAACATGTTTTGGGACACGTGGTTTATGCAGCACTAAATAAGAAGGGACAGCTCATGCCCCAGACAGCCCACCAATCCAAACAGCACTGGGGCTCTCCCCCATCCCTGTACAGGGCAAGAGAACACCCAGAGACACTGAAAAAGGAACATCTAAATTGAAACCTGAAACTATCCCCCTTCCTGAGCCACAGAAGAAGCCTGGCTTGTATTTCCAGGAGCTCCATGTACCCCTCGTCTGTGTCTGTTGGAAATTTACTTGAAATGCTCCAGTTTCCTCAATTCCATATAACATTTGCATCCTTCCAAGTAACGTGATCACTTCCCAGGATATGGAAAATTCTAGGGATGGAGGCCAAGACCTCCCCCAAATCCCCTCTTCCCCTCTCACCTGCAGCACTCTGGACCAGCAGCAGGAGCACGGCAAAGAGCAGGTACAGGATCTTCATGGCTGATCCACCTCTCCCAGGTCTTCACAGGGCTGCAGAGAGAACACCAAGGCAATGAGGACATGGAGGACCCCAGGAAGTGCAGAAGCCTGGCCACGGGGGTTCCTCAAAGTGCAGAGGGGCTGCCTCCAAACACAGCACATGATCTTTCCTCTACCTTTCTCTTAAGAACAATTCTGAGGTCTGTGCCACCTTGCAAACCTTGGGAGTGTTTCCTCCTGTCTCAGTCTCAGGGAAATCCATTCCCTAAGATGATCCATTTCCAATAACTCTCTCTAAGGTGTTCCATAGGCTTTTCCCAGAGAACAGACTGCACACCTCGGGCCAGCTGTTGCCAATTCAATTCAAATAAATGTCCAGTCGAATTTGGAAACTGAAGAGATGACATTGCCATCGAAGTTACAGAACTAAAGGACTTTTACTCCCTCAGGATTCACGGATCAAACCCATGCCCCAAACACTCTGCCCAATAACCTCTGCTTCCCTGGGATCAGGAAAGTCCCCCCAGCTTGGCTTGGCACTGCCCATCCTCAACTCCAGACCTGTCCCAGGATTCCCAGCAAGGACACTCCCCAGCCTCACTCTGGCCACCCCTGCCCCATGCAGCCCCGATCCAGGGATGAGCCAGAGGGCAGGGAAGTGTCTTGGTGCCCAGAAATGGAAACAGAAATCAACTTTTGGAGTTACTGAAAGCCTGAAATGGTAGGAAATCTCCCTACTGCTGTGGAAGAAGTATCTCCCTACTTTGCTAATGTAAGCCCCTACTCCCCCAAGAAAGAAGATCTCAGGTCCTCCCTGCAGCACCCAGGCACATTTCCTCTACTTAGAAAACCTTCGTTTCACCTCCCATACGTTCTCAAATCTTAGAGTCATATGAAGGCTTTTATTCTTTTTCCCAGACATCTGTGATAGCCTAATAACACACCTGGATACTTCCAGCTGTTTGTCCTTTAGGTGAGTCTGTGGAGATGGGCTTTAAGCTGAGAACCTGAATGGGCAGGTTTCCAGAAAGAGACCCCCCAGTCACCTACCTGATGAAGGTCTTGGTGTTTAAGAAGCACCAAAATCAACAGGAATCCCTTGAATCAAGATGCCTTTGGAATCTGGAATGCTGCTTTGCCCCAAACATCCTGGTTTTATACCCCTCCTGATGGGTGGGACATGCACTTATTGCTGTTGACACAACTGCCCTTGGCCAACCAGGCAGTGCCCCATCAGTGTGGGGGTGCTGGGACTGCCCCTTGTCCCTGAAACAGAGCAGAGCCCTGAAGGGGTTAACTCAGAATGCAAGCTCTGGGTAAAGAACTAAAGGAACCAGAATTCAAGGCTAGTGAAAGACAACACCTGGCCAAAGAATGCTAACACACTAACACAAAGAAGATAAAGTAAAAAACCAGGGAAATAAAGAACACCGAAAATGCTAACACATATACCTAAATAGACATGAGGAAGGGTTCCTTAGGAGATAAGGGGCAAAATAGGGGCATGAATGCAAAATCTTGCAAAATTCATCATCAGGAAGACAGCCAACTAAGAAAGTTGAAAAGTTCAAAGCGAGGAAGACTTCTGAAATGAGACCCCCTGAGGATGAAGAAACAGGAACGACCCCTGAAACAGCAGCTCAAAAGGACAACTCTGCCCAGATTCCACCCAGGCTCGGCCTGCTATGAATATTATAATGAAATGTTGCAACAATATGAACATGCATGTAAAAATGATGTAATCTCTTACAAAACCTGTATAAATACCTGACTTTACACTGATAACTTTGGGCTAGTTTTGTCCAGCATGAGCTAGCTAGCCTCCAACGTTGCTTAAAATAAATACCTTTTGCTGCTTACAGACTCAAAACTGCCTCTGAGCAGTTTTCAATGCTCCTTTTTGGGCATTACCCCTCCCTGCTACAGTGGCAGAGGCTGAGGTGCCTCCTGGGGCTGTTCCAATGTCACCCTTATCCTGCTGCAACACAGCCCTTTGACACAGGAACTGGACAGGAGCCTGTGGCAGGAAAGCCCCACTCTGATAAGGTCTAAAATCCAATCAAGGAACACATACTGTGCAAGTTATCAACTGTTGACACAGTCCCAGGGTAAGATAGGATTTAGCCACATCTAAACCTTTCTCTGAAAAGGAGTTTAGAAAGCGAGAGAGTCCTTTCTGCACCTCGTGATTCATCGGCAAGGCTTTGTATTAACATTGTCTAAGCCTTCCACTCTCCTGTGACTGAGTCTCTGGCGTGGGGGAACAGCTTTGCTCTGCAGAGGTGAAGGGTGCTCGGGGTGACTGCTCAGGGTTGGTGTCAGGAGAGGAGAGCACAATGGAAGGAAAAAGCCCACGGCAGACAGGGCTGATCTGAGCATTCCTCACTGATCTCTCCAGTTCTGGAAAGCAATGGCAGTGGATGATCACTGGAGACAGTCTCTTCTACCAGGTAACAGTCATCAGGACCGGAGAAAATGGCCACTAGTAGTAGCACGAGGGGAGATTCAGATTGGCTATTACGAACAATTTCTTTGCAGTAAGGGTGGTCAAGCATTGCAATATTCTGCCCAGGGCACTGGTGGAGTCCACATCCCTGGAGGGATTTACAAGCTATGTAGAGGTGACACTTGAAGATATGGTTTAGTGGAGAGACACAAGGGACACCGGTGCCTGCCAGATCAGAGATAAAGGTCCCACTTCTCAGAGGAGGCATCTGCAGAGCAGTTCCATCACTCCCATAACAAACCCCCTGCACCAACAGGCACTGCCAAGCTCTGTGTTCCTACTCACTGCCAGGCAGGAACATCCCCAGGGACACACACACTGGGCACCCCCAGCATCCCCAGATGCTTCTCCTCACAACAACCCACCTTTGCCACCCCCACAGCCAGCAGGCACAGCACCCCCTCCATCCCAAGGACACGCACACACGGCCCACCCCTGCAATGCCAAACTGCTCATCTTTATTCAAGCTGGGAAAAGCAGCCTCTGCCCCACAGAGCCCACGGCTGGGACGAGATGTCTCCAGCCCAGCAGCACCCAGCAGGAGCAGCTGCCACTGCTGCTGTCCCAGCAGCTGGGCAAGGCAGAGGCAGGGAAGGGAGAGGACATCAGGAGATGGTTCCAGGAGCCAGAAGCAAGGGGAACGTTCTGCTTGGAGATTTCAGTGTCTCAGCTCCACATGCTGTATAAAGAAAACAGACAAGCATGTCAGCTGTTGTAACTTTTCCTACCAGTCTCTCCTACCTTCCCTGCAAGAACCATCCAGTCTGTGGTGCAGGAGACTCAGGCTCAGCAGAGGTGAGGCCCAGTCCTTTGTGCAGACAGTTTGGACCTGGGTTATCTTAGTGGTGGCAGCCCTGACTCCAAGTCTGTGCAGATGCAGCAAAACCTGGATCATGTCCTGGGTGCTGCCCAAGGACAGCAAATGCTTCACTTTTTGGTCAGTTGAGTGAGTCCTCTGCAAAGCCTGAATGAGCCTCCTGGAAGTGCAGGAGGTTGGGGAGGCACTGGCTGACCTGGGGCTCCTGCAGCCCCACTCAAGGCTGGCCCAAACCCACAAGGGCTTTTCCCTTCCTTCTTGGGCCTCACCCACAAACCATACATGCAGGAGATTATTTAGCGGGCATTAGCTAGAGAGAACTTTGTAACAAATCCTTCTGTGGAAAATGGAGAACTATCTTTGTCAGCTAGCGATCTCTTACCTTTTGCAACATGCTTTAAATGTAGAGCATCTTCCAATTGGTTTTGTACCGTAGGGGCATTTCCCAAAATTGCAGTGACCCCCGCTTAGTTTGCATTTGAATTTGCCTCCTGTTTCCATGCGGAAAAATACACACAGAGAACAATTAAATCAACAATCTGGGAGAGCTGTGTATATTTGCAGAAAGGCTGACACTCCCTGTGCATTCCAGTACAGTTGTGCTGCTGTGCTCAGCTCCAACCTCCCAACAGCCACGTCTTCAAAAGCAATTTATCTCACCTAGAAGGACTCTTTCACCCTAAATTGGGTGCACACAAGAGCAGAGAGTGGGAAGGACCAGCGTGAGGTCGAGGAAGAACCTTGTTGGCTCCCCAGCTGCTTTCCCAACACTGCCTGGACCAGCACAGATGGAAAACAGGGGACTCCTCACATCCCACATGCCTGTCCTGGCTGTGCCATGATTGGTGTGACCTCTGAGGGAAAGTTCCTTGCCAAGCCCTTGCAGGGATCATGCCTTGGGATAATGAGGTTTTGGGACACTCAGCTGATGCAGCACTAGATGAAAAGGGACAGCTCTGTGCTCCGGAGACTCACCAACCCAAACACCCCTGGGGCTCTCCCCATTCCTGTACAGGGCAAGGAAACACATAGAGACACTGAAAAAGCAACATCTGGGAGTAGAGTTGGAGCTTGAAACCAATCCCCTTCTTGACCCACAGAAGTAGCCTGGCTTGTATTTCCAGGAGCTCCACACACCCCTTGTCTGTGTCTGCTGGAAATTCACTTGAAAAGCTCCAGTTTCCTCAATTCCATATAACATCTGCATCCTTCCAAATAATGTGATCACTCCCCAGGACATGGAAAATTCCAGGGATGGGGGCCAAGAGCTTCCTCAAATCCCCTCTTCCCCTCTCACCTGCAGCACTCTGGACCAGCAGCAGGAGAACGGCAAAGAGCAGGTACAGGATCTTCATGGCTAATCCACCTCTCCCAGGTCTTCACAGGGCTGCAGAGGGGACACCAAGGCAATGAGGACATGGAGAACCCCAGGGGGAGCAGAAGCCTGACCACTGAGGTTCCCCAAACTGCAGAGGGGCTGCCTCCAAACACAGCACATGATCTTTCCTCTGCCTTTCTCTTAAGAACAATTCTTTGGTCTATGCCACCCTGCAAACCTTGGGAGTGTTTACCGGTGTCTCAGTCTCTGGGAAATCCATTCCCTAAGATGATCCTTTTCCAATAACTTTCTCTAAAATCTTCCAGAGACTTTCCCCAGAGAACAGACTGCAGACCTGAGCCCAATTCTTACCAATTCAATCCAAAGAAAGTCTCCATTTGCCCAGCAAAGATCTCATGTCCTTCCTGCACCATCAAAGCATCTTTCCAACCTCTCCTATACTCAGGGAAGCTTAGTTTCACCTCCCACATGTTCTCAAATCTTAGACTCACATGAAGGCTTTTATTCTCTTTCCCAGACATCTCTGATGGCCTAATAACACACCTGGATACTTCCAGCTGTTTGTCCTTTAGGTGAATCTGAGGAGATGGGCTTTGAGCTGAGAACCTGAATGGGGAGGTTTCCAGGAAGAGACCCCACAGTCACTTACCTGATGAAGGTCTTGGTGTTCAGGCAGCAGCAAATCCAACGGCAGTCGTTCAGCTCCAAATTATCTTGGGATCATGGAATTCTGCTTTGCCTAAAACACCCTGGTTTTATACCCCTTGTAGTGGGTGGGACATGCATTTACTGCTGTTGACACAACTTCCCTTGGCCAACCAGGCAGTGCCCCATCACTGTGTGGTGCTGGGGCTGCCTCTCGTCCATCCCTGCTGCAGTGGCAGAGGCTGAGGTGCCTCCTGGGGCTGTTGCAATGTCACCCTTATCCTCCTGCAACACATCCTGTGGCACACAGGCTGGGCAGGAGCTGCCTGGGATTGGGGAACAGCTTTGCTCTGCAAGGTGAAGGGTGGTGAGGCGCAGAGGTGACTGCTCAGGGTCAGTGTCAGGAGAGGGGAGCACAGGGGGAGGAAAGGCCAAGGCAGACAGGGCTGATCTGAATGTCTGTCACTAAACCCTCCAGCTGTGGAAAGCAATGGCAGTGGAAGCTTTTTTGAGATTGATCCCTTCTCCCAGGGAACAAATGTCAGGTCCAGAAAATGGCCTCAATTGCACCATGGAGGTTTAGTTCAGGCATTAGGAACAATTACATCACTAAAAGTCCAGTCAGGAACTGGCACATCTGCCCAGGGTATCGTGGAGTCCTCATCTCTGGAGGGATTTAAAACCACATAGATGAGGCACTGGGGACATGGTTTAGTGGTGCTGTTGTTGACAGGGACAAGGGACAAAGGTCCCACTTCCCAGAGGGAGCATTTGCAGAGCAGCTCCATCACTCCCACAGCAAACCCCCTGCACCAACAGGCACTGACAGGCTCTGTGTTCCCACTCACTGCCAGGCAGGAGCATCCCCAGGGACACACACACTGGGCATCCCCAGCATCCCCACCTGCTTCTCCTCACAACAACCCACCTTTGCCACCCCCACAGCCAGCAGGCACAGCAACCCCTCCATCCCAAGGACACGCACACACGGCCCACCCCTGCAATGCCAAACTGCTCATCTTTATTCAAGCTGGGAAAAGCAGCCTCTGCCCCACAGAGCCCACGGCTGGGACGAGATGTCTCCAGCCCAGCAGCACCCAGCAGGAGCAGCTGCCACTGCTGCTGTCCCAGCAGCTGGGCAAGGCAGAGGGAGGGAGGGGAAAGGATATCAGGAGATGGTTCCAGGAGCCAGAAGCAAGGGGAATTTCCTGCTTGGACATTTCAGGGTCTCAGCCCCATGTGCTGTACAAATAAAGCAGAGAAGCACATCAGTTGTGGTAACTTTTCCTCCCACTCTCTCCCACCTCCCCATCAAGGACCATCCAGTCTGTGGTGCAGGAGACTCAGGCTCAGCAGAGGTGAGGCCCAGTCCTTTGTGCAGACAGTTTGGACCTGGGTTATCTTAGTGGTGGCAGCCCTGACTCCAAGTCTGTGCAGATGCAGCAAAACCTGGATCATGTCCTGGGTATTGCCCAAGGACCACAGACTTTTCACTCTTTAGTGGTTTTGGTGAGTTCTCTGCAAAGCCTGGATGAGCCTCCTGGAAGTGCAGCAGGGTGGGGAGGCACTGGCTGACCTGGGGGTCCTGCAGCCCCACTCAGGGCTGGTCCAAACCCACCGGGGCTTTTGCCTTCCTTCCCCATAAATGCAAACCATAAACACAGATCATTTACCAGGCATTAGCTAGAGATAACTTTGTAACAAATCTTTCTGTGGAAAATGGAGAACTATCTTAGTCAACCAGGGATCTCTTACCTACCTTTTGCAACACACTCTAAATGATGAGCATCTTCCAATTGGTTTTGTACCGTACTGGCATTTCCCAAACCTGCAGTCTCCCCCGTTTATTTTGCATCTGAATTTGCTTCCTGTTTCCATGGGGCAAGACACACAGAGAACAATTAAATCAACAGTCTGGGAGAGCTATGTATGGCTGCAGAAAGGCTGACATTTCTGTGCATTTCAGTCCAATAATTGTGCTCAGCTCCAACCTCCCCACAGCCACATCTTCAAGAGCAACATGCCTCTCTAGGATTCTCCCCCCATAAATTGGGTACACACAAGAGCAGAGGGAGGGGAGGAGCAGTCTGAGGTTGAGGAAGAGCCTTGTTGGCTCCCCACAGCATTCCAAGCACTGCCTGCACCAGCAGAGCTGGAAAACAGGGGACTCCTCACATCCCACATGCCTGTCCTGGCTGTGCCGGGATTGGTGTGACCTCTGATGGAAAGTTCCTTGCCCAGCCCTTGCAGGGATCATGTCTTGAGGTTATAAGGTTTTGTGACACTCAGCTGATGCAGCATTACAGGAGAAGAGGCAGAAATGCTTTCTGCACCAAGCAACCCACTGAACAGTTCTGGAGTTCTCTGCCATCCCTGTACAGCACAAGAGACCACCCAAAGACACTCAAAAAGGAATGGCAGAATTGGAGCCTGAAGTCAAGCCCATTCCTGACCTCCAGAATAAGCCAGGTTTCTACCTTCAAGGATTCTCTCAGTCCCAAGTCTGTGTCCTATTGGAAGATCACTGGAGAAACACTTTTCTCATCAATGCCCGCTGACATTTGCATCACTCCCACTAATGCTGTAACTTCCAGGGACATGGAAAACCCCAATGATAAGGGAATCACAGGTTCCCCTGACTCCCCTCTTGCCCTCTCACCTGCAGCACTCTGGATCAGCAGCAGGAGCAAGGGGAAGAGCAGGTACAGGATCTTCATGGCTGATCCACCTCTCCCAGGTCTTCACAGGGCTGCAGAGGGGACACCAAGGCAATGAGGATATGGAGGACCCCAGGGGGAGCAGAAGCCTGGCCACTGGGGTTCCCTAAAGTGCAGAGGGGCTGCCTCCACACACAGCACATGATCTTTCCTCTGCCTTTCTCTTAAGAACAATTCTGAGGTCTGTGCCACCCTGCAAACTTTGGGAGTGTTTACTGGTATCTCAGTCTCTGGGAAATCCATTCCCTAAGATGATCCTTTTCCAATAACTTTCTCTAAGGTCTTCCATAGGCTTTCCACAGAGAACAGAGTGCACAACCGACCCAAATTCTTACCAGTTCAATCCAAACAGAGTTTCTATTTGCCCACAAAGAAGCTCTCAGGTCCCTCCTGCAGCATCAAGGCACCTTTCCAGTCTCTCCTCTACTTAAAAAACCTTAGTTTCACCTCCCACATATTCTGGGCTCTGAGACTCATATGAAGGCTTTTATTCTCTTTCCCAGACATCTGTGATAGCCTAATAATACACCTGGATAATTCCAGCTGTTTGTCCTTTAGGTGAGTCTGTGGAGATGGGCTTTGAGCTGAGAACCTGAATGGGGAGGTTTCCAGGAAGAGACCCCACAGTCACCTACCTGATGAAGGTCTTGGTGTTCCAGCAGCAGAAAATCCAACAGGAATAGCTTGTGTCCAGATGCCTTTGGGGTCAGGAAATGTTGCTTTGTCCAAAACACCCTAGTTTTATACCCCTCCTGATGGGTGGAACACGCACTTATTGCTTCTAACACAACTGCTCTTGGCCAACCAGGCAGTGCCCCATCAGTGTGGGGGTGCTGGGGCTGCTCCTCGTCCCTCCCTGCTGCAGTGGCAGAGGCTGAGGTGCCTCCCGGGGCTGTTGCAATGTCACCGTTATCCTCCTGCAACACATCTTGTGACACCCCCTGCACAGCAGCACACGGGCTGGGGGAACCTGGCATGACCTCCTTGGAATTTGCAGCAGCAGCAACCAGTCTCAAAGAGTCATTAAGACTTCTCTCCTTGACTCTTCCAAGTTGAAAAAATAATGAGGTAACATGGGATGTGAAAGAGCACGACCTCCTTACTTTTCTATATTATGGTGGGAGTTTTCATCTCTGCTTTTATTTGAAGTTTCCTGTGACGTTTTGGAAATAGCATATTGGTTGCTGTGGGCATTTATGAGTTGATATTCAAATCCATGCATAGGGCAAGGAGGATCCATCTAGATTAGATATAAGGAGGAAACTTTTTACAGTGAGGGTGGTGAAACACTGACACAGGTTGCCCAGAGAGGAGGTGGGTGCCCCATCCCTGGAAACATTCAAGGTCAGGTTGGATGGGGCTCTGAGCAACCTGGTCTAGTTGAAAATGTCCCTTCTCATTGTTTGTACTAGAAGACCTTTAAAGGTCTCTTCCAAGCTAATCTATGATTTTCTGATTCGGTGATCAGCATCTCCAGTTCACTGCTTCCATGGAAGTCATGTCATATCATAAGTAACAAAAATATAATTTATCCATTGATCTTTCTCCTCTTCTTGCTGTTTCTCCTCTATCACTACCATATTAAGCTCATGGATGACGCTCCACAACACCATCAGTCTTGTTCAAGATGTTCTGGGCCAAAGGAACAGCAGAACAGCTTTGAGGTACTGAGATGAATGGTATTCATGGTGACTGTTAAATGTTCAGTTAAAGGATACATGAATGAAAGTGAAGGGAATGATCCTACAAAGTCAGTGAGAACCTGCTGTGCTGGACCTGGACAACAGGGTGGGATCTTGATGGTGGGTGTGAGGAAAGAGCCCAGCTGATGTGGACACAGGGTTTGATGTCCCAGGAAACTGGGCTACTGCGAATCCAGCAGGGACCCTCAGCTTCAGGACTTGTGCTGCTGAGATGTCCTGGGACCAGATCAAAGCATCACCCCTCAGCATGGCTCTGGGAAGGGGTGCCTGGTCAGCGGGGAAGCAGAAGGTGTGGAAGTCAGGGATGGAGGACTGAGGGTGATCTGTGCCCTTGGGATGGAAAGGATCCAGTGGAATGGCTGGGATCACCAGTTGCTGCCATACCCTTGTGTGCAGGGACACACACATGGGTGTGACTGCATAGGGCAGAGAGCTGCACTCACAGGAAGGCCAAGGTGACTGGTTGTTGGGGGAGAATGGTGTTGTAACCCCTGTTTCCTAAGGCAGGCAGGGAGGAGAACCCTGCTTTCTCCCTGTTGGAATACATTTCTGGACTTTTCTAGGCTGGGGTCCAAGGGACCCTTTGGACAGGTCACCTAGTGGAAGACCTGCTTCCCTGCAAGGCACACAAAGTTTTTCTGTGGGCTGGCTGCAGGATCAGGGTTCTCCAGGGGGCTGTGGAAGGGAGAGGGGCTATGGAGCTTGTAGAGGGGTTGATGCTGTGGGGCTGGAAACAGGAGGGAACTGAGTGGGAACTGTGCTGCAGCACTGAGCTCCACTGCAGATGGAGGTTCCCAGCTGGGAGGTTTGCTGGGAACTCTGAGACATCTGGGGTGGGTTCGGTGGGCAGTCTTGACCATGCCCACCAAAGAAACACAACACCCAGCACAGCCCTGTGCATGAAGCCATGGCTTTCAGGGACAAGAGACACTCATAACCAGCAGGACCAGGGCAGAGCTCCTCCTCCCCCAGATGGAGCATCCCCAGAGCAGCTCTATCACAGCACCACCAAACTCCCTGCACCAACAGGCACTGACAGGCTCTGTGTCCCCACCCCACTGCCAGGCAGGAGCATCCCCAGGGACACACACACTGGGCACCCCCAGCATCCCCAGATGCTTCTCCTCACAACAACCCACCTTTGCCACCCCCACAGCCAGCAGGCACAGCACCCCCTCCATCCCAAGGACACGCACACACGGCCCACCCCTGCAATGCCAAACTGCTCATCTTTATTCAAGCTGGGAAAAGCAGCCTCTGCCCCACAGAGCCCACAGCTGGGACGAGATGTCTCCAGCCCAGCAGCACCCAGCAGGAGCAGCTGCCACTGCTGCTGTCCCAGCAGCTGGGCAAGGCAGAGGCAGGGAAGGGAGAGGACATCAGGAGATGTCCATCAGAAGACATCAGGAGCCAGAAGCAAGGGGAACATCCTGCTTGGAAATTTCAGGGTCTCAACCCCACAATCTGTAAGAAGAAAGCAGAGAAGCATGTCAGCTGTGGTAACTTTTCCTCCCACTCTCTCCCACCTTCCCTGCAAGAACCATTCAGTCTGTGGTGCAGGAGACTCAGGCTCAGCACAGGGAAGGCCCAGTCCTTTGTGCAGACAGTTTGGACCTGGGTTATCTTAGTGGTGGCAGCCCTGACTCCAAGTCTGTGCAGATGCAGCAAAACCTGGTTCATGTCCTGGGTGCTGCCCAAGGACAGCAAATGCTTCACTTTTTGGTCACTTGAGTGAGTCCTCTGCAAAGCCTGGATGAGCCTCCTGGCACTGGAGGAGGCTGGGGAGGCACTGGCTGACCTGGGGCTCCTGCAGTCCCATTCAGGGCTAATCCCTTTCCTCCCCGGGCTCTGCCTTGTAGCATGTAGATCACTAAGCCATTATCTAATCATGGGCACTCAAAGAACTTCTGCCATAACAGTGCCTTTTGCAATTATAAAACTTACCTTTTGCAGCAAAAGAAAAACCTTGAACATTTTCCCTGGATGGCAAAGGGGAAAGAGCACTTCAGAAACCCGCAGTAGCCGTTTTCTCGCTCACATTGCTTCTTATTTCCTGGGGCCAGGGAGGAACCTGCACAGTGAAAGAGGTTGAATAAAATGAGTATGGGATAACTGTCTTGTTCCAGAGCAGCTGGCAGTGGCTCTGCATCTCAGCCTCCTGTGGGCATTAAGCACCAACCCAAACATCTTTTCCTCTCCAGTCAGGCTTTATTTTTTCTGCAACAACATAAGTGCATGTGGAGTAACACAGGGAAAGAGCAATGTGAGAACTACGGGAATTGCTGTGCTGAGTCCTCATTTGCCCAACTCTTTGTAAGAGACAATCCCTCCCAAATATTATGTATATCTGAGAAATGTGGTCGCTTCTCAGGAAAGGGAAAACCCCACAGATGGGGGCTGAAGCCTCACCCATCTCCCCTCTTTCCCTCTCACCTTCAGCACTGTGGACCAACAGGAGGATGAAGGGGAGGAGCAGGTACAGTATCCGCATGGCTGGTGCCTGTCCTGGGTCTTCACGGGGCTGCAGAGAGGACACCAGGAACCAAATCAGGGTCAAAAATTTAGACCAATCCTTGTACCAGGAGATGCCAAGCTGGATTTTCACCCAGTGCTCTCCAGTACCTCAGCCAGCCCAAGGCTGGCTGCCCCAGTCACCCCTGCTTCACTGAGCTCAGGAAAGTACCTCCCAGCTTGCCTGGGGAGTGCCCATCCCCAACTCCAGACCATTCCCAGGATTCCCAGCAAGGACAGTCTCCTACCCAATGCAGCAGCGAGCCAGGGAAAAGCAAGAGAGCAGGGAAGGGTCTGGGTGTCCTGGAAGTGACTCCTCAGTTACCTACCTGATGGAGGGGTTGGTTCAGAGCACACCAAGGCAGCAAAGGGCTGTAATAATCTCACCTGGAGTCACACACGGAAGAGTCACAACTGAGGAGTATCACTTTGCCCAAAACACCCTGGCTTTACACCGTTGCCAGAGGGTGGGACATGCCCATATTGCTGCTGACACATCTGCCCTTGGCCAACCAGGCAGTGCCCCATCAGTGTGGGGGTGCTGGGGCTGCCCCTCATCCCTCCCTGCTGCAGTGGCAGGGGCTGAGGTGCCTCCTGGGGCTGTTGCAATGTCACCGTTGTCCTCCTGCAACACATCCTGTGACACCCCCTGCACAGCAGCACACGGGCTGGGGGGGCCTCCTGGAAAATCTCTGGGATGGAGACAGTAATTAGTTTGTGAAGACACAGCACCAATCCAGTCTGAGATGAACCGAGTCCTTCTTTCATAGAATCATTCTGAAATGGTTTGGTTTGGAAGGGGCCTTAAAGACCATCTAGTTCAATCCCCCTTGCCATGACCCTTCCACTAGCCCAGGTTGCTCCAAGCCCCATCCAGCCTGGCCTTGAACACTTCCAGGGATGGGGAAGCCACAGCTTCTCTGGGCAACCTGTGCCAGGGCCTCACCACCCTCAAAGGGAACAGAAACATTTCCTTAATGATGTGGTGTGCTGTGGATAATTGGTCAACTTAGAGGTGTCTTCCTAGAAATTGAGAGCTGGATTAAGTTACCCAGTGACACAGGGTGGAGGCAAATGCCAAGAAACAAAAACCAAGTGCTGTATACCCAGATGGAAGTTTGGAAAAGGACAGGGTGGCCTCCTTGGACAGAGAAATCTCTACCAGCACAAGCAGAACCACTTCTTATGAACACACATATTCATGGACACCCACATGTATCTACCCACAGGGGGATCACAATCACTGAGGCATTTTGCAGAGAGGGTGAGGACAGCCTTGGCAGAGAGCTGTCAGTCTGACCTCAGGCTGTGTCCAGGGGGTTGGAGGGGAAAAGACCCCCTGCTCACACCCTGCAGGGTGGCCCTTCTGGTCCATGGGACCTCTTCATGATATTCCCTTGATGGGGAGCTGGACAGCCACCCTGGCAGACCTATTTCCCTGTGGGGCCCACAAAGATCTCACTGAGGTTGTCCATGGGATCATCTCAAGTTCTCTTGAGGACAAGGGAGTCCCTCCCTGCCATGTGGTGGGATGGGACATGGAGCAGCACAGCTCCCAGCAAGGCCTCCAGCAAGGGGTGTTACAGTGTGCTGGAGCAAGATAAGGAGGAGCCCAGGGCCTCCAGGGCCGGGAGTGAGGGGTTTCAACTATTTCTGTTTACCAAGAAAAGATTTCTGCACAGTAAGATAAAAAGGATTTTGCCATCTGAACCCAGTCCCACAAAGGGAAGCTGAGTTCTTCCAGCCAGCCTAACTCTTGGCACTGTAGGTTAAGGTCTTCAGTCCATGTCTGTCTAGCCCTGGATATCTCCATGATTCAGAAAAGCTCCAAATAAGGAGGCATTGTAAATTGTTGCCCTCTAGGGTTTGTGTGTCAAACCCAGGTGGGACCATGACCTCAGCCCATGCAGCAGACACCCTTGTTTCAGTGATATCAATGCAAAGTTTATTTAGAAGGAGGGGGAGCAGTGCAGAATACATTTGGATTTACTCTAAAGCTTTTTGCATTGGAAGTGAAAGATGTGTGAGGCTTTGCAGCAGGATCCAGTGGTTTTAGCAGTAAGGAGATCCTAAGTAAATTCCTAGGTTTAGAAGAAATTTTCATTGCTCTTCAATGCTTGGTTCATTAAACTCTTGTACATCCCATGGCCTGCACAAAGAAAAAAAACATAAATTCAGATTTTCTTTCTGTTTATAGTCTCCCCCCCTATTTACTCTGAATCCATGTGTATTTTCCTCTTGAGTATAAGTGTTTTCCAAAGTATATAATATGTGTAGTCATGCTGGGACAGCCCTGTGCACTCACACCTGTGCGTAAGAAATATTTCCTGTCGCCTCAGGAAAAGCAGGGAATTGATATCGGGGTGAATGCATTCATTCCTGAGTGAAAACAGAAGGCTCTTTTTCATGTGATAATTTCTTTTTACTGCAGTGTTGCTCTTTTTGCACACACTTGAAGGCACTCAGGCACCTGTGGTCACCCATAGCACAGCAACCCAGTTCTGGAAATACCAGACCCCGATATTTCACTCTGGCACAGGAGCTGGAAAGGGATCAAACAGAGCTGAGACGACACAAGGGTGACAACTCTGATGGTATTTTATCCTTCTTGCTGGAGCAGAGCACGGTGCACATCTCATGAGAAACAGCACTGTGGAGCTCAACCTACCTGAGTTCATACAATCATAGAACATCCTGAGCTGGAAGAGACCCCACAAGGATCATCAAGTCCAACTCCAAACCCTCCACAGGACACCCCAATGATCCCACCATGTGCCTGAGAGCTTTGTCCAAAAGCTTCTTGGACAACGTGCAACACTTGAATCAACGTGTAACACTTGACTGTCCTCGTGGCTTTTTTTTCCCCTTTATATTGAATTTAAATTCTCAGTAACCCCTTGGGATTTAGGACACAGAAATAATATTGTCATCCTTCAAATGTACCTTGGTGAACATGAAACTCACCATTTACAGCAGGAGCGGAACCCAAAGCAACTTCCAACTTTAACCAGGTGGACGGGGCATCCTCCAAAGTGACAGGACCCTTTTCTACAGAAAAGCATTTCCCTCCGGGGTGAAGACAAACCTGCAACAATAACAAAACATTTCCTTTCCTCTGGCTCTGCGGGGCAGGGCAATGCAGTGGAAGGGTTTTCCATCCCTGGAGCTGCCTCGGCCACCAAGTTGCCTTAAGTGGCCCAGATTTGGTAATTTTGAAAGGCCAAGTGAGAGGTGAGGTTACAAAGCAGGTCTACACCTTCCAGAGGTGGGATCCTCAGCTCACAGTGCATCGAAGTGGATGGCCCTAAAGTCCAGGTGGAGAGTGAGACAGACTTCCTGACTCACTGTCAGGACTTCAGAAGTCGTAATTTCTCCGCCTTTGAAAAATTTTTCAGCACTGAGTTGTTTGATTAATTCCTATTTGGATTCTAGTAATTTTAACCAGGAGGGGTTAAAACGTGCTTGGGAATTTTGCTTCAGGTGCACAAAAACCCCTTTCTTGCACCTCTTTCCCATCTTACCTGGAGAAATCTGGAGTGTCAAGAAGAGGAGAGAAAAGAGCAGATAAAGGATCTTCATGGCTGTGGATTCCCCCTGTGTTTGGAAAAAGACCAAGAAAGATGTTTGACAGACAGACCCTGGGATCTGCAATCTCCTGAACTGTACAAATAACTGTGTTAATTAAAAAAGCAACTATGTGGTCTTTTTCTTCAGGCATTCAAAAATAACCAGTAAGACCCATATGACATCATGAGTGCTTTGTGGGGCAACTTGTTTTCAGGACATGTGATCGTCAACTTGCTTTAATAAGTTGATTGCTCACAATTCTTTCATATTTTGAAAACAGATCTTAACCAGAAGAGAATAATAGAACCCCAGAATGGTTTGGGTTGGAAGGGACTTTAAAGATCATCTCGTTCCAACCCCCTGCCATGGGCAGGGACACCTTCCACTGTCCCATGTTGGTCCAAACCCATCTAACCTGGCCTTGAACTCTTTCATGGTTGCAATCATAAATTTATTTTTAGCTAAATTTTTTATCTAGTTGATAAGCAACATAGGCAAAATGAGGTGATGATACAGGCAGACTTATAAAGTTCAGAAAAAAAAAAGTTCATTATGCAATATCAAAATTTGTCAAGACATAACAGCTGGAATAAGTGATTTTTGTCAAAATCTTCAGTCTTGGTCTAAAAGCAAAAGTTCTAGAATGGAAATGTACAACCAAATCAGTTCCCATTTGACAAATAAAATCTGAAAAGAAAACATGAAAGAGTTAATAGTTTAAACCATCATCAGCAAACTAGGATAAAATGGCCAAAAAGGGACTTATGGATAAAGAAGTGGCAGTTAATGTTGTATATCTTGGCATTAGGGAATGTTCTGATCTGTCACAAATTATGTTCTCTTAAGCAAGGAAGGGAATTGAGATTTTGCTGAAATGTCATATTTCTGCAAACAGAATTCATAGAAGGTGGCCCAAAACTATTTCAAAATTAATTAGAATGTTTACACAAATGTCTATGTATTTGAAAATATCAGGAAAAACAAGGAGATAAAATTCTGAAAATTAAATAAAGTTCTTAACGTAGGCCTAGATTAAACATATAATATATATTATATATTATAGAATATAAATATCTATAATATGAAAATTATTATATATTATGTTAGTATTATATAAATATTTATAATATATTTAATATTAAAATATTATGTATATTTAATGGAGAGAGAGATATAGAGATGGATAGATTTCCACTGAAGAGGCCATCAGTTTTTCTGGACCACAGACCTTTAGAGTAAAGGAACCTGGCCCAGCCAGATGTTTTCTCTATGAATTAGTAGGCAGAGTATTTTTATCAAAGTAATCTAGGTATTAGTACATATTTGAACTACTTATTCAATCTGTCCAGTTTTTCAGAAAACTTATATTTACCTTTTTCATTGACATACAAATTAAAGTTAATAATGCAGAGGTCTGGGGTTTTATTTTGGGGTTGTAATGTTAAGGGAGAGACAAAAAATACTAAAAAGAACTGAGATGTTACCAGGTATCAGGTGAGCCCAGAAGCCAAAAAAGATCTGCTCTTGGTCCCTTCCCTCCAGAGGACTTTGGCTGTGGGTCTGCAATCCTCTTTTATAAGGTGTTTCCAAAAGGCACTGAAAACTGCTTTCTCTTCTCAGCTATACATTGAACCAATCAAAAACTTTCACTTTTTTTCGGTGGCACCCAATCCAACCAGAAACAAGCTGCTTTTCGCTTCCCGATGGTAAAACAGGGGTTTCTCTCTCAGTCTGTTGAAACTTTTTTTCTGGAATATCCCAGGTTATTCATGCAACACTTCTTGTGACACCCTGGTTTGTGTAAGATCCGTTAACCCACCATGGTATGTGTCAAACATCTTGGGACACACGTTGAACTGTCCCTGCTTAGGAGCAACATAATCCATTGCAATGCAAAGCATCTGCCTGTTCCTCTGCCCTCCCAGTTAGTTTATTCTCTGTTCCATAAGTATAGAATCACAGAATGGGTTGGCTTGGAAGATCATCTTGTTCCAACTGCCTGCCATGGACAGGGACACCTTCCACTATCCCAGGTTGCTCCAAGCCCCGTCCAACCTGGCCTTGGACACTTCCAGGGATGGGGCAGCCACAGTTTCTCTGGGCAACCTGTGCCAGAGCCTCACCACCCTCACAGTGAAGAATGTTTTCCTAATATCTAATATAAACCAACTCTCTTTCCAATTGAATCTATTCTCCCTTGTCCTGTCACTCCAGGACCTTGTAGTCTCTCCCCATCTTTCTTGCAGGCTCCTTTCAGATACTGAAAGGCTGAAATTAGGTCACACCAAAGCCTCCTCTTCTCCTGCTGGACAATCCAAGTTCCTTCAGCCTTTCCTCATAGCTGAGCTTGTCCATCCCTCTGATCACCCTGGTGGTCTCCTCTGGCCTCGCTCCAACAGGTCCACATCTTCTTGTCCTGGGGGCCCCAGAGCTGGAGGCAGCTCTGCAGGTGGGGTTTCACCAAATTAGATATTAGGAAGAAATTTTTCTCTATGAGAGTGGTGGAGCCCTGGTACATGTTGCCTAGAGAAGCTGTGGCTGCCCCATCCCTAGAAGCGTTCAAGGCCAGGTTGGATGGGGCTTGGAGCAACCTGGGCTAGTGGAAGGTGTCCCTGCCCACGGCAGGGTGGTTGGAATGACGTGAGCTTTAAGGTCCCAGGCCATTCTATGATTCTATGATATGAAATAGTTTTTTTAGATCATATTTTACTTTATACCTCACTTTAGTCAACAAATATTGTTCATTCAGTATTTTAATGGGACACATAATGCACTTAATAATAGGTAATGGTATATTTGCCAGTTTGAATGACTGGTGTTTTTAACTGACCAAGAGCTCTGCAAATGACACCAGAACATTTAGTGTCAAATTTAAACTGAAATATTTTAATTGCTGACTGATTCATCAGTTTAGTTACTAGTGATGTAATTTCTTCAATTCTTTGATATTAATTCCAAAGTAGAATCATAGAACAGTTGGAATTGAAAGGGACCTTTCAAAGGTCATGTAGTCCAACCCTTCTGCAATTAGCAGGGACATCTTCAATTAGAAAAGGCTGTTCAGGGCTCTGTCCAAGTATACAGGTATCCAGAAGTGTGCACATATAGATATATACATACATGTGAAAACTTGCCTAGAGATTATTCCCCTTAAAAGCATACCATGACATAGCTGTTTATTCTCTACATATTTTTATAAGTGAGTTGTTTCTGCAGTAGGAAAAAAAAAAAAAGATAATTGAATTTTTGGTGTGTCTGTGGACTTCTGGACACAGAGCTGAAAACAGAGGGAATAAAATTGCAAAAGTTGCAGTTTCTTCACCTCTTGCCAAGTATTTGTGGTTAACTTGCCTGCCAACTGTTACTGTTACTCAACCCAATTCCTCAGGGAAGCAAAGGTGCAGCAATAATTTTTATTGCCTTCACGGTCCTGTGTTCAAGTAATGTCAAGGGCTTGGCTCTAACACTGAGCATCTTTGACACTGTTTAATATAAATTCTACCTGGTCACAAGGCCCATTGGTGCCATTAAAATACCTCTGACTGGACATGGGGAAGGAAGAGGCAGAGGAGGGGTGGAACATTTTTGGTTGGTCAAATCTCACAGGGGCGAGGCAGGCCTTAGCAGGATTTTGTCTTTTGGATCTTAGAGTGGATAATCTTTCCATTTCCACCTGAAGCTTCTGTTCATAGGAGCAGAAAAGAGACAGTTTCATACATCAGCAGGGGCGTATCAATGTTTTGCCCTTCACAATCTCAATGTTTTTCTCCAGTGCCTTTTGCTGGTAGAACTGTTTTACACCAGGATCACAGTAGTACCAAGTGCTATGTTGGTAAGTAATTCTCTCCACCATCTACTTCCTTTTTTTTTTTTTTTTATTTGTGCAGAGAGAAACTCTTTTCATGGAGAGTTTCTTTTTCCCTAAATCACATGTTTCTTTTTTTCTTGTTTCATAAAATTTCAGAAGATGATCCAGCTACATTTCTCTCTATCTCCAGGGCAAATTTTCACTCCAAGCTGTAGTTCACCAATGATGTCACATTCCCTCACTCTTTTCAGGTCCAGGTCACCCAGTCCTCTTTGGAGGAGGAGAAACACTATGATGGGGTCAGCATTTCATGTACTAATACAGTGCTGAAGAGCTGCTTCTATTAGAGGGATCCACTATTAAGGGAAGTGTCCTCACAAAGAGGTTGCAGAGTGTCAGCAGGAGAAACCTCTTTCACTGTTTTTAAATCGAGATGTTTGGGCAATTTTGCCAACATCACTTATGAGAGAGGAAGGAGGATCTTATCTCCATCTTAGGAGTTTGTATATAGCACAGAAGATGAGGCAATTAGGAGCAAAAAGGAGAATATTAAACTCTGCTCCTAGTAGTTTTCTCTTAAAAAAAAAAAAAAAAAAGGCAAATATTAGGGATATGTTTGAGTAGCATTGCCCCTATTTAAAATGCTACAACACTTGTCTGCTGTTTCATCCCTTGCCTCCAGAGGACACTTTGTTCATGGCAATGATCCTCCAGGTACCTGGAAGTCGTTGGATGCAGGCATGGATGGAAGATCAGGAGTAAAAAGAGGCTGAGCCCTAGCAACCTGCCAAAGGGCAGATGGTTTAGTGTGCTCCAAAGAGGAGCTGGGTTGAGCAACACTGGTGGTTGGGGGCTGAGTTAACCCCAGACTGCTCCTCAGTGACACAGTAACATCATCCCTCTTAACCTCTTTCATGTGCACCAATCCAAATTCCAGCCATAAGATACAGTCAATGCAGAGGAGATCAAGATATGCTTTGATGGCACTGTAGAGTGTTTATTATAGAAATTCAGACTCCTTTAGAGTAGATACAAAAGTTGCTGGTAGCAGTTTCACTGCCAAAGTAGATCCACCAAAAGGAGGATAACCATTATTTAGATGTTCTGTAGTGGTGAATTTGCAAGGCATGTGCTGCATTACAGTTAACAGGTAAAGTTCTGACCCAAGTCACAGAATAAACTGAGTTGGAAGGGACCCACAAGGATCATCAGTTCAACTCCTGGCCCTGCAGAGAATATCCCAGCAATCCCACCCTGTCCCTGAGAGAGTTGTCCAAACGCTCCTTGAGCTCAGGCAGTCTTGGGGCAGTGACCACTGACCTGGGGAGCCTGTTTGGTGACCAAACGCCCTCTGGGGGAAGAACCTTTTCCTAATATCTCAGCCTAAACCTCCCCTGACACAATTTCAGGCCATTCCCTTGGGTCCTGTCACTGGTCACTACAAGAGGGGATCATTTGAATCAATAATAAACGCATGCACAGTCATGAACTTCAAACTGTACACAAACTGTACTTAATCAAGCTCAAGACTTTAATCGTGTTGTAATCTTGAGTAAACAGGGAGAATTTATGAGATTAACATCTGTATGAACAAATCTGACCTCCTTATTGTTTTTGACTGGACATCTAATTAAAGGTACAGGGGGACCAGTGCAGAGTCTGGTCTCTTGGTGTAAGCACCACACCATGACTGGCAGATGTGTACGTGATCAAACCTCCTTGGCAAAGGCCATGAAGCCTAGAGTTCATAAAATTCAAAGAATCCCTGTAAACTGAATTATATTTTCTAGACAATTGGCAGGAGTGATCTCACCAAACTTCAGATATCCTAAAGATGAAAATCTTCCTTTATAGACAATGGATTGGAATTGTTCTATAGATTTTTATCTGGAGTGCAGACATTTATAATAGGATTGCTAGGAAAAAAAAATTTAAAAAAACACCAAAGTAATAGTAAGGACAGAAGCAACACAGAAATGTTGCATGAGGAGATGTTATGCAACAGCATCTCCTGCAGGCTGAAGAGCCATAAGCACTGATTCTGCAGAACACCATAAACAGGAGCTGTGTCAGTAACAGAGGCAGCATTTCCCCTTCAGAGTTTTTTTACATATGTTGGCACCTCTCCTAACCCACCCAACAAGTCAATAGGAGTCAAACTCTCTTCAGTTTGGTAGTGTATTCCACCGGGCACTGATCTGTTCACATTCAGCAACTGCTCCTGAAGGGACAGCAGACAAATCACTATATTGCACATCCATAACTTTTGGAAATGTGTTTCGTTGTGTCTTTCTCTTTCCTTTTTTTGTAGCTTTTTTTCTGGTTTAAGTTGCTCTCAGGGATTTGATGTAGTCCAAAATGATCCTGTTTTCCCCCTGCATAAGGTCCCCTAAAAGTGGTATTTCTCAGATGCCTCCAAGACCTCTGAAAGAAGCATCTGGAGATACCCTGGCTTTATCTACACTGCTGGGCCATGAGGGTGAGGAAAAAGAGACAGAAAGCACAGATTCTGTCTCTGACACCTCACTTTAAAATGTCATAATACCTTCAAAAAGCAGCCTGGAAACTACTGGAATGTGTAACACAAGCACCCATCACAGAGAGAAGCAGGGGTTCATCCCTGACAGATACAATGGTCACTACAGGATTGCTCCAGGAATTTGGCCATTGGGAAGCAGGGGATGGGATGACCTACCCTTTCCCTGATGGTGCAGCAGGATGAATCTTCTGGCTGTAAAGGCCATCAGCCCACCTGGGTGTTACTGCCTATGCTGGGAGCAGTTCTGTGAACTATCCCCTCCAAAAAACACCTGAGGTTCAACCACAAAAACGCCACCAGAACTGATTTTATTAAAGGAGGGGAAAGAAGCAGTTCCCACAGTGTTGCTTGGTGCAAATTTGTTCTGACATTTGCTTCACTTCAAGGGAAGACTGTGAGAGCTTTTCATTGCAGCAGGAACTGGTGTCACCAGGAGCGAGGGGTCAGGGTGTTTCAGAAGCCATTGGATAGAAGCAGAAAGGATTTCCAAGGGGAATCCAGGGAGTCTTCAGATTCTCCACCCCCTGCATGGTGAACAAGAGTCTCAGGTTACCTACCCACAGGTTTTCTGCTGTTCTCCCTCTCCCATGGCACCACAGCAGAGGCTGCCATGGGATGTGAATTCCCCCTGAGGACCCTCTGTGCAGCAGGTTTGGCACTGGAGAAGTGAGACACGATGGTGGCAGGCAGGAGCTGTGCCTCCAAAATGCTGCTCTGGAGAAAAGGCAAGGAGGATATCAGTCATTCCCACAGTGATCCCTGCGCTTCCACCTACCTTCTGCAGCAAGAAAATCCATTCCGACATGTTCCAACCCAGTAGTACGGACGGCGACATATCCCTGGGAAGCAGCGTCCATTTTGGGCCTCACAAGGATCACCTGGAATGAAGGGCTGACCTGCTCAGCAGAAAGAGAAGAGTCATTTACTATGAATAGGAGCAAAAGTGGATGCACTCTCTCTACCCACCTCACTCCTTACCTGCAGCCCCTTGGAGCATCAGGAAGAGGACAACCAGGAGCTGGTAAAGGATCCTCATGGCCACAGCTGGGATGTGAATTCCTTACCTGTAATGGGCAGAGAGCACAAGATCAAAAGACACTGGATGGAGGGTCCTCTCCTGACTGGGAGATGAGGAACTGATTAAAACACACCCTGAGAGACCAAAGCCAAAATCTCATAAAATACACTGGGTTTGGACAAAGAACAGAGTGGAATCTGCATCCTTGGAGATATTCACAGTTTCAGTGAATGCATCCCTAAACAACCTGTCCTAATTAGCCCCATTTTGAGCATGAATCCAGACTAGAGACTACTGAGACTACCTTTGAACCTAAAGTACTCTGGGATTTTATGATGTTTTGGTGTTGTTTTTTTGGTTTTGTTGTTTATAAAATATTTGTTTTCTTGCACTGAAAAAACGATACCCTGGATCTGTTCAACACAGGCAGGTTACTCTGGTACCAAAACAGACCCACCAATTATTCCCCTTCAATCTACTGTAGTTCACAAAGAGTTCAGAGAGCCAGCCAGTCATAATCCTCAGGAAACTCTAAAATAAAGACATTTGTATCAACTAAGGTGACAACTCACTCAAAATGTTACTGCCATTCTGGCAAGATTTGTGGCTCAAAAGGCAGCACTCAACTGCTGTGCTGGCTGGGTCACTGCTTCTGTAGGAAACTACACAGTTCTGTCTCTGATGCCTCAAGGGAAGGTTTCCAGATCTCACTTTCTCTCGGAAATCAGCAACCCAGTGTCCTCCTGCCAGCCCTGCAAGCAAGCAACCAACCCATGGTCCTGTAGAACACACAGAGATCAGATGCATTCACTGGATTAATAAGAAGGAAGGGGTTAATTAAAGCTGAGACTCAGACTTGAGATTAATGAAAGGAAAAGAAGTGTGTAAAGATGAAGAGGTGATGGTGCCTCTCCAGAACCAGGCAGAGTTACCAGTGCAGGAGGTGAAGGATCAACGCTGCTCTCTGTCTGTTCCTCTCTGGGTGCACCAGCTCCAAAGTTGCATATAAAGGGTTGAGGATGTGACAGCACAGTCGTGGGCCAATGAAAAAAAAAGCCTTTTCTGGCCAAATTTGTCCTGTAATTTGGTTTCTTTCAATCAGAAATGAAGGTCCACTTTGAGACTGCTTTCACCACAAACCCCCTGGTCTTTGTGCAACCCATCTTGGACCATCCACATTTGTGTAAGATACGTTAGACCACAGGGTTGCATAAAATATCTGGGAACATGTAACGACTGCTCCTTCTGATCCTGCAGGCTCCTTTTCTGTAGAATCATACAATTCTCAGGAAGAGACCTTAAAACTCATTTCATTCCAACCCTCTGCCATGGGCAGGGACACCTTCCACTATCCCAGGTTGCTCCAAGCCCCGTCCAACCTGGCCTTGAACACTTCCAGGGATGGGGCAGCCACAGCTTTTCTGTGCCAGGGCCTCACCACCCTCACAGGGAAGAATTTCCTCTCCTTCATTATGAAAGAATCACTCAAGGTTCAACTGCATGAATACCAGCAGAACTGGTTTTAGTAAAGGAGGGGAAAGAAGCAGTTTCCACAGTGTTGCCTGGTTCACATTTGCTCACTTTTGCTTCACTGCAAAGGAAGATTGTGAGAGCTTTTCATTGCAGCAGGAACTGGTGCCGCTGGGAGCGATGGGATCAGGGTGATTCAAAAGCCATTTGACAGAGGCAGAAAGGAGAATCCAGGGAGTCTTCAGATGCTTCACCTGCTGTGTGGTGAAGAGGAAAGAGTCTCAGCTTCCCCACCCGTAGGTTTTCTGCTGTTCTCCCTATCTCAAGGCGCCACAGCAGATGCTGCCATGGGATGTGAATTCCCCCTGAGGATCCCCTGTGTGGAGAAGGGTCAGGCAGGGAGGTTCCTGGGGTGTATGGAGGATAACTCACGTTGCAGCTGACAAGTGAACCTACCAGAGGTGAGGCCCTGCTGGACCTGCTGTTTACAAACAGAGAAGGGCTGGTGGGAGATGTGGTGGTCGGAGGCCGTCTGGGGCACAGTGACCATGGAATGATGGAGTTTGCAATACTCAGTGAAACAAGGAGGGGCACCAACAAAACCTCTACCCTGGTCTTCTGCAAGGCAGACTTGGGCCTATTCAGGAAGCTGGTTTGGAGAGTACCTTAGGAAACAGCCCTTACAAAAAAAGGGGTCCGGGAAGGGTGGACAGACCTCAAGAAAGAAATCTTGAAGGCACAGGAGCAGCCTGTCCTAATGTGCTGAAAGATGAGCTGGCAGGGAATGCTGGCCTGGCTGGGCAGGGAGCTTTTGCAGGAACTCAGGCAAAAAAAAGAGGGTGTATCACCTTTGGAGAAAGGGGCAGGCAACTCGGGAAGTGTTTAAGGATGTTGTTAGGTTATGCAGAAAGGAAATCAGAAACACAAAAGCTCAATTAGAACTTAACCTGGCCACTTCAGTAAAGGATAAGAAAAGCTGTTTTTATAAATACATCAGTAGCAAAAGGAGGAGCAAGGGAGACCTGCATTCTTTATTGGACACAGCGGGGAATGTTGTTACCAAAGCTCGATTCCCAGGGCAGGATTTCCTCACTGGAGAGAAAAACACAGAGAAGAAGCTCCTGAGAGTTATCACAGTGCATTAATCCTTTCCTTGGGACTCCTCCACGAGGGAAGGGACAACTGAACCTTTGGAATCACAGGGTACTGTTGATGGCAACTGTTAGAAAGTTTAAAGCTGTGAACAGTGAGCCTGAGAGGGAGGATTTGGCCCTGTTAGTGTGCTGTGGTGGTGGTAGAGTGTTTTGTAAGAGGACAGTGAGCTGGGATGTGAAGAACCTGCTGATTCCAGGGAAACAGCGTTTCCCACATTACCCTGTGATTTTAAAACAAGGACACTGGGTTGTTGTCTGCTCTGTAGGAAGAGCTAGTTCCTACCCAAGATTGCAGCTGTTTCCTCCTCCCTCTCCCGCCTGATGCCAGAGGCACATTCCCCTGGCAGCCAGAGGAAAAGTGTTGTATCTAGACAAGTCCCTGTCAGGATACCCAGCAAGTTCAACCCCCTCCTCTGTCCCAGTCACTTGGGAAGGCCCAGACCCAGAGGCCTCAGCAACACACACTGAAATTCCCAGCAGAGCAGGTGACAGATCCCCAGCCAGGAATATGCAGCCTTACCAGAGGCACAGAAGTCTGGGTCAAAATACGTCACGAGGGAGAGACTGGAGACAAGCAGCAGGAAGCCAGAGAACATTACCAAGTTTGGGACCAGCCTGGTAGGGAAGATCTGTGGGGAAGCAGCAAAAGAGCAGAGGAACTCATTAAAACATGGGCAAAGGAGCACGTGCTGCTCCAGCCATGGGTACAACTGGCTGGTTGTCAGACAACACCGTCAGGAGCATCCCGAGCATCCCAGGCAGTCTTGGGCTGGGGTGCAGGGATCTTTAGGCTGGGAGACAGGGACTCAGGGCAGTCTGCAGGCAGCCCCTGGGGCTAGGACCACCACAAAGGAAGCAGCTGAGGCTGTCACAAAGGTGGCTGACTGGGCTCGCTTTGATGATGACATTCCAGAAGGGATGCATTGTGTACAGGGACAGGGAGTTGCTGTCCACTGTGCTGGAAACCACAAAGGGAAACCAACAGTCAGGGCTCAGAAACACTTGGGAAAAGCCAGAAATCCAGAATCATAGAATGTTAAGGGGTGGAAGGAACGTTAAGGATCATCTGGTCCCAACCCCTCCACCATGGGCAGGGACAACTCCCACTGGGCCACTTATCCAGCCTGGCCTTGAACACATTCGGAGCTGGGGCATCCACAACCTGTTCCAGTGTTTCACCACTCTCACTGTAGAGAATTTCTTCCCAATATCCAACCTAAATTTCCCCTCTTTCAATTTGTATCCATTACTCCTTGTCCTGTCACCACAGTTCCATGAGGACAACAACCACCTGAGTCTTGGCACTGCAACAACACTTGGGTCAAGGGCGGTGTCTCCCCAAAAAGGATCCCCAGCTCCAGTAGCCAAAGACCCACAGAGGCAGCTCCCGGGCACGTCTCCCACCTGCATCCCCTGCACATGGAGCAGCCCTGGGAGAAGAGCAGGTACAGTGCCCACTACAACGGTTTTTGGAAGATGGGAAGAAACCCAAGGACATGCAGCCCCCTTTGCAGCCAACACTGCACCCCAGGGCCACACCACAGGCCTGGTGGCACTTGTCCAAGCGACAGTCCCATGTCCCCAAGCACCCACAGCAGTGGACTGTCCCACCAAGGACAGCTTGGGGTGCTCCTGCTGAGCAATGCTGGAGAATCCAGGGACCTCCTCAGTTAAGCACTCAGAGGCTGCAGGAGGACAGTGCTGAGCCCCCTGCTTGGGTCCCCAAAATGGGAGACTGTTTTCTGATGGACAGGATATGAACAGGGGCTTCACGGGACACAAGTCTGTGCTGGCAGCTCTGAGTGACCCCAAGACAGCAGAGCCTGAGCCCAGAGGTCCTGCACAAGGGCTGCTCCAGCTGCGGACTGAGCCACCTCAGATGTTGTAGAAGTGGTGGGATGAGGGGTAGGAGCTCTCCCTCCTCATTACCCAAGCTGCCTCTGCAGAAATCTCAGCTCCTTAATGGAGAGGAGCCCCCTGAGACCCTGTGTCACGTGAAAAGGGGCAGAAATGCAAAGATTCTTGTCCCACCTGTATTAATATATTTTTTATTGGCTATTAGTGTCCTCAGAATATCAAAGCCTTTTGAAGCACAAAACAGTCTGTCTGCACCTCACCTAAAGAGACCCTTCACTAGATAGATTCACTGTGACGGACAGGACTTCTGATATCCTGATATGGGGACGGCACTTGATAGCAATGGAGAACCTTCTTAGCAACATTCTCCTGCAAGTCACGAGGCTGCCAGCACCAGTAACAAACCTGACTAACTGTAGCAGCTCACGAAATAACTTTTATGAATACAAGTATGTGATAAACTTCTGTAGGGTTCATGCCACCGGTGATAACGTTTAAATGCACGATTGTACTTAACTAATAAAAAAACCAAAAACCAGAAGCATGCTCTACAAAACAACACAACTGCCTTAATACAAAACTCAAGCAACCCCCCTCCACGACAGACCAAATTAAAAGACTAGAACAAAATCAAAACACACTTGTTAATACAAAGCAAAAAAGAAAGAATATAGCCACTTCCCACTAACACACATTTTAACTCAGTAAGATAAGGAAATGCACACCTTAAAGCAAACCACGAACAATGAGTCAGTGATAACGTGCAACATAAGACAACAACAACAACAAAAAGAATATAAAGTAAGATATATACCCGATAAGTTACAAGGTGTAGGGCAAGGTAAAATTAGTATCTATAAAACAAATTAGCTAAGTACAATTAGTAAATAAGGCACCTATGGGGTAAAGGTGACAAACCATAATCTATGAGGTGTAAGGCAAGGTCAAAGTGAAGAAAGCCGAGTAAATGGTTGCTCACCCCTATGGTGTCCGAATGAGTGGAAGGAGACAGGGCAGCTCGTTAGTTACCCCCGCAGAGGTGATGGAACTTCTCCCTGATTTTGCTCATGTCTGATCTCTTTTTATACCTTTTTTTCTTAAACAGTTTGAGTGACTAGAGTTAATAATTTTGGGGGTGATAGACAGATGACATAGGCCTAAGGGTCGGCTGCCTGTGTTCCTGTAGTGCAAAGAAAGGCCACACTATTTCCATAACATCCCTCCTTAATCCTATCAGTCTGTTGCTGGGAAGTCTCCCCATTTTATTGAGGACTTTCAGGAAGCCACTGGGATCTCTTTGTCCCTTTCTGTGTAACCCATTATCATCTGACAATGGGTTTCTGGGAATGCCCCCTCCAGATGCTGAGACGTTTCCCCGGACGGTCATCTTGGCCTTAGATTGGTCTATCACTCTACACCCTGCATGGAGCACCCAGGGGACTGGGTGTTCTGGATGTTCACCCACCAACCTCTATCCTCTTCAGCTCTCCAAACTGGACACAGGCAAGGAGAAGATGCTGATCGTTCACCAGGCAAATGCTTCCAAGTGCTCTGCCCTACCTGGGTAAGGACAAATGAGGAAGGAGAGATTTTACCCCTCATCCCACCACTTCTACAACATTTCAGGTGCTCAGGGTGTGTTTTTAGCGGGGAAAATTAAAATAGAAATGAAAATCAAAGACTGAGACAATTTCTTGTCAGAAAGTTAAACTTTGACATGCTTTGGCTTTGGAGAGCAGTGCGAGCTGTTATCTGCTCTCACAGCCCTTCCGCTCAGAGATTACTCAGGCTGAAGTCCTCTTCCCCAAGTAACACTTCGATAAGAGTCCCAAGGCTATAAAACTCCTCGGCTCACACCCTCAGTGCTGGGCAGGACAGAACCTGCTGCCCACCCACCCTCTGTCCCCATGGTTGGAACACCTCCCCAGCTCCTCAGCACGGGGACCTGCTTGAGTCTAATCCCAAACAAGGAATCCCAGACTGGTTTGGCCTGGAAGGGACCGTAAAGCTCATCTCATTCCACCCTCTGCCATGGGCAGGGACACCTTCCACTATCCCAGGTTGCTCCAAGCCCCGTCCAACCTGGCCTTGAACACTTCCAGGGATCCAGGAGCAGCCACAGCTTCTCTGGGCAGCCTGTGCCGGGGCCTTACCACCCTCTCAGGGAAAAATCCACTGAAGTCTTGCTCTCCAGTACAGCAGCTCCAAGCAGGAAACACAGAGGAATGAGGCTCTGAGACAGCCCGACCACCCTCCTGAAGAGTCCTGACCTTATCCCAAGTCGTGTTGGTGCAGGGGAAATCACTTCCCCATTGATATGCAACAAGTGGAGAAACACTTGATGTTGATGGCAGGCTTTGGAGAGCAGCCTGCCAGTTCCAGCTGCATCCAGGAGCTCTCTCTGCTTGGAAGCATTAAATATCCGTGCATATGGATCACCACCACTTCCACTATTGTTGGAGGTGATCAGCTGCAGAAGGATGCACTGATGGTGAGCACAGGGGTGGCAATGATGAACCTTCAGGAGCAAAAATGCATTTAGAACAGAATCAGCCAGCAGTGAACCTCCGGAGTGGGAAGCAAGGGATCAGAGCAGTGACTGGGGAGGAAAACTGATGGAGAGGGGGAAAAAACCAGAACCCAAACCTGTTAAAATAACACTGTAAGAGCCAAAAGAATTTCCTACTGCTGCCAGAGCTGGTTTGGGCTTCCAGAAATAGGGGGGCTGTTCCTCATGGAGACCATGCGCCACCAAGGAGACGCAAACATTGGTAGGACCACTGACCCACTGAAGAGCTGGGTTTGATCCCAACCCACCAACCACGAGGGACACAAAAAGGGGGAATGGCTTCTCACTGCTAGGGAGGGGTTAGATGGGATTTTGGGAAGAAATTGTTGGCTGTGAGGCTGGTGAGGCCCTGGCACTGCTTGCCCAGAGAAGCTGTGGCTGCCCCTGGATCCCTGGAAGTGTTTAAGGCCAGGTTGGATGGGCCTTGGAGGAACCTGGGATAGTGGAAGGTGTCCCTGCCCATGGCAGGAGGTAGAATTGGATGAACTTTATGGTCCCTTCGCACTCAAACCATTCTTGGATTCTGTGAGAATACACAAGTCAGTGCAAGAAAAGTGGATTTGTTACAATCCCAAGAAAAAGGAATCAAGGTCAACTTTTCCAATCAAGGAAGCCACGAGCCCACGCCCATCAAGACATAATTCCAGGTGAAGGAGGCACTGCAGGAAAGGAGGGGGAATGTGACCTCCAAGTTTAGACAGAGCCTACGTGAAAGGCACAAATAAAATCTTTTTTTCCAAAGCACATTTCCCTCTGCCTCTCTCTCCCTCCTCTCCACAAAGAGGTAATTCCCAATTAACAGGGAAAAAACCCCACTGACATCCTGCTTTGTGGCAGATGTGGAGCAAAACTAGTAAGGTCACTGATCCAAGCCCTGATATCGTGGCCAATTTTGGAGCCAGCCACGGGGAATTATACCTGAATTTCCACAATGCCCCCACTTCTTCTCTAAACCCTCCTGGCAGCCAAATACTTTCTGTTAATTAACAGAGTGACTTTTCTGATGGAACTCACTGCAGCCATTGAACACACCCCAATTGACATTGCAGGAAACTTTGAGTGCAATTACAGGGACCCAGGATGGGCTGCCAAGCTCGGTCAGGGGATGGCTCTGCACATCTGGCAACACTGGGTGAGCACTCAAGGCAAGAGCTGTGACCCAGCCCTGCTCTGTGTGCCGGGAAGGAAGGCTGCTCCAGCACATGGAAAAGGGTCCAACAGCCAAAGGCACCAGCAGGCGTGGCACTGTCGCCCACCTCAACTACTCCTTCCTCTCCACACACCTGTGATTGCTTCTCTGGGACCTCTGTGCCCACATTGATCTGGGATGGGGAGAGCAGTTTCCTGCTCCTCCACTGCACATCCAGGGGAAGGCTCCTGGTTTTTGCAGATGTCTCAAACCACCAGCTGGGAACAGCAACCTCCTGCTTCAGGTGGGGCAGGGGATACAGAGGGATATGGGCAGCAATAAGCTGGGAAGAGCAGGCGTTGTGTCCTTCACCTGCATAGCAAGGAGGGCTTCTGCTGTGGGATAGAGCAAGGAATCCAGGAAGATGGACACGACCTGTGTGTGATGGCACCTGGAAATTACCGTGTGCTGGTCTGATCCGACAGTGTGAGTCCACCTCTCAATGATTAACTTTTAACCCCAAACCAGGCAGCAGCTTCCCACTTTCACTTTCACATTTCCCTGGGATTAAACGCCTGATCTACAGGAATTCAGCAGCCACCGCCCCACGGCCCTTCTAAAAGAGGAAGCAGCATCCCCGGGAGAACCGGGGCTGGATAAGGAGGGGAGCTGCGCTGGGCTTCTCGCAGCCCGGGAGCTTCGGGCACGGAGGGAGACAGTAGGACCTTGGGGCTGAGCTGCGGGGCTGGGAGGCGGGATCAGCACAGAGCGGGAACTTGTTTGTTTTGTGCTTCCCATTCCGCGGGTTTTCCCATGGCTGGGGAGATGGCAGGGAAACCGAAGAGGGGTCTGAGGGCAGCGAGCGGGTGTTCCGTGCTCCGAGCGGGGCTGGAAGAGGCCGCCTGTGCTCGCAGGCGGTTTGGGGGGGCTCGGGGGACCCGTGTGCGCTGCGGGAAAAGAGGCGGTGGGGGACGGGAGCGGGGGGAAGGAGGAGGATTCGAGGGGCTGCAGGGGCAGAGCGGTGTGTGCAGAGGTGCCAAGCCCGGCCCAGAGCCGGCAGCGGGGCTGGCTGGGGACAGATCCCTTGCGGAGTCCCTTCCTTTGCAGCCCCTGCCCGGCTGGAAAGGCTCCCCGCAGGCGGGGCCGATCCGGCCCTTCCCGGGCATCTCCAGCCCCAGGCGGGGTCCGGGGGGCTTCGCTGCCCTGAAGGCAGGAACGGGGGGTGCTGGGGCCGTCCTGGGGCTGGGGGTGCTGCCTGTGCCCCGCGCCGATTCCTTAGGGAGCAGGGCAGCTCCGGGGGGGAATGGGGGACCCTCGGGGCACCTCCTGCTCTGGGCCCTGGCCTGGGGGGACACTTTGTTCTTTACCCTTGCGTGGAGGGAGGGTGGGACTCACCTCTCTTACAGTCGAAACTTCACCGCCCAGAGCGCTCTGATCCCTGCTGCAGCCACCTGAAAGGCACAAGCGCTTCCAGAGCCCATTTCCCTGGGGCAGGGCTGGGGAAAATCCGTTTCCCATTTCCCGAGAAATGGGGTGCAGGCATTCCCATGGCAGGTCCTGCTGCCAGCCTTGCCGCTTCCCTCGCTCTCTTCCAAGGAGGAAAGTGATCCCGAGTTGTCCCATAAGCATGCTCAGTGGTTCTCTGCACTAACACAGTTGCATGTGGCTTTTTCCCTGTTGCCTAAATGGCTGTGGGGAAAAAAAAGTCTCTAGCCAAATTAGGTAGGAGATAAGATAAGGATACAAAGGCTTTAATGAGCCCCCAGGCTTTCCAGAATATCCCCTAATGCACGCTCCAGTACAGGTGTTTTCAGTTTTTATGATTTTCACCCAATCCCCGTCTGGCCACTGCCAAGGTTTTGCCCCCTCCACACCTCTTGGGAATTGGATCTGGGGGCGTTTTGGGACCCCCTCTTCTTCATCTTCCTCAGAGCTCGTAATGTTCTTGGAGGCCTTCCAGAACTCTAGGCCTGAAGGTTGTTGCGTCTATGGCTGTATCTTCTTGTGTAGATTTTAGGGTGTTCTCTACAATTCTGCCTTGAAAATGAGACTAAATGGGCCAGTGGAATTTAGGGAATTGATATGGGAATTGGCTACAGGGTTTGCTATGTGTGGTTGGTGTGTTAAAGGGTAAAGGGATAATGTATTGCTACTTCTAAAATCTACATACACTATATTACTACTTCTAAAATCTACAAACTTAAAAAAATTGGAACTCCAAGGCATCACCCTGATCCTGAAGCACTAGGAAGCCTTGCTGGACCTGTAAGGAGTGCCTGTGGGCTGGTTCAGGGTCTGGCTGGGCTGCAGTTCATGTTCAGCAGCACAGCCTCCAGCACCTGAGACTGAGCCAGTGCAGGCAGCGCTGCAAGGGGAGTGAAGCTGAGAGGGGACAGAGCTGGCAAAAGTGGCCTGAGGGGACAATATCCAGCAGTGACCATGACCCAGTTGTTGCCTTCCCGAGCAGCCACCCCGCACCCCAAGGCTCCGCTGCCCAGGGTGCAGCTGCACATCTGCCCTCAAGGGGAATCAGTGACTAAAGTGCCTCCTTTGCTCTGCCGGCACTCCCAGTTTTCCTCTGGTTCCTGAACTCCCCTGACCTCACCCCAGCCGTTTTTCTTCCCTCTGCTTTTCCCCTTCTCTGCCCTGTCCCGCTGACAGGAGTGCAGGAGCAGCTGGGGGGGCTCAGAGTCTGGTGGGATCCAACCCTAGGGCCATTTCCCTCTCTTCAGCTCTCCTGGAGCCCCTTTAGTCACTGGAAGGAGCTCTCAAATATCCCTGGAGCCTTCCCTTCTCCAGGTGAACACTCCCAGGTCTCCCAGCCTGGCTCCAGAACAGGAGGAGCTCCAGCCCTCAGAGCATCTCCGTGGCCTCCTCTGGACTCGCTCCAGCAGCCCCACTTTTTTTGCTGTGGTTCCCCAGAGGTGGAGGCGGCTCTTCAGGTGGGGTCTCAGCTGAGTGGGGCAGAGGGGCAGGATCCCCCCTCCCCTGCTGCCCAAGCTGTGGAGCAAACAGAGGGTTTCTGGCCTGGGTCAGCCTCTCACCCACCAGCACTCCAGAATTCTTCTCTCCAGGACTGCTCTCCATCCATTCTCTGCCCAGTCTGTCTTTGTACCTGGGCTTCCCAAGACCCAGGTGCAGCATTTTGCACTTGGACTCCTTGACATTCATGGGCTTTGCCCTGGCCTAAGTCTCCAACCTGTTGAGGTCCTTCTTGTGGGATGTCCTAGTTTCAGCCAGGACAGGGGTAATTTTGGGGGGTCCACAGAATCCTAGAATATTCTGAGTTGGAAGGGACCCAATCATCAACTCCAGCTCCTGGCCCTGCACAGGACCATCCCCAAGAGTAACATCATGTGCACAGCTTTATCATCCAAATGCTTCTTGAGCTCTGTCAGCCTTGGTGCTGTGACCACTGCCCTGGGGAACCTATTCCAGTACTCATCCACTCTCTGGGTAAAGAACCTGTTCCTGATATCCAGCCTAAACCTGTCATGACACAACTTCAGGCCATTCCCTGGGGTCCTGTGACTGGTCCCCACAGAGCAGAGATCAGTGCTTGCTCCTCCTTTTCCCCTTAGGAGGAAGTTGTAACTGCAATGAGATCTCCCATCATTCTCCTCCAGCTGAACACACCAAGTGCTCTCAGTGTCCTCGTGTACTTTTCCCTCAAGGCCCTTCCTCATCCTCACTGCCCTCCTTTGGATACTCTCTAATGGCTCAATACCTTCCTTACATTGTGTCACCCCAAACTGCCCCGATGGTGCAGGTTAGGCTGCCCCAGGGCAGGGCAGAGCAGGACAATCCCCTCCCTGACCCAGCCAGCGATGCTGAGCCTGATGCCCCCAGGTCATGGTTTGCCCTCCTGGCTGCCAGGGCGCTGCTGACTCCTGGCCAACTGGGCACTGACCAGGACCCCCAGGGCCCTTCCTGGCACTGCTCTCCAGCATCTCATTCCCCATCTCTTTGTACATCCGGGATTCCCCCATGCCAGGGGCAGAATTTGGCACTTTCCCGTGTTGAGCTTCCTATGGCTGTTGATTGCCCAGTGCTCTGATTTGTTGAGGTCTGTCTGCAGGGCCTCCCTGTCTTTGAGGGAGTCAGCAGCTCCTCCCAGTTTTGTGTCACCTGCAAACTTGCTCAGTGTCCCTTCTAGTCCTGCATTCAAGTCACTTATGAGGATGTTGCAGAGCACAGGACCCAAGGTGGAGCCCTGTGGAACCCCACTAGTGACAGGTCCCCAAGTCTGTTGTCACCCCAGTCACTGTCTGTGCTCGACTTCTGAGCCAATTGCTCACCCAGGCCATGATGTGTTTCTCCAGCTGTGGGCTGCGCAGTTTGTCCAGAAGGATCCTGGGAAAGGCAGCAGGGACAGCTTGACTGAAATCACCACTTTACCAAGCACTGAAGGGTGACTGACAGGCCTGTAGCTCCAAGAGTCATGCTTCTTGCCCTTTTTGAAGACTGGGACAATATTTGATAGCTTCCAGTCAGCTGGGACCTCTCAGATTCCCAAGCTTGTTCAATAAGCATCAAGAGAGGCCTCACAATGACATCAGCAGCTCCTAAAGAATTCTCGGATGAATCCCGTCAGGCCCCATAGACTTACAGGGAAGCAGCTGGAGCAGCAGGTCCCACACAAGTTCAGGGTCGACTGGGACTTTTTTCGGTCTCATAGGCATGGTCTCCCAGCTCACAGCATTGGGACCCCCTTTGCCTGTCATGGGTACTGAAGACAGAGGCAAAGGAAGTGTTAAACATCTCTGCCTTGTCCGTGTCCCTGTTTGTGAGGTGACCATCCTCATCCTGGAATGGGCAACGCTATTTCTCCACTGCCTTCTGCTATTGACATGCAACTTCTTTTTTTTTGCCTTAGCTCCAAAAGGTTCCCTGCTGAACCAAGCCGACCTCCTGTGTCATCTGCTTGACTTCCCACATTTGGGAATGCCCTGCTTTTGCCCTTAGGAGGTGGTGCATAAAATGTAAGCAGCACTGATGGAGCCCAGCACCTTCCAAAGCCTCTTCCCAGGGGCCCTCCCAGACTTTTTCCCTGAGCAGCCTGGAGTCTGTTCGCCTCATGTTCAGGGTTGAAGGCACTTTTCCCTCTGTCAGCAGAGATTTTACACTCGATGGCTTTGTGGTGGCTGTGGCCAAGATGGCTCCAAAGGCCACTTCCATCATGAGACCCAGTCTGGTAATGAGCAGAAAATCCTGGAGGCACCTCTCCGAGTTGGCTCCCCAAGTCTCCAGTCACTACTGATGGGCCAACAGGATGCCCCAGACACAACTCTGAGCAGGGACACCTTGGATTTTCCTCATGCCCTGGGATGGGAACCATGTGTGTCCCAAGGAGCAGCTCCTGGGGGAACAGGCACGAGTGGGGAGAGTGAGGAGCAGGAGGAGCACAGGTCACACCCGTGCGTCCATGCCAGGGTTGGGGTGAGGGTGTCTGGGGAGGGGGGTGCCTGTGGGGTGTGTGTGTAGGTGCTGCCTCTGTGTACTGGGAGCACCAAGGTGGAGCAGCCAGCGAGCAGGAGAGCTGAGGGGCTGGGCAGAGGGTGTGGGATGCAGACGGGAGTGTGGGATGGGCAGAGGCGCTCTGCTGGTGCTTGAGGAATCCAGGAATGCCCTCAGCTCTCTGCACTTATGGACTTGGGAGTCCTGTTGAAAGGATCTGTGCGACGTTGAAGGCGGTACCTTGTCCATGGCAGGTTGTGTGGCCAACTTGGTGTGTGTGTGTGTTTCTCTGGGATAGACACTCGGCTTCAGGGCTGATCCTACAACAGGCACATTCATCATCCTGGGAAGGAGACCCTGGGTCTTGTGACATCCCAGCCTGGGCTCCAGCAGAAGGGTGGGAGCATCCCCAGGGCTGGAGCTGCTGCAGAGCCTCTTAGAGGACCCTGGGGCCTCTCTCAACAAACCTTAGGGAATGTCTCTTTTCTTCCCCCACAGCCATGGCTTCACAGGAGGACACCCGAAAGGGGCTTGAAAAGGTAAAGAATCCAGTAAAGAAACTTCAGAAAAGAGTGGAGGTTGGATATTCACGCCCCAAACTACAGGGGCAAAACTACTTGGGCTCCTGCAGCCCCGAGCTACAGGACTTCCAGAACAAAGGGGATGATGCCAGGATGCAGAACATACTCAAAGACCTGGAGGATACTTTTCAAGCAACTGAGCCTTCCAGTCAGTCCAAATCCATGTCAGATGGCAGGGAATCCAAAGCAAATGCAGGCCCTGTAAACCAAGAGTTCCTCCACTTGCTCAAGCGCCTTGGACTAGAAAGTCACTATCCAAGAAAAATGGGGACAGGAGATTTCCTCACCATCCGCAAGACATCTCTACACAACAGCCAGCCCAGCAAGGACCAGGAATTGCCATTTCACTTCTTGCAGAAGCTCTTAACCGTGGATTATCGGGTGAGGTACCTGACTTGCAGGGATGAGAGCAACTCAGGACTTGCCCCTGTGCCAGAAACCACAGAGCAAGAGTGCGAACCCTCAGACTCCTTTGAAAACTTTCTCCATAGTTTAAAGAGAGCAGTCCCTGAAGCTGAAACCAGGGAGGGTCACGTGCACCCCATGGACCTGCAGATGGCAATTTTCCACTGTGCTGATGACTTCATGAGGCAGTCCATTGCAACCAAGCTCGCCTTCTGCCAGCTGGCACTGCCTCTGCTGGTGCCCAAGCCGGGCACTGCCCAGATCGAGTTCCCGCTCTGGGCCCTCAGGCAAATCAAAAGGAGCTGGAAGGAGGTGGAGAAGTCGGGACAGCAGCCCCGAATGAACAGTTACAATAACAAACTCATTCATCAGGCAGAGACACCCATCGTGTCCTTCATCCGCATTGGCACCTCTGCCTCCTCTTCCAAGTCTCAGCTCCTCAGTGCTCTGCTGAGCAAACAAAGACACAACACTTTTTTCCACCGGCATTGCCGAGGCAGCACCAGAGAGTGTTTGCTGATGGGAGGTGTTGTGGAGATCGCCTGGTACTGTCCCCAGGGAAGCCCGGATGACACCTTTGAGCGCTGTGTGGCTTTCTGTAACCTGCATGGAGATGCCAGGGATCACGGAGCACAGCTGCAGTTCTTACAGGAGATCTCTGCTGTGAACGTGGCTCTTGTATCCGAGTCTGAACACATGGACAACAGAGGGAGAAAACTTCTGTGTGACCTGTGGCAGTCGCAAAGGCCTCTGGTTTGTCTTCTCACTGAACAAGAGAAGGCTGCAGCTGGACAATCCAGCAAAATCATAAGAATAGGGATCAAGAACAGAAACGAAGCAGAAATGTTGGACGAGCTGAGCAAAACAATCGGGAATCTCCTGGAAGGGGCCAACCCACGTTTCAGCCTGGACAGCTGCCTGGACAAAGCTCGCCAGCACGGATTCTTAGTGGATGAAGATCGACCCGAGTGTGTGACAGCCAAAGCAAAGGCAAAGGAACTGGTGACCCTTCTGAAGAAAGAGAAGCTGTCTGAGATCAACTCCAAGCTTCTGCCTCTTCAAGGAAAACTGTGGCACCAGTGGTGCATAAAGGACAAAGAACTCACTCGCTTGCAGGAGAAGGGGAACAGGAGCATTGAGCACCATCGCAGCCAAATTGAAACCGAGAAGGCAGCAATAAGAAGAGAGCAGCTAGAGCAAGCTTTCCCCCTCAATCAGCTGATGAAACCATTCCTTGGCTTTCTCCATTCACAGGCAGCAGATACCAGGAAATACTTCCTGCAGTGGATGAAGGTCTTTATGGACGAGCTGTCCTCTGGTCGGCTTGAAGAACTGAGGAGAGACTATCATGAGTTGTGGTCTGAAATCTGCACAAGAAAGAAAGGCCAGGAAAAAACCTGTAAGTTAAATGCCCTCTCTGAAGCAATCAAAGATTCCTCCATTGGCCTTGAGCACCTTTTGAGAGAGGTAGGACAGATTTATGAAGCTCTCCAGTCAATGAGCTCAAAGCATGAAAATGTTGTCTGCCTGCCCAAAATTGCAGCAGATCTGATGGTTTCGGGGTATCCTGTGGAGCTGATGGATGGGGATGCTTCTTACCTCCCCCTGTGCTGGGTGACAGCAATCTTTGACAGCCTAATTGAGAGGCTGGGGGACAAACGAGTGTTTGTTCTCTCCATGCTCGGCCTCCAGAGCACAGGGAAGTCAACCCTGCTGAATGCCATGTTTGGGCTGCAGTTCAACGTCAGTGCGGGGAGATGCACCCGGGGAGTGTTTATGCAGCTCCTTCCACTGGATGAGCAGCTGCAGCAGGACATGGGCTTTGATTTCATGCTGGTTGTTGACACAGAGGGCCTTCGTGCCCCAGAGATGGACAGTAATCGGTACCTGAATCATGACAACGAGCTGGCCACCTTTGTCATTGGCATTGGCAACATGACCCTGATCAACATCTTTGGGGAAAATCCCTCAGAAATGCAGGATGTTCTTCAGATCACTGTGCAGGCTTTTCTGAGGATGAAGGAAGTAAATCTTTCCCCAAGCTGCCTCTTTGTCCATCAAAATGTCGGAGAAGTTACTGCCAGGGAACAGAACCTGGAAGGACAAAGACGTTTTCTGGAGAAGCTGGATGAAAGGACTGTGGCAGCTGCCCAGCAGGAATCCTGTGATGTCTCCTCCTTCAGTGATGTCATCCGCTTTGATGTGAACACCCACGTTCACTATTTTGCTCACCTGTGGGAAGGAAACCCCCCAATGGCACCACCCAACCCCACCTACAGCCACAACATCCAGCAATTAAAGAGGAAAATTCTCCAGGCTGCCAAAGAGGAGTCACAAGGCAGCATTTTGAGGCTCTCGAGCCTGAAGGTTCGTATTGGTGACCTCTGGAATGCTTTGCTGAATGAGAACTTTGTTTTCAGCTTCAGGAATTCACTGGAGATTGCTGTGTACAGGAAACTGGAAACTGCCTTTAGTCAGTGGACCTGGAGGCTGAGGAGTTACATCTTAAGAGTACAAATGATACTCGACACGAGAATTCGGAATGGGGACTTGCAGAAAGTCACCAGAAAATACCTTGAAGGGCTCGTGCAAGGGACAAGTGATGCCATCGTGAGAGACATGGAAAAGTATTTCAGGGAAGACAAAGACTGTGAGATACTGGTCCAGTGGAAGAGCAGCACAGAGCTGAAAATGAAAGAACTAAAAGAGAGTCTTCTTCTTGAAACTGAAAAGAAATGTGAGAGTCTCATTGAACTGCAGAAGACCCAGAGTAAACTGGATGCAAGGAAGTCAGAATATGAAGATGAGCTCCTGAGAAGGAGCAGGGAGTTGGCTCTGAGTCTGAAAGGCAAGAGCCTCAGTGAGAGAGAACTGAGAGACAACTTTACTGCTGTCTGGGACAAGTGGATTGATGAAGTCTCCCGTGCTGCTCCCCGTCCGGAAAGGGTGGATGTTGATGCAGATATAGAAGAGGTCCTTCTGGAGCACTTTAGGGAGCCTGATTTTCGTGCACGGATCAGGTCATTTCGCAGAGATGGAGAATTTTCTTTGGACTTGAACAAACATGTTAGGAAGGAAAATATTCTGTCCAGGAACATTCCCTATGCTGATGTGAAAACATTGCAGGCCATCACAGACAACATCATAAAGTGTGTGAGGGCAAACATTGATAAGAAGGAACAGAAGAAAATGGATTACAGTCGAAATTTTATTTATGAAATACTCAATGAAGTTCAGAAAGGTGTGAACTCCATCCCCAGCAGTGCATCATATACGTTTAACAGAGATTACATCCTAGAATTATCTCTGTACCTGTGCAGAACGGCAGGCAAAAGGTTTAAAGCCATGCACGAAGCATTCCAGAAGGCAAATGATCCAGTCACATACCTGAGCAACAAGAGAGAGTATTTCTTCACACAGTTCCAGATTTCCTGCCAAGGAGCCATTTCTGTCACAACTTTTGCTGGTTTCCTTTGTGACAAGATTGCCCTACCTCTCTTCTATGCTGTCTTTGAGAGGACGGCTAAAGCCATCGCTGGAGACATGCAGGGGAGATTCCCAGATTTCCAGGGCAACAGAGCCAATCTGGAGGTTTGTATCCTGAGATTCCTGGCACAAGAAGAAAATTTTGAGTATTTCAAGCAGTACCTTAATAGCCCAGAAGAGTTTTTTCAGGGGTACATTGAGAGACGTGTTAAGAGTTACTGTTTAGATGAGAACAGGAGGCTGGAGAAGTTTTTAGCTTCCTCCCTTAATGTTCTCTATGAAAACATCCTGTCAACTGTCTATTCATCATCCGAAATGGTCAAAGACAGAAAAAACAGAGAGAACAAAACCTCTGTCTGGCTGGATGAATTTTGCTTTGAACTGAGAGAGGTGATCAACTTGCCCAGAAGTGACCTGAAGTGCATTGAGCATCAGGAGATCACAGACATCGAGTTACTGAACAAAGCCATGACAGAATCACTGGTTGACCTGAGGGACGGGCTCAGGGGAAACTTTGCTGCTGCTGATCTGAGCTGGTTTGGAAGGCAGCCTCACACCATCCTGGCAGAGCAGTTTTCGGGGTGCTGGGTTCAGTGTCCCTTTTGTGGGGCTGTCTGCACAAACACCATGCGGGGACACAATGGGGACCATCAGCTTCTCTTCCATCGACCAGAATTTTTGACAGGACGGAAGTGGCGTGAAACGGAGCACCTGGTAATTGATATTTGTTCCAGCAGCGTTGCAAGTGACTGTGAATTCAGCTTTGATGGTCACAAAATGTGTCGCTACAGGGAGTACCGGAATGCAGGACCTCCTTATTCCAATTGGAAGATTCTTCCTGATCCATCCATGCAAGCGTACTGGAAATGGTTTGTGTGTCGTTTCAGAAAAGATCTAGAAACCTTGTACAATGGGAAATTTCAGGGCAAAGGAGAAATCCCTGAGGCCTGGAAGAGCATTACCAAGCAGGAAGCACTTGCCAAGCTGGACAAGCGTTAGGCCACATCGATGGGAAGGAAGAACCTCCACGGCTTTGCAGTTTAGAAGAACAGAGTACAAGGCTGACCACAAAATGCTGCTTCAGTGCTTACTCTCTCAAGCCACATGAAGACAATGGTACCCAACTGCTCACAAATTTGGGTGAAATAAGGCGCGTTACTCTGGCCATCGCTCAGAAACTCCCTCGCTCCATGATAAACCAGAATCTTCTTCCCTTCCTGCTGTAAACATTTCCCTCTGCTTTGTCCTTGAGCAAAACAAAAACACTTCCTTGAGTGATCAGTCCCATGGCCAAAATGGAGGCCAAGTGCCAGGGGGAGATCAAAGGCAACACTAGGAAGCACCAACTTGATGAGCTGCTTCAGTGTAATCCCTTGGAGGCTTTGGTAATAAAGGAGCTGGTTTGTACCAGCCTGGTCCCTGTGTCTTTTCTGTCCAGAGGAGCCCCAGCTGGGGGTGACTCCAGCGTCTGTGCTGGTGACGGGGGGGTGGCCCTGGGCCAGGGTTTGGGGCAGGGGGTGTGGCAGGAGAGTGTCTGCTCAGTTCAGGGGTTCTGGTCAAGGACCTCCCTCACTGTCTCCAGGGACAGTAAATAGGGCATGAATCCACAGAGCAGGAGCTCCAGGGAAACCAATGTGAGTGGCAGGTGACAAGGGAGGCAACAGTGGAACCCAAGCGTGGTGTGTTCCATGGATGGAGGGCTGGGAAGGTTCATCCCAGCCCAGGTCTCTGATCAGGAGCTGCTCAGCTGGGAAACTGCAGGACAAAAGGGAATGAGCCCAAACTCTCCCCAGCCCCAAAGCTGAGAAAGCAGCCATGGAGCCAGGGACAGGAACCAAAGCTGGGCAGGGGGAGCATGTGCTGCAGGACTGAGGACTGAGGGTACTGGGGGGACCTGGAGCGAGAGCAGATTTGGGTGCTACTGGAATCAGACTGGGAGTGCAGGTGCCCATGGCCACGGTGTCAGCTGTGGGCTGAGAGGGGTCCCAGTGCAGCTACTGGAATGAGTGGGGGTGGCCTTTGGCCTGGGCTGGGCTATCAGGCAGTGCAGGGTCCCTCACCTGTGCCAGCAGCTCCCAGCTCCTTCTCCAGCACAGTGAGATGGTTGTCTGCACCTTTCCATGTCTCTGCCAGGCCACCCTGGCCAGCACCTCCCTCGGGGGGATCGTCTGGCACCTCCTTCTTCCTTGCAGACATTGCTGTGGGAAGGAAAAGAAACAGCTTTAAGGTCTTTTCCTCCCTGAACAATTCCAGGACTTGGTGCCTTCCAGTGACAATAGGATGCAGCAGCTCTGCCATTCTGCAAGGATTGGACCTGAGGTTGTATAAAGGACTGATAAAAGGTAGGATCTGCTTTGCCTTTGCCTGGAGGAGGGAGCTGAAAAGCCCTGCTGCAAAGGCCGAGATGCTGCAGGAGCAGAGCTGCCTACAAAAGCTACAGGAGGCACAAAACAAGCTAGAGGAGGTATCCAGTAAGCTGTCAGAGGCACCCAGTCAAGAGACTTTTATCAAGAAAGATGGTCTTTGGATAAAAAGTTGTTACAATCAAGTACATGGCAAGGACTCACCCTCCCAAATAAGGAATACCAGGCAACTCTTGCTTGGATATTGGAGAACCAACCAATGCACTCAGGTACCAGATACCAGGCAAACTTTGCTTGGATACTGGTGAACCAAACAATTGGCCCTCACGGGTCTGGCACTATGAGGGTATTTAAGGCAGTGCCCAGGATGGCACGGGGGGGATTGCTGTAGGACCTGCTGCCACTCTGTTACCCTGCCCGCTGATTTGCTCCTCGGAGTCTACAAGACCACTAGAGAAGCAGCCTACTTTTTTCCTACTGATACCACTGATGTTAGAAAATTAAATGACTAATGACTAAAATGGCCAAATTCTTTATCCTTGCTCTGATTTTGATGCTTGTAAAAACCACTGTGGAAAATTTGCACCAACCGTGGAAATGGAATATTATTCCATTAGATGATATGAAAACTATTAAGGAATTGATAACCACAGGTACCCCCGCATGAATTACGTAATGGACTTGAGCAAAAGAAGAAAGAAAGGGAAACACAACAAAGTTGTTTTGAATCTTGGCATCATCCATTCCCCTGGCTAACACCTTTACTAACTACCCTAGCAGGGCCTTTGATAACACTACTAGCCACGTTAACCTTTGGCCCACGCATTCTTAATAAAGTAACAAAATTCGTCAGGGAGAGGGTTGAAAACATACAATGAATATAAAACAAAATTATGAGAATATGAATGGCAATACAAAAAAAGGAAGAACAGACTGACAATATGGAGCTTAACTCTGCCAAGCAGTATTATGAAGACATGAGCAGTGGCATAAAGGGAGAGCAGCCAAAGAAGCTGTAGAAAGATTTGATGAGCAAATTTATGAATAAATAAAGGGGGGGAATTGTAATAAATTAGTAGTAGTAGTTTAATTTACTCATCAAATTAGTAGTAGTAGTTTACTCATTAAATTGTATTGCATATTATATTCTTACATACCTATTTGGTATTGCATGCTATATTCTTATATACATATATATGTTATTATAATCAGTGTTCTGTTAAGGTTGGGAGACTGTAAGTTGCAGAATGGTTCATTAATCTGTCAGCATTGTAAACTGATAGTCATGCAGCTTGCAGTTCTTAAGCCGGAAAGACAAATTATTGTGCCTCGCTGAATAAGTATTTTGTATCTTATTTTTATAAAAAGCTTATTGTCTCATAGCACACGCATAAAGTAACGAAGAGAAGGACAAGGATCAAAGGGTCAAGAACGAGAACAATACCAAGAATCCAAGATGGACATCTGGAGATACCTACACACTAAGCTACACACTAGGCCTCAAGGACTAAGGAGTAATTAAAACTGTGGAAAGGAAAGCACCTGGCAACTGAAACGGGCCTGCAGGGAAGCCAACCAGAACCAGACCTGAAAACTCGGATCCAATAGAAGGATAACAAGTGACTATGGGAGGGGAACTGATAAGGGAATAAAAGTTACTGTTTTTGCTTACTACGCTTGCGTGCTGTGAGTGGGGCAGGGGCCCCCCCGGCTGCCCAGTGCGCTGTTTTGCTTATTTGCATTTTATATAAATCTTCAATAAATTTTATTACTATATTTGAGCCTCATTCCATTTACTTATAACATTTACAAATGGTCAGAAGCCATATGTGCTGCTGCTGCCAGCAGGAGTGTGGTGACACAGGCAGAGCCCCCCAAGGAGCACGGCAGCGTTCCAGGGCATGGCTGCAGGGACTGTCAGGTGTTGGGACAGTGCAAAAGACCCCTGTGTGAACAGGTGAGGGATCTGCTCTGTCTGGTGGCACAGCTTAAGGAAGAAGTGGAAAGGCTCAGGAGTATTAGGGAGAGCAAAAGGGAAATAGACTGGTGAAGTTCCACCCTTGCAACCCTGACAGAAGCTCAGCAGGAGTCAGGGAAGCCCTGACTTTGTTGATGGGGGGGAAATGGAAACGGGTCCCTGCTCGGGAAGTTAAAAGAATCCCCTCCCGACCCCCATCAGCTCCCTAGGTGCCCTTACAGAACAGGTACGATGCCCTGGATCTGGAGGGTCAGGCAGGTGACACTCCAGACAGAAGTCTGTCTGCAGGGTCTCTCGGTTGCACTCCGTCAGTCAGACAGATCACACCCTCAGATGTAAAGAAGAAGGGTAGTTGTAGTAGGTGAGTCCCTTCTGAGGGGAACTGAGGGCCCTGTGTGCCGACCTGACCCATCCCACAGGGAAGTGTGCTGTCTTCCTGGGGCCCGGGTGAGGGATATTAGCAGGAGACCTGCCAGATGTCTGCTGGGGGCTCAATCCAGATGAAAAGAGGCAGCCTGGGAGGTTCTTGAAGTGTGTGAGGGATAGCTTCTTGTCACAGCTGATGAGCTCTGCTGGACCTGCTGTTTACAGAGAAGAGCTGGTGGGAGATGTGGTGGTCTGAGGCCATCCGGGGCACAGAGACCGTGGAATGATGGAGTTTTCAATGGTCAGTGAAACAAGGAGGGGCACCAACGAAACCTCTGCTCTTAAATTGAGTCATATGTCTAAAAATGCTTAAAACCACCTGGGACTAAAGGAAGAGGAGGAACCTCAAACTGCTGTGAAGTCTTGGAGTCCTGAATTTGCAACATCTGTGTCCATGAGACAATGTCCTACTCAGATAAAAATAAATATGTAAGAGATTAGGTGTTGCTGGCAGTGCCACCTTTATAGACCTTTTTGGCCATGAAACCAGGAGAAACCCTGCTGCCCAGGAGGGATGCCAAAATTGGTTAAGGAAGGGCACAGGAATGGGATGTTTGTCTCCACAGGACTCTTTGTGAATGATTTTAAGAAATCTCAAGGCTGGGAATATCTTCCTCAAGACCAAATATCAGCTTTATAGCTGCTTGAGTGTCCTGAAAGGAAAGGCAGCTCAGATGTCTACCTTCAGGTTATCTAAATTAAGGGTTTCCTCCTGGCTGGGTAAACTCCATGTGGGATAAATCATGGCTTTGCAGTCGGTGGAACACAAATAAATGTTAATGCTGCTCTGGAGACGTACAGCTGAATTTCTGCTCTCTGGTTCTCCAGGCAGCACTTTTATCCTTGTATTTCAGGGGCTTTGGAAGCAGCTGGCTTGTTTGTTGGTGCCTTTGCTGAGCTGGAAGTCTGTGAGGTGGGAGAAGTTCAGCCCAGCCCCAATTCCTGGAGGGAGCAGAGGCAGCTCACTCTGCTGCTCAAAACACCTGGCAGCAGATTTGATTTCCAGGCAGGTTTTGGCTGATTCAGGTCCGGGCAGGTTTCCACAGGGCTGGCCAAGGCCACTGAATGGACAGCAGGACTGCTCCTGGATGGATTTTATTGCAGATTGTGGAGGTGCTGTGAGTACAAACATTGGGCAATCGTACCAAAGGTCTGTCATCCTGCCTGTCATTTGCACAGAGGACGCTGGAGGAAGAGGATGGCAGAGAAAAAGTGAAGGATCCTTATGGTCTCAGGTTGTCTGGGGACAGCCCATCACTGGAGGTAAGGTCTGGCATGATGGAGGTGGTATAAGGACACACAGGGTTTAACCCAGTAGCTTTCACACTGTGATCTAGAGTGATTTGGGGTGCTTTGGACTGGCTGAGATATCCCCTTGGGGCTGGTGGACAAGGGTCAGGAGAGAGGACACCAAAGCAGGGAGGATGGATGGGACACAGGGACATCTCAGGCAGCACTTAAGTCTAAGTGTGAACAAAGGAACTGAGACCTGGACGTTCCCAGAGGACAAAGTCTGTGACCTGCTGAGTGATAAAAAGCCAACTGAGATTTAGAAGAGGCCTTCCACACGTTCATACTAAAACATTTTATATGTAAATATATCTTTGGTAGTGTGGGTGTGCTAGGAGGGCTGTAGAGAAATGGGAGGGTAAGAAATATCATCATAGAATATGTTTAAATAAATAAATAACTATTACATTAACATCCTGTGTATTCCTGAGTAAAGCACAGATTAGACTATTTGGATTAGTCTTATCTATTTGCATATTCTTCAGTAAGGATAAAATATAAAGCAGTTTAGAAAATTCAGCCATTATTTCTCTTAGAATATTTGTAAATTATAAATATATATATGCAGGTATATAAATATGTATATACATATAGTTAGACACACACACACATATATATATATATATACACATATATGTGCTTGCAAATGTTGTCTGTACAAAAGAAGGATTTGATTTTTGGGGCTCCACACAGTACCTTTTGCAGTACAGGAAGAAAGGAAACTGAATAATTCAGCTGTCAAAATGCTTTCAGGTGACAATATTACAATAATAATTGATTTGCATTATTCATTCTTTAATTACATGTGTTTAACTGCCAAGAAACAGGTCAGGAAGATGCATCACTTCTGTGTTCTTGAGTAGCCAAAATAATGTTTATAGTCAATAGGGTAATTAAAATAACAGTTTAATTATAATATTAAGATATTTAAATAGGTTTTCCGTCAAAATTAATTAGTTGAAGACCTTATCCCAGTCCTGATTCATATCTGAGGCTGGATCTGTTTTGTACCACTTCGGGCAGGTGGCACAGTCACAAAGTGGGAAAACAGGAGGAAAGAGTAATTTTATCCTATTTCAAGGTCCTTTTCAGGAGGTAACCCGAAAAGCTGAGTTCAGAGCTCTGTGCCTCAAAGAACTCATTTATGCATTTAAATAACCACAGTGCCTATTTCTGCCTCTTTGCAGATCATCACTTGACTATCTAGATTTTTGTTGTTTTTCTTTCAAAGAACAAAACCAAAATCCAAATCATAGAAACAAATATTCCTGCCTGTTAAAAAGCACATATACACATTCCAACAAATAAATTTTACAGGAATGGGATTTAAAATAGGTGTGTTAAAGCACCTATTCTGATTGTTCCTATCATGCATTTTTGGACTTCAGTAAAGAGGATTTGGGGCATCTGTGACACAGAAATTGATGGTTTCTGAGGGAAGTAAATGTGTTCCACATCCCCAGACTCTTATCATTGTCTGTCTCCTGCTTCCAAGGTGTCGTGGTTTTGCCTTGGCTTAATTTGCTTTCCACCCCCTACACAATTACTACTAGTTGAGAGAAGGTTTTTGTAGACAAAAGAGAGACAGGATTTGGGGAAAATAGTATAAACATTTATTACTAGTAAAATAAAAACTACTAATAAATTAAAAACTAAAGAACTATATCTACAATAATTCTACTTAAGTTAAAGTGCTATATATTTACAGAAATACTCCTCCCCTCCCTTTATACCAGTCCAAGGAGGAGAAGTGGTTTCAGTCTCCATTTTCAGTGTTCCAGCTCTCTCTCTCCAGTAACAAATCTTCAGTAGCGGCAGCATTTTTGTTGCAGTTGGAATTTTCTCTTTCTTTCTCACTCTGTGTCAGCTTCCAGGGCTGGGCTTACCCCCCTCCTGGGTTAAGACCGAAGGCTGGGGGTTACCCAGGTCCTGAAAGGTCTTCCTTCCATAGGCTTGCAAGGGGACACTTGCTTACTATGGATCTTCACCACAAGGTTACAGGGGATAATGGTTTACTAAGAGTTCACCCCTGTTTTTCTATGGAGGTCCTTCCCCATGGGAGAAACAGTCCTTGATAGACTTCTCGGCATGGGTCTAGCACGGATCCACACACACACGGATCCCAACATCTCACATGGGCCGTCTCGCTCCAGCATGAGATTCTTTCTCTCTTTTAAAGTTATAAATCTTCAATAGCAGTATGGATCCACACACACATGGATCCCGAGCTTATTCGAGCCATTTTTGCTCTGGCATAAGCATCATCCCTTTCAGGGGAAAGGTCACAAAGTTTTCAACAGGACTCTGCCTCACCTCAGTTCTCATGAAGTCTCAGTTCTCTTGGGTACATCCACAGGCTCCTCCGTCCGCCGCAGGGGAGTCTCCTTACTCCAACAAACTTTTACAAGTAGCAGGGATTACTTTTCAGTCTTTTCCCTGCTGAGGAGAGAAAGCGAAAAGGGAAGAAGCAGCTCTCCCCCCTTCGAATTTCTTCTCTCTCCTCCAGCTGCCAGCTTCAACCTTGGAAGTCCCTTATCTCTCCGCTGGAATTTCTCTGCAGCGGTTTCTCCTCTAAATAGTCAGTCTTTTTAAAGTTTTTTTCCTTCACTCTCTTACAAGACAGAAGGGGGGACTTCAGTGCCGCACCTGCCTCCCCCCCCCCCCCCCAGCCCAAGCTGGGGGAGGAGAGGGCTTTGGCCCTCATCGGGCCTGCCGCTTCTCTACATGGCTACTGCTCCTAATTTCAACTGCGCAACAAGTCTTCTCTTCCGTTTTCTTAAAGATGTAATTAGCAAAGGCGTTACTGAACTTTTGATTGGCCTTTTTGTCCGGAAATTACCTGGACAAAACCATCTTCAGCCCCAGGGATGGGCTGGTGGGCAAAACCACGACACAAGGCAAAAGGAATCCCATACTCCTCCTCCCTGGATGTGGCTCTGTTCCCTGTTAGGTTCAACATGATTTTGAGAGCAACAGCTGTTTTTTTGTCCATCACAGGAGTCCACAACAGATTGAAAAATACAGAAGGCTTTGATGTTGGGCTGTCAGAGATCATCATTCTCTCACATATCAATGCTAGGAATCAGAACACATGAGTATAATTAAGGAGAAAATCCATAAAATCCTGCTGCCAGAATAATTTATGTGCTCTGGACTGAAAAAAACTGCTGGAGGGGGATTTCAGCACTGGCTCTTCATTGCCATCTTGTGGGAGGCAGGTGACCTGGGTAGGATGCTTTTTAAAGTACAGGAATGTTGGGGGGTTTTTCCTTCTCTTAGTGGTATGATAATGAAAACACAGCTCTGGGCTCACAAGGTGCTTTCACAGTTCGGGTTATACCAGTGCTGCAATCAATCCCTCTGGTACAAACCATCTGGGGACACATATTTTATCACATCGTGTTTTGTGGAGCTTGTTTCCTTTGGCCACCTACAAAGTGGGTGCGTGGGAGTGGGTGCTTCTGTGAAACTTTTAATTATTCAAACAATAGTTATTTCTTGTGGCATAAGCAGAACACAGATGTGGTAAATGTATGAGAATGAAAGTGTGACAAGAAGGTCAAGGGAGGGGATTCTGCCCCTCTTCTCCACTCCTGTGAGACTCCACTTGAGGTCCCCAGAATAAAGACATGGAGCTGCTGGAGTGAGTCCAGAGGAGGCCACAGAGATGCTCCGAGGGCTGGAGCCCCTCTGCTCTGGAGCCAGGCTGGGAGAGCTGGGGGGGGTTCACCTGGAGAAGAGAAGGATCCAGGGAGATCTTAAAGCCCCTTCCAGTGCCTAAAGGGGCTCCAAGAGAACTGGAGAGGGACTTTGGACAAGGGATGGAGGGACAGGACAAGGGGGAATGGCTTCAAACAGAAATAGGGTATATTTAGATCAAATATTAGACAGAAATTCTTCCCTGTGAGGATGGGGAGGCCCTGGCACAGGTTGCCCAGAGAAGCTGTGGCTGCCCCTGGATCCCTGGAAGTGTTGGCCAGGTTGGACGGGGCTTGAAGCAAAATGGGATAGTGGGAGGTGTCCCTGCCTATGGCAGAGGGTTAGAATGAGATGATCTTTAAGGTCTTTTCTAACCCAACCCACTCTCTGATGAACACAGAAGGTTCTCACCTGGCTTTCACACAGGAGACTCATTCCAAAAACAGAGCTTCCCTAATGTAACCCTTTGGAAGCTGTGGAGGCATTTCCAGGCCTCAGGGACGATCTCTTTGCAGTCAATGCCAGCACATGGCCATGGGACAGCCCTGTGGAATTAGATCCTGCTGGATCCAAACCAGCAGCCTCCGGTGTGTGTCCCAGGACACTTCCTTCACTGCCCACAACGGATCGATGTGTTGTACACAAACCAGGGTGGTGTCAGGTGCTTTTTGGGAGAGCCAACTCGTGTGCCAGAGAAAGGGAAGGGAGTTCATGAGCGGTCACCATTCCCCATGGGCTGCTGGGAAGTGACATTTCAGCTGCTGGGAATTGCTGTGAGAAGTCCATGTCCTTGGCCAGGCGGTCCGTGGCAGCTCTGTCACCAACAGAGAGTATATAAAGACAGTTCTTCTGGGGCAAGACATCCCTTGGGGAAGCCACTCTTTAGGAGGAAGCAGGTAGGACAGACTGGCCCCTCTCCTGAAGTCCTCTTGGATGAGCTGAAGGTGTAGTTTCCACACCGGTTTCAACCAATGAGGAGAAAACTGCATAATTTTTTGACAAAATTCATTGCTTCCTTAAAAAGAAATTCATCATCCAATATGCATAACTGTATTAAATTTAATTTAATTATAACTTAAATTCTCATAAACATCTCAAATGGGTAATGCTTGGTGTTTCAGTAGTGCATTTGGCTGATTATTACAGTCAATAATGGTGATTCCTAATTATTATATTAGTTTGCATTATTTTCAGAAGGTAATTGGAGTCTGCAGTAAGAAATGGTAGTGGAGAGACACTTGAGGACTTTCAGCTGGCTCACATTATAATGATGTTATAGGGAGAAGGGAGGAAGTTAATTTTGGAGGAAGATAATTATTTTTTTTACATTGTTTGAAGTTTTAACATCCAGAGTTATTAGTATGGGATTCAAATATAAGGGTCTTCACTAAAGCTGGTGTAGGCTATCAATGTAGTTGATGGAAAGAAATTAACAACATTAATCTAATTATTTTAAATTTTATAGCCAGAAATATTTTTTTTATCTTATGCAACATGCTTTCAAATATATCTTCCCCTAAAAACTGACATTTCAATAGATTTATTCCAGAATGTTTATAAACATTGCATAAATGGAAATTTTAATAAAAAACTGCAGCTTATATGTCATAAATACTGTTTGTACTGGATGATGACAGATGCAGGCTAAATGCTCGACTTCTTTCTGATTTTTTCTTGGTAGCTGTTGAATTTGGTGGCACTGAATTTGGACATGAAGATCTTTTCCCTTTTATTTGCTGTTCTCTTCTTAATGCTCCAAGGCACTTCAGGTAAGAGTTATGTAAAATGGAAGGAAATGCAGAGGGAAAATCATGAGTATGGAGAGACTAAAGTAGAAATAGAAATAAAATAAATTAGAAATAGAAAAGAAGTGAAATAGAAATAGAAGTAGTTTTAGTCCCTGTTGCCCAAGGCCAGTAATGCTTCAAGCATGCTAGACACACTTTATGGGTGGACAGACACCAGCTGGAACCACTGGATGCACTGAAGCCTCTCAGTTTGGAAAATAAGGGAATTTAATGTTGTGGATGTGGCCAGCCCACAGGCAGACTAGAGCATTGCTGTTGTGCCATAGCCTAAATTGTTCTTAGCCTCTCTTGGGGAGAAAAATCAAGGCTTTGAGTTGTTTATTTTTTTTTTTTTTTTTTGTTTTGTGCAGGTTTCATGCGTGCCCCCAACAACGAGGTGCAGTGCAAACAGGCTGGGGGTGTTTGTTCCACTGGCCATTGTCCCCCACCCAACACAAGGCCCTTTGGGCGCTGCCAGCGAGGGATCCCTTGCTGTAGGACCGTGGTGAGTTGTGGATGTGAGGATCCTCGGAATCACTGAATGGTTTGGGTTGGAAGGGACCTTAAAGCTCATCTCATTCCACCCCCTTGGAACAGACACTAGCCCAGGTTGCTCTGAGCCCTGTCCAACCTGACCTTTTTTTTTTTTTTTTTTCCCAGAGATTTCTTGGGGTAATGGGTTTATTACTCATTTTCTTACACCCAGTCTGCCCTTTAGATGCAAAACTCCTCCTGCAAGGGAGCAGAGACTCTGTGCACTCAGATACAGGATTTCCTGAGGATTTCCTCACTACTTCCCTCTGTACCAATAATGATTCAGCTCAGGTGACTCGTGGGAAAGATCACAGTGAAACCAAAATATTTGCTGATTGTTTTCAGCAACCTGGTCTGCTGAAAGATGTCCCTGCTCATGACAGGGTGTTGGAATGGGATGAGTTTTAGGGTCCCTTCCAGCCCAAACAATTCTATGATTCTGCGTTTTGTTTTGAATGTCTTACTAGAATCCTAAATTTCAGCCTACATCTTTACTCTGATATGAAACTGCAGAAACAAATATCCGTGGAAATTTACACTCTGCCTCCAGTGATTCTAATGTTTCATTTTCTGTTTTTTTTTTTTTTTTTGTTGTTGTAAGATGCTGCACTCTTATTTTTAGAGTCTCTTATTTAAACTTTGTTCAATATTAGTAGCAGAGATGTTACAAACAAAGCATGAACAGCAGAAATTCCTTTCCACACCAGAGATTCCAAGATGAGTAGGAAGCTTCAGGCACAGACACTGGTCAATTCATTATTAAGTAAAATAGGAAAGCAATTTAGTATTAAAATTCAGCAGAAGCAAGACTGTGAGTATCCTACCAAGCACTGAAGAGGTGGATCCAGGAATATCAGCTCTTGGTGCTCATTCAGTCCCTTGAAATCCTTTCCTAGATTGCAAAATGTGACAGTTTCTTTCCTTTATTTTGCAGTATGATTAGTGACCACTGACATCTCAGGTGGGCTAAGCAGAGCTTCTGGAAATTTAAGAGATGCCTCATCCCATCAGAAAATCTGGAATTCTGAGCAGAAAATATGCATTCAACACACACATGCACATGGGAAAACACCAACAACAGAAAGGGAACAAACTCCTCCACAAACAGCCTTAGTGACCTGAAGGATCTTGAAAGCAATTGTTGAACCACCCAGAAAAAAAGTCTCATTTTTTTAAATTTTTCACAGTTGAAATTTTATTGTGTCAATCAACTTCTATCCCAGAGACATCAGGCACATTCAGAAGTCTGTCCCCATGAAAGGATGCAGAACAAGTTCTTCCTTTGGCCCTCAGAACAGCTATTCTTCGTCTTATTTCCTTTTAGAGTTAGCAATAATTTGAGTAGTGCTAGAAGACAAAGGCTCTGGGAGACACTGAATTCTCTTTTGGGGGTGTCTGTACTTCATAGTCTGCGTATCTCAATAAATTTTAGTAAACTTGCTCCAGAGGAGTTGTGTTCAATCCTTATACCTGTGAGGAATTGCCTTGATGTGTGTTTGTGCTGGAAGATCTGGCTCCCATCTCACCCGAGGTCAGTGTGAGATGTACCTTGTGGTTTCTTGTCCAAGAAAAGAAGAAGGAACCAAACCCACACATGGACAGGAATATTGCCCGACCCCATTCATTATTAGGTTGACCATGAACAGTCCAGAATAACTTCAAGGCCAGGTTGGACGGGGTTTGGAGCAACCTGGGACAGTGAAAGGTGTCCCTGTTCGTGGCAGGAGATGGAACAAGATGATCTTTCAGGTCCTTTACAACCCAAACCATTCCATGATTCTGTGATTCTCCAAACCCAGTGTGATTAGGCTTGTAGGAAGCTGGCACAAACTGGTCATATTCAGTCCTGAAACCACCCATAGCAACTCCTGGCATGGACAGCATGGATTCTTTGAGTCATCCTTTGTCTCAAAACCTTTTGGCCTTTGCATTAGCACTGTGGGATAACAGGAATGGGGAGAGGAAGGAGGGGATGAGTCTTGAGGGGTATGAGATTTGGTGCACAGACTCTGGGCTGATGGATACACAACCCACAGCCTCCAGACAGCAGAGCACAGGGGAAAGCAGTTTGACTAGTTTAGGATCCAGGGAAATAAAATTCCATTGACATGGTATTGGTCTACGCTAAATAGAGACAGTGGGAGCAGAAATATGTGAATGTGGTGAGGCAGTTTCAAGCCCAAAGGAAGTTGGCCTTCTGCCACCCTGGGGTTTCCCTGCATTGCCATTCCCAGCATTTCAGGTTGGGCTGGCAGACGTAACTGTGTAGGGAGAGCAGAGAACTGAGCCTGTCTCCTGAAACCCAGCCCTGGAGGTGCTCTGGGCTGGAATGGTAGCAGGAACGGGCTCTTGTGCTTTTGGAGTTATTAATATGTATGTTGCCACACAAACTGCTGCAACACAGGACGATTTAACAGGACTTAATGACACATGGACTAAATTTAGTTAAATAAAATTCATTTACAGGTGGATTTTTATAGACAATAAGAACAACAAAAGCCACACGATATACATGAGCAGGTATCAGCAATGGGGTTTCACAGGAACTTGCTTTTATTAGAGTTGAAGCTGCAAATATCTTTACTGGGGTACAAGAACTCATCCTCAGATCTTCTTGTGCTCCTGAGGGCCTTCACCCCCATGGGAAAGGCTCCTCAGGGTTGCACCGAGGACAGGATCCATCGATGTCAAAAGACAGGAGATGTCTCAGATGTCCAGAGCTCTTGTCTGAGTGGTCAGTGAGGTGTCAAATTTAGGAACTGGGTGTCCTGCAAAGAAAAGTCAGGTGCTTAGATCACCCACCAAACTAGTTAGTTCTACCTGGACACCTCACACTGCTGGAGGCATAAGGTAACACATGGGATTAAAGACAACTGGATATACTTGTGATCTGAAACTCTGTTTCTGGTCAGAAGACAACCCAGATAAAATAGAGGACATTGGCTGCCACCTCTCAGCACATACCACAGCTATTCAGCTGTGGCTGCTGATGACCCACAATACATGCCAGGATACAGTTTAAGAGTAAAACTGGTTTCTAAATAAGGAGCAACACTGAAGAAGGTGGCTGATCCCCTCACTTTCATCCATGCCCTTCATAGAATCACATGATGGTTAGGGTTGGAAAGGATCTTAAAGACCATCTAGTTCCAACCACTACCATGGGCAGGGACACTTTCCATGATCCCAGATTGCTCCAAGCCCTGTCCAACCTGGCCTTGGACACCTCCAGGGATGGGGCAGCCACAGCTTCTCTGGGCAACCTGTGCCAGGGCCTCACCACCCTCGCAGTAAAGAATGTTTTCCTAATATCTAATCTAAACCAACTCTCTTTCAGGTTGAATTCACTCCCCCTTGTCCTGTCACTCCAGTCCCTTGTCTGTCTTTTTCAGTGAGAGCAGCCTGGAATTTTTTAACACCACAAGGCTCTGCCTTTTTTACTGCCGGTCACAAACCCTGGCAAATGAAGGTGTTTTTTTGGAGGGCATAGGGGGCTGGAGAAGGGGCTCTGTGATGGCAGAAGAGGGAAAAGCCCATTAATTCTATTTGCTCTTGGTGCAGCAGCATTCCTCTGCAGGGATTCTTCTTACCATTTGCAGCATCTGAGCTTCCCACCACGGCAGGTCCCGATGTCAACCAGAGGAGCAGCGCATGGAACAAAGGAGCAGGAGCCCCGGCTTTGCCGGCAGGTGAGGGTGTCAGAGGTGTCCTGGCTGGAAGCTGAAAGTAAACAAGAGAATATTCATGTTCATTTGTCACAGCAGAGGACTGGAGAGTTGAGGCATCGGATTCATCTGATTTGGTATATGGTTCCTGTCGTCAAATTGGACTTTATCCCCAATTTTAAAGGTTTGACAGCTTTATTCTAAATTGTATCTACTACCTATTGGTAGGTTCTATCTACTATCTATTTCAATCACTTTGTCCTGGTGGTCCCCATGTCCTCTCTCTTAATCACATATTATTCAAGGATTATGTGTTTTTGATGTCACTCAGGTCATTTAAAAGCCATCCTTAGACCTTGGTTTCTCTTGTCTCTTAAATTAAAAAGCCCTGTGTAGTAGTCATGGGTCATTTCTGTGTGTAAGTCTTCATGAAGAGATATTAAATAACTTGTGGCCCTTTCCCAGAGATTCTGCTAGGATTGTACCTGAAGCCATCTCAGGGATCACAGTTTTTTTGACATAAAGAATCCATTTTGTGATGCATAAAATAGGAAAAGTCCAAGAAAACAAACCCAAATCATATAGCACAGGCTTTGTCTAAAGCTCCTACAAGTGCCTGGATTTGGCCCAAGTTTCTTTTTAGAGTAGACAGACATTCGATGGTCTAGGAAAGTAGGTAAAAGTTTGAGACTACTGCAAACTAAAGCAATCATTGAGATAGATTAAACTGCTCCAAAAACCCCCAAATAGCCTGGAATGATGCATGTGCTCCATACCAATTTAATTCATTTGGATAATACAGAGTTCGGGTAAAGACCCACAGCCACAACCCCTTTTTTCCCAAAAATACAGGAAGTCTTCTAATCTGGAATACACAGTCTGGAGGTGTGGATGGGAATGTGAGAAGAGAAAGCTCTCACATTGCAGGGTTGATTCTTAAGTATCACCAGCCTAAGAACTGCCTCAATAGAGTCATCATAGAATTGTTTAGGTTGGAAAAGCCCTCTAAGACCTTCAAGTCCAGTTTCCACAGCAGTGACAGGGCCACCACTCACCCATGTCCACAAGTGCCACATCCACACGGCTTTTAAATCCCTCCAGAGGTGAGGACTCCACCACTGCCCTGGGCAGCTGTGCCAGGGCTGGACAACCCTTTTGGGGAAGGAATTTTCTAATATCCAATCTAAACCTCCCTCGGTGTAACTTGAGGCTGCTTCCTCTCATCCTGTCCTTTCTTTTCTGGGAGCAGAGCCCGATACCCCCCTGGCTCCCCACTCCTGTCAGGGAGTTGCAGAGCCAGAAGGTCCCCCCTGAGCCTCCTTTTCTCCAGGCTGAGCCCCCCCCAGCTCCCTCAGCCGCTCCTGGTGCTCCAGCCCCTTCTCCAGCTCCGTTCCCTTCCCTGCACACGCTCCAGCCCCTCAGTGTCTCTCTTGTCTGAGGGGTCCAGAACTGCCCCCAGCCCTGGAGGTGCCCCAGCAGTGCCAGCACAGGGTGGGCACTGCCCTGGCTCTGCTGCCACACTATTGCTGATACAATCCAGGTGCCATTGGCCTCCTTGGCCAGCTGGGCACACCCTGTCTTGTGTTCAGCTGCTGTCAACCAGCTCCTCTTCCAGCTTTCCAGCCTTCCAGCCATTCTGTCCCCATCTTATAGCACTGCAGGGGGTTGTTGTGACCCAAGTGCTGTACCAGGCACTTGACCTTGTTGACCCTCACACCATTGGCCCATGGATCCACCCTGTCCAGATCCCTCTGCAGACCTACCCTCCAGCAGATCAACACTCCCACATAATTTGGTGTCATCTGCAAATTTGCTGAGGGTACACTGATAAATTATTGATAAATATTAAATGAGAGTAGCCCCAGTACTGAGCCCTGGGGAACAACGCTGGTGACCAGCCCCAGTTGGGTGTAGCTCCATTCACCACCACTCTCTGGGCCCAGCCATCCTGACAATTTTTAACCCAGGGAAGAGTGACACTGTCTGAGACAGGAGCAGATAATTTCTCCAGTACGATGCTGTGGGAAACAGTGTCAAGGCTTTACTAAAATATAGGTAGATACCTAATTAACTGAAGGGCCATAGAGGAGATTAGGTTGGTGAATCAGGACCTGCTTTTCCTAAACCTGTGCTGGCTGAGCCTGATCCCCTGGATGTTTTGTACATGCCTCATGAAGGCACTCAAAATGAGATTCTCCAAAACATTCCCTGGCACCAAGGTCAATACAGAAGAGCACCTTTTTTTTTTTTCCCCATCATGCCATCATATGGCTGGAATGCAAGATGCTAGAAAAAGACCATGAGGAAGACTATCAAGGACCTCAAATTCAGTATTTTGAAGATTAGGACTATGAGCCATGAAAGAGGGTTCTAATGTGAAAGTCATGATTTCCAAGAGCACAGAGGTAATCCTGAACCTTGGCACCAGGATCTAATGAGCTTCCCTGCACATGCACCCTTTTAGCCTCCATCTCATCTGTTTCCAGCCTTACCTGGAGCAGCCTGGAAGAGGAAGAAGAGAACAGCGACGAGGAAGAAAAGGATTCTCATGGCTGGCAGCCGGTAGTAAGATAGGCTTTGCAGGAATGGAGACAACACCAGTGTGAACAGAAGCTGTCCGAGACCGAGCGCAGTTGGTGTCTCTGCTTATAAAGGCTCTGGGAAAGACCCAGGACAGGGGGTGGAGGAGTGGCTGCCTGAAGAACAGTGAGTTCATTGTCCTGTTACTATGGAGACTGGTGATGTATGAAGGTGTTGCAACCTACCACGTTAGGAGACGCCTGACCTGAGCAATGACCACGTCTCCCAGCTGACCCGAGCAGCCAAACCACCCCATTCCAGCTGGTGGGCTGCGCCCCGGGAGGACAAGGGATTGGAGGAGGAGGGAGGTGGGTTCCTCTGATCCACAGGACTGTAAACCATGTGGAACTGATGGTGCCCTGTGGCTTCTGGCCACGGTCTTGTGACAGCCTGTCCTTCCCCCCAGCCGCCAGGCACGGTGAGCAAAGGCAGCCCAGCGTGAAGCAAGGAGAGAACAGATCCTCCTCCTTGGAGACAAGAGCATATAGTGACAGGACAAGTGGGAATGGCTTCAAAGAGAGCAAGTCTAGATTAGACATCAGGAAAAAATTCTTCACTGTTAGGGTGGTGAGACAATGGAACAGGTTGCCCAGAAAAGTTGTGGCTGCCCCATCCCTGGAAGTGTTCAAGGTGAGACTGAATGGGCTCTGAGCACCCTGGCCTAGTGGAAAGTATCACTGCCCATGGCAGTTGGTGTTGGAATGAGATGAGTTTTAGGGTCCTTTCCAACCCAAACCATCCTGTGATAATGGTGATGAATGTAGGAAAGGATCAGAGCTTTTTAGTCCTTGCTTGATTTGGACTTTTTGGGGCTGCACCTGAAGAAGGTGGGTAGGGCTGAAAGGGTTGTGGATATTCCCCCTCCTGGCTAAGCAACTGTCAGACATGGTAGTAGCTCCAATCTCCCAGGTGTTTTCCAGAGTGGTTCAGAACTCAGTTACTCTCTGTATTTTGTATTTGTGCCTTTAGCAGAAAGGACTGGAAGGAACACCACAGTGTGCTGTGCCCATGCTCTCCTAGGAGACTGCAGCCCAACTTCCCTTCAGCAATCCCTGAGCTCTGTCCTGAAAATGATAAGGTCATGTAACTCACTGCTGCTACAGGCACTGAATCCCCACACCCTGCTCTGAGGGTTTGAACTTTCTTCCAAAGTTAAGCCTGTGTGGAGGGTCTAAAACTATTTATTTTTGCCCCAAATGAACTTGGTTTAATGACTTTTTCTCTTGCTGTCAGTCACCTTCCTGATGTGGTTATGAAAAGACTCACATCTCTCTGATTTCCTAGATTCAACTCACCAAGTCCACTTGTGTCATGTCTGCACATCTCCTATCACCTTGTAACCTATTTCTGTATCTGAAAATAAAATCTGATTTTTTTTTTTTCCAATGCATGTGAAGGACCAATTGTAGAAAAGGTGGACCAGAGGAAGTGTCACCAGAGCTTTGTACAGGCCTCTTTAATATTTGTGCTTGTCTCTAAGCAATTCCTATCCTGGGACATTTGAGAAATTCAAGTGCACATTTTTTTTGGGGGGGACAAAACGTACAAGCCAAGAATCATTAATGAAACCAAGTCATGAGGGTGCTTAATTATTTACTGCTTCAGTGAGAGCAGCAAACTGAAGAGAGGGAGAGTAACAGTGGGAGGTGAGCTCTGTCTGCACACAGAGGGCAGAGGGGTCTGTGTCTGGTGAACTGCCTGTTAGAAGTCAAGTGTAGGGCATGGAGGTGCTTCAGTTTTTTTATAGAAACCCATTAACTCCATATATCAGGACTGGGATTTTAAAACAAGCAAAAGTCCTCTTTACTGTTGTGGACACTCTCTGTCTGTGTGTGCACTCAAAACTAATTTTAAGCCAAGCTACAGGGAAAACTGAGCAGCTCTGATTACTGAGACAGGACATAGACACAACCCCACGACCCAAACCACTCCGAGCATCTGCTCAAGGTTTCAGACAGGCACCCCATCCACATGGACCCTCAGCTCCACTTCTGGAAACATCACAGGCAAAAAGAGGGGGAAAAAGGTGCAGTCCATGAACAAAAAGCACGGGCAGCTGTAAGGAAATGGTCAAGGGTGGAGTTTCCTTGCAAAAATCCAGTGTTTAATGAAAAAGAAAAACATGCTTTTCTACTCCTTGCATAATTCCCCTCCTGCCTGTCCCACGAGGGGCAGGGGTGTTTGTTTTGGGGAGTGAGGCTGCTGAGCAAACCCTGCTGGGGTCGGCCCACACTGTCACACGTTGTTCAGAGGTCTTTGGAACCAAACAACACGAGGGAGAGAGAAGGAAAGAGGGAACAGCTCCATCCTCCTCACCTCCCTCCCTCAGCTCCAGCTGGAGAGTGGCAGCAATGCTTGTTCTGGGTCCAGGCTCCCTCCATGGAAAGGTAAATGTGCCTGGGTTGATAACAGCCCCCTGCTTGGCACTTGGCACCTGGACAAGGTGCTCCACTTCTTCCTTCTCCTTGAGCACCAGGAGAAGATGCTGGCAAACAGTTTCTAGTGTGCAGAGAAGCAGCAAAGCTGTGACTGATGGGAAGCTGTCGATCTTGAGGCGTCTGTAAGAGTTAATATTTGACCTGGTAGCAAAGGAGTGGGTGGGGGATTTTGTATGGGACCTGTCCTTGTGAAGATGTGACATTTTGTCACCCAGAAAGAATAAATTCTTCTCTTTGGCTCATGGATCCTTCAGGGGGCTTGGAAATTTTGCCCTTTCACCTAGAGAAGTTGCCACTTGTAGTCTGTTTTCTGAGCTGTGGGGAAAGGAATGCAAATGTCTCTGGATCTGAAGGAGACTCCCTGCTTTTGATTACAACTGATGGGTAACTAACCTGCCAGAGCAGAAGGGGGGAATTAAATTAGTGACAATCTCCTATGGTCTAGGAGTAAATAAATAGGTGACAGCAAGAAGTGGTGTTGAGTTCCCCTGTCCCAAAGTTAAGTTAATGGAAAAAATGATGGTGAGAAGCACAGGCATTTAAAGACACAGTGAAGGTGACAGTGGGTGGAAGGTACACGATGTTCGTTCTCCTTCACAGAGCACTCAGTAGAAGCTCCCCATGCATGAAACCAGCTTTCTGTGGGTGAATTCCAGTCTTAGTGACTGAAGTTGCTGTCCAAGACCAGTCATGGGACCACCTCCAGTGTGCGTCCTTGCCGTGGAAGAGAGCTGTGAGGGGAAGAAGTCACCAACCAGCAAATTTTTGGGAAGTCCATATATTCCAATCAGCATTTTGAAATCTGATCTGTTCTTCAGGTGACCAGGGAGGAGGTTTTCTGAGGTCCTGCATTAGCTTTGTAAGGTGAACGTCAACCAAAAGATCTCTTTTCTCCCATAGCCTGAACACTGTTAAAGGGTTTGATTCCATCTGGCATCCCACCAGCCCTCCAAGGGAAAAAAAAATCAGTGTGTCATAGAAGGGAAGTTCTTGATAGGCATGGAATTAGGAACTTATTGGGAAGAACTCTCAGAGGTGACTGCAGGACAGAGATGGGTCAGGAAACTTGTCTGGGAGAAGCAAGTCCATGTAAAGCCATCAGCACAGGGGAGCTGTGAGAGTCATCCCACATGAGGCCAACCCCAGGCTCTACTCAGGGGCCATGGGGAGTGCAGAGGTGAGATAAACACTCAAGGAACTCCCTAGAAATTGGACAAAAATGAAAGAATGAGCCTAAAGTGAGGGTGGCTGCTGGGGTGAAATGCAAAACCCTTATGGGCATGAAGTGAAGCATCTAGAGACAGAAATGGAGACAACCCTGTCTGGAGTAATATCTGTGTCTTACACACTGGAGAGGGGTTTCACTGAGACAGGAGGGAAATCTGGGGCTCAGCCTGTTCTGAACTGAGATTTAATACCGGAGGTTTTTTCAGGATGTTGTGGTTTAACCCCAGAGGGAAGCTCAATCCCACACTCATTCACATCCTGGTAGAATGGGGAGAGAATCAGAGAAGTGAAAAAACTTGTGGGTGGAGATAAACACAAATTAATAGGTTGAAAAAAGAAAAGCTGTGCAAGCAAAGCAAAACAAGGAAATAATTCCCCATGCCAATTCCCATGGGCAGGCAGGTGTTCAGCCATCCCCAGGAGAGCAGGGCTCTGTCACATGTGACAGTGACTTGGGAAGACAAAATGCCATCACTTTGAGTGTTCCTCCCTTCCTCCTTCTTCTCCAGGGTTTTATTGTTGAACATGACACCAGATGGTCTGGAATATCCCTTGTGTCAGTTGGGATCAGCTGTCCTGGCTGTGTCTCCTCCCAGCTCCCTGTGCAACCCCAGCCCACTCGCTGGTGGGGTGGGGTAAGGAGAGGAAAAGGCCTCCACTCAGTGTAAGAACATGTTTGACAACAACAAAAACATCCCTGAATTATCAACACTGTTTCCATCACAAATCCAAACCACAGTTCCATACCAGCTACTGTGATGTAGGATCACAGAATATGCTGAGTTGGAAGGGACCCACAAGGATCATTGAGTCCAACTCCCAGCCCTGCACAGAACCATCCTCAAGAGTCACACCCTGTGCCTCAGAGTATCATCCAAATGCCCCTTGAGCTCTGGCAGCCTTGGTGCTCTGACCACTGCCCTGGGGAGCCTGTTCAGTGCCCAACCACCCTCTGGGGGAAGAACCTTTTTCTAATATTGAACCTAAACCTGCCCTGACACAACTTTAGGTCATGCCTTCAGGACCTGTCACTGGTCACCAGAGAGCAGAGATCAGTACAGAAAACAAGTCTGATGTTTTAAAAAGCAGTCTACACATCACCAGTCACACAGCCCCCATCACTGTGTTTGTGAAGTCATGTGTGTGTGTATATATTTTTAATGTATACATATTTTTTTTATATATATAAAGTTTGCAACACTGGAGGCATTTGATGGTTGCCAGTTTGTCATCCAAGCAATCCTTATCAAGAGTTGCCTGTACAGTTCTTCACAGTCAACTTTCAGTCTTGTCATCTTGGATGCTTTATTATCATCATCACAGCTGGTTGCTGTTTTAGCCATTCCCTTTTCCAAATCACTTGTGAATATGTGAGACTGCATATACTCATTTGTTTAAACATATTTCATCACTCTCTGAGCCTTGAGTCAAAACCACAGAGCAAATTACTGTTAATAACAACAGAGATCACAGGTACTGGTTTAAGGAGACATTTTATTTCTTTGTGAGAATAAAATAATAATATATATATTGCTTCACACCCTCCAAGAGCTGCATGAACCTGAAGTGATTGAACAACCAAACATCCCTGTGAGGTAGGCTGGAATAGGTGGCCAAGGTGGCAAAGTGGCTTGTGTATTAAAAGCAAAAAAGGGAGTGACTTCAGCGAGGAAAAACCTGGATCTCCAGAAGCGGTGTGCTAACAGGACATGCCCTCTGGAAGCTTCTTTTAATGCTCATTTGCAGGAGGGTTTAGATAGAGGAGGAATCCATCAAAATCACCTCCTCAAGGCAGTAGAAATGTTGCTGGTACAAGGGCACTGACCCAGGCAAGCCTCCTCTTCTTACTCTGGCAAAATCCTGCAAGAATAAAAAGAGTCTTTGTTATTTTGCTGAAGTGTAGCCTAAACTCAATCTCTAAAGCCTCAATACCTGCTAATTACCTTTCAAAGTAAATGTATAGCCTGCAGGTTTAAAAGCAGGTCCCCATATGTGCTGGGTGTCCAGGTCTGTGCACATCCAGTCCACAAGAACTGTGGTTGCTGGCAAGCTAATCGTACTACCACTAGTAAGAACATTTTTATTCATCTCACTCCAAAATAAAGACTGGGGATTTGATGTGGTTACTGAACACACAAGTCTAGTGCCATTTGGAGAGTTGTGGGGTTTCTGATTGGCCTCCAGACATCTTTTCTGAAAAGGAATTTTTTTCCCACAGGTCATGAGTTACCTCAGCCAGACATGTAGATATGGTTTAAATACTCCAATGCACCCCAAATGCTGCTGCTAAACATCTCAATTTATCCTGCTGAATCAAGCTCTTTGTGTCTAAATGCAAAGATTTCTTTTCAAGCAACTCAGTGAGTCAAATCCTGAGCTGGAAAAAATATGCTATTATAATTCAGAATACCCTGTTGACTTCAACTTCTAATGTTGTACTGATCAACTCAGCTGAAAATCCCACAGCCCATATAAGAAGAGCTCTAATTCTGAACATCAACAGCCAGCAGTGTCACATATGGGTATTTTCATCCAAAAGAAGAATGTTTCTGTAGGAAAAATTACACCTGAGCCAAACTCTTATTCCTTCCCCAGCCCAAATTTTCCTTTGATTAGGCATGACAGATGCTTGTATAGAAATATGATGTTGGAGATCTGCAGTCTGCTCCTGCCAGTCTACTTGCTATCGGTAGAAATTGCTCCCTAAAGAGGATGAGCAGTCACAGAGGCTGAGGGTTCACATCATTCCTTTGCAAAATCATCTAATTACAGGTGGCTTCTGTTCCATTTAGTTTCCTGATATCCTAAGTGGATGGTTCCTTAGCATCTCGATCTCCTGATAAGAAACCTCCCATTATTGGAATGGCTTGGGTTTCCTGAAAGCACCATCTTGTGGCCATGAATGGAACAAAGCTATTGCAAGAATTAATGCCTGAGGAATATGTTTTATTCTAAGCTAAAGAATATTCCCCAAAGGCATGTTCAAAACCTTAAGGGAGGAAAAAACTGTCTATCAGGAAAATTCTAGACATTATTAAAAAATGGTCTCCAAAATCAAAAGTGAAATGTCCACCCAAGTCTCTACTCACAAATTCACTCTTTACCTTTCTAAGGACTGAGCAGTGGTAGAAAGAAGGAGAGATGGGAAAAGAATGAGAAGCAGAGTTATGTGAACATATTTCCCCCTTTAAATTTATATTTTCTAGGCGATTTTGGAAATTAAAACAACATAAAAAGGAGAAAAGTTTTCCTCTTTTGGGTGAAAATACTGTGAAATATTTTTGTAACAATTTCTTGAAAAACTTTTTTTTTTTTTTCCCTATCAAATTTTAAATAAACTGAATTCTGGGAAAATGTTGACACCCCCTCCCCCACCCCCCAACTCTTTTTATTGTACATAAACTTCCATCCAAATGAATTGTCTCCTTGAACACACATCAATGTACACATGTTCATCCTCCCTCTGGGCTTTCTCACAAGGGGCTGCCCTGCAAGCCCCAGGGAGTCGTGCAGATTTTTCAGGCAAACAGTGGATAAAATATCAGGACCAAACAATTCCCTGTGATGCCCTTCAGACCCTGTGGCACTTACTTGGAGCAGCAGTTCATCAGCCCGTTGTGGCAGGTCCCCGTGGCAGCAAAGGTGGGTGGGCACGGCCCGGCACGGCAGAATTTTCCCTGGCCCCTGCACTCTGCAGTGTCAGCAAAAAGGGGATCTGCAGAGCCTGTGAGAAGTGAAAAGTGTTAAAAATCTCAGTTTTCGGTCTGAAATGATGAATTTTTAGTTTGTAAATGTTCATGAAATCATTAAATGCTCATTAAAACAGATGCTCTCGGGACAACCCACTGCACCATCCTGACAGCATCAGATTTAGCCTGTCAGGTGATGGTTGCTTTTTCCCTCCTATGAACACACCTTTGCTCACAAACCCCTCTGTGGTTTATAGGATTCATTTTTCTCCTCACCTGAAGTAGCCTGGAAGATGAGGAGGAAAACAGCGAAGAGCACGTAGAGGATCTTCATGGCTGCCGGTAGCTCGTGGGCTGTGAGGTCCTGCAAAGTGCCAATGGTGGATGGAGCTGGCTTGAAGAAAGGCTGGGAAAGACACCCTGTATTTATAGGGCCTGTGGGATTGTGCAAGTGTGACCACTGGGTGCTTTGTCAATGAGTAACTGCTGTGAACCTTCTGGAAAAGGGCTGGTTATCCCCCTTATCGCGGGTGGCAGCGAACATGTTGCAATCCCCCAAGGGTGAATTTCCACTTAATGTGTCAGTTATATAATGTGACCATCAGCCAAGCCCCACTGAGCTGCACCAGTTTTCATGGCTTTTGTAGGCCCATTTCCAACACAGGCACAGGGATAGGTCGGGCAGGATGCTTGGAAGTCAGTCACCGTTGGAGTGGGGACCCGGCTTTGACCCTGGATTCTTCACCCCCTGACAATTCACATAACATTTTGTCTCTGTCTCCCCATCCCTGTCACCAGGTGGATGATGTCAAAGGCAGAGGAAAGCATTGGGAAAGACACGAGATGATGCAACTGTTCTTTGTCACTTTTTGAACAGTCTCACCCACTGCAGAAGGGTGACAAAATGATCTTTCCCTCCCTCAATCCTCACTTATATCATAGAATCATAGAATGGCCTGAATTGGAAGGGACCTTAAAGATCATCTCATTCCAACCCCCTGCCATGGGGAGGGACACCTTCCACTGGACCAGGTTGCTCAGAGCCCTAACCAGCCTGGCATTCCATCCCACATCATTCCCCACTGCCCTATGTTCAGCCTTATGTCACAAATTCTGACCTCCTTGCAGTCAGTTCCCGTTTGTCCAAATTAAAAACCCCAAGAGTTCTGACACTAATATGTCTCTTTCCTTTTAAAGAAAGTGAACTGTTTCACATACATGTACAAGTTTGTGATGCAATGCCAAATGTGTCCTCTCAAATTGCCCCAAAAGGTTGGAAAAATGGGCTGATTCCATAAGAATCTTGGCTGACATGACGACCCCAAGTGCAACGTCTTTGGGGCTTCACTTCAGAGCTTGATCCCCATGGCTATAAATTTTCTAAGAAGGGGATCAGGGCAAAGAAGGTTCCTCTTCATGAAATCCTGGGCTTGTAGATGCCAAATGACCACAACATCTTTGCATCCATGGGAAACCTTCCCTTTGCCCAAACACTATCACACCCAAAACCAGGTTAAACTCTGTCACAGCCCAGGTGTCTCTGCAGTTCCTGCCTCTGACGTCCTGGTTCAGTGGCTTGCTTCCTTATTGTCTCATTTATTATGCTTAACTCGGAGTTAATGGTGGTTTTGTTCTAAGAATTATTCGAAGGATGAAAACATTACCCGTGTTTATGTTTAACCTCCGTGCTCACAGGCAGGCTCAAGCAGCTGAGGGAGCAGCAACAAGGTGAGTTACTGAAGTGTTTATGCAGCAAATAACAGCAACATAAACACTGATTTCCCTCTTCCACCCATAAAATCTAATTAACCGAGAAATGTCAAGCGTTGGGGTTTTTTTGTTCTTTTTTTTTTTTTTTTTGTACCCTTGCCTTGAAAATTGTCTTTTTTTGTTTGCCAGCAGCTCTCCAGCTTTCCCCATTTTTGATGGAGATGAGGGCTGATTTGTCACTTAGCTCTTTTCTCTTTCAGTGAGATGTCACTGGGACCCTCTGAAGGAGAGACATCCACTTGATCAGCAACACCAGGAAACAAAACCCTTTCGGTTTTATCAAGACCCACTGAAATGTGAATTTTCCCAACCTGTCTTTCTCACAGACAGAAAACTGTTGTGATGTTTTGCAAATGGAAATGTGGTTTTTGAGCACTCTTTGCTCCACAGGACATCCATGTTATGGAGGAGTCATATTTTTTCCCAAATAAAATCAGAGTGATGGCACTGGGGAAGGTGGTGACCACTCTTTGTTATCACACGTAGTGATGCTTTTATGGTTGTACTGTTTCCCACCTGTGGAATGGAATGGAATAAATCCATTACCAGAGACAAATTGCTTTAATTTCACTGATGCAAAATGCCATAGCATTCAGATTTTACTGGACAGCCTCCTTTCTTGCAGAAGGAAAACAGCCCTCTGGGAAATAAGGAAGAAGTTTTTTACAGTGAGGGTGGTAAAACACTGGCACAGGTTTGCTCAGAGAATCTGTGGCTTCCCCATCCTGGAAGTGTCCAAGGACAGGTTGGACGGGGCTTGGAGCAACCTGGGCTAGTGGAAGGTGTCCCTGCCCCTGGAAGGGGGTGGAATGAGATATCTTTAAGGTCTCTTCCAACCCAAACCATTCCAGGATTCCACGATTCCATGATTCTATGAACGTGACCAACTTTTCAAGCCCTGCCAGCACAGGTAACCAGAAATCATTCAGAGCAAAAGGAAAATTCCATGACTTTGACTTGTAGCAAGAACGAAGACAGGTGCAAACTGGCTGCTTAAAAACCGGGCAAAACTTGTACAAAACCGCCCAGGAGCAGAGCAATTCAGGCAGCACAGCAGTGACCTGGGGCTGGAACACAGCAGGGTGTGCATGGAGCTGTGTCCCAGGGTAGTCAGGGCCAGGATGGAGCCCTGGAAATCTCTGCTGATCATTAACTCCCAGACATGAACTGGGAACTCCAGGAGCTGCAGGTACCTACCCAGAAATATCATGCTCTCTAAGCAAAGAAGAGTTGGGGGGACTTTGCAATTGAGTTTTGCTTCTCACCCATAAGGACAACTTTTCAAAGGTGGCAAGGCAAGGAAAATCCAAAATGTTGAGTGGGGCCAGCCCTTGCAAGCAGCATTGTACCTGATTTCTCAGTCTTCTGCAAGGCAGGTGTTTTTCTTATCTTCTTCTCTTCTTGACTGACAAACTACCCTCCATAATAGTTCATTATTACAGGCTTCAGTGCTTCAACCTGATTAATCATCAATAAGTTAATGAACTGGGATAATATGTTCTTCAAATGTGCCTTTTGTCTGATGCTTCCAAGACTAAGCAAAATAAAATAACAGACTAAAATCTTACATTCAATTTGTCGTCATCCGCAAGGCAATTTTAACAAATTCATTTGGGTTTTCTGATTTTTGTTGCTGCCTTGTGTCCCTTTTACGGTTTTCTCTGTGATAAATCAATGTCAATCTCATTTACAGCTCTTATCTTTGCATTGTAAGGAATGGAATGTTTTTCTACCACAGCTGATTGCAGATATTTCGTGGTAAGAGATGTGCACTCATTGCACCTCTGTCTGGATAGCTGCAGGTGAAGCTGGTATCCAACATGCTTCTCCATAGCATCTTACACCTCTTGGAGCAATAGGCATATCCCACATAGTGCAGGGAGGGAGCAGCTCAGACCAATCAGTCTGTGAATCCATGTGTTGTCTGGACCACTTCCATGTCTGTTTATTAACTTGCCATCCCATGGGGTGTTTGAGAGGGGTAACTGAGAGCTAGGGTTGTTCAGCCTGGAGAAGAGAAGGCTCCAGGGAGACCTTAGAGCCCTTTCCAGTGCCTAAAGGGGCTCCAGGGAGATGGAGAAGGGCTTTGAAAAAGAGCCTGCAGTGACAAGACAAGGAGGGCTTCAAACAGAAATAGGGTATATTTAGATTAGATATTAAAAAGAAAATCTTGGCTGTGAGGGTGGTGAGGCCCTGACACAGGTTGTCCAGAGAAGCTGTGGCTGCTCCATCCCTGGAAGTGTTGAAGGCCAGGCTAGAAGGGGCTTGGAGCAACCTGGGGTAGTGGAAGATGTCCTTGCCCATGGCAGGGGGTTGGAATGAGATGATCTTTAAGGTCCCCTCCAACCCAAACCATTCCATGATTCTGTGATGCTGCTTCATGCATGAGTCTTTATTAGTATAAATCCTCTAATAGATACACTTTGCTCTTGTGCAAAACCTTCCCCATGTGACTTGTCAGTAAAGTGGTTTAGGCTGTTTCCAATGGGTTAGCTGGGTGCACAAGGCACATTTTTACTTCTGTTTTTCCATCAGTCCTAACCGGGACATCTCCCCTGGCCCCCTATTAAAGAAACATCTTAAACCTTTCAGAGGAAGAAAAGTACAGCAGATCAGTTAATGAATCCTGGTGTGTGAGACATTTCCTGGTGTCACTGAAGAGGCACAAGAGAATGGCCCTGTCCACGTAAGGTTCAGGGATGCTGCAACACTGAGGTCTGGGGATCTGGTCAATTATTACCTTTTGATCTCCAGTTCATGTGCCCGCACACTGTGATCCAGACAGTGAGTCAACATTAAACAGACATTTAAATGACAGCACTGGAAATCAGCATGGAGAGATGTACTGCCCTCTGCACCTCTAAGCTAAGGGAGAATTCCTTTGTGAGGGTGACAAGGAATAATAATCAGAGTTTAAGAGGGAGATGGGATACAGGGTTATCTGTATGTAATGCAGAAAAGACTAGTACTTCTCTAGTCCTGCATGATGAGTCTCCTTAGCTGTCACACAGCCCTAATCCTGCTGGAAAGATGCTTTTCCTGCAAGGGGGTGAGGCTTCTGTGGGGATAGTATCCTATGGAATAGCACAGAAGCCTTAAGCTTAAGAAATATGGTGCAGTTGATGACAAACTAAAACACCAGAAGTGTTTTCATAGACAGTGAGCAGTATCTAAATGCTTCCACTCATCACTGGTGGGACTTGACTTTGCCATTTTGACTACAAGTATGCATTTAAAGGTGCATAGGCACATGGTTATTTGGGAAAGCATATATATATGTATATATATAAAATCAGTCAGATCAGTGTGGCATTGGCCTTCCCCTGTATGTAGATCCTCTTTATCCTACTGCTAGCATTTTTTTCCCGTGCCATAAATTACTTGGGCTCCAAACATCTATTTTCTACACAAATCAGTGTCCTGATTAAAGTTGCACAGGGTTTCCTCGCAATCTGTGCTTGGATGCCACTGTCACCTAAAAAATCACAGCGATTAAAAGCTCGTGAGTGGCATTTAAATACCACGTTGGAAGTTAAGCATTGCAGATCTCTACTTGCACAGATGACACACAGTGAGGTATAATTTTAAAAGAAAGTGTATGTAACTAATTTAATAAACAAAATATGTCCACAGAGTTATAAGAGATTACTTGAAATATCATATCATAGAATCATAGGATGGTTTGGTTTGGAAAGGACCTTAAAGACCATGTCTTTCCAACCCCTTGCCATGGGCAGAGACACCACCCACTAAACCAGGTTCCTCAAAGACCTATTCAACCTGGACTTAAAATCCTTTAAAGAACAAAGAAAACAAACCATCTGGAGGACTCCATTAAAAGAAATACCAGTTACTATAATTTACTCACTTTATTTCACAGAACAACAGAATCACAGAATGTGCTGATTGGAAGGGACCCACAAGGATCATCGAGTCCAACCCTTAGCCCTGGACAGGACCAGCCCCAAGAGTCACACCCTGTGCCCCAGAGTATCATCCAAACACTCCTTGAGCTCTGTCAGGCTTTGGGCTGTTACCACTGCCCTGGGGAGCCTGTTCAATGCCCAACCACCCTCTTGGGGAAGAACCTTTTTCTAATATTGAACCTAAACCTGCCCTGACACAACCTCAGGACAGCCCTTGGGCTTCTGTCACTGGTCCCCACAGAGCAGAGCTCAGTGCCTGCCCCTCCTCTGCCCCTTAGGAGAAAGCTGTAACTGCAATGAGGTCTCCCCTCAGTCTCCTCCAGCTGAACACACCAAGTACCCTCAGCTGCTCCCCACAGAGCTTCCCCTCAAGGCCCTTCACCATCTCTGTTTCCCTCCTTTGGATACTTTCTAATGGCTCAATACCTTCCTTACACTGTGTCACCCCAAACTGTCCCAGTATTGCTCCAGGCTGTCCCAGCAGAGCAGGACAATCCCCTCCCTGGCCCGGCTGGCAATGCTGGGCCTGACGCACCCCAGGACAGGGTTGGCCCTCCTGGCTGCCAAAGCCTTTCCAAAGGTCACTTTGCTGACTCCTGGCCAACTTGCCCCTTGGAAAGCAGCTCTGAGGTCAATATCACAGGCAAACCCCAGTTATGCAAGCCATGATGTAATCAAGCACATCATCAGTGCATTGGGCAATGCAGGGGCTGGAGGAGTGGGTGCAATTTGCTTTCTCTTACACAGTGTGCTCCAAGTGCTGGGGACGAGAAGAGAAGGGGGAGTGCCTGCCTGGGGACTAAGAGTTTTTCCCTTGTGCCTCCATCACCTAAATGTTTGCTTCCCAGGTTCTGGTTTAAGAGAGGTTTCAGTTAATTTTCTTGCTGGAGCTGCACTCTTTGTGTGTTGAAAACTCCTTTGTATGTGACTGCACCATTTCTTAGCGGTCAGATACAGGACACTAAACAATTCCTTGGTATCTGGTGTCCACTAAATGTCTCCTGGAGATAAGTGTGAGGGTGCTGAGGCCCTGGCACAGGTTGCCCAGAGAAGCTGTGGCTGCCCCATCCCTGGAAGTGTTCAAGGCCAGATTGGACAGGGCTTGGAGTAACGTGGGATAGAGGAAGGTGTCCCTGCCCATGGAATTGGGGTTGTAACTAGTTGATCTTTAAGGTCCCCTCCAACACAAAACCAGTCTGTGATTTTATGATCTATCAGAGATGCCCCTGGGAGCTCTGTGCAAATCTGTTCTCTTGCCTCTGTCCTTATTTCATCTCTCCATCCGTGGATGTTGTTTCCTCACCATGTTTTTCCCCGTGCTAGGGCATGAGGCTTTCTCCAGCCTTAGCTGGGAGCAGGAATGACACTGCAGCACATGCAGAGTCCAGCATGGAAGAATCCCTCAAAAGGACAGGGGAGTCACTGAGCTGTTAAATTTTTACATCCCTTCTTCACAGACACATCAACAGGGCATAAACCAACCTGACTTTCATCTGTTGAAGCTGACAAAACGTTCAAGATGATTTTCTATGACCTGCCCCCACAGCAGCCAAGAGGGTCACTTCCAGCCCTCTGCATAAAGGTCTCCACAGAGCCACCCACGCCTAATAGTTCCTGCTCCCCTGTGCATGACTTTGCTGGGAAACCACGTCTTTAACGGCACCACCTCAATCCCCCCTCCAAGGATGGGATTCCTCCTGGGTAATGAGCCAGACACTTCTAGGAAAGTGACCTTTGGAAAGGCCAAGACTCGCTGGCAGCTTTAAGGATTGCGTTTCTCAGGAGTCCTCTCTACACTTTTCACATCCACGCCTTTGCTGGGGATGTAAATCACAATTTAACCCACCCTCTCTCCCATCTCCAGCCCTTCAGAGGGACTGTGAGGGTGGTTTTGTGGGTGTTGATGCAAAGGGTATAAGTAAAAGTTTGGCCTCGGTAAGGGATTGTAAAAATATATCAAAGAGACAAACTCCTTATCAGTGCAAAAACATGTCACCTCTTCACAACAAGCCACAGAGATCGCTGCTCCTCAGGTAGGAACTACAAGGCAGAGTTCTCTGGGCTGGCCAGTCATATCAAATGAAGCTGACTGAGAATAGGTACAAAATTATCCTTCAAATCTGAGCTGTCTTTTCTAACTCCTTCTGTTAGACTGAGGCAGAAGGAAAGACGATGAGCAGGGAAATTTGTGGCATTCCAGGAGTTCTTTTGGCACACCTTCCTGTGTGCTGATGGAGTCTGGTGATGAGTGACAGTGCAGCCAGTCCAACAGGGGGTGGAGGATTTTGCCAGAGGAAATATGGAAAGGACAGTTGTGTCAATCATGGAACTAAACATGATAAGCACCATTCCTAAGAGAGCTGGGGGTGTTCAGCGTGGAGAAGAGAAGGCTCCAGGGAGACCTTAGAGCCCCTTCCAGTGCCTAAAGGGGCTCCAAGAAAGCTGGGAAGGGACTTGGGACAAGGAGTTGGAGGGACAGGACAAGGGGGGATGGCTTCAAACTGACAAAAGGCAGGGTTAGTTGGGATATTGGGGAGGAATTCTTCCTTGGGATGGTGGTGAGGCCCTGGCACAGGTTGCCCAGAGAAGCTGTGGCTGCTCCTGGATCCCTGGAAGTGTTCAAGGCCAGGTTGAACGGGGCTTGGAGCAGCATGGGATAGTGGAAGGTGTCCCTGCCCATGGCAGGGGGTTGAAATGACATCATCTTTAAGGTCCCTTCCAACCCAAACCATTCCGTGACTCTAAGGCAACTAGGATGGCTGGCCACTTCCATACTGTTAAACTCTTTCACCTTCCAGGACGAGGTGGCTGCAATAAAACTGTCTACAGGGAATCATCCCTACTTCATGCCAACCCCCCACCTGTGCCCAGGGATAGTTTGGGTTGGTGCCAGTTGGCCTGTGCCCAAACTGTGCCCGAGTGAGCTGATATTACAGAGCCATTTCTTGTACCTGCCCCTACAATCTTTCACTTGCCAACATGGCCACGGTGCTGCCTCTGGAAATTTTGCTATGGATGTTATTGCAGAATCCCTCTCTCCTTCCCCTCCACTCGCTCCTCCTGCCCCAGAACACTCAGCAGTTATGGTGGTACATTATCTGGACCTAAAGCTGTTGCAATCACGCCAAAAGTCAGTGAAATCTCTGGCTTTTCTCCCACAAACTAATTAGTCCTTTAGATTACAGCAGTTCTACATCTGATCAGCCATTAAGGACATAGATCTGGGGCAGTCATTTAGTTGCAAGACAAGTTTGAGTACGGGAATATGATTTAAAAACTTTGAAGCATAAAGGAAAGAAAGAAGCAGGCAAGCTGCAAGACCAAATCCCATTTGCAGACATCTCCTGTTCTTACATGAGGGACAAAATCCCAGGGAAAAGTTCAGGCAAAGGAAAGAAAATTTGTTTGATTTTCCATGGTCTAAAGACTAAGATCAGTATTATTCCTCTATCAACCTTGGGAGATGGGGAGTGATGTGCTGAGCGGGGTCATATCGTCCAACTTCATCTTCCCACGCTCTTTCTCAGGAGAAATTCCCATCATGACTTTTTCACTGTAAACATAAGGCATAAGAAGTGTCTAGAATGCTTCTGGGGCTTTGAAAACCTTACAGTTCCTTACTGTGATAGAGCAGGGAATAGTACTAGAAGGACAGGTACTTAAAAACTGATGAGCTCTGACTTGTATTCATTTAGACATTTATTCAGTTAAAAAATCTTCTCTTGCTTGCATCTCACTATCAGCATTTGGTGTCTGCTCACAAAGCTGGTCCTTGTGCTTTGTGCAGGTCTTGGAGTTTGTTCTGAAATTCACCCAGTTCCTAATGAGACAACCTGAAAATCACTCAGGAGTATGTCCTGGGTCTGCAGCTGGAAAAACAAGTGAAAAATAGCAAAGAGAGTTTACAGGAAAATCGCTATGAATTGAGGTCTGAAACCTGCCGACACAAAGAGGTTTGAAGATTTTCGGGTTTGGGGACTGCAGCAGAGATAGAGATAAGAGATTGCCATGAGCCCTTTTTATTGATGCTTTGCCCTGAAAAAAATCCAAAGAAGTATTTCTCTCTTGAGGGTTTTTGGCTGATAATTCATCTCATGCTGGTTTATGGCCTGATTTTAAAGATATCAGTGTACTGACATCCTTCTGCCTCCTGACTGCAGAGAAAGATAAATATCAGCCACGTGCTGTCACCAAAACGTACACTGGGAAAGAAACAAGCCCCAGTTCTCTGCTGGGGCATTCTTGACCTCATGTTGTACCATAACAGAGCAATGTCCTGTTGGACCATCCATGGCTTGACCTTTCTGACCTCATGGGTATTGTCTTCTTCACATGATCCTATGGCAGCAAAGTTGACAAGTTTGCTGTCTACAAATGTCAAGATATCTTTCTTAGGTTGCAACTGTGAGTCCAGTGTCACAGTCTGGCTTATTTTTCCCTGGTTTCATTACCTCAGTGTACTTCCATCATGTATTTGCCCAGCCACTCCATTTTCAGTTTCCTGCTGTTGGCATAACTTTTAAATACCTTAAATAAAATTGAAAACCTGAATGTTTCATTCTTTGGGTTTTTTTTGCCATCCAATTGCTGAAGATGTTTACAAAAATTCCCCACATTGAAGACTGGGGCACCCCATGGATGACTGGCAATCACAGCCCTGGCACCCCCATCCTGCTCCACACTAAGGCAGGAGTGGGACATAGATGGAAATAGGGAAAGGGATGAGACCACCAGGGACAGGCTTGAGCAGATAAAATGCCCATCACCATCTTGTCAACCAGCCCAGAGCACTGAGTGCTACGTCCAGTCGTTCCTTGAACACCTCCAGGGATGGGGACTCCACCACCTGGCAGTCTGTGACAATGCTTGACAACCCTTCTAGTGAAAAAATTCTTCCTGATGTCCAACTATTAAGAGACTTCTCCATCACTTCTCAAGCAGCCACTTCATCAGTGTTTCGGATACTGAGGGAAAAAGAGGCTGAAGACCTTTAATTGACACCAGTGCCTGAGAGTTACTGTGGAGTCCTCGCTCCACAAACAGGAGGACCAACAGGTTGCCCAGAGAGGTTGTGGAGTCTCCCTCATCACAGATATTCCAGAACCATCTGGACACCATCCCGTGCTCTGGGATGACCCTGCTGGAGCAGGGAGGTTGGACCAGATGACCCACTGTGGTCCCTTCCAACCTGACCCATTCTGTGTTTCTGTGATCTTTATCCCTAAGAAGGTCCAGCAGACCAAAAGTGACCTTTCCTTCATCACTAGCAGGGAGATGTGACCTGGTCCTCAACTTGGATGCTGAGCCTTGAGTCAACAGGTTGAAGTCAAACAAAAATGAAACTCCAGCTTCATTCACAGTCATAGGATCGTGCTGGAATGGAGCATAGACTGCTGACACAAAGTTGGCACACTTGCTTTTACAGTCAGAAAAAAATCCTTGCTGCCTGGCAAAAGATAGGTCAACTTTCTGTAATCATTTTCACCAGACACAAAAAGTCCAGAGCTGGACCCAGCCTGGCTCTGTGTGCAGGGGTCCCAGCTCAGGAGAGATGGGCTTGTGCTCACAGGGTTCACATCCTCCTCTGGTCAAGCTTACTTGTATGTCAATATTTAGAGTAAACTACTTTGTACAACAAACCTCAATAGGACTGATCACAATTTCCTAAGAACTGGAAATAAAGTTATATATTTGTTGCTGAGATTTACAGCTTTTTGGAATGTTTTAAGCCTTTCTCCCTCACATTTCACCTCAAAGATTTCCTTGTTTATGCAAGACAGAAAGTTTTAACTAGAAACATTCAGTCTCTAGATTATGAAATAACTTGGTTATTAAGTAACCTATGACAACTTGCCTAGCATGGGAGACATCAAGTTCTACTCTCTGTTAAGCTGTCCCTTTGATTAAACCTCATCACCAGCCAGATCTTCACAGAATCATGGAATCACATAATGATTTGGGTTGGAAAGGAACCTTGAAGATCATCTAATTCCAACCACCTTGTCATGGCATGGGATACCTTCTTCCCTAGATTGTGACTCAAGTAGCTCCTGCTTTAAAAAGAAAAGGCTTAAAAAAGTCAGAAGAGTTCAGCCCACTGAAAAGTGAGAACAATTGTAAATTCAGCATTTTTTTGTGAAATGTTTAAAAACAGTTTCCATTGTCTGGAAGCGAAGATAATACTTCTAATGAGAAGTATTCCAGAATGACACTTCTTACCAAATATCATTCTTTCAAGAGTGTGTCAGTACTCCCAGGAGCAGCACCTAGAAAACTGTACTATATTGTGGTTTTTTTTCAGCTGTGGAAGGTCTGCAAAAGGAAACACCCGAGTTTCTTTCCATTCTGGCAAGCCAAAGAGGCAAAAAAATCACAGCTGTGTGTGTTTGATCCACAGTCAGGAGACATCTCACCAGCCTTTGAGTGCTCCCCTCGCTTCTTTGTTTTCGGAAGAGCTGAGGAACATTGGGCTTAATGAACTTGGAGGTCTTTTTCGACCTTAATGGCTCTGTGATTCTGTGATGTTTAAAACAGCGAAGTGGCGACATCTTGAGGTCAACCACGGAGGGAACCTGTGCTCCCTCCACCCATCGGTGACACATCAGCACCGCAGGGACATGGGATAAGGGCTCCTAGGTCTGCGTTCATCAGATAAGTGGGAATGGGAGTCATGGAACAACATACACTTACGGGTTTTTTGGCAGTAGAAGCATCCTGAGGCCTTGCCTGCCTTGGTTCATCAGCCTCCCCTGCCTTCTGTCTGTGTCTGTGATTCTCGGGAAATGCCAGGCTACTTAGGGCATTCCCAGAGCTCTCTGGACCTGTGATGCCCAGCTGTGGGATAGTTTGAGCCCAGGGGTTGTCTATTTTCCCCTCGGTCCCCATCTCCCAAAACACTTGTGGATGGTGCCAGGCAAGCTGTGGGCACAAAGGGGGACTTCCAGAGCTGTGTAATCCAACAGGACAGTCTGTGTCCAGGAAGATTAAGCTCCTTGCACTTTTAGGCCGGCAGCATCACCAAAGCCCCCATGCAATCCCACCGCCCACAAATTCATGGAAATTTCCTTTTTGAGGTGTTCAATCTCCCAGACACCTGTAGCTGATATTCCTCACTGGCTAAACAGCTACACAGAACCCAAGAACCGTTTAGATTGGAAAAGTCCTCTCAGACCATCGAGTCGAACCATTAACTTGGCATAGCCAAGCCCACCACTAACCCACGTCCCCAGGTGATACAGCTACAGGTTTTTTGAACCATTCCAGGGATGGTGACTCAACTACTGCTCTGGGCAGTCTGCTCCTATACCTGAACACCCTTCCAGTGAAGAAATTGCTCCTAATATCCAATCTAAACCTCCCCTGGTGCAACTTGAGGCCGTTTCCTCTCATCCTGTCACTTTGCTCCTTGGGAGCAGAGCCCAACCCCCACCTGGCTCCACCCTCCTGTCAGGGAGTTGTAGAGAGTGAGAAGGTCCCCCTTTGAGCCTCCTTTTTTTGGGACTGAACAACCCTGAGCTTCTCAAGGTGTTAGTCCAGTGCTGTGTTCAGATGTCACCATTCAGCTGCTGTCCAAAACATCAGGAATGCCTGATTTCGTGGGATGTGTGGCCTCAAGCCTGCCTTGTTCAGTGAGTCCCAATTTGTGTTTTCACAGGGTTTTGGATGGGGAACTGTGGGACTTTGCTTCCTGCTAAACACCTCATCCTGACACAGAAGTAGCAGTCTGGATCTGCCATTGCAGAATGAACCAATGAATCCCTGGTGTAGGTATGGCTGGAGAAAATACTCTTCTTTTACCCTCTCCTCTTTTCTTGCCTTTCTCATCTCTCCATTGTCTTTCCTCACTGTGCCTCCTGTTTATGTGTTTTAAAATTCACCTTTAAAGAGCCCTTAAAAGAGTTCAACTACTTTTAGTGAATTATAACTCAGACACAGATTTGAGGCCTCTATCCCCTCCGTCCATCTCGCCGTTGGGAATCAGGAAGAGAGTAAGCAGAGAGTTGAAGATCTGATGGCTTATTTTTAGTTCCCCACAGCCAGGTGTTTCAACAGAATCAACAAAAAAAACCCACTGACATAATGAAGCAATTCCATTGAGAGCCACAGAGGTGGTGGGGGACTTGGATACTTGGGATGTGAGGAGAAGTGGAAAGAAACTGGGATCATCCAATCTGAGGAGGAAAACGCAAAGGGATCTTATCCCACCTAACAGCAGGGTGCAGAGCAGATGGACCTGGACTTTTCTCAGACTGGACAGGGATAAGATGGGAAGAAGAAAACACAAATGGCACCGAGAGAACGTGTTGCCATGATGTGCCAGGCTCACAAGAGCCAGTGTTGCTATGGATAACGTGCCCTGCTATGGATCAGGACACTGAAGGCTGGGCCTTTTGTTGAAGTCTTTGTCTTCCAAAGGATGTTTGGAAGCAGAAGAAGTGATGCCAAGACAAGGAGCCACATCTGGGATATCCACTAATCCTGTTACCTTTGCAAATATAGGATAAAGGAAGGCTGGAATCATCCAGATAGTTTAAACACTGGTCCAGCAAGGAAAGACTGCTCTGCCTTGGCTCATCTACTGCCCTTCACCAGGGGGAACAGAGCGGGAGGGCAAAAACGATTGTTCCTGAGGTGCCCATCTCATATTCCTGAGGTGGGATGTGCTGACCCCGGTGTGATTTGAACACACAGCCTTCTGATCTGGAGTCAGACGCGCTGCCATTGCGCCACGAGGTCAGGGATGGCACCTTTTCCACCCAAATGTCATCCCAGACTTTAGGCTGTTCTTTGAGGGAAGGGGAATTTTGATTCACCTGACACAGGAGTGGGACCATCTTTGCCTGTTGCCTTGCTGAATGAAGAGGGCTCTAAGTTAGATACTTCAGAGGAAGAAGGCCAAAAATGACCAGTGCCCAGAGCAGCCCTGCAGAGCCTCTCCTGGGAGAAACAGGCACCCTGGGCATGTTGTCTCCAGAGGGAAAGGAGGGACGGTATCCCAGCACCTCCCTGGGGGAAAGAGGCCCCATTCACCCGAAAGATGGATCCACGTTAAGCCCTGTGGCAGGAGGGACCCTCACGCCTCTCACACAGCCTGACTGGGGTCACCTTCCCAGGTGATGGATGGAGTCTGCTGTGAGGTCATCTGCCCCCACATATCCTGGATCCATGCAGTTCACTTTGCCCGTCTGCCCCATCCCTCTCTGGGCTCTCACCCTCCAGCTGGGTCACCGATGTTGTGGTGGGTGTCTGCCATGGTTTGCCTCATGAAGAAGCTGAAGGAGGTGAAGGCTTCCTCTGAAAAGTGAAGAGTCTCTTAACTGCAGGCTCAGTCACTCCTGGGAGACCTGGACTTGTCTTCATGCAAAATTTTCCTGGAAGGGTGGTGCAGTCAGTCCAGAGGATTATTGGAGGGTTTGAGGACAGTGATTTGGTGCAGAATGATGGAAATAGAGGTTTCTGATGAACAGTATGAGGAGGAGTTTTTGCAGAAAAAGAGTAAGAAGTAGGAGTCGGGTCAGCCTCACCTCAGAGCCCAAATAAAGACTATGAAAGGAATGTTCCTGAAACCTGTACCTGAATAAAGGAAATATGTGATGATGACTGGAAACAGGGAACACAGGTTTACCAAGGTCAGAACACTCTCAGACAGTGTAATAGATTACTTTAAAGAAATTTCCTCCTTGGCTATCAAGAGGACACCAAGCAGCACCATCTATCTTGGCTTTGGTTTGACCTCAGATGGAGTCTCACAGACATGTCACTGCAGCAGGACACAGACACGGAGCAGCTGAGCTGAACCCAAAGGCAAAGTGAAGGGGCAGGACCAGGAGACCAGAGGTGATGGGGTCAGTAGGTGGCAGCCCAGCTGATGTCCTTCACTGCCTGATGCTGCACTGGGTGTTGTTTGGGGTCTGTGGTGGGCACAGAGGGGGTTCTACAGAAGGAAGGACATGGCCAGACTAATGGGGACGTGGGAATAACAAGGGGATGGGGCCAGTGGCGCAATGGACAACGCGCCTGACTACGGATCAGGAGATTGCAGGTTCGACTCCTGCCTGGCTCGACACTTTTAGCCCAGGGAACTTCCTCCTGCTCCCTCCATCAGCACCTTCCTTCTCCTGCCCATCATCCCTCCTTCCCAGGCCTTCTTCTGCAGGGCAAAGTGCTGGGCTGTGCTCTTACCCTGCAGGAAGGAAAGAGTAACTCATGGGCCTCCAAAAGGGGCAGAGCTGGGGCCCACACCACAGCCAGGAAGGAGTACCACAGCAAGTCCCTCAGCAGAACATAGACATCTCCTGAACTGCTGCCCTGCAGGCTGGACAGACTCAGCACATCTAGACTGTCCTGGCAGCTCACGTGCTCTGGTTCTCAGACCCCTTTGAGGTGCGCATTGCTCTTGCTGCTGTTTGTCTTGCTGTCTTGTGAAGTTCTGCTCTGGAAGCAGTGCCCTGCTCAAAGCTTTGATGTCACAAAATGATGTTCCTGGGATGCTGATACCAGAGAGATGGACAAAAAGCCTGGAAGGGTAAGGAACTCAGGGAGACAGCTGTCCTTTATCTTCTCCAACTACAGCCAGGCAGCTTCAGAGTGAGCCAGGCAGGAGCTGAACCAGCAGTCTCCTGATTAATAGTCAGGCACATTCATAGTGTGTTGTGCCACTCTTCCCAGCCTCTGGTCCCACCTGCTGACCCCACTGTGCCCTTTTTGGAGGCCCATGAGTTACTCTTTCCTTCCTGCAGGGTAAGAGCACAGCCCAGCACTTTGCCCTGCAGAAGAAGGCCTGGGAAGGAGGGATGATGGGCAGGAGAAGGAAGGTGCTGATGGAGGGAGCAGGAGGAAGTTCCCTGGGCTAAAAGTGTCGAGCCAGGCAGGAGTCGAACCTGCAATCTCCTGATCCGTAGTCAGGCGCGTTGTCCATTGCGCCACTGGCCCCATCCCCTTGTTATTCCCACGTCCCCATCAGCCTGCCCATGTCCTTCCTTCTGTAGAACCCCCTCTGTGCCCACCACAGACCCCAAACAACACCCAGTGCAGCATCAGGCAGTGAAGGACATCAGCTGGGCTGCCACCTACTGACCCCATCACCTCTGGTCTCCTGGTCCTGCCCCTTCACTTTGCCTTTGGGTTCAGCTCAGCTGCTCCGTGTCTGTGTCCTGCTGCAGTGACATGTCTGTGAGACTCCATCAGAGGTCAAACCAAAGCCAAGGTAAATTATATTCCTTGGTATTCTCTTGATCATCACGGAAATCATCTCTTCAATGAAACCCATCACTCCAGTCAAGAGTGTTCTGCCCTTGCTGAATCCATGGCCACTCTTTCCAGTCATTTTCTCATCCTTTTATTTGGGCTTGGATTTCAGTAGTATTGCTTCTGTAGTCTTCATGTGGGCCCTGAGCTGAGGTTGCCCAAAGTAGAGGTCTCCAGTTGGTCTTTCTTAATCTTCTGGGAAAAAAAAACTTCTAATGTTGTTCGTCAGAAACTTGTCCCATTTTCCACCTCAAAAAATCCCCTGGACTGACTGTACCACCCCATCTTACCCTACCAGGCAAATATTGCCTGTCCAGGTCCACCAGGAGTGACTGAGCCTGGAGTAAAAAACCTTCCTGCATTTTCCTGAGGAAGATTTCACCTCCTTCATGAGGCAAATTGTGGCAGACACCCACCACAACAGCTCCCTGCTTTGGCCTCTACTTTGGTCATGACCCATAACTTCCTTCTGGCACAGCTCCTGGCTCAAAGGCAAGCTCTGGGCATCATCTTCCTCACAAAACCTTTTCCAGACATGTCCCCCTAGAACTGCCTAGTGCCTACCCCACAGAGAAGCCCCCCCAAAAAAAACAGAGGGATGTTGGTGGTGCCCCAGGTCTGACCCGGGTGTGATTTGAACACACGACCTTCTGATCTGGAGTCAGACGCGCTGCCCTTGCACCACGAGGTCGGGGTGGAGGGCTTTTGGGACCCCATGCTGGGTGCTGGGAATGTCGTTTCCATGGGGACCACCCCAGGGGGATCAGACAACCCTGGGGGATCTGTAGCTGTGGAAGGGAAGGGGCAACCTGAGGGGAGGGTAGTTGAGGTCTGGCTGCAGAGATCAGTCCAGGCTGCGGGATGAGCTTGCAGGGTGGGATGAGGGGACCTACAGGATCAGTGCAGGCAGGAACCAGGCTCATGGATGCTGCAAAGGAGGATGGTGGCTCTGGGGGGGAACACAGGACAGCCCAAGGTAGACTTTGGGTATGTACCCAGAAATAGTCGTGGACAGTGTTCCAAGCAAAACATCCATGGGCTCAGTCCAGTTACAGCTCCTGACGTCCTGCCCCAGCCCTGTGTTAGCTGGAAATGGCAGCTGGGCTTTCTGCAAGGAAGGAAAGATGCCCCACCAGTGCAGACAAGGCTGACCACCAGCTCTGGCCACCCAGCCCTTTCCTCATGGGTGGTTACTACCAGGCTGTCAGGGATAAGGGCCTCAGAGAGGAGGTGAAACCTTCCTCCCTCCTCTCCAGCTCCACTCCCACCCCAGCATGCTGGAGACAGTCTGCTGGGTACCAGGGTGGCTGGGGAGGGGCATGGTGGGGGCACAGGACAGGCAGGGGCTGGGAAAAGCTGTGCAATGGAGAAAGAACCTGCACATTCCTGCCTGGCTCAACCTTATGCTGCCCACAGCCTGGCCAGAGAAGAGCTCTCAGTATAACTACACTTACAGAGGTTTTTTTTTAAGTTATAGAAATGTTATAAAATTATATGAAGTTAGAAAAAAGTTAACTTCATAGTTATACACTTACCCTGAATGTGACTCCCTCCAGTCCCTAAAATTCGATGTCTGAAACCAAAACCCCACAGCCCTGCTCTCAAAACATATTAATAATGGCCACACATTTACTCTGTGCATTAGCAATGCTGAAGATGGAGCAAAGAGGCATTTCCTCTTGCTTTTACCTTTCCAGCTGAGCAAATCCTGCCCAACAAGGCCCCTTCTGTCTCCAGTAGCTCTTCCCACAAGAGGGAGCCAGGAACCAGCTCATGAGCTCCACAAGCTGTAAGTCAGGCTGTGGATGCATTTTGCTTAGTGAAGGACCCTCCATTCCTAGGCCAGACTGGACAATCAGCTTGTTTCCTTCTTGGAAATACAGAGTTTTTTTCCCCAGAGCCCATAATTATTTTTAGCTATTAGTTCCAGTGGTCGCTATCAGACTTTCTTCCCCCCAGTTTTCCCTGCTGACCACCCCCAGTGACACCTCTCCTCATCCATCCCACTCTGGTACTTGCTTAATTTCCAACTGCATGACATAATAGCTGAGATTCAGCTGCCTAAATTCAGGTATCTGGTGTTGTGTTACAGGATGTACTGCCTGGTCTCTCTCTCTATTTGTCCCTTCAGAAATATTGAGTATCCCACAGACTCTGTTCCATGTAATATCTTGGATGCAGTAGGATATCTGTTATAGTATTATGTTCAGGCAACTGAATCCTGCCTGAGGGTGGGAGTCACCTCAAAGATGTGGGCATTTAAAGCAGGTGTCTCCCCACAGGGGTGCATTGCTGTGTTAGACTGCTGGGCCATGAAATGCTTTGAAGAGGTGCAGAAGACCTTTTTGGACACTTGGCTTTGCGGTGTTCATTTGTATTTTTAAGCAGAATATATTTTTGTCTGATGTAAGTTTGACGCAAAACTGAAATTTCCAAATTTCCCAGCAGAACACCCCATTTTCCCCCTGTGCCCCTTTCCAAATCCTTACAGTGTTATTAAATAAGGTCAGCTTTCCAGCTAGTTTGAGGAGCACAGCACCCCAACTGCAATCAAATTCTCCTGATTTACACTGCCATAATGCAAATCTGGGTGAGTTCTTGGAGAAAGCAGATGTTTCCTATAATTTTAGTGTTCCAGGTTACTTCAGGGATACCCCAGGCCCACTGACTGAAAACTTCAAAATGAAAGAGAAGTCCTTCCTTCTCACACTCACTCCCTCAAAGGGATGTGAGTCCCAGGCCAGGTTAACAAGATTTATTCTGCAACAGAAAGATCACTAAAAGATTTATCTCTGGTTCTCATTCTCCAAAGCCATCAGGCCCCTCTAATCTGTTCTTTCCCCTCTACTTTTCTGTGGTGAGACCCCGCCTGCAGTGCTGTCTCCAGCTCTGGGGCCCCCAACAAAAGAAAGACACGGAGCTGTTGGAAAAAATGCAGAGGAGGCCACTAAATTCATCACAGAGCCAGAGCCCCTCTGCTCTGGAGACAGGCTGAGAGAGCTTGGGGTGTTCCCCTGGAGAACAGAAGGCTCTGTGGAGACCTTAGGGCCCTTTCCAGTGCCCAAAGAGGCTCCAAGAGAGCTGGAGAGGGACTTGGGACAAGGGCCTGGAACGACAGGAAAAGGGGAAATGGTCTTAGACTGAGGGAGGGAAGGTTTAGATTAGACAACAGGAAGAAATTCTTTACTGTGAGGGTGGGGAGGCCCTGGAACAGGTTGCCCAGAGAAGCTATGGCTGTCCCATCCCTGGAAGTGTTCAAGGCCAGGTTGGACAGGTCTTGGAGAAACCTTGTCTAGGTGGAAGGTGTCCCTGCCCATGGCAGGGAGTTGGAACGAGATGATCTTTGAGGTCTCTTCCACCCCAAACCATTCCATGCTTCTATGACTCTGTGTCTGTCTGTCCCTGAGACACATCCCTCAAATGGGATGGAAGTCTCCTCTGGAAGTCCCTGTATCTCCACTGACTCTCAGGGAAAGTTAGAAGATTACATTACATCAGATAGCTGGAATATGTTCCATCCTACATCTTTTGGAGGCTGATAGATCCCTCCACCTGAACCTCCACCTTCTGCACTCCCTTCACAGACAGAGGAGAGAAGTGAGCTGGATGAGTAAAATGGAATAGAAAGGATACTGGATACATGAGTGGCTCCAGAGTTTAGACATCTCAAGTGGAGCGTTGGGAAGTTCCTTTGTAATTTCCTTGTTTTTAATGTAAAACATTCACCCCCAAAAGCCTCAAAGCTGAAGATCGCCAATTATGGGTGATTTGTGATGACCAAAATAGTGATTCAAATCCTGCTCAGAATTCTGCAGTTTGCCTTTTCACACCCTGCATGGAAATGCATGAAAAAAATACCCCCAGTGTTCCTGTCCACTGGCAAACTGGGAACAGGAACTGGGAACAGGCCTTTCTTGTGACTATTGCAAAACTGAGCACGAGGCAGCGTTGGCTGCTTGGAAGGTTCTGGACTTTCTCCACCCTCAGCTGTAGGTTACAGAATCACAGAGTCATTGAGAAAAGAAAAGACCTCTCAGGTCATCAAGTCCAACCATTCCCCCAGCACTGCCAAGGCCACCACTAACCCATGTCCCCAAGTGCCATTTCTATGAGGCTTTTAAACCCCTCCAGATGGCCCCACCACTGCCCTGGGCAGCCTGTTCCAATGCTGACAGAGCTTTCCATGAAGAATTTTTTTTTCTAATATCCAATCTAAACCTTCCCTGGCACAGCTTGACACCATTTACACTTGTCCTATGGCTTGTTGCCTGCAAGAATTCCACCCCTGAGTCTCCTTTTCTCCAGGCTGAGCCCCCTCAGCAGCTCCTTACAAGACATCATTAGGCAAGGGGACAAACTTCACCTCTGTGTAAGCATTTCTTTTGTGATCCATATAAAATCATGGAATAACCTGGGAAAGGAGGATAACAAACAAGAACAAACAAAGTGCAGATGAGGCAGAATGAGATGCCACTTGAAATCTGAAGATTTTTTACCTAGAATAAAATTTCTGCTTATAATTTGAAGGGGGGTGTGATTGGATAAACACTTGGAGCTTGATAGTGAGAGCATCGATGTGCAATGGCTGGAAATCACAGGGAAGGATTTTGAATGTAAGATTACAGGACAAGCACTCCTCCACCAGATTATTAACACACCTGAGGTTTTGAATTTGTCCTTCATTTCCCATAAAATCTTTTTTTTTAAAAAAAAGGTAAACATTTTCAGTCCATCATTAAACAGAACAGGACCATTTTTTAAAGACAGTTGATGGGTTAGAAAGCTGGGTTTCTGCTCCAGTCTGACAAGGTACAATATCAGATGCTGTCTGAGAGTTGAGATGAATATCTCAGCTAGGATCTCCCTGGCTTCAGTGGGAACCTGAGCCAACTGAAGGTTTCTTGGCAAGGTCTTTGCTTCACCCCTTCTTCTGAAGTACCTGAAAATGGACATAAACATCTCTCCTGCCCCTCTGCTGCCCAGGAGGCTCGATGGCACCTGCAAATTTGAAATGGAAAGCAAACAAAGAAACCAGGGAGGCAGAGAACAATGCACAGCAGCTGAGGGGGAGGTTTATATTGTTGGTATCAGGGCTGCTGGGTCAGAACAACATCAATAAATATCATGTATAGAAACAGGCTTGAGGAAGTGAGCTGGTTTCTTCTGCTCTGAGGGAGAACCTGTGCTGTCAGCTGCCACTTCCACATGACTCTAGGTAACACCATTCAAACACTGTGTGGACAGATCCTTGGGAAGACTGTGTCATGAATCTCACCTGTCCTCTGCTCTTTGTACGCCTGTAAAGGTGCTGCTCATAACGTCTGCAAACTTATAATCTGTACCTCATGTATCACAGAGTCGGGGAATGATGGAATGGTTTGTGTTGGAAGAAACCTTAAACGCTGTCCATTTTCAACCTCCTGCCATGGGCAGGGACACCTTCTGCTATCCCAGGTTACTCCAAGCCCATCCAACCTGGCCTTGAACACTTCCAGGGATGGGGCAGTCACAGCTTCTCTGGGCAGCTGAGAAGAAATGACCCTGCTGTGTGTCCTGTGATGGAACAGTGGTTCCCAAGAGAAAGAAATGAAGGATAATGACCATTTCATCCATAAACATAACAAATAATTGTATTTCGTTCTCTGAAAGGTGCTGTGAAGAAAATAAAAAAAAAAAATCCTTTTTTTTGGTCAAATTATCCTAGACCAAATTGCTCAAAGCCTTGAGCTCGAAGCTCAGATTTGAGGATAAGAAGTGCGGGAGAGCGGTGGGACATACTCAGCCTTGGGGAGACTTTCTGGCAATTTCCTCATGCTTTTATTTAAATACATTATGAAACCAAGTGAGCATTTTTTCAGAAGTGCAGGTTGATGCATTCCAACTGACACGTTTTCCATAAAATAACAATCCATTCAGACTGAAACCCTGTGAGCTCTGGGCTTGGCCAGCTAAGTACAAGTATCTATATCAAAGGTTTCTACATGTGTGTCGGGTTCTAAGGTCCCACTATAACTAAACAAGTGATTTGTGTCCTAAAACCACTGATTGAACATCTCATTCCAGTGCAGCCACATCCAGATTCGATGCCTACATCAATCTGAGTGTAGCATTGACCACTGCCAGTGTAGCACCTTCCAGTACCTGAAGGGGCCTATAAAAAGCTGGAGAGGGACTTTTTACAATGGCATGGAGTGAGGAGATACTGGAGCACCTGGGCTATGGAAACAGGATGAGAGAGCAGGAGATGTTCAGTCCAAAAAAGAGAAGGCTCCAGGGAGACCTTGGAGCCCCTTCCAGTGCCTAAAGGGGCTCCAAGAGAGCTGGAGAGGGACTTTGGACAAGGGCCTGGAAGAACAGGACAAGAGGGAATGGCTTCCCACTGCTGGAGGGCAGGGTTAGATGGGATATTAAGGAGAAATTCTTCTCTGTGAGGGTGGTAAGACCCTGGTACAGGTTGCCCAGAGAAGCTGTGGCTGCCCCATCCCTGGAAGAGCTCAAGGCCAGGTTGGACAGGTCTTGGAGGTAGTGGAAGGTGTCCCTGCCTATGGCAGGGGGTGGGAAGTATATGATCTCTAAGGTCCCTTCCAAGCTGAACTAGTCTATGATGATCCTGTGATATTCCAGCTGCCTTCTCTCCCTCCAAACGATTGCTAATTTCTTCCAGGCTATCCATTACCACCACCTTGATCTTTGAAGTCAACAAGTAATGACACTCTCAGGTGGGTCAGTGTTGAGAACCAGCCCTCCCAGTGGTCAGGCAGGGAGGTGGAGTCGTTTCTCCACTTGCTTTCACGACCCTGTGCCATTGTTCAGGCTTAGCCGTGTGCAGAGGTCAGACTGAACTCGCTGCCTTCCACACTCACCCCTGCCAAGGTCCCCCAGACAGCCAGCCCTGCTCCCACAGCCCTATAAATGCCACAGTGCTCCCTCCTGCCCTGCTCAAAGGCTCTGGTGTTGTGGCCCTGTCTCCACGCTGCAGCTGAGACCGTCCACCATGAAGCTCTTCTCCTGCCTCATGGCTCTTCTCCTCTTCCTCCTCCAGGCTGTTCCAGGTAAGGGGCAAGCCCCACGCTGGGGTCTGCCTGTGTAGGAGGCACAACTCGCTTGTGTGGTGGTGCAGAACGTGCTCTTCAGCTCCTTTCGTTAGAGCAGTTCCCTATTTCTCAGTCTGGAAGCAGAAGTGAAAAATCAACCTGTGGTGAGCAGGTGTCAAACTAGAACCTCCCCACCAGGTGTTGGCTTCTTATGACTCTATGAAGTCTTTTTTTGTCGCTGTTGCAGCATGATACCCTGGAAATCATCTGCCTCTTCTAACCCAGGGTTGGAAATTTTCTCCCTTATGTAAGGTAGAAGAGAGGAGAGATGTTCCTTTTTATTTCTCAAGATGAGCTACACCAGCAAAGCTGACTTCAGCTCTCTGAATATTCTGCTTCCCCTTCCTCAGCCCCTCAGCTGCACTAATTTTCTGATTCTGTTCTTCATGTTTCTTCTACATGTTCTTCATGCTCAGTGAAACTCCTCATTCTGGAGTCAGGCTTTGGGAGAAGGAAGGAACTGGGCAAACTGCTTGTTCCTGCTAATTGGGCCATATCCCACTTTTTGGGGCTTTTTAAAGTCACAGTTACCTCTCAGGGCAGGTTTTCACCATGCTGTCCCTTGCATGGCCAGCCTGCAGCATTGCAGGCCCAGAACTTAGAAGCATCCAAAGGCTGGGCTCTCAGTCCCTGCTATCCCCTCAGTTCAGAAAGGACATGGAGGGGCTGGAGCAGGTCAAGAGAGGAGCAATGAGGGTGGGGAAGGGACTGGAGCACAAGTTGTGTGAGGAGAGGCTGAGGGAGCTGGGGTTGTTTAGCCTGGAGGAGGCTCAGAGGAGACCTCATCCCTCTCCACAACTCCCTGAAAGGAGGTTGTAGCCAGATGGGGGTCGGTCTCTTCTCCCAGGCAATCAGCAGTGGGACAAGAGGGCATGGTCTTAAGCTCTGCCAGGGGAAGTTTAGGTTGGATATTAGGAAGAAATTTTTTATGGAGAGAGTAATCAGACATTGGAATAGGCTGCCTGGGAAAGTGGTGGATTCACTGTCCCTGGAGGTTTTTAAGATGAGATTGGATATGGCATCAGTGCCATGGTCTGGGTACCAGAGCAGTGTTGGAACAAGGGTTGGACTTGATGATCTCAGAGGTCTTTTCCAACCTGGTTGATTCTATGACTCTATGAATGCCCAGTTCAGAAATTTTACATCAACATCTACTTTTCACTCTGGTTGTACAAAAGCTCTCCTTGGAGTCCTTTGAGGTCCCACGAGTTTCTCAGAACTCCTGGAAAAGGTGCCCTGAGTTTTGGGGTTATTTGTATCAGATCCCTAAGTGGGGTCTGCGGGGTTTCAGCAGGAGGAAGGCCCGTGAGAATGGACTGATACGTGAATGATCCCAATGAACTGGGAATCCCGTTCCTCCTGTAGGTCTTGGCTTGCCCAAGGACACCCTGCGTTGTCTGGAATACCACGGCTACTGCTTCCATTTGAAATCCTGCCCCAAGCCTTTTGCTGCGTTTGGAACTTGCTACCGGCGTCGGAAAACCTGCTGCATAGGTATGTGTGGGGGCCCTGCCCAGGCAGGACAGGACTAAAATCAGCAAAACAGTGCTCTGATAAGCCCCCAAAGTCCACCTTGGTGCCTCTGCTTTCGGAGACACAGTAACCACAACTTCCCGACAGTTTTTGATGTGTGAGTTGGTTCAGACGATGGTGTCATATTTTTTGGTTTGACTTGTATCCTCTGAATTGCAGACACGACATCAAACTTCCACATTTGTCAAGAGGAGGGGGGTCATTGTGTGCCCCCAGAAATCAGATGCCTGCAAGAACAAGTGGGGCTCTGCCCTCGCAGGGGATGGAAGTGCTGCACAGAAGTGTGACGAGGACCTCATGGAATTGCAGAAAACCACAGAAATGCATGGCCAAGAAAACAACTGAGGGGTTTTTTTTCTAGTGTTTTAGAGATGTCTGGTGTTCTCAACATGCAAAATGTGTAATTAACTAGAGGCAACATGTTTTTTTATATAACAAGGGCAATAAATGTTAAAAACCAGGTGTAACAGTTGTGTACATATGGAAAGAGGCTCTATTACCCCCACAGAAATCCACACAGCTTTGCTGCTGCATCCTTGGAAACCACATCTACTAAGCCTATTTAGCAGCCTAATCTTACTTACCAGGTTGATGTAATGCTTGGATGTTTTACAGGATTGGGGACAGTTAATCAGGGAATCACAGAACCGTTTAGGTTGGAAAACACCTCCAAGATCATTGAGTTCAACCTTTGAAGAATCTCCACCTTGCCAACCAGACCAGAGCACTGAGTGCCACATCCAGGTGTTTCTTGAACACTGAACATTTCCAGGGAGTGGCTGAGGGGGCTGGGGGTGTTTGGCCTGGAGAAAATGAGGCTCAGGATAGACATTATCACTCTCTAAAACTACCTGACAGGAGACTGTAGCCGGGTAGGGGTTGGTCTCTTCTCCCAGGCAACCAGGAACAAGAGGAAATGACCTCAAGCTGCACCAGGAGAGGTTCAAGTTGTACATTAAGAGGAATTTCTTCATGGAAAGAGTGGTTAAGCATTGGAATGGGCTGCCCAGAGCAGTGGTGGACTCACCATCCCTGGAGGGATTTAAAAGATGTGAAAGTGAGCACCTAGGGACATAGTTTAGTGGTGGGCTTGGTAGTGCTGGGGAGTGATTGGTCTTGATTATCCTAGAGGACTTATCCAAATGATTCCATGATTCCAGCTATGTTGTTAAGCTTGGTTTTTTTATAGAAAGAAGGGAAATTTTAACCTTGCTCTTTCAGCCATCCAGTTTTGGATGTGTTCACACAGCAGTGACATTGCCACAGCAGTGACATTGCCACAGCTGAAGGGACATCAAACAGCAGAGCCGGGCAGGGCAGCAGGAATATCACATTTCACAGCAAGAGCTGCACATCTATCACAGATTTACCACCACGGGGTGCATTGCTGAGCTCACAGCCACCCCCTCCACCAGCACTGTGTGCTCATATCACACTCAGGAATGAAGCCTCCCAAATTCCTCGGAAGCCAAAGCTGAAGAAACAAAAAAAAAAAAAAATCACACCCAGGTTTCAGCTGCAGAAAATATTCACATGAGCTCAGATGAAAAACAAATCACTCCCAGCCTGCACCGTTCTCTTTGCAGTTCCTCAGGAGTTTTTTCCCTTGCAGGTTGCCTCCCTCCCACTCATCAGTTCTCAGGACTTTGCTGGTGAAGGGCAGAGGATCCCTCTGAGCCTCTTTTCCCAACTGGTGACCTACCAGTCCAAAATGCCAGCTTCCAGGGAGAGGGGAATCAGGGAAGCCGATAACCAGTGAATGTGAAGCAAGTCGACATTGTTTGGAGCCACAGCACTGGGTCAGAACGACACAAAGGGTTGCTCAGCAGCAAATGTCACTCCTGGGACTGGAATATAATTAACTCCTGCCTGTTCCTTCCCTCCCCACGGATGCCACCCAGCATGCCAGCAGCACACAGAGGCTTCTGCACAATCTCACACCCAGCCCTGCAGTTTTCCAGCAGAGCCAGAGCAATGAGGATCCTCATGTTCATTTTCATCTTCGTCTCCCTGACCCAGCACGGTAAGACCAGGAAGGCTGAGGGTGGTTAACAGAGGGATCTGGAACAGGGATAATCTTTCCTCACTGTATAATATTATAGGTACTGAGGAAAGGTGTCCTCAGGTTCCTTGGTGACAAAATGCATGATTTAATTCCTTGGGGTAATGCAAAAATGAGCAGGGATTCATAGAATCACAGAATGATTAGTGTTGGAAAAGGCCTTAAAGGTCATCTAGTTCCAGCCCTTTTAAGAAAGAAGCTGTGCCTTTGCAGGAAAAGCCCTAGAGGAGATGCCCTGTGCTCTGGGAAAACATTCCTGCCTTTCCTCAGGCTGCAGTTGCCTCCTTGGCAGGGCAAGGACGACCACCCTGACCTCCCCTGCACAGTCTTTGCCAACGTCCTGAAAAAACAACTTTGTGATAAAATGTCCCTTGAGGGAGGTTGGTTCTGCAGCTTGGGATTTTTAACATGGGTGTCTGAAGCTGTCCTGTGGGATGGGGATGCCCAGGCTCCATGTGCTGGCTTGGCTGGCCAGGCACAAAGTGCCACGGGAATCCCCACGAATTTTACCCACCCGATTTGACTCGCTGCTTCTTTGTACAGGAGATGCTCACGGACCAGAGGGCTGTAACCATGAAGGGGGCTTGTGCAGAGTTGGAAACTGCATTTCTGGTGAATACCTGGCTCAGTTCTGCTTTGAGCCCATCATTCTCTGCTGCAAAATTTGCCACCCACCACCACCAAGAGCTGAAGGTTTCCAAAGGAGCCAGAGAGCTGCTGTCAGGCTCCACTGACAAACAGGAGTAGCTGTTGAGAAGGAGATCTTGTTGTTTCTGTGTCTGTTGCTCCCCTGGGAGAACATGGCTGTGGATTCACGTGTGAACTCCTGAACACTTTGCTTTTTTTATGACTTCCAGGAAACACTGTGACAAGAAGAAATTTGGGCCACCCAAACTGTTTACCACCCCTTTGGGACTCTCGTTGTTACCCGTCACACACGGGTGAGAAATTGCCTTTCTCCTTCCCTGAAATAAATAAACTTGAAGTTTAAGAGAGCAGCAAGTCCCTGTCTGTGACTTAAAAAAGTTGCTGGAGGTGAGACCCCCCCCCCCTCCCACTGACCAGGAGTGAACACAGCAGCCCTCACCTTCCCATCAGAGCAGAGTGACTCCATCTCTGAATTTCCCCTCCCAGAGAAAACAAATGTAACTGGGACAGCGATTTGGGCATCACTTTTGGTGCAGAAGCAACCTGGTTTGATGTAAAGTCAAGTGTGGTCTGTGTTTCTTGGGCAAGACTCCCCCATATCCACTCTTCCTTTCTGGGCTGTGCCAAGTTTTTACAGGCAGTCATAGAATCCCAGAAGGGTTTACATTGGAAGAGACTTTAAAGATCATCTCATTCCAAACCCCTGCCGTAGGCAGGGATACCTTTCACTATCCCAGGTTGCTCCAAGCCCCATCCAACCTGGCCTGGAACACCTCCAGGGATCCAGAGGCAGCCACAGCTTCTCTGGGCAACCTGTGCCAGGGCCTTACCACCCTCACAGGGAAGGATGTTTTTCCTGAGAGCACAGATTTACTTGTTTTAAACATGGGGGGGAGGGGATCTGACATCTGTGTCCCACTGCCCCTCACAGGCTGCCCTGCCCATTCATGGACTGCATTTCTGGTGTTCCTCCTTTCCTCTGTGGTCACCCAGCAATAGTCCCAAAGAAATTAGCCTCTTTACCACGAGCAGCTTTCTCCCTGTGAGCCCCATCAGCCTAAATCCTTTAGCTGTCCAGATCCACTCTCAGCCCTTCTGTGTCTTTTCAGCATGAAATTTTGACATTCCCCTTCCTTTGTCAGCTCCTGGTCTCCCTTTCCAGGTAAAATATTTCTCTCTGGGTCAATCATTTCTGTGAAAGCAAGAAAACAATGATGTAATGAGAGAGCTATGCCAATTTGCTGAGGCACTGGTCAGAGCCAGGGAAAAGTCCTCCCTGGGAGATGAAATTCTTGCTCTGACGAATCCATCAGGAAAATTCCCATTGACCTCACCAGGGTCAGGACCCATGCCAGAGATCCAACAATTCATTCATTCCAGTGTCTCCATTCACCCATGAGCAGCCCAGCTGTTCTCCAGCACTCCCCTGGAGATCCCCTGCAGTTGGATGAACCTTCAGGAGAGCCAGATTACCCAGACCTGGCTGTTGGCTTGGGAACCAGTATTGGAAACAGCATTGGGCTGAGCCCAGAGCCAAATTCCTCCCCAGATCCAGCCCCTGTCTCTGACGCAAACTGATGTACGAGGACAGCACAGGGAGGGCTTTAAATCTCAGGGCACCTTTCCAAATTAAACTGTTTATTTCTCACGTTTATCCACAGAGTTCATTATTTGTGCTTCTTATCCGGGAATGTTCACCCATCATGGTTACAGCCTGGTTTCCTAAGGAAGTGAAAAGTGGGCTCATGGAGCTCACCTTGCACATCTCCCTGATGGTCACTGGGCCTTCTGCCCCTGATATGTTTTGGACCTGCTGGTTTTCAATCAGAAAAGGTGGAAATTCTCAGTTTATAGTCAACATTGTCCCTCTGGCAGTAATGAAAATTTAGGCTGCTGACAAAAGGCATGGTTTCTTTATTGCATGGTCCCACTCTCCTGAGTCTGTGTGTTCCATTCCTTGTTGATCTGGCTAGAAATAACTCCCCCAAAAAAATCATAGAATCTTCATAGAATGATTCGGGTTGGAAGAGGCCTTTTAAGATCATCTAGTTCCAACCCTCCTGCCATGGGCAGGGCAGTACTAAACTCCTCTGAGTGACCATGTTCATCTACTCAGCACAGAGCTGTTCATGAGACCACTCTCCTGCTCAAACACCATTTTCCAACCCTTTAAACACAAAAGCCAGAAAATACTCGTTGATTGAAGCACTCAGTAACAGCTATACCCACCATGACCCTTTACCAGCGGATTTCCACACAGGACCACCAGTCCTGCCCAACTGGGACCATTTCCCAGAGTGCAGTCTCATGTGCAGTCAGTGGATTCAGCTGAATCCAACCCTTTACTTGCAGGATTGCATGTAGGAGTAGAGGGCACAGTCAGACAAGCTCAGGAGCAAGAAAAGGTGGCAGAAGTAATGAGAAGGTGAAGTCTATGATCCCTTGAGAGATGCAGGCTGGTGAGAATTTAAACCAGGCTGGAAGTTAGCTCTGAAAACACATTAAGGATTTGGGAGAAAGCCAAATGAGAAGGAGGATTTTTGTGGGAAAGGATTGGTTGAGCTTTGAACTCCAGCTGTCTGTACCTGATAGAACTCTGAAGGTTACAAAATAGAGGTTCTTTAGTACTACCCTATCAGACCTACACCAGCTCCTCGGGGAGACGCAAAAACCATCCAGGCATCTTGGAGGGTATATCTGGGGTCTCTGCAGCCATACAGGCAGCCAGGATAGATCCCTACCATCATGCTTGGTCTGTCGACTGGCACAAGCCTCATGGATAACTGGGGGTGTTAGTTCATCAAGGCATGCCATGAATTCCCTCGTTGGAATTTGTTTGCTCTCCGCAGGCAACGGGCCAGTGTTTGTTTGGCAGAGAGAGCGAGATAGAGGTGAAATCCTCCACTTCTGCCCTAAGAACGACACTGTGAATGGAGATGTGGAATCAGGAGCTGGATGGTGGTTGGATGAGCTCCTGCTTGGGGGAGCTGAGGTCCCATAGCTGTGGGCAACCCCTTAGACCCAGGTTGTCCCTTACATCCCGGGCAATCCCACATAAATGCAACCACCTGCATGGCCAGCTTTTCTCTCATCCCCACGCAGGAGAAAGGGGGTCACATTCCACCTGCTCACGTGGCTGCCTCTCCACCTCCTGTGGAGTGAAAGATCTCACCCTACCACAGCCCAGCTCCATGGGCGTGCTGGGGAGATAAAATATACTCTGGGATTCAGAGGCTGTACCTACACTAGTAAATGGAATCACGTGAGGCTCAGGCTCAGACACCAGTGCATACTCTCATGTGCTGTCAGCAAAAGGAGCCCTTGGACACGCTGTTCCTTGGCACAGTTTGGAGGCGGGCACATTCCAGGAATGATCTGTAATGGACAACTGGCATCTGGATGTGGTCATGCAGCTGGTGGGGAGAACTCAGCTGTGAGAACACAAGGTGTGCTCTGTCCGTGTGTTGTGGAGCAAAGAACAACATTTTCCGTGTCAGGCTCTGGACTCCTCAACATTAGACAGATGTGGACCTGTTGGAGGGAGTTCTGAGGAAGCCAAGAAGAGTGGTGTGCAACAAGAGCCTGCCCAAGGCCATGGGGGATTTCTGAGCCAGGGCTGAGTCCAGAGCTGAGCCCATGGTCATTTCTTCACAGGCTGAAATGCAGGGCTCTATCAGTGCCTGCTTGGCTTGTGGTTTGGTAAAAAGCCGTCAGTGGGATGTGGAGGTGGCATCGCAAGCTGGCAGGGGTTCATTCACTGAAGGATTTGCTCCTGCTGGCATCAACCTATCTCCGGATTCATTTAAAATACTTCTGCTGAGATCCTGGCCCAAAGGCAGATAAAGTCAGTGGAGACATCCTTCCTGCTTGGGGCTGTAGGGCGGATACAGATTGATTTGACTCCTCCCCAGCCTCTAAACCTCTCAAGCGCCCAGAAGATGATTTCTCTGCCGTGTGTCTCTGAGCACAGATGAGCCTTTGTGCATGGTGGGCTCTGAAACAAGACATCTGGTGGCAGGTTGGGAAGCAGGAAAAGGCAGCAGGCTGCTGGGCCAGCCCCAGTAGGCTCAGCAGAGGCTGAGGCCAACGCAGCATCGGGATCACGCCAGAGGGAGCAAGACCAGCTGTTGTTCAAGCAGTTGCCCAGGGGACAGAGATTTCCTGCCCCTGATTTCTGGAGGAAATCTGGTTTTTGTTGGTACTCTCTAGTTCTGGCTTTTTTCCCCAAGGCACGTTCTGCAACCCAACCCATGTACCACAGAGCTGCAGAGCAGGGGCTTGTGGTGGTGTGGAGGACACATCCTGGTCCCTGTGGAGCCTGCAGCATCCAAACACCTCCAGGCACAGCTCACCCTCTGCGACGGTGCTGCTCCCACCACAGGAGAGCAGCTGAGCTAGAGATAAAACATGGCATTTTGCCATCCATCACTGGTGCCATGTGGTCCTCTGGCTCTGCCCTAAACATCATCCCTGGAGCACATCAGGCCGCCTGCACACACATGTTCAAGTCACACACTCGGAGCAGGACACTCAGATGAGCATCCACACACTCCTCCCTGCTTGGGCTGCAGCTCAGGAGTTGCAGTCTCTTTTCTGTTAGATAAACTCTGACCAAATTCTTTCCCTTGCAGGTTCTTTGCTGTGAGGGTGGTGAGACCCTGGCACAGGTTGCCCAGCGAGGTTGTGGACTCCCCATCCCTGGAGCTGTTCAAGGCCAGGCTGGACAGGGCTTGGAGCAACGTGGGATAGTCGGAGGTGTCCCTGCCCATGGCAGGGGGTTGCAACTGCATGGTCTTTAAGGTTCCCTTCGAACCAAACCATTCTGTGATTCTAAGAAATCCCTCTGCATCATCTCTCACGTTGGAGACGCTGACCCTCAGCCGTGGGTTATGGTCTTCCACCCTCTGCACCGAGCAGTGCCACCAAATAGGCAAAACACTAACACTTGCAGAGAGGCTCTACACACATCCTTGTGGCCAACCCTCCCACAGATGGTTTTCCAGAACCATTTTCCATCCCCAGGTTGTGCATGGCCAGCTTGCACGACACCCTGTGTAAGTGCTCAGTGTCCTGTGAGCCAAAGTCCAGCTGGTGAAGGCCCCTTATCTGCACTGTTTGATGAAGGTGATCCTTGTTCTGTTCAAGCAGCCCGAAGGACGTGGGCTTGACATTTTCCAGCACCACCTGGCATCCAGCCTGCAAATTAAAAGCTATCAAGGTGACTAATTAAGGGAAAACAGAAGACTTGGTGATGGCCTGGGCTGTGTTGTTGCTGTAAAAAGAAACCTTTATAAAGTTTTTATTTCCTCTTCCTCCATTTGTTGTTGGCTGGGGAAGATTTCTGCTTGTTGTTTGCTTTGTGTTGTTTTCTAAAGTTGAAACAAAAGTCCCACCTCTACTGATTTCCTAGAACTGACCTGGAAAACTAGGACAAACCTGAGAGCCTGCCAGCTTTCTTGGGACACCTGAAATACACGAGCTTTCCTAATGCTCCTAGATATCACAGGGAGGAATCCCAGCTTTCCCATTTAATAAATGCAGAAATTAATAAAATACTAAATTGCCATTTTTCTTGACAGCTGTAAGCAAAACCTTGGCAATCAGCCTCTTTGCAGCCTGGAAGTTGGGAAATAGAGGCAGACCTTCGATTTTTTTTTTTTAAGGATTCCATTATTTTCAAGCCAACTTTGTGTGTGGGGGAGTGCTGAGGGGGAGACTCTGGATTTTTTCACACTTGACTGTGTCAGTGCTAAACACAGAGACTTGGAGCTGGAAATAAAAATAAAAATAAAAAAACCCAACACTTTGATACTGCAAACACTTGGATTGGATTTTAACATCACATGCTTGAGCCTACGAACACAGAGCCAGACTGGGTCAGCCCCAACTTCCTGTCTCCAGCAGCAAGCAGTAGCAGACTCCCCAGTGCTCAGTGCTATTTGTTGAGAGAACCCTGTCTTTTTTTTTAACCCTTTTTTTTTTTCCCTTCTTGTTTTTCCTTATTTTTTTCCTCGATTTTTTTTGCCTGTAACACAGTGTGACCAAGAGCCGGCACACCCCAGTGCAATTGTTTGCTGTCGTGTTGAAATGCACCTGAGATTGACAAAGTTCCCTCCACTCCAGGAGTGTTACACAACCCCTCAGGGCACTATAAATCCAGGATTTCCCTCTTCTTTATCTCCTTACAGGCCCTTCACTCCTCCCCGTGGTGGGACCTCCACCCACGAGCCATGCGGATCCTCCAGCTGCTCTTTGCAGTCATTGTCATTCTCCTCCTCCAGGACATTCCGGGTAAGGACAAAATGCTCACAGGGGTTTCTGCAGGAATGCAAGAGAGCAAAGACAGGTTCCTACCCTGAGGGAGAAAAGGACAAGACAGGGCCCTCAAGTCAAGGCTGACCTAACTCTTGCTTCCAAGAAACAAGCTTCTTCTGTGATGGTCCCCATGAAGTTCCTGGATGCAGCTGTTCCAGGTTCTTAGGTTGCATATTCCCTCCTCCCCGTCCCCTCAAAACTCACCCAGAAATGCACCTGAACAGAGGAGCATTTCCACAAAATTCTCCACAAAACAAGGAGAATCCCATTAAATTCTCCTTGAGTAGAATACAGAGGTGGCAAATGCATGGAAATGAAAGCATGACCAGGAGCTTGGGGGAGATGATTTTCTTCCTCTGCCCCACTCATGTGAGACCCCACCTGCAGAGCTGCCTCCAGCTCTGGGGCACCAACACAAGAAAGACATGGAGCTGCTGGAGGGAGTCCAGAGGAGGCCATGGAGATGCTCCAAGGGCTGGAGCCCCTCTGCTCTGGGAGGGCTGGGAGAGCTGGAGGTGTTCACCTGGAGAAGAGAAGGCTCCAGAGAGACCTTGAAGTCCCCTTCAGTTCCTAAAGGGGCTTCAAGAGAGCTGGAGAGGGACTTTGGACAAGGGCCTGGAGGGACAGGACAAGGGGAATGGTCTTAAGCTGAAGGAGGGAAGGTATAAACTAGATATTAGGAAGAAATTCTTGGCTGTGAGGGTGGGGAGGCCCTGGCACAGGTTGCCCAAAGAGACTGTGGATTCTCCATCCCTGGAAGTGTTCAAGGCCAGGTTGGACAGGGACTGAATCAACCTGGGATAGTGGGAGGTGTCCCTGCCCATGGCAAGAGGTTGAAAGTAGATGATCTTTAAGGTCCCTTCCAATCCAAACCATTCTGTGTTTCTTTGATTCTATGAAGTCAAAGACATCTTTCAGGGGAAAGAGCAAGGAGAAAGACTTCTAGTTTACTTTTTTGTCTGTCTGCTTTCTTTTGGGATGCTGTTTCAATAGAAAAACATTCCTTAGCTTGGTACTTTCACTGGTTGCTTGTGTATATTTGTTAGGAATTCAGGTTACATTCAGATGTAAGGTCACTCTGATGTTACCAGGACTGTGGGGGTATCACTTTCACAGAAATCAAACCTGATACTCAGGAAGAGCAGATTTACTTGCTTAGCCTGTTTATGCTCTCATTTATTAAATCCTAGGGATAAAGAGGGGAGAGAGAAAGGTTTGCCCACTCCACTGGTGATGGAAAGGTATCATTGCATCCCTTCAGAACCAGCAAACTTGGCGTTTCTGCTCTGTGTAAAGAGAAGCATCACATACCCTGCTTATCAAAACAGGAAGATTTAGAAAGCCCAAGCAAACAATAACCCAAAACATCAAGGAACAAACAAACAAAAAGAGAATCAAAGAAACCAATAGATAAAACACCAAATCCAAAAGATGTTTCTCTATCTTTTGATGCTGTCCAAGGGATGCACCTTGCCTAACTTATCTTACCTAACTTAGCCAACTCAAACCTCAGTGTCTCACCTAGGCCAGTTGTTAGGAGACTCACAGTGCTCGCAGGAGGGAGTCTGACCTTCACCATGGATCCAGCCGAATTTCCATGTCGCCAGCTGAAATCCTCTCATTGCTCGGCCACTGACACAGTGGGTTTCGCTCTGCCCTCTTTCCCCAGCAGCCAGAGGCCTTTCAGACAGCCAGCAGTGCAGGAGCAACCGTGGCCACTGCCGGAGGCTTTGCTTCCACATGGAGCGCTGGGAAGGGAGCTGCGGGAACGGCCGCCTGCGCTGCTGCCGGTGAGGGGGAGCCCACCAGGACAGAGCCCAGCACCCCAGGAGAGCCAGCCCGGTGTCCCTGCAGCCACAACTGTTAGTAGGATCCGCTTTCAGACACCTCCACGCTTGGTTTTCCCGTCACCAATAAACCTGGTTGGTTTTTTACGTCCTTCTGGGCCTCGAAGTGTTTCCCTCTGGGATGGACCATCCTGACTTACACTGGGGGTTTGGTGCTGCTTGAGGTGCACTGGGGTGTCCAAAACATCTGCAAAAGGCTGACAGATGTGTTACACATCAAGGGGTGCCTTTCCAGAGTGGCATCAAGAGAGGGGTCTGCTGGACTTGTCCAAGTCTCTCTTCTAGCCCATTCCTTTACCTCCGTCTCAGGCCCAGCCTTTCTCAAAATCAGTTTCTTGCTCTCTTCAGGAAAGGCCATGGCAGGATCCATCCTTTCAAGGAGGTGAATTCAAGACAGAGGTATGATTTGTCCTCCAGGAGTGCCTCTTCCTCTCCCATAGAAACAGCAAGGTGAACCAGAGTATACAACCCATGTTTTCCAACCTGATCTAGTGGAAGATGTTCCTGCTCACTGCAGGGGGTTTGGACTAAATGACTTTTAAATGTCTCTTCCGACCCAAATTTTTCTGTGAGTCACAAAATAGATGCTAATCACATCACATGAGGGACATCACTGCCTCTTTTCCTGCACATGCTGATCTATTGAGTGGAATTATGAGTGGGAATGGGGCAAGGCCAAGTCCACTTACAGCAGCTCCCCACCAGGGAGTAAATGTTGTTGACTGTGGAGCTAAGAAGGAGGAGGAATTGCCTGTCATGATGTGGTCTGGAGCAGGATCCCAGAAGCAAGTCTTCACCTTGGAGGTGGTGAGGGGGAAAGGAGGTGGTGTAGGGTGAGCAAGAATAGAGATGTCTTGGAGGTGTGAGGAGAGAGATGTCTTGACAGGATATGAAAGTCTCCCAGAGAGAAATCTGGAAGATTCCTCTCTGGAGAACAACCAGTATATGGTATCTAGGACATGCAAGCAATGAGGTGGACTTAATTCCCACCCCCCAGCTACACACCTGGCTTCAAGCTAAACCCACTCTGCTATCTAACCCAGAGGGACCAGTCTTGTCCTGGAGGGAACAGGGAAACCAGAAAAACCAGCTGACAGTTGTCAGACAGTGGAGATCTATCCCATCTTTGCCTGGACTGTGTCCCTCACTCCTCCTGAACCACTGGGCTCCTGTGGGCTCTGTGTTGGAATAGCCCATCCGTGCTCCCAGATCTGCAGGTTGCAAACACGGCGGCAACGCCTTCGTGCAGTCCCCTCTCCTGGATGCTCCTCCTCTCGGCTGAGGGACGGTCCTGCTCCACGGGGCCCTCGGAGAGCTCAGCCAGAGGTTAGCAGCCACCCCGGCTCACAGGAGCCATCATTCCCATCGGGAGATAAGGCTCCCCTTGATAACAAGACCTGCCAGAAACGAGCCTCCAGTTTTTCCACCTTTTTGAAGTCTAGCCGGTGAAGTTTTGCAGAACCTTGTCTGCTTGCCAAAGTAACCAACTTCCAGCTCCAGCCTTTGCCTTCCCTCCTTTTCCCCGACCTCCTCCCCCTGCCTTCCCTCTTCCTCCTCGCTCCTCCACGCACACGCCTCTCCGTGGGGCTGATAGAGATGCTGGAGGGGGTGGACACGACGAGGGGCTGATGTCATCTGTTTTTGGTCCTTCAGAGGAGCAGGCGCTGCCGGAGGAGGAGGAGGCAGGGGTTAGACACGTCTGCCTCTACCCAGCCTGGCGCCGGGAGCAACTGGGAGCCTTCCCTTGGCAGCCTCCCCTGCGCCTTATCAGGGGGCAGGATGACACCTCGGGGACGGGATGCCGGGGCTGCAAAGGGAAAGGAGCCCCTGAATGTGAGCCTTGAGAGAGGCGTGGACGCCTGGCTGTGCACAGGGATGTGTGTGTGAGTGTGTGAGCTCACGGGAAGCAGGGAAATCGCTCCCAGCAGGATGGAGCCAGCTATCAGCCGCCGGGGAAGCAAAGAAGAAAACGACTCAGTGCCAAAGCCCAGCCGAGTCAAGGGCGATGCTGTCGCCCAGCTCCACTCGTGCTCAGCCCTGGGAAAGTTTAACCTCTCATATCCCAGCCAGACGACCCGGAAAATCCTGCGCGACCATCTGAAAAGGGTTAGAAGATCCCCCTTGCCATCAAAGGAGGAGGTCAGGGCAGAGGGAGGGAGGTAAATCCATCTGTCCCACACTCAAAGCTTGGGTTCAGGAGGTATCTCAAGCAGAGATGGGTACAAATTTATGATGGAAATGGTTTTGAGATGGAGCATTATGTCCCTCTCCAGAAGCTTTTTTTTTTTTTTTTTTTACACTTGAAATGGAAACCCATCATTCCCCATAAAACAGCAGTAACCCTGACAGCCCCACCTTTTTTCTTCTCTCCCCCAGAAATGGGGTTTGATTCAAAAAGTATGAAATATTTATGGTTAAATGCTGAACAAACTGTGCTTCCTATCTCCTGCAACAGGAGGGAAAAGGCTTGTGGGACACAGGAGCTGCAGCCCAAGGAGAGAGAGAGATTTCCTTACACCAATGGTCTTTTAATATATTTATTTTTTTATTATGTGTTAATATTAGAAAGGATATTCCCTCCCATTCTGATGGATCATCTTACTCACTTTGGATGCCAATGCTCTAGAGCAAAATGGAGATTTGAGGAGAGGATCTACAGCCCCTGGGGCACGGGACAGAAATCTAAACGAGTGCTTCTCTTTCGAGCTGAAAAAAATTATAAAATTAGTTTTCTTTTGCTTGGAATAAATAAGATTTCCTGCAAAAGTCATTCTCATGTAATTGTATCTCTCTGTATTGTAATTACAGTGAGAAAATAGATACTGAAAAACTAGGAGTGCTGTAAATCAAGGTCACCTTCACGGACTCCCTGCAAAGCACAGGTTTCCATCTCCATGGCCTCTACAGCTCCCTTGGAACCAGAGGAACAGGCTCTGTGCAGCAAGGAATTATGTCTTACAAGGGTCTTCTTGTCTCTGTGGATGGCAAAGGAAGCCCAGGGCAACCCACCAACGTGGACACTCTTACCCTCAGTCAGTTTGCAGATGACACCAAGTTGGGTGGGAGCGTTGATCTGCTGGAGGGCAGGAAGGATCTGCAGAGAAGTCTGGACAGGATGGATTCACAGGCTGAGGACAATTGTATAGGGTTCAAAAGGCCAAGTGCCACGTCCTTCACTTGGGTCACAACAACCCCCTGCAGGTCCAGGCTGGGGGCAGAGTGTCTGGAAAGATGGAAAATGCCCTGGGGGTGCTGGTTGACAGCAGCTGAACATGAACCAGGTGTGCCCAGTTGGCCAAAAGGGCCAATGGCACCAGGACTATACCAGGAATAGTGTGGCAGCAGATTAGAGAGGTGATTCTTCCCCAGTGCTGGGCACTGTTGAGGCACCTCCAGTCTTGGGGGCAATTCTGGGGCCCTCACAGCAAGAAGGACACTGAGGGGCTGGAGTGTGTCCAGGGAAGGGAATGATCCTGGGGAAGGGGCTGGAGCACCAGGAGCACCTGAGGGAGCTGGGGGGGCTCAGCCTGGAGAAAAGGAGACTCAGAGGGGACCTTCTGGCTCCCTGACAACTCCCTGGCAGGAGGGAGAAGCCAAGAGGGGTCTCCTCTGCTCCCAGGGAACAAGGGATTGGACAAGATGAAACAGCCTCAAACTGCACCAGGGGAGGTTCAGGTTGGACATGAGGAAGAATTTCTTCATGGAAAGGGTTGTCAGTCTTTGGAAGGGGCTGCCCAGGGAGGTGGTGGAGTTCTCATCCCTGGAGGTGTCCAGGGAAAGACTGGACATGGCACTCAGTGCTCTGGGCTGGGTGACAAGGTGGGGATCGATCACAGGTTGGACTCGATGATCCTGAGGCCTTTTCCAGCCTAAATGATTCTGTGATTCTGGGTGATTCTGTGATTCTGCTGGTCAAATGAACCTCTGCCAGCAAAACCTTGCCACTTTTTTTTACATGAATAAATTGATGCCCTGTTTGTAGACCCTGACAAAGAGGACTAAGAAGCAGTGCAGCCCCTGGCACTGCCCTGTGCTGACCTTGGCTGTTCACATCCCAGCCAAAGCCTGGCAGTGGGTCAGCCCTGACTGCTCAGAGGCTGTGCAATAAAGTACATTTCTTTCCTAGGCATAAATAAATTACTTCACCCTTCTGGCAAGGTGCTCTGGGCTCTTTTGGCAGCCCCACGTGGAAGGACAGCAGTGCTGGAGGAGCACAGCCCCCTCCTCCCAGGGATGGAGCACTGGATGCTCCAAAACAAACACTGTGGTGAGCAGCTGCCAGGCTGCTCCCCAGAGTGACAGCAAAGCCACCTGAAGCCAAAATCTCATGGATCTCAGTTAGGAGATGCCCCGGGGCAGTGGGGAATTTGGGGGGAATGTGCAGAGGAGTGGCTTTGCATCCCAGATGAGAGAGGGTGAATGATCTCTTTAACCCTCTCCATTTTCCTCCCCAATGCCACAGCTTGCAGGACCCTTCTCCAAACCCCATGAACAGTCTGCTCTTCCTTCAGAATCATCTCCCTGTGCTTGGGATGGACAGAAAAGCTGTCAGGAGGCTTCACTGTCCAGATCTTCGTGGCGTTATCAGCAACTCCCACACACTGGAAGTGAGATATGTGTGACAACATTTTTTCCATCAGGGAGCTTATCATTGCTGAGAAAAGGGGAAGGGACTGGAGAGGGTGATGGGGAGGATGAGGGAAGGAGGGGAGGTATATGAACAGGAATGCCACCCACCCCATCCTCCACCCACCCCATAATCCCCAAATCTATGAAAGAAGGAGAGGAAAAACCGGTTTTTTTGGAGGAATGTGTTGTCCAACCAGTTGTGTCAGACCTAAAGCCTCCTGGCCCAGTAGAGTCAGTCCTAAATTTCTTGGGTGAGATCCTACAACTCTCTTCCTGAACACACATCTCTTAATTCGTATGGGTGTATACACAAGTGGAGAGACCTTCTGCAAGGATGTTGGCTGAGCTAGTGAGACCCCAAGGGGTATGACCCCTCCTTGGTGTCAGACAGATCCTTCCCAGGGCTGGGGGGAAGCTCCAGCCAGCAGGAAAGAAAATAATGCAGCAAAAATCTTGGCTGTATCAGACCACAACAGAGCAACTGGGATCCCATCACAGTGACTGCATCTCACTGGGGTTTGCAGTGGTCACTCCAAAAAATCCAAAAGGTCTGGGAAAGAGGATTCCTGGGCCACAATCCTGTTTTGTAGAATAGAACCTGAAACCTGGCTTTCTTGGTCCTCATCTGGAGAAGACAGGAGGAGAAGTAAGGGATGGTTCTTCAAGCCTGGAAGTCCATCCCTAGCCTGGGAGACCTGATGCCGTGGTCCTTGGAGCCCCAAGAAACTGCAAAGTCTGTGCTACAGGAGCTGTGATGAGAAAACCAAACCTGCAACTGGGTGATGGGAAGGCTTTAGGGAACCACAAGACTTCCCTGCCACGGGCAGGGAACTTTCCACTAGACCAAGTTGCTCAAAGCCCAGTCCAGTCTGACCTTGAACTCCTCCAGGGATGGGGAGTCCACAGTTTCTCTGGGCAACCTGTGCCAGGGCCTCATCACCCTTAGAGAAAAGAATTTCTGCACATTTGCTCTGGAAATCACTATGTTTATTCCAAATTCATGCATATCCCACTTTTGCAAGTAGCCCCTTTTCTCCCAAGCTCTGAGTTTCTGCTTGGCCTAGAGCAGCCTTTGGAAGCAGCCAAAGGTTGCTTAAATAAAACACAGTTCCTGGGATTAAAAAAAAAAAAAAAAAAAAAAAAAAAAAAAAAAAAAAAGAAGATATTAAATAATAAATAAACTCTCCCTCCAAGCTGCTGCTTGCAAGGAAAGCCCAAGACAATGCTGTCCTGGTTTTGCTTCAAGGCAAGAAATTTGGCAATGCTCTCTTGGGTTATCACCATGGGGAGGTGATTGCCCAAAGGAGACATCTCTGAAAGCAAAGGTGAAGCTGAGGGCCCCCTTGCAGGGCATGGGAACACGTTTATCTCCCCAGGGAGGACAGTTATTGATTTGCCTGATGGACTCTTTGCATCATGGACAGTTGAGGATTTGCATTATGGACTCTCCAGGCTGATGTTTCCAAGGACGGGGCTGGATGACAACACAATCCTTCAAGGTATGATCCACAGTCCAGGGGCAGCCCTATCTGAGCACCAGACATCTCCTGACACAGAGCACATGGAGAGAAAACACATGGGAGCACAAGGCAGGGGGAAAAACGTGGATGTTTTGTCTGCTCCATGGTGTGATTAGTTCTGGTAGCCGGGGTGGGGAGGTGGCAGCTGCTGCTTCTGTGATTAATGGGAGGTTTCACCATCGGCATCATCCCTCCCAGGCTGCCCTGTTCCTCTGGGAGCTGCTATCTGCTGGGAGATGATGTTCCTCAAGCACAGTTCATTAGCAGAGTCCCCTGGGGGGTGACAGACTGAGGTGGGTCAAGCACAGGCTGGAAAAGGGTCTCTTGGATTTTGTGAGCTGACACAGTGGGGGATGAACCGAGGTCCTGCTGAGTGTAGGCAGAAGCAATTTTGGCTCGAGCTGATCCAGTTACCAACCCCCACAACAGCCCTCTCACTCACCGAGAGTCATGTAGTGAAAGCCTTCAAAAATGCCTTCAGAGACTGGCAGAATCATCCCACCAGACACTGCCAGCCCCTGAGCTGGACCACCCTGAGATAAAAATGGATCTTGAAACATCTGTGGAGACCTTCTGTGATGTGGGCATGGGACAGAGACAAATGTGTTTCTCACAGATGAGTCTGCAGCAGTAACTCTCTCACGAGGGCAGTGGTCAGCCTTAGACCAAGAAATGAGGTTTGTGGAGGAGGGTGGTGCTGTGAGGCCAAGAAATACGGGGCCTTTTAGTAGGGCCTGTTGTGACAGGACAAGGGGTGACGCTTTTAAACTAAAGGAGAGTCAATTTAGATTAGATATGAGAAGAAGTTTTTGCAATGAGGGTGGAGAGGCCCTGGCACAGGTTGCCCAGAGGAGCTGTGGCTGCCCCATCACTGGAAGTGTCCAAGGACAGGTTGGATGGGGCTTGGAGCAACCTGGGATAGAGGAAGGTGCCACCGGCCACTGTAGGGAGATTGGACTAAATGAACTTTAAAAGTCTCTTCCATCTCAAACGATTCTATGGTTCTATGAAACATCCTCTGGTAGTGTGAGGAAGGAGAAGGTGCCTTGGATTTTTGGGGAAATCCTGTACACAAGCACAGTGCATCCATGTCAATGTTGTACTGCCCTGAGAACAGTTTTGCATCATTGCATCCCAGGCACCACTTTCTCATATCCCACACTCGTGTCGTGCCCAGCACGTGATCACCAAACACGTCCTGGCCAACTTCCCTGTGCACTCGTGACTGTGACCCTCAGGCTGAGATTTCAGCTTCCAGCACAGAACTAAACAAGCCCTTGGCACAGTTTGGCCATCAGTATATTCCCAGCAGGCTCTCCTGCAGTGAAGAGGTCTCAAACCAGGAATGATTCTGAAGGAACATCATGTTAGGTGTCCCTCCACCACTCCCATCTGTATTTTGGGCAGGGTTACATCACAGATTACAGTAATCAGGATGGAAAATGGTAAGCACCTGGAGAGGGGTTTTATCCATGCAGGTGTAGAAGAAAGGCAATATCTTGGAGGAGGGAAAAGATTTCCATGTGCCACAAGTGCAACCTGCTCCAAGGTGAGACCTTGGAAGTGATCATACACCCAAGGGATCATCAGAAGGTGGTGGTGTCTGCAGAAATCAGTCAGGAAACACAGTTGTTATGTTCTGCCACATTAAGATTTAAAACCAGGACACCAGAATAGGGAACCCGAGGCAGGACAGACCTGGAACATGGGCACAAGCCTCTCTCTCTGATGTTTCAGCCCAGTAGGATGGCAAGAGGCTGGTTCACGTCAAGTCACAGAAAAACAGAATCACAGAATGGTTTGGGTTGAGAGGGACCATAAAAATCATCTTTTTCCAACCCTCTGCCATGGACATGGACACCTTCCACTAGACCAGGTTGGTCAAAACCTCATCCAGCCTGGCCTTGAACACTTCCAGGACTGTCCCTGTCCCCAGCATTGTCCCTCTTTAGGGACAGCTTACACAAGGCAGTGACTCCATCTCACCACAGTGGAAAACAGGGCCACTAACAGACTAATTAACAGGCTTCACAACAGGCTAATTAACATCTTCCCACAGGGCTGTACTTGGAGTTTCCCAGGCAGGTATGACCCCGTGGGTGTGTGACAACCCCTGCACACAGGCCTGCTGGAGCATCCCCAGCTCTCACTTTGTTGTGTGGCTGAGACCTCTTTCCTGATAGGACAAGGAGGATATTTCCAGGCTGCTTTTGTTTCAGCAGCTTCCCCTCTGCTGAAGGAGAAGCCGTGATCTCCATTTCCCTCCTACCCTCCATTATTCCCCAATATTCCTCTTCCAGGTTCTTTTCCTTATCTGCCGCCACCTTCCTGTTTTTCTTCCTCGCCCAGCACCCTCCAGCCTCCCTGGCTCCTGGACCATCAGCTCCTGTCGAAATGCTTCCTCCTCCTCCTCTGGGCAACGTCCTCCCAGCGATAGCCCCGAGCATCCCGGGGGACCACAGGCATCCCGTGGGGTCCCGCTGGGAGAGGGTGACAGCGCTGACCCCGCGCCAAAGGAAACAGCGCCGGGAGGAAACAGCGGCACTGGGCTCCCAGAATATCTGCACCAAGGGTTACCCCAGGGATGCAGAGATAAGCAGGAAAAGCCTCTTGGAAGGGGGAAGGAGGAGGAGGTCAGGGCTGCTGGGCTGAGATGTTTGTGTGTCTTCTGGCACAAACACCAGTCTGGGCTTTCCCAGCAGGCGCCAGAGTCCTTTCTGGGGAGCAGTTGTTTGTTCAGCCTCTGCTCACCTTGGGACGTGCAGCTCAGCACTGTGGTGAGGGAGATGCTCAAGGCTGTGGGGAGACAGTGTTAGGAGAGCCCGAGTCCTGGTGTAGCAATTTCCAGGGGAAATTTCCCCTCTTTTTTTTTGTGCTTGTTGTCTCACGTCGGTGCCAATTCAGGGTAAGGACCTTGCTGTGCCCAGTACTGGAAACACTCAAGGCTATCCCTTTCCCCTCAGGTGGGATCTACAGGGAATTTGTGGACACATGGGCCCACGGTGACACAGCCCATCCCATGGGACAGCTGCCTGCTCTGTGAGCACTGCCACAGGTGATGTCCACCATACACCTTCACGGGCCAGTCTCAGCAGTGTGTGGCTCTTGCAAACGCCAGCACAGTGTTTGTCACCTACAGGTCCATGGAGAGGCTGCAGATGCTTGGAAAATGCAGGGAAGCCTCTCTGGGAAGGCCTCATGGTGTTTTGTTAACCCCCAAACTCTGAAGTCCATCCCCCTGGGGGTGACCAGGTACCTCACAACAGTGGAGGCTGCAGCCAGAAGTCACAACCTCTTTCCCCATCCCAGAGACTCTCCAGGCCAGGAACCTCCTGCAGCCAAGTGATGCCTTGGGATGAGGAAAAATGCCTCAGCAGACAAGGAAAAGACCCTGGGAGAGGAATATTGAGGAATAATAGGGCGTAGCAGGGAAGTTAAGATCATGGCTTCTCCTACAACACAGGCATAGCTGGAGATGACATTCTCTTCTCTTCTCTTCTCTTCTCTTCTCTTCTCTTCTCTTCTCTTCTCTTCTCTTCTCTTCTCTTCTCTTCTCTTCTCTTCTCTTCTCTTCTCTTCTCTTCTCTTCTCTTCCATTCCATTCCATTCCATTCCATTCCATTCCATTCCATTAAATTCCTTTCCATTCATATAATTCATGATTCTATGACTGAGCTCAAGGGCTGTGTGTTGGGACATCTGCCACCCTTTTCCTTGCCATGAAATGGCCACCCCGTGACTAAAGATGACCCATTTCGATCTAGCTGACTTGTTACCTCATCAGCTGGGGAAAAAAAACAAACAAAAAAAACCAAAACATCTGCCAACTTCCCCTCCAAACCTCAAGACTTCTCCAAAGTCCCAGAACAGCATAACTTTACACTTAGGTCTCAGTTTAAACACAGGCACGTGACTCTGTCACAGTGAGCACGAAGCAACGCTCGCTGTCTCAGGGCCAGCTCCATCCGCCCTTCCCAAGCCAGTCCCGCTGCCTTCCTCCTGCTATATTTATCAGAATGATTTAGCCGGTTGGAAAGTGCTTGGGGAGGCAGCGGGGGTGGAGCGACCTTGGAGTTCAGCCATGGGAGAAAACCTGCAGCCGCCTCCAGCCCGATGTGGCTGTAGCAAGATGCTCTCACATCCCCCGCGGGGTAATTCCAGTGTAAAGCTGGGAGGCTGCTCGTCACGTGTTGAATTCCTCATGCTCTACAGGCAATTTGTAAGCCTTTAGCACCCTTGTGCCTGGCCAGTTGGGCTCCTCCTTGTGAGGGAGACCTGCCTGCCTCCCAGACCTTTCGAATCCTCACATCCACCCGGAGATAAGCAGGATGAACTGCTGTCACTTTTCTTCTGAGCAGGAGATGGTTCAAATCAATTTGTCCTCCCACTGTCCCTCTGAACCAAAGGAATAGTCAGTCTAAACTGGGAATTCTTCCTGATACAAGTGAGATCAATGCATTTAGTTACCTAAAAAAAGTTTTGACACCTCCCCATTCTCCTGTGGCAGTGAGATCAGAGGAGAATAACACACAAAACCTCTCCCAAACCCCCACAGTAAGACACAACACTGTGCAGCTGCCTTTTACTCGATTTTTTGCATCCCTTAGGAAGATCTGTTCCCAGATGGAAGCCCTGCTTGTGCCAGCCAGGAGGCCCTCACTCAATCCCTGCAGATGCAGATGTGAACAAGCTGTGCAAGGGATTCCTGCCATGCACCATAGCACATGAACTGATACTGGGCAGCCAGGCTGGCAACAACAGAGGATCAAGCACTTGGATGTGAAATTTTTATGGTGCTCAGCTTCCTGTTTATTCCTGGAGCACACACCGCTGGCATTTCAGGCTCTGATGTGTTTTTTTCCTTCTGTGCTAGGATGCAGCAGGACTCTGCAGATGCTTTACTAAGCTGCCAGCAGGCTCTTGAAGTGTCTCCACCAGTTTTCATGAGGGCCAGTACTTGTTAAATCACAGAATCATGGAATGGTTTGGGTTGGAAGGAATCTTAAAGTTCATCTCGTTCCAAACCCCTGTCATGGGCAGGGACACCGTCCACTATCCCAGGTTGCTCCAAGCCTCATCCAACCTTCCAGGAATCCAGGGGCAGCCACAGCTTCTCTGGGCAACCTGTGCCAGGGCCTCCCCACCCTCACAGGGAAGAATTTCTTCCCAATATCCCATCTAACCCCAGGCTCTGGCAGTGGGAAGCCGTTCTCCCTTGTCCTGTCCTTCCAGACCCTTGTCCCTCTCCTGTTCTCTTGGAGCCCCTTTAGGAACTGGAAGGGGCTCTCAGGTGTCCCTGGATCCTTCTCTTCTCCAGGTGAACACCCCCAGCTCTCCCAGCCTGGCTCCAGGGCAGAGGGGCTCCAGCCTTGGGAGCATCTTCGTGGCCTCCTCTGGTCTCGCTCCAACAGGTCAAATGTCCTTCCTGTGCTGGGGGCCCCAGAGCTGGATTCAGTGCTCCAGGTGTGACCCCACTAAATGCTGTTCCCAGCCTGAGCATCTGACAAATGTGTCATTGGACTGGGACATGATTCAATCCCTGCAGACACAGATAAGGGTGCTGCAGCTCCACTATCTCATCACCTCCTGCTTTTCCTCACCTCTGATGTGGATCTGCCTTTGTTTCATTCAGGGAGGGGCAGAAGGACCACCCAAGATGCTCTGTGCTTAGAGAGGATAATGAACCACACCTGGAGAGGATCAGGGATGAAGGTGAAAGTTCTCATCTCTCCCCACTCCCTTGGAGGGGATGCTGCAGTGACAGACTTTCCCCCATAAGTCCTTAAAATGAGATGGGATGAGACAGCCCAGCTCCCTTGAGGGATTCGGGATGCCAATTCCCAAACAGACATGCGATGAGGTGATGGAAATCATCTGCTGGGAATGAGACCTGTTCAAAGTGACTGGGACAGGGGCAGATCTCACGATTCCCTGGGAAGCCACAGCAGGAGCTGCTCCACTCCGCAGCTTTCTGCCTGGCCAAGGAAATACGCTCCACACATCCCTTTGTAAAGCCTTCCCGGACCACTAGGTGGCATCAAAAACCAGTGCAGCCTGAAGCAGACAGGTTTTTTTCCCCTGGTCTGGCCTCAACCAGCAAACCCAGAGTTTCTGAGGTTCATCCCGCTGGGATGGACGGCGCAGTGTCCCTCCTTGCAGGGTTGTCCCTTCTGCCCCTGGGAAGGACCCTCCTCCCCCTCCTCCCCCCGTTGGCTTCCTTGTCTTGCACATTTCTTCTCAGTAAATTAAACTGAAATTGAATGTGCTTCCAGTTTCCCCACATCCCAAACAGGTCCAGGGACCTGTGTCACTCATCCCTTGCTGCTGACCCTCAGAAAACCCTCCCAGCACTTTGCCCTTCCTGCCCCAGCTCCGTTTGAATGACCCCGATTTCCAGTCCCACCGGTTCTCCTCCTATTTCCATTTCCCCCCTGTGGCTCACGTATAAACAAAGCAAAGAACAGGGAAAAACAGGGTTACCAAGAGAAAATGGGTCCTGAGTGGCATGTGATGGGCTCTCACACGTCACCGAGCCCCTGGCATGGTGCCTGATGAGATAACCTTTCACTGGAGCACCAAACCCACCCTTTTTTCTGAAGAATCCTGGGAGGTTTCCCTTCCTGCTAGGAGCCAGCAGCACTTCTGGCTTTGCAAAGTCATTGCAGCAGGCTTCTCCACGGGCTAAGACTGTGGCTTTCTTCATGTGGACTCACCTTGGGATGGAGCCTTCGTGCCTCAGTTTCCCTTCTGCCAACCAGACACTGTAAATGGCTCTGCAGAGAAACTGGTCTCTCCCTGAACTCAAATTCTGCATGTACAAGACACAGTCTCCATCCCTACATCACCTTCCAAAGCCAAGCACAGCACAGAACAAATATTTTGGCCCTAACAAACCCTCCCCTCATTGTGTGGTTCATTTGTGAGCAGGAGAGAGCAAGAGTCTGGGGATAACTTTGAATAGACAGCGGCAATCACAGCCCCATTCTGTGGCCAGACACTTTGGAAAAGCATCTTCCCAACCTTGTATAATGAGGGAAGACTCAGGGGAGTGTAGGAGGAAGCCCCATCAGCCAAGAAACCAGATGTCCACCTTGCTCAAGCTCTTGTCTTGGCCATGGCCAATCTCTGAGCCGGCAGAGAAAGGCAAAATTGTTAAATACTCCCCCAACAAGCTGTGCTCAGAGCTCTCCCTGTAAAGTCAGGGTGTCTAAGTTGCTCTGGGTGGAAGGTACTGACATGTTTTTCCTGCAGAAGAGCGAAGGACACAGAAGGAGGGGAGTTTTGCTTTCCCTCTGTACAGTATGCACAGAAAAAATGCTCAGGATGCAAATTTTCATGCGTCAGTGTCCCTGCTCCTCTCTCACTTCTTCTTTTCAGTGGATTTCCTCCTTCAACATCAGCTGAAGGATTCTTTTTGAGGCACCAGAGCTGTCCTCATCCTTAGATGTCCCCATCTTACATGAAGCTGTCACCTGACCACAGAGGGGCATGGAGGAGAAGTCAGCTCCCACTTTCCGTCACGGGATGGATGGGCACAGATTGGAGCCTTGAAAGCACAAGCTCAGCAAGTGATCAGGTGCCTGGGGAGAACAGCTGAGTTCTGAGCACTTCCCGCCACTGTGGAATTTCCTGGAAGCTGGGGCATGGTAGGAGTAAGGCCAAAATGGTAAATGAGAACACAGCATCTGCCTCAAAGTGTCTGAATCCGCCTGACCCGTCTGAACACGAGCCAGAGGGTGCCCAGGTGGCCAAAGAGGCCAATGGCACGTGGGCTGTCCCAGCCTTGGTGTGGCAGCAGGGCCAGGGCAGTGCCTGTCCCTGTGCTGGCACTGCTGGGGCACCTCCAGGGCTGGGGGCAGTTCTGGGCAAGAGAGACACTGAGGGGCACGTCCAGGGATAGGAACAGAGCTGGGGAAGGGGCTGGAGCACCAGAAGTGGCTGAGGGAGCTGGGAGGGCTCAGCCTGGAGAAAAGGAGGCTCAGGGGGGACCTTCTGTCTCTGCAACTCCCTGACAGGAGAGGGGAGCCAAGTGGGGGTCAGGCTCTGCTCACGGGGAGCAAGGGACAGGACAAGAGGAAACAGCCTCAAGCTGTGGCAGAGGAGGTTTATGTTGGATACTGGGAACATTTTCTTCATGGAAAGAGTTGTCCAGCCCTGGCACAGCTGCCCAGGGCAGTTGTGGAGTCCCTGGAGGGATTTAAAAGCCATGTGGATGTGGCACTTGGGGACATGGGTTAGTGGTGACCTTGGCAGTGCTTGGCCTGGTTGGACTCGGTGATCTTTGAGGGCTTTTCCAACTTAAACGACTCAATGACACCTCCTATGGAAAGCACATGGGAAAGGTGCCTGGAGTTTAAGTGTTTTCCAAGAGGAACATCTGGGACTACCTGGGTCCAGAGCAGCTGCCCCACACTGATGAGGAGGCAGCACTGGGGAGCTGCCCCAGCCCAAACAGCTGACAAAGATGCCCCCTTGCCAAGGGACAGAGTAGATGGAAGAGGTTCCCAAAAATACAAAAACCTGTCGGAATCATGGATAAAAAAATCAGTTTTGGGCTGATAAACACAAAGTTCCAGCTCTGGCTCCAGGAGTAGCACAGCCAAAAATTACTGGGAGAGCTGGGGAGAGATGTCTGGGCACACTGAAGGGCCAAGCAGCAATGTTCAGGCTGAGAGGATGCATAAGTCTGTCTCAAGGCAGATGTAGGATGAGTTTTGCTCTCACCCTCTCTGACCTGCCAGACATGAATAAAGGTATTTTCCACCTTTGGGTGAGAGCTCTCCGGCCCCTCCTTGGGCACAGCTGATTGTGTTTGCTTGACAGCTGAAGTGGGGAAGACAGCCCAGGGAGACATGATGGATGGAGCAAGGGAACCAAGGAGGGCTTGTCAAGCAGGAAATAGAGAAAACACTATTAATGTTTAATTCAGACAAGGATTTTGCCTTAAGTTGGTGCTAAGAATCAATTTTGTCACTGTGCAAAGGGAGACAAATTTTGCAGGAGCAAATGATATTCCAGCCACTGCCTCCCCCCGGCAGGCTCTGCCCTCCCCATCGGGCTGCTCAGCCAGACCGGCATTCGATCCGTCTCAGAAACTGTGGGAAGAAGCTTTTTGCTTATGTCATGTATTCCTGAGTCACCTCCCGGGGAAGTCACACGCTTCCTCGTGAGCCGGCTGGGCTGGGTTGCGTAACCGGAGTTCCCTCTTTGCAGGGATTTGCAGGGAACTGGAGTTCCCTGTTCGCACGGATTTTCAGGGAGCAGAGGGGAGGATGGTGCAGGAGCCTCCAGATCTGGAAGGGGTTTTCAGCACCAGCAGTAAAAGGCTAAAGGGGTGCCCAGGGGGTGGATTTAGCTCTGCTGATGCCTTTCCTCATCTCCCATCCACACTAGGAGCACTCAGCCCCCACCAGGCGGGGCAGCCTGGTCACCCTCTTGCTCAATGCAGGCAGCAAAGATCATTTTCTCTCTGGACAGAAAAATCTGGCCAACAAACCCTCAGCTTCCACCAGACAAGCCAAAGTCCAGCAGAATGAGCCAACAGCCAGCCTAAGGCATGTTGTGGTGAACTTTTTAAAGCCACGTGCTCCAGCAGTGACTCTGGCAGACACTGAATGCTTGGAAAGTAAGGATTTGAAGTCAGGATATCCCAGCTCCCATGGAGAGGTGAGGATTACATCAGTGTCCAAGCCTTCCAGTAAGGAATTATCAGGCAGGGTTATGGCTTTAGAAAATCCTGTTTACCAGTTGCCCTGGGTCAGTGTTTTACTTTGGCAGCTGATGCAACTTGGTAATAACCATTATTATCCCCATCAAGACTTCACAGATGTTCTGCCACTGCCAGGGTGTTCAAATCAGCTGCAAAATCATGTCATAGAAATCTTAGAATCACAGAAACACTTGAGTTAGAAGGGACCTTTGAGCTCATCTCATTCCAACTCCCACAGGCAGGGACACCTTCCACTATCCCAGGTTGCTCCAAGCCCCGTCCAACCTGGCCTTGGACACTTCCAGGGATGATGCTCAAAGAGGGACACAAAGCCAAGAAACAGAAGATATTACAGATATTACAGAGCTGCTTTGGTAGTAAAATTATAGTGTTTAAAAGTGGCTGAAAGGGTGAATTTCAAAATAGCTGGGTAAATACTTCGCCAAGGAGGAGGTCTGGCAGCCCAGCTGGACAGGCTTTGGGTTCAGGGAGGGGCATACTTCACTCCTACCCTAAGCCAAGCCAAGCTATTTGATTATTAAATAAATCTGCATTTCATGCCCTGCTTATAAGCAATGATGATTTTAAACTCCGAAGATGAAAAAAAACCATGCCTGCATTAATTAGGGCTTTTTTTTTTTTTTTTCTTGTGGTGGGAGATGAAGATACATAGTTTTTTTTTCCTAAAACTTATAGGTGTTGGCCCTGCAGCAGCTTCATTAAGAGCTATTTGCTGCTCACTGTTGCAGCAGGGACATCATGATTCAATCAGCAGTGATTTAATAAGCGATAAGAGAAGTTTGCCCAAGGCCTCCTGACCCATTTCCTTATCTGATTCCTGTAGTGGTGGATTTTGCTCCAAAGGCTGAAGCTTGCCAAAGCCTCCTCAAACACCATTGGATGCACTAAAAAATGCTACAAAAAGGAAAAAAGGGGGGTTGTCTCATGCGTGGTTTGGACACACACAGGATTTACAGGCTCCTGGGAAAGTCTCCAATGGGGAAACTTTCTGCCTGCATTCATCATCATAAATAAAACCAAGTTATTACAGAATCACAGAGTGGTTTGGTTTGGAAAGGACCTTAAAGATTATCCATTTCCATCCCCCTGCCATGGGCAGGGAGACCTCCCACTAGCCCAGGTTGATCCAAGCCCCATCCAACCTGGCCTTGGACACTTCCAGGGATCCAGGGGCAGCCACAGCTTCTCTAAGCAACCTGTGCCAGGGCCTCAGCACCCTCACATGGAAGATTTCCTTCCCAATATCCCATCTATCCCTTCCCACTGTCAGTGTGATGCCATTCTCCCTTGTCCTGTCCTTTCAGGCCCTTGTCCCATGTCCCTCTCCAGCTCTCCTGGAGCCCCTTTAGGCACTGGAGGGGACTCTAAAATCTCTCTGGATCCTTCTCTTCTCCAGGTGAACCCCCCTAGCTCTCCCAGCCTGGCTCCAGAGCAGAGGGGCTCCAGCCCTTGGAGCATCTTATCTCAAAAAATTATCAACTTATCTCAAAAACTGGCGTGTTTTCAGCTGTAACCAACTGAAAAAGGCACAGCAACTTTGACACTTCCCCAAAGAGGGCAGAAAGTCAGCAGTCTGTGCAAAGTTTTAGTTCAAACTTTCATTTCTTGAGAAAGACACCAAATACTCGCAGAAAAACAGGTGGTTTCTCCCTTCTAAGAAACCAGGGAGGGCATCAGCACAGCCCCAGGGATGTGCTCCAATATGATCCATAATAAGGCAAATTAAAGGTGTTTTATGGGGTTGCACAAGTCTTAAATTGCCATTGTGTAACTTGTGGGCAAAAACCTAGTTGGAAATAAGGAGGTATTGGGAATAAAGAGGGAAGTGCCACACGTTACTGGGAGAAATAAGTGTTAGGTATGTCCTGACTCCAGCTCCCACTCATCCCCCAGCGTTCTCACATGACTGGACGCACCAAGGACTTCAGAGCCAGATTGTACAAAGGGCAGGACGAAAAAACAGGTTATTTTTTCCTGTGTTTTATGTCAACAGAACCTCACAGACAACATGGAAAACTGAAATCAAGCTTTTCAAGGAGAACAAAGAAAGCCTGTGGAGTCAGAGGGAGGGTTGGCAGGTTATTTACTTTTTTTTTTTTTTTAATGATTTTAAAAGCTGAAGCAGAAGTAAAAACCTAGTAAAGAGATGGTAAAAAATTACATGCAAAGGCAGGCAATGGTCCCAGGGCCTTTGCACACAGAGTATTGAAGAATAAAAACACTTAAACACAGCAAAAACCCTTCCAATTTTATTTCATAAATACTGTGGGGTGCAGTCAGGTGGATTAAATGTTGTTTTTCTTACTTTTTTCATCACTTCACTGGGAAATCTTCTAAACCATAATCAATCCTTAATTCTTTCAATGTCTGCAAGAAGTCCCAGGTGGTTCTCTTGGTCCAAGCCCCATGCTGGGTGTCAGACTTTTGATCACAGATTAATTATTTTCTACTACAGGCCTTTGCATTTCTGATGGTGGTGAGGAGTATATTTTATTCCCACCTCCTTGCAGAGAGGGGTGAGAAAGGAATAAAAAATGGATGATTTTTATCATTGAAGAGAAGCTTTGGCATCTTTGTGGATTGAAAGTGGCTCCTGACATGGCTTTCCTGTGTTGTTCATGCTTCTGACAAACAGCAAAAACGAGGGGGAAAAGTCAGTTAGCAAAGTAACACAGTAAAATCTTGCTGCGTTTCCAGATGTAAACTTCTAAGGATTCTGGAAGGATGGAGGTGGGATGGGCAGGGAAAGTTAGATGGGATGGAGGCAGGCTGCAGGCAGGCTGGAGGAAGGAAATAGGCAGGAAAGATGCAGGCAGGATGGAGATGGGATGCAGGTGGGACAGAGGCAGGATGGAGATGGAAGAGCAGAGAATGGGATACAGGTGGGATTGAGGAAATATGCAGTCAGATTTATGGAGAAAAACTAGATGGGATGGAGATAGGATGGATCAGGGAAGCAGGAAGGATGTGGGTGAGATAGAAAAGGAATGAAAGCGGAATGCAGGTGGGACTGAGGAGGGAGGCAGGCAGGTTGGAAGAGGAAAACTAGCAGGAAGTCAGAAACAGGCAGGAGGAGGAATGCAGGCAGGATGGAGATGGGAAGGTGGGATTGAGGAAGGATGTGGGAAGGCCGGAGGTAGGAAAACTAATGGGGATGGAGGCTGGCAGGTGGAGGGAAGCAGGCAGGAGTAGGGGTGGAGGCAGGATGGAGATAGGATGGCAGAGGGTGGGATGCAGGTAGGATTGAGTAAGGTAACAGGCAGGCTGGAGGAAGGATGCAGACAGATTGGAAGAGGATAACTAGATGGGATGGAGGCTGGCAGAAGGACAGAAACAGGCAGGAGAAGGGATGCAAGCACGATGGAAATAGGATGCATTTGGGATTGAGGAGCAATGCAGGCAGACTGGAGTAGGAAAACTCATTAGGATGGAGGCCAGCAGGAGGAGGGAAGCAGACAGGATCAGGGAAGTGGGCAGGAGGAGGGATGGAGACAGGATGGCAGAGGGTGGGATGCAGGTAGGATTGAGTAAGGTCACAGGCAGGGAGGAGGAAGGATGCAGGCACTACGGAGACGGAATGCAGGCGGGATTGAGGAGGGATGCAGGCAGGAAAACTCGGTGGGATGGAGGCTGGCAGACGGAGGGAAGCCGGCAGGATCAAGGAAGCAGGCGGGAGAAGGGAAGCAGGCACGATCAGCGAAGCAGGCAAGCAACAGGGGCGGGCAGGAGGCGGGCAGGAGGCAGGATGCTGTCACGGCGGGGGCGGGCCGGGCGAGGTGACTCAGCCTCCGGGAGCTGCCCCGGCCGCCGCTACCGAGGTTCGGGGGCCGTGCGGGGCGGTGAGTCCTGGGGGCCGGGCCGGGGACGCGCATAAGGGGCGCAGCGGGGCGCGGGTGCGGCGACAGCACCGGTAAGGGCAGGGGATGCTGCGGGGCAGGGGATGCTGCGGGGCAGGGGATGCTGCGGGGCGGTGGGGATGGGGGCGCGCCCTTTCCGCGGCTCCGTGGGGGGCTGCGGAACATCCAGCAGCAGCGTCTCCCGGTTTTTCCAGCGGCTGGTGGTTTTTTTTTTTGTTTTTTTTTTTTTTTTTTTTTTTTTTTTTGTTTTTTTTTTTTTTTTTTTTTGGTGGGGGATTTTTGCCCGTGGCTGGCGCGGGACGGGGGGTTGCGGGATTGCGGGAAGGGGTTTGCGCTGCGGCTCGAGGGTGCGGATGGTTGCAGGAAAAAACTGCCTTGGACCGTCAGAAATCAGCAAACCTTCAGTCAGGGCCACGGGGAGGGAGAGGAAGCGTCGTTTTTATAATAAAAGGCAGGGAAAACACCCCAGCCCTGCTCGTCAGCTGACGCTGCGGTCGGTTTGGCACCCTGGGAACATCCCGTGATCACAGCCCAGCCTGGGTCTGGACCAGGACCGTGGCTTGGGAATGGCGCTGGAGAAGCTGGCATGCGTCGCCCTGGCCTGGAAGAAATCTCCCATCCCTGTATCCCAATGCCAGGGAAGGTCTGCAGGCGTGAGACAGCAAAGGTCGCCTCCTTCGGGCATTTCCCTCCTGGTTGCGGGTGAAGGGAAGGGATTTCCGTAGCACGGGGTGTCTGAGGTGTTGGGCAAGACTCTGGTTTGGGGATTGGACTGTAAGAGTAGAAAAAAAAATCAGTGCAGCTGTATTTGTTAGGAATCTTGTGCTTTCTGTGCACGGAAGCTGTAGAAGTGAGCGCTGCAGCTTGTGTCAGGATGGATTTATTTTGCCAGATACTGAACAACCTGGTCTAGTAGGAATTCAGATGATCTTTAGGGTCCCTTCCAAGTCAGACCTTTCTAGGATTTTGTTATATATTTAACCTGTGCTTGTGATCTGGCTTTGCTAGAAAGGAGTAAGTGTGGGAAAGAGTGCCTCATGTTGTTTTTTCTTGAGGAAAAAAAAGAATTCAAGCTCTGACAGTGCAGTGAGAGCTGTAATGAAGTCACCAGGCCACGGGTTTGGTGCTGCCAAGCTCACCTGGCGGCACAGCAAGCTGAGCTGGATCGTATCCTTAATGGATTTGCTTTGTTGTGGCTTGGAGTCACAGACTAACCCTGGCAAACACGACAAAGGACAAAGCCTGGCCTGGGCAAAGGGCTGGTGCTGAGGAGGACACATGACTTGAGCGTTGCTGAGCACCCCCCTCGCCCTGGAGGGGCATCCCTAGCCCTGCTAGGGTGGGGGGATGTTTTAGAATTGAGGGTGGGACAGCTTTTATCTTCCTCAGACCCTTGGAGAAGGGTGTGTAAAGTGGCTCTGTCTGTGCCTGGAGGGGTTTGGCCCAGACAGTGGAGGAGCTGAGATGCTTCAGGGCTGTGACTTATCTCGTCGTCTGACCTGCCTCAGCTGAGTCATGTGAGCTGGGCTTGGAACAGCCGGTTTTGGGGTTGGGTTGTTGTTTTCCTAATGAAAGTTAAGTGGGAACTGTAGGCTTTGAATTTTGGGGTGATTTGGTGAAGACCTTTGTGGTGTGACTGCAGCAGCGAAGGCATTTGCTGTTGTGGGCACTGTGTGCACCTCCCCTGGCTGCTTAGAGGAGTGGGCTGTGGGATCCTGCTGATGTCTGGAATATCGGGGTTTAAATAGCTGGAGCTCTGTCCCTGGGAAAGTCGGCAGGGAACTGCCCCTGGCTCCCAGATCTGGTTGAGGGGGATGGAGAAGGCACCTGGGTGGTGTCTCCTCCTTCCCTCCTCCTCTGCGACAGCACAGAAGGATGTGGGTGGATTCTGCAGCACCAGCACAGCCATCTCCCTCTAGATACTCTCCTCCCTCGCAGGCTGCAGTTGCTCTGAGCAGCTCCTGTGGGAGAGCCTTCGTCCTCACTGCCCCCTCCTCACTGGCTGGGAGTGGGGAGCTTGAGAGCTGCACTCAGGGGCCCAAATTTCCTCTTTTTAAGCATCCAGCTGGCTGAGTTGTGAAATTATGAGAGTCCTGCCCAGGGTCAGGTGTGCTGCTGGGTAGTTATTTCTTGCTCGTTCTTCAAGAAACTGCATTAGCAGTTTTGTATCCCAAAGCAGAGGGGGGTTTCTCTGCTTCCATGGTTGCAGCCCAAGAGCAGGTGAAGCAGCTTGGTTGGCTCTTTGTAAGCCCCAAACATCCTCCTGCCACCTGGAGAGCTTTCTAGGGTGAAGCTGCCGTGTCCTAAGAAGTCCAACAGCCTTGTTTTCCTTTTCAAGCTAGTGAGCTGTGGAGGGACGTGACCTGTGAAAACAGCCTTAGCCAGGGTTATCCCAAAGCTGCGAGGCACTTCGGGAGCTGTGGGAGGGTGGCAAAGGGAAAGGATCTCCTGGGCTGGCTGGAGCAACTCCTCTGACCTGTTCACTGTGCGTGAAGAGGAGCAGATATCTGTGGGGTGCAGCAGCTGTTACGCAATTCTGGGGTTGGTGCCGCTCCTCTGGTGGCATTTGAAGCAGCCGTGGGGTTTTGGTGGAGGGAGGCGTGTGTGGAGGAGATGGGGGTGGTGGGGGAAGCACGTGCCTGATAACGCTGCCCACGGGAAGCTCTTGCAGCTCCGATCAGCTGGGAAAGGGGGGGGTGATGGTGGAAACCAGCAGCCTTTGCTTGCTGCGGCCTCTCCGGGGTCGCTGTGGCTCCAGCTGCTCGGAATCGGGAATCCATCCTGCCAGTCCCGTGCCTGTGTGCCCTATTTATAGATCTGCTGTGCACTGGGTGCTGGCTGAAGGCGAGGAGGAGGAGAAGGGGGGGATTAGGGAGGAAGAAATGCCGCAAGATCAAGGATTTCCCCTTCCTTTTCCAGCCAGGTGCTGGGATATTCCATGCCAGCCAGCTGGGAGTATCAGCTGCCCTTTCAATCTTCATGGCCATAGGAGACCTAGAATAATAGAAAGATGTGGCTTCGAAAGGAGGTTTAAAGGTCAACCCCCCTGCAATGAGCAGGGACATCTTTAACCATAAAGCAGCTTGCTCAGAGCCCCATCCCACCTGACCTTAAATTTGTTTCCAGGGATGGGGCAACCACAGCTTCTCTGAGCAACCTGTGCCAGGGCCTCACTGGGAACCACTTCTCCCTAATATCCCATCTAACCCTGCCCTCTGTCAGTTTGAAGCCATTCCCCTTGTCCTGTCCCTCCAGGCCCTTGCCTGGAGTCCCTCTCCAGCTCTCCTGGAGCCTCTTTAGGCACTGGAAGGGGCTCTTCTGTCTCCCCAGCGTGTTCTCTTCTCCAGGTCGAACATGCCCAGCTCTCTCATGCCTCATAGGGAGGCTCCATGCCCAGGGGAGACTTGGCATGAGGTTTGTTTGCTGAAGCAAGGGGCTGGCTCCCAGCTCTTTGGTTTGCTGGGTTTGCTGGCCCTGGGCCATGTCGTGGGGCACATGCAAAGCAGCAGAGCTGAAGCAGCGAGGGGAAACTGCAGGGATCTATTTTCAGTTTGGTTTCAGGAGGGGAAACTGCAGGGATCCATTTTCAGTTTGGTTTCGGGTTGCCTGGAGTGTGGTCTGGTAACCTGAGGACACGAGATCTCCCTTGTCTGTCCCTCAAAAGCTGGGTGTGAGCAGCCTATGGGTTCATTGCAGGGTGGGTTTCAGCCTGTCAGCAAATTTACAAGCATCCTGCCAAAAAGAAAAGTGTCTCTCATGTGGTTTCTGGCCTCGAAAATACCTCCTTCCTGTGCTACAGAAAAAACAAAGCTGACTGCAGGAAGTACAGAGGTTTTTTTTCGGGTTGGATTTTTTTTTGTCTGTATTTTATTTCCTTTTTTTTAAAATATATTTTTCATTAGAAAAGGTGCTTCAGCTCCGGCTGGTCACCTGCAAGCTTATTGTGGCCATGTTGAAGGGGCACAAGGCAAAAAACCACAGTAGTTTTAGAAATGTGTATTTATTTCTCTGGGTGTAACCTCCTTCCTGCTGCGTAAGCAGGGGAGCACGGAGGGGACATCGGGAATGCCAGCGAGTCCCTCCCCTGCAAAACTTCTAAGCAAGCAAATATGCATGAAACCACTTCAAAGAGGTGAGACTCAGGGGTAGGAGGACCCCTGTGCTGCTGAAACTCAGTTTTTTTTTTTTTGTGCTGAGCATCCTGCTGAAAGCACAACGAAGGAGGGGGGGAATAAATAAACGGTGGAAGTAGGAGGGGGAAAAGAAAAAAAAAAAAGCCCCTTTATACAGTGAGCTGCAGCCTCCTGGGCTTGTTGCTGGCAGAAAGTAGGACACTCCTGCTGGGTTTTCTTCTCTGGAAGGGCTAAACTTGGCTGTGAGTGGGTGGAAGCAGCCGGCACGGAGATGTGTGTGTGATCTGCCATCCCCTGCTCATCCAGCTCTGCCGATGTGGAGCTGGAGAGCTGCTGGCAGGAGCTGCGTGTCCGGTTTAAGCCCAGGCTTGCAAAGGTGATTACACACTCAGCTCGCTGGGATGAGCGGGAATTAAAGCCCGAGTGTCTCTGCTGTGGAGCACACGAGGTCTTGGCTTGCTCACCGGGCTTGGAGCTTGCCGGGGTGGGTGTGGGGGTTGGTGGGAGGGAGCTGGGAGGGTTTGGAGGAGGAGGAGGAGGGTGCGCTGGTGTGTTTGTAGAGATAAAGGAGCTCGTGGCCTGGTGGTGTGTCTGAGTCAGACGTGGGGACGTGGAACAAGCTGCTGGTGTTGGGGGTTAAACTGGAGTTGGGCATTTGGATGTGAATTATATTAAAGGAGGCAGGAGAGCAGAGAAACCACTGAGACCTGGAGCATCTTCGGGTGGGTGGTGCTTGTGCTTCTGCACGGGAGGATGTGGTCCATTCTTTTGTGCTCTTGGATTTTCCCCTGCATCTCTGTTCCCCAAAATATGGCTTTCCTGGTGCCCTGCACCTCCCTCCTGAAAAGCCCCAGTGGGAGGAGGAGCAGGGGGGCAGCACCCACAGGCACCTCTAGTGCATGTGAGGGCCCCTCTGGATGGGTAGGGGGTCACTCTTGGGGGCTGTGACCCCGATCAGGATCCCCAGGGCAACGGGCTGGCCAAAATGAGGCTGCAAAGTCCAAAAAGTCTGAATTTGGAGTGATATCTTTTCAGGAAGAGCACTGCAGAAGGGCCAGGAGTCAGCAAGTCAGTCCCTGGGGCTGCAGCCCTGCCTGTGGTTTGCTCTAGAGGTGGGATGTCATTTACTCCTTCTCCTAGTCCTTATTCTCCATTTCTGTGGAAGTAAACACAGGTTTTAATACCCTCCACATCCCTTGGATCTGTTTCAAAAAGTATTTTCCTGCTGCTGCTAATCCTGCAGTGGTAAACAAACAGGGTTGCCTCACCTGATATCTCCTGAGCTGCAGGAGGAGGGTTATTTCTCTGCTCTCGTGTCTCTCCTGACTTCTGGGGTAATTCGGGATACAAGGGGACTGGTGCAGCCACATGTTTTACCCTCCCACGTGTTGCTGTGATGGTCCTTGGGTGTTGCTTGTGGTCCAAGCCTACTTTGGGACGTTTGCAATGATGCTCCAATCTGGCTGCAGGTGGAGTGTCCCATTCTGTGGCCAAGATGTGGCCGTCCGTGTCCATCCTGTGTGTCCTGGTGGCCTTCGCCAATGCTCGCAGCATTCCTTACTTCCCTCCCCTCTCCAGTGACTTGGTCAACCACATAAACAAGCTCAACACCACCTGGAAGGTGAGTACTGGATTGATTTGGGTTTTTTTTTTGGTGGGGATATACATTGGGAGTCTCACCACAGTGGTGACATCAAACCAGCCTTGGTTCTAGTTGATTTTTCCAGTGAAGTGATGCTCTCAGGGATTCCCAGAGTGAGAGTTAACTGGAGCTTCTCCTCTTTGGAGCAGAGCACTGATGAGTTTGTGGAATAGGAGCAATGTAAGAGGAGGAAACCCTGGAGGAGGCTGGAAACAAGTAGCAGGTGTCCAGCTCTGTTGGTGACCTGCCCAAACCCTCCTTGGCCACTTTGCTGTGGCCAGAGCCTCGAGATGGACCTTACTGGTCGTGATGGGCTGTGTTCTGTGTCTCTGGGTAGTTGGCTTTTGACTCCTGGGCTTTACAGCAAGTGTCAGGCTCTGGTTGGGGTTCAGGGAGCTCTGGAGCACCAGGCTGGTCGCAGCAATGTGCTTGGTGGCTGTGAAGAGTTGTGTCCCATTTCTGTGTGTCTCTTCCCAGGCAGGGCACAACTTCCAAAATGCTGACATGAGCTATGTGAAGAAGCTCTGTGGCACCTTCCTGGGTGGGCCCAAGCTCCCTGAGAGGTGAGTGCTGGGAGAAGAAGCTTATGTGGATCCTCCAGATGTGTCTGGAGTGGGGAGGGACTCTCCTGGCAGACTGTGAATAGTGTTCTTATGGGTGCAGCCTGGTGGACATCATGCATGGAATTAAGCATGGAGCATGTGTGAGGGGAATATCTGTCCTATGTCCTGCCAGATACTTGACCAGTTGTGTAATTTGTTATCCTTGAAAATTAACACACTAGAGGAGCTGCTGACCTGGTCTGAGGACGTCAGAAGCACTTAAGCTCCTTCAGTCAGCAAACAAGAGCCCTCATCCTCCAGGTTACCTTCAGAGGAGGTTGAAGAGTGCAGAGCAACCAGTCCTGTTACACTGGTGCTCCTGTGACGGGAATTCCCTCTTCTCACTCTCAGGGTGGACTTTGCTGCAGACATGGAGCTGCCTGACAACTTCGACTCACGGACACAGTGGCCCAACTGTCCCACCATCAGTGAGATAAGAGACCAGGGCTCCTGTGGCTCCTGCTGGGTAAGAACACGGGAAGCTTGAGGTCCTGTTAATACAGACTTTGCTGGACAAAAACTATGCTGTTGAGTTTGCTACTGAACTGTGTAAATCATAGAATCACTAAATAGTTTGGGAGGGAAGGGACCTTGGAGCTCATCCAGTTCCAACCCCCCTGCCATGAGGAGGGATACCTTCCACTTGATGAGGTTTCTCCAAGCCCCATCCAGCCTGGCCTTGAACACTTCCAGGGATGGGGCAGCCACAGCTTCTCTGGGCAACCTGTGCCAGGGCCTCCCCACCCTCACAGGGAAGAATTTCTTCCCAGTATCCCATCTAACCCTGCACTCTGGCATTATGAGGAAGCCATTCCCCCTTGTCCCTGTCCAAAGTCCCTCTCCAGTTCTCTTGGAGCCCATTTAGGCACTGAAAGGGGGACTGAGGTCTCCCTGGATCCTTCTCTTCTCCAGGCTGAACACCCCCAGCTCTCCCAGCCTGGCTCCAGAGCAGAGGGGCTCCAGCCCTTGGAGCATCTTTGCTGCCCTGTGTGGGATAACAGGGGGGATCCTGCAGTGTCTGAGCTCCTCAGTGTCTTCTCCCAGCCAGGCTCTTGCCTGCTGCGCTCGTTGCCAGGAGGTCTCCTGGTTTCTCTCCCATGACCAGCTCTAATGGTGTTTTGGGGCTGCCCACAGGCTTTTGGCGCCGTAGAAGCGATTTCAGACCGAATCTGTGTCCACACCAACGCCAAGGTCAGTGTGGAGGTGTCAGCTGAGGACTTGCTGTCATGCTGTGGCTTCGAGTGCGGCATGGGGTGAGCTGCTCCTGGTCCTTGTGCACTTGGAAGGGGGGTGGGAGGAGCAGGGACACAACCTGGAGATGCTCTTTGCTTCACCTCTGTCTTCCTGGTCTCCCTAATGAGCAGGAAGCTCCACCAGAGGTCTGTGCTGTGAGTGCTGGAGTTAGATGGGGAAAACAAAAGGTGATTTCATGGACAGGAAGTCCTCTGGGACACATCCTGTCCCCAGGATAGTAGATGATGATGGCTGGTGGAGGGAGGGCAAGCACACAGCGATGCTCTCCCATGCAGAGCTGGCAGCTGCCAAAGCCAAGGGAAGGTTCTTTTCATGATTCCAGATCCTTGGTTTTCAGGCACAAGCCTTTTGCCTGTGGCTTTTCCAGTTGCTGAGCAAAGGGTAAGGAGTTTGGTCTCCAAGTCCTGTTGCTCCTGGCAGCAGAAGCTGATGAGGGACCTGGTAGGGAGGCACTTTGGGATTTGGAGGCTCTTAGCTCCTTACCTGAGGGCTTTGGTGCCTCAAGGCGAGTCCTTGAGGGGAAGGCAGGAACAGACTGAAAGAAGGTTCAATATGCCCAAAACTTTCCTTCAGCCACTCAAACTCACTCCATTCCCCTGCCTCCCCCAAAATGGGCAAGCTGGGGCTGGAACTGCTGCCTCTTTCTCCAGGTGCAATGGTGGTTACCCCTCCGGTGCGTGGAGGTACTGGACAGAGAGGGGCCTCGTGTCTGGGGGCCTCTACGATTCCCATGTGGGTAAGTCCTGCCAGATACCTTTGGGAAAACATCTCTGCCTGGTTAGGGTTCATGTCCTTCAAGATGCTTCTGTCCTGGTCTGCATCCTTGTGGCTGCTCCCTCCTTTAGTCTGGGCTCAAACACTGCTGCTGTCCTGGCTCCTGTCCCCACTTCTGGTGGCTCCTTCTGGTCACTCCTCTGGGACAAGGGTCCCTGAGCAGCACCTAGAGGCAGGAGACCCATCCAGGAAGGGAGCCAGTAGCCCTTAACAATCCCTCAAGGCTCCTGCTTCCGTAGCAGGAACTAATCAGGCTGTGAATTTTTTATTGTAGCCGGTTTTGGACTAGTTTTGTACATTTTGAATGAGGTCAGGAGATCTTCCCAGCATGTTTCCCCTTCAAAAAGTAACTTCCAGAGTGAAAACCTCAGCCTCCTCCTGGCATGGCCATGTTCCCATCGTGTTTCCATCTTTTCCATCTCGTTGGCAAGGGGCAGGTGGTGGGAAGCAGGTCCAGAGGGAAACCCTTTGCTGACGGAGGGATTGCCCAACTGGCAGGGGAAAGACCTACTCTTGCACCTCACTGATCCGTGGGGTTCCTGGGTCAGAAAGGCCCTTTCTTGGGGCATCTGGTGCCTTCTCCAGCGTGGCTGTTAGGAAATCTGGGGACAGCCAGTTCATGTCACCTCTGTCCTCGACAGGCTGCCGTCCCTACTCCATCCCACCCTGCGAGCACCACGTGAACGGCTCCCGGCCCCCCTGCACCGGGGAAGGAGGGGGAACCCCGAGATGCAGCCGGCACTGTGAACCTGGATACTCACCCTCCTACAAGGAGGACAAGCATTATGGTAAGGGAGGTGACAGCACAGCTCCAGAGCTGCTCCCTGTGGCAACTTGGTGGGGTTGGCAGGGTTGGACCTGCTCCCAAGCTTGGTTTACGGTGGTCATTTTCTGTGCCTTGTCCCTGGAGACCCCGGTCTGGTGGTTCTGGAGCAAACACCAGCCTGGCAGATGTTCAGTTTGTGTTTCTATTCCCCATCAGCTGAAACTAGGGAAGGAAAATGGTTTGAGTCCTCATGGTGCACGTGGCTGGGCTGAAGAGTGTGGTGCTGAGCCTTGTCTGGTGTCAAAGCCACCTCCTTCTGACTCCTTGGTACAGCCAGCCCTGTACATTTAGGATAATCCAGCTGTTTCTTAGAGATTTGTCTCAACTTGGAGTAATTTGGATTGTTTTTTGAGGATGTGCAAGAAGAAAATTTCCCTTCCCTCTGAAGCTGTCTGGAATAGGTCTTTGGGTATAGAATAGGACTCAGATAAAATAATTCCTTGTGGAAGAGGGATATCTGTAGCCCACTTTGCCTGCCTGACTGTGTCAGTGTCTCCAGAGCAGCTGGGCTTGAATTTAACCTGAGTTTAAGTGGAAGAGGCTTCTTGCAGAGCCACACTGAGCAGTCTCGGTCAAGCCATCCAATCCCTGTGTGGCCTGACAGTTGTGTCCTAATGATGGGAATTTTTTCCTCCCTAGGCATCACCTCCTATGGAGTCCCTCGCAGTGAGAAGGAAATCATGGCTGAGATCTACAAGAATGGCCCAGTGGAAGGAGCCTTTATTGTCTATGAGGATTTCCTGATGTACAAGACTGGTGAGTGTCAGCACTGAGGCTGTGGGGAGCCTTGTTCCCTGCTTCATCCAGAGGGTCCTTCCTTTGTGGCTCTTGTCCCTCTGCTCAAGTGTGAAAGGAGATCTCAAGCTCACACTTGAGTATCTGGTGTGGCAGGACCATGGGCAGATACCATTTCCTGTGTCTGCTGGTTTATAGCGAAGGGAATCGGTGCTGGGGAGTGGTTCAGGGAGGGAACCCCAATGGGGACCGCCCCAAATTCCAGCTGAGAACAACAGCTTGGATTTTAGGTAAAATCCTGGCAGAAGGACCCCAATTCCTTGTTCTGAACTGCTTTTTGGCCCCTTGCTGAGTGTTTCTGGGTGTCCTGTGTGCTGAGCTGGTGCTGAGCATCAGTCATAGAATCGTGGAATGGTTTGGGTTGGAAGGGACTTTAGGGATCGTCTCATTCCAACCCTCTGTCGTGGGCAGGGACACCTTCCATTATCCCAGGTTGCTCCAAGCTCCATCCAATTTGTCCTTGGACACTTCCAGGAATGGGGCAGCCGCAGCTTCTCTGAGCGACCCATGCCAGGGCCTCATCACCCTCACACCAAGAATTCCCCTTAACACCCAATCTAAATCTCCTCTCTTCTAGTTTAACACCCCTCCCTCTTGCCTCGCCACTGTCTCCCCACGTAAAATTCCTTCCTCCAGACCCTTTTAAGTTTCAGGTTCACATTTCACCAAAAACCTCCTCTCAGCCACCCCTCTGGGACGCCAAATCAGGCGTCCCACTGTGTCTCAGTGCCCTGTGGCGTGGAGAACACAGTGCAAATGTGGAGGTGTTGATGTGTTGCCTTGCAGGGGTGTACCAGCACGTGTCCGGGGAGCAGGTTGGAGGCCACGCCATCCGGATCCTGGGCTGGGGGGTGGAGAACGACACCCCGTACTGGCTGGTGGCCAACTCCTGGAACACCGACTGGGGGGACAACGGTGAGGCCCCGCAGAGAACCCCCCCTCCCTGTTCTCCTGGGCGCGGTGAGGAGGTTTGAGGTTGAGTGTTGCTCTTGGTGTGCTTCCAGGCTTCTTCAAAATCCTCCGAGGGGAGGACCACTGCGGCATCGAGTCCGAGGTCGTGGCCGGCATCCCCAGGACGGAGCAGTACTGGAAGAGGATGTAACAGCCTTGGATCAAACCACAAATAATCCTGAGTCCCTGATGCTTTTAACTGATAGCGGGTTGGGTGCAGAGACCCCCCTTTCTAAGAGACTATAGTTGAGATTACTTTATTAAAGCTTTTTATCTTTTCTTTTTTTTTTTTTTTTTTTCATTTTCTTTTTTTTTTTTTTTTTGTTGTTTTCCAGGTTTTTTGGTTTTGGTTTTTTGTTCGTTTTTTTTTTTTTCTTTTGTACGTCAGAGCCGGAGTTGGAACTGCCAACCTTTTGTTCCTGGTGGGTTGCAACCATGGGGCATTCCCTGCTCAAAGGACTGCTGGGGAGCTCGCTGGCCTCTTGGTGTTTGGTTAGCCTGGACCCCTTCCAGCCCAGTTTGGTACTGGGAGAGCAGGAAGCAGTAGCTTTGTGCTGGGATTAGGGACTTGCTGATGCAGCAGAGATGGATCCTGCTGGGAAGCCGTAGCCAGGAGGGATTTGTGCACCCCTGGCTGGGTTGGTCTGACTGTTAGTACCCAAAACAAGCAGGGAATGTTAGTGTGTGCCTTGAACTGGCTAAATTTAGACCTATTAGTGACAAAATACTGATGGACTTGCTGTGGGGCTGGCTCTGGCCAGAGCTACCTGCACCAAGTCCTTTGTGCGTCGCTTGCTCTGCTCCATCCATTTGGCTTTTTAAACCACTTCAACTGTTCTTTTGGGTTTTTATCTGCTGTAGTCTGGGGTTCTGGATCCCAGGGAAGGGCCTGGCTGGAGCTCCATGAGCCTTTGATCAAATATCCTGCCAGCATCCAGGAGGACACTGGAAAGAGCAAACCACTTTCTATCCACTTTCCATCTATGGGCAGCTTGGCATGTGCACCCTGGGCAAGAGTGCAGCACCCAAAATTGGGGTGCTTTGGGGCTGGAGATGCTGAATGCTGACCTAAGGGATGGTTCCCAAGTCTGCTGCAGATGCTTGGAGGTATCTCTCTGACTTGCACACAAATGAAGCTTTTTTTTTTTCCTTGAGCCACAGGTGTTAAGGAAATAAAAACCCCTTATTTTTGTTACTGGGGGGAGGTGTAACAGTTGTGTAGGAGGAATCATGATTTGCCAACACTAATATAGTAAAAGAGCTTTTTTTTTTTTTTTTAATTTTAAAGCACAAAGCATCTTACTGAGCTGAGGCTGCAGGCTGAAACGTGAAGCAGGCGCTCCCATGCACTGTAAAATAGCCCCTTACCTCTGCTTACTCAAACACCAGTGAGCCAGAGCTGTGCTGCTGTGGTTGGAACAACCGTGCCAATAAATGATTTCTCCAGTGTCTTGTCTCCTGGGCCCTGGTTGTTTCTGCTCGACTTCCAACCACCTCAAATGATTGTCATCTCACAGCAGGTGAGACCTTTGTGTCTTCATATAATGGTTTGGGTTGGAAAGAACCTTAAAGATCATTCAGTTCCAACCCCCTGCCATGGGCAGGGAGACCTCCCACTAGCCCAGGTTGCTCCAATCCCTGTCCAACCTGGCCTTGGACACTTCCAGGGATGGGGCAGCAACAGCTTCTCTGGGCAACCTGTGCCAGGGCCTCACCACCCTCACAGCCAAGAATTCCTTCCCAGTATCCCATCTAACCCCGTCTTTGGCAGTTTGAAGCCATTCCCCCTTGTCCAGTCCCTCCATGCCATGTCCCAGGTCCCTCTCCAGCTCTCCTGGAGCCCCTTTAGGCACTGGAAGCAGCTCTAAGGTTTCCTTGGAGCCTTCTCTTCTCCAGATGAACAGCTGCAGCTCTCCCAGCCTGTCTCCAGAGCAGAGGGGCTCCAGCCCTTGGAACATCTCCATGGCCCCATCTGGAGCATCTCCTGCAGTTCCATGTCCTTCAGATGCTGGCACCAGCTCTGGAGGTGGGGTCTCACCTGAGCAGAGGGGGAGAATCACTTCCTTGTGCAGGTGTGGTCAGTCTCATCCCTGTCCTCTGACCCTACTGGTGACAGCCACTGCCTGGGGCTTGTGCTGGTGGTGGGGAAGGTGCTTCAGCCTGGATCAGAGAACAGCCAGGACTGTGCCCAGCATCCCTACAGGAGGAGGATGCACCAAAGCCCTGGAGCACATGTCTACACCCCAGGGCTGTGCCACCACTCCTGCTGCCTGCTGTGCAAGCTCCTTTCTAAGTTAATTTACTGCCCCTCAGCTGTCACCCTGGTTACAATTCTTCCTTCATATCTGGCACACAGGGCTGTGCTGTGATATCCTGACTTGGCACCAAGGAAGCACTCGAATTGCATCCGAGCTGAGGGCTTGTAACTTGTGTGTGGAATTACTGGTGTAAAAAAAAAAAAGCAGCCAGTAAAATAAACAAAAAAGATCAAACACTTTTTTTTTTTCCAAAGAAAACTTTAATCTCAACAAGACTGGAAGCTGCACAAAGAGAGCTACCGCAAGTTTCTTCAGAACAACAGCTTAAAAGTTATCTACATTGGTACCTGTGGAGTTGGGAGTTCTCCTTTGAACAGCCTGGCCACAGGGGATGGACCTTGCAAAGGCCACCTAACTGTCCCTGGCAGCTCTGTCCTGTTCCAGGACATGGGCTCTCCTTCCCTTCACAACAGCAAAGCAGCATTTGAGGGGGGTGGGTAGGGACCTTGACAACAGCCATCCACCCCAGCATAACAGGATTTGCCTTTAAAGTGGTGGTTTTTTTTTTCCTCTTGTAAGTCCAAATGTGCCTGATGTGTATCAGACCAGCCTCTTCCAGCTCCCACATCAGTGTAACCCAAAGCACGGTTCCAAAGCTGGAGCCAAGTTTGCCAGGGAAACCTGCCCTGGTCACCCCCTCGGGGGCTCCAGCCTTCCCAGCCCAGGGCAGGGATTGCTGCTGCCTTTCAGGGTGGCCAATGCCCCCCAAAAAAACATCCCATGAGGGACAGCAGGGTGCAAACCCTCTCTCCCTCCTGCCTTGCCATGCCACCACCACCCATCCCCTCGGGGTGAGCCCAGACCCAACAGTGGAGTCCTGGGGTTATGAGCTCAGGGCCACGCTGGCATCTCACTCCTCATCTTAACCCCCTCCCCACTACTTAAACAAGGGCTTTGCCAGTGCAGGGGTCATCTGTCACAGGGTAGGGAACTGCACAGCTGCCTTTCAGCTGTTTAGGTGGACAGAACATCTCACCACTATTAAAAAAGGCTTCTTTCAGCATCCTTCAGCACAACAGAAAAGGGACTACTGCCTCTGCCTGTTTCCAGGCTGCAGGATGTCAACCAGCCTGGGCTGAGGGCTAGAAAGTGGCCAGAGCTTTTTTCCCCTGGATAAGAAAGCATGTTCCTCTCCCAGCTGAAGCAGCGTCCTTCCAGCACGGGGCAGGCTCGGGAGGCGATGGGGAAGAGGCTGCTTAAGAAAGGGAGGCAAAACCCTCCGGGTTTTGCTCAGCTCTGAGCTGGAAAAGATGCCTCAAATCTCAAGGAAGAAAACAAGCAACTGGAGTTTCTATTTCAAATCATCCTAAGGAAAAAAAAAAAGGGAAAAAAAAAAAAAAAAAAACCTCAGGCAAAACCATCCAACAGGGAAAAAGGGAGAAAAAAATAACTCCAAACAATAAGACTCCAATTAGCACTTGTAACCATCCAGGCAGCTGGCAAGGGCGGTAAGGACGGAGTCCAGCAATGCCACAGTGTCACCCCGGGGCTGCAGCCCACTGGGGAGGGGGTCCCACCCTCTCACATTCCCAGTGCCCAGGGCTTGGCCATCCCCACGGATGGAGCCTCCTGCCCCCGCTGCCCACCTGCCAACCAGCTCTTCCCCCACCCACCCGCTGCCCATCAGTTCTCTCCCGCCTGGACGTACTCCTCGGTGGCCTTGGAGAGGGTGCTGAGGTACTGCCAGCTCAGGGCTGCCAGGAGCATGGCACAGGACAAGTAGATGGGGGAGTAGTGGTGCCGGGATGTCATGGAGCTGCCGGGCAGGCTCATGGCGCGGATGGAGGCGATGACCTGCTGCGTCTTGTTGGAGGAGGGGTCGGTGCTTGGGATCTTCTGGTAGATCTAGGGAAGGAGGAAATACAGGACATGTGGTTTCCACGCAAAGGTGAGGAGAGAAATGGGAACACTGGGTGGAAGAGGAAGGTTTAAGGGCCACCGTGTCCTCAAGAGCAACCTCGGTGGTGGACTGCCACGGAGCACGGGATGCCTGGATGGGTCCAGGGAATCTCCCTTGGGAAGTGCACTAAAGCCAAGCTGCCTCTTGAGGGCACCCCATGACGGGACATGGAGCACACAGATCCCTCAACCACCAGGGGAAGTACTGGGACCAGTGGTTTTCACCTTGCAATCCTCGCTCACTGCACACGTGCTGCAGCCCACCTAAAACCAGAGGGGACACCTCAGTGTGTGACTGCCTGGAAACAGCCATATCCATTAGCTAATTCCATGGTCTTTTGGGCTTTCTCTTCAAATCCCATGGCATTTGGGATATGTGTCTGCATGAGTCTTAGCAAGGTGGGCACAAGCAGAGCCACAAGGCCAGGCCAGCCCACAAGGGGAGCTCTAATAGCCCATGGTTTTGGGGTCGCCCTGATCGAGAAATGATGTCTTTTTACTTAACAGCTCCCACTGGATTTGCTTTTTGGGGAGTGGGGTGGGTTTTTTCCCATGAAACCACTCAGTAGTTGTTCCTCCACATGAATTTTTAACCTCCACAAGACCTTAAAGTAGGGAGTAAGAGGGTGCCCTCTGAGCCTCCTTTTCTCCAGGCTGACCCCTCCCAGCTCCCTCAGCCGCTCCTGGTGCTCCAGCCCCTTCCCCAGTTCCACTACCTTCTGTGGACACACTCCAGCCCCTCCATGTCTTTCTTGTCCTGAGGATCCCAAAACTGATCTCAGGATTCAAGGTGTGGCCTTACCAGTGCCCAGCACAGGGGAACAATCACTTTCCTGGTCCTGCTGCCACACCATGGCTGACACAGGCCAGGATGCCACTGGCCTCAGTCTCTACTTCTCATCAGAGGCCCAGACCAAGGGTATGTTCAAGGGAACACATCAAGCACCCAGTTTGGTCCAGGCCCAAACCATATTCCCTGCCAACCTCTGAGCTAAAGGATACAAGGAAAGGATTAACAGAGTCGCCACGTGTGTTCCCAATTCCACACCACGAACAGGCACAGGAACAGCCAGAAATTACTCAAAGCCAGCTGCTGAACCCACCTCTTCCACATACTGGTACATGATGGCTTTGACAGCTTGTATGTTGGTGGCATCCATCATGAGGGTGACGGCCTGTCCCTTCCGGATCTTCACCACGCCCCGGAACACCTGCTTGTTGTTGTAGCAGGCAGCCAGCGTGGCAATGGCCATCACCTAAGGAGACACATGGAGAGCCTTTACTGCACTGTGAGGAGCGTGCCAAGAGGTCACCTTGATTCTAGTGACATTAATGGCAAGACACTGGAATGTGGCCACAATCTCACACCAAGGGCAGAAGTGGTAGGTACCGGGAAAGAAGGAAGAGATGGGAGAATAAAACAGGCTAGAAAGGCATGATCCATAAACTCTGTCACCTCCAGCTTCTCATCAGATGGGGAAGAACCACTTGAAAGCAGAACTGACCTGGGGGATGGCGCAGAAGTTGAAGACACTTTGGTTTTTCAGGCGGGACAAGTAGGTGAGGACGTCAGGGACGTGGTGGAGGGCGTTGGTGATGAGCTCGTTCAGACACTGCACGGCCATCTCGATGTTCTCCGGCTTGGCGAGGTCCGAGAGCTTCTGTGCGTATCTGCTCCAAACCTACACACCAAGACAGGGGCTCAGGAGCTGGAGGGGACATTCATGTCATGGGAGAGACATCAGGAACAGCCTGAGGTGTGGGAGAGCAACAGGAAGCACCAGAGACCCACGAGAGCCTTGAAGCACTACCAGGATAAAGGAAAGCAGGAAGGGCAGGCTGTGTAGATGTGACTGTGGCCTTGGTGGATACAAAGGGGTTGTAAAGGAGGATGAACTCATCCCTACATCTTCTCTAGGTAGGGCAAGGAAAAGATGAGTCACACATCAGGCTGACACAGAATCACAGAATGGTTTAGGTTGGAAGGGACCTTAAAGCTCATCTTGTACCACGGGCAGGGACACCTCCCACTAGACCAGGTTGGTCCAAGCTCCGTCCAACCTGGCCTTGAACACCTGAACATCAAGAAATGCTCTTTAAGAGAGGTGAGTCACTTAGAAAAGGGACAGAAAAATTCTTGGAGGATCTCAAGACAAGGAGATAAGCAGCTGTCAGGCACAGCCAGAGCTAATCCTGCCTTTGGGAGCAGACCAGGTAACCTCTCGAGGTCTCGCTCAGCTTTATCCTCCCTCATTCCTACAGCCAACCTAACAGAAAGGGGAAAAAGCTGCCCAACAAGCTCTTGGCAGTGTGGGGAGACATCACCTCGTCCCTTCATGTGTACCCACAGAGCTGTGGACAGACGTGGAACTTGTCAGCCAGCTGTCCTTAAAAGAACCGTTGTTGCAGAGAAGATGCACAGCCAACAGTAGTGATTTTATGAGCTTTTCCCTCACCTCTCTGGGCCAGAACTCCCTTCCTTCCATCTGGTCCTCCAGATAGTCACGGATGATGTTGGTTTTCTGCAGGAAGAGGCCCATGGAGTTTGCCAGCTCCGTGTCCTGCCCCACAATGGAATCTTCCAGCTCTGATGCAGAGAAGAGACGGGAAAGGCCGATCCCCACCAGCCCAGCAACGTAGTGACAATACTGTGAGGTGCCAGGTTGGGAAAGGGTGGAAAGAAACAAGAGGAAAGGAGCAGTTAGAAAGAGCTGCCTGTTTGCCACAGGGAGTTTTACAAAAAAGATGCTCAGAAGGAAGTGACAGTTGAATTTTATACAAGTTCTCATGGCCCTCCCTGGGTTGTCTCAGCTTTGCCATGAAAATAAAACCTTTTCCCAAACACTTCACCAGGGATGTCCCACCAAGGTGTCCCTCTGCCTCCAACAGACAAATAAACTGCCCATGGGGGAACAACTGATGTGATGGGTCACCCAAAACACGTGCTGGTGGGCAACACCAAAAATCCACACCATCCTCTTGTTACCCACAGGACCAGCAGACTCTCAAAGCCTTCCCAAGCCCACACAGCCTCCCTCATCCAGCTCAACCCTGTTCCCACAGGGATGCTCTGTCTCCTCTTTCCATGGAGACACAGTGGACCCTCCGTGGAAGTGTTCTAAAGATGTGTGGATGTGGCACTTGGGGACATGGTTTAGTGGTGGCCCTACCAGTGCTGGGAGAATGGTTGGACTTGATGATCTTAGAGGGCTTTCCCAACCTTAATGATTCCATGATACTACTCATGTTCAGTCCACTCCTCTGTCCAGGCTGACTCACCTTATCCCATTCATGCTGAGAGTCCACTTTTTTCTCCAAGAACTCTGCCATTCCAACACCCATCTTGTGGCAAATATCTGAAATCACATCCTGGTAGACCTTTGACAGGTTCCTGAACTCCATGGAGATCTGGAGCAGGGTGAAAAAAAAAAAAAAAAAAAAGACAGCGTCAGGAAAAAACAGCTTTACTAAAAAAATCAGAAGAATACTGTTTATCAGGCTCTAATCCTGCCCTGGCTGGAGATCTGGGACAACTCCCCCAGCCAGAGTTGTTTCAAGGTCCTTGGAGCACAGGCTCCGTCTGTTCTCAGTCTAAACGGGACGGGCTCTGGAGGGAGATCAGACACAGCAACAACTTGGGGAAGGCTCTGTGGCCTTGGACTGGTATCATCTGGGAGCTGCAGGACAAAACTAACTACACTCGGTGCAGAGAGTTGTTTTCTTTTGTAATTTGAGCACACTCCATAGCACCAGCCATGGGAAAAAAAAAATGGGGAGGTTTGTGGTGCTCTGTTCTCCTGAGCTCTCTCCAGCTCTGGCTTCACAAGGCACATTTCCCACCAAAAAAAGGCATCAAGCAATGGAGGAAGAGTGAAATCTCTCTTCTGCATGTCCAGTAACATGGAATCACAGAACAGTTTGGGCTGGAAGGGAGCTTAAAGGTGATTTAATTCCAACCCCCCTGCCATGGGCAGGGACACCTGCCAGGTCCTCGAATGCTCTCACACTGCAAAAAAAGTTAAAAAGTTAAAAATTCCATCCTTCCCTTCCCAGAACACCCTCTACGGTGCGTCACATCTTTTTGTGCTAAGCTTTATTCTCCCTCAGTGGGTAAGTGCAGCCAGCCCAGGGGTATGGGCAGTAAGGACAGCAGTGTGAATGATCACAGCCCTGACACCACTGCAGATCCAGGTTTTCCTCCTGGCTCTCTCCATGGCTGCTGGCACATCCCTGCCCTGTGTCTCAGTCTGTCTGCAAAATAAAGATTTCAGCTCTGCTCCTGCCTCAGTGGCTTCAACTCCCTACAAAGAGAAGCACAAACTGCAAATACCTCTACCAAATATTATTAGAAGTTTTTTTCTATGAGAGTGGCGAGGCACTGGCACAGGTTGCCCAGATAAGCTGTGAATGCACCCCAAAACTTCAAGGTCAAGTTGGATGGGGCTTGGAGCAACCTGGTCTATGGAAGCTGTCCCTGCCCATGACAGGGGGTTGGAACCACATGAGCTTTAATGTCCCTTCCAACCCAAATCTCTATGATTTTATGTTCTGCACATTGAGAGTTCAATGGTTTGAACATGGCTAGACTTTCTAAATCAGCCTCCGGGCCAGAGAACAGGCCCCAGAATGCTGTGGCTTGCTTGGCTGTGTCTTCCTTTTACAGGGATCCTTAGAGCAGTAACTTTGGGCAATATTGTTACTAATACCAGTGAGGGTGCTTTTTATCTTGTAGCATAGAATTACAAAATGGTTTGGGTTAGAAGGGACCTTAAAGATCGTCTGGTTCCTATTCCCCCATCATGGGCAGGGACACCTTCCACTAGATCAGGGTGCTCAGAGCCCCATCCAACCTGGCCTTAATATGCACCTCAAAGATCTGCAGACAGACTCCTGGAGCTCTAGAGCAGATCCTGCAGGATCACTGTGAACACCGGACCATCCACAAGCCAGACAAGCCCTCCTTGTCTCCCAGCCTGTCAGGGGACACAGGACACCCAACAAACCCAAATCTTTCTCCACATCTACTTCTACCTCATTTACTTTTCCAGCAGAAGAGGCAACAAGTCACTTTTCAGAGCTGACACTTCTCCATAGCCAGCTCACCTCTGACTCACAGAGCTGCACAACTTCTGTGCTTCTCACTCCTGCTCAGCATCCAGCCCCACGTGCTGGCTGGAGCTCTGGGAAAGAGCTGTGGGACTGAACAAGCTCTGCAGGCTCAACGTGGAGAGACAACCAGGCCCCAAAGGTGCCACAAGGCAGCTGAAGCCAGGAGGAGGATTCCTTACCGTTGGGAAGTCTTCCAGCACCTGCCGGTCCTTCTCCTTGCTCTCCATGTACTTCCACTCTGGCTGGTAGAGGTAGGAGTGGAACTCCTGCAGCATCGGGACCTTCACATCCAAGGGGATGGTCATGTCATCCTCTATAGTGTCCAGGGCACGGAGCACCAGGTAGAATATACAGACAGCATGTCTGGGAGGAGAGAACAAACCAGGAATTCCTTACTTGGCATTGCCTATTGGGCAGGATAAACAGCTGAGATGAACCACAGAGCCTTCAGCAGGGGCACTTCAAGCTCAGTATGACACACACTGGCACTGCCAGGTTGTTGATACCTTTGGAAAATACCAGCACACCTGAGCTGGGTCAGGAAATCCAGGTTTTTCCTTCCTGAGGAGAACTATACCTACCTAGCTTTTGGATTTCTAAAATGTATATCAGGGAAGGGTCAGGCCTGTCATGTCCCTGAGAAGGGAAGATCCAACTCTGCAAGTAAAGTCAGGACCCAGAGGAGAGAGCCTGAGGTCATTTTATTGGAAAAAGCAAATGTAAAATAGGGAAGGGGAAAAAATCAGCTGTACTTTTCTCATCACTTCCCCTTCTCTGCACACAGCAGCCTTTTATCCTATTTGGGGGCAGTAAAGGGGTGCCTCTTAATGTGCAACAGGAACATTAGGACTGGCAGAAAAAGCCAAACTACCCTATCTCCATGGACAAGCCATTCAGGCCACCCCATGTGTCCTAGATGCTGGAAAGTTGCTTCCCCTCCCAGTCCCACTGCCCCTGCCTTCCCCTATTCCTGCTTCCTTTCCCATTCCCTGCCTTCCACAGCCCTGCCTCCACATTCCCGCAGCAGAAGCAGAAAAAAGAAGTCCTGATGGCAGGAAATAGTGTTTCCAGCTCTGGGATTTATGTAAAATAATCCCTAGCTCTCCATGAGCACAGTGATATGTCAAGGAGATGAGGCTTTATTAATTGTTTAACAAATGGGAACTAGCTTGGACTGCTTCAATGCTAATTACTTGGTGACAGTGTTGTACTCCTGGGATGACAATGTGCATGCAGTGATTAAGCATCCAGGGAAAACTGACTTGCTCTTAGAGCAAGTGCTGTTAAATTTGGCTTTTTTTCCATGATTGAAGGGTATTTAACACCTCCATCAAACCACATATCCGAGGGCTCACAGCAGCTCTCTCATTCCTGTTCCTTTGCATGAGTTTCTCCATTCTAACTGGGCTGCAAAGGTTCATCCAACAGGATCCAGGTGCCCAGGCTCCAACACAACTCCAGCAGCAACTTCTACCAGCAGCAATCAAGGTAGGCAGAGCAGAACCTGAAATGCCATCCCAGAAGCACCTCTCTCAGTGGCACCATGCCAAGGGAAGAGCCAGCAGTAATTCCAGAGGCCAGCCTAGTTAAACATTTATTTAACCCCACTTCTGCATCCAGAGCGCAACTGCATCCCTAACTTTCATCATAGACTGAATTTAGATCCATGGCAATTTTGGCAAGTTAAAGGAAGAAATTTATTACTGTGAAGTGGTAAAGTACTGGCACAGGTTGTCCAGAGAGGTGCTGGGTTCCCCTTCCCTGGAAACATTCAAGATCAGGCTGGATTGGGCACAGCTGGAAGCACCCACTGCCAAAGAGCAAGTCTGGATCATCTCAGGGCTCAAGCTCCAGCCCTGTCCTGGACCGAGCTCCCCAATTCCCAGGTAAGGAGGTCTCCTTTTTCCTCCCACCACATTCACCTTGTGACAGTCCAAACCTTCAGGGACGGATCCTGAAGGGTCCCAGGGACAGGCAGAACTGTGGGTCTGGCAGTGGGAGAAGGCAGGAGCATCCCTCTCCTCCTCTCCATCCCCAGGAGAGGAGCTATGATGTTGGCTCACACTCCTCTCCACCAGCAGCAGTTGAGATGTTGGCTCAGCTGCCCATGAAACTGCAGTTTTGAGCCTCCCACCTTCCAAGACAACGCCCTAACCACGGAGCAATGAGCTGGACAGAGCCCTGGCCAGCAAAACATGCAGGTTATGGGGCCAAAAAAATAAGCAAGAAGGAACCAAACATTTCAGATCAACTACCAGTACCCTGCCTGGCCAGGGAAGTTCTGTTCCAAAGCACTCATCCTGAAGTTCTCTGTTTTCCAGCAGCCCTTCTGGGATGTATGTCTGTAACCACAGGGGTTCAACTGACCTTTTTTGATCCAGCAAAATTAACTCCTTTGGTAAGGTTGCTGCTCTGCCTATTTCTATATCCTCCCTATTTTGTATTTCCCTCTTTTGTCCCTAAATTCTCCAGCAGAGCTACTGTGCTTTGAAAATTAGAGCTTCTCCTGATCCACCACAGCACCACTGTGATTCAACCACCAGCCCTGCACAGCAGTGGGTTGCAAAGATCCTGCAAGAACATTTTTAGGATGCCAGACAGAAGTTTCTGTGCCCTGAAGGGAGGAAGCCTTCCTGATCCCAAGGCAAGGATTAAAGGACAAGAAAGCCATAGAAAGAAGATAACTGCAGGAAGATCAAGACATGCACAGGGCAGACCGACACTGCTAACAGGTTTAATGGTGTTTTATTAATTGGGTTTTTTTTCCCCTTAATTTCTGCATTAGCTAATATTACAAGCATGGAAAAAAAAGGTTTAATTCTTGGCCCCACTTGTACTTTTCCACACAGTTCCAGCCAAACCACTGAATTTTTTTGCCTTTCCTGTAAACCAGGCTGCAGACACCGTTTCATATTTGTTGGACACAGCAATGGGGCACCATTCAAAATGCCAAACCAGAGCTCAGAATTCCAACAGATCACCCAGTGTTTGGGTTCAACTACTCAGCAGAGCTGTGACATGTCTGGTTCAACTTACAGAACCCCCTAATTTGATGATTAACCCACCTTGGGATTAACTGGGGATTTAGAAACTGCAATCAGTAATTACCATATGAATATAAGGAATTATACGGAGAAAATTTATATGCACGAGGCCCCAGGCCAGCTGAGCTTTGCATCCTCTGTTATTGTTCCCATCTGAAGCTTTCCCTACTATTCCCATCTGCTTTCCCTCACGGGGCAGCAAAGTTTGCACTGCAAAAAATGAGTGTGCCAACGATCCCTCTCCAATGACTGTGCAGGTTTTGAGGCAGCTGCTTCCAAAAGCACCTCTCAGGCAGGGTCCAGACCCTCGGTCAGCCCCAGGTTTTGTCTCACCTCCTCCCCGAAGGCCAGTGCCAGCCTTGGCACTGCCGGGACACATTCCCAGAGTGTCACACACGGCACACGGCCAGGCCCTGTGTTTAACAGTCTGCTGGCCAGGAAGCTGCAGTGTCTGTCCCAGGGCTTGCTCAGCCCAGGGACCCAGTCTGGGGGAGGGGGGATGCGGCACAGCCAGCTCGGACGTGAAAAACCCCACGTCCCGCTGCACGGGGTGGGGCTGAGCCCAGAGAGTCCAGGCAGCTCCCGATGGGAGAGGGAGCATGTCCCAGCAGCTCTCCTAAGGAAAAACGGCATATGAGGGCACTGTATGGATCACCTCCTGCCAGCTCTGCCAGGGAGCCCCGGTACTGGGAGGTGTCCCACCACCAGCTCCGGGGGATCCTCAGTGTTGGGAGGCATCACACCCACCACCTTCTGAGGAGACCCAGTGATGGGAAGGAGAATTACACCCATCACCTCCCAAGGATCCCCAGTGTTGGGGGGCATCACATCCACCACCTCCGAAGGAGCCCCAGTGCCGGGACATCACTGCACCCCCGGCACCCCATCGACCCTCCTCTTACCGCAGCTCTCCATCCAGAGCCTGGATGACGGCGGCGAAGCTGCGGCTGGTCTGGTTGAGGTACCGGTAGCAGGTGCGGAGGCCACATCCCAGCGAGTCCTGCGGGCAGAGCGGGGCCCGGGGGGCCGGTTGGAGCGGGGGGACGGCGGGCGGCGGGGCTGGGGGCGCCGCGGGGACCCCGCGCTGCTGCTGCCGCTGCTGCCCCCGCCGCCGGCCCGGAGCCCGCGGGGGGTTCCGCGGCGGGGACAGGGTCAGTGTCCGCCGGAGCAGCGACACGGCCCGGGACCCGGCCGCCATGGGGGCGCGGCGGTGGCGGCGGGGGGCTGCGGCCGCTCCGCCCCCGGCCCCAAACACGCCCCTTAACCCGCCCCGTCCCGTGGCCGGAGCCGCTGCCATGTACGGGCAGCACCGGGGCAGAGCATCGCTGGGAGCCAGTGGGATGCTCGCGGGGTGCCGGGACTGTGCGATGGTTGGGGTTGATGCCGCGCACGGGCAGCACCGGGGCCCAGCATCGCTCGCTGCCGGTGGGATGCTCGGAGGGTACCGGCACTGAGCGATGCAGGCGGGTACCGAGCACCAAGTAATGCTTGGGAAGTCTGAAACAAGTAGAATGTTCGAAGCCGGTGGGATGCTCGGAGGGTACCGGCACCGAGCAATGCGTGGGAAGCCAGCAGCCAGTGGGATGCTCCGGAAGCACTTGGGGCTGTGCCATGCCCAGAGCCGGTGGGATGCAGCAATGCACAGGATGCCCGGGGCAGGTGTGATGTTCCCAGGGCACTGGCACCGAGCAATGCAAGGGACGCCCGGAGCCGTGGAATGCTCGGGAAGCACCGAGACACTGCGATGCCCAGTGTCAGTGCGATCCACGTAGGGTACCGGCAGTGAACAATGCAATGGATGCTTGGAGCCCGTGGGATGCTTAGAGTCGGTGGGATGCTCGCGGGGTACGGGCACCGAGCAAGGCACGGGAAGCCTGAAAACGGCGGCATGCCTGGAGCCGGTGGGATGCGCGCGGGGTACCGGCACCGAGCAAGGCATGGGATGCCTGGGAAGCACCGAGGCCACACACAAGGTGCACAAAGCAGGTGCTGCCCACCAGTAGCACCGGGGCCGGTCCTATGGACTCTGGGCCGTGCGGCGGTCACCCATGACAACGCCGCATCCCCGCCGGGAGATGACAGTGCCCCCCCACCTCCCGTCCCCTGCTGCATCCCTCCGCCCGCGCATCCCTCCGCGCTCACCGGGTCGACCCGCGGCATGACGGCGCGGTAGCCGCCCATCTTGAAGCGTAGCAGGTTGTAGATGTCCTCGGGGTGGCCGAGCCATTTCCGCAGCAGCTCCATGGGGTCCCCGCTCGGTTCCCACCGCCGCCGCCGCCGCTCCCGCCACCCCCCGCCCGCCGCTCAACCGGCCCTGGCCGGCCCCGCCCCCGCCGCGCCCCACCGCCAATCACAGCGCCCCTCGCATGGCTCGGTGGGGCGGGCACGGCGCCCATTGGCGGAGACGCACTCGCACCAGCGCAGCGCCAGCCAATGGGAAGGCGGCCCGGCTGGTGTGACGGCCGGCGGCGGGCGCTGATTGGCTGCGGGGCGTGTGGGCACAGGCGGGGCGGGAAGCAACGGCCCCGGAGCCCGAGTGGTGGGGGGGGCAGCGTCGTCATGGAAATGCGGAGCGGTTCGGAGCACAGGAGACTTTAAAGTTCATCCAGTTCCAACCCTGATACCTCCCGCTATCCCAGGTTGCTCCAAGCCCCGTCCAACATGGCCCTGGACACTTCCAGGGATGGGGCAGCCACAGCTTCTCCGGGCATTCCATCCCACCCCCTCACAGCCAAGAATTCCTTCCCAGTATCCCATCTAACCCTGTCCTCGGTCAGTTTCAAGCCATTTTCCCCCTTGTGCAAAGTCCCTCTCCAGCTCTCCTAGAGCCCCTTTAGGCACTGGAAGGGGCTCTCAGGTCTCCCTGGAGCCTTCTCAAGGAGAGCATCCCCAGCTCTGGCAGCCTGTCTCCAGAGCAGAGAGGCTCCAGCCCTCAGAGCATCTCTGTGGCGTGAGAAACCAACAGATCCCAGCTCCTCATCCTTAAGGTGTGAGGTTCAGCTTTGGGGTTTTTTTATTGTGTGTGACTTTCTTCCAGGAGCTGGACTTTGATCAACCTTATGGGTCCCTTCCAACTCAAGATATGATTCTATGATTCTTTGTTTTGTAAGGTCACTGAAAGGGCATTTCACTGACACCTTGCAGGATACGTCAACCGCCTTCTTTGGCACTGTAAACCTATTAATTAGTTTATTCGGCAACCCTGCAACCACTCAAGGGTGTTGCAGTTCCCAGGAGAGAGGCTGCGCAAGCCTTGCCTGGGAAGCATCAGCCTACAACAGAGGAGGTTACCTCTAGCATTCCCAGTTGATTTGCAATCCATCTTTAGATCCAGTTCCCATTAAAACAAACTTTGAGGAAAGCTGCCGGTACCATCCTCTACAGGCAGCACCAAACAGGTGGCTGTTAATCAATTCCAGGCAGCTGGAATTTCCCTGTACACCTCAGTTTTTAACCAAGACGCTATCAGAAAAGACGCACTGAATTTAAGATGAACATCACCAGTTTTCCAATTCCAGCTTTTATTTTTTTTGCTCAAGCAAACAGTTTTTTAAACTAAACCAAAATCTAGGGAGAGAGAAGTGCAGCAGCTCCTGCCTCAATAAAGAAGGTTTCATCTCTATTTTCAAACCTTTCTGCTTGCAGGTTTCCTTGGAGATCCTAAGTTTTATGCAATCTCTGTCACACATACAGTATTTTTAGGTTGTTTTTTTTTTGTTTTTTTTTTTTTTTTAACTGATACAGTGAGATCTGGATTGGGCAGTTTGCCACAAAGCTGAAACCTGTGAACAAGATGAGCTCCACCAAGCACTACTGATGTAGGTTTTATCCCCTTGGAAGGAGGGGAGCTGTTCCTGTCAGATCTGACAGAGGGAACAGCCCCTCACATTTAACCACACCCAGCACACAGGTATTCAGCTCCAAACAGAGGCAGGATTATTTAATTCCTAATTAATCAAGCTTTTTAGGCAGAGGGATATACTCTGTTCTGCTGACTCCACCGAGGTCAAGGGATAGGGTCACTTTAGACCACAGCAAACACCTGCTCAACACTTTCCATCCACTGTGGATGAACAGGGTGACCAAAATACCTCAGAACTGGTCCAACTCTTTTACACTGTTCATTATGGAAAAAAAAAAAGACATGTACAACCACTTTACTTTCTGCATCCACTCAGTGCTACAGCAAGTCCTGTGACCTCCACTGAGCGCTTAACTCTGCCAGCTCATTGTCACTAAGAACCAAACTCAACAGCTCAAAGAAACCACGAAGACCTTCTCAAGACAATTAAGAGCATGGTTCAGACATCACCTACCACCCCTCCAGGGAAGGAGGAATGCGAACCCAGGTCACTCTGTGACCGGGGAAGGATCCCCATCCCCTGGCAGCACCTCAGGCTGGCACTGAGGACACCACCACGTAAGTCTCTTAAAGCCACCCAGTGGTCCAAAAGTTCCCTTCATCACTGGATGGCCGAGGGGACACTGCTCCCTCTGGTAGATCTGGGGGTGCAGCCCTTGGCCACAGAGCTTGTGGTGCAGCCAGTCAGAGCTGAACTGAAGGGCACAGTCCAGCAGATGCTCCAGATCCGAGGGAGCCAAGAGAGAGCCTTTTGTTAGTGGGTGGATCTTGGCCAGGTACAAAATCTCATTCTTAATGATGTTCCCTGGAAAGGGACAGAAACAAGGAGACAATAAGGGGTTTTCTAATCAAGATAATGCAGACTTCTGGCTCCATTCTGTGATTTCTCCCTCAAGGATCACAGCCAACAATGTCATTCCCTGTATCAGAGGGGGCAGGCCAAGAGTAGACTTAGAGCTGGGATTGGACTGGACAGGGTTCTCTTCCCGCTACCTTTGAAGCAGAACTCTAAGATGACCATGTACCCTCAGCTGGATGAACCAGAAGCCACCAGGCACAGGAGTAAAACTCTCAGAAATGCAGCTCTGAATCCTCAGACATCCCACCCACCTTCCTCCATTTCTTGCTCTGCCAAGTATTCCCTGGAACTCACCCAGCCCTGAGAAGTATCTTTGGTCTAAGAGGGTGTAGCAGATGGGATTGGGTGCACGGAGGGCATCCAGCGCCCGGCCACGGTGGAACTCCATGGACAGGATGTCAGAAGCAGGATCAGCCACTGGAGAGGAGCACCAGTGCATTCTGCAGTTGTAGAAAGCGAGGAAGCCTCCACTCTCAAAGTGGAGAATCAGCCTGGGAGAAGCAGAAAAGCAGAAGTCTCCCATCAGAAACATCTCTGAACCATTTGTCCTGTTCTGCACCAGGCCACTGTCTCAAGATCAGGGGGCCTCTTCAATGATTTCAGCCACAAAACCTGGTGGTGAACAACTCTCCACAGGTTGTGTGGATTCATTCTCCTGCCCTGTGGTCCCTGGATGGCCAAGGCTCCAGCAGTAGGGTCCACAGATCAGGGAAACCAATGACAAAAGTAGCAAAGAAAATTGTGTCTAAAAATACTTGCACAAAAATGAAGTAATTCTTTAAAAGGCTCCAGGATGGGGTGCATGGAGTGTATCCCTAACAAGTACAGTGATTCCAACTGCCCTAGACGTTTGCCATTCATCCAAGGCTTTTTTTAAACACTTAACTGGGAGAAACTGGCATTTCCAGGGCATGATTCAGCCTGGCATTCTAAAACTTCTCTAAGATAAAAATGTTAACAGAGCTGGTACCATGATCCCCAAGCTAGCAGGCAATATGCATCCCACAATTCCACTGCAGACTGAACACATCCCACACCCACTCACACCATCTCTCATGCCTCCTTATCTCAGGAATTATCAGGGAAAAATCAAGGCTATGGGCATCCCCACACAAATTTAGTTTGGATACAAGAATGCCTCTCCAGCATGAGAGGCAGAGAGAGAGAAGGATCCACAAAATACCTGGGTACAGGGTCCTTCCAGTCCCCCCTTCTATTGGCTCTGCTTGCTCTGGAGAACTCGTTTGCCCGGACGCTGCCGAACAAGCCGAAGTGGAAGCGCAGCCATTTTCCCGGACCTTCTGACCTCGAGTGCTGGAGTTCCTGCAGCTCCTCATCCTGGGGATGGGGATGTGGAGCACACACCTGTTCTTCCCTTCCCTGGACAGGAGCAACCTCTTTCTGCAGCACCGTCTCTTCTGCAGTTGGTCCTGAGGGACCTTCAGCTGCCACAAATGCCAGGTACAAGTTCTTCCCATGAACCTGAGGGAAGAGCTGGGTGGTACCAAGGATCCATATAGGATCACAGAATCACAGGCTGCTTTGGGTTGGAAGGGACCTTAAAGATAATCTCATTCCAACCCCCTGCCATGGGCAGGGACATCTTCCACTAAATCAGGTTGTTCAGGCCTCATCCAACCTGACTTTGAAAACTTCCAGGGATACACTGCGGATATAGAGAGGAACACTTCCTCTGGCTGTTTTCATACAAGTGACTATTTTCTGCAACCTCTTTTAGATAGACAGCACATCACCCCACCCTGAACACAGAATTCATCAGCATGCAAGCCATTCCCATCAGGGCTGCCAGGCATCCTCTCAGCATTCCTTGATAAGAACAAGGTATTCAGATGCCACTCCAACATAAATCTCCCCACTGAGGCTTCTGTCAGGCCAAAGAGACACACCAGAACAGACACTCAGGGTTCTGAAATCTGTCATCATTGTTTCCGATTCACCTCACCACTTTTTGCTTGGGGCACTTCGTGCTTCTCATTTTGCTCCCCACTTTTAATCCGAGCTGGGGCTGCACCAGCATTTGGCCAGTCAGGTCCAAATCATCATCTGAGGGATGTCAGGCAAGTGAAGCCTCCAGCAGGACCAACCCAGTGTGACCATCCCATATGCATGTCCACAGCACAGACATCTCAGCTTAGCCAGGGGAAAGAAACCCTGAGGGAAACACTCCCAGGTTCTGCACCTTCTGTGACCCAGATGCAGGACAAGGGTGGTTTCCCTCAGACTTGTCATGGATCAATGAGCTCATCCTTTGGCACAGCTCACCTGGGAGTCCTGGAGCCTCAGGGCATTCAGGTCATTCACGTTGATCTTCCGACTGCTTCCCCCCACCTTGGCCACGACTTGTCCCACAAAAGGGGAGGTCAGCAGCTGGAACGCCCTCACTGACGGGCCCTCTGGCATCTCCAGCAGCTGTTGAGGGATTAGCAGGTTTTTCTCACACTCTTCCCTAAAATTGAAGGGAAGTTGCCACTCAGAAATACACAAAACCAGGCAGAGCTCACCACTGTCTCCTCACCCCCATCTTCTTCCTTAAGTTTCTTTCAGGACCTGGGAGCTGAAGGAGTTTTTATCCCTGGGAATATGTGTAATTTAATCAAACAGAGCCCCCAACAACCTGCTTTAATAGCAGTTTTCACCCCACAAGCAGGAATTTGGCCTAGGGATCTCCAGAAGTCCTTTCTCCTGGTCTAGTGGAAGCTGTCCCTGCCCATAGCATGGGGTGGGATCTAGATGATCTTTAGGGTCCCTTCAAGCCAAATCATTCTGTGATTTTATGATTAATGACCCAGAACCAGCACAGGCCAATGAGCCATCTTTTTCCTGATATGTCATGTCATGTCATTGGAAAGTCCTGCTCTGGAATTAGCATATCTCCACCCCTTGCTTTTCCCACTGATTGCAATGACATGGAACCAGTTAGGGAGCATTCCTACACTCTACTAACAGCATCTGGGATGAGAAGACTCTGGATGAGGGGGAGATGAAGCAGCACCATCCTACAGCATCCTGTGGCTCCCTCCAGGAAGTCACACCAGTATATAAGGAGTTATTTCTGGCATAAAATCCCAGTCACTTTGGAGGATTTCTGCCAGGACAGGAAAGCAGGCTCCAGGACCAGGAAAGCTCAGTCTGGCTTTCACCCCATGGTGCCAGTTCTCCCAGAGACCAGCACTGACCAGAGGCTCAATTTCAAGCTCAGTAGAAGGCTCTGGGTGCCAATTCTGAGACAGCTCAATGTGAAAAATCAACAGCAATCCTGCGCACGGTCCCCCACCAGAAGAGCCATTCCCACCTCATTCCAGCATCTCAGCTTCTTCTGCTGCCTGGGTTGGCACAGCTGTGAAGAGCAGCAAGGTGTGGGAGTACCTTCAACAGGAACAGGCAAGGCCTGTAAAATCCTTCCTGTGCTGCAGCACAAACCAAATCCCTCTTGGAAGGGCTCGAAAGGAAAACACGTCAGGGAACATTAATTTAATGTCTTAGATCCAGGTACAGATATTAAGTGGTCACACAATCCAGCTTTACCAGGGTAAAAGACTGAGCTTTAGTCCTCTATCTCCAAGGATATGGAATAATTATTCACAGGCCTGCTCTGGTTTCACCCCCAAAAATTTGCATATTGTGATGATCAAGAGGCAGATTAAGAGACAGCTAAAGAGACACTTGTGCTGTCAAAGGCACTTGAAGGAGTTTGGATCCCTGGAGCAGCATTTGGCTGCTGGACACAGGTCATCCAAGGGGTCTGCTCTGATTATCCAGGCACTGGCTTCATGTCAGGCAGCTGCTGATTCAGTTCTTAACAGGCTCATTGTGAGAGACTGGAAGTGCTGGGCACTCTGTAATGTGTTAATGCCCCCACTCCACCAGTTGTAGCCCCTCTGACAGCAGAGAAATGCTCCTTTTCAAGAGAGACTGCCTGTTCCTCACGACCTCAAAAGAACCAGCATCTGCTGTCTCTGATCCCCTTCTCTGCACAGACCTTCCTACTTCACCTGCTTCCTCCAGACCTACTTCAGTCTATTCCAAAATGCTCCCCACTCCAAGGAGGAAGAGGAGGGTGACCATCCCCAGCCCTCTGCGGGGCACGACACCCACCTCCCCAGGACCATGATCACCTGAGCTGGTACCTCTACAGGTCTGAGGCAGGGAGCCAGGCTTCCAGGAGAAATCCTCCCCCTTTATGTGCTCATTTCCAGTCCTTGTGCTCAGACAGAAGCCAAGAACCCACAGCAGAACAGAGCAAGGTCAAGGCTGCCCAGGTTCATCCTCCCCAGCCCAGCTCTGCCAGCTCACCTGCACCCAGGGATGGCAGGAAATCCCATTGTGACCTTACACCCCTGCACAAGGCTCCTGCAGGGATTTTAAGGCACAGCCCTGACGGTCCACATGCAATCCGAGTGGCGCAGAACTTCCCGTCTTCTCACGCTCAGCCAAGCACCAATTTGCAGCTCTCCAAAACAACCAAATCCTGAATTCCATCCCCATTCTCACCCACACCTCCCCAGGACAGTGGAGGCACCCACTGCACTCCCCAAGAACCCCACATCCCAACATCCAGCCTTTAAGACGCGGCTCTCCCCAGGCCAACCCTGGGCATCCATTCGGGGAGGAGAGTGGGCAGCCTCCCCCCTCCTCTACCGCTCCTCCAGGCTCACAGTCCTTCCTCTGCGTCTAGTTACTTTTCCTCTGCTCCAGCCCCTCCCACAGCATTCTCACTCTCTCCTCAACCCACCCGCAACAAACCCTTCTGCAGCCAACCCCCTTCCACCCACCTAGTTTTACGGGGAGGAGGACTCTCCCCCTGAGTATCAGCAGAGCTCCCCAGTTGGCTGGTGGGGGAGGAATGGGCGGGTTTCAGGTGCTGACTTCACTCACCCCGCCAGTTGTACCGGTCTCGAGGATGCGGTGGGACTGGGAAAGAAGCTGGGAAGCTTGGGAAAGAGGGCGGGTGCCTCTGCGAGGGCTGTGCTCCTGCGGAGGGCGGGAGTGGCTGAGCACAGCGCTTATGAAACGTGATTTTGGCTTGAGGGTGTTGCCTCTGGGTTCAGGTGAAAGGATTGAGGCCGAACAACAGCTTACTAATTGAAAAAAAAAAAAAAGTTAGAAGACCAAAACGATAAATCACGGTGTTATTAGAGTGCCTTGAGGGGCTTTTTCCTCTGTGTTGTTAGAGGTGTTCCCAACTGCATGGAAAACACACTGGGTGCTTTTCCTCATTTGCATTAAAATCACAGTCACAGAATGATTTGGGTTGGGAGGGACCTGAAAGGTCATCTCATCCCAACCCCCTGCCCATGGGCGGGGACACCTTCCAACATCCCAGGTTGCTCCAAGCCCCGTTTGACCTGATCTTGAACACTTCCAGGGTGGGGCAGTTGCAGCCCAGGACATTTCTGGTCTATCCTGGCTTTGAGTTGCTCTGTTGCTGAGTCTGTCACTTCTGGAGTTTGTCACCCTGCATTGGTCATCTCAGCTTCTACAGAAGGGGCTCTGTGTGACTCCAGGGCTTGGGAACAACATTCAGTCTCCTGCAATGACTCGTTGCTTGTCTGAGCAATTAATTTACTAAGGATTTTAGCTCTCATTATAATCTAACATTTTTGTGGCTACACATTTAAAGGGGGAACAGGTGTTAGGAATAAATTCTTTACTGTGAGGACGGTGAGGCCCTGGCACAGGTTGCCCAGAGAAACTGTGGCTGCCCCATCCCTGGAATTGTTCAAGGCCAGGCTGGACGGGGCTTGGAACAATGTGGGATAGTGGAAGGTGTCCCTGCCCATGGCAGGGGGTTGGAACTGGATGGTCTTTAAGGTTCCTTCCAATCCCTTAACATTCTATACTTCTATGATTCTGTGGTTTGGAAAAACATTTCCTCCATGATGGTGATCAGACACTGGAACAGGAACCCAGAGAGGTGGTAGGATTTCCATCTTGGAGAATATTCAAAACTTGACTGAACAGGGCTTTGAAAGACCTGATCTTTTCCCCTTCTGACTTAAAATCACCCTGTAATTGTAACATCATGAGCTCCCTGGGACATGACCCACTGCAGCATTTCTTCTCCAGCTGCACTTAATATCTTATAATTTACCCCCATCCCTCTCCAAGAAGCCCATGAGGGCAGACAGAGTCAAGCAGAAACCCTCTGGTTTTATTATCATCGTTTTATTTCCATTAGTTCTAAAGGTGTAGAAGTTACGTGGATTGGTAGCCATACTACTTCATAATAGATTTTTTTTTACATCTTTAAATAATTACAACTTGTTCAGTTGGTTGGTTTCCCTCTCCCCCTTACAAAGAAGTGTCTGTTTCCATGAGACTTTCCCAGATAACCTGGGAAGCTTCAAACTTTATACATAGGGAGAAAAAAAAAGGCAAAACAAAACACCACCTGTGACATAGTCACAGCTTCAATGTTACATTGAGTTGTTGATTGGTTTCAAAGCTCCCTTGCAATATTCCTGAGCTCCTCCCGATTGCACCCTCTCCATCCAAGCCCAATAAGATTGCAAGTGATCCAAGGATCTCTTCTGATCAGTTTACAAAGAATAGCTGAAGTGAATCAAGATATTGCACTTCCACAAGGAGCAAAGGCATTTGGAAATGGTTAAGTGACCTTTCTACCCCCCTGTCTCCCCATCCTGGTTTTCATCTGCTCATCTCACTTTGGTGGCCACTGAGCCATCACACAACCCAACCTTGTGCTGCAGAACCTTTCAGCATCAAAGTTTTCATGATTAGTGATGATCTCTGTGGGAACAAGTCCCACAAATGCATTTAAATACATGCTGAATTGTTTTGCAGGAGTGGGCTCTTCCCTCTTGCGCCTCAGGGCAGGGATAGCTCTCAGGCCTGCATCTGTGGAGGACCTGGCCTGCAATGGTCCTCACAAGGTTCTCCAGCAATAATAGCAATAATAATAGCAATAATTACCTTGTCTGGGTCTCTAATAATTGTATCTAATTTCATTACCAAAGCAGGCTCGAAATGCTCCCCCCATCACGGGCCAGAAAGCAGAGCTCAGGTGGAACCTGGAATTTTGTGAGTTTTACCCCTCCTGCTAAAAGGAGCTGAGTGTCCTGGAAGTGGTGGCACTTTTATCCTCTTGTCTTTTGAGTATCCCTTCATCTGTCACTTCCAGAGTTTGTCCTCCTGCTTTGGCCATCACTATGAGAAGGGGCTTTCTGTGATTCCTGGGCTTTGAGACAATGTTCAGCCTCCCACAATGACTTGTTGCTTGGGAATCCCCAAGCCTGAGCAATTAATTTACCAATGATTCTGCCTCTTATTATAATCTAACATTTATTTGGAAAAAACGTTTTCACCATGAGGATGGTCAAACACTGGAATAGGAACCCAGAGAGGTGGCAGGGTTTCCATCCTTGGGAATATTCAAAAGTTGCCTGAGCAGGGCCCTGAGAAATCTGATCTCATGCCTTCTGGTTTAAATTACTCTGTAATTTGATCATTACAAGCTCTGAAGAAGAGGACCTTATGTCACTTATGGTGAGTTTGTACACCACCTAAAAGGATGGTGCTGCATTTGAAGTCAGTCTCTAAGCACCTTGATGTCAGTGTTGGCCAGAATAAATGTTCCTGGATCAAAAATAGCTTTGCAACAGTTTTTGGGTGATGGAAAAGAACTGCAGAACCAGGTGCAGCCAAACTTGTACTGCTTCTGGTGCAAACGGGGGGACAAAAGAGCTGAATTCTACCTCTAAAGAGTTGTCTTCTAAGCCTAAAGTTGTTCATACAGCCCCCAGAGCTTCACCTTTTGAAAGCAGACATCTTGTTCTGCCATTAGGGTCTTGTAAATGCTCCTCACTGCGTTTTAAGAGTTATTTTTAAGGCTCTGAGAAAAGCTAAAAACCAGTTAATAAATCTCTGCAGTGGTCATTTAAATAACCTGAGGGAGCATAACCACACTTATGTTCTGCAGGGATTTTCCCCTCTGGCATTGCAAGCAGAGTCCTTTATGACATGTTGGAGTGTGTTTTAAGGGCAGGAGAAAACTTCCACCCTGGATTTTTGGCTTTGAGGGGAGGAGGAGGAGCACAGCAATAAGGCAGGGTGGGCAGAACCCATGGGAGCATCAGTATGGAAAGAGAAATGGGGGGTGTGGATGGTCTGGACTTCAGCTCCTCTCCAGGAGGCCACCTGCTCCCCTTCCTCTCAGGTTATCCAGGGTAGTTCTGGGTATCTCCAATGTGTGCATGAGCCAAGTGGTTCATGCATTTTGTGGTGCAAGCTGCTCTGTTTTGGCCAGCAAGTCACAGCCAGCTCCCAAGAGAGCTCAAGTGTCATTTACTACATTTACTTAGTTCAAGAGTAGGCTGGTTAAAAATCTTCATGCCAATGGAGAAACACCTTTGTGTTTTCACCCCAAATTCATATTTTTACGTGCTATTTCTCCTCCTCTTTGCAGCCTGCCAGGCCTGAGCAGAATCACAGAATCTCGTTTATTTTTATTCACATTTCACAAATGTCTTTTCCTCGTCTGTAATTAGCACTAATGAGGCTAAACACTGCATTAGCCCAGCAAGGCAGGGTGGAAACTGTGGTGCCAACATCACCCAGCTGTTCCCATGGCACCACTGCCATGGTGTTTTTCTCTAGGGATTGCAGAGGCTCTGTCACCCCTCCAAATCCCTGCTAATCTGAGCTACGGAGAGCACAGGGAATGTGGAAGGGTCCAGGTCTCTGCTGTGACTCCAGTCTCAGTCTTTCTCATGACCAGTCCAGTTGAATCCTTCTCCTTAGAGAAGCTAAGGAGGAAAACAAACGGTGAGTTCAAAGACAACACAATGCCCTTCTTTTGCTTCAAACCTGTACGTGGCTTTCCTCTTCACCAAGCCAGGTGTTTGGGTGGAAACACTCCCTGTGAGAATGTTAAACAGTGGGAGACAGAGGATGGCACATTTGGGAGGGATGCACAATCCCTCTTAGAAATTTTCACTTAGTAGTTCCATATTTGAGTTCTGGATGCAGGGAGGAAAAGAGAGGAGCTGGGAAGGCAAGAAGGGGAACAGAGTTTGGGAGTGGACAGAAACAAGGGTGGAGAATCTTGTAGGATGAGGCCTCCCAAAAATTCTCTGCCTAGACAGGCAAAGCTGTCTCTCCTTGGAAATATTGATGAAAACACCATGGCAAGCATCTGGTGAAGCACTTGAACTGCACAGGGGAGCTGTGGCATCTGCAGTGCTGGAGTTTGTTAAGCACGTGCTAAAGACAGAGCAGGCAGGGCTGGGTTAGGCAGAATTGATCCCTTTGGGAAAAGGGAATGAGTCAGTGAGCTCTCAGCATCTCTTCCAACTCCATTTGCTCTGATTCCCTGGCTCCTGAGAGCCTTATGGGCAAGAAAATAGGCAAGTCTTGTTTAGTACTCATGCAGGAATGGAGTTATGCTTCTCTTGCAGGCAAGCAAGTCTGTGCACATGTTTGGTAAAGAAAATGGCCCCTGCCACCTCCATTAGAGGCTGGAGCCTTTGCTTGTTGCCGAAGGTAAAATCCTAAAGGATTAGATGTGGGGAATGGTCATGAGCCAGCTGTTAGGGGGGAAAGTGGGCGCTCACAGTACAGCCAAAAAGAAGTGACAGTCAGATTTCATCAATGACATCCAAACCAACATAAAAGTAGGCAAAATAATTAAATTATCTGTCTCAAAAGCAATGGCACAGCAGTGTTAGAAGAGCATCTTTCACTTGCTGTGCACTTGAATCATCTCTAAGCCTGGCTTGTTACTATCCATAAGGGAAGAGCCCAGCCATTTCCTCCAGGATTTGATGACCGACGTGGGTCTCCTCTACCTGCTTCCAGCAGGTTCCTTCTTCCAAAATCCCGCTTTGACTTTGGACAGACCTTCTCCAGGCTGAGCCAACAACCTCTTGGAAACACAGTCCCATGATTTCATAAAGATAAATAGGAAAGGAGTTACTATTAAATACAGACATTCATCAGCTTTCCAGACCATCTAGGAAAATAAAGAAAATGCTCTACATGTGTGAGCTGAGGAGGGGGAGGTGTCTCTTTTTTCTTGCCCTAGATCATATCAAATCCACTAAAGCCACTAAAGTGAAGTCTGTTTAGCAAACTGTTCTAGAACTGGCTCCATTTGGTGGAAGATCACAGAATTTGGGTAATGAGAAGAAAGTGGCATTTTCTTCTGGTCAGGGAAAGAATGGATGGTGACAGAAGAAAAGAAGTGTCTCTGTTCCACCATTGAGTCTCAAATGCCAGATCTTTTTAAATAAAACTTAAGAACTGGGTCCATCTCTATGTTTCTGTTTCATAGAAGGTGGTGACAAACAAATAGAGAGGCTCATTTAAAGTGGGGAAAAAATCTTCATATCCAGTAGTTGCTGTGAGATTTTAATCTTCTCTGCTTCATGAGAGCTCTCCTGGACCTCAGATCAGTCCTCTTTACCTCTGTGCTGGAACATCTCACAAAGGAGAGAGAAGGCAGGAGAGCAGGGGAGGTGGGAAACAGCACTGACTTGATGATTATGTGGCATCTTCTTCATCTCTCGAGCGGATCAGCCTGAAGATGGTGGGTGGGAGCCCAGGTTATGCAGTTATGATGTCCCCGTGGTTCTCAGCTAACACCAGGCTGTTCCAGGAGTCCTGTTTGGAGCTGGTTTGGGGAGACTGGCTGATGGCTGACTGGTAACCCTGCGGGGAAAGCTTCAGAGCTGAGATCACAGGGTGAATGGAGGATCCATGGCCGGACATGGCAGAGACTGAGAATGCCTATGGGGAAAGGAGAATCCTGTGAACAAAGGTTCTAACCACAGAGGACTATGTGAATCCCCTTAGTGTGGACTGGTGCTATTGTAATAATGTCTCTGGATTTGCTGCAGATTGCAGCTTATGTGTGACGCCTTGGGCAGTCTCTTACCTTCCTTTTCTAGAATCATGGAATCACAGAACAGTTTGGGTTGGAAGGGACTTTAAAGACCATCTTGTTCCAACCCCCCTGCCATGGGCAGGGACACCTTCCACTAGCCCAGGTTGCTCAAAGCCCTGTCCAACCTGGCTTTGAACACTTCCAGGGAAAGACCCTGTTCTTTCCTACTGCTGCACACAGGCCATGTGGTTCTCTTCTAAATGTCAGAAATTACCATTTTGCTTCCCAAGGCTTGAAATTTTGTTGGCCTTGGGCTCTCCTGGCTTTCAAGTGAAAACATCTTGTGTGAATCCACATTGTGCTGGTCTGCAGACATCTAGTGGTGGCTGTGTTACAGATCACACCACTTTACCCTGCAGCTCTCTGCCCTCATGCTCATGTCACCCAACACTCAGCCAGCCAGTGCAGAGAAGTAGAAAAATATTTCCAGGTTTTCCCTTGCTCAAGACGGATCAAATCATAAAGGAAATGGGCATTTTTCTGCCATGGAACATGTAGACCTGCCCAACTAGAAGTAATTTAATGTTTTTAAAAAAGCTGCTACTTCCCATTTTCTGTTCAGAACAGGCACACATCATTAAAAAGCCTAATTGACAGAAATCTGGGCTTTTACCCCATCCCAACGGATAAATCTCTCACTGTGAACTCCTAGACCCCTGAGGTGAATAGAAGCAGCCTTTTCCCACAGAGATTCATAGACTCATGGAATGGTTTGGGTTGGAAAGGACCTTAAAAATCATCTCATTCCAACCCCCTTCCACTATCCCAGGTTGCTCCAAGTCCCATCCAACCTGACCTTGAACACTTCCAGGGATGGGGCAGCCACAGCTTCTCTGGGCAACCTTTGCCAGGTCCTCACCACCCTCATAGGGAAGGATTTCTTCCCAATATCCAGTCTAAACCTACTCTCACCTTGAAGCCATTCCCCTTTCTCCTGTCGCTCCAAGCCCTTGTAAAAAGTCTCTCTCCATCTTTCCTGTAAGCTCCTTTCAGGTACTTACATCTGAGTACCTAAGAAACATTTTGGGGATGTTCTTCTCCCCAAGTCTACTGCCCTAATTCCCATCTTTTTCCCACTCCCATCACCTCCCTTCTGTACCTGAGAAACCGGGCTGGGGTGCCCGTAGTGAGATGAGAGCCCGGGCTCAGTTTTTATGGGCCGCATTTCCTCGGTGGTCGTGGCGCTGCTGCTGCTGCTGGTGGAGCTGGTGGTTGGGGTAAGACTCTCACTGCTGGATGGGCCTGGGAGAAAGCAGGTAGAAAACCAGGCTCTTTCCAAAGACCTTTCAGTGCAGAGCTGTACCCACCCACCAAGAAGTTAGTGTGGTAAAAATAGGTCAAGAAGTAGCGGGAAGGGCTTTGTTGCTGCTGAAAGGCATTCAGACATCCCCCTTTTTTTTTTTGAAAATCAACCTCTTTTGTGGTTGGATCTCTGACTCACAGGACAGTGTGGTCAGAAACACAAATGCAAACGTGTACACATATCTTAAACTCCTCCTGTTCAAAACTCACCTGCTGGTGTCTTTGTTTTGTTAAGGTTCTTCGGCTTGCGCTTCCTCGTCTGAATGCCCTCTTTTCTCATTGCTAAAGGCCTGGGAACCTGTGGATCCAAATACAAAAGCCTGTTGGTTTCTGAACATCCTTAAGGTCATCTAGGAGAATGTGATTCCAATCTGCCTTGTGGGCTCCATGAAAACCAGGTGATTTAACTGAAAACAGCAACAAGATGGAGCCCAGATTCCCTGGTCCAGGCTCCAAGATGTGCATCCAAAGGGGAATGGTAGGCAGTTCACACCTTGGGGAGTGTTTTAATGCCAGGAGGAACAACAACTCATCTGATTGAATTTCTTGTTTAACTCAGAACAAAAGCATTCTTTCTGGCTAATACCTGCTTTTGGGAAAGGTACCAAGCCTGTGTGGGGTGACTCCCCTTAGGAGCTGATCCCACTGACCTGGGATAGTCAGAAACATGCTGGGATTTCTAGGAATAATTGGGTTAGGTAAGGCTTCCCACTTGTCTTCCAGCTTTGACCTGTCTCCCATGAATCCATCTACTCTGAGTCACTGAACATCACTGGGAGCAAATTCAGTCAGGAACTAACTGTTCAAGCAATAAATACAGAAAAATAAAGCAATCATTTATTGCTTTATATGATTTTTATTGTATTTAAAGGTGTATAAAAATGCTGGGAGCAACAGTCGTAGAATCCTGGAATGATTTGGGTTGGAAGGGATCTTAAAGACCATCTTGTTCCAACCCCTCTGCCATGGGCAGAGATGTCAATACAAGGAGCAGAAGAGGGGTTGGCCACTAAGCAACCACCAGGTTGTTGAAGGCCTCTTAATCTGCTATGGGGGTGGTCCTACTGTCACTGACTGATGGGAGAAGGGCTGGAGATTTGCATCTTGAAGTCCTGCTATGCCTTGGCCTCCAGCAGGACTCTTCTGGATATATCAGATGTGACATCAGTACACAAAGCTCTCACTGACAGAAAGAGACTGTCGTGAGTTTTCTGCAAGAAAAGTCACCTATCATTTCCTGAGGAGCCTACAGCCAAGTTGTAACTGGGATCTGACAGCCTAGTGGATGAGCTGGGTGGGAAGAATCTGGAACTGAATTTAGATGGGAAGAATCTGGAACTGAATTTAGGTGGGAAGAATCTGGACCTGGGTTTATTAGGTTTTAAGACTTTGTTGCAAAGGGGACTTAATGATTATGTGAGAAATGCCCTGCACACATCCCTTGCCAGTATAACCAGGATGCTGAGGGGCACTAAAACCCAAAGGGACAGCAAGAAAAACAGCTCCAAGAGAGCACAGAATTGTGTGAAGAACCCCATCCCTGGCCTGATGCCACAGATACCCTCCCACAGAGAGTAGAGATCACTGTGTTGATCCATGTGTTACCCCGTGGAGCTTCATGTAGAGTCCACAGGCGTTGCAGACGGGCTCTCCCTCGGCGTTCCTGCGCCAGAGCGTGGTTGTGGTCGTGTGGCAATTGGCACAGGAGAGGCCGACACGGCGAGACGCCGACTGTGGGGAGATGCAGAGAGAGAAAACACATCAGCCCTCCCCTGCTGCCACCAGCAGCGTCCCACATCCCAGTGAGCTCACACCAGTATGCCCCAGGTTTTCCTCTCCTCTTGCCTCTCTTATTTCTCTGGTTTTTCCTCTTTCTTGCCTTTTGCAGTGGGAGACACAACTGCCTTGTGCTCCCTCTCTTGCCTTTTGGCTTCTGCTCCACTGCCTTTCCACTGCCTCCTGTGTGCCAGGACATCTCAGATGGTACCAGAGACATAAAACAGAATCATTTAGCTTGAAAAAGACCTCCAAGGTTATCGAGTCCAACCTCTGATCCTCACCTTGTCAACCAGACTAGAGCACTGAGTGTCATGTCCAGTAGTTTCTTGAACACCTCCAAGGATGGTGAGTCCACCACCTCCCTGGGCAGCCCCTTTCAATGCTTAACTACCCTTTCAGCGAAGAAATTTTTCCTGATGTCCAGCCTGAACCTCTTCTGGCACAGCTTGAGGCCTTTTCCTCTTCTCCTGTCCCTTGGGAGCAGAGCCAGACTCCCACCTGGCTCCACACCCCTGTCAGGGAGTTGCAGAGAGCCAGAAGGTCCCCCTGAGCCTCCTTTTCTCCATCACCTGAACAGAGGCCCAGACCTTCAGCAGGTCTAGTAGCAGCTTAGAGACCCTCCAGACCTTTACACACCTACACTAAGGTGTCTGGATCTCAGACTGTCCCACCTTTTCAGGCTTCCAAACCCTTCGCTTTCCAGGCATCATGGCTATCCCAAGAAGATGTTTTCAATGCCATGAATGTTACATACTCCTTTCTGACTTTGTGTGATGTGGCTCATGTGGCTTGAAGGGAAGATAAGAAAAAGAGAGCTTCCAGCAGCACTGTCTTCCTAACAGTCAATGGGAAAATTGATAGGAATCCCCACTAACATGCAGGGAACAGGCCTTCTGAAATTCCCTTTCTGGGTGAACTGGTTTAGCTCAAAAGGCCACAGGAGAAAGCAGTGGGCTTGAAAACATAAAAAATACAAGTTCTGAGCTTAGAAGCAGAGTGGGAGGTGGAATAAAAAAACCCCACATGCTCCACATCTGCCTGACTCTTCCCAGCATCCTTCAAAACTCAAGTCTTAGAGGCTGAGGATAAAGTCTTGATGGGCAGGGGTCAAATTCCCTCTTTGCTTGCTGATAAATTTGGGACTGAGCAGAGGGATGAGAGCTGTGTGATAATGTCTGTTCTCATGAAGAGGAGGCTACAGGGAGGAAAACTGGTGGTCTTGGACCTCCAACCAGCTCTGCAGCACTGAACAGCACAGATTGGCAGCTGTGTAATGGGGTGAAAGCCTGGGAGGTGAGGAGCTGGCAGCTACCAGGAATTTCCTCTGTGATCTTTGCCACAGCTTTCTCTCCATGTCTTCGCCCACATTTTTAAACAGGATCAGCTAATCTACAGTTGTAGCACAATAAGAAATTGAAATTCAAAGTAAAAAATTGAAATTCAAAGTACTACTTAAGACTTTGAAAGCTGGAAACGCCTTTGGTGCTAAGAAACCAAACTGTAATTGTAATCTCCTCATGTTTTAGCTTTGATCATAAGTGGAGTGAGAGCCTAAGACAAAGCTTGCAGCAAAGGCAAAGATCTCCCCTTGCAGGGCTCTCTGGAATATTTCAGTCTCAACAAAAATTGGATTACAAAGTCACAGATTAAACCAAAACACTTGCACTGAATATATTTATTTAGGCAGATCAGTTGGCATTACTTTCACCACACCCCTATGTTGCATCCCAAGATGTGTCCTCCTTTTGTTCATGGAAATTTTATTCTAGAGGAAAAAGCAGGAATTTGGCCACTTTTGCAAGATTTACAGATTGCCAACTGCCCAGCCAAATGACAAAAGTGCACATAGGGATCTGCACAACTCATGGATTTATATTTCTTATGGAGTTTTCCCAGCCTTATCCCGAGGCTGTGCAGAGATCGATCGCTGTAAAGGACCAACCCTGGTACCCAGTGGGCCATTCCTGACTACACAGATAATCTGTAGGCCAGGAAATGAGAGAGGGAAGGTCGTGGGTGCCAGGGTGAAATCCTGCCTGGGTCGGTCGGTGCAGTGTCTGGAAGGGGTTTTCACAAGAGGGCGCTGGGTGTCTGTGGTTGTTGGCAGCGCTTGAGCTGCCAGTGGCATTTTTGACGCTTGCAGGGGGACGGCTGGGCTTGAACACAGACAGGTCTGAGGGATACAAAGGGCGGGGAAGATTGGGGATGGAGCCTCGTGGAAGACAAGGATTGGGAAAACGGGCTCTCAGGGGTGCCTTGGTGGCTCCTTTCTGCCTGAGGTTGTGATGGACTCGTGTCCCTGAGGACACAGAGACCTTCCCCAAAGTCCCTCACCAAAACAGGCAGGGGCAGACAAGATATCAATGCCAAGCTCATAAAATCCCAGAATGGTTTGAGTTGGAAGGGCCCTTAAAGCTCATCTTGTTCCAACCCCTTGCCATGGGCAGGGACACCTTCCACTATCCCAGGTTGCTCCAAGCTCCATCCAACCTGTCTTTGAATGTTTTTGTGGATGGGGCAGCCACAGCTTCTCTGGGCAACCTGTGCCAGGGCCTCACCACCCTCACAGCCAAGAATTTCTCCCTAATATCTAATCTAAGTCTACTCTCTGTCAGTGTGAAGCCATTCCCCCTTGTCCTGTCACTCCATGCCTTTGTAAAAAGTCTCTCTCCATCTTTCTTGTAGGCTGTCTTCAGGTACTGGAAGGTCACAATCAGGTTACCCCAAAGCCTTTTCTTCTCCAGGATGAATCTTTCTGTCCCCTAGGTTCCTCATGCACATCCCCACCCTTACTCCACAGGTTTTGGGATGCCCTGACCTGCCCCTCAAGCTCTGTTTCAGCTCAACCAATGGAGCCAGGAGCAGGGTATCCAGAAAAGGTGTCCAGTGACCAGGAAGTGAGAGGGGTCATCCAGCAGTGACCAGGGAATAAGGACCCTGAGGGTAGGAGGGATACTAAAGCAAAGTGTGGCTGTTGCTAAATCAACACCAAAGTACTGCCCTTTGTCCTACAGCCCCTTCCACTGCCTGGCCTGAGCGCCTGGAGAACTGGTCTGGACAGCACGAGGCCTTGGAGCGTCACAAGCACGAGAAAATCTGACTTATATTGGAAATCTGGAGCAAAACCACCTAAGCTGGGCAGATGGGGACCCAAGGAGTTGAAACATCCCCCTCACCTCCAGCTAGCCCAGGTCTGTGCCTCACCCTCACCCCACACCCGCTGTGTGATCGTGACTTACCAGCCTCCTCTGGGGTTTGAACAGGGGCCGGTTGATGCCGTTCATCTTGTGGTAGAGCCCGCAGGCGTTGCAGAGGTAGTGCCCCGTGCCATCCCTCCTCCAGAGCGGGGTGGACATGGCCCCACAGTTGACACATTCTCGCCCCTCAGAATAATCATCAAAGAATTCTGCTGCCATGGCAGGAGAGAAGGGAAAACACTCAGTTAATTAGGTGGCCATACATTTAATTGCTGCTCTGGTTCTCAGCTTAGCCCAGAAGGGACATTTCAAAAAATCACAAAACATTCAGATTTTATAGGTTGCAAGAAACAGCTCTTCCTTTCCCAAGGAAGCCCCCAGGGTTGCTGGGAAGAGGGACTCCTTTCCCTGCCATACAGTGTTGGCTGCAGGACTTCAGTGGCAGCAGGGATGTGCTGGGACACGGATACCGGGAGACAGAAATAGAAACCTTCCCTTCTGCTCTGACGTTATCCAATTTTCAGGACTGGACATAGCCAGGGCAAACAGATTGGGACAGGCAAACAGCCGTGTTTACAATCCAGACAAATTCCTGTGACCATGGATAAACACAGGCCCGGACCCAGAGAGCAGAACTGCTCTGACATCAAAGAGCTGCCAGAGCATCTCAGTGGGGCAGGAAAGCTGTGCTGTGTGCTCTGCTCCCCCATGGAAATGCTCCTCACCCAGCCCATCCCAACTCCCTCCCCGCCCTTCTGCCAAGGGGAAGGGCTGCAGAGAGACAAGGGAGGAGATGTTCATGTGCCTCCTTCCCGTTCCTTGCAAGAGAAGCATCTCCCAAGCTACAAGAATCCACATGTGCAACATGAAGGTTCCCTGCTCGTGGCAGGAGATTGAAACAAGATGATCTTTAAGGTCCCTTCCGACCAAAAATATTCCATGATTCTGTGATTCTAACCCCAGCTCAGGCTGACAGATAACAGGCATCATTTGGCACAAATATGTGTCAGAGGCTCAGCTTTTGATGGAAATCTCCATCGTGCTTGATGTCACTATCCAGGGCTTGGTACACTCACCCACCACATTCCTGGTTTGTCCTGCACCAGGCTCAGCTGCAGATGTGACATGAGAGCAAGGACAATTGGGCCTGGAGTGACAGGACATGGGGGAATGGCTTCACACTGATAGAAAGCAGGGCTGGATTGGATGTTAAGAAAAAATTCTTCCCTGTGAGTGTGATGAGGCCCTGGCACAGGTTGCCCAGAGAAGCTGTGGCTGCTCCATCCCTGGAAGTGTCCAAGGCCAGGTTGGATGGGGCTTGGAACAACCTGGGATAGTGGAAAGTGTCCCTGCCCATGGCAGAGGGTTTGGAACGAGATGATCTTTAAGTTCCCTTCCATCCCAAACCACTCTGGGATTCTATGAACTGCCCTGGGCTGGGCCAGTCCAATCCCTCTGGCTGTGGCAGGTCCAGATCATCTGCAAGGCAGTGCAGAGGTCAACACAACACACCTCGACTGCACCATCATTTGGGAAGACACAAGTCAGCTCACCCTTCCCCACAAAGCCTTCAAGAAGCCAAGAACTTCACTGTATTTTGTGCTTGTCCACCTGCTTGTTACACGAGTATCTCAGCTTCCTTCTGGAAGACAATAGTTCCCCAAGGAGCAAACCAACAAAATTTGGCTTCTTGCCGAGCTGTGTCTCAATCTTAAGTGGATTCTCTGATATTCTAACAGGGGTTATGTTCAGACATCAGCCTTATTTTCTCTCTTCCCCAGACTATTTTTGGAAAATCTGCAGGAAACTGCACAACCATGGAGGAGCCAAAGGATTAAAAAAATTAATGAAGTGGCGCCAGTAAACAGAGACACAGAGAAAAAGATTTACAGGAGCCTGATTCTCCCCAGAAAACCAGGCTAAAAATTCCAAGAGGTTACACCGTGTGCCCAAGAGGAAATGGTAGAAAGCAGTACATGAGTGTATCCAGGGGGCTCTGGAGCCAGAAAAGCAGGAATCCAATATCTTCTCAGCAGCTTAGGAAAATTACCCTTGAGCAATTCTGGTGGTTTCAAAGAGATGAGAGTCCCTCCAGGTGATTTTTTTCCACATGGATTCAGTGATAACACAACCATAATGCCTCACTTTCCCCTTTAAAATGGCAATCGAGTCACAGCCAAAATCTAGATCAAATAAATTCCCTTTGAAAAGAGAAGGGATTGGAACAGCTGGCCAGGAAAAAAAACTGATTTCCTTGAAGAATCTCAAGAAAGGAAATCATTTCACTATTTTTATTTTTTCATCTTGGAAGTTGTTGAGGTTTTTGATTATCATTTTCCAAAGAAAAAGACAAATTATTTTCACAGTAGTTTTGGTCCTGTGAGAAAAATCCCTTCTTCTTTGAAAATAATTCAGTACAGAGCTGTGGACGTAATCCAGGGAGAATTTAGAAGAGCAGAGGTAATCAAAAGGTAACAGTTGAAAGTTGAGCGATTTATGTCTGTGACTAACTACAAAATACAATCTTTTCTGGAGATTTCTCCTCCAGAAAAACAAAATATGAAAGTTTTTCATCAAATAAAAAGGAGGAAATTCCTAGTGCCTCTCAGAAATGCTAAGAATTGGACTAGCTCTTGGATAAGAAGGTCTCTGAAAATGAATGTGATATGAAGAAGTATGGGCATATTTCTGTTCTTAGGAAAAAAAGAAGAGGATGTGGAGTTGAAACCAGGCAAAGTGTAAGTCTCCTGTTTTCTGACATAATCAAATTTGCTACTGAGTGTTATTTCCCAAGAGTTTGTGTGGTACCCAGCTAATTTGCCCACATTATTTTCACTGATGGTTGCCATCAGATATCCAAAACACCAGTACGAACCAGTCTTGAGACTTGTTCTCCTCTCCTATCTGTATTTGTCTGAGCTATATTCTTCCATATTTCTTTGGTGGGTTTTGGTTTGGTTTGGGTTGGTTTTTTTTTCTTTTTCAGTTTACATGGAATTTGAACTGGAGCTTCTCTCCTGAGGGACTTTCATAGAATCATAGACGCATAGAATCACAGAAAGTTTTGGTTTGGAAGAGACCTTAAATATCATCTCCTTCCAACCCCCTGCCGTGGGCAGGGAACCTTCCACTAGACCAGATTACTCAGATTCCCATCCAAACTTTCACTTTTAATTTTCCAGAAGTCATAATCTTCTACCATAGCAGTAATAATAATAATAATAATAATAATAATAATAATAATAATTTTTACGATTTTTCCTCTGAGCTGCAGACAAAGGTGATTCTTGGGAATGTGAATAAACAGGAATCAGATGGGGAAGGCATAGACTTTGTTCCCAGGGCACACGGAGGCTCCACGCGATGGGTGGCTCTCCCTAATCACAGCCCTCACGGGGCCATATCAGGTGGGTGCGTCCCCGACGTGCACCACCCTGTGCTGAGTCAGAAGATGACATCCACAGAGTGCAACCTCGTTGAAAACATTCCTGGAGCCCTCTCAGAGCTTCTTGAATTCCAGAGGTACCACCTGGAGGAAAAATATCCTCACCTGCTCCAAAGCGAGCTTGAGGATGGCAAAGGAAGTGCCTTGGACACTGCTGGATATTGGCCTAGAGAAGATGGAGTGGGGCTCAGTGCATGTCCTTTAATTAACAATGGGTGTTTGGACCCCAAAGAAGGAAGACAAGGAACTGGATTTCTTTCTCACAGGAATTATATATATATATATAATTTCATGGCATCACAAAATTTAGGGATGAAGTTGTCAAGAGGAGCTTTCTGAGCTGTCCTTCTGGCCACACCTGCTCTCAGAAATCCGAGGGTCTCCAAAATAATAAGAAGATATCACCTGAAGACCCACAGCCCACGTGGTTTGACGTGGGTGGGTGTCCAAGACCTAGGAAACCCGAATGTTCCCAGGGCTCCAAGCCCACAGGAACCAGGATGAGCTATATTGGGCATAGAGGTCACTGGGCTTCAAGTGCACTAATTGTTTAATTTGTCACTTTTATTAATAATGGGGATTAAGGAGACTCCCCAGGAAAAAAGCAGCAAAGTGTTTTCTTGGCTTCTGTCTCGGGGCTGGAGCTCTAAATCCTGGCATTATGAGATCCCCTGACACTTATTCCTTGTACTTAGCAGCCGGGAAAGGAAACGTTTATTCAGGCAGCAAATTGCCCCAGCGGCTCCCGGAGGGCCCTGAACAATGAGGGGGGAAGGAAAAGCTCCCCCAGTCACACTCAGGGCAATAATTTCCGTCCCGTGGCACAGGAGCCGCTGCCTGATAATGGAGATTTATGGGTCCATCCGGTGACCTCTGTAACAGCCTTTCTGCTGGAAAGATTTACTCCCTCTCCCAAAGCCAGGTATGGCCAGCACTGGGACAGGGTTGAGGGAGGGATAAGGTTTGCTGATCAGGCTGAGAAGGACTCCAGCCCATGGCTGGAGTCGCCTTGTGTTTGCTGAGTGGCCTCATCTTCCTCTTTGAACTCCTCCACGTGCCTTTGCTGAGCCCTTATCTTTGTATAATATCAGTCTTTGGATCATTTTATGGGCTGGGCTCCTGGTGTTGACTAATGCTGATGGCCCTTTACTTAATTCTTCATAAAACCCTGCCTTTAGTCAATGAAGGAGCTTCTCACCTGAAAGCAGATCACGGAATGACCAGTGGAGAGGACAGACTGTGTCCCATCCCTATCCTGGTCATCATCTTGCTGTGTCAAAGGAGTTTTTTTTTCCCCTCACACCTACAGTTTATGGGCACTGCAAGGTCCCCAGGGCAGGAAATGTCACTTGTGTGTTGCACAACAGCCTCCTAATCTTGGGTGAGGCCTTGAGCAGGCTCATGTCAGAAATACTTTCCACAATGGGACATTCAGTCCCCAAGGAGCCAGGAGCAACTCCTAAGTGGGGCACTGGGGTCTCGTAGGGAAAAAGAATTCTTGGATATGGCCCCTTCATGACTTAGTCATTGGGAGTGGTCCTTCAAATCCACCTCGAGGTCTGCAGGGATCAAACCTTTACAGACAATGCTGGGATCAACAACACAGCAGATCTGAGCACGGCCAGCCCACCCCTACAGGCACTTTTCCCAGCATAAGAAGGTCATGACAGCATCTCTGACCGAGGACATGGCCCACCCAAAGCCTGAGGACTTTTGCATTCCCAGTCAGGAGAACCAGATACCCTCTTGCAACAAGTCAGCTGGGGATCAGAGAGAGCTTGCCCAGATCTTGAGTCTAAAGAGAGGCTTGAAGTGCCTTCTCTGGGCCTTTCCACCATCTCTGCAAACCCCAACTCTGACAGCCTGACACTGTCCACTCCTAGGTCATAATCTTTGGGTTTTTCTTAAACAATCCACCTCTAAAAGTGTTTAAGACCGGGTTGGATGGTGCTTGGAGTAACCTGGTCTAGTGGAAGGTATCTCTGCCCATGGCACAGGAGGTTGGAACAAGCTGATCTTCAAGGTCCCTTACAACCCAAACCATTCTGGGATTCCATGACTCTACAGTAAAATCTGTTATCAATAAAGGGATCATCTTGAACACATAAAACCAATGGATCAAGACCCAAAGTAATAAAAACAGAAAAAGGAAGGACTATAAATCCTTCAGTTCAGAGCATCCAGTTTATAAGTTTCTATTCCCAAACCAGTCTCTGGAAGGGAACAAAGAGCCCTCCCTACGCTGATTTGGGTCAGAACCTCCTGCATGAGAAACAATGAGTTTGTCTACCTTCTACTTCCCTCCAGCCCCCTCCTGCCTTCACCCCCTCTGGGTGAAGAGGAATGGAAAGAGACTTCCATTAATACAGCACTGGAGTTTTGTTTACAGCTGGAGAGATATTGGATATCAACATTTCCCTTGCAGAAGTGTCTTCTCAACCCAGTGAAGCAACTCAACAAAGGAGAAGCTGTCCTTCAAACACAGCCAGGCCACTTACAGGCTCTAAACAGACCCTGAGAGCAGTTTTCCCGGCAGAGAAGCAGTTTCCTAAAACAATTTGTTATGATAAGAGGTGAGAGCCACGATCCTGTGTATACACAAATCCCAAATGGACTCTCAGGGGCACTCGCAGCTGAGGCAAAGGACATGGACACCCTGGAATTCCACCCAAGACACCCTCACCTTCTGCTTCAGGGGACAGCCACAACGGCATGGCAAGGGGGAAAAGGATTCACCATTTCAAACTGCTTTGTCCCAAATCCCGGGATTGTTTCCATTAAAAAGTGACAGCGTGGAAACCATTCCTACACTCCAAGCCTTTCAGTCTCCCTTTAATCAATGTTTTGCTGCAGGTAGTGGAGCTCAAATTCACATCTTCTATTTCTTTGGAATGGGTTGAGATGTTTCCATAAACTGCACAATTTCAGAAGCTGAAGTTTCAAGGAGGAAAAAAACCCACCAAAATGTTTCTGGTCAGATCACAGCACTTAAAAGTGCTTCTTGGTCTAAGACCATGGAGGAGAAAGGCTGAACTGGAAAGAAAGGTGTCAGCAAGACAAGGAGAAAGAAAAGTAGAAAAGCAGGGAGTGACTACAAATTAAAAAGCCCAAATGTATGTACGTGGCAGCCAAAGGAAAGCTGTCCTTTATCCATAGGGACATCATCAGCTCAGCACACAGGTTTGGGATCAGAAAGCTGAGAATGGAGCTAATGGAATCGAGGGTGTTTCTGTAAAACCAGGTTCTGCCCATTGCCTTTTTTGCCCCCTCCCTCTTCTCTGCCTGTTTCCCCTCTGACAGAATTTGGGAGAAATTCATCCAGGGCCCCACTACTTTAGAGAGTAGCAGACTCAGGCATAGGGACAGTAGGACAGTGCCTGTCTGAGTAGTGCCCATGACTGGGCTGGGTGCTGGTGGGAATGTGACTCCTTGCTCTCCCTGCTCTGGATTAACAGAAGGCATCACTTATGTGATTGATGATCTGCAGGAAGTGGAGAAACAGGTAAATTCCCCACACTTAGCCAGAAATATGGTTTCATGCAAAAAAGCACCATTGTGCAGCTGCACAGAAATGGCTTGGTGCTGTCCCAGAAAGATTTAGGGTTTATCTGACACGTCTAGGGTGGAGAAAATGGTTGTGTACTCAGTTGGCTGCCTGGACCAAACAGTTTTCCCTGTGAAAACATAAAGACCCTACTGATTGCTGATGAAACATTTAACTTCAAGTCTGACTTTCTAAAAGGCAAAGAAAGCTGTTTTTCCCTCGCCTTGTGAAACACCATGGAGAGACTGTTCCTGTGCAACCCTTCCCAGGCCAAATGTTTCCCGTCAAGGCAAAGGGAACATTGTGTCCCTCCCCTGCAACGTTCCCTCCTCTGCCTGAGGCAAGCCAAGGTCTGTGGCACACAACATTGCCAGCAGGCAGGAATACTCCTTTCCTTCATGGATATGTTTTCCCCAGTTTGAAGGACAGTGGAGGTAGAAGCAGCCAAAGGACCAGCTGAGATCATGTGCAAGAGGGACACAGTTGGTCAAATTCTGGGCCTGGCTTTGAGCTCAGTCTTGGCTCTGCAATAGGATTTCCTTGAATTAAGGCTTTTCATCTCCTTGTGACAATGTTCTTCCCCTGTGAGAAGGAGCAAAACTGGAGGGGGGCAAGAGGACAACTTTCAAAGGCCACAGCTGTAAGTGTGGAGGCAAGAAATGGATGGAAGAAGGGTGGGTGGAAACAGCCTGGATGCCTCTAAGTCATATCTAAACAAACTGTTTGTGGGAAGGGGCAGGAGATGGTCCTTGAGGACTGAGCAACCTGGTTGCTTGGAAAAGCACTCACAGCTCTCCAGCACACCAGATCCACCAGACCCCAAACCATCAATCCCAATGGTTGTAGCAGTGAGGAGAGGAGGGACAGTCGACCTCCACACTGAAGTACCATGTTCCACATCCCAAAGGTGCACAGACTGCTCTATAGGAGACAGGAATGCAGACATCCCCAAGGATGCAGGGTCTTTTGTTTGGAGCATGGCCACCCTTTTGATAGCAGCCTGGTGTCCAACAGCAACTTCTGCTGACTGTCAGGCTGTGCCTGAGTGAACTCCAAGGTCTGTTTTCTTCTGCTGGGATACAGGCCTGATCCCACCCACTAAGGTGACCTCCCCTTCCTTACTCCTAACTTACAATTCTTACACTTGTAAATATCTGGGGCTCTTCTGTTAAACAGGAGATTCTTCTGCTTATCGACTGTCAAAATATTTTTTAACAAATCTCAGATTAGCATGGAGAGCCCAGGGAATGGGCAGGATGGGGCCATCCACAGCCTGGGGTCTGCTTGGCAGGAGGCATCTGGAAATGGTCTTTCTCTCTTTCCACTAAGGAAAAACAGCCTCAGTGTTATCCTCCTTGAAATATGGCCCATCTCCAAGTGACCTTGTCCGACAAGAGACTCTTCTTTGATGACCTCAGGGAAGGGACAGTGAGGAAAAAAGGTAGAAGACCAGAAAAGCTTGGGATCTGCAACGCTGTGATCCCACCTGGGCAGCTGTTCCCAAGTCAGGCACATGTAAAGGATCATGTCTGACGTGCAGCTGTATGTGGTGAACCCACGGGGGACCACAAGCAGGTGTGCTGTGGAGTCATGCCAAGCTGCTGCTCCGTGGCTGAGCCATGGGAATTGGCCTTATGGCTACAGGGTAACTGGTGGACTGGGACCAGTTACTGGGTAACCAGTGAACCTTCGCCCTAAGCCCAGCCAACAGAGTCTGGCCATGCTCAGGTGTTCTGAGACCCCAATCTGCAGTGGTCACATCCAAACTGCTCCCCAGGAGCTGCCTCAGGAGATGCTGGGGTCAGGCTGAGGTAGTCTGTGCTTGGACTATGTCAGGAGCCCTGATATTACTACAGAGTCACAGAACATCCTGAGTTGGAAGGGACCCACAAGGATCATCAAGTCCAACTCCTGACCCTGCACAGGACAAATCCAAAATTTGTGTATATATGTATACATGCCATGCCATAGAATCACAGAATGGTTTGGTTTGGAAGGGACTTTAAAGATTATCTTGTTCCATCCCACTCTTCCAAGGGCCAGGATGCCAGGGATGTCCTTAAGAATGCCATTGTAACAAGCTAGGAATCATCTCCAATCAATTCTCTCTGGTTTTGCTATTAAAATTATTATTATTATAATACAATATAGAACATACAGAATCATGTATACATTTATATCTATACATATGTGCACAAATATAACCCACACAGACACATATATTTTAAAAAACTCACTTTGTATATGTAAAACATGTATGATGTATTAAAAGCACCCATTTTATAAATATAAAACATGTATGTACCATGTGTAGGAAAATATGAAATACATTGGGATGGCTCCACATGCCCAGCCCATGACTGAGCACAGCGGAGCTGACCAATATTAATGTATGCAAACCCCTCTCCTGGTTTTCTTCTAATTCCACTAATTTACTCACTGGCTTTGCCTCCAGTTTGGAGGTGTTCCACTGATAAATCCCACTCAGAGGAGCTACACCACAAGCCAGGCCAGATTTTGGCTTCCCTGCGGGATGCCAGCCAGGGACAAACAAAAAAGGTGTTTACTACGGCTCATCCCATTAGAGGGGACAGTGAGTTTGTCTAACCCCTGGCCCTTCTCTTTTCCTCTTTTATTAGTTATTCTGGACGTTAAGTCAACTCAGCCCCCGAAGGGGGCGGGAGGATGGGACGATAAAGCATCTGCAGAGGTCAGTTCACAGCCCAGGCCAATAAAACGGCAGGTACCGAACTTATCAGGGCAACATATAACTTGCAGTTTTTCTAACTCAATTGATTGGACTTTTTATCTAAAATAACAGGCATTATAAGATAGGCGAAAGTCGAGATAAGGAGGAAAATTGAGCAGGTCTCAAATCAAGATCAGCCTGGGGACAGGTTCAAACTCCCACACCTGCCCCGGAGGAATCAATGAAAGTTTCTTGGCGTCGTCCGCTCGTTTTCGAAACGCTGCTGGAGTTGAGTGAACTTTGAGACCGCGGCGTTTATTCTGTGATTATAATTAACCTGCTCACCCGTTGTTATTGATCTTATGTGAAGGGAGGTGGCAGAGTCTGACTGGGATGTGGGTTTAGGAATAGAAGTGGATGGGGAGGGCAGGCAGTAGGGCAGGCAGTTCACTCTGACGCAGTGAGACCCTTCCCTGGCCGGAGGCAAAGGGGAGGGGATACGAGGGGGATTTCACCCTCTTGCTTGTGGTCCTACTTGTTTTGGGAAGTGGAAAGACCCTCCAGGACAAATCTTCACATCCAGAAGGTCAGGATACAGCACCACTGATTTGTCATGTTGAAGTAATGAAGGACTGAGCATGGGAAACCCCTGCATAAAAACCTCAGTCATGCCTGCGATCCAGAGCATCCTCACAGCCCAGGGGAGCATGAGGATGAGACATCCCCACAAAACAGCTTCCCCTCTCATGCTCCACGCCACCAAGGCATGTCCCAACTTCCCAGCAGCCAGTCCCCAGAGCAGTCAGCCCCTGGGGCCAGCACTCCCTTCCTGAAATAATCTCAGACATCTGGGGCCAAACGTCATTCAGAGGAGTCCTGATGTCTGGGGCTCACAGCCTCACTGATTTTTTTACAGCTCCAGCACTGCAAGTTCTGAATATTGAATAATGGTGGCTACCTGAATATTGAATAATGTTGGCTCCCTGAATATTGAATAATGATGGCTACCTGAATATTGAATAATGTTGGCTCCCTGAATATTGAATAATGGTGGCTTCGTGCCTTGCAGACCCAAGAACCTGTCTTGGAAACTCACAGGAATTGAACTAATAAATATTAGACTATTTTTTTTGACTCTTCTAGAATTTCAGTATGAAGGAATCAGAGTTTTCCAGCCTCTCCTTTGTCCAGAAAAGTTGCTCCTTCCCTTTCTGCAAAAGCAGAGCCTGACATATGATAACAGGGGTCTGGAACCTGGAGCTTGAAGGAAAACTGAGGTGCTCCAAAGCACAGGCAGCTGACAATCCAGCAAGAGGGGGATGCCTCCTGAACTGTCTGGAGATGTTTGCAGAGCCAAAGGAGACAGCACGACCCCCTGGCCCTCGAGGTCAGGGGATAACCTGGAATTTGCTTAAATATTAGAGAGCTCTGTGCAAGCAGGGGGGGAAAACCAGGAAGAATTGGCAAAATCCTGCTCTGATGGACTGGCCTGGTATCCTTCTCCCCCCTTACTCCATCTCTGCCCCCAGCCTTGGGTTTTAACCTTTTAGAAGAGCCTGGAGGCAACAGACTCCCAGCCCTATCCCAGCACCCTGTAATTCCACCCCGCTGTCGCTGGAAGCACCGATCAGCGGAAAAGGGCTGAGCTCTGGGAGGAAGAGCAAGAGCAGGTCCCCCACCACGGGACCTCTCCTGAAACACTCCCCCAGCAGACACCAACTTAATTCCCAGGGATTAGGAGGAAACATTTCCAGGCAGCGATTTTGTTATACCAGATTCAGAAGTGTCCAGTACCAGTCCCTGGTGGAGACGGGAGATCAGCCCGGCTGTGTCCCTCATCCGTCTGCCCTCACCTCACCTCTGGTGGAAAACTTATTTTTCCTTGACTTTCCATGATTTTTTTTGTTTTCCTCTTTCCCAAACAAAATTAATTTCTGAGTCTCTCCCAAGGCTGGTGTGAGAGGTCCAAGCCCAGCTGGCTCTGATAAGAAGCTCACCAGCTTTACAGGTCTCTAAAAATAATTAAAAAAAAAAAAAATCACAAATCCCTTTATGCTGCAAAATATAAACCAAGTGGCCACGCTTCAGAAAAAAAAATAAAACTCCCACTGGATTTTGGGCCTTCACCTTCTGAGAAAATGTGTAAATTCCCATGTAATTTGCAGTGAGCTGCATTTCTTCCCTGTGGAATCTTCTTCCATGGGCCTGATCCTGCACCAGCTCCCGGTGAACCTTCCTGTGCTTTAAAACCGGGATGGTTTCACCTCTAAGCAATCAATGTGGCTATTTTTGAAGTTGAGGGTTTTTTGTCCATAGAGAATCTGGTTTTTGGGAGAGGGCTGGTCCTGCAACCTGAGCGAAACAGCCCAGGTTTGGCCTTAGAAAGAGAGAAAACAGCAGAAAGACGTGGGAATGACACAACTTTGTTTCCCCCAGGCAAAGGGTTCATCCTACATTTAAGTATCCAAATAATTAAGCAAAAAAAAACCCTCTGTGCCAGCAAATAATTGAGAAAAAAAAATAATCACTGGGCATTTCTTGGAAAGGAAAATAATATCTTTGCTTCCCATTGACACTGCCCCAAACTTGGCTTTAAAACCCAGCCCTTGCCAAAACCCGAAAGCTGAAACATTTCAGCACTGATGACGGGGTGAGATCTGCATCCAGCTTGGAAAATCTCTGCCCAGCTCTTCTTTGAAAGCAAACCCAGCCTGTGCTTTTTTGGAGGGATGAGAAAATCCAGCTCAGACTTATCATATTGAAAAAGAAATCACCACCGAGTGCCCCGCGTGTTTGAAAGGGCGCAACAGCGCGGGGAACGCTGCAAGCTCAACATACCCTGCAGTAAGGAGCTCATGGAAAAGTGTGAGGGAAAAAATCCAACATATTTGGAGCAGGAGCACGGCATCCCTCGGCATGGCAGGAACTCAGGGCTTTTCAGAAGAGCCTTTAATTTAATACCACTCGTGGCACAGCCAACGGTGATCGAATTATTCTTAAGCGCTGTCACGCACCCGTGTGCAGAAAGACCTCACTGCTCAGGCATGGCAGATAATTGGGTTTAATTTGTCATTACAGATGTATTTACAGCTTGGGTCACCGTGACCAGTGATGTGGGGAAGACTTGGAAAGGCCAGAGAGGTTTTAATGTTTCGTAATGCTGGACGTTAGCATACACACGCTGCTAAGGGTTTTGTCCCACAAAGGGGACCCACCTCTTTTTTCTTACCCCTTAGATAAAAGAAAACCTCAATCCAACCCTATAATGAAATTTTCTTCTATAATTAGGGTAAATTTGAGAGCTAAGAGCATATTCTCACCTATTTCCCTGGTTATTTAAGCAGCATTTCACACTCGCCTGCCAAAGGCGTATTTACGCCTTCCTGCCAGACGGCACCGCGAATTTAGACCCATCGACAGGGTGAATGTTTGGCATTTCCAAATATTCCAATCTCCCTTTTTTTTTTTTTTTGCAGTCCTACAGGCATAATCACACACATTCCTCCCTCCAAGTCAAGTCGTGCCTGTGACAACCCAACCTCGCTCTTACAACCAAGAGGTTTTGGCAGCGTAATCACCTTATTCGGGGATCATACGTGCCTGGAATGTGGGGCCAGCACGGTTGTCCCAGCAAAAAATCTGCATTTCTGCCTCTTCCCTCCCAGCATGAGCAAAACTGGCTGCTTTAAGGCCATGAACTGAGCTCTCCAGGTAGGTTTCCACCTGGTTTCACAGGCAACGATGAGCCCCAAATGGAAAGCAGAAGCTTCACTAAGTCTCTTTATAATTAGGTTGCAAAAGCCTGGAAGGACTCAAGACACTGAGCTGGATCCCCCCACCTTCTTCTGCCCTGCGTACCCCCAGGAACATCACCAAGCAAGGGGAGATCCCCAAATATCCCATTTCTCCATCTCTTTTTATCCTGAGCTCACAGCGCTCTGCAGGGCTCAAGGAGAAAAATTTTCAGTGCAGAGCCCTGTGCCGATGATAAACAAGGTCTCTGCGGGTTTTGGGACAACGCTATCAATTTTTTTAAATAAGATTTTCCTTCAAATTGCACTTTCCCACCTTGTTTTAGCAGACCCTCTACATATCCTCCCCCGGCAGCAACAGGCTCTCGACCTTCAGGCACAAAAACCTCGCTGTGCTGCCACTTTTTCACCCAGTCTGGGATTTTATTTGCTGTTTGGTGCTTTGGTGGTGGTGGTGGTTTTTTTTTTTTTTTTCTGATTTACACTTAAATTTTCAGAGTGAGAGCGTTTGCACATTCAAAGTACCCCTCTGCATTTGGGATAAGCGGTTTCAGGGAGCTCCTCTCTGCCTTCAAAGCCAAGGTTTTCCCATCATGAGAAGAACATAGAGGCGTCAGGATTGGGCTGGTTTCCTTTGGGAAACACTGCCTGATAAATACTCATCTGCTTCCAAGGATTTCTCCTCTTTCCTTCAAAACTGGTGGCAAAAAAATATGCAGAGAGCAAAATACAGGCTGTCTCTTGAGAAAAGATTTTGCCGTTCTTGTTACAGGGATAAAGAAATGTATATGAGGGGGTGTGTGGAGGAGAAAAATAATTAATCCTGGATTAATAAAGGCTTAGATTAAGCACCACTATCCACTGCCTTAAGTTTTATTGCTCTACAAAAATTCATGATCATTTATAATATATTACATACTGCACCATATGTTCTGTGCAACATATGAACTTGTATATCATAATAGAGGGCAATTTTTAATTAAAGAATTGAGTTATTAATAAGGATGACAGAGTGCCCATGACAGTAATATTTTTATTATTATTGCTGCTTTATTTGCAATTTAAAATCTACTGTTTGGGGATTTGGGGGGCCGGGGGGGGGGGAGGGGGGAATAAACATTTGCCTGTTTGAACTTGGTCTTGCTCAAAGATTAGAAACCCTAATTCTGTGGGTTTCATCCCAAATCCCAGACTGACGAGTGACAATTAAATTAGGCGGGAGAGCAGGAGGTGGCTTGAAACCCGCAGAGGGGAACAAAGCCCTGGGCAAACCTCCCCCGAGGTGAGAAATGCAACCGATTGCGAAACAGGGGATGTAGGATCCCGGGTAAAATGCAGACACGTCCTACGGTCCCATCCCGCTGTCCCACAGCCCCATCCCGCCATCCTCCAGCCATTCCCGCCATACTCCAGCCCCATCTTTCTGTCCTGTGGCCCCATCCTTCCATCCTACAGTCCCATCCCACCACCCCTCCATCCGACAGCCCCATCCTTCCGTCCTACGGTCCTATCCCTCCGGGGACAGGAACGGGAGAAGTTCTGGGCTCCCCTCATCGCCTGCCACCCCACAGGGACAAACCACCGTGTCCTTCGGTGCGCGGAGAAGGTCAGGAGCTGCTTGTAGGGCTGAGGGTTGTAACAAATGCCAGTGAATCACTGGGAATGCCGGCTCCGGGATGCGACGGGACAAATCTCTTAGCATCCCCATGGCAAAGCTTAAGATCTGTTGCCCAATATCTCCCCCACCACCAGCATTTTCCAGCCCAGCGTCTGCTCCGGGCTTTGATCTTCCCAGATGCTGTTACTGTGCTCCAGCGGTGCCTGTTTGAGGAGCCCTGACTTCGACTTAGCCAAAAACCCCACAAAACTAAAAGCACCCACCAGGAATGCCCACAGCCCCCCGCCCCGATTTATTCCCAACCTCCTGAGACCACAGCAAAATTAAAATCCCCTCTGCAAGCAAAATTCAAGGGAATGGGGATAGCAAACTGGAATCTGACCCTCTATTCCCAGCCTGGAAACATCCAGGAGGCAGCAAATCGCTGTGGGCTGGATGCGCTTAGACGCCCGTGCCGCCCTCCATCCCTGCTCCCCTCTGCCTGGAGAAGGGGGAAGAGGCAAACTGCCCACCCAGGCTAATTTTGGAAGAGATTTCGAGAGGTTTTTGGTGCTGGCAGGGAAGTCTTTTGAGAGGGGACTTTGCAGCGGGTTCTTTTCATGCCTCATTAAGTCGGGAATTCACTGTAACTCCATCCCGGGCAATGCCTGGAGCAAGTTCACTGCCTCGACCGCATGGTCTGATCCTGCTCTTCAGGGTAATGAAATCAGTTACCAAACTTACCCTGAAAAGTCCAAATTTGGCATTTTGAACTCACACCAGGGGAAGTTTTTCAAGTGGGCCCTTGTAGTTTACCCACCCAACCTTCCCAGAGCTTTATGACACTTTTTAAACGAAGCCAAAATTCCTTTTTTTAAGAGAAAAAAAAAAAAAAAAAACCACAAAAAAACACAACAAAACAAAAACAACAAACCACAAACCAAAAAAAAAGACTATTTGTATTTCTTTTAGTGTTAATTTCTCCGAATACATTTTCACTTAACTTCTTTCTCCTGCGTGTTTCTTTAGTGTTACAGGAGTATATATAACAGGGGAAAAATGTCATGCCCAATTGCATAGACTGTGAATCTGTGTCTGCATATTCAGCTATACCTGCCTAGACTTGATCTTTATTATTATTTAAAACTGATAATAATTAAAATTTCAGTGGCCCCAGGGGCGCCCTACATTTAGCACTATCCAAAAGTGGTGGTTCTATGGGAAAAGAAAAGGAGAGCACTGCAAATATTGCTTGATCTAACAGAGCCTTGAGCGAAGGATTCCATTTCCACCTTGAGATTCCTCATTGTGCAGAGAATAAAAACATCTTTAGTCCTAAGGAAAGGCAGAGAAGGAGTCGATTCCACATGCGAGGACTGCTCAGGTGCTGAGCCGGGTTCGGATGTGGTGTTAAAGTGAGTCTGTGAATGGGTGCAATCCACAACGGTGTTTCCACCCCCCCACCCCCCCCCCCCATCACTACATCTTTCAGTGCCTTCAGGGATTTTTACTCTTGAAATCATTAAAATGAAACCCTTCTCCAAACTCAGAACCCCCAGCCAGCCGTCACACGCTTCACACAACCCCCTCGATGATACCCACAGCCTGCGCAAAGCATCGCCCCGCCGTCGAGGAGGGACCCGGCAGCGATCGCGTCCCGACTGCGGGAGAAGAGGGAGCGCGGCAAGTCCTGCTCCCAGGAGGAGCAGCCGTCCAAAAACCCATCTTAATCCTGGACTTGAAACTTTCCAGCTTTCAGGAAGCGTCTATTTATTATTTTTTAAAATCAAAACGAAAGCACTTTTGATTTAAAATCCAAGGGCTTTTCCATCGTCAAGGCAGAGACGTAATCGGACCCGTGCTAATGAATCCCGAGGATTCTGCCGCGCTGCCCTCGGCGATCCCGTGAATCCGGCACCCGAATCGGGACCTGGCCATGCAGGGGAGTCCCTTCTCCTTCCTCTTTCATTAACAACCCTTTTCTGGACTGGTTTAACTCATCCCCCCTTCCCAGTACTATATAAAAGCCCGGATAAAACTCTACTTTTTGCCACCAAAATGCAGACCTGCAACGCAAACTACAGGGTTCCAAACCTCACGCTCAGTCTCTCAGTATTTTTCAAATCCAATTCTTCATTAACATTATTTCGGGTTTAGTTTATTTTTTTTATTAAGAGTCTTTTGAGACCACCGCAAAGGAGTGAATTTTTTTTTCCTAAGGAACAGATAGCACCACAGTCAAATGCAAATATTCATACGTCCTCACTGATATTCAATTAATATTTGATTATTTAATTCATCCTGCTTTTTTCCTCTGCTTTCCATCACTTTCTCATGGCTTCCCGAAAACATTGCCGCCTGGCTAAAATTTTATCCTTAATCTGTTCCCCATCTTAACCAATTTCTTAGCACTCAAAGAAAAGCAAAAGACATTGGCAAGGCCAAGCCTTCACCGACGCCCAACTTTTCATCTTTTAGCATCTTAAACTAATGCTAAAGATAAAGCAAATCCTGCTAGACACGATGAAAAAGTCACCCTCCAAAATTCAGGCTTAAGAACATAATCTTAAAAAATATCTGCAGACAAATTTGAGGCATTTTCTTTGTTAACCCCGACGCCGAAGCTGACAGAAATACCTTCACTGAAAGAAGGCGGGAAGGAAAAAAGGTTTTATGAAGCTTCAATGCGAATTTGTGCCCCGCATTTCTCTGTCCATTTATCCCCCTTCCACCCCAGGAAAAAAATAAAAGCAATATTTTAAGCCATTCGGACCAATTTTTGGTAGTAGGAACCAGAGGCATAAAGAAATGAAAGGTTCCAAGACTGGGAACTGCACAAGAGATCAGGGCTGAGATTTTTAGGACCAAAGAGAGGCTGAAATACAGGGCTGGGTTGTTCCGATGTGCCTGAGTTCCCCAAAAAGCAGGATAATAAATGTGGATGAATTTCTTTTTCTCCTTGTCCATCATCTCTCCCACCTCAGCTCTAAATTTCCCTTTAATCTCCCTTTCTCCAGCCTCACCAAACTCCCCAAAAATAATTTCAAAAAGGCCAGAACGTAAAACAGCCCAAAGGGAAGACCTGGGATTCACGGACCAAACTTTGATTTCTTGATTTTCCAAACAAATTTTCCCCGTTTTACACCTAAGTCCTGCTCAGGAAGGGGCTGCCTGCGTGCCCACGGAACATCGTGGTCCTGGAGACCACAACCATCCCCATCGCAGCCCCCAGATCCCCTCGGAGCTATTTGTGGAGCCAGCAGGGCCTTGGCGCCAGAGTTTGTCACATCATTCCTTGCTGCCCCGGGCCTACCCTAAATTTTATTTAATCTTTATCAATTTTGGTGGGGGCAGCTGTAGTCTTTGAGGATATTTGGAAATGGTTTTTCAGAGTAAATGTGTGTGCAAGGGGGGGCAACCACAGCACAGCGGGGTTGAAGCCGGAGAGGCGGCTCCGACATCGACATCCCGAATACCCCGAATTTCTCCCTCCTGCCCTTCGCGCATCCCGAATCTACACACAGAGGGGTGCGTGCAGCAAAATCTGGGAGGGGGTGACGGGGTGAAAGCCTCCCTCCCCTGTGCCAGTCCCGGCTGTGCTCACCGATGTTGGCGTGCCGGGCGGCCGCGGGCGTCCCTCGGCTCTGCAGGTTGTGCAGCATCGGGCTGTCGAAGGGCGAGGAAGTCCAGGTCGTGGCCATTTCGGGGCTCATATAGGCCGGGTAGGGGCTGGAGTAGGAGCTGCCGAAGCCCCTGCTGTACTGCTCCCTCCCGTTAGCAGAAAGGTTCAAGGAGCCGCTGTAAGCCGCCGCCGCTTCCCGGGAAGAAGTGGCAGGGATGGGGGTGCTGGTGGAGAAGGAGAACCGAGGTGACACGGGAGGGTGAGAAGATCCGGGATTGTAAGCGGCGCTTTCGGCTCCGGGCTGAGTCCAGATGGAGTGGCTGGAGACGGGGCTGCCTTGCTGGGAAGAGCCGCTGCTCTGGAGGTAGGGCAGGCTGGGGAGCATGGAGGTGACCCTCGTGGTGGGCACGTAGACCGGGGACGCTGCGGCCGCGCTGTGCATGAAGCCACTTGCCCCCTCGTACGCCGGAGGGCCGGGGTTCGCTGCCATGGCTAAACTCTGGTACATGTCGCGACGGGCCTCCCCAAACCCCAGCCGGGTCCCCGGCCGCGATCCAGAGCGATGGGGAGCGGGCGGAAAACCCCCGGCTCCACTTTCCCCCGAGGTGAGCAGCGGCCGGAGAGGTCTCGCGTGGGCACAGCCTTCCAGCCAAAACCAAAACACCACCAGCGATGCGATTTTCCTCCACCACCACCCTTTCCCCACCGCCCACCTTCCCCACCTTCAGCAGGTCCCCGCCGCGTCTTCCAGACCCCAAGCAAGAAGTCCAGGTCCCTCCGGAGGGGAGATTTAGCTCCCGCCTGGATTTAGCTGCTCCCACCGGTCTCCATCCATCACCTCCCGCCCCCCCCCCCGCCCTCCACCATGGGGCTGGGCTGTTTAAAACCCTCGGTCAGTCTCCTCCCTCCCCCCCCGCCCCGTCCAACACCCCCCGGGGGAGCAGGGGGAGATGCTGCCGGGATGCGGGATGCGGCGGCGGCCGGGCCGGGACCCCCCCGGGCCGGGGAGATAAGGAGGTTAGAGAAGAGGGGGGAGGTGAAAGGAGGGGGTTCACAGCCGGGAAGGTGAGAGACAGCGATGCTCTCTCTTGTGGCCTGGAGCAAAAACCTTTGTCCCGCAGGTACGATCGGTGCTTTAAGTTGTTAATGCCCCCCGGGCCGGCGTTTGATGTGGGCGGCGGGAGGCGGCCGAGGAGGGCTGGGGGGGAGTTAAATTAGGGAAAAGGGGGGAAAAAGGAGGGGGAAGAGGAGGAGGAGGAGGAAGGCCGGCTCGACCCTCCCACTCCGTGCCTGCCCCACGCGTGTGTGCACCCCCCAAAGCCCTGCCATGAGTGAACGAGGGGGGCTTAAAGGAGAGGAGGGGCATTACCCGCTGCACCCCTCATCGGTGCTGCCCAAAGTGGGGAGCAGACCCCAAGCAGCACCCTCAAAACTCTCCCTTCCGGATGTTTTTTGTCTCTCACCCCCATTTTTTCAGTTTGGGGAGCTGGGAGAAGCTGGCAGCACAGGAAGGTGACCCACCGGGGACTGGGAATGCCGTGGCATCTGGAGGGGGAGGCACCTCCAGGAGCCGTGGGACATGGGGAGGGTGAGGGGTGCTTTGTCTCATATTGGATTGGTTTCTGATTTGTGCTCCTTTGGGGGAATTTGGGGTAGGTTTGGGCCGTGGGATGCCATCGGGGCCTTGTGGGTGGCTCACAACGGCAAGACTCCAAAAAACACTTATGGAAGGGAGTAGGGGGGAAACGTCCCTCCCAAGGAGGTCTGGGAAGGGTGTAAAACAATTTGAGATACTGTTTTCTCTGTAGATCATAGAGGGATCCTGTTGGATGGGGTTTGGAGCCACCTGGTCTAGTGGAAGGCGCCCCTGCCCATGGCATGGGGTTGGAAGTGGATGATCTTTAAGGTCCCTTCCAACACAAACCATCCTGGGGTTCCAGGATTCTCTGAAAACCGTTTCACACCGGGAGAAGGCCTGGGTTGGGGGGTGGGGGGAAATTATGGCCGGAGAAATAACTCCTGGGACTGCTTTAGGTTTAACTAACAGATTCCCCCGGCTGAACCCCTGCGCTGGGCCGAATTTAGCAGCAGAAGAGATAACCGGGAGATAAGGGCTGATACCCTGGGAGGACAGCGGGAGCCGGGCAGGCGGCCGAGGAAAGGGAGAGAAGCCGGAGGCAGCGTTGGGAAGGGGTAAGGATGGAAGCGAGCCGGGGAGAAGGGGGTTTAAGGGAGCTCCGTGTTCCCCTGAAACTCAGGGGGTGGTTGGCGTGTTACGCGGCCCAGAACGGAGCGTTTCCACAGGACTCTCCACGGGACGGGAAAAAGGAGCGAGCTCCCCTCCTGCTTTACAAACAGGAATGGTGACAATAATAAAAAAAAAAAAAAAAATCAACCAAAAACCCACCAAAATCGAGTTCGTTTTCAAGCCCGAGGAGACAATAGGAGGAAGCTTTCGGGGAGGCCTGTAGGAAAGGGCTCGTTGAGGTCCCGGCGTGACAGCGAGGAAGAGGAGCGAGGGGACGGGGAAGCGCTACCCACCTTCAGTGCTGGGGGGAAAAGGGGGTGGAGGGGGGCGAGGCCGCGGGGCAGGACACCCCCTCGGTGCGGGGAAGGCACAGGGCTAAGACATGCTTGGATCCTGCTTCTTGGGGGGCTTAGGGGCAGCGGGGCTCTGTTTCCCCCCTCCTTGGCTCCCCAGTACGCCCAGGCTCCCCAGTCCCACTCTCTGACTGGTTTGCCCACGTCACGTGGAAATGGGCGGCGATGGGAGGAAAGGCGGGGGTGAGGGGGGGTGGTTGGTATCTGTTGCACCATCAGCCGGGCGCCAGGTTTCATTGCTGGGAAGGAAGGGGAAAAAAAAAAAAAAGGAATAAAATAATAAAATCAAAGTAGCGCCACGGGACGGCCCCACGGGCGGCCCACGCTGCAGGCAAAGTCCAGCCGGGCAGCGTCGTGTCCTCCGTGGACCCAAGGGACAGCCGTGCACAGCCCCCAGAAACAATCAGGGGTGTTTGCTGAGGGGTACGGACACCACCTCCCCTCCACCCCAGCTCCCCAGTCCCTTTGGGGACAACCCCTTTCCTTGGGGATATCGCGCAGGGGGGATTTCTCCAAAGCTCCTGCCTCAAATCTTGGCCCCAAATCGTGGAGTGGGGAGGTGGCAGCTGCTCTGCCCGTCATCCCAGCATGTTTGGGGGTGCCCTCCTCAAACTGGGCACCCATCTCTTGTCCCCCCCCATGTGCTGCAGAGGCTCGAAAGGTGAATGGGGCACTTTGGGATCCCATGGGCACGGAACCCACGGCGGGGGCTCAGTCCCCTTTCCACTGTCCCCCTTCTCCGGGGGGCTCCTTTCACCCCTGAGATGGCAGTTTCCCACTGCCCCGTTCCCCGGGAATAACCGTCATTCCCTAAATATTTCCCACACTTCGGAGTTTCCCGTGGAAAAATCTGGGCGTCCCGCGTGGGAGGGCGGGAGGCTGGAAGCTCCTTTTGGGGCTTGGAAAGAAAATAATTAAATTAAAATTTAAAATTTCGGTACGAAAGAGGCAAACGGGGTGGGGAGGGAAGAGGGGGTGGGGAAAACGATTTATGGAAGAGGGATGGAAAGAGAAGGGAGCACTTGGGGGGTGCTCCAGGGTCGGGAATGGGTCTCCGGGGACGTGGGATCCCCCCATCCTCTGCCCGGAGCCACCCGCAGTCTCCTTATTACTCCGGAGAATCCAGAAGGGGCACAAGGACTCCCCAAAACCCCAAAAGGGGGATACGGGTGTGCATTGGCAGAGGCTAAAAACGCGGCAGGAGAGAATTCCTGCTGAAACGCAAATATCGGGATGAAAATAGTTATGGACATGTATAGAAATAAAATTATAGGCGCAGAAATACATATCAAGTAAATGTCAGCATCGATGTCACTGTGGATATTTATACTTTAAGCACCCTGGGGAAATTAAGTATTTAATGAGTATTTAATAAAAATATAAATATATGTAAATACAAAAATATTAGTGTGTAATTATATACATATCAATAAAAAATTGAGTACAGATGGGACTTAATGTATATTTTAATTTAAAGGAATGTGTTTTACATATTAACATGTAATAATTTATAATTTATAACACGCTATGGTATAAATTTTATATATATAATATATATAAACTATTAAATATATATAAATATGCTTTAAATATACTAATTAATGCATATAAATGTATATAACGTATGTAAAATTAATATATAATATCCAAGTATATAAATACAGGTTATTAGTATATATAAAAATATTTGTATACATGAAATACCCCTATGAACATCGGGCTATCGGCACGCAGGGAAAGAAAGGAGAATTAAATATATATCGGTGTCTCTTTTTATATTCCTTCTCCAAAGCAGCTGCCTATCCAGATGTGCCGGGTTTTGGAGATGCATCTTTCCCTTCTTTGCAAAATCCCTGACGATTTTCTCTCCCAAAGCAGCGATTTGATGAAGATTCGTTGAATTTCAACAGGATTGCAGCGCTTTCCTTGGAAAAAAAAAAAAAAAAAAAAAAAAAAAAAGGCAAAATGCAATTAAAACTGATTAAACTCACCCGAGCAGCAACACTGGGAGCATAGTGAACTTCAAGGACCTGCCCTGGTTTTGCGACTTCCAGGAAAAAAAAAAGCAAAAGCAATACCCGTGGATTGTTTTGCGTGTGCGTGGCCGGATCCAGCCTCTTTCCGCCGGGAAATAATCGATCCGGGCAGCGAATCGCGGGGATGCGCATCCCAAAAATCCAAGAGGTGAGAAACCGAGCCGAGCCCAACCTGATGTAACCCAGCAGCCGGGAGGCACAGGATGGATTTCGGACACTTCTTCTCCCGGAAAAAAAAAACCCCAGAGGATGGGACACAGCAGAACGCAGCGACAAGAAAAAAACCTCTGCTCCGCGCTCGGAGTTGTTTTTTTTTTCTCTTGCGTTTAACGAAATCTGGCTGAAAATAACCCAGAAGAACAAAACTCGACTGTGCCCCTCTCCTTCCCAGTCTCCTCTTCTTCCCTAGGCAGGAAAAAAAAAAATCGATACGAGGGGCACTTTTTGTTTTAAAGGTGTTTTTTTTTATTTTTATTTTTTTTTATTTTTATTTTTCCGTATTGAAGTAAATTACGTGGAGGTTTTAAAGCTTCGGTTGTTGATGGATACAAAAAAACCCCAAAACCAACAAAAAAACCCAAACAAAAAAAAAAAAAAAAAAAAGGGGGAAAAAAAAAAAGAGAAAAAGCAAAGAAGAAAACCCATTAGCAACTGGGGGGGGGGGGAGGGGGGCGAAGGACGATGGGAGGAAAGCTGACTCAAAATTTTCTCTGTGCTGAAAATCGAATTTTTAAAAAATCATGGAGAAAATCGTTAAAAATGAGGCAAAAACCAGTGGGGGAATGCGGTTCTAGCAGAGAAAAAGGGATAAATGCGGCCGGCGGCTGCTGGGCCAAGCACACACCAGTACTGTGGATTTTTATTATGATGCTTTTAATTATTTTATTTATTCCATGCCTTGGCTGCGGCCGGGAAGGGATCTGGAGGAGGGGGCTTGGGGGGGGGTTAAGGGCTGCGAGAGGGGACAGGCCACCCCCGGGGTAGCCGAGAAGGGGAGAAACCGATCTCCAAAATATCGGTGCCCTCGCGGGCAGTATAGATCATCTCTAGGCATCTATCTCTAGGTATCTATCTCTAGGTATCTCTAGGTACGCGGGATTTGGGGCTGCAGCCGGCCCCGTCTTGTATTAGAGCAGCTGATGCAACTGGGTAGGGGAAGGGGGATCCCAAAGCGGGGGGGGGACAGATGACTCCTCTGCACCCCTGAATTTTTGGGGCAGCGCGGCAGGATCGGGCTGGGCTGGGAGCGGGGGGTGGCCTGGGCTGGGGGATGAGTCGCCCTGCGATCCCGGAGACGTCTCGGGACGGCATCGCCTCTTCCCGCCTCCTTCCCACCCGTCACGGGGGTTTAGGGATGGACAGGGGGGAGCTGCCCCCGTCCCTGCTTGCTCCAGCCCTCCCCTGGTCCAGCAAAGGGGGGATCCCCGAGCGTCACCCCCCGATGGAGCCCTGCAGGGGGAGGGATGGACCCGACCACTCTCCTGAACCCTCCTCCCCGATGAGCCTTGGACTTCCCAATCCGGGACTGCCTTACGCCTTCCTACGCCCCTGTCCACGGACCCCCTTGCACCCCCTTAATTCCTGCCCACGGCCGACCTGCAACCCCCTGAACTCCTGCTCATGGACTCCCTTGAACCTCCTGCCTGTGGATCCCTGCGTTTCCCTTCATCCCTGCTCGTGGATGCCCTTGAAATCCCCTGCATCCCTGTCTACGGAACCCATTTCACACCCCCGCGCCCCTGCTCATGGATCCCTTTCATCCCTGTCCAGGGACCCCCTGCACCCCCCTTTCATCCCTGCTCATGGACGCCCTGCAACCCTGCCCACAGAAACATTCCAGCCCAAGGAAACCCCACGAGTGACTGTGGACAACTTTCCCCACGGCTGTAGGGGACCATTGGGACAATGAGACAACCCGTTCCCCCACACAACTGAGGACTTGTGTGGGCAGGAGGGGACCCTGCTGTGGCTGCCACCCCCTCCCCGGCTCACGAAAGTCTCTTGTCACACCTTCGGAGACACTTCCCTAAACAAACGTCACATCTGTTTACAGGACGGCAGTGATCCTAAAATGCCACCAACCACCCCCCGCCTACACCCCGCACCTCCCAAAGGCCAGGTACTACCCGTGGGAGAAGGATGTCTGAGGAGCGTCGCGGCTCAGAGATGTTTCTAAATCCTTTCTGACCATCCCCTATGCCCCCAGATATCATGTTATTATTTTTCCTCTTTTATTTTTTTTTCTTTCATTATTTTTTTTCCTTTTCTTTTTTACCTCCAGTGGAAATAAATACGAATGACTTCCTCAGGGACAAAGCCGTGGGATGCAGAGGTGTGTGGAGCAGCGATCCGTGCCCTGATGCAGCAGAAGTGGAGAGAGGCTGAGCTGCGAGGGTCAGTGCCAGGGCAATTTGGGAAGAGTCAGAAACCAAAACCCACCTCAAACTTGGATCTTTAGGAAACGGGGGCCACAGGATCAGTGATACCACCCGTGTCTGTGGCACTGTGTGTGCGTGGAGGATCCCTGCTGCAGGGGACAGAGGTGCCCCAGAGGACACTGAAAACACAGCGTGGATCAGTGTGCTGCGTTCCTGTTCAGTTTTGCCGCCAAAATCAAGCCTAAATTGAGCCTAAAATGCTGCGGCTCTGCATTCCCTGATCCGGCATCCTTTAAATTGGTGGGGAGACGTGAAAGCCCATCACAGATGGGGCTCCCCCCGGGGGAGAGAGGCTGCGCCGCCGTGGCGTGAATGGCTGCGTGGGATCCTCTGAGCACGTCACCCGTGGACGGGGGGATTCCCTGGGGCCACCAGCACAGGGAGGAGTGGGCGAGCATCCCCCGTGGTGAAGGGGGAACCCTCTGGGGGTGATTAGAGGTGCGTCACCCCCGGGGTTCCTGTTGCCCACTCTCACCTCCTACCACACGTGTGGTTTTATTGTCATTGTTGTCACGGCCCTTTGACGCAGCGACAATAAAACCTCACATGTGGAGCACACCGGCCGTGAAATCGCCCTCCTGGCCGGTGGGTGCTGACTGGCCCTGACAGAGCCCCTCGTGTCTGGTAGCAACAGCAGAAGTGATGGAAAGCCCCTTCCCATTCTCGGAGGGGCTGGAAAAGCCTCCTGCGTCAGGCAAAAGGCTGAGCTGCCTGGGAATGCAGGGGCTGGAGCCCTGGCAGTGCAGAACCTCAGTCAGTATCACTGCCCATCTCTCCATCTTCTATCCATACAACCATCTATCTGTCAGCCATCTCTATATCCACCTATCCATCATCTATCCACGTATCCTTCCAGCCGTATATCCCTACATCCATACACCTATTGTAACTTTCTAGGCATTACTGTGTCTATTTACCTATTTGTGCCTATTTACTTGCCAAAATACCTAATTTTTTTTTTTTTTAAAATCTATAGATAGCTATCCATGTGTTTATACCTGTCTCACTTACATGTTTATCTGCTGTCTTTATGCTGTACATGTCCTTACCTGGCCCTGTGGGGTCCCCTACATCCCTGACAAGCTGTGCTACCTGTATCCCCCCCCCCGATCCGTGGCTGTCCCGCTACATCCCGGCTGGATGGGGCTGCCCCCAAACCCATCTTAGGGGTCTCCCTGCTGACTCCGGGCCGTGCCAAGCCGTGCCGTGCCGTCGGCGGTGCCGTCGGGGCGGCGGGGCCGGGGCTGTCAGCCCCTATTGATGAGGTGTGGGCTGACGGCGGGGAGCGGCGGCCGCCGGCTCCGCTCCAGACTCCCCGGCGCTGGGGTCAGTGCCCCGACCAGCCCCGCCGCCGCCGGGAAGGGAAGGGCTGGACCCGGAGGCGATGCCCCTGCTGTCCCTCCGAGCATCTTACACCGGGCACCGGTGGGAGCAGCAGCGCTGAGGTTGGATGTGATGAAAAAGGTTCCGATCCCAACCCAAATCCTCCATCCCCGGCGTCAGGATGGAGGTTTCAGCACCAGTTTCCTTCTGGGCCGAAAAAAAAAAAAAAAAAAAAAAAGCGCATTTCTCTCTCTGCGCTGATGTTGAATGAATCCATCTATTCTGGAGAGGAATTAAAAAAATAACACAGATATGAAAGTGAAATGACAAAGCCAAAGTAGTTTTTCATGCGCTGGAAAACTCCCAGCACTGAACTTCCAAGACAAAATCCATGTGAAATGCTCTTACACAAGAAAGGACAAACAGGGTTTCATGTGCAGGCAAGTGCTGCAAGGCTGAGTGGTAATATAGGAGGATGGCAGGAGGATGGTTTGGTGAGACAGGACTTGATGGATGAGATTGCCAGGCAAAAACCACAAAATATCAACAATTTTAAAAAGGAAAAAAAAAATAAAAAAAAGCAAAAAAAGTCTAGCTTTTTCCAACAAGGAAAAAACTCCCTCTGGCACAAGGTGTGTGATCTGAGGTTGACAATGTCCTCCAGCAAGGGTCACTGGGGGCAGCTGGCAGTTTCTGGGAATCTTCCTCTCTTCTCCTGGATCTGTCACAGATGGATTTCCTGAGACTGGGACACTGAGCTGGGACCCAGCACATGATCACTCAGCCTCTCTCAGATTCCCCAGCCTCAGCTTTGCAAATGAAAGGAGGGCCCAAAGGGTTGCCCAGTCCTGGAAGGTGGAGTCCTCATTCCTGGAGGAATTTAAAAGATGCGTGGATGTGGCACTTGGGGACATGCTTTAGTGGTGACATTGGCTGGGGGAATCTCAGAGGACTTTTCCAACCCTAAATGATTCCATGGTTTCATGAAGTGCTGCCACGGCTCCTTTGGATTATATCTAATTTCCACGTGATCTGCACAACAATTTCTGGAGTTCAGGCAACATCATGGGAATTTTTTTATTTCCTAATTAAATTCCACCCAACTTTTCAGAAATATCCCACCAAAACCCCCCTTGCTCTGCTGTTCTCCAGCCAAGCAAACGTTGCTACCTTCCCTCAGAGCAGCAGGAATTCAGACTATGCCACTGAGATTCCTATGACTGCATAAATAAAGCTCACAGTTTCCCTTTACCATTGGGAAGTGTCTTCTCCTTCTTCTGCTTCTTCTCTTTTGGGTTTGTACTGTAAAGACAAATATGGCTGGTGTGATGTTTTTGATGCATCAGAGAGCAGCAGGGCCGATGGCCCCTTAAATCTGCTGAAATATAGTCTGGCTTTGGCTTTGGGACTCATCCTGCAGCTTCACACCCACCTAGGAAAGCTGTCCAGGATGCAAAACCTTGGGTGAAGGTGGCATTTTGTCATCCATGGGGAAAAGCAAGAAAATACTCAACAGGCTGTAATTGTAAAAGGCACCATAACATGAAGGTTTGTTTTATCATGAAACGATATTCTTATCATCAGGCAAAGCTCCAGTGCAGCACGTGGGGAAGGAACATTCAGGTGTGTTGCCAAATATATATCTAATTAGCCCTTGTTCTCAGATCATTAAAGCAGTGCTGATATTGTTAATAAACAGTTACAGCTGTTGGGCAACACACTTGGGAACAGATGCACCTCTGGGTTTTCATTGCATGAGTCAGGAATGACACCCTGGGGCTGGTGGTGTAGGAAGGGGATGGGTGGAATCCTGGACACCTCCCACTATCCCAGGTTGCTCTAAGCTCTCTCCAACCTGCCCTGGAACACTTCAAGAGATGGGACAGCCACAGCTTCTCTGGGCAACCTGTGCCAGGGCCACACCCCCCCTCTCAAGGAAGAATTCCTTCCCAACATCCCATCTAACCCGGCTCTCTGGTGGGAAGCCATTCCCCTTTGTCCTGTCCCTCCAGACCCTTGTCCCAAGTCCCTCTCCAGCTCTCATGGAGCCCCTTTAGGCACTGGAAAGTGCTCAAAGGTCTCCTTGGAGCATTCCCTTCTCCAGAACATGACTCTTGGCTTGCAGAATAGAGCAGCTCGGGCTCAGCCCCATGTTGTCCTACCCTGGCCAGGTACCAGGAACTGGATGGATAAGGATATGTCCCCTTCCATAAGGAAGTGGGACATACTCCCTCATCTATTGGAATTAAGGAAGATGAAAGCTCTGCTTTAGCTGGACAGTGTGAACTGCATCCTCCACCTGCTCTTGGGCTCTTGTCCCATAATCAGCCCGAGATTTCTTGCTTAACATTCCTGCTGGTGAGATAAAAGCCAGCAGTGGAGGAGGAACAGGAGGGCAGGGAGGGGGTGTAGATTTAGTTAAACCACTTGACAACTCTGGTGAATAAAAAGAGGGCCTGGGAGCCCTCACATTTTCTAGGGTTCCCTGACCTTCCAGAGGTCCTGGGTGGAGGGAGAGCTCTTCCTTTGCCCTCCCATTCGTGTGGCCACCACTTTCATGGTGGACTCTAAGGGAACGCTGCACTGGTGAAAAGCTGCAGTAACAGCATTTCAAGGAAGAGGGACAAGGCAGGCTTTGGTTTAGCACATAAAGCAAAGACATCTTGAAAGGACAGGTCTTACCATGGGCTGGAAAAATGTATCACTGCAGCCTCATCCTTGCTGGCACCCAAGAGTCTAAATAAAGGATGGCTGCTGCGATGACACCTCTGAGAGAGAGACACGATCTTGGTCTTGCTTTTGTCATAGAATCATAGAATGGTTTGGGTTGAAAGGGAACTTAAAGATCACCTGCAGGTCCCTGTGAGTCACTCCTTGGCCACATAAGACCACAATCAGTCTGGATCCTATTTTTTTCTTTTTTTTTTTTCCTTCTTTTCCTTTCCTCTTTTACAAAAGATCCCTGAGCACTTCACAAAGATTACCACGTTAAGCCTCACAGCAACACTGGAGGGGAGGTAGATCTTATTATCTGGGAAGACAAGGGAAAGGAGGATTAAAAGCCTTATAGGGGACAGCAGATCCGGGACAGGACCTGTCTCTCCCAGAGCACTTAGTCCCGTGCCTTAACACTGGATTATGGAATTTTGGCAGAGCAGCTGTGAAGTCTCACTGTAATGCCAGCGGGACATTGGAGGCACTGGAGCATATTCCAGCTTTTAGCACCCAAAGGTATGTAAACCACCACAGAGAAATGGTTTCGGGCACCTACAGAGGGCTCCTCCTCAAAATGTGTACTTTTGATTTGCTGTCTTCTTCTGACAGTGAAAAAAAGGAGCGTTTTTAGCACATTCCCACACAGACTGTGGTAAAAAAGTACCTCTAATGTTCACTCCAGAAAAACACACATGGCTGAAGTAGAACTCATTGGGAAACACATTTTTTGGTTCAGTGGAAAATCCTCTCAAAATCAAGAAAAACATTATTTTTTGTTTCATCTGGAAGAGGCAAAAAATACAAAATTAGCAAACTGGAAAGTTCAATATTTGTTGATTCTGATTCAAAGCTCCAAAGTTTAATAGTTTTGTTCAATTTTTTTGTAAATTTAGTTGAATTTTTCTTTGGTGGCTTGCTTGTTTTAAGAAAATTTGAAGATGTTTCTGGATTAATTGCTTTTTAAACTCAACAAAAAGAAAATCTAGGTTCAAACTGCTTTAAGCAATAAGTTTAAACAGTTCTAATCATTTCCAATCATTTCCAGCTCTGTTTAGGATTCTGGCTTTGCTTTTGAAAAGACAATATAATGGGAGCTTGAATTCAGATGGGATTTACTAATTATAGCTGAAAAAAATGGAATTATTTTGCTTAGATTGCATTAAAAATTTTTTTTTTGGGGGGGAGAGTTGGTTCATATAGAGAATAAGGAACATTTTCAGAATTCAGTCTTCTTATTGTATTTAAAAAAACCTTGACTGTTAACAGCAGGCAGTGGGAAAACCAAAGCACGGGCAAAAGATGTTACATTTTAAATTGTTGCAAGCAAAAACCAAACACACAAAGGCAAAAAAGGCCAAAAAACAAAGGGCCACTGTTGTTTAACCCTTTATTCCTGGCTTTTATTTTTACATAGGAAATGTTATTAAAAATATGAGAGCCACAAGACTCCACTGCAAATACCAGGGTAACTAAGAAGTCTCCAGTGTTGTTTTTTGTCTCTCAGTTGCATCAGGTTCATGTTTCTGTCATCACCCCTTGCAGATGTTCCTCTGAGATGTTCCTCACCTGTTCTTTGAGCAAATCTCAGCATCTCAGCTGGGTCACATCGTCCCTGTCCTTGAGGTGGGAAACACTTAGAGGTGGATTTTGCTCCCTGGAAGTGTTCAGTGCCAGGCTGGACAGGGCTTGGAGCAACCTGGGATAGTGGGAGGTGTCCCTGCCCATGGCAGGGAGTTGGAATGAGATGGTTTTTAAGGTCCCTTCCAACCCAAACCATTTTACAATTCTATGATTCTTTGTTCTTCACATTTCATATCCCATTTGAAATAAAGCAGATGGGATTTTTTGAGGATACTCTAAAATCTTCCATTTTCCAGTGGTTGGTTGTGTGAAGAGCCATCTCTGAGCCTTATCAGTGCCTGCCTTGTTCCCTGCCTGTTGTCTGTCCTTGGGATTTCAGCCCCAAATCCGAGGTGATGTGAGTTAAGGTGTCACGCAGAGCTGTTCACAACACAGGGTCATGGATTCGTTTAGGTTGGAAAAGACTTCCAGGATCATTCAGTCCAACCTGTGCCCTATCCCCACCTTGTCACCCAGCCCAGAGCACTGAGTGGCACACCCAGTCATTCCTTGAGCACTTTCCAGGGATGGGGACTCCACCACCTGCCTGGGCAGCCCCTTCCAATACCTGACAGTATGGATGTGGCCCCCTGCCCAAAACCCAGGCCTACTCTGCTATACTTTATTTGGTGTTTCTGAAGATGCTGTGGCCAGTTCCCACTGCACTTCACTGCAGGCTGCCCAGGAACCTCTGGGCAAATCTGGGCTTAATGTCCCTCTGCAGTCACTGCAGAGAGATGGGTCCTTCTCAGGTGTAGGAACTGTCCCTCTCCATGAATTACTGACAATAATTTAGACACCACTGGGAAGCATCTGAATCGGATTCAGGTGGGCCTCCAGGTCAGATCCTTCTATGAAATGCTCTTTGTTTCCTTCCTGCATGATGTTGGCCACCAATGCTAACCATGTGGTGGAGAGTTTGGGCATCTTCTGTTGATGATGGATTTTGCCTTTTTTTTTTTTTTTTTTTTTTAATTTTATTTTTTTTCAGAATTCTTGGCCAATTTCACATTTTTCATGTTTGGAAAAAAGAAAATAAAAGAAAAAGGAAAATGTATAGATCTTTTTCCTGTTTTTATCCATTTTTTCTGGTTTCTTTTTTCCCTTCACTCATTTTTTTTCCTCTCTGCTGCTGGTGGAGCACAAATGCCTTATATGGACATTTTGGAGAACAATAAAAAAGTATTTAGGGGAGAGGTCTTCCCTTTAGATTTGGTCTCTTTTGAAGCCTGGATCATCAATGAGCTTCTAATTTTACTTTTACTTTTTTTCTTTCTTCTTCCCCACCCTCTTCTTGTCCTGTCAGACCAGTCCTGATCTCATCAAGATCTCTACATGTGCTTATCTCCTCTCCATTGACTTCGAGAGGGTTGCTCAGTAAATAAAGCTCAGCAAATGATCACGTCTTCAAAAGATATCAGGAATTTGGATGGAAAAGCATGTCTGGCCAAGGCTTCTGTGTTGGGCTGTCAGCACAATGACACCCTGACTTGGCTGATCCTTTACAGGAGGAGAGAGATATCTTTAAGGCTTGGGAAACCCCAGCCCAGGTCAGTCTCAACTGTCCTGAGATTTTGGAGAGGCCTCTCTTGGGACTTCAGTTGTCCATCTGCTGAAATAAAGGTGATGGGGTGCAATTGGTGAGGCTTTGACTGCGACGTGCTTTCCACACAGTCAGGATCTGAGGTGGCACGAGCTGACGGGACATTCATCCCGACATCCAGCTCGGAGACAAGGGAGGGAGGGATTCCACCGTGCAAACAAGAGATTAAGGCATTGATCAAAACACTCCTGAGTGGCCTCATGGATAAGTCTATCAGCGGGCAGAGCTTGATGTCCTCCCTGCAAGACGTGGAGGGCTGATGCCACTGCAGTGATAAGTGGATAGTGTTGACCAGAGGCATTATCAGGGTTGGGGACAATGCAGGACATGAGCAAACACTGGGCAGTGGCATCTCAAGAAAGGCTTTGGGGGTCACTGGGGTGATGCTATCTCACAAGGCAGGTCCTGGGAGCCACTTTCCCTACATGGAGGGGCTGGGAGGGGATTGGTGGCTGTGGCAACCTTGGAACATGAAAGACTGAGGGTACAACGTGATGGGGTTTGGGTGACAGCACTGAAAAATCATCATGCAAAGCAGCTGTCTTGGACTCTCACAAAGTGCACTGAAATCATCAGTTCTCAGGCCAACTTTCACAGAATCACAGAACTGAATCCAACACAGTTTGGGTTGGAAGGCACCTCTGGAGATCATCCAGTTCAACCCCTCTGCTAAAGCAGGGTCACCCAGAGCAGATGACATAGGAAAGCATCCAGGAGGGTTTGGAATGTCTCCAGAGATGGGGGCTCCACGACCTCCCTGGGCAGCTGTTCCAGTGCTCTTCCACCCTCAATGGAAAGGAGTTCTTCCTCGTGTTGAGGTGTAACTTCTCGTGCTTTAGTTTATGGCCACTGCCCCTTGTAAACTTGTGCAAGTTAGGGCTGGAGAAGGCTGCTGGAAAACAGTCTTGGTGTTATCTCTGGGTCTGTAGCTTCCTTTTTCAAAAGGAGGTTGTGTGGGTGTGCTGGCCTCACGTAACATTTGCAGTGACTAATTAGTTCAAGCCAGGTTTGGCAGAGGGGTGGAGACCTGTAGGTCGGAGTAGGAACAGGTATGAGGATCCAGAGTCTGGCTGGAAGCAGTGCTGAGCCAGGAGCTGTTTGCATGTCCAAGCCATGGACACATTGCACGACTGACTGAAGGTAAAGCAGATGTTCTAACTACAGAAAAGTGAAGCATTTTATTCCCTCTTTTCCACAATGAAACATTTCTAGCTTTTCCATGAAGACAAAAATGCTCTCACGAGGTACTCCTTCCAGATGACCAATTTGCACCCGTTTCCACCAAGTCTATAATTAAAATGAGATCCCAGAGCCCTCAGCCAGCCCCTGCAAAGTTCACACATTTAAGTGTTCCCATCAAAGCAAAACCAGCAGTCCAGAAACTTGGCAGTAATTGGATCACGAAGTGCAGGCTCCCATGATTACATCAGGAGAGCTCTGCCAGGGCTTTACTAAATCAAAAGAAATAATCAGAGGGCTGGAAAAGGGAGGAGCTCTTCATTTAAATGTCATTAATTTCCTGTCCACTTGGCAGGCCCAGAAATGATGCACTTAAAGATGCAGAGGTGGCTTCTGGTGAGCACAGGCTGCTGCTGCTGCTGCAGCAAGAAAAAACCTTCAAAATCCATACAATGGGAAGAAGCAAAGTCCAGGCTCCAACTGCCTGGAATGTGCAAAGAAAATATGTAGCTGGCTGCTGTATTTTTTCATTCAGGTTGTAAAGTTTCTGCTCTGCTTTGCAAGTCTCTTGGATCAGCTAAAATCCTTCACTTCTGGGCCGAGCAGTGCCATCCCACAAGGATGAGAGGAAGGAGATAAAGACACTGATCATGGAATCACTGGATCATAGAATGACCTGAGTTGGAAGGGACTTTAAAAATAATCTAGTTCCCACCCCCATGCCATGGGCAGGGACACCTTCCACTAGACCAGGTTGTTCTAAGCAATGTGGGGCTCATGCACTCGTGGGTGGAATTGGCCATGGTGTCCAACATCTGATTCACCTTTACCTTTAAAGAGGTCCAAGCCCTGGTTACTTCATTGTGGGATGTAGGTGCAGGGATGCTGACCTGATCATCAGGAATCCTAAAACTGTCCTTACCACAGCCCAAATTTGTGTGGACATCTGAAGGACTGGGTATCTAAACCTGTTGGAGCAGGATAGACCAGGAATGTCCTGGGCTGCAACTGCCCCATCCCTGGAAGTGTCCAAGACCAGGTTGGATGGGGCTTGGAGCAACCTGGGCTAGTGGAAGGTGTCCCTGCCCATGGCAGGGGGTTTGGAACTGGAGGATCTTTAAGGTCCCTTCCAACCCAAACTGTTCTATAATTCTACTCCACATGGTGTAACTTTCCCAGAAGGATATTGTGGTTTTCCAGAGCTTTTCATGGCCACAGCTGAACACACTTTCTACTATGAGGAAGGTGGGGGTTTTTTTCCATCAGAAAATCCCCTAAAATGCCTTCAATTTTGGTTTGAAAGCAAAAAGTAAGGGAGTAGCTGTCGGCAGAAGGTTCATTCATCTTAGAAAGAAATTCCAGTCAAATTAAATAATAAAAGAGGTGATAAAAGCCACCTGCTTTTTAACTCCAGGTTTCTGTTTCTCTTTAAATCAGATCAGTGCATTAAAGATATTCAGTCTCCGATTTTTTTGTGGAATTTTTGGGCCAGATCTGTGCCTGCTTCTTATTGGAAGAGGGATGTCAATCCAATCACTCTTGTTTCATGGTGCTGGACATCCTTTCTCACTATCCAGTCTCAGAGGAAGCAGATTTCCCTTGAGTTTTGAAGGAGAGAAAATAAAAGCGGGAGACTTTCCTGAAATTCCCCAGGAGATGAGGGAAAGAGCTGGGAGGATAAGTAGAATATCCCATCTAACCCTGCCCTCTGGCAGTGGGAAGCCTTTCCCCCTTGTCCTATCCCTCCAGGCCCTTGTCCAAAGTTCCCCTCCAGATCTTCTGGAGCCCTTTTACACACTGGAAGGGGCCCTCAGGTCTCCCTGGAGCCTTCTCTTCTTGAGATTGCTGCAATTCCCAGCTGACCAAGGAGCAGGGCTCTTCTTGGAAGGATGTCCAGGTCCAGTGAGGAAAGACCTATTTTGGTGATACTTTATTTTGATGTTGCCAGAGACAGCAGGATGCTGCAAGGACTTGGGCTGCAAGACCCCTGAATTAAGGATAAATATAAAAAAAAATACACGTGGGCAAAAAGGACAGTGGCTAATTTGGTTTCAAGGGCTCCAAACACCTCCATGCCCAGCAGTGAGTTCGGAATTTTGGGAGCAGACACGTCACACGGTGGAAATGCAGGGCTGATAAAGCTGGGTGAGTGAGAAGTGCAGCTCTTGGCAGAGCCAACTGCATTGCAAAGCCTGGGACACACAAACAAGGACGTTGGAAGAGGTTTATGAAACCTTGAGGCAAGGGAGGACTTGGAGAAAACCTGAGTATAACCCTGGGATGAGACACTAATGGAAAATTCCAGGGTAAAAGAGGTTTCTTATTTAAGGGCTACCCTAATTAAACAGGAGCACTGATCTCACCATGGCAGGAAAAGGATCAGATGGAAGGAAGTAAGAGCTGAGGAGTTGTTTGGTGCTGGTTCAACATCTCCTGCTTCCCCCAAACTGGCAGCCCCTATAACCAAGACAGAGACTCTGCTGAAGGGGAAGAAAGAGGTGAAACCTCTAAAAAGTCCCTTCCAAGTCAAACTGTTTTATGATTTTATGAAAATAAGTGGAGGGGCCTGCCCAGGGCTAAGCAGTGAGTCAGTGGAGGAGTCAGGGAGGGGGGCTGAGGTCTCTTGGCTCTTGCTGGTTGTCCCGACCTGGCTCAGGACCCAGAGAGAAGTAGTGACAGTAAATAATGAATGGGGTTGGTGATTTTTATTCCTTCCCTTTCATGACACCCTTGAGGACTCAAACAAGTGAATGGACCTGGGTCTTTTAACTGAAAGGTTGATCCCTGCTCCAGAGATTCCCCTTCACTGAGGTTTGTAGGAGATTTTGGGAGATCCTCCCTAAAAACAAAATCGAGACATCCAGGAAAAGTGCCTATTTTGTGTCTTTACTATTGCTGTTCCCACTGTATGGTTGTTGTGTGGAGAGTGACGGGCTGTTTTTTAACAAATCTTCCTGATGTTTGATGCAAGCCCAGGGGAACAGTAAAATGGCAAGCCCTGGCTGTCTCTGCTCCCAGCCTTTCCTTGGAGTTAGATAACAGCAGCAGCAGATAAGAGAAAAAGTGGTTCTTTAATTCAGTCAGAATCTCACTTAGTGTGAAGGAAAATGTCTAGTGAGAGAATTAGACTAAGCCAGGAAATTGCCTCTTAAATGTGTGCTAAAAGTATGTCCAGCAGTTTATATAAGCACGTATCTACATATCTGTCTTCCCCTACACCACCATAAAATCCTGGCCTTCTAACAGTGTGGTGGCCAAGAAATTCTTTAAAACTCATAAAAACAAGCCAATGCAACCTGTACAACTGCATAGGCTGGACGTTTTTCCAGGTCCCTCCCAGTGTCAAATATTCCCAACCTCTGAGGACACCTGAGGGCAACAGAGCCACCATCTCCACGTGCCAAGAGGTGCCCACCCCACCTATAGTGAACTCCATAGAGAGGGGGTTTGGCCAAGCATTAGGTGGCCCATGACCTGCAGGAGCCCAACACTCAGGTGAGAGGGGCTCAACCAAGGCTTTGCATTAAGCAGAAATATTTTGGGAGGCTGAGGAGGGATCAGACTCGGAGTCTTACTCTTGCTGAAGACCTGGATGCCACTTCAGGGAGGAAGGCTCTATCTGCCTTGCTACTCCTCTTTTCCATCCCTGGGTGTTTGCTGGCAGGAAGAAATGTTCTTCCCATCTGGGCAGTACGATCAGCACATGGGATATCCTTGTGGTTTGGGAAGATCTGTCATGAGCAGCCCTCTCATGGCAAAGTGTTGCTGTACCTTCCCTGCAGTCAGGTGGATTCACAGCAAAAGGATAATTTGGCTTAATGAAAGACCTTTGGGTGTTCCTGTATCATCCCAGCTGGGACCTGGCAAATCATTTTCTGTTCTGAGAGGGAGATACATTCAGACATCTCTTCACAGCCTTTGTGGGGATCTCCTCAGTCTGCATCTCACTGATGGGTGGTCTCCTGGCCCTGGTACCAGCATCTGAGGAATCTCTGCAGCTTTGTGCCTCTTAGGCCAAGGAAATCAGAAATGTGGCAGACTGGTATTAAAACTAGGCCAACTTCCACGCTATTTCTCCACTTCTGAGCTCAGCTTTAGGATCTTTAGGATAAAGAAGCCAGAAGAAAGAAAACACTGGGCAGCCTCTGGGGCATTCCTTATCCAAAATGAGTGGGTTTGGTTAGTGATTTACATTTCATTTCTTCAATCCTCTGGCCCTCAGATGCTTCTAGATTCTTTCCTCAGATTCAGGGTGTTTGTGGTCTTGCCTTCTTTTTTTTTATTTTTAGTTATACTTGTTCTAGAAGTCCAGGTGCTCTTATTTTCATTGAAACTAAAGCAGTTGTTTCCTGGGACACTGGCATCTAATTAAAGGTGGCACAGCCCAAGGCAGGAGCTATGGGCTCTCTTCTGAGAAGTCTCAGTTCATGACATTCATCAAATCCTTTACCAGGCTCCTTTTCTGATTTGTTTTTAGTTTGTAACATCTCAGGCTTTGAGATGTCTCAGTATCTCTATCATCTAGTGCAAAGAGGTATGCTGAGAACCAGAGATTGCTGCTATCACACACACATTAGGACTATTTATTTAATATTATAAACATGAAATGTTGCTGGCTGAGATAAATAATTATATCAGAAAAATAAGAATATGATATCTTTGGCAGATCATACAGTGTGTGGCCAAGGATTATGCTGAACCTCAAGTGGGGATTTTGGTTTCTTTTTTATTTTTTGCCATCACTTGTTTGGACTTTTAGCATGCCCAGTGTCCTGTGGACACCTCCAGTGGACTGAAAAGATGATTCCAGGCAGCTTGTTGCAACCCCTGGGGCCAGTGTAAAACCAGGGGACATTCTCCCTGCACCAAGCAAGGAAAGGTGAAGTGGAGCTTGCTGTGAGCTGATGCTGAGATAGCAGTGCAGTATCTGAACAGGTAACACCCAATTACAACAGAACTGTGTTGACTTACACTTTCCCTTATCAGCAGAATCAGGTATTCATGTAAATCACAAAAGGGTTTGATGGATGCCAGTTCACTTGGAGCCCCACACCAAGGAACAAGAGCCTAGTTAAACAAAATGTATGTTGCCCTTATCTTTAAGCTGTGACTATTGCCATGAAATAAAAAACTATAAAAGAAAGTGCCTTATCGTGGGGGTTATAATTCTTTAATGTTCTCCAGGGGCCATTCCTGTGCTGGAATCAGACCCTTGGGACCACTTGCTGAGCCCCACAGAAGTAATTTTCTCTCAGACAGATGATCTTCCCTTATCACGTGTTGCCTTGGCAATAAAAACAGGCTCTTTCTTGAGATGCATGTTTAGACTGAGCTGGGCAGGGGAAAAAAAAAAAAGAAAGGAAAAAAAGGGGCAGCTAAATTGGTCTTAATTCTGATGCTTCCCTAAAAGTAAACAATGAGGTCGAGGGACAATCTTCATTAGCCCCTCCTGGGCCTGGAAGTGTGGCATGGGAAGCACATGTGGAAAGGAGCCCTCAGACAGCTGTGCTGGAGCCTAGTTCCAAGCTCAGTCTGATGGCCACGGATAATCAGAGCCTCTTATCACATTTACTGGGAGATGGGTGATGCAAATAAAACCAAGTCAGGCTGAGTGCACTTAGTGGAGCCAAAAAGCTGGTTGTTAATAGATGCCTATGGCTCATGGCTCGAGAAAACCAGCTGGTCCCCTCTCTCTCTCCTGAGGTGCTGGTGGGACCTCAGCTTTGGATTATTCAAGGATTTCCTTTGGGGCACTGGAGATCCTGAGCTGTACCAGGAATGATGGGCACAATACAAACAATTTTATTGGCATTTAGTCATATTATGGAGTGTACAGGTGCTCTGTTTGAGATCAGGACCTTACTAACGTGACATCTGGAAGCTCCAAGGGTGACAGTAAAATCAAGCTGGTGCTTTGCACTATGGGTATGTTGAGCCCTGACTCTGGCAAACGTGGAAAACTGAAATCCCCAGCTTGTGACAGTGATGGACTGTGTTCATACCTCCTTCCTCCACTGAAAGTAGTGGCAATTAGAAGATACCAGTGGAAAAAGCTGAGACCAAAGTGAGCTTGCAGTGAGCTTTACACTCGCCCTGCCTCTAGAAAATTGCAAGTGATGGATATCCACAACCAGATTTGATATAAACCTTATCTTCCATTTTTTTCCCCCTTTAGAAACACCTGTGTATCTAAAACCTTGTCTGCTTCTTCTGCATCCAAGTAGTTTAACAGGGATTTTACACCTCCCTCCAACACTCACCTTCTGTAGGACACAGTCCTGTCTTGGAGATCACAGAATATGCTGATTTGGAAAGGACCCACAAGGATCATCGAGTCCAACCCTTAGGCCTGCACAGGACCCAAGCCCAAGAGTCACACCCTGTGCCTGAGAGTATCATCTGAATGCTCCTTGAGCTCTGGCAGCCTTGGGGCTGTGACCACTGCCCTGGGGAGCCTGTCCAGTGCCTCTGATGAGGGAAGAACCTTTTTCTAATATCCAACCTAAACCTCCCTTGACCCAACTTCAGGGATCTTACAGCTTAGATAAATTTATGTCCTTCTATAACCCGATGATTTAAGCAGGTTAGTTGACTGATCAATACATAATTTATTAGTTCCTTAAGATCCAGTATCAAAAGGACAGGACCCAGATGTGAATATCAGGCAGTTTTCCAGCTGCTTGCTCTCCCTGCAGACTCCCAGACTCCAGTGAATTCCTCCCACATCTCCACAGCAATCACTTCCCCCGCCTGCTCTGGAGGGAGCCTCGGACACTGGGTCCTTGATCCAGCAATGTTGAAGGTCCTTCCTTGTGCCTGTGTTGAGTCTGAGCATGTAAAACTCCTCAGGGCCAGGCTGCATCCCTCCATGATCCGTATCCAGCAGAGGTGGGAGAGCTCTGGCCCATATCCCCCTTCCCCAGGTAGATTTAAATGCCTGACATGGATACTGATCATAGAATCATAGTTTAGGTTGGAGGGAACTTTACAATTCACCTGGTTCCAACCCCCTGCCATGAGCAGGGACACCTCCCACTATCCCAGGTTGCTCCAAGCCCTGTCCAACCTGGCCTTGGACACTTCCAGGGATGGAGCAGCCACAGCTTCTCTGGGCAACCTGTGCCAGGGCCTCACCACCCTCACAGGGGAGAATTTCTTCCTAAGGGCTGGGATTCTGAGAGGAAATAAGTTTACACTTTCACCAGCTGCCTTCTCTTCTCCTTGCTGATGCCCCCCAAGCCCACCATCACTTCTGAACCCCTAAACTGTGGCGAATACCCTTTATTACAGGGTGCACCACAAGTGGTGGAGACTTTAAAGTGGTTTTGGAGAAAAATAGCAGGACTATCCTTCAGGTACATCCCAGAAGGAGGCCAGGTGGCCTCTGCAGAGGCTTTGCAGAATTATTTCCCATCTCTGAGGCCCTCATTTGTTGGAGCACATGTCACCATTTGAACCTCCTTCCCGTTTCACTCCAGCACTAGACCTGAAATCCTGTACCCAGGTGCAGAGACCTGGCAAACACACGACATCAACTTGCAAAAAAGGGACCAGGAAAGCAGCTGGTGGAGAAGGGAAGTGGGCTGTGAATGTGTGACCATCAGGATGGGGGGGGAGCTCGGCGGCAGGTGTGCAAATACAACTCATCCCTGGAAGCTGGGAACACAGGGATTGCTGCCTTTACCTCTTGACCTCTTGCTCCCTGCCTTGAGCATCCAAATGCCCTGAGTTCAAGCACATCCCAGCTAGCCTGGATGGGTCCCACACCAAAGGGAATAAGGCTTCTACTTGGGAGCCCTGTGGTGGTTTGCTGCTTCCCCCTAAACCCCATTTCCACCCGTCCCCACAGAAGTACAGTCACCTGGATCCATCTGCACCCACCACAGGGTCTTGTGCCAGCACATCTCCATCATCTGGGCAGCTTGTGAAGCTCCTGCTCACAGAGGGGCAGGTCAGAACCCCTCTCAAACAGAAGATTTAGATGCCAATAAAAACCTGTGGTCTAACACATCTTGTGAGTCTCCCACCACCTCCTATGTGTTGCAGAGACATCCTTCATCGTGCTGGTCGAGGTAGTTTTCCTCAGCATCCTCTGCCAGTGGTGCTCCATGGGTCACTCAGCAGCCAAAAAACTCACAGGAGCTCATGGCCCATCTCAATCCCTCTCTGCCTTTCACACAAGTAGCTTCTGTGGCCTCCTTTGCTTTATTTCTCTGGCAAGGGAGGTAAAAATAGCTCGTGCGAAAATTATTTATTTTGTATTAATAGCTCGGAGTCAAAGCCTCAGCAGACACTTGGGATAAACAGGATCACTCAAAATACAGTTGTTTGAAATCAGAGCTTTGCTCTGACCCTGGGGTTTCTAACCAAAGCCAGAAAATCTGTATATATAGAACCCCTTATTATTTCCCCCCGTTAATCCACAGTACAACAAGCCTTGCTTGTAGCCAAAGGACTTTGACCAGCATGATTAAGGCAACATTTCATTTAGGCAGTTGCACATTTGGTTGTATAGGTGGTCGAGATGTAAAATAATCCCCCCTATCTGACTAATAACCCCCTTTGCACTTCCAGTGCAATTTGTATCCAAGCACATCCCACTTCTCCTCAGCCATTCCTCTCCTTTCATTCCCTTGCTCAAAAAATACATTTTTAAGTGCAGGCAGCTGCTGAGCGAAAAGCTGTGTTTTGGAATAAGCTTTCTGGGTTTGTTTTCTTGAGAAAGAAAGAAAACCAGCACTTCTGGTTGTTTTTTTTTTTTAGTTTTCCTTCCTCTTTGTTTTCTTTTACTCTTTGTCCTGCACTCTCAGTTTCCAGATAAAAGGAAGAAAAGGGGAAATAAAACAACGAGTGAGTTTATATTTTAAATTTTGCTCTGTCTTCAGCGTGGTTTTCCTCTCTTCCCTTTTTTCCACCCCCTAAGTAACAGAAACACTCCCAGCTGAGAATTAGGGTGTCTCAGCTCATTTAAATTATTGAGAATATTAATGAGTCTAGCTCCAACTTGCTACTGATGGATTAAAAAAAGGTGAGGAATAGTCGATGCAGGGGTTAATACAGGCCATGAGAAACCCGGGTTACTGACTCTGGATCATCATGTGGCTACTTTTTGTCGTGTTTCTTTGTGAAATGGGGGTGTCAGCTCACACCCCAATAGCATCACAAGGGATCCCTTGCAAGGTCTTGCACCCTGACAGTGCAGGTAAAGCAGTGACAACGAGGAAGGGTTGCTCTGATAAAGAAACCCCCAAATTTTCCCCCTTTGCAAAACCTCAATATTCCATCTTTGGGCCGCAATTTAAAAGGCTTTCAAGGGGGTGCTTTTGCCCGACACCCCCTCCACCCTGCAGCATCCCTGAGGAAATCAGATCCAGGCTGCTGAGCCTTCACACTTGCTACAAGCCCTTGGAAAGCCACTGCTTGAGGCTTTCCCTGCCCCAGCCCCGCTGTTATAATCACACATTGTTCCCAGTCGCTGCCTCGTCGTGTAACAGCACTTGGAAAATGTCAAATGTGGGAGTCCGGCAGCCTTAGGTTGGAGCAAAAAAACTCCCAAACATATTTGGAGGGCTGCCAGCACTTTGCAAACCCTCTGCAAACTCAGATAAGGGGCGACCTTGCAGCCTTGCAGGGTAGGCCAGGAGTTTATAAACCTTCCATTTGCTTGGGTTGAGCTTTCTCAATATTGTGATCACCCCGTCCCTTCCCAGCATCTCCCGGTGCCGAGGGGTGGGAAGGCAACACGCGAAAGCAGGGGCTGCTGGTGATGGAGATGGAGACATCAGTGTCCAAGCTGCAAGAACCCTCTGGAGATGTGACCTCCTGAGCTGGTGGGGGCAGAATCCCCCCCTCAGCCCGTGCACAGAGAGGCAGAGGCCGCCTGGGGCTGGATCTGCCACGTCCAAGTGAGCAAACCCAGTGCCCAGAGCTGGAGGTTGCAGACGCTGTCCCCCTCAAAAAAAAAAAAAAAAAACAAAAACCCACCTCTTTCTGGATTTGCAGCAAAAGATGTTTCTAAAAACGTGGCTGGGGAAGGGTGGCAAAGAAGGAGGGGGAGGTAGGGTCGAGTTTGGGGCTTCATTTTGAACCATAACGAAATCTAAACATTTTGAAATTCTTCCCCAAATGACAAATAATGTCAAATAGTGAGATAGCACCGGGCTGGATTTGAGCCGCGAGGCACCTTCTTATAGTCCTGACTTCTGATAAAAAGGATGGAACAGAGTCAGGAAAACTTTCCTCTCCTTCCCCTCATTATTTTTCTTCTTTTTCTTTTTTTTTTTTTTTCCGACCTCAGAGAAATCAGCAACGTCTCCTGAAATGTTCCAGTTTGGATGGGAGAGCCTTTCCCAGCAGGAAATGTTTCCCTCTGGGTTTTCCTGGCCAGCTCTGGCTGACTGCACGTTCCCAACCCACTGCAGTTGGGCTGAAGGTGCAGCCTGGGCACAGCAGCTCAGATCAGGGTGGGCAAAGATCCCCTACCCCCACAAAAATCAGGTCTCAGGAGGTTGATAACCGAATCCCCATTAATTAACAGGGTTAATTAGCTGCCCAGTAGCTGTGTAAGTGAAGGATGTGTGTCCTTAAGACAGAGTTATTAATATTTTTCCCTCCTCTTTTCTCATTTGCTTTAAACTTGAGACTTTCTGGAAAAAATGTGCGGGTCAATTAATCAATATTTATACATTTTTGGTCCATGAATAATTCACAAATCCTATCCCTACTGCATAGCTGTTTGTGGCTGAATTATTTCCCACCCATCCATACATCACCTAGTGAATTCAGGCTCTTTTTGGGGACTGTTTGCAGTTTGTTTCTTACCTGCAAACATATTTGTTTTCTCTCCAGGTCAAATAAGTCACATGAAAATGTCAGTACCATGAATTGCCTGTGAACTATTTACCCTCTGCATCCCACCTGGGAGCCCCTGAGCTTCCCAATGCACCTGAAATACCACACAAGTGTTGGGGTAAAGCAGGATAAATGGTCAGAAAAGCAACCAGGTGGATTTTGCTTTCACCTTTTTTATGATATGAAGAGCTGTTTTCCTGGGTGAATTCTCAGCTCCCAAACCTAAGGAAGCTCGATGCTTTTATGGGAAAAAAACACTCTCAGCTCTCTTTTGGCAAGCTGGACTTTTCCTAGTTGTCCTTAGACTGTCTCAGTGGATGAGTTTGTTGTTTGGTCCCTGAATTTGAAGGAAAATCCTGCTATTATTATGGTATTTATCTTCCTGTTCCTTTTTCCACCGTGCCCTGTGGATGGCTCAGTGTCTCAGCCCTCTCTGGGCAAAGTGCACACAGGAATAATAAACCCCAGCCTATCGGGACATGGGAACAACTCCTTCCTTACTTTCCTTTCAGGAGAGGTGTAGAAAAGACCTATATTCTCCAATTCTAGATCCCCATGTGCTGTCATCGCGAGTGGGGGAGATGATGCAGATTAAGGACACAAATGCCCCAAGTTGTGGTTTTTAATTTCCCTAAAGATGGCGAGTCCATCCTGACTCAAGGTTAAGCAGGGATGTTCTGCAAAGGGAAGGGACCATCTCTAGCCAAACACCTGCTTCTCCTTTTGCCCAAATCATCCTGTCTTGGCCCCCTTTTTTATTTTCTTCTTTCTCCCTGCTTTTTTTCTTGTCTGCCCTCTCTGGAGCATTCAGCAGTTAATATCCTTCTGTCTCCAATTGTGCTTGGAGAGGTGTAACGTTTGATAAGCCCCATTTAACTTGGCTGTACTACATTGTTTAAATAATTCAAATACAGATTGGTCCTTTAGAAGGATTTCTGCTCTATTGACCCTGCTGGTCATGAGTTACCAGGAAGTCAGGGAGGGGCTTCTAGAGCTGAAAGCCTGGAAAAAAAAAAAAAAAATCAATTCCAACTCTTTAGTGCCCCAATCACACCCCATTATTCCCGGGTAATTGCAGACCTGCTTTGCTGTTAACTCTTTGGGAACAATATAGCCTTTGATGGGAAGAGGGGAAGCAAGAAGGGTTTTCTTCTCCAACATGGTCCTAATCTGTATGGACAGTGTCATGTCCTTATCACCAGGGTCTGGATGAATAATTATTTACAGGTAGAAGTGTCAAATTGCTTGGCAGATTGTTTATTTTCCCTCCCTTCCTTCTTAATACCTGGTTTGCTGGAGGTTGTTTGAACTGCAGAATTCATAACCTTTTTTTTTTTTTTTTTTTTTTTTAATCCTCCTTATATCTCTCTTTCTCTGTGCATTGAGTCATCAGGACTAAGGAATGGGATCCTGTAGTATGGTTAGTCCTTATTAGTGTTTGCCTTTCATGCAGGGACTACACCAGGTCCCTTTGCTGCACAGACACGTGGCAAATCCTACTCAAGAAGTTGTGGACGAGTAAGAAAAGAAGTGGCCATGTAGGAGCAGGACAATGCAGCCAAATGGTTGGTCCTGAGCACGTGATGTCCTCACTGCACCTGGTTCAGAAGAGGTTTACTCTGGTCTCACAGAAAACACATCCATGAGCAGCTGTAATGCATCTTTTGGATTGGTTTCATTCAAAAGGAATCCAGGTTTTTAGGCACAGTTAGATCTGAGGGGTGAAATCCTGAAGGCTCGAGACGGAGACTGGAATGTGGTGATGCTTCAGAAATGAACTGATTCAATCCCAAAAAGGTGTTCCTGGTTATTTGACAGTTAAAGGAACCCAAAATTTTGCTCACCTATAAATGCCAGCTGATAACAATGTCCTTTGTCTTCTTCACTGTCCTTAGCAGTTGAAACCTGCTCTTACAAGAAGGGGGTTGTGATCTTGGTGCCTTTGGCTTGTGAGACCCATGGAGCCAAGCCTGGGAGATTTCATTAGTTAGGTTAGGAACCCAAATGCAGGTATAAATAATACCCCAAATCCCACCTTTGGGGTGGTGCCTTCTATCTTCATTTAAGTTCCTTCAGCTCATGCTCCTCCTCCTCCTTGACACGAGGTCAACAGGACAGGACCCAGGGCTAAAGACTTCTCAGGACATGATGCACAAAAAAAATCCATCCTTCCTTCCTGGTGCAGGAAGGCTAAAAGCCATCCACCCTGTCATCCAGTCCAATCTGGCCTGGGGCAAAAGCCACAGCCTCACCCTGTCACCCAACGTGGCTCCTGGGGTGGCACTGGGGGAGGAGATGCCAACCTGGGTGGAAAATATCAGGGAACTGACCACACTGCTGAGGCAGCTCAGTCTCCACCCCTTTTACAAATGGGCACCTTATCACTGGGCACTGTTTTTCCAAGAACAGGGGACAGAGGACAGGGAGGAGCAGCATCATCCTCCACCTCAGATCACCACACCAGAAGCTGCTCAGAGTTCATTTGTAGGATGAGTGGGATTCTTGTCCAGTCTGCTCCTCCTGGGAGGCCGTTCCAGAGCCTCAATCCTCTGAAGGAGCCATCTAATGCCCAGCTGGCATTTCCCAGGCTCACATGTGTCTTACATCACTGAAGCATCACTGGTACCCTCCTGAAGGGTTTTTTTTTCTTGTCTGCCTACGTTTGATTGACTTGTTGATCCAGGCTGTGGATTTCAGGGTGTAGGCAAGGATGAGGTGACATCTCAGGGTAAGGAATGAAGCCATGTCCACCCTGGCCAGCTTATTTAACAACAGTTAACGCAGCAGGGGATGTTTTCCTGGGGTCTCTGTCATCAGTGTCTTCCAGGGGATGTTACAGAGCATGAGCCTAAATTTGGTGTGCTAAGTTGTCCTTGGGAAATGTCACTGTCTCTTCACTGGAGGAAAGAGAGGAATGAAAAGAGAGGCTTATGGAAGCCCTACAGACACTCTCTGGTTAATTTAACTGGTTAAACCAACAAGTCAAGAGCCTGCAAATCTTCCTCAGGCTCATGTCTCAAGGCAGGAACACACTGCACAGTGCAGAGACTGAAATGCCCAGCAACAAGGGAGGAGGGACATGACACTTGGGGACATGGTTTAGTGGTGGGCTTGGCAGTGCTGGGTTAATGGTTGGACTCACAGAATCACAGACTCACAGAATATGCTAAATTGGAAAGGATGCACAAGGATCACCGAGTCCAACTCTTAGCCCTGCACAGGACTATTCCCATGTGCCTGAGAGTATCATCCACGATCTTAGAGGGCTTTTCCAACCTTAACAATTCCATGATTCTATAATTCTAGGGTGGTTGATCTTGCCACGGAGACACAAAGTTCCAGCTCAGGATATTCTGTAATTCATTGAAGTTGGGGTAAATCCCACCTGCTGTGAGCAGCAGCACAGACACTTGCCTGTGATGTTTTGTGTCCCCAGAGTGTGTCTGATTAGCTCTGTGCTGTTCAGAGCAGACACCATCCCATCACAGATGTGTACAGAAGCAGAGGAACCCCAGCCATGGGCAGCCCAGGGAAGCTGTGGAATAACCACCAAACAGCACCTGAAATGTGAAGCAGAGTGAAGAGGAAGCAAAGTCTCTGATAATATGTCAGGGCCAATCATTTAGACTTTTAAGGTGTTTTAATGAGATTAGATGCTTGGCTCCCACTGCAAAGGGATGTCTTCAGATGCAGATACCAAAACAAATTCCCTAAGCATTTTGGAAAACCCTGGGTGCTGAGTAAGGGGATGGTATCTTAAGTGGAGTTCACAGGAGCCTTACCCCTAACTCTGGTCACTCTAAAGAGGCTCCTGGGACCCTGCTTTTAGACAAAGCAGAGCCATGCTCCCCTCCTCCCCCCTCCCTGACCTGCAAAGGGTTAAAGGGTGGGGGAGCCGTTTGATTAATAGATGTCGTGTGAACATGCACATTTGCCCGTGACCGCATTCCTGGGGCTTTGGGCCCGGTGATAAGCTGGGACCAAAGTCCTCTGGCTCTGGGCAAGGAGAGCAAACAGGGCCCCAATGGAGCAGTTATTAATTCCAGCCTTGCATCTCCCAGGGCTGTCTCTCAGCAACGGGGCTCTCGGGAAGCCTTTCACACACCAATCGATACAAGTTGCCTCTCCCCTTGCCCTTTCCATCCTCATCCCCCTCCGCCTGTGTGCTCACCCTGATCTCCTTCTGTGCCAGGACCTCCAGCTCCAGGACCCTTTCCCATCAGCAGCACTGGAAGGAGAGGATGATATTCCCGCTGGGGTGATGGAAAGCACTGCACCTCCAGCACCCAAACTGCTGCTGTAGTTGTGCCACCCTGTGTCCCCCATGGGTCTTGCTGTGGTAGGGAAGGAATTTGTTGAATCAGAAAAGGGGAATTCACTGGTAATACATCCATAAATACTCTTCGGCACCCATGGAAGAACATGCTCTGAGAGCCATTGCTTTCCTTCAAAACACATTTATAAAATGAACACTCCTGGTTTAGAATTTCTTTTGGTTCAAACTGTCTTTTTTCCCTCAGGGCAGCTTTGGACTGATCCACGCCACAGGTTGTCTTTTCGACTCCAAGCTTTTACACAGAGGTAGTGACAGAGAATGAAACTCCTTTCCCTGCCTGAAAAGCAAAACAAACCGAAACAACCTGGACTTTTCAACTTGCTTGTGTTCAGACGGGACGTGGTCAGACTTTCCAACAGGCCTGCATGAGGGGGTATTTTTAGTGGCAGTGCATGGGGAATTTCTCCTTGCCCCAGTCTGGGGGCAAAAAGTAGATTTCTGGTTGCTGATGTCTCTCCCAGTCCCACAGCTGCTCTCAGGGGGCTGGTGGCGATGCTCAGACTGGGAGGTGTCTCCTCCAGCAAAATCAATTTCTTGAGATAGGCCAAGACATTCAATGATGGCTTTGGGAAGATTGGACTCCAGTCACTTTACAGATTCATCTCAGGGCAGGAGATAGAACAAGGGGTGATGGTTTCAAACTAAAGGAAGGTTGATTTAGGTTAGATACAAGACAGAAATTTTTTATGATGAGAGTGGTGAGGCCCTGGCACAGGTTGCCCAGAGAAGCTGTGGCTGTCCCATCCCTGGAGGTGTCCAAGGCCAGGTTGGACGGGGCTTGGAGCAACCTGGGATAGTATAAGGTTCTCTGCTCATGGCAGGGGGGTTGGAATTGGATGACTTTTAAGTTCCTTTCCAACCCAAACCATTCCATGATTCGATGAAAGTCCCTAAAGAGAGAAGCTCTGGCCCAATCCCAATCTCAATTCTCAGTTTGCACTTGTATGAAAACTAGATATTTTTAAGGCATACCAAGCCCATCATTTCCCAAATGAAATCAGCTTCTTAAGCCAGACTGTTTTCCACAAAGAATTCAATTCCTGATTTTGTAATAAATAATATGGAAACCTTCTACCATGACAGAGATGGATCTGTATTCACACCTATGCAGGCAGAGACTGTGGAAAGAGATCACCTGCCAGTGACAACACTTTTAGTCTGTAGAAGCCTGATTCACATCTGAATCATTTTTAATCCTTGAGGAGAGAAACTGGGATCACACCACAGCTTGCTCCAAGCCACAGCTGTCCTCCCTTTCCATATCTCCTCAGAGGACGTGGTGTTGCAGGGGATGCCAGGACCACCGAGCTGAGAGTGGAAAGGAGCTTTGAGGAAAGGAGACAAGGTGCTTCAACATTTGATTACGAACAATCAGCCACAACCCTTGTGGATTGTCAGGGAGAAACATTAAAATGAGATGCCCAAAGTGTAAAAGTTGATCCCTGTACTGAGAAACCGAGAGTTAAATGCCTGATATGGACTCTAAATGTCTTCAAAGCCATAGGGTGAGAAATGGGATAAATTTGATAAGTTTGAACAGAAATTCAATCCAACACTGAAAATTTTTACAGGATTCACTGAAACAAGTACATTTCCATACAAAAGGGTAATAACAACAAGAGCAACAACAACAGCAGCAACAACAACAAAAATAATAATAATAGCTAAACAAGCTGGCTTTCTACATTAAAAAAAAAAACAGATTAAAAAATAGTTTTGTCCAAAAATTCCCAGCAGACTCAACTCAGGCTTCTATCTGTGGTAGGGTCAGGATCCCATAAGGGTGGGTTCCTTGCTCCATAAGGATCAGTTCCATAAGGGTGGGATCTAAGCCATCTGCAACATGCCATCTGCACTCTCCAGGGTTTACCCTCACAGCTCCTTTCCCAACACATGTGTGATGTAAATAGTTTTGTATCTGGCTTCAAAATAAAATCCATGGGTTTTTTTTTTCCATGTAAACAGACCTGCAATGGGAGTAAGTGATGGTCTGAGGTCTTTTGTGAGCCACAAACCTCATGTTGATGTGGAGGGAACACACAAGTACACCTGGTAGGAAAAAAAAAAGGGAAAGGGAAAACCAAAGTCTGCTTTGAAAGAAGGTCCATGGTAACAACTCCATGTTTAAAATGGACTGTCTTCTCAGTTTGAGGCCTCCCTATGTGTCAGCAGGGGATGGAGGGAGGGATTGATCTTGCAGGATCAGACACCTGCACTGGGTACATACATTGGAGGGGTCTCCACAGGCTCCAGGTGCATGAGCTGGGTGCAAAATCACTGGAGATCCAGTCCATGAAGGCAGAGGAGAAGATCAACTCATGCTAATCCAAGCACCAGATTTCGGCTAGACTTGGGGTATGGTAGAATCATAGAATGTCCTGTGTTGGAAAAGACCCACAAGGATCATCAAAGTCCATACACCACCTAATCTCCAGTTGATGGACAGAGTCACCTGTATTTCCTTTTCCTTCCAGCCCCATGTGGGTATCTTGGATGCTCTAGTGCATCTTCAGTGAGGAAAACATTCTTAAACCCCAAATTTAGATTTCAGGAATTTCCAGTTGAATCCCACCCATATTTTTGCAGAAGAAGAAACACTGTGCATTTCTCTGCAGGCAAAGAGGATTTCACCATGGGTTTTGTACTGTGGAAGGCAAAGGGTGTTTAACGAAGACCCCAATACCCCCACAGTCATATCAATAAGGAAATCCCATTGGCTTCAGAAGTTCTTTGAAGATCTGAGCTGGAGACTTGTGTTTTGTAACTATTCCTACCAAAGCACTTCCAAAATGGATGGTTGGATTTGATGATCTTTGAGGTCTTTTCCAACCTTAATGATTCTATGATTCTTTGAAAAAACAGCACTGGACATCTGTAAGAAGCTGGGACCAGTCCCAGGCTGTTCTGCTTCCTGAAATCCAGGATTCACCTCATATTCCCTCTACCTGGGTCTCTAAAGCCTCTTCCCAGGTCCCCAACCATGTCTCCAGATAACACAACACAGCTTCCACCTTTCAAAGCCAGATCTAGGAACTGATGAGGTCGGGGAAGGGGAACAGCACAGCACTGAGGTTGTATTAACAAGAGTTTGAGCTCTTGGGCAGCTTTGATTGTTTCAACAAAGAAACACCTTCCTCTTGTGGGCTGCAGTTCATCCCTGCAGAGCCCCCCTTGTTCAAGTAGTCTTGGCTCAAAGGTGTCACAGGATTCTCCTGGAAGACAGTGGCTGTTTCAGGAACTCTTGATTTCCTGAAAGGGTGTTGTTTTTCCTTGTCTGGAACAGTTCTTTCTTCATGGGAAATTTCATGAAAAATCTATGATCATTAAAGATTTCCCCATGGGAATGGAGGTGTTAGCCCATTGGTAATAAATTTCTCCTGTGAATGTCTCCCTGGAGCTTCCACACAAAGCCAGACTTCTTCTGCTCAATCCTGGAGGTGATCAGTACTGGCAGACTGCAGGCCCTAATCCAGGACAATGCATGCAGACTGTGACCCCTATTTTGCCTCAGGCAATGCTAGACAAGAGGCAGGAACCTCCAGGGGATGAGAGTTTCCAGGAGAATACTGAGGGAACATGGGTCAGCCTCTGAAATCTTCATCTTGTTTCACTCAAAGCCAGGTTGGATTGGGCTTGGAGAAACCTGGTTTACTGGGATGTGTCCCTGCCCATGACAGGGGGTTGGAACGAGATGATCTTTCAGGTTCTCTCCAACCCAACCCATTCCATGCTTCTATGACTCAGAAGAAGCCTTTAGAACTTTGGGAGCTCTTTCTGGAAAACCACTGGACCTTCACAAGGACAGCTCTACAAAGCAATGTTACCCAGGGCACAGACTGTACCCTGACAGTCCTGATAAGCAAGGGCAGCTTGAACCTTCATCCCTGTCTTTTTCCAAATGGAGAGGACCTTCTCTGCTTCCTCATACACCCAAGAACTAAAGCCAGGCACTATGAAAAGAAAGTGCCCTCCAACCATCTACTGGTATCAGAAACCAGGTTCAGGCTGGGTCCTTCCATGCTCACAAGAGTTTCCAGTGCTGCTGAGGTGGGAGGCTGTTGGTCACCACCAGTTTATTAAGACAAAGAGAGTATAGGAAGTATGGAGATGCAAGAGTCAGAGCCCCTTACATGACAGGGTCTACTCCACAATCTTCCACCTTCAGCAGCTTTCCCTGGACATCTTCACAATCATGCAGATGATAGGTCTCCAACCTAATTTTTTTTTTTGCACTCTTCAATGTTTTCAGTTATGTTTCTACCTTTGAATAATGAGGAAATGGTCCCCAAGTGTCCAGAGGGGGAAGAAAGTCCAGTAGTCTGGGAAAAAGAGCAAGATTTTATTTAGAAGATTTTCAGAAGAAAAATGTGTAAGAAAACTTTGTTGAAAACAATTTTTTTTGTTTCTTTTTTTGAAAGCTTTTACTTCTGATGGAACAGAAAGACAATCTATGAAGCTTCTCAGTCAGATCTGATTGTCCATCACTGGAGTTTCATGTTTTCTACCCCTGTAAATGTGCAATGTCCTCATAGCTTTGAGGACTTGGGGTAAAGCAGCACCAATTCCCCAGAATAAAACTCATAAACTCTGCTTTTACACTGGGGCTGATCTTGCACCAGCTGCCTTGTGGCAGCTCTGAACTCCTCATATCCCCACAGAGAGAAAGCCTACAGCTGGTTCCTGAGCCTGTCCTGGGTCCCATCTGGCCATCTCAGATTTTCTCTGCGACACAAGGTCTTTACAGGGTTGCAGGGTTTCTCTAGGACCTGTCTGCCCAATGGGTGCAGTGTCTGCACTAAAAAAAGCCCTCCCAGCCCGGAGCCAGGCCAGCACGTCCGCTGGAAAAATGACATAACCTCGGCACGTAATCTGGAGTTCCTCCTCTGGGGCAACCGTGTGAGAGGAGATCAAAGGGCAGCACAGGAAAACGAGAGCAGAGCCCACAGAGAGGAAAACACCCTCACCAGCCAGCCAGGGGAATAATCACAGCCTTCAGTGGGATTTGGGAGTTCCCACTCACAGGAGGGATGGAGACAGACATCCTCCTCTGGCTCCGGGCACCCGGCTGGGTGCGGGCATGGAATCCTTCCCCATGCCTCTCCCACTTTATCTTTTGGTGTGGGACAGCAGACTGAGACAAGATTCAGCCCCTCTTGTGCCTTTTCAAGTCCCATGGAAGGGATGTTCTTGACCCCTAAGAACTTGGGAGACTGTGGTTACCACAGCAGTGCCATCAGCATCCCATCCCCTGCCTTCTCCAGCTGAGACAGGGGAGGTTTAGGTCTTAAGCTGTGGCAGGGGAGGTTTAGGGTTAGGTTGGACATTAGGAAGAGGCTTTTTACAGACAGAGTGTTTGGGCATTGGAGTGGGCTGCCCAGGGAGGTGGTGGGGTCACCATCCCTGGAAGTATCCAAGAAGAGTCTGGATGTGGCATTTAGTGCCTTGATCTAGTAGACAAGGTGGTGTTAGGTCAAAGGCTGGACTCGATGATCTCAGAGGTCTTTTCCAACCTAGCTGATTCTGTGATTCTGTGACTTCCCACCCTTCCTGACTTCAGAGCACCCGGGGGAAATACAGATGGATGAGGCAGTGGGAGGGAGGTGAAACAGCAAGGAAAAGCCATGAAAATCAGTGGGTCCCATGCCAGGAGCGGTGGTGCTGAGGGGTCTGTGCTTGCACACACAGCCTGGTGCAGTTTTGCAGGCTGGATCCTTTCCATCCTTCATCCCTGCTCCCCATCCCTACAGCCATGGGGGATTTGCCACCACCTGCAGCCCCCAGCCATGTCCTCCCACTCCAGCTCCATCTGCCCACTGGTGCCCACACTGAGGGATCTGTGTTGCCCAGGGTTTGTGGTTTCTGACCCCTGACTTGCCCGTTGCCACTGGAATTCCCTATCACTCCAGTGACTCAGCTGACAGAAAGGGAGACAATGGCATTTTACATCAGCCCAGGCTATCAGGAGCCTGCCTTATCTGAGCTGTGTTTTTCTATTAGTCTAACACTCCATTGTGCATCCCTTTATCAGCTGCAATGTTGATGTAATGCTGGCTTGGAAGTGGTTTCTGCATCCTAGCACTGAGACAGCTCACTTTTATTTCGGGGGGGAAGGGGAGGGTGCGAGAGGAGGGTTTATCGGGATTCTCAGGAGATAGGAGCCCTTCTCCTGCACGGAGCAGGGAGGGAGGGCTGGCTGGGTGGTGGTGGTGGGGCTACCAGCCCAAACTGAGCAGGCTGTTTTCAACCAGTAATTTAGTGAACATAATTTCTGCTCCTCCCCTCCAGACAGTATTTTTAATTGCAGTGTTCGCTTGTCAGGATAAATGTCGTCTCTGGTTCCTTCTGTAAGTCCCAGAAGGTGCAGATCTGGCTTTCTGCAACAGGACTGGCCCAGCTGGTGGTGGCAGAGTGAGCCCTAACTTGTCTCCCATCCAGTGAGGCTCATCTCTAGTAGCACTCTCCTGGGCAGATTTTAACTGACTGATAACACAAGTTGAGCTCAGAGGGTCTTTTGTCCCCCATTTTTTGGTGGTGGGTCAGGTTGGGGGGTTTTGTTTGATTGTTTGTTTTGTTTGGGTTTATTGTTTGTTTGTTTGTTTGTCTTTTTTGGGAGGGAAGAAAGAGGGATTGGTTTGGGGTTTTCAACATCTCCAGATGCCTATTCTCAAAAAACCCCCAGCCAGCAACTTGGCATTCCTAAGTAGTCAGTGGCTTAAAATAATTCTGAGATTGGATAGGAAGGAAAAACGGAGCTGCCTACATGAAGCAACATTAGGATGTGGCCTCATAGGCTTTGCTTCCTAAAGTTTAAACCCTCAGGACCCACCTCCATGACAGCAGCAGGGACAGAGTCACTTCAGCTGCCACACAGGAAGAGAGAAGCACATTGAATTTATGTCCATGCAGCACCATGAGGTACATGGCAGGTAGGACTAAGTGTGTTGGATTTAGTCTGTCCAGCTGTAGCAAGAGCAACAATGAGGTTGTCAACCCAGGGTACAAAACATCTGGAGCCACACCTGAGCATCATCCTTGAGTACTGTGGCCTGGTTTCACGTGGCAACCCTCCTTTGGCCAAAGTCAGTAGCACCAGAATTTTCAAGTCCCCCCTCTTGGAGCAGTCTCCGGTGTGAGGGGGGTGGACCCCACCAGATGCTCTCTGTGCCTTCTGTGATGGGATTTCGTGCTTTTCCTTTCTGACTTACTCTATGCACAGGGGTTGGATCAGAAGAAGTTTGCAGGCACATGTGCCAGCTTGCATTTCCACTTTTTATAATCATAGAAACATTGTATGGTTTGGGTTGGAAGGGACCTTAAAGAGCAGCCAGTTCCAACCCCCTGCAAAGAGCAGGGACCCTTCCATTATCCCAGGTTGCTCCAAGCCCCATCCAGCCTGGCCTTGGACACTTCCAGGGATGGGGCAGCCACAGCTTCTTGGGGCAACTTGTGCCAGGGCCTCACCACCCCACAGGAAAGAATTTTTTTTCCTAAAATCTAATCTAAACCTACTTTCTTTCAGTTTGAAGCCATTCCCTCTTGTCCTGTCACTCCAGGCCCCTGTAAATAGTCTCTCTCCATCTTCCTTGTAGGCTTCTTTCAGGTACCAGAGGGCCTTTTTTTTTCCAGGCTGAACAAAGTCAGTTTTCTCAGCCTTTCCTCGTAGCAGAGATGCTCCATCCCTCTAATCCACTCAGTGAACCTCCTTTGTGCTCATGATGAACTTACTAATTTCCTATTTTCTTCATGTCAAACCCAACAGTCTGTTTTTCTGGAGTCCATGGAGCTCCAGGAAGCTACTGAGGGCCCATTTGCATCCCTTCAAAGGGATCCTTGAGACAAGGGGAGCTTAGAGTGAACTGCAAATACCAACCCCTGGCACCCTCTGTGCACACATGTGAGCATCATCCTCTGGGCCATCATCTAGGGTTGATGGTCGTGGTTCTCCAGCTGCAGGAGGTCTCACACAGAGCAGAGGAGAAGGTGAGTAGGACATATATATGCTGCCCAGGGCAGTGGTGGAGTCACCATTACTGGAGGGATTTAAAAGCCATCTAGATGTGGCACTTAGGGACAGGGGTTAGTGGTGGCCTTGGCAGTGCTGGGGGAACAATTGGACTTTTCCATCCTTACCCAGCAGGCTTCATCCTGGAGCTCTGGCATTTGCCTACCAGCACTTTTGCATCCGTGTTTGCATACACAGGTGACTATGTTTGCATGTTGACCCCTGGGGGTGTGTGAAGACCACAGCTTGTTTTACTTGCAGTGGAGAAACCAAAACAGATCTTTCTGAAAGACCTTCAGAGCCAGTTTCATTCATTCCTCTTTCATTTGTGGCTCCTTCTCCTCTGTACAGGATGGCATCCCTCAGATCAGTGGAAATCCCACGTGATGGGGACTCAACAGACCTGGGTTCAAATGGAGTGTTGAGGTGGCAGATCTGAAGTGCTGATGAAGGGAAAGCACGGCTAGAAACACGAGACACGGTGGGCAGAAAGAGTCATGGGAGATGGTTACTGCTCATCCCCAGCCACATCTGTGGTTCAAACTTGCTGCTGTGTCCTCGGACCCCAGATAAAAATTAGAAGGGCTCATGCAATGGGATGCAGAATTCCTGGAGGGTCTTGGCTCTTAGAGGTCCTACCTGGACATCTTATGCCCTGAATTTGTTTGTGCTCTCAGCTCTTCCTCCTCAGCCTCCCCTGCCCGAGGTGGGCCGGCTGCTGTCCCTGCGCTGCGAGTGGCTGTGATTTCGTCTCAGTCATCATTTCTATTGTTATCTGCCCATTATCTGATCCTCTCCCAAGCCTGGCCAGGAAACATCCTTCTGTCTCCGTCTTCGACGGCGCTCCATCCTCTTCCTCCTTGGAGAAGACAAAAGCCAAACAAGCGCATAATGAATCAGACGTTTCCCTTCCCACTTTGCCCCTTATTTCCCCCTCTCATTTTTCACACGGGCCGATTTCTGCCTTTTCCCTCCTGTTTGTTCGGGATGTGGCCCGTGCTCAGCATCCCGGGGAGTCTGGCCGGCTCCTCTCGGTGTCAGCGGGAGTTCAGGGGTGGGTGAGGCTGATAGGGCTCCTCTGGCCCCCTCTGCATCCTCAGACCTAACGCCTGCAAGAGGCTTGGCCTCCTGACACCGGGGCATGGGATCAACTCCAGGCCAAGCTGGAGGTTCATGTGGGTTCAGAAAAGCAACTGGACGGTTGGGTGGAGGAAAAATATTCTATCAAGGGCGATTAAACTTGAGATCAGCTTATCCAGCTCAGGATGTCACGTGGTAGTAACTTGCTGGAGGCTGGAAGAGAGTGTTGGGGAAGCACTGCCTCTGTCCATGCCCTGGTTTTGTGTTCCTTCATAGCATTCCTAGAGGAGAGGTGGGACACTCACCTCTATGCACACCACGGGTTTTGGGCTGGCTGTAGAATGAGATGGGGCAAAGCTCTGCCCATGAAACCCAGCACTCCTTGGCCTCTGGCGAGCTGTTCTATTTTCTGGGTCCCCAGACAACACTGAGTCCCATTTCCAATATTCTCTGGGATGTGCATTGCTTCTAAGCCAGGTGGTCCTGGTCAGAAGTGCCACATCTACTCATTTTTTGAACACTTGCAGGCACTGTGAATCCACCACTTCCCTGGGCAGCCTGTTCCAATGCTTAACACCTTCGGTGAAGAAATTTTTCCTAATATCCATCCTGAACCTTCCCTGGTGCAACTTGAGGCCATTTCCCCTTGTCCTATCACTCCTTGCCTGGGAGAAGAGACCAAATCCCAGAAAAGAAAAGATGAAAACATCTTTATTTCTTTACCTTTATAAAACCTCCCAACTGTTTTCCTGTCATTTCTAACCAGGTACACAACTTAAACCAGAGAAATCTTCTCTATGTGAACGCACAGATAAGTTGTTATTAGACACTGGGAAAGCCACATTGCTGCTTAAAAGAAGATCCTGAAAAAAATCAGAAAGAGCATGGAAAAAAAAAGGGCTACAGAGATTATCTGAAGAGTGAAGAGGAAGCTTTGGCATGGAAGGCTCGGAAAGCTTGTTCTGGTTGTTTTATCAGAAAAGCAGATGGAGAAGTGACTGGAGAAGAATTGCCTGTGGAGAAAAATGCCTGATGAGAACGATCTCCTTAATCTAGGAAAAAATGGCTTTCCCACAGCTGAAAAGCAGAACCAAATCACCCAAGCTCATGGTTATTGCTGAGGGTAATTAGTCACCAGTCTATCCAGGTTCTTCATCCCTGGATACCTTTAAACTAGGAGCAGATGCTCTTCTGGAAGCGATGCTTTAGCCAAGTGCAAGCTGTTGACTTACAGGCAGGAGCTACATCCGAATATCAGACTTAGAGTGCTGAAATGTCATGGATTGAGCTTTGCTGGATGGAAACTTCAGTTGGATTTGCTTTGGCAAATCCAGTTTCTGAGAGCTGTGAGGTTTGTTCCCTGTTTGAGGGCACAGCCCTTACTCGTGGTCACAGAGCTTCTGCTCGAGGTAAAGTAATGGCTCAGCAAATCAAGGCATTGGAGAAACCACGGTGAGAATTCAGAATCACAAAATCATCAGGGTTGGAAGAGACCTTCAAGATCACCCAGTCCAACCAGAATTTTCACCAGGAAATCTTGGACTAATCCACAAAATGTTTCTGCTTATGGAGGCAGGCTGGGAGAGCTGGGGGTGTTCACCGGCAGAAGAGAAGGCTCCAGAGAGATCTTAGAGCCCCTTCCAGTGCCTAAAGAATCTCCAAGAGAGCTGGAGAGGGACTGGGGACAAGGGCCTGGAGGGACTGGACAGGGGGGGAATGGCTTCCCACTGCCAGAGGGCAGGCTTAGACAGGACATTGGGAAGAAATTCTTGGCTGTGAGGGTGGTTAGGCCCTGGCACAGGTTGCCCAGAGAAGCTGTGGATGCTCCATCCCTGGAAGTGTCCAAGGACAGGTTGGATGGAGCCTGGAGCAACCTGAGATAGTGGAAGGTGTCCCTGCCCAAGGCAGGGGAAATTGAAACTAGATGGTCTTTAAGGTCTCTTCCAACCCAAACAATTCTACTACCCTGTGTTTTCTTGTGCTTTTATACTGTCTCTGCTGGGTTTGCAGGTCATAAGCAAACAGGGGCATTGTGCAATTTAGTGCTTCACCTCTTCAAAATGGACTTGTCCTTTCTTAAATATCCTGTTATTTTTTTTTTTTTAATTTTTTTTCTTTTTTTTTTTTTTTCTTTTTGAAGGCACATTTCACCCTCAACTACTTCATTATCAATTTTCAGTTTTCTCACTGGACAATTTACAGAACAGGTTTTCACCAAATGTGCTGCTTGGAAAACACCTTTCCTGAGCTCAGCCTGCCATTCCAAGCAAAGCCCAGATCAGTGGATCTTTCCTGGGGAGAGCTTCCAGCAGCTAAATAGGGTCTAAAAACTCCACTTAGACTATGGGCTGCAAGGTGTGAGCATCAGGAGGGCAACCTGATTGAATCTTGAGCAAGTCTTCAGCAAGAGGGGAATAAAAAGTGAATAGGACTGAAGGATATTCTAACAGGTAGGGGCCCTTGAAGAACTCAGCCCAAACACTGGATTAGACCTGCATACCCTTTCCTGCTTGTGCAGACTGTTCCTGTAAACCACTGGTGATGGAGACACTGTTTTTCCTCTCTACTGTCTCCCCAGACAGGGAAATGAGGTACATATCACATTTACCCTGTGTCTTATCTTGGAACTGAACACTCCATGTCCTTCAACTGCTCCTTGTCGTCTGTGTTTTCCACTCTCCTCCTCATCCTGGTTGCTGTTTTCTGCATTCCCCCCTCTTTCTCCTGCAGCCCTGTGTGATGCCCAAGCTGGACCCTGTGCTGGACCTCCTGTATCCCAAGTTTATATGTCTCAGTGTGGAATAAACCTCCTTTGCACCATCTGATTCATGTTCAGCTTCTGATCTGCAGTGCAGATCCTCTTCTCCTCCTGACCTGCTGCCTTGTGGTTGGTCCCCATCAATCCTACCTTGCTGCTTGCAGAGTTTCTTTGCTAAATCCTCCTTTTCCCCACAGCTCCTTGATCCATGGAGATTACCCTGCATTCCAGTTTATATACCATTCCCACTTTATATACCAAGGTGTAAATAAGTCTCACCTTGCCAGGTTTCTCTGACACCCACAGAACTGGGGGTGATCCAGACCCTTTGGAAGTCCGACTGGTCATGTCCATATGAGATGGAGCTGGGCTCCCAGCCCTGGGGGACATCAAGGATTTCATGCCCTGTGTACACAGTCCTCAGCATGGCAGGGAGGGGCTGCAAGCTCTTGCATATAGAGAGGCCCTGATGCCTTTCATTAGGTGGCAGAAGGAAAAAAAAGCCTCTCCATTCATTCTGAACAGGTTTTCCAGCCCCTCCCGTCTTGACCCTGATTGCTTATCAGCTGGGATATGTTTATCCTAAATCTTTCTTTTCTCCTTTTCGTGTCTCCCCCTCCACCTCTCCCTTTCCTGCTTTTTCTCCCACTGCTTCTCTCTCCCAGCATCCCACGTGCACACCCCCTTCCCAAGGCCAGCTCTGAGCTTGCAGAGGAGTGAAGCTTCAGACTAAACTTTAATTTTCACGCTCCCTGTTTCAAGGGCACCAGGCGGGCTTTTTTTCGGCCGTTGCTCTCCACCGCAGAACTGGAAGGTTCTGGTTTGTGCCACTGTCGATTGAGACAGCACCGGTGTAATTACAGCATGTTCCCTCCCTGTGGAATTCAGAAGAGACCAGCTCCTTTTATAGCCTGGCCAGAGCCCCTCTAGGGGACTGCTCCTGTGCCTCTTTTACACTCCCCGTCCCCGGGACTGACGTGCAAGTGCTGCAGCGCTGACCTCGAGCCCCGCAGGTCCTTTGAGTAGTTCCTAGAAAACCCTCCTGGCACTTTGCCCACGGGGTATAGTCACAGCTCTGCCCTGGGAAGGCCGTGCCTGGTGCTGGCCGTGTGTCTCTGCAAAGTCCCTGCTGCTGCAGACACTGTGCAGAGATCAGGTCTTTAAAAAACTCATATTGTGGCTTAGGGACATGGGCCATAATGTCCCTAGGTAATGGGCTTGGCAGTGCTGGGTTAGGGGTTGGACTTGATGACCTTTGAGGGCTTTTCCAACCTTAATGCTTCTGTGTTTCACGACTCCCTCTCCAGCTCCTCATGTCTCCCATCTCCAGAGCTCCACCATTTCCTAGGTAATCCCTGTGTCCTTTTCCTCAGTCTTGGTTTCACCCATCCCAGGGCACATGTAACGATGCAGATCAGGAACCACCCTCCCTGTGATGATCTCCTACCAAAGCAGCGGTGCTGGTGGGGAAGAGGCAAGTGGTGGGGTGAGATAGGAGAAGTCTTGCACCTATGTTGTCTGGGAGATGCTTTTGCTGTGGGAAATCTGGCCCTTCCTGGCATCTTCATGGACAGCAGTGTCTGGTCAGGAGGATTAAATAGGAAGAAGGGAGAACATCACCACCCATCACTTTCCCAGCCCTCCAAACCCAACTTTCAACCCAAATCACATGGAACTAAAAGCACAAGTGAGCATCATCTTTTCTCTGTGGATCTCTGACTTGGTTTGTTATTTCCATTCTTTTCAAGCCTCTGTAAGCCCATTCTCTTTTTGTCCCCACACCTCCTGGCCTGCTGCCAGATGTTGGACAGCATTAGCAGAAAGTGAAGCACATGCAACTCCTTCCCAACAGACGTTCCACAAAGGCAACTGGAGATCTCCCCAGGACCTTTCTATAGAGTCTTTCTTGTTCCTTCTCTGAAGACACAACATTTCTGTGAAGGCAAACCTGGAGTGTTTCTCTCAGACTCACAGGAGTAGGATATTGCAAAACCCCAAAAGGCTCTAGGAGACGGAGACTGAATGGAAACCAAGGAGTCTTGTTCTTCAGAATTGCTTGGATATTTTGTGGTTTTTTTCATCCCAGGGTCCATGGAGTGGGGACAGAATATCTTGGTGTTTTCCACAGTGTGTGTTGGGTGCTGTGCCTGTCTTCCCCAGGGAACGAGTAACCCAAGTGAGACATATTTAGTTATCCGCTGGGTAGAGTGTTAGTCTGGGAAGTGAGATGGGATTTAAACTCCCCTCCTTGAGTGTCTCATCATGCTTCTCCCCAGCTGTGAAATAAAGGCAGTGCAAGAGTGGAATGAAGAGAGCTCAGTGCTGTCACGAATAACAAGAACAAGTGGGTTTCTAATCTTGCAAATGAGATGATCTTTCCCGTCACAGGACACAGCTCCACTAATAAATAAGTACCAAACACCGATACTGGACCTTGATTGTCTCTATCATTGACATGATGCTTGGCACAGTTTTGGCCTCAGCTAACTAGTGCCATCCTAAATCTGCACAGGACAGTGTCTCTGTGGTGGGAGCACAGGGGTGCTGCTTCACCCAGATTGAGCTCAGGCGGAACACCCACTCTTTTTGGGGTGCCCTGGATGAACCCCCTCTGGGTGCAACAAGCATGTGGCCACAGCACAGCTGAGCCTGTTGATGTATCACTCCTCTTGTGCTGCTTCTTAAACCCTTTACATAAACATTTGCTAGTGGCCAGGGTTGGGAAAGAGCCATAAGCAGATAGGGCTGTGCTCTGACTCCGTGCGGCTGCTCAGATGTTCCTGCCCTGCTTTTCATGCAGATGAGCTCAGACTACGGCAGGGGTCAAACCAACACGTGATATCTTTAAAAAGCCCAGAACTGAAGCAGATAGCTCTTCCCAAAAGCCTTTCTTGCCAGCTTTCCCCCCTACCACCCCCCCCCTCCTGCCATACTCAGGTCGTGCCAGAGTTTCTGCTTGCAGCGCGTGGAAAATGCAGCAACTGCAGGTCGAAAAATGCAGGGAATAAAGAACAGAAAAAAAAAAAAAGGGTAGATAACACAGGGTAGTTCTTGTTATCTCACACTGGGGTTTGCCAGGTTGCAGAGATCCTCAAGCTGAGCTTGGATGGGGAAGAGGTGTCCATTAGCTCCCTCATCTTCATTCCCCACATAAAGCTTCCTCCCCACTTTGCCACTCTGGTCCCCCCAGCACTGCCCCTGCCTGTCCCCCCCACCATCCCATTAGGACTCAGAGGGCTGTCGGAAGCATAATGGAAGAGAGAGCTTTCATCCATCACAGACCTTGAAGAGTTCAGCGAGGCAGAGCCATCACAGAGGAGAAACATTCCTCCGCGGATCCCCTCTTGTCTCTCGGGTGGGAAGGGGGAGGAGGAGGGAGAGATAAGGCCAAACTAATTTGTCTTTTTTAATTGGTTCAGAATACTTGAACGAAAGCTGGTTTGTTATCCTTGGCTTTGCTCTGGCAGGCGTCCAGGATGTAGGGCAGAGACAGAGGCTTCTGAAGAGTTAACCTCTTCCAAATATCCTATTAGGATCCTCTCCATTGAGCGTAAGGACGCTGTAAGCAGAGTCAGAGTGGGAGGGCCTCTTCATCTTTCTGTTTTTTCCCCCTTTTTCTATTAGAAACTCAGCTTTGGAAGGGACACAGGGGCACACAGAACAGCAAAGGCCCAAGGGTGAGAGTCTTCTGGTCAAATTTTGCTGTAAACATCCAGAGCGGAGCTAATCAGCCTGAGCTCACTTTGTAGTTAGCAAAGAGAGACAGGCACTTCTCAGGCACAGTCAACTCAGACCAAGGCAGGATCTGAAAGAGGTCGAGTGATTCATTCCTGCTTGTCTGTGACGGTCTGCAGTCACTGGAAAGGGAGAGTAGAATCATTTGGGTTGGAATCATAGAATAAAAGAGTGTTTTGGGTTGGTTTCGTGGAGTAAAACAATGGTTTGGGTTGGAATCACAGTATCACAGAATGGTTTGGGTTGGAAGGGACCTTAAAGATCATCTACTTCCAATTCCAAGACAATTTTCTTGGGAAGTTTACATTTATCTGGTGCCACACAGGTGTGACAACAGATCAGTGAGAGGCCTATGCAGGTCTTGAAGAGCAGCTGGAGGGCATCTAAAATGCCCCTTGGTCCCAATTCATGGGCAAATGAATCAATCTGATGAAGTTGCAGTAGATGACTTGGGCTCTGTATGTCTGGCCATAGCTGACATGTTTTACAGATACAGTTGGGAAGAATTATGGAATCATGGAATGGTTTGGGTTGGAAGGGACCTTAAAGATCATCTCATTCCAATCCCCTGCCATGGGCAGGGACACCTTCCACTAGACCAGGTTAAGGAATGGCTCCAGAGTCAAGCTTGGGCTCAGATTGACTGGCCATCCATGATTTGTGTTTCTGTGCTGCCAAGTGGCTGCTGAGTGACCCATTTGTTGTAGCAGAGAGGTCACCAAACGCTTTAAAACAAACTTAAGGACATATTTACAAGACCGTTTAGGCAGGAACTGCACCTTCATCAGTCTTTGTGGTCACAATGTTTGACAGACAAAGTGGTCCAACATGCTTCCTTGAAGGGTCCCAACTCTATCTTTCATGAAGACAGATGATGTGGGCCAGGCTGGATGGGGCTTGGAGCAACCTGGTCTGGTGGAAGGTGTCCCTGCCCATGGCAGGGGGTTGGAACGAGATGAGCTTTAGGGTCCCTTCCAACCCAAAGCATTCCGTGATTCTGTGTTTCCATGTGTATGAAGCTGAGCTCAGGGCTGTGCTGGTGGATCTTAGAACAAACCTGGACTCCTCACACACCCAGCTGATCCCCAGCCAAGAGGCAGTTCACAGAAAACCAGTGATGCTTGCACATTTTGGCTTCCTCTCGTGCCGGCCTGGGTGGATCCTTTGTTTGCAGATGGTTACAGTCACAGGTCAAGGCCTGTGCCCTCCACATGTCCGGGAGCATCAGATTTGCTTTGGTCTCTGACAACATTACTGCAAAGTAATTTCTCTTCTTGGGCTGTTCCACTCCAGCAGGGGAAGAGGCAAGAGCAGAGCTCAGCAGCCTGACGTCCAGTTTGCAAGGTCCAAGGGTTAATTCTCTGCTCCATTATAAATTTCCCCTTGGAGAGCTGGCAGGCCTAATTGATTTAGGAGCCGAATTCCCATTTCTCAAAGAAGACTTATCTGGACTTGTAAAAACTGGAGCTTGCTTTCAACCCCAAAGCAAGAGAGTTAATGTCCCTTCTAGATGGCCTGCCATCTTAAATCATGTTAATTAACAGGGTCATTTAATTCATAAAAATGCCTGATTCCTTTTTTTTTTTTTCCCCAGAAACCCATGTTGTGATCAAAACCCATCATGCAGTAGTTTAGTTGAGTTCCTCAGTCTTATGAAAAGAAAATCCAATTTGCAGGGGGGGTTGTTTTTGTAAATAAAAGCCTACAAAGTGAGAAAAGGGAACATGCCCTGGAGAAGGGTGGCCAGGCCTGGAAATCCCTGTCCCTTGGAAACCCCTGCCTGCTGTTTTCATTGATGAAGCCATTTAAGAGTTCACCCAGTGTGACCCAAGAAATGCCATCAAAACCCAGTCCCAGCCCTTGGGTTTTTCTTTTCTCAGATGTTTTAATCAGCTTGTTTGACAGATGCAGGCAGATTGAGCCAGACACCAGTGTGGGTGCCTGCAGAGATGGGTCTTGTCCCCTGCTCCTCCCCAGAAGTCCCAAAATGCCTGGGGCAAGTCACATACTATGGCAGCTGCCACAGCTCCAGCCAACAAGGGTCAAACACTGTGGGACTGAAGAGTATCCCTGAGGGCATCTGGCCCATCCTCCTGCCCCAAGGCAGAGCCAGTATCTACCTTCTTACCCTTGTCAGGGCTGTTCTGAGTTTCCCAAGCAGTCTCTCCTTCATAGATTTCCCTGTCCTTTCCATTAGGAGTCCCTTCCCTCCCTTCTTTCACCTTTCATGAAGGAATGTCACTCTTCAAGTGTCTCTGCAGGCTGACCAATTTCACTGCTCCCTCCTTAATCTGTCTTTTCTACTCCTTTAGTCATTCTCTTTGCATTTTTTTGGGGCTGTCCCCAGTCTGACCCCTTTTTCCCTTGAAGCCCAGGGCCCAGGAGGGGGCCCAGGGCTCCAACTGAGACCTTCCCAGCACCAAGGAGATAACTCCATAGCTGACTTCAAAGATAATGCCATAACTCCACAGAGCTTCCCAAAGGCTCAAACACTTCCCAGCTTCCCAGGGACTGGAAAGAGTGGTTCCCATCATGAAAACAGATGGGGGAAGGCAGATATAAACTTCCACATTTAGGTGTCCACAGGCCAGTCATCCAGCTGGCCAAGCCCAAGGCTCTGTTGCAGTGGAGCTCCAGTCAGTACTGAGGTGGGATTTGGTTGCCACATGGATGTCTAAGGCAACTTAAGCCAAAGATCCTGCTATTATTTGGTATTCTGTTGATATTTCACGGGCTTTCAGACTTTCCCAGTGCCTCTGTTTGGCCAACTGAATTGTGTCTCAGGGTATAAACTGAATAGAGGGAATATAAAGGGAATATAAAGGGCATTTAGATATCCACATTACAGGAAGGCACTGGTCTGGAGAAATTTATTAGTCTTAATCCACAACTCTCCACAACTCCACAGCCTCTGTGGCTCTGTTTTCACATCTACCTGCTCTGTTTCCATCACTTTTCCCCATGCAGAGATTCCCGTTTCTCTGCTCGGTGGAGGTATTGCAGGACCACTTCCCCCTTATACCTGAACATCCCCTGGGAGCAGGGCACTGAAACACCTGAGAGGGACCCCATCATATCGGATTTGAGTCTTTACAGATATAAAAGATGGTAAAACACCTTCCCTCAACTCTGCCAGCACCGTCGAGCCTCGTGCGGAGAGGAACTGCCTCGTCCTTCACAGGGATGTGCTGGAGGCCGAGCAGATCCCATTGCTGCCTGGAAACCCCCCTCCCTTTCCCAGAGCTGGGCACCCCCATCCCTCTGAGGGCTCTGACAGTAACCATGCCACGGGGGGCTGTCAGTCACCGCGACGTTGGGCAGTGTCAGCCACAGTTCGCCGTAATCTCCCGCGGGGGGGAGAGCGGTGCCAGAAGTGACAGCTACCTTTATCCACATCCCAGGGATATAAACAACAGTATGGAATAATGACAGGGGGAGCATAAGCATCAATATCCTTCAGCTGCTTCGCCCCCCCCCCCCCCCCCTCCACCCCGGAGTATGTTCCCAAAAAAGCCTCGTTTCCCTAATACCTGGGGTTTTCTTTGCTTATTAGCCTTATCTGCCGGAGCAAAGTACCTCGGTGAAAGACGTTTTTTGGGTGACTTTTTTTTTCCGAATGTTTTTGTAATCCTTGCATTTATAGGCAAAGACAAGGAGATCAAAGCTGCCCAGGGTTTATAAAGCATGTCAGGCTGAAAGTTTGACATCAATTAAAGTGATATACACGTTGTCCAGATTTATGAGAAAACACCGCTTTGGCCCCATCCCATGCCCCCCCCAAATCAGTGAGACTCTTTGCAGTGACTTGCACCTCTTTTCAGGGCCTGCTGGTGAGTGATTGGGGATTTGAGAACAACGTGAAGGTGACCCAGTGCCTAGTGGTTCTTCCCAGCTGCAAGTCCTGGCCCTGCATGCACTGAGTTGGCCAGTCTCAGCTGCTTCCATTCACTCTGCCCTGTGGCACTGCAATGGAGACAGTCAGAAATTATCACTTCGAATGTTTTTGGAAGGGAAAATGGGATACAGGACTGAGAATTTAGTTTTTCTTCTTAATGCTTTACTGCTTAATGCTTTTACATGTGTGTGTCTTCTTTTGCTGTCTTTTGTGGTAGAAATTGCTTTGGTATTAGCAGAAGGAATGGCTGAAAGCTGTAAAGCCTTCATGTTTTAGCTGCTAATGGATAAATTCACTCTTGAAAAGCTTCCTTTTACTCTTTTTTTTTAACTCTTACTTAGTGAGAGGACTTTGGGTCCCCATCCCCAACATGTTCCCAAATACTGTCCCAGAGTGACACAGCAGGAAACGTGCAAGGGAGGCTCCTGGCTGAGCTGCTTGGGATAAAAGAAGAGATTTTCATTCATAGCCCCTCTCAGGCTCAGGAAATTGAGACTCAAGTCATCTGGTTCCCAGGAAGGAGCCATAACCTCCTCTCCATCCTTCTTGCTGAAGGTGGAAAACTCTATAGCAAGAAATAAGTGACTTGCAGACCGTGAAGGTAACGGAGGGGAGGGAAGGCTGGTGGTGTCTTTCATCTCCAGGGTGCTCCCCTGTGCAGGTGGGCTCTGCTGCTCCCTCTGCATTTGCCTCAATGCAATTGGTGGGGATGGAGGCTGAAATCTCTGATTTATGGATACAACTCCCCCTCCTTGTGGTCTTCTGTGATTTGCACTCAGAGTCATGGAATAGTTTGGGTTGGAAGAGACAATTGAAGATCAACTAGTCCTGCAATGAGCAGGGACATCTTCAACTAGGCCAGGTTGCTCCAAGCCCCGTCCAACCTTATCTGGAATATTTCCAGGAATAGGGCATCAAGAGCTTCTCTGGAAGAGCTGTGCCAGTGTTTCACCACAATCATTATAAACAGGTTTTTTTCTTATATCTAGTCAAAATATACACTCTTTTAGTTTAGGATCATCACCCCATGTCACAACAGGTCCTACTAAAATTTTTGTCACTGCTTGTGCAAAGTGATAAAATGCAGACTAACAAAACCTAAACTGTGGGAACATCTTAGAAAATCATTTTTGGTGCTCAACCGTGTGTTTTGCAGCTCCCTTTCCTTTGGAAATTTGGTCCATGGGGAAGATATGAAATGTCAGGAGAAAGTCAGCTTTCCCCCAGCTGGAGGAAGTCCCTGGATGTGGATTTGAAAGCAATGAAGCTGCTATCAGCTTTTGGAACAAGCCAGATGTCAGGGGCTGAGGGTGAGGCTGTGTATGGATCTACTGTGCAGATTTCATTTACCTCTGGTTTCTGGCCAGGCAGTAAATCACACAGGATCATTTACCTCTGGATGGCTGGAGTAAATAGGCAAACAATCCTGAATATCTGAGAAAAGGTTCTGGATCTAAAAACGGCCAAATCAAGGGCAAGGAGTGGGATGAGGATAATAAATGCAAATTGGATAGTTCATGACTAAATTAGACCCCGCTTCCATGTCATTTCCCCTGCTGCCTCTCAGATATCCTCTGAGTGTTTCCTGGCAACCTCTCTGCATTTTTAGTGTCCAAATTTTCCTCCTTTACCCCGGCGTTCAGTGCTCTTCCTGTGCCTCGTGACCGAGGGTTGATTGCAACGAACATTATTCCTCCAGAACAAATCAGGAGCTAATTGTCCCTTTAACCCTCCTGGAACACAAGCCCACCCAAACCAGGAAATTCTCCAAACCCACCTGTGACAAATAGAAACAGAGCTTGCTGGGTGGAGAGAACAAGAGGTGGAGATTTCAGGGATTTTCAGGGATTTTAGTCCCTGTGTTGTCACAAGTCGCTCTGTGCCACAACGGTGTAAGGAGCACAGCAAATTCCATCAGCCAACAGGATTTTCCACTTCCTCCAAGCAAAACCCAGTCCCACAAGGAGCCTCCAAAATCTGAAGACACAGTCCCTCCTCCCACACGTTTCAACGCTTCCTCCGGATCAGACTCCAGCCTAAGGATAAAATTTAATCATTTATTGCCTTTGCACTGAAAAATACCTCAGCAAAGCAGTTTTTCAGCTCCTTTTTGCTCACAGTGGCTGTTTAATGTGTCCTATGAGGGTCACTGGAGATGTTCAGACAGCAGAGCCTGGAGGGATTCAGCTCATGCTCAAGCAGACACCTTCATACAGCTGTGTTGTTCTCCAAGCTCCACTGACTCTACTCATTTTCAAGAGAGAAATTAACCATGAAGGCTTTACAGTTTTCAGTCATTCCTTCTGCTGATACCAAAGCAATTTCTACCACAAAAGAGGGCAAAAGTAGACACACACACACAGAGACACAAAATTATTAAGGAGAAAAGCATTAAGAAGAAAACTAAATGTGGAGCCTGGAGACTTACAATGAATTCAGATGCCTAAATGAGGGTGCTGAACACCTTGTGGGATCCTTTGCCTGTAATGCTGAGAGAGGTGTCATTTATCTGGGAAGGGGAGAAGGTGTGCAGTGATATTTGTGTGGCCCATACATGTGGCCCAGCCTGTCTTCTGACCATCCTTTGCAGGAGCACTCCAAAAACTCCTGCAGGTCCATGAGCTGGTGTGCCAGCTTTTGTGTCTCATCACCAAGGGGTGCTTGAGAATGGACCAAGATGAACATTTATGGACCAAAGAAGGTCTCCAGTGCAGCTACTGCAGGCTGAAAATGAACGAGGAATCTCTGTGCTATGGGACCCCCTCCACTGCCCTTTTCCTAATCTCTGGAGCTATTTAGGACCTCAAGGTGTGCAGGTTTTCTTGAAGGACCAGAAGGAGTTTCTGCAGACACCAGTGGCTCAGCCCTTTCCACACGGAGATTTTCTAGTGGAAACTGATGTTTTATCAGTGAGCTGAGCTGAATGATCCAGTCCTTAGGGGAAAGAAATATTAGCTCCTGCTTCCACACAAGGCACGTTAGAAGGCTGCCTTTAGTTGTGGTGCAGCCCACACTCTTTACTTCTTATTTTGGGCCAGATCTTGCACTACTATTCTGCACATTTGTCCCAGATTTTCAGAGACCTTCAGCTTCCTCAAACTGTGTTATTCAGTCCATGACTTCACTTTGCTGCTTGTTTACAAATCCACGATGAACAAGTACGGTTTGGGAGAGGCATCAGAAAGAGGGGCCTGTCTTCCAAAGAGCTCCTTTACCTGCCTTCTTGCATTTAGAATGGGAAACAAATGGGAGGCCATGAAAATGCTTAGAGGAAAGACTGAGACAATTGGGATTGTTCAGTCTGCAGAAGAGAAGGCTGCAGGACACCTTCTTGCAGCCTTTTAGTACCTGAAGGGATCCTACAAGAGAGCTGGAAAAGGACTTTGGATGAAGGTCTGGAGTGATAGAACAAGGGGGAATGGCTTCAAACCGACAGAGGACAGGATTAGATTAGATATTAGGAGGAGATTCTTGACTGTGAGGCCCTGGCACAGCTTGCCCAGAGAAGCTGTGGCTGCCCCATCCCTAGAAGTGTTCAAAGCTAGTTTGGTTGGGGCTTGGAGCAATCTGGGATAGTGGAAGGTGTCCCTGATGATCTTTAAGGTGCCCTCCATCCAAAACTCCCAGAGGCAGAAGGGACCTGGCATCAGAGTATGGAGAGGAGAGGATAACAGGAACACACAAAGAAACAAGCTCTGGTGGTATGAGCTCATTCACTTTGACATAACTGCATCTCCTGCTGGAGATTTCTGTGCTTTAAAGGTGACTGTGCCCCTTTGACATCTCCCAAAGCTGAAGGTGAAAAGCTGTGATTCTTACCTTGAGAAAACTCTGCTGGCAGGAGTCCCAGACAGACTGCAATTTATACTGACACAAGTGGGCTCTCTCTCCCTCAGACTCCTTTTGTCCAGAGGATTAAACTGTGGCTTAGCTGATAATTATTGGTTTGCAGTGCCTGTTTCCCAGTGTTGTGTCCTGGCATCCCCATCCAGGTAATGATGAGGAGGGAAGAGGTTTAGGGGACAAATCCCTTCCTCCTCACACAAAGAATTCAGACAGTTCTTTTCAGGCAAATGAAATTACACCAAATATTTCATTTTCTCTTGTTTTATTGTTTCATCTCACAAGAATTTGAATAAAGGGATCATAGCTTCATTTCAAGGCAAAACCACTGCCTGAGAAAGAAAAGGCAAGAAATTACAATTTGAAACTCAGGGTAAAATGTTTCAAAGTTTTCTCCACTTTTTGTTTGGCTGAAACAGCTTGCCAAATTTGGCCTGAACTTGCAAAGAGACTTGATCTGCCAAAACCTGCATTTTTGAGTGAATTAATGATTGTCATGAAAAATTTCAGCCAGCTGAGACAAAACCCAGAGCTGTTTTGAAGAGATAAAGTTAAAATGGTGCAAAAGTCTTTCCAGACAAGCCTTTATGGTTAGCTCCTCAAAGGAATGCTTGTACCTACCTCCCTCTCAAATGATGGAGAGTTACTACTTAATTCTTGGATGACATTGGCCCTTCATGCTTATATGGTGACGACTGTTTTTGACAGCAGAAGGGACTGAACCAACAGAGCAAAAAGCAGAGTTCACATCAGCTCCTTCCACCCCATCCAAGGATTTACACAGATTTCTTTACAGGACTCTATGAGCAATATTTGGTAGCACAGCATGGGATCTGACCTTTCTTCCTAAGAGCAGATTGGCAGGTTTCAAGCACAGTTTGCTTCAGCTTTGGCTATAAAATGCAGATTCTGCTGAAAAATGCCAGTGACTGTCTCTACTCTTTGGCCTTGTTTCATTTTCAAATCAAAGAACAGCCTCAGCATCCTCCCTCGTCCTCCCTTTTATTTTCCTCTTGGCAAAAAGAAAACACGTATATTTTTCCTAGGCTGTTGGTATCTGCGCCCAGAACATGCCATGATATTATTTTTAACTCTGTTTGCTCTTCCTCGCTTTTCTTTATGGAAGAACCTTGGAAGCCTCTTTTTTTTTTTTTTTTTTTTTTTTTTTTTTTTTTTTTTTTCATCTGCACCCACATCTGCTTTGCCCTTTCCTTCCCTTCCCTGCTCCTCTTGATAAAACACCCTGGTCCCATTCCAGCAAAGTGCCAAATGTGCCGTGCAGGGAGCTGGGCAGAAATACCTCTGCTGATGAAATCACCCTTTTTAAATAGCCTGAGCAGTTAATGTCAGCTCTCCCTGCCAAACAGCCTCTTGCCTACCCGTATCCGCTCAGCAGAGTGGCAGCCAACCTCTCTTGCTCTTGGCTTGGGCTGAGAAAAGGCAGCTAAAAACCAGACAGACATGCAGACACCCCTGCAACAACAAGGGGAGGTAGGGGAGCAGAAAGAACCATTTCTGGGCAGATTGGACATCACGTTTCACCAAAATGCTGTTGTTTCCCTGCTCATTGTGGGCTGAGCGTTGTGTTAAGAACCTTAGAGGGCCAACTGCTCAGTTGTGGTGTGTAGCTGAGTTTGGAGCTTCACTGTGAGGGATAGAGAGGGCAGTGAGGTGTTTTTAGATGCTCAGATGTGCCTTAGTGACCACCAAGGTCCTGCCTTATCTCTGAGACGTTGTGGTGCTTCCTGGTGCCTCGAGTTTTCCCCTCAAGGACGTGGGACAAAGGGACTGTCCTGCTCATGGGTGGTTGAGCTGCCAGAAGCTCCAATGATTCCACCTTGCTGGGCACTCATCTTGCACCTTGCAGATGTTGCACCTCAGATAAAATGCTGAAGGAGCAAAGGCACGAGGAGGAGACCTGACCTCCTCTGGGCTGGCTGTGGTCAGTGGATGACCAGGGAAGGAGAGATCCTTTTCTGGCTAAGAACAGATTTCTCCTTAGCATGTAAAAGATGTTTTTTCCCCACTGTCACTACTGGTGGCCTGACTGGACTGCAGTAAAGGCTGAGAAATTGTCCTGTCCATGGTGTGTGCAGGTTCAAATGCACTTCTGCATCTCATCCCCAGGCATTGCAGGGCCTTGGTATTTCCTTGGCCTCCTTCAGGTCCAGGCCATTAGCACTAAAAAGTGATTGGGCTTGTGGTTTTTGGTCCTTCTCTTGGTTTGGTGTGCTTGATCCCCAAATCTCTTGAGTCTATCTACCAGAATTCCCAGGAAAATCCTTGTCTCGTGGGGTCAAAGTCATGGTGGGTTTATAATCCACATAAAAACCAGTGTGAATGCTTGCACGGGCAGGAAGAAAACCCATTTTTATACCAGCAAGACCTTAAATAATACAGCAGGGCTTGGTAAGGGACACAAACCCTTACGTCTGAGGGGAGAAGGAAAAAGGGGTTTAAAAGAAACATCCCATGGGAACTACTTATAAATGAAACATCCCGTGGGAACGACTCAGCCTGCTGTTGGGGGTGTCTGGCACCTTCCTTTCTCCGCCGAAGCATCACCCCGGAGCCACCAGCTGGGAGAGGGGGCCCTGGCCCAGAGCATCCCAGCACCCCCCTGTTGTTGCACCCTCGCCTGCGAGCGCAGCCCCTGCCTGTCCTCCCCGTTCCCAGGCAGGAGTCAAGGTCTCCGTGGCAGGAGATCCTGACGCAGGCAGCTCTCCCCCGTGACGCTCCTGCGCCCGGGGACGGAACATTCCCGTGGGGAGGCGAGGGCTGGGCAGGGGGGGCCGGGACACAGATGTGCGCTCCCGGTTACCTTGAGCACCCGGGAGCGGCTCCAGAGCGAGCAGGGATACGCTCGGCTTGTTTTGCCGTCCCGCTTCAAGCGAGAGGTGGAGGAGGAGGAGGAGGAGGGATTTCATGGGAGATTGCGTTGGAAAGAGCCGGCACAGCTGGGCTCTGCCCCGCGGCCTTCACCTCGCTGCTTTGCTGGGGGAAAAAGGAGCTCTGGGCTGCAGAGCTCTTTGATTTCTCCTGCCTTCATATTTTGCTTTCTTCCCAGGTGGAAGGACTCTCTGGTCCCGCAGGCAGGCAGAGCAGCATGGGCTGGATCTATTCTTTTAAGCTCTCTTCACCTTCAGAAAAACATGGCCAGACTCAAAGTGTGTATTGGGAATTTGGGAGTGGTCCCTGGCTCATGATAAGCCCCCAGACTATGCCTGGCACTCACCTGGGTCGGTGCTGGCCAGGCCAAGCCAGACTTGCACCAGACTAAGCAGGATGGACAGTTTGGAGATGAAACTTCAAAGAGGTTTTTCCATACAGAGCAATGTAGTCATCCCCTCTCTCTCCATCCATCTTTTTGAGCTCCTCCTCTTCAGAGGACCCATTAGTTGGGCATTTTCCCTGCAATGAATCATCCCAGTATCCCTTCCTTTTGCATCCAAGGGGACAAGGCTGTGAGAGACCCTCTAAGTAAAATACAGCCCATGCCCAGGGCACCTTCCTTACTTATATACCAGGAACTGAAGGATGGGAAACTGGAGAGAGACTTTGGACAAGGGCATGGAGTGACAGGACAAGGGGGAATGGCTTAAAACATGGAGTAGATTAGGTATTGGGAAGAAATTCTTCCCTGTGAAGATGGGGAGGCCCTGGCACAGGTTGCCCAGAGAAGCTGTGGCTTCCCCATCCCTGAAAGTGTTCCAGGCCAGGTTGAACAGGGCTTGGAGCAATCTGAGCTAGTGGAAGGTATTCCTGCCCATGGCAGGGGCATTGGAATGAGATGATCCTGAAGTTCCTTCCAACTCAAACCATTCTGTGATTCTACAGAACTGGAGTCATGTTCAGCCTGGTGGGTGTTGCTTTTATCTCAGCAAACAGCTTTACATTTTCAGGTCACACCCTGGGGCTGGGATGTTACAGGTACATGCCAAAGGCTTCACAATCTCACACTGTCCCACTTTGCTTAGACCAAATACATGGGACAAACCAAGGCAGTGATTCAGCAGCACCTAGAAGTGCTTCTCTAGCACCACACACGCAAAGCTGTGTGGAGCACACACACACACATCAGTGCTCCCACTCCTTCAGCCTTTTCCGACTCTCCAACCCACTGCAGCCGACACTCAGCCACGAGCTAAGCCTCTCTTAGCAATTTTGGCTCCGAGCACACCTCTCCTTCACAGTCCCAAAGGTCTCACTCCCACTTTGGGAGAAGAGGGCAGGGGGATGCGGGGGAAGGGTGTAAATGGCTCACCGAGGATGCTATCGCATCAAACCCACTGTTTACAAGCTGCTGCCAGGTTATTGAAGATCAGAGAGTCTCTGGGTCTAAACACAGCTACTCCTGGAGTGCAGCGTGTCGAGGCTGCTTGATACATGTCCACCCACTGCCCTTGGGGTGACCTTTGGGACCTCGGAGTTATCAGAGGGAAGCGACCATGCGGTGGGGCTGAGGGACCACCTACGGTGCAACGTGAGCCGGGTGGGATCCTGCACAGCTCAAGGGGAGGAGATCTACAGATAGAGCCTCCCCAGGGGGCTCCTGGCCTGGATGGAACCTGCATGAGCATCTGAACACCTGGGATAAGCAATTCCCAGCCTGTAGATGGTGGAGGTGGTTTTTCCCAGTCTAACCAGATGGTTGGCCTCCTCTGTGGTGTTGGCCCGTGGAGCGAGGTGGCTCTGTCCACCAGATGAAAACCTGGTGATTTCAGGCAAAATTTGGTTTGTTGGATGTATCTGCACCAGTGAATTCAACAACCTGATCATCTGCACTGCTAAACTGTTGACCTGCTCCCAGCACCAGCTCGACCCAGCTCAACTATCACAGACCCGAACAATTGCTGGGCATCAGACTGAAGACAGCACTCCCTAGGGACCATCCCAAAACGTGTTTTGGATCTATCCACCCTCTTCTGGAGGCTGTGAGAGTTTGATAGTGTGGATGTGGCCAGAGCAGACCAACTGGCCTAAGGATTAGGGGAAAGAAGAATTGTTTTTTGTTTTGTTTTGTTTTGTTTTGTTTTTTGTTAAGCTGTACAGCTTTAATGAGTAGTGGCAAAGTTTTAAGGTACCTGGGAGTCAACACCAGCCAGAACAGCCCTAGCAGTGTTTGTTCTGCCAAAGGAAGGCTTTCAAGATCCTTGTTGGAAGATGGCAAAGGTGAAGTCTAGTGGAAGGTGTCCCTGCCCATGGCAGGGAGATTGGAATGAGATGATCTTTAAGGTCTCTTCCAACCCAAATCATTATGTGATTCTGGACTTTAATGAAAGCTGGTTAGGTGAAGATGGGAGAGGCAAGGTGTGATATTAATTTCTGATATCCCGGATGGGACAGGCCTGTTGTTCTGAAGGTTTGATCTGGATTAGAAAACAGGGAAAGACTTACATTTTTCTGTTCAGAGCAGCTGAACAACCCTCTGCTTGCAAGAGCACAAGCCACATCAAGCCTTATGGCTTTGGGTTGGAGGCTCTTTGTGCTTATAGAATCATTTAGGCTGCAAAAGCCCTCTAAGATCATCAAGTCCAACTGTTAACCCAGCAGTGCCAAGGCCATCACCCACGTACCCAAAAGCCATATTTGCACAGCTTTTAAATCCCTCCAGGGATGCAGACTCCACCCCTGCCCTGGGCAGCCTGTTCCCTGGGTGTCCTCATTCCCAATATGGTGATAGCTCCTATTTTAGGTCAAGTAGGTCCACATGAACAGCCCCACACCTATGTGCTCTGAGCCTTCCTCAAACTGTGACCTTCCTTATCATATTTATTTTTTTAAAATCATAGAATTATAGAATAATTTAGAATGGTTAGAATGGAAGGGAACCTGGAAGATCACCCAGTTCCATTTCCCCTGCCCTGGGCAGGGACACCTTCAACTAGACCAGGTTGCTCAGAGCCCCATCCAACCTGGTCTTGAACACTTCCAGGGATGGGGCAGCCACATTTCCGTTTTATCCTTCAAAGACTTCACTGTTAGCTGGTAATTGCACCCAACTTTCCTGTTACTCCAGTTGATGGAGGAGTGATGACCACAACAATGTCTAAATCCAGATGGAATAATGTTTCAGGCACTCGTGAAGCCAAAACAAAAGCATGTTGCTAATGCCAGAATAAAAGCTGCAAGACAGGATGAGAGATTGAAATAAAACCGGTGCTCTTCAAAGCTTTGGAAGGGATTTTGTTGTCCTGACTGGTACACCAGGAAAAGAAGGATATTATTTCTCCTTGGGGCTGAATTTTGGGGCATTTATTACAAAGGGACAAGCTAAGTGAGTGTTACACTGGGGATGCTTTCCTGGGCCATGCACCGAGCTGGGACTGAGGCCCTGATTCCCTTCATCATCTGTGCCCTTCCCTGATGGACCAGACATCACCACCCCTACCCTGAGCAACCTGAACCCAGGGCAGGGGACAGACCACAGCAGAACTCCCACCACACTGCCACAGCTGCCTTTCCCTGTGGCTTCAGCCTGCCCTGGAAAAAAAAGGAAGGAAAGATAAAGAGGCCAGAAAGAAGGTTCAGGTGAGGATGAGTTAAATATACATTTGAAAGGCTGAGGGAAATCTCTTGCTATCACAGAGACAGCTGTGGCCAGTAAAATGTTTGGCTGTGGTACAACGAGGGTGATATCTGGCATTCAGAGGATGGTGGTGGGAATTGGAGGCTCCAGTGAAATGCTCCTTCCTTCCTGCTTTGCTGACAGAGATCTGGAGATCAGATGTAAGGCAGAGAGGGTCAGCTGGCTGCAAATCCTTTGCTTATGACCACGAGGATGGCAAGCCCAGGCTCCTTCACCTCCAAGGGGAGTCAGAGCTGGATCCCCTGGCACCACCTCCCAGGATAGTGAGGGCCAGAGCAATTGGTCATCCCTTCCCTCCAGTGCTGAATAAGCTGCTAATTTTAACTGGGAGTGACCTTGAACAGACTGGGGGAGGGGAAGGAAACTCTGGAGAAAGGAGGTCTGGAAGCAGCCTAGGAAAGGAGAACCCCTGGCAGGTCACAGTCTGTCTCCAGTGATGGGCAACCACAGATGCCATGGGGAAGGGTGAAGCAAGAGCCCTGGGAGAGCAGAACAAGGAAATCGGGGATTTAGAGGCTTTCCAAGCCAGGGATGGTGTTGTAACACCTGACTCAAACCACTGAGGGATGGGCAATCGTCCAGAAACAGCTCCTGCCCTTCTGCCTGCAGCCCAGCAGGACTGAAAGGAGCGTCTGACACGTCCCACAGACCTCTCTGGAGCAGCCACAGGCCCTGAGTGTGTTTAAGGAAAATGGTCCTCTTAAGCCCTGTTATCCATGGAGGGTTTTCCTGGCTGCTGGCAGAGATGGAATGCTGCACTGAGCAGACAGTGGGGGGTGGAGAAGACTTTGGGCAGATTTGTTGTGGATTCTGTCTCTGCTCCCCCACCAGTAAAGCATCACTGCCTTCTGCCACCCACACACAGCCTGGCTGTGACACATGGCCCCAGCCTCTCCTTCGGTTGGGGTGCTCAGGGATGGCCACCCATGCTTTTCAGGCCCCACCTGGAGCTCCATCAGCCTTAGGAATGCTCTGAGCCAGGACTCCTTGGGGAAGCAATGCAGGTCAAGTCTCCCTTGGCTGTCAGCACTGGGCTAACCAGCTGCCTGGCCACGGAGGGAGCCCTTCAGGCAAAAAGTGGGCATTGCCCTCTTCGATGGGGCAGCTCAGAGCCCAGAGCTCAGCCTGGCAGGACACTGATGCCCTTGTTTGCTCTGCAGTATTTGCCAGGGGATATTTGCTCTGCTGTGGGTGGGTGGAGGGAAAACAGAGCAAGGTGAGGGCTCCTCACCACCTCCCTCCCCTGGCAGCCAGGCCTCTATTTTCAGGGGCAGGGTGGCAAGCTCCAGGCACCCTGCCCTGCACAGAAGGTGGAGACATTTGGATCCTCACTTTATCACCCTGGGAGAGGTCCTGAGCTCCTGACAAGTGGCAGAGGGCACGTTGTTGAGCTGCTCTGCTCAGGACCAAACAAGAGCCCAGCATGGCGTGGCACTGAAAAAAGCCCAAATCCCAGCACATGAGGCAATGGCTTTAAGGTGAAGGGGGGTAGATTTAGATTAGATATTAGGAAGAAATTCTTGCCTGTGAAGAAATTGTGGCTGCCCCATCCCTGGAAGTGTCCAAAGCCAGGCTGGATGGGGCTTGGAGCAACCTGGGATAGTGGAAGGTATCCCTGCTTATGGCAGGGGGATGGAATAAGATGAGCTTTAAGTTTCCTTCTAAGCCAAACCATTCCAGGAATCTCTGATTCTGTGACACAACTTTGATACATCCCTGCTTTACACCAGCTGACCAAGCCCATCTCACAGCTCCAGTAATTTGAGAGCCTGGATCACTTTTATCACTTTTCTCCTGCCCTGACACTCCCCTGGGAGCTTCTGGCTGGAGCTCAGCTCAGGTGAAGAGATACCTCTTAGGCTGCCAGGTTGGTATGGGGCTGAAGGGGCTCTTCCAAGGCTTCCTGGTGGCATTGGAGACATCCTGGTTCCCCAGAACTTCCAGGGCTGGAGGTCACAGAGGACAGCATCCCACTTCACACCTGTTTTTTTTACTGAAATTCCTGATTACATGTCCAGGGTGGAGGCTGGACTGCAGCTCCTTTTCTCTCCAGCTGCTCTGTCCCTGCTGTGGTGGAGCTGTGAAACCCATTTCCCAGTGGTATTGGTGGATACTGTGTGAAACCACGGCTGCTCGTGGATCTCACCTCTCCCTCCATCCCCTGGGGAGGCTCATCCTGGTGGCACAGCCCCAGCCCACTCCTCTAAGCAAGAGTTTCCAGTGGCTTCTTCCAGGGCTTCATGGAGGAGACTATGGAGCCAGGTGAGTGTCTGCCCCAGGGAACAAACTGAACACGTTTGTGCAGCATGAACAAAAAAGGCTGTGGTGTCTGGTGTAGAGGAAGCAGAGCCCACAGTCTCTTGTTATGTTCACCCTGGGCTTGTCACGTGCTGCCACTGGCCATAAAAATATCCATTTCCTTTCTAAATTGAGCTACAATACTTGACACTTTGGCCTTGGGTGATAATGCAATGCACAAGCGCTCGGCAGACACCCTGCAACTCTTCTTCCTGGTTTATTCCAGCACAAATAGCCCACAGTTTTCACTTCCATAAAATATTAACAGCCAAGGAGTCAAATAACTTCCATCTGTATTTATTTTCTGCCTATCATCTCATTAACAGAAATCTACAAGTCCTGCACAGAGTTCCTGGTAGCTGGGAAAGACCAAGCTGGAGTTCAAGACTGTGCTTTCAGGTCCAGTGAAATTATTGAACAAATGGCTTTATTTTTGTGGTTTAAAATGGGTTTTATATAATTGTAGTGCATGTAACTTGTCCCTTGAGCACCATGAAGGAACTGGACCAAGCCTGATTCATCTTAAATTAGTTCTAGCACTTACTAGCACTGTGTTCGTGGGGTGCAGGTTGTGAAGATGGAGATCTTTTTCAGAGCCCAGTGTTTCCCATCCAGCTCCTGTTCAGTCCTAGAGCGGTGCAGGTCCCCCATAGACCCCTATCCACCAGCCCTATGGAAAAAACCTGGACACCCAGGGTTTCTGCACTAGATCTAGGATTTCTGAGGCTGGATCATCTCATCCAGTTCCCATTCTTCCTGAGTCTAGGAGACTTCTTCTCTGTGGGTCTGCAAAGGGAGGAATAAATAGCTTCTAAAGCTGGGCAAAATGCTGTTCATGCCAACACAAGCACATTATCCCATGGGAATACACTTGGGAAGAGATGTTGGCATCGGGGGCGGATTTTGTCTCATTACAGGTGACAGACGGGGACATTCTGGCACTGAAGATCAAGGCCTTGGACTGATGTTGCTGCCCAGCTGTCCCTACAATTTGTGGAGAGTTTTCCTGTGCCTTTTCCTGTCCCAGGTTCTTTTGCAGCAGTGGCATGAACAGGTAATTCTGTGTCCTGTGTTGGGGATGGTCTGGTATTTTTTCTGGCAGATGTGTCATAAAATCATGAAATGGTTTGGGTTAGAAGGGCCCTTAAAGATCATCCAGTTCCAACCCTCCTGCCATGGGCAGGGACATCTTCCACTATTCCAGGTTGCTCCAAACCCCATCCAATGTGGCCTTGGACACTTCCAGGGATGGGGCAGCCACAGCTTCTCTGGGCAATGTGTGCCAGTGTTTTACCAGACTCACTGTAAAAAAATTCCTTCCTTATAACTCTCCTAAATCGACCTCTTTTAGTTTAAAACCATCACCCCTTGTCCTATTCCACAGGCCTTGCCAAAAATTCTGTCCCCACCTTTTTTTATAAGCCCCCTTCAATGTTTATAAGGTCTCCCTGGAGATTTCTCATTTCATCTCTGCTGTTTCTTTCTCCTTGCACCCCTGTTGCACTGTGAAATGCACCCTCTGCAACTGTACTCAAAATCTACAAGCACCAGGAGCTTGTGCAGTGAAGGCTCAGCCAAGAAGGAGGGGTTTTTATTTCTGAGTGTTTTATTATATATATATTTTTAATTCCCAGGAGCCGCCCGGATTTGCTGGGAAGGAGGGACATCTCGCGGCCATACCACGAACGTCTCCTGCCTCTGGTGGGCTGCACCTCGGGAATCCCTGATTTTCCAACCCGGGTACTCATCCCGTGCTTCCCGGGAAGCCCCACAGCCTCTCCCTTCTCCCTGGGATGGAGGTGGGCACGGGAAGCACAGGTGCTCACCCTCACCTCGATACCCGCGTAAAGAAATGGGAAACGGTGGTATCCACATTTTTATTAATGACTTGGGACAGAGTGGGGGCATCACCTGGCGAGATTTCTCCAGAGCTCGGAATCCTGGTGTGGCCCAGGGAGGTGCAGACAGGACACGCTCCCACCCCTGCCCGTGGCTCGGAGGGGGTTGTAGTATTGCCAGCAGTGGCATCAGAAGCGAGGGGGGAGATTCTGCACCCCCCCACACCACCACCCTGGCCACGGTCCCTTCTTCCCAGGGCTGCATCTGCAGGGCTGAGGGGCTTTTCTGTATCCAAGTGGGCCACGAAGGAATCTGCTGTCCTTCCCGGCAGAGGAGACGTCTGCAAAGATGGTACAGACCTCCGGGGCGGACGAAGAAGGAGCTGCGACATCTCTCAGCCGCCTCTTTAGTCCCTGTGACAACCACAAGAGCCGTCGCTCCTCATTCCCTGTCTCCAGGCGCATCGTGGGCGGCACACGGGAGAAAGGGAAAGTACCACAGGGTGATGCCTTCCCTCCAGCCCTGTGGGCGGCGGCTTCACTGCTGAGGCTCTGGCTCGTACTGCTTCTCCGTGGCCGTGTAGAAGTCCTCGAGCACCGACTGCAGGTACTCGAAGGTCGGGCGCTCCTCGGGTTTGCTGCGCCAGCACTTCAGGATGACGCTGTAGAGCTCGCCGGGGCACAGCTCCGGGCAGGGCATGCGGTAGCCACGCTCCAGGTTGCGGATCACCTCGGGGTTGGTCATCCCTGGAGGGAAAGACAGCCCAAGCAGGAGTTATTCAGCGTCCCGCAGATGAAGGTCGGTGCTCCAAGCAGCTCCGGAGAGGCACAAGGGGCTGCAGAATAATCCCTTTCTCCAGGGTTGTGATCCCTCCTTCGTCCCTCTGTCCCCTCCCTGACTCCCCTCTGCAAGTTTGGCTTAGCACAGGTATAACTGAGGCTGTGGGACCCTCAGAAAAGGAAACCCAGCATGAAGAGCTCCTCGTCATAAGGAAGACATGGAGGGGCTGGAGCATGTCCAGAGAAGGGAACAGAGCTGGGGAAGGGGCTGGAGCAGCAGGAGCAGTTGAGAGAGCTGGGGGGGCTCAGCCTGGAGAAAAGGAGGCTCAGGGGGGACCTTCTCACTCTCTGCAACTCCCAGACAGGAGGGTGGAGACAAGTGGAGGTCGATCTTTTCTCCCATGTAATAAGTAACAGGATAAGATTGAAACAGTCTCAAGTTGCACCAGCTGTGGTTTAAATTGGATATTAGGAAGAATTTCTCCCCTGAAAGTGTTGTCCAGCCCTGGTACAAGCTGCCCAGGGAAGTGGCTGAATTGCCATCCCTGGAGGAATTTAAAAGATGTGAGGATGTGGCACTTGAGGACATGGGTTAGTATTGGGCTGGGCAGTGCTGGGTTAATGGTTGGGCTCAGTTTAGAGTTCTTTCCCAATTTAAACGATTCTGTGATTCTAAGAGACACTTGTGTGTGTCTGTCCACACTTCAGTAAGTGCCTCCAGGTCTAAAGCATCACCAGATGCTTGGAAGTCCATGGACACTCATCCTGTATTCCCAGTGCACTGTACCTGGATAAGGGATCCTGCCATAGGTTATGATCTCTGTCAGGAGGATCCCAAAGGACCACACGTCAGATTTGATGGTGAAAACTCCGTAGTTAATGGCCTCTGGTGCCGTCCATTTGATCGGGAATTTCGCACCTGTCCGGAGGAAACGAAGGGAAACAGCACCTGGAGTTAAAACAGCTCCCTCATGTGCCACAGGCACAGCAATCAGTTCCCCAAAACTGATCCCTGGTTTCTGTTGGTTATGATTGTGTGGTTCCTCACAGGAGAGGGGCTCCAGCCTTCGGATCATCGGCATGGCCTCCTCTGGACCTGCTCCAACAGCTCCACGTTCTTCTAATGTTGGAGATTCCACAGCTGGATGGGGTACTCACAAGCAATGTCTCTGGCAGCTTTATTAGAGGACAACACCTGTAGGATTTTATTCTGTACAGGTTTTCTTTGGCTTTCGCCAAGAAAAGTTGGATCAGATGATCTGTGAGGTTCCTTTCCAACCTTGTATTCTACAATTTTATGAGACCAGTCACTGCAAGGGAGCTGTTTTTATCAAAATTGCATAAATAATACAGCAAATATAAACTCTCCAGTACTTAAAGCTGCACACATACAGTAAAACCAAAATAGCTACCGTTCTGTTTTGTCCACCAGGTTCTTGTTTAGCCCACCGTGGACAGCAGTGACCATAAGATTGCTGTTTCAGTTTAGCTAAGACCAAAAAAAAACCTAAAAAAAAAACCAGCTCAAACCACCTTGATAAGTGGGAACTGATGTTGTTAGACCATAGAGGAAACGACATTTTTATTTATATACATCCCTTCAGGACTGAAAATCCAACTGCAGGGTGTGAAAGGAGTGCCTTGGCTGTTGCACATCACACTCTGACTGACGTAGGCTCGGAAATGCAATCTATGAAGTGAAAATTGCTCAAAGCAGACAGAGGGGCAGCTGTTATTTCAGAGTAAAATTAGCTGGGAAAATGCTGATGGAAGCTGTTTTCCACTGGAAAAATACCTCCTTTGGTTATTAACAGAGTTATACTGATTTAATGTAAGCTTCTCTTAAGGATAAAAACTGCCTCAAAAAATTGCAGCAAAGTCACAGTTCCCCTTCATCACATTTTGCAAATTATATTTGGGAGCTTTTACTACTCTGAAATAGTTTTGCATGTTGAAATGGGTATAATTGTTATAATTAAGTGTTTTTTGGGGACAGGAAACTGAAAGAAAAGTTTCCTATCTCACAAAAAAAAACCCCTCAAAAATCAATTTTCTTTCCCCAGAATGCTTTTATGGGGAATTTTCATTTCATCCCAACTCTAGAGGAGGAATCTTGCAGCAAGTCCCACTTATGCCAGACTTAATTGTTTTATTTTGATCCCTTCTTCTTCTTTCCCCAACGGTCTATAAAATCTCTTTGTAATATGAATAATTTGATCTCATATCCGACCTCAGAGCTCACTGATCTTAGAGGTCTTTTCCAGCCTTAACCATTCCATAATTCTGTGTTTTCTAAGCTGTCCCTCTGTTATAGAAGGGACCTAATCCAGTCTGGGCTTGCTTTGCCTGGGACACCTGGAAGCTGCTGCTGGGTCCAGTTTCATGGCTCCAGCTCCCCTCTGCAGGGCAATGACCAAGTTCTCCTGTTATTTCTTTCCCTTTGGACTTGGCTCCCTGTGACCACGTGGGCATAGCAGGTTTCATTAGCAGAGGTCACGTTTCTCCATTAAACCAACCTGAGATTCCACAGACTCCTCCAAACAGTGCCAAAAGATTTCCTCCTATTTCCCTCTGCAAGCCTCGTCTGTTCTTTATTCTCCCCAAGTGCTGCTGCCTCTCTGAGGAGCCAATTTTTGACTCTTTCTCTCTCTGTGTCCTGCCTGGGTGCTGACAGCAGCAGCACCGTGGTCTCAGGTCTCACACCATCAGCGCCCAGTGCCTGATCCCAGCCCGGGATCTTGGAATGTCTGCATGGCAAGGGGATGGGAGATAAGGGCAATGTGCCGGTGAGGCAATTCTGGGAACAACACCCACCTTCCTGTGCCAGGTATTCATTCTCAATGATCCTGGCCAGCCCAAAATCAGCGATTTTGCAGCAGAGGCTCTCCGAGACGAGGATGTTGGCGGCCCTCAGGTCGCGGTGGATGAAGTTCATCCGCTCGATGTAGGCCATCCCCTCTGCCACCTGGAGAGGAGGAAGAGTCCATCTTCATCATCACCTTCCCCTCTCCCATGACAGCCTTTTGTGCTGCCCTTTCCCCACCTTTACAGGGCTGCTCACGTGCTTCCATGTGCATGGACGTGAATAAGAGCTCCGTGGGTGGACGGACGGGCAGGTGGATCAACAGACAGACAGATACATTAATAAATAGATATTTCCCACGTATATGTGCTTTGTACATTCCAGCTGTGCATTCCCATGTACATTCAGCTTTGCCAGCACAGACAGGGCCTGAAAGCTTTGAGCAGACAAGCAGAACAAAAGCACCACTCTCTGTTTTGCTCAGGAGTTCCAACTGTGAGCTGTGTCTTGTCTGCAGCAAGAGGCAGAAAGCTGAAGCAAAGCTGAAACCACATCACTGGATTCCCACTTTCTGCCACAAGTCTCTCCTCTCTGGTGGGGATTTTAATCATAAAGACTCCAGAATAAATATGTGAATTAAGAAAAGGAAAAGGCTAATAATAGAGATTAGTTTGGCTTGGAAGGGACTTTTAAAGATCATCTACCTGCCGTGGGCAGACACAGCTTCCACTATCCCAAGTTGCTCCAAGTCCCATCCAATCTGGCCTTGAACACTTCCAGGGATGGGGCAGCCACAGCTTCTCTGGGCAACCTGTGCAAGGGCCTCACCACCCTCACATGGAAGATTTCCTTCCCAATAATTCCATCTAACCCTGTCCTCTGTCAGTGGGAAGCCATTCCCCCTTGTCCTGTCTCTCCAGGCCCTTGTCCAAAGTCCCTCTCTAGCTCTCTTGCAGCCTCTTTAGGCACTGGAGGGGACTCTCAGGTCTCTCCAGAATCTTCTCTTCTCCTGGCTGAACACCCCCAGCTCCCTACAACACAGTTTTCCCCTCTGATACCTACAGGATATATAAGATCAGAAGACACAGATATCCACAGAAATATAACCTAAATAGAGTGTATATCTCAGAAAAATCCTTTGCCCTGCCCTCCCCTCTTCAACCATCTGCAAATTATACTTTAGGAGGTTGCTCCCAAGACCATCTTGCAATATTTATCTCCTTGGAGCGCGGAGGTCACCATGGAATCATAGAATCACAAGGTGGTTTGGATTGGAAGGGATCTTAAAGATCATCTAGTTGATGGTTGCTCCAAGCCCCATCCAACCTGGCCTTGGACATTTCCAGGGATGGGGCAGCCACAGCTCCTCTGTGCCATGGCCTGACCACCCATTAGGAAGAATTTCTTCCTAATATCCAGTGGAGGTGCCTGGTGTGTGATGAGCCTCTATAAATGACAGCAGCAATCTTTGATTGGTGAGTTCTGGGATCTTGAAAAGAGATTGATAAAAAAAGAGACTGCAGGGTTGAGTCTTGAGATTTGGGTTGGGCATTTATTGGGGAGCTGGATTCATGCAGTCCCTGCTAGCAGTGGTTAGCACCAATTAGAGCTTTGATGTGCCTGTGGGTGAGGGCAGAGCAATTTTCCACTCCATTCAGATTCACATCTTCATCTCAGCTTATATGTGGTTTCAAACAGGATACTCACACAAACTTTCCAATGCTGCATTTCTAACCTATGTCAACACCCCTCCAGCGTGAGTGCTGTTTGTTGCAGTGGAAAATGGAAGAATTGAGGTAATTTCCTGTCCTGATGTTAATGAGATAGTACCTGGTGATGGGCCTGCTCCAGCCCAGAGTGTTCTTAAGCGTTTACCCTCGAGACTGACCACAGGATCAAGTGCCTCAGCCCAGAGATTTCTAATTTTAGCTCTGACGGATGTCGCTGGATCAAATATTGCGACTGAGAGGGTCTGGTGCCTTTGGGCTGTGATGTCAGCCCAGCACCACAGATAAACACGTTGCACAATAGCTCAGAACTCTGCCCTTTCCTCCTCCTCCTCCTGGAGATACCCTGTGAACGTTTGAATCCATTCCCTGGGGAGGTGGTGCTGGGGTGGGAGGGCAAAGGAGAAAAGCTGCCCTTCCAATTGACACCCATTCCTCAGGGATGGGTTTCTAACCCCATGCTGGGGGTGACTTCTGTGGGTTATTACATCATTGGGGTGGAGGGATTTGGTCTGTGTTTAATTATCCTAGTCCTGGTGTTTGGTACAGTTTGCCCAGAGAGATGGTGGGTGTCCCATCCCTGGAAATGTCCAAGGCCAGCTTGGATGGGGCTTGGAGCAACCTGGGACAGTGGGAGCTGTCCCTGCCCATGGCAGGGGATTGGAATGAGATGAGCTTTCAAGTCCCTTCCAACCCAAACCATTCTGTGATTCTACAACACTGCTCTGGGTCACCCCCATGCAGACTGTTCTGGCCACTGCACTTTCTTCTGGCAAAGAAAAGCATCAAACCAACTTCTAGGGAATGCTCCCACTAATCCCAAGGGGTCTGGAATATGAATTTGGGTCATTTTCCTTATCATCAAGAATTTAAATCCCACCTTCAGGCTGCAACTTTCAAGAGAGGGAATGAAAGAATGAAAAACAGAGGGAGGGAAGTGAGGAGGTAAAGAGAAAAGGAGGGGAGAAATTAAGAGAAATTAAGAAACTAATTTCTTAATTAATTTAAGGGAGGGTGTAGTTGGCCCCATAACCTCCCACAATGAACAGTGATGAAGCTGCAGATATGGAAGATTTATCATCAGTGAAGAAAGAAGGAACAGAAACGTGTTCCTCTCCACCCCTCTGAATGGTGCAAAGCAAAAATGACAGAAAGTGGCACTGCTTTAAAGTATTTAAATATTTTCACCCTGGTTAAAGGAAGAAGGAAAACCTTTTACAATCACAAAACATTTGCTCAAATAATAAGATCCTCCAGTTTTTAATTCATTAATAAAATAACTGTATGATAGCTGGAACCAGTGTTTCCTCAGGCTCAGCCTGACCCACAGAGTTTGAGTGATTTTATGGATAAATCCCAGTCCTTTATTTAGTTATACTCAGCCTGATGCTTCATGGTTTTTTCCCAGTATTTCCTAATTAGCCTAACTTTGCTCTGGGTGAGCCAAACTCTGTCAGCATCTGGTTAGGATCAAAGTGGAGTGATTTTGCCATTCTCATCCTTCGTATGGCTTCCCAAATTTTGACCTTTTTGTGTTTAGAGTAATTTCTGGACTAAAATGTTACTGTGCAGTTGCAACTATTAAGATTTACAGCCTGGGGATGCTTAGAGGGAAACAACCCTACAAAGGTAAAGGTTTGTTCTTATAAGGAACAATTTTCCCAGACTTGAGGGTCAGAACAGGCTTTATGCTTCATCATCAGAAGGGAAAAACTGCTGAAAGCCAGTGTGTGTTTACATTAAAAATCTGTTTGTTGAGCTTCTTCTCCTTTTTGTTAAAAGAAAAACAAACTTGTTCCCTGCTCAGCAAGCCAGGAAAGCAAAACAAAGAAAAACAGACCAAAACAAACCCAACCCCCCTAAAACCCACCAAACTCTAGATCTCTAGCAATGCACTAAACTCCCCGGAGCTGTCCTAAGGACAGATGAGCTTTGCTGATCCCACAGGCACATCGACACGACTGGGCTGGAGAGAAATCCTAAGAGGACACACCAGGAGGAGCTGTTTTCCTGCGTGAAATCCACACCCTGACAGACTTAAAAGAATTTCACTGAGGCCATAACAAAACCCTGAGCCTGTTTCCCAGTGGCTGCTCACTGACCTGAGCAGCGATGTCAATGAGTTTGGGGAGACTCAGCTGGCTTCCTTCTTCTGTCTTCAAGTAATCCAGCAGACACCCTGCAAAAAAAAAAAAAAAAAAAAAAGAGGAGACTCTGCTGAAACTCTTCTATAAATCTAATAAATCATGAATAATAAATCTAATTAAGAAATCTATATATTTGCTTTCCCTGGTGCTCCTCAGAATAGAATGTCTGCATCCTACAGAAAATCTGAGGAGCCAGAATGGGTGTCTGCTGGACCATCTGCCCATTAGAAATGTCCCCAAACTCAGCTCAATTTCCCCTCTATTTTGCACAGACCTGTAGCAAACTGCTGGGCAATGATCACTCAAATCGTTACAGACAAAGAAGGGCAGAAGAAAAGACAATTTCACCATGAGGGGAGTAAAAACCTGACACAAGCTTGCAGTAGGAACAGTGGAGATGAGAACTTCAAATGCTTTTCAAATGCAGCATTCACCGTCACGTGAAGCAGCTTTTTTTTTATCACCCAAAAAGTCCCTTTGTGTAGTAGAAACAAACTTTTGGGTTTCTTAGTCCTTCTGCTTACAGATTTGGTACAAAACCCTCCTCCACAGCCCTCAGTGAGGGTTTTTACCATTGGCCATGTACTCTGTCACGATGTAGATGGGCTGCTTGGTGACCACTGCATACAACCGGACCAGCTTGTTGTGCTGGAGCTTCTTCATCAAGTTTGCCTCTGCCAAGAAGGCATCAGGATCCATGCTTCCCTCCTTCATGGTCTTCACAGCCACCTTGATGTTGTTCTTGTAATATCCTGCAGAGAGAGAATGATGCTTTGAGGAATTCTGGGCTCTCTGTGGGCTCTCAGGCTGGGCAATAAGAACTCATGGATCAGGGAGCAGAAAGCCACAGCAACAGCCTGGATCTCTCAGAAAGAAACACGTGGTGAATCCCAGTGCCAGCAGCTATGAGAGGAGAGGGGACACACAACTGTCAATCCCTGTGGCTGCATCAGGGATCATCCCTGCCCATGGAATGAGCCCATCCTCACACGGTCCTCCCAGCCCTGCAAGACTCTTTCTGGGTGAGACCCCTGGGGCCTCCCACCAGCTGGGTTCTCAAATGATCCAGATGCCATGAAAACAGCCAGGGCTCTGCAGTCAGGACATGAACTCAGCCCGTTCCTGTCCACAATCTCAATTGCCAAGGCAACCAGTAACCACAGAGAGGACAGCAGAGGAAGCTGAGCTCACTCCACTTCCTCTCCCACTGATTAGCAGTGGGCAGGGAGGCATCAGGGATTAAGGTCTGGGTTAAAAAGAGGAATAGGGAAGCAGAAAAAGTGGGGAAATGTCACCCAGGTACCCTGCTGTGTGTAACCTACAACCCCAGGGTTCACAGGAAGAAGAGCATTTTTCAGGAGATGAGTATGCAGCTACTTCCACACCCATCACATGTATCCAGCACTGATCTGTGCAAACACAAGCTGTCCAGTCCTTCCCAGGAATATGGCATCTCCTGCTCTGTGTGTCCCCATAAATAAGTGTCCATACTTAAGAATAGTCTTAGGGAAAGAGGGCTTTCCATCTCCTCTCTTTATGCATTTCTCCCCTGGAACTGGAGGAATCATACTCACCCATCCACACTTCCCCAAACTGCCCACTGCCGAGCTTCTTCACAAGCTTCAGAGACTCCCGTGGGATCTCCCACTCGTCCTGTGCCCAGGGTCTTTGGGGAACCAGGGATATACAGGGAGCTGTGAGGCGCTGGCACAGGCCATCCCCTCTCTCTGTACAAGGATGAAGCACAGGACAGTTCAATGGGATGGCAGAGCTAAACTCCTCCTCCTCCTCCTCCATTTACACATGTCAGGAATAACCAGCCCATGGGAAAACCTCCACAACCACACAGGGCAGTGGTGAAGTCACAGTCCCTGAGAGATTTAAAAGATGTGTAGTTGTGACTATGGTTTAGACTAATAGTTGGTCTCGATCTTAGAGGGTTTTTCCAACCTTAATAATTCTATCATTCCATAAAATGTATCAGCCACAGGGATCTAGGCACCCAAAATGGACCCAGTGAAAGGAAAAAGCTCAAAGGGAGCCACAGAGGAGCAAATTATCCTGCCCAGTTAGGCCAAACCCTGTTTCCCAAGCATCCCTCCTGCATGTCCCAACAGCATTCATATCTTTCCTTTCCTTATGGAAGACACTCTCCTCCCTCTGTCCCCAGTTTCTTCTAGGACACAGATCCATCAGGGAAGGCGAACAACTCACGGCAGTAATGCTGGATGAGCTCTGGCAGGCTGGGGAACGTCATCCTGGGGGAGATGTAATATCCCCCCCCATCATCCAAGGAGCGGATCCGGTAGTGTTTGATGGTGTCCCCCTGGGCAGAGCTGCTGTCTCTCACGGACAGGGAATAGGCACCTGGAGAAGGAGCAGGAGGAATTGTGAGGACAATCAGCAGTTTCATCAGGGAGCAGCTCCCTCCTCTTTGCTCAGCTGCAGACACCCCTCCCAGCCCCTGCTGATGCCTTGTCAGGGCTGCAAAGACTTCCCTCTCTCCAAGGCGAGTGGAGAGGATAAAGGTTCATCAGAGCTTAACTGGTTCTGGCAAGGCTTTGTTTAGTAAGACCTGCCTATGCCATGGCCAGCAACCCCATGGAAGCACTGTTGGAATCAGTGACACATCTCCAGACGGAGCAATCAGATGCTCCTTAGCTCATGATGGTCTTTCCCCAGTTCTGTATCTCCTGTCTGAGCTCAGTCAACCTCAGGACCTCACAGAATCATGAAATCCCAGAATGAATTGGGTTGGAAGGGATCTTAAAGACCATCTCATTCCAACCCCTTGCCATGGGCAGGACACCTTCCACTATCCCAGGCTGCTCCAAGCCCAGTCCAACCTGGCCTTGAACACTTCCAGCGATAGGAAAGCCACAGCTTCTCTGGGCAACCTGTGCCAGGACCTCACCACTCTCATGGCCAAAAATTCTTTCCCAATATCCCACCTAACCCTGCCCTCTGGCAGTTTAAAACTGTATAAAGCCATTTTCAGCTGGATGAAACAGGTAACTGCAGTCTCACCAGTCTGTAGAAACACAGGACTGACAAGGGGCTGAACCACCCCACCAGCACAACCAGAATTTTGATGGGAGAAATAAGGCCAAGAAATATGTGTCCCTTCTCAGCCTTATCCAAGATCCCTTTGTCCCTGTTATCCCTTATAAACCTTGTGCCAAGGGCAGTGGTTCAGCTGGGAGGTAGAGAAGGAGGGCTGAGGAGAATTATCTCGTTCAGCCAAGAACTTGTGACTGTGGCTAAACCACATCCAGAGATTCCCATCTGGAACCATGTGCCTTTTGACGTCAAGGGGGCTGCTCGACAGTCCACCCCTCCAAACCTCTGTTCTCTCTGTCATAATCTCAACCGTGGGGTTGGTTTTTAGTGCACAAAAGCATCACTAGATGTTGCTACTGAGCAGCACCTCCAGCCCGTGCCAGTGTGATTCAAGACAGCCCGAGAAGTGGGTTTTTCCCTTTGTCTGGATCAGATTTCCGGGGTAAGTTGTTGCAAGTTGTTACAAGTCTAATACATCACCCTTGGTTGACAGACTGCCCGTTTTAATGTCTGCAAAGGCAAGGCTCTACATATATAAAAGTAAGGATCTGTCATGCAGGATCCTAAGCAGAAGCAGGGCTGTCCACAGTGACTCTGAAACCCTAATCTTGCATGGGAGGGGAAAGTTTACTGACATTAAAACCCTCTCTGGCTGCTGTTTCCCCATCCCAGCACCAGCAGTTCCCTGCACTGTGCTGGGAAACCATTTGCATTTGTGAAAAACAGCAAAAGAAAAAAATCTCCTCTGTGGATATTTGCTCTGTTGCAGTGATCATAAAGCTTTACAAGCAGAGTTTGGGAGAGCCTAAAATTCTTCCAGGTGCCAGGAATAGTCTTGAGGGGACTCCCTTCCTGCAGAGACCTGACCGAAAGATCTGGTGGCACAAAGCTCCAGGAAAAAACTTGCTGGTTTAAATGCAGAGCAAGAGAAGCACAAATGGGAAGGGCATTATTTTGAATATTTTCTTGACCATGAGGAAAAATTCAGAAGAGCAGAAGATTCTTCTTCATCAGGCAGAAGACAGACTGAGAAGTCCTTTAGGTTCTATCAGTCCTGCAGCTGAACAGCTGAGAAACAGCCCTGAAACACCTTCAACGGGGCAATAAAACCTCAAGGGAAGGGCAAAGGAATGGCTCATTTTTGCAGGACATGTCTTAGTCACCAAACTTCACTGCACAGCTCAGGATGCTTTTCCAAGGAGTGATTTTTGGTCCCTGGTGGGTGCAGGGAGGTGTTGCTGGGAATTGTGTCTGAAGTGCATAGCAGCACAAGTCCTGCTGGAGTTGGAGACCCACTTAATTCACACTCCTTAATAACTGGCCCCAGACCTCCTTTGGCTCCTCTGTGGTATCCATGTGACCCTAAGTTCCAAAATAATAAATAATGAACATAATAGATAATAAACAGTAAGGCCAAAGGTTGGACTTGATGACTTTTGAGGTCTTTCCCAACCTAAATGATTCTGTAATTCTATGAAGAATACAACCATGACAACACCTATATATCATTACTAGTACTACTACTACTACTATTATGATTATTATAATTGTTATTATTATTATTATTTCTATGACTATTATTACTATTATTAACTTCTATTCCTGCTGTTGAAGATGATCATGATGTTTTAATTTCAAAGACACTAGAAAACTGAGCAGGCCAGGCTGCAGCCCATCAGAGTTGGGCTCATGTGGCACAAGTCCAAGAGGGTGCTTTGCATGCCTGGGACTTGGCTTAGGGTTTGTGTGGGATTTTTACAGCACAAGGACTGCTCAGGGAAGGAGCCAAACTTGGTGTAAGCTCAGCTGCACTTAGGACAGACAATCCTGCAGGAGAAAGTCCAGGAATTAATGACTAACATATCTGCCAGTGGGTGCCTAGGGGCCAGGAATCAGCAGAGAAGAGGAGGCCTGATCTTTTTACTACTGTGGTTGCACCCAAAATGCTTCCTGTCCTGAAGGACCTCCTTTCCAGGCCCCACCGACTCTTTAAACTCTCCTGCATCTTTCAAACAGTGACAGGGCCAATCTCTCAGCTTCCTGCTACCAGTGTTAACCCTTACCTTGTCAATACAGCCAATTCTGTATTTCACCCCAAGTCACAATTTAGTTTGCTGGAGTGAGTGTGGCAGAGCTTCCCTGTCCTTCTTCATGACTGGCTACTGTTCCCTTGGGAGCTGCTGAGCAAAGCAAAGCACTAAAGCTGGAAAGCTTTTATTTGCTCTTTTATTTGCTCTTCTTTGGTTTGGGTTGGAAGGGACCTTAAAGCTCATCATGTTCCAACCCCCACCATGGGCAGGGGCACCTTCCACTAGACCAGGTTGCTCAGAGCCCCATGAGCACAAGTGTACCTTGTCCTGGGAAGCTCTGGGTGTCAGACCCTCCTGTTCCCAGCCTGGGATCCACAAACCATCCTGCAAGGGTGCTCAGGTCTGTTTTGTTCACAGCTTTGTACGGAAAGGAGTAGCAGAAAGTGTAAAGGGTGAGTTTCAGCTTCACATCACACGTGGGGCTGATTCAGTCACCCAAACACGGGTGTTTGGTACCACTTCAGATGCTCTGATACGTTGAGGGTGGGGAGGCCCTGGCACAGGTTGCCCAGAGAAGCTGTGGCTGCCCCATCCCTGGAATTGTTCCAGGGCATGTTGGACAGGGCTTGGAGCAACGTGGTCTAGTGGAAGATGACCCTCCTTCCTGCAGGAGAGTTGGACTAAATGACCTTTAAAGATCCCTTCCAGCCCAACCCACTGTATGATTCTGTGATTCTATGATCTGCGTGGGTTTGGCAGATAAGGTGCAAAACCCCACCTCCTTTTGGAGCACCTGGAGATGGCTCTCTAAGATGCTCAGGATCTGACAACCAAATAAAGTCCCACTGGCTACAGCAGGAGCTCAGGCTGTTATATCTGCATTTTGATGCTGCCTCAGACTGAGCCCCACAACACGTGGCATCTCCTCCTCCCGTGGCTCTCATCAGCCTCTTAACTCCTTCGCCATGGGAATTCAGGAGCTCAGCCGGATGCAGTGGCTGAGCTCGGCGAGGTCCCTCCTCCAAAGAGCACAGACACAACATTCCTGCTGGGAGCGAGGAGCTTGTGACTCGGCACAGCTGTGGGAATGTGCTCCTGCAGGCTTTGGAATGGTTATTACTTCAGGGGGACATTGGTTTATTTGCAGCAGCTTCAGCAAGGCTGGTGCTCCACCGGTGATTTCACAATTCCCAGATGCTGGAGGTCACTTGATCTGTTCAGCTGGAGAAGAGGAGGCTGAGGGGAGACCTCACTGCAGTTGCAACTTCCTCCTGAGGGGAAGAGGAGGGGCAGGCACTGATCTGTGCTCTGTGTTGACCAAGTGACAGGACCCACAGAATGGACTGGAGTTGGGTCAGAGGAGGTTTAGGTTGGATCTCAGGAAAAGTTTCTTCCCCCAGAGGGTGGCTGGGCACTGAACAGGTTCACCAGGGCAGTGGTCACTGCACTGAGGCTGCCAGACCTCAAGAAGTATTTGGATGATACTCTCAGGCACAGGATGTGACTCTTGGGGATGGGTCCTGTGCAGAGCTAAAAGTTGGACTTGATGATCCTTGTGGGTTCCTTCCAACTCAGCATATTCTGTGATTCTGTGATGGTTGGTGTTCTTCCCACACTGTCTCCATCTTCCCCTCTTCCCAGGATGCTGAAGGTGCCTTTCAGGGACTCTGCAAAACGTTGACTGAAAGCAAAGCCCCCCCTGGTTTGCAGAGTTCCTGTGTCTGAAACCACGAGCAAAATGAGACTCTGCTTAGGATGGGCTGGGAATAGGTGCTGATCCTAGGCAGGGGGAAAAATCCATCCCAGTGTGGCTGAGATACCCCAGGATGAGACAACCACCTTCCAGTTTAAGGAGCCCAACCCAGTGCTCGGTGCTGAAGGTCAGGTTTTCCTGGTGACGTGAAAAGTGAATGAAAATACCCGTCATGGGGAAGGAAAACAGAAGGAACCTGTGAGGCTCAAAGGGCAGAGTTAATTCCATGGCATTGCTCTGGACATCTCTTGGTGGGTCACAGGATATTTTACATTAGGGAACTCGTCTTCATGGCACGTTTGTAGATGCAGGGCTTTCTCTTTTCCCTTCTCTTTAGAGAGAGGAAGATGTGGTTAAGAAGGATCAAATGGCGTCACCCTGGCCATTCAGGCAGCCTAAAGCTCAGGGTGCTCAGGCAGAAGCTGAGAGCACAGGATGATTCACAGGATGAGTTGTTTGAAGGGATAATAGCCATATTTTACACTAAATATCAGAAAGGGCACAGGTGAGAGTCACATTTCAGGGCAGAAGCTGATCTCTGAGCATTTGGAACTAACATGGGGTTTCCATGGAGTGGAACCCACCACATCTGCTAAAGCAGAATATCACATATCATCTAGACAGCAGAGACAGGGCTTTAAGGATCTCTCAGGACTCCACCACCTCTGTCTGAGCCCTGTGTGACCCAGACCCACCAACAGCTCAGAGAATTGCAAGGGATTATTCCATCCTGTGTTTGCAGCTCATGGCAAGCAGAAATCTGGGCCAGTTGTCCTGAACAAGGGTAGGGAAAGGTCTGATCCCATCCATGTGTTGCTCCCTACCCTTCCTGGGTGAAATGCCAACTCCCCAGATATCCCAGCAAACAAAGGGAGAGTGGGAAGGGGATAAACAGGAGACCAGTATGTGGTGACTACTCCAAACCTGAGCATTGCAAAGGCACCACAAAGGGGGCAGGGAAACCAAGATGCAGCAGAACAAATGACTTGCAAATGAAAGTCACTTGTATGAACAATCTCTTCCAGAAGACTCAACCTGAGTCTTCTTAAAAAAGTCTGAAAGCCACAAATCCCCATGGAAAGCAGCCTTCTTGCTTGGCATCAGCTCAGCAGGGATGTGTGGAGGTCAGCCCAGGCACGGGGCAGAGGAGGACATTCCAAGTAGGATGCCACAGTGCTGATACTGCCTGATGGGTCAGGGAGACAGACACAGGAAGATGAGACTCCAGCTGTCACATCCAGACTCTGGCACTGTTTAATTTGCTGGTAGTGATGTACTCATGGTGGAAGGAACAGATCCTGCCTTGGAGAACTCCCATGTGAATAGTGAAAAATAGAGATAAAAGGAGGAAGGAGAAACCACAGTAGGCAAGAACCAGTTGTAAGATGGAGGATCCTGTTTGTTCCCACTCTTAGTTTGGTCTTGTAGAAGTGTTTGAGAAGCAAGTCAAGGAAAAGAAGGACACATATTGCTTTGGATAGGTGCTCCAATACTACTGATTGAGTCACAGTTGAACTCAATGGCATTAGAGGTTTTTCCAACCTAAACAATTTTATTATTCTAAATAATAAGAGGAGGCACAAACCACCTTTTTCTACATGTCAAGGAAAGACTCCTGCATCCATTTCACAGCAAAGAAACCAAATCACAGCTAGGCTGAAATCCTTTCCTGAACTACTGTATGGATCTGTTCAGAGCAGAACTGGGGGACCACCATGGGCATCATTTCCTCCAAGGTGCAAACACACAGCTGGCCCAGAGGAAGCAAGGAGAAAAAAAAGTAGGAAAGAAACAATATGAAATTCCCATTGGGAAAACCCAAACTAACTCCCAGACTCTACAGATTAACAGCTCAGAATATGGAAATTGCAATTACATGATGAAGTATTATGGTTAGTGACTATATCCACTGCCCAAGAGGGGTGACCACAATGCTCTGCCCTTTCCATCCTCACTGGATCATGTCTTCAAAAAGTCAGACTTGTTCACATGGAAGGAAAGTGGACTAACCCACCTTCCCTAATCCAATCTCCTTCCAAAATTTCTGGTTTGTATGTATTCCCCCTGCTACACATTATCAGCAAAAACATGTTTTCCCTGGGAAAATGTTCCACCAAAAGACTTTTCCCAAAAATCTGCGAGTTGCTGTTGCAAACAGGAAAAACACTTCTTCAAGAGTGCACAGAAGTGCCTCCTTTTTGCAAACCCCTACGCATGGTTTTGGAAAATCTTTCCTGCTTATTTGTGTTCCTGCCTCTCTTCCACGAACTGCAGTGGCAAAAGCCACTCTTCCCACAGCCAAAACGACACACTTGAGTAGCATCCTGAGCAAATCTTTGCCAGATCCAAGAACCTCTGGCACAGCTGGACTTTGCAGCTCAGGTGTGGCAGGTTTTCCAAGCCCTGGCAATAGCAGGAGTTACCTTTGCTCTCTGGGTCTCACCTTGGCTGGTTTCGCTCTCTCGGACAAGAAAAGAGCCCACTTTGTTACCAGAAGACAAGAGCAGCCTTTCAGCATCTTTTCTGCTCAGAGTTCTGAAATACCACCTGAGAGAGAGAAAAGGCAAAACCATCATTGAGAAGGAAAAGCTCTGGGGAAAAAAAAAAAAAAAAAGTATTACTTCCAGTTAGTCCTTTTTTTGGTTTTATTTTTTTGTTTGGTTGTGGTGGGTTTTTGTTTGTATGTTTGATTGGTTTTGGGGGGGAGGGGAAGTATTTGTTTGGTTTGTTTTTTTTGCTATTACATTGTGAAACTGAGGGTTATTTTTATCAGCAAATAGTTTGTTATCTGCTGGAAAGAGGCAGCAATGGACTGGTTTTGGTAGATTAACACCAGATTTTGGTCACTCTGGGCTTGTTTCGCAGCCTGCCAATTCAGACAGAGCAGGAAGCAGATGGCATGTGCAGGATCCCCTAAACAGGAGAAGTGCAAGTTTGGATACAAAGAACTTTTATATCTCAACCACATTTCTGTGTGTTGCCAAATATTTGCTGAATTCAATGATGGTTGAGTCCCTCCAAGGGGAGATTGCAGGCAGATTGATCACTTATAGCTAAAAGAGGATAAGTCATGAAAGAAAAATTCTTCTGCTTCTTGTGTTATAGACATAATAAACCCTCTTGACTCAAGTCTTTCTTTCCATCTTCCTTGCAGGGAAGCTGCATCTGGGCTAAGGAAACCAACAGCACCAGGCTGTGGGTCTGGGAACTGGCACCCAGTTGTTGGTGTGATCCCTGGCACATCCAAGACCTGGATCAGTGCACCCTATCCAGAGAGATTTCCAGTTTACATCTGGATATCCTCTTGAAGGCTGAGGAGTTTTAGCACTGTGTGTAGGTGGATTGGCCCAGTGGGACCAGAACATCATCCCTGGCATTGCTGATTTACCAGTGCAAACATGTCCTTTATGTTCTCTCCCTCAAATCCTTGTTTTCCACCGTGGGTGCAATTAATGGGACAAGAGTCTTTGCTCACTTTCCCCATAACAACATCACCCCTTCTCCTCATACTTTTTCCACACCCATGCAGTGCTTAAAACTTCTCCTGGACTTTAGGGCAGCGTTGTTTGGGATAATGGGAGGCCTCTTGCTGCCCAGCCCAGCAATTGCATCTTCCTGCCAGCAAGTAAAGCCCTTTCCATAGCTTGTGGAGAAACAGGGCACTGCAGCAGGGTTCATAAGCTTTCACACTTACTTTTCCTCTTCCAAACTGTCCACTTGTGCCACGAAGTTGCTGGGGATGTAGCCTTTCCTGCCACTGCTGAGGGATTTGGCCAGCCACCAGTCCCCATCACTGCAAAGTGAGCGGAGGAAAGAGTGTGAGTGCCTGGAGGAAGCTTAAGGACAAGGCTTGAGGCTGTGAGGACATGGGTTGTAGGGTTTAGAGCACTGCAAATAGACGAGGGCTCCTTAAGATACTCTATAGTTCCCTCTAGATTCCCTAGGATCACCAGGAGGCTGAAGGCTGTTGGTCTCTCAAGGATTTCTAGAGGTGACAGACTCTTCCTGCAGAATGACCACAGACCCAAACCTTTGTTATGTGCCTCAAGCGAGAGGAGGGAAATCTGGGTCACTGTGGGGTTATTGTTCTTCTTTCATGGGGGCACTGGGGCCCTTTTTAGTCCTTCCTTCATCTGCCAGACACTTCACTTTGTTCTCCCACTGCTGGCTCAGCCCCAGCCGTGACCAAAGGCCATCCCCACATCTCCCTGGCCTTGGATGCCAGCCCCCGGTCTCTGGGTGAGAAATGTCACCTCCAGAGGCTACCAGGGATGGAGCAGCCTTACAAGGTCTGGGGGACCCAAGCCCTGTTATGGAGTGGGCCTCTTCTTTGTGAGTTTGAGAAGAAGTTGAAATGAAACCACACATCTCTCTGGCTCGATTCTGTCCTTTCCTCTGACTACACCCAACCCACATCCTTTGCAAAAGCACCCTCAGCACAAAATATGAAACAGGAAAGGATCTATTTTTTTTCTGTTGTTGTTATTTATGCTGCTTCTGCAGCCCCAGCATGGAAGGTCCCAGTACCACCCACGCAGGGACATTGTGCAGCCTCAGAGTATCGCTGGCCCTGGAAGTGTCACCTTGCAGAGGGACACCACATTGCACATTCACACTCTGGAGCAAAGATCAGCTCTGATGAGCTGCAAATTGATGTCTGACCCCAAAGTTCCCTCTCTCCCAGCGTCACCATGCTCAGTTTTGAGCTGCCTTCTGGCAGAAGGTCACTTACTTGGAGAGGACTTGCAGTTTCTCCCCCTTGACCAGCTCCAGGTCACGGTCACTCGAGGCAGGAAAATCATACAGTGCAACCACAACCAAGTTATCTGAAAGAAGGATTAACACCATTGGATTCAGCCTGTTCCCTGCTGAGAGGGGTGATACCCTGCTGGGTATATGATGGGGCATTTCACGCCCCAAAACACGGGGGTCTGTCACCCCCACTGTCCCCCAAATCCAACCTTTGCACCAACCCAGCTTTCCTGCTCACCACAACCTCTGCTCAGGGATTAACACTGATCCACCAAAGAGTCCCCTGTGGATGTGTTTTTAAAGCACTCCAGACTCCTCCATTCACAAAACACAGCGTGTCAACAAGAAAAAAGGGTTTGTGTGGAATAAGAAGGGTCATAAATAACCTGTCGGTGTTAGGCCCGAGTTTCACACAGCAGTAAATGAAAACTGCTGGAGCAACATTTCCCAGTGTGGCTCTGGAATTTGACTCAAAACAATGAGGCTTTCTTGATTGAAAAAGGTATAAAGACATTTCTTTTTCTGTCATTTGAGCCCATTTCTAGGATTTATGTCTCCCTCCAGATTCTCTGGGCTCTACCAGTATCTTGCTATCCCTCTTGCACATTGTTCCTTGCAGATCACAGAATGAATCAGAGAATCACAGACTGGTTTAGGTTGGAAGGGACATTAAAGATCCTCTTGTTTCAATCCCCCTGCCGTGGTCAGGGATGCCTTCCACTATCCCAGGTTGCTGGAAGCCCCATCCAACCTGGTCTTGAACACTTCCAGGGATAGGACAGCCACAGTTTCCCTGGGCAACCTGTGCCAGGGTCTCATCACCCTCACAGGGAAAAATTTCTTCCTAATATCTAATGCTAACATGCCTTCTTTCGGTTTAAAACTGTTGCTCCTTCTCCTGTCACAACTGCCTCTATAAAAAGTCTCTCTCCCTCCTTTTTATAAGCTCCCTTTAGGCACTGGAAGGGGCTCTAAGGTCTCCCTGGAACCTTCTCTTCTCCAGGACGAACCACCCACCTCTCTCAGCCTGTTATTAGTTGAGAGAAGGTTTATGCAGACAAAAGAGACATTTTTTTTGTTTCCCATTTTGCTTAAAACCCATCCAGACTGAGGCCTAAATTTTGGCACCTCGTGCATGTGCCAAGGTGTTCTGAGCAACCCCGGGGGCAAAGCTCTGTGGGGCGGGGCTGAGGGGCTCGGGTTGCACCCCCAGGTTGTGCAACTGTTCACGTTGCTGCACTCGCAGCTACTGAAGCAGAAATGAGCAGCTATTTTGGGGAAGAGCAAAGTTTATAAAGACGAGCAGCACACACAGAGGAACAGAAATGTCAAACCTAAACACCTTGGTGAGAAAGGAAGGGAAAGAAGAAGAAGGAGAAGGAGAAAGAGAAGGGAAAGGAGAAGGAGAAAGAGGAGAAAAGAATAATGAGGAGACAAGAATAAAGAGAAGGGGGAAAAGAAGTAAGGAAGAAGAAAAAGAAGAACAAGATGGAGAAAAAGAAGAAGAAGGAGAATGAGAAGAAGGAGAAAAGGAAAAATCGAATAAAAATATAAGGGAAAAGAAAAAAGAAAACAAAGAAAAAAGATAAAGAAAAAAGATAAGGGAGAAGAAGAGAAGAGAAGAGAAGAGAAGAGAAGAGAAGAGAAGAGAAGAGAAGAGAAGAGAAGAGAAGAGAAGAGAAGAGAAGAAAAGAAAAAGAAAAAGAAAAAGAAAAAGAAAAAGAAAAAGAAAAAGAAAAAAAGAAAAAAATGGAGATTGTTTGCTGCAGGAAGGCTTTAGCTTGTACTCAGCCTAATTAATGCACCCAGAGCCATGGCCAGCCTATTATTAGCATTTTTCAAAACAGCCTGTCAAGGCACAGTCTCTGTGTGACCTTTTCAAATAATGCCACCAGCAAGAGAGCCAGACTGGCCCTTTGTCATCACAAGATAACGTGTCTCTGGGGCAGCTTGGGGTTTGTGCCTGTGCAAGGTTGGCTGCTGCTCTGCTGGAGATTTGTTGGGGAGGAGAAAGGGTCAGCGTGGGGGGAAATGCAGCTTTGTAAACCAAAGCCCTGAACTCTTCCCTTCAGGCTTTCCAGAAGGAACTGGGAGATCCACGAGGGGTTTCAGCAGAGCCTCACTCACTCCTAGTAGGGGAAAAGGATGATCAGTCATGAGGGAGAATGCTTTGAAGTCTTAAAATAGCTCACACAGTTGGGGGCTTCCCCTTGAGGGATCTCGAATTAGCAAAGCACCCAAATTCCTGCTGCCTCCTTGAGAAAGTTGTTATCACACAGCTTCTCTGACATGAAAGGTTTTGGGGCGTGTGCCTACTGTGAGGTGTCCACAGCAGTCCTGGTGATCCACACACACCGTCCTGATCCTCTTGAAAGGAAAATAATGCAGTGGGTCACACTTGTGCTTTGAAAAATAGAAGCAAATGTGTAAATATCTTCAAGCACAGAGCGGCTGTGTATTCCAGAAAGTGAAAACATGGCTGTGATCTTGAAACAAGTGACGTAAGTGCAAATGAATGAAATAAAAAAAAAAAAAAAAAAAAAAAAAAGAGAGAGGGGGAGGGAAAGAAAAAAACAAATACAGCAAGGACAAAAAGGTTTAATATGCTGAAAAAATACTGTAATCACCTCTTATCTCCTTCTCAAAATAGGGTTTGAGAAACACTGAAAGTGAGCCAGAAGAAAAGGCCTCTCTGCCTGAGCCGGCGAGACTCGACATCTCACGATGAAAGCAACTCTTCCTGTCTCTGAGTCGTCACCCCACTGAGAAACAGGGTTGATAACACTTTCTTGGCCTATTTGATCAAGTCAGGCCCTGAGTGACTCCACGGCAGAGAAGCCGCTGGGGCTGCGAGGAGCGACTGCTTTGCAGATAATGCTCTCAGCCCCCAGACTTTGATTGGGAGCCAAATCCATCCTGGCTTGGAGCTGCTGTCAGGAGGGTTTGATACCAGCTCAGTTTGCACAGGCTGAGGGCCAGTTTGGTGGCTTAATAGGAATAATTCAACCAGTCTTCCCATTGCTGCCCTGTCATGAATGGGAGGTCTTGGCCACGGAGCCAGGTTGAGATCCAGGGTCTCCCAGAGGATCATCCATTGGTTTATAGCCATTCCAGGATGCTCATGGTATAAGTGACAAGTCACAGCACATGTGTTGGCCAGCTGGGTGCTCTGAGCTGTGGAGTTACTGCTGCTGAAAATAGGTCCAGCTTTCTGCTTCATGGGCTGGCTGGAATTGTGATGTCATTAAGGTTGGAGAAGACCTCTGAGATCATCAAGTCCAGCCCTTCTTCCAGCACTGCCAAGCCCACCACCAAACCGTGTCTCCAAGTGCCACATCTATATGGCTTTTAAATCCCCCCAGGGATGGGGACTCCAATAATTAATGACCCTCTTCTGTGAAGAAATTTTTCCTGATATGCAATTTAAACCTCCCCTGGTGCAACTTGGGGCCATTTCCTCTTGTCCTGTCCCTTGTTCCCTGGGAGCAGAGCCCAACCCCCACCTGGCTCCACCCTCCTGTCAGGGAGTTGTAGAGAGCAAGAAGGTCCCTCCTTATCCTCCTTTTCTCCAGGCTGAGCCCACCAAGCTGCTCCTTATCAGACTTGTGCTCCAGACCATGGTAAAGCTGTGATAGAAAATGATGCCTTCAAAACACACACCTGCTGCTGTCACCAAGACAAACACCTTCAGGTCCCATCGGTGGAGATGCAGAAAACTATGGACTGGCACTGTTGCATCTCCCAAATGATCAGAAAGCCCAGGTGTGACAGCATAGGAGGTGTTTCCTGGGATATCCAGGCCTGCACTGCCAAAGTGCTCCCTGTCAAATGCCTTCCTGCCTTGTGTTTTGTCATAGTGGATATTTCTGCAGATAATTCCTGCTTTCCTCATAAAATCATATCAGACCTTAAGTCGTGGGTTTTATTAATTAGGAAATCTGAACATTTGGGGCAACTCCCTCTCATATTTGTTCCTCTTCTTGCTTATGATTGGCAATGCCCATTTTTGATGAGAAGTTTTAACTTCTCATTGAAAAATCAGCCTTTGCAGCAGAAACAACCCCTCCTTTTCCCAGTTAAACTCAAACTCACAGTTCTGACAACATGCCTTTCAAACTCAGATCCATATTCAAGGAACAACAGTAGAAACTACTAATAATTTCACTGTTAACCTTGAGTCAAAAGACTTCGAGTTCCAGAGCATTCCAAGCTCCCACCCCCTGAAAACCAGTCCTGTTCATATTATGGTTTGCAAAAAGCAAGTGAAGAGGTGGAAGGAGTCGCAGTTCCTCTTCAGAAGAAACAACCTCGCAGAGGTCACAGGTATTTAATGCCTGAGGACAAGCACCCAAAGTGATCAGCTCTCTCCATCAGTAGGACTTAAATCCAGCTGTGAGCAGCTGACAGGGCAAGGGCAGGGGTTATTCTACCTATTTTCTGTGTCTTATCTATCCAAGCAGCAGCTGTAGCCATAGCACTGTGGTGTTTGAGGTCCACCATCATAGGCCAGGACTTTGCTGCACTGGGGGCTTTAGAGGTGCAGAATTAAAGTTTTGACTCCATGGGGATCTAGAACCAGCCTTAAAAACGTTGGGATTGCTTAGGGAATCTTGTTAAAATGAATGAGAGACTCACACGATGGAAGAACTTCCCCAGGTGAAAAGTGAATTGGTGATGCCACACACACACCACACTGAATCCAGAGTTGTGCACCCCTGGCCTGCCTTTGTGTTGCTTCCATTAGGATAAATAAAGTCAGGAAGAATTAGGCTTTTGTTAAGAATAAATAAATATATTATCTCTGCGAAGGTGGTGTGAAAGCTGGAAAGTGTGAAACAAATTCAACTCCAAGATCAGATTAAAAACAAAGCAAAAAAAACCACCAAAAACCCCCACCAAAGAAAAAATCCCTAAAACAATCAAAATGCAAGGAAAGGAAAAAAAACAAAAACAAAACCAAAAACAAACAAACAAGACCAACCAACCAAACAAACACGAAACGAACATACAAGCAAACAAAAAAAAAAAAAACAAAACACACAAGGAAAAAAATGGGTTTGATTTTACATTTCATGCCATGCTTCCATAGTCAATAATTTTGCCTGACTGAATTTTAAGTGCTCCCACGGGATATAATTCAGATCTTTGATTTTTTATTTTTTTTTTAATTTTATTATATATATGGTGCGATTGCCTGGATTTTGTGCTTTCTCTATCAATTCACTTAAATCCCTTCCTTTCAGGAGGCTATCTCTGATATCTCAAATATCTTGCATGGTTGCCATCAGCCCCTTTTGCCCCACAAGACAGAGTCAGATGTAGCATCATTTCGGGAAACTCAGACACCAGTAGAGAAAAATAGGAAGTTTCCCAGACTGTCAGTGTGAATATTCCCCCAGAACTGGAACTGAATCTAATGAACCAAAATATTTTTGAGAGCTGAAAATGGCTAACATGGTACTTAATCCATTTTTTTAGCGTCTTTCCACTTCTGCCTTCTGGCGTGAAGCAGAAGTAAAAGCTGCCTCCCTGAAAATAACTCGTGTTGTGCTTCTGACCAGCGTGAGGAGGTTGATAAAAACTGTGAAAAACTGTCAAAGCCTGCTCAGTCTGGGAGGTAGGAGACCATGGGCACTTGGAAACGTGACATGAAAACGATTTTGCAAAAGAAAGCGTGGTTTATTAGCATGGTGTAGGAGCTTCACCTCCCACAACTTTTACCCCCGTAACAAATGCCAAATTTGAAGATTTTGGTGTTGCAGGAGTCCCTGCGTTTGGCCCATGGAAAGGACTCTCCATCATCATCCACAAAACCTAAGAAGACCCACCTCTGTCATTCCACCATCCCATTTATTCATGACCCCCCTTTTTCCTATCCTCATGCCCTGTCTCCCCTAATCCTACACTTCAGTCCACGTGAAGAACTTTTAGGTGTTGCTAACAGCTTTCTTCCAAGCTTCCTCTATTTTTACCTCTTCTAATTATCTCTCTCTCTCTGTGTCCTCAATCTGCAAAACTTCCTTGACAGAAATCACACAAGCTGCTTTTGGAGGGCTGGGTAGAGGTAGAAAAGGGCTCCCTGCTGAAAGACAATAATCTCCAAACACCATCTGTGACCTGCAGGTGGATGAAGCCAAGAAACAGTCCCCAAGCAGGGGCTCTGTGTATCCTTATTTTAAACTTCCCTTTCTTCTCCTTCTCTTTGTAGTCTCCCTGGGCTCTCTAATGCCTGCTGTTTCCTCTGGAATGTTCAGCTGGCTGGATACAGCATCCATGAGTTGTCACGCTGCAGACAGGGCAGCAGACAGGGAAATCTCACACAGCTGAACCCTCAGATCTCCCTTTTCTCCACCAATCACAGAATCACAGAATGGTTTGGGTTGGAAGGGGCCTTACAGGGATCATCTCGCTCCAATGAAAGGTTGGTGCTTTGCCCTCTTAATATCTTTGATGAGCAGGGAAAAATTGGCAGCTGCAGGCACTCAGTGATGTAAAATGCATTTGCTGAAACACACTGATAAACTCCCTGCTTGGCAGTGCTGAAGATACAGAAACCACAGGCCTGTGACGTGACTGCCTGCTCTCAGGACCTGCCATTTGGGGACCACCACCTTGCGAAACCCCACGGGAAGGCAGAGAAAACAGAATCTTACCTTTTGCAGAGGCTTGGTTTAGATGAGGGGTTTTGATAAATTGTCTGCCCTTGGGTAGAAATAAGAGGGGGAAAAAAAAAAAAGATATTTATTACTTTGCTGTGTTTTCAGGAAGACCTGCTCTCAGCTTCACAGACAAGTGGGAGTCAGTCAACAGCCCCTGTGTCTGGCTCTGGACGTGTCCTGATGGCTTTAGCATATTTTGCCATGATGTGTTCATGGCTGTCTTAACAGTCAGCTTGAATAATCCTTGGCTTCCCTCTGAATTTAAGCACAAATCTGCCACCCACTCGCTTGGTCTATCTAACCCTTGTTCACTGGTGCCAGATTTCGGATCTGTGGGGGATGAGATGTGAATGGCCCCATTGAGAAATGGCAATTGCATTATTATTTGAAGCAGAAAACTGGAGATACTCTTTGCCATAACTGTTCCAAGGCTCATGGGATATTCTGTGTTCAGGGATATGTTCAAAAAGTGACTATATTAGCAAATTAATTGTAGAATTATAGAAATCACAGAATATTTGATGATCCTTGTGAGTCCCTTCCAACTCAGGATATTCTATGATTCTACAATTTCTGAGTTGGAAAGGACTTACAAGGGTCACAGAGTGCAACTCCTGGCCCGGAACAGGACACCCCAACAATCCCACCCTGTCCCTGAGAGCCTTGTCCAAACACTCCTTGAGCTCTGGCAGCCTTGGGGTCGTGACCACTGCCCTGGGGAGCCTGTTCAGTGCCTGACCACCCTCCCTTGAAAATCTTTTTCACAATATCCAACCTAAACCTCCCCTGACACAGCTTCATGCCATTCCTTTGGGTCTATCACTGGTCACCAGAGAGAAGAGATCAGTGCATGCCACTCCCTCGTGGGGAAGCTGCAGACTGCCAGTAAAGAGCAGCAAGGTCCTGCAGCTCCTCTGGGCACGCTTTCAGAATGTTGACATGGTGCCTGGTCTGGCCCAGCTGCTGAAAGTGGCAAACTGGCCATAGATCATTCCAGACCAGCTGGGATGGAACCACCTTGTTTTCAGGGCTAAGAGTTTGAAATTGGCCTCCACCCAACTCCAGACACCAGTCCTGTGATCAGCCCAAGATACTGGACCCAGTGACTGTAGTGGGTGTCCAACCACTACCAGGCATTTTTATACACGTGCAAAAGGAGTGAAATGCAGACACTGAATTAAAAACATCCAGTATTTTCTGTCCATGCCACCCTTTGACCCATTCTTAGGAGCAGTGAGGGGTGGGAGAGCTGCTCATCCACTGCCACTTCCAATTTGACTGAAAGAAAGATGGACTTCCCCTGACATGTGAGAGCTGAGTGCCTGTGGCAAAAAATAATGAGTGGCAGAAGGTGATCGATGATTCTATATTTATACTGATAGCAGCTCCTCTCCAGTGAGCTGGAGAGAAGGAAATTTAGGAAAATAGCACCTTCTTGGTCAATCTGACATCTGCTGTCATGAAATCTGGGCTGTATAACCATGAGAGGACTCAGAAATGAAGCCAAAGGAGTGAAAAACATCTCCACCTGTCATAAAAAGCAACGACAGGCAATTCCTCCCCTCTCACAGGGCTCAAGACCCGAGGTGGTTTTCACAGGACAGTTGCACTGGAGTTTGTCTTGTGCTGGATGCTGGATGCAGGGCTGACAGGGGCAAGGAAAGGGAAAACAACCTCACGCCCTCTGTACAGCACCAGACAGACAAAGCGAAGGGGCAAAGTTCAAACAAGGAGTTTGCCCTGAATCCTGACCCAGTGCCTTGTGTCCTTGCAAGCAGAGGCTGTGTGAATTTGAAGGGAGCAGCAACTGCCCAGCATTTCTGATTCTCAGCTCACCCCAACCCACGTTGGCTGTGGACCCTCCCTGGTGAACCCTCTGCCCTCAAGATGGTGAAGTTTCCACTGCGGTTTTGCAGCTCTGAATCTTTAGCCTGAATCTGACCCATCTTTGTGCCGTTTGCAAGTCAGCAACGTCAGCTTGGGTTGCAAAGGACTGATCAGGAGATATTTCAAAGTCCCCACATACTGGATTTTAATTTTTTTTTTCTTTTTAATATATAGAGGCTCCTCAGAACCCTTCCCATCCCTGTTCAAAAGATACAGGGATCATCTGGGAGGACCAGCTCAGAGGACTTGTGTCCAGGCAGTGCCAGACACAGGTTGCCCTGAGAGGCTGTGGCTGTCCCATCCCTGGAATTGTTCAACGCCAAGTTGGATAGGGCTTGGAGAAACCTGGCCTAGTGGAAGTTTTCCCTGCCCATGGCAGAGGGTTGGACTAAATGCCCTTCAAACCCAAACCCTTCTATGATTCTATGATTCCAAATGTTGCCTGCCTCACTCCAGTCACTAACTGAGCTGTGGAGGAGCCCAAAAGGACACAAACCTGCAGGCTTACCTTTGGGGGGGCAGGAGGAGGTTTACTCCTGGTTTTTAGGTTGCCTCCAGGAGTGTGCTTCTCACTGGGCATCAGCTGATTTTTGCTCCCGAGCAACCCCATCCTGGAAGGAAGAGCAGAAATCCCTGTTTAATGAGACTGCTCCTGGGGAAAGGTGCAGGCACCGAGGGACAAAACAATCCTCAGTAACAAGCTGGAGAAGATGAGAATGCAGGATGATGGGACAGTGGAGAGAAGAGTCTAAAACCATTCTGTCTACAGCCTCCTGCTACCTCAGACCTTGTGAACCCCATAGTTTCTCTTCCCGTGTGACTCTGGTGTTTCACACTTTGCAAATGAGGCTCAGATAGACACTATAAGTCATCAGAAAAAAACCCCAAACAACAAAAACAACAAAACAGGCTTTGGATACATCCCCTCTTCCAATGCAGAGATCCCAGCTGACAAGGTACTGGCCCTCACAAGGTGTGGGTCTCCCATAAGTCATGGATTATGTTTTCCAATACCACATGCATATCTCAGACCTCCTGCACACCCCAAGGATCACTAGACACAAATGAATCAAACCCTTTCTGTGGATCATCCTTTGGTCCACAGTAGGGTTCCAAACTTGGGCTTTGAGGGCTGTTTAACTGTGATCCTATAAATGTAATTTCAGCTCTAGTCAGTAATTCAAGGATGATAGCAGGTCTGGGTAGCCAATATGGCCAAAATATGGCAAACTCAGGCTGCTCAGAGCCCTCAAAAATTAAAGAGCAGATGAAGCCAGCATTCCTGAAGTGCTGTTGCCACAAAGACACAAGGTATCTACAACACCCAGTGCCAAAATCTGCCCCCAGCCTCTGTTTTGAACCAAAGGCATAGGAAGGTGTGGACTAAATGCTCAAAAAACCCCTAAACCCCAAATACTCATAGCTGAGCAAAGACATATTGAGTTATCTTCTTGCCAAATTACCTCAGAGTCTGTCATGAGGGGATCAGGGACTGCAGGTCCAGAGACCCCTCCAAATGGCAGCCTGGCACTGTGTCATGAGAGTCAGATTCCAACAGAGATGTCCAAAAAACTCCCAGCAAACCAGACTTGCAGGGGAAAAGTTCCAGCAAAAGAATTTTTAATTTTTTTTGCTTTTTTTTCACATTTAATATTTCAAAAACTGGGACTCTGAAATGAGGCTTCTAATGGAGCCATCCCAACATTTTGAGGTGTTATTTTTTTAAACGCCTTCTCCCTTCTGCCTCGTTTTTATTATCACTGATAAACTGAGCAAAATGGAAGGAACTGGTGGAATATTTCAGAATTGTCTAACACACATTTTTCACCCCACCCCCCCCATCAAAACTTTTTCAGCATCCCAACCTCCCTGAGCTTTTCTCTGACCTGAGTTTACAGATGGCCCATCCATCTGTCCCCAGGTCTCAGCTCTGCTCCAGGCACTGCCAACACAGTCAGAGGGGAAGTTTCACCTACTAAATCAACCACAGCATTTCCTGCAGCAATTTCTTTTTAATTTGGCAGCCTCCCTTCCAGGTTGCAACCAGGGTTTGCTTTGCTTAGAAGACCTGGTCGTCATGCAATGGCACATGATTTATTAGGTGAACTTTTCCCGCTCTTCCACTTGTGGAGGGATTTGCGACAGGATTCCTGATTCAGAATGGTGTTCTTTGCCATGAGAGTAGCTGGAATTCCATTTCTTTTCCAGAGGGAACAGCGAGGTATCATTTTAAGTCAAGGCTGGATGATAGACAAGTTTTAGATATCACTTGCTACCAACCATGAAAGAGAGAAAAATCCACCTACATGTGGGACATCGATACAAAGTCCTTGTTACTGGCTCATTGGAGCATCTCGGACTTTTTGGTATCTGCTCCCAAATGGGAGATACAGATGTGGCAGTCGCCGTTTTTTTCAGCAGATTTAGGGGGTGTGAGATACAGCACAGGTCAGCAATATGCTTTGACTCCCAGCCATGTCACCAAGATGATTTTATGAGAGGATTGATGAACCATCTGCAGGACGATGGAGGCATCTTTTGGGGTGTTTTGAGTTGCTCTCAGCGCGTGATGGCAATGAAAGATCTTCAGGTGTGTCCTCCTCCCACACACATCCTCCCACTCCCTTTCCGCTGTCTCTGGTGGGAAATGGAGTTTGTCCTCACATGAGAACACCAGTTGCTCACATAATTATTGAAATACATAATTAATAGCAATAATGAGATGTTTGCAATTGATTTTGGTGCCTGCAAAAGGAAACAAAATGCTGTTGGAGATTGGGCCAACGGAACCAACTAGTCTCCCAAGGTGGGAGGCAGCTTCTGGATGGATCTTCACCCTGGCAGAGAATCCTGCAGGGTATATCCAACCCAAAAATGAGGAACACTCACTTTTGGGTGGGTGAGTAAAAACACGAAGATCTCATCAAATACAGAGCTAAAATCCTAAAGTAGCTCTGTAGGTGCTCTGTAATTATGATTTCTGCAAGGCCAAAGGCTGCAAAACTACATTTCTAGCTGACTGTGCATATATCATAATCCTTTAGTCACAAGCCTCTGGCCAAATTTAAGACTAAGTGGACCAAGCTGCACTTGGACTTCTGTGATCAGTTTAGAAAGCCAGAGGGTCTCACTGAAGCTCATGGCTCAACAGGAGGGACCACGACCTGATGATACCGAACCACTGTGAGAGATGATGGAGCTGTTCTTTAGATACCAAACAGCCGATATTTAGGCACTGTATTAGCAATAAATCTAATCATAATCATCCACATCATCTCTGCCTTCAGACCAGGCCAAGAATCTTCTTTCAACTGCTTTGCTACACAGTGATGGCCCTGGTGGAGCAGAGTGGGAGCATCAACCTCAGCAAGTCCCATCGCGGACTTGGGGTCATCCCAACTCCTCTGACAGGGTTTGAGAGGAGTTGGGAGCTTGACCTGACCTGTGCAACTCTCCGCAGTGCTCTTGTGTCCGGGGGGGGGACACTTCAACCCTTTCTGCACCCTGCAGAGCCTGGAAACACCTCTCTGAGCTCTTGCACAAACTCAGCTTTGTCCCCACGCACACGTGTCAAAGACGTGCCGAGAGGGGAACAGCACGGCCCACCTGGGGTGGGAAATGGAACCAGAAGGGCCTCACACAAAGGTCACTCAGTCCCTCCCACCCACCCACAGAAGGCATTAGCAAAGCTCTGGGTGTTCACAGCCCCCACAAAATCCACCGGTCACACTCTCCGAGTGGCCTCGGCAACCTTGGGCAGCCAACACGACCCATCCTTCAAAATCCCAAAGCAGACCTGCAGGCAAATGTTGTCGGACACAAAAAGCTGCTGGTGACCTCACAGTCCACTGCAGCTGGGGGACTCCTCATTTTTTAAACACTCTTTTTTTTTTTTTTCCTCAAAAAAAAAAGGCAGCTGAGTGGAATATACTGCTGTGTTTTCGGCTTCTGATTAATGTTTTTTAAAATTAGCTTCACAAGAAAAAATTACGAGAAAAGTAACTGATAGTAGTTCTCCCAGCCTTTTGTTTTAATTCTTTTTTTTTCCAGTGGAAAAGAGATCTGGGGAGAAATCAGTAACTCAGAAAAGCATGAAAATTTCCTTTTGTGAATTTATAGTTTTTCACATCTAAAAATATTGGTTCATATTTAGTAACAGAGAGTGGGGAAACTTGCTTCCTCAACTTTACTCAAGTTCAAAAAAAAATGGTTCTTTGTAAAGCAATCAGAAAATAGAGCAGAACAAAAAAGTTTTAAGGCAGGAGCTGGACCAGATGATTCTTATGGATCCCTTCCAGCTCAGAACATTCTGTGGTTATATGAGTCCAGCTTAGCTGCTGACAAGTTTTGAGTAAAAATACTTGATGCAGACCTGTTCCTGGATGAGTCAAGCTGAGGAAATCAGTGGACATGAGGTCGATGAGCTCTGTGAAGCACCCAGCTCTGGATGTCTGTGGGACAGACATGCAGGTCACAGGAACACTGGATGCTTGGGTAGGACCTCCAAAACCTGCTATGTTTTTTTGTGTAACGTTGTGAGATTACAGAAGGTGACTCCAGGAACCTTCAGGGGGCAGGTGAGGTGGTATTTTTGCTATAGGGAGATGGATGCAGGTACAAGTGTTCCCTCAGGAATGGACCAAGGGAGGACTTCCAAAGATAGAACCACAGAATCAGAGAATATCCTGAGTTGGAAAAGACCTACAAGGATCATAAGTTCAGTTCCTGGCCCTGCAAAGGACAACTCCAACAATCCCACCATGTCCCTGAGAGTGTTGTCCAAATGCTTCTTGAGCTCTTGGGGCCATGACCACTGCCCTGGGGAGCCTGTTCAGTGCCCAACCACCCTCTGGGGGAAGAAACTTTTCCTGAGATCCAACCTAAACCTCCCCTGATGCAACTTCAGGCCGCTCCCTCAGGTCCTGTCAGTGGTCCCCACAGAGAAGACATCAGTGCTTGCGCCTCCTCTTCTCCTCCCCAGAAAGTTATAGACCCTGATGAGCTCTGAGACCACACCACAAGGCCTTGCTCCAGCAAGGCTTCCACTGGCATTTGAACCAGACCTTCCTGGTAGAGAGGACAGGATTTGTCTAAACATCCTTTCACTCACTCACCTTCAAGGAGTGTTGGAGAACATTCCCTACAGGAGCAACCCATTGAGCTGAACTTGGGATTCCAGGAGGAACTTGTTGATCACAGGGTCCGGAGACCCCCACGTTTGATGTGTTTTGAGTGCCCAGGGTGGGCTAAAACAAACAGGGCAGTGTTGAGTTGGACCTGCCGGGTGCACAGAGGGTAAGGTGGGGGTACCTGGGCTAAGCCAAGCCCTGGAAACATCTGCCCACCTCATCTTTACGGGGAGCAGCCCTGCACCATCTCTGCGGTCGGATGGTTTCCGCTACCAGGGTAAGAGAGCTCAAAAGCTCAAAAGCTTCTGCTGTGAATGCAGCACTTTCTGCCCCAGGGATGTGGATGACACCGAAAAACAGCCTTGGGATTGCATGGGCGGGTGTGGGGAAAAAAACCAAGACCGAATCTGGCAGAAAAGCAGAAGTCTTGGCTCCCCATTTGCCTCAACCCCATGAAACTGCCATGGAAAAATAAGTTAAGACCCGAGCAAGGCAGCAGTTTCATTGTGAAGGCAGCTCCAAAAAAATCCCCAAGCCCACTGAAATCACAAAATTAGCCCCCTTTCCATCCAGATTCTAGGGTGCATATAGCAAACTGTTCTCATATTTCACTCAGATTATATTTTACCTAATTTTAAAACTTAAGAATGTCTTCTTTTTTTTTATTAATTTTTTAAGAAAGTACATTTTAAAAGGATACGGCATTAAAACCCCTAAAAAATATACTTTGAACATGAAGATCTAGCCAATTATGAAGGGCTTAAAATGCTGAATTTCTCTTTGCAAGTCCTCCCCCGTCCAGAAATAATTGCTGAAATCAACTCACTTCAGATGCAATAATTTAAGTGTTGCAGATTTGCATTTTTGCATCAGTGAGGAGTGAAAATTTCAGTAAAAAGAAATATTTCCTCCAGTTCTAGGCACATCACAGATGCATAAATTCTTTAATAATTTTCCTTAATAAAATAGCTCTTCAATACATTTCCTGACCTGGCACCCTTGGATTGCTTTGCAAGACACAAAATTGGAGCATTACCGAAGATCTTGGTGGATCAGCTGCTTAAATAAGAATGAAGATTTGCTGCTGAAGTGGTTTTTCTGCTGTGACTGTTTTCTGCTTTTGCTGGGTTTCGGTCAAGCTGCTCTCTTTTTTTTGCTTTTATTTTAGAAAGATTTGCAGCTTTGTTGCTAGGAAGAGGTTTGAAGACAAGAGCAAACCAATGCACTGGGTGATGAACAGCATTGACCATGCACAAGGTCTTGTACAGAGGCAAAAGGTGGAGGCTCTGGACACCATCCTCTGTGGCACAGTGGCCAAAGTCTTGCTAAAAGCCTGTCCCTGCAGGGGGGAGGGCAGCAAGAGCTCCTGTGGTGACACAGTGCTGGGTGTCCAGCTAAAATCAGTGGGAATTTCATATCCAAAGGCTGCTGACCAGTAGGACTCAGCTGTAAGGAACAGATTTAGTTATTAGGAAGAAATTCCTCCCTGTGGAGGTGGCGAGGCCCTGGCACAGGTTGCCCAGAGAAGCTGTGCCTGCCCCATCCCTGGAAGTGTCCAAGGCCAGGTTGGACAGGGCTTGGAGCAACCTGGAATAGTGGAAGGTGTCCCTGCCCATGGCATGAATGAGATAGTCTTTAATGTCCCTTCCAACCCACACATTCTGTGACTCTGTGATTGCAGCAAGGCAGAAAGTCCCTGTGAAGAGCTGGAGAGCCCAGACCAAGAAGCATCGTGGTTCTTTCTGAGAAGTGAAACAGAAGTCAAGTTTCCCTGTTGCATCCTTGCTGGGAAACTGGGAACATCCTACTGATAATGCTTAGGTCCCCTCCAGTCCTGGTCTTTGATGGATAAACATACCAAGTTTTATTTGTGCATTGAGGGCTCCCCCAAACGCTCTGGTCCATGTGAAAGGTCCTGGAGGAAACATGAAGGACAATCCCCAGGCTCTCCAGCTGATGCTGATGAGGTGCTGATGTTGGCGCTGTTTTGTCATAAAACCCCTCACACCTGAAGAACCCCAGTGTAGCAGCAGCAGGTGCCTCCTTCTCCTGGCCACATCCTCCTCCTTCCCCACTCCACCTCCGTGTCTTGGACCCTGTCCCAGTCCCAGACTCGAGGAGTGTGGCCAAACTGGTCTTGGAAATACCTGTTCCCTGGCATCCCAGGGCAGAGGGATGACAAATCCAGGAACTATGTGGTCCTGTGATTCACCCCTCAGTGAGGGGGACGTTTCAGGAATAAGATTGAAGCCCGTTTGCTTATTTCAGGATCTTTTCCTGCAATCCAAGCCAACTCTCCATTTCAATTAAAACTTACATCTGCCCTAAATCTACCATTTTTCTTAGGCTATTTTCTTTGGGCAGGTGAGCCTGGTCCAAGCAAATGAACCAAGCAGGAAATCCATCTGTTTCAGGCCTTCCTGAAAAGCTGGGACTCTCCATGGGAACAGGCTGTGTGTGAGGCTGGAGGGTGGGAACACACAGGTTTCCAGGCCCTTGAGTTTGAACAGATACAAAAAGTTTCTTTGACAGGGCAGGGGAAAAAAAAATAAAAAAAGAAGATAATAAACTTCTTTCTCTCTTCAGAAGTCGAAAAGAGCTGCCTGCTGCCAGAGTGGTCATTTGCTAATCAAAACATCTGTCTGGAGGAGAAATGGCTGCTTACATTGAGCACTGCACCCCACTGGAACCTGGCAGATGCTTGGCTGAGCTGCAGGAGGCTGCGGGCCAGGAAGCAGAGCCAGGGATCAGAGTCTTGGATGGAGCAGGGAAAAACAGGAGGGCAGACTGTTATTCCCACCTCCCTTCAATGTGCTTCCCTCCTGAGCTCACCCCTGGCATTGCATTGGCCAGGTGGGATTTCTGCTGGGGATGTCTCTGCAGGGCTTGAGGGTGATGGGATGCACTGGAGCAGGCAAGGAGGAGGAGACAAGGTACATCTTTTGGGTATCTGCAGCTACTCTGGGGTTCCTCAGGTGTGACAGGTTTTATGACAACACTGCATTGTTTGACAGCAATTTCTGCTGTGGCCGGAATTGCCACCCAAATTTCAACTCAGATTTGTCTTCTGCCCAGCACGGGTGAGGACAAGACTTGTGGATGGGCCATGTGAGAGTTGGACACAGGAGGGAGAAATCCTGCCTGCAGGCCACCCCTATCTGACATCCAAATCCTATGGAAGTGGGCACAGGCCATGATCTCTTGCCCAGAATCCCTGAATCTGTTTTAGCACTTGGAGGGCACACCATGATGATCTGTAGGGATATGGGGAGGGCCTGGCCCTCCCAGACTTGGGAGCACAAGGAGATGGATGGAGTGTTCCTCCACACCTTTATGTGCTGCCACACAAATTTCTGCCCTGGGAAGGGCCCTTCCTGAAGGCCCTGCATCCCAGAAGTTTCCTAGCAAGAGGACAGCATTTTGCAGGACCTGTTACCCGTGTCCCACAAGGAACAATGAAGCTGGTGCTCAGCAGTTCAATTCCTTGGATCATGTCTCAGAGGGAACGTTGCTCCCTCCCACCACCCTCAGATGAGGCAAAGGGCTTTAGGGAAATATGAACATCTCCAATTTCCCACCTGAACAGCTCCAACTGCATTTCAGGAATAGCTATGGAATGGCAGAGCACTTCCCTATTCATTCAGCTCCCGTCAGCCTTCCCCACATATATCCTCTCTCCCTCTCCAAGTCCTGGGGGCAGGGGGGGATGGCAGTACACTTGGCACTTCTTTGTCCTCCTCCCATTTTGCAGTAATCCAAGGGAACAGCATCTCTGCAAACCACCGCTGATGCCGGATCTGGGTGGTGCCCTCATCATCTCTTTAACCCACAGATCTCAGGGAAGGGGAACAGGGCAGGGGTGGAATCACGTGATGGAGGGATGGGAGAGAGGGTGAGGACAGAGAAAAACCTGCTGGGCTTCTCCCCACCCTCAGGGAAATGTGGATGGGGGTGGAATGTTCCCTACTTGCCTGCTTCCCACGCTGCTGCTCCTGGGGACACGATCCGAGGACGTACGAGCCACAGGTCGGACCCATGTCAGATGCTCCATGGGGCTGAGGGCCCCGGCCAAATTTCTCTGTTAGAGGCCTCAGGCTCCCACCACGTCCACACCATCCATGGGACCAACCCCTTGGAATGTTACACCCCCTGGATTGCAGGAGCAGCCTGGTTTTGGAAATGCTTTTAATGGGCTTTCTTTTTTTAATCAGGTCTCTGTGTCAGAACTGACTCTTTTTCTCCCCCCCTAAGGATTCCTTGCTCTATTTTGAACATAAAAATTATCATCTGGGAGGGGGGTGGGAGTTGCACTTCCCAGACAACCTGGCCAATGAAAATAGCGATGAGGAAGGCGAGAAACCCAAAGAGAATCCAGACACAAAACCCAGCAAAAGCCACAGGCCATTAACAGCTGTCATTATAAACAGTGACAACGACTGTGAATGGATTGTGCCTTCACTATGCAAACCACCAAATTTTAGGAAACAACCCAAACAAACTGGCTTTGCAATGATCTTTCCTTTCTGTGTTAAAAAAAACAACAAACAAACAACTTTTTTTTCTGATAAAACACATCTTGTTCCAGAGAGCCCTGACCCTCTATGAACTTACTCAACTGTAGCAGCGTGGTCTAACGACTGGAGAGCTGGCCAGGGACCTGTGGGTGACTCTGAGGAAGTGACTTTCTCATTCTGCCTCAGCATGTTCAAGAAGGAGACTGAAACCCCCTCTATCTTGGGAGATAAATGTTATATAAGAAGCAGGATTTGTTTCTACAGACTCACGAGGGTTCCCATAGGGGATTGTACAAGGAGCTGGCTTCTCTGGGGTGTTTTTTTACTATATTTTCTTAAGCTGTTGCAGAGATGAGGCCCCCAAAAACCACTGTGTGAACCTCTGTGGGTAATTGCAGGACGTCATTCTTGTGTTCTGTGTGGCAGCAGGAGGGAAGGGACTCTTGGTCTCGGCCAGCTCAGGGCTGGAGTGACCTCACGTGGTTTACACTTCAGCTGCCCCCACTGAGCAGGACAAACACGAGCCGACATCTGCCCGGTGTGATGCACAACCTAAAGGTCACCCACACGCTGGTGATGTTGTTTACAGGAGGAAAAGCTTCAAGGAGCAGATCTGAGCTGAGGTCATGGCAGAGGACCTTTACCAGCCATGAGACACAAGGACAAGGCAAGGCTGGTTGAGGACACGATGCTGAGTGAGATGGGAGCAGCTGCTCCAGGATGCACGTGCCTGATGCTCACATGGGATGGGAATCAGCCTTGGCTCTGGAATTCCGCTCCTGATAAAAGAAGACAACCCCACGGAGGGTTGCAAGGCTGTCTGAGCCATACAGAGAGGTCTCTGAGTCCTCAGACGTCACACTGAGCCCCTTACCCAAAAGGGTCAGCACAGAATCACAGAATGAGTCACAGAATGGCTGGGATTGTATGGAACCTCTGGAGATCATCTAGTCCAGCCCACCTGCCAAGGCAGGATCACCTGGACCAGGTGGCACAGGAACCCATCCAGGTGGGTTTGGAATGTCTCCAGAGAGGGAGACTCCACAATCTCCCTGTGCAGCCTGTTCCAGTGCTCTGCAACCTCAACATAAACAAATCTTCCTCATACTGAGGTGGAACTTCTTGTGTTTTGGTTTATGGCTGTTGCTCCTCATCCTGCCCCTGGGCAACACTGACAAGAGTCTGGCACCATCCTCTTGGCCCCTGCCAACTCAGGGTGACTCTGAAGGCAACCAGGACAGACACCCAGCCGCTCACCCCTCAGCCAGGTGTGCCTGCTTTTTTCATTCCAAGGAGAGGCAGAAACGAGGAAGCCCTTGCAGCTTTGGCAAACTTCTCCCTTGCCAGCTTCCATTTTTCCTCCCCAGTTCTCCTCCAGCTAAGGGCAGGGGATGGAGATGGAGGTGGTCAAAAGAAGAGGGCAGTCTCAGGTTAGATGATCTTTAGGGCAGGGGCTCATCATTTGGCAGAGAGTGCTCTGAGGCACCTGACCTGTCTTTGCTACATGAGCTTCACTTCCTATCCCTATGAAAAGGGAAGTTGCTCTTTTAGAAAGCTGCTCTTATCCACCACTGAGGTGGGAAGGAGGAGCCACCACGAGGTGCAGCAAAGGCTTAGCAGTGAGCTGGTGGCTGCCAAGTCATCCTGGGAGACAGGGCCATAGCGTGGCAGCTCCAGACAGAAACCTGCTTCTGATTTGAGGCATGTTCCCGATGCTGACAGAGGGGAAACCCAGCAGCTGCAGCTGCTGCAAAGACTCCTCCAGTGCTGGCAGTGGTTCAAGCAGCTCAAAAGCAATAAATAAAAATATAAAGGATTACTTATGGTGTGTTCTGCCTATTGCATCCCCTATCATAGCTAAGATATCCTGCACGTCACCTGGGGCACATCCCTTTATCTTTGGGCCTCTTCTGTTTCATCCAGGCTGTGCATCTCATGGCCATGAGATGAGAGAGAGTCAAGAAGCCCAGGCAATTTGCTTGCTCAGCCCAGGGATGTCCTTTGAAAGCAGCTGGAGGGAGAACACTGAGAAAGCACGTGAAAAAGGGCTCTAAAAGGGGAGAAAGTCTCTCACATGCAGCTCTCAGTCGCTGCAGATGGGTTCCATCTGCCCCAGCTCGCCCTGAAAGCACAGGCTGTGATCTCACCCAGCCAAGTAGGGTCTGTCTGGAGGCGGTTTCCACCCTGTTTTCGTATGTTAGTCCCCAGATGTTCTCCAGTAACTTTGTAGGCCTCTACACAAGTGTTCAATTGATGAAATCAATGGTTTGGGTTGGAAGGGATATTAAAGATCATGTCACTCTAACTCCTTTCCTGGGCATGGACACCTTCCACTATCCCAGGTTGCTCCAAGTCCTGTCCAACCTGGCCTTGGACACTTCCAGGGCTGAGGCAGCCACAGCTTCTCTGGGCAACCTGTGCCAGGGCCTCCCCACCCTAACAAGGAGGAATTTCTTTCTAATATCTAATCTAAACTTATCCTCTTTCAGTGTGAAGCCATCACCCCTTGTCCTGTCTCTCCAGGCTCTTGTAAATAGTCTCTTTCCATCTTTCTTGTGTGTTCCTTTCAGGTACCGGAAGACTTCCTTCCTTCTTTACCCAAAGCCTTCTCTTTTTCAGGCTGAAGAAATTCTCCCAGCCTGGCTCCAGAGCAGAGGGGCTCCAGCCCTGGCAACATCTCCATGACCTCCTCTGGACTGGCTTCAGCAGCTCCACGTCCTTGTGCTGTTGTTCCCCAGGGCTGGAGGCAGCTCTGCAGGTGGGGTCTCACCTGAGGGGGCAGAGGGGCAGAATCTCCCCCTCGCGTGCTGTGCACACTGTAGTATGAGCTCAGGACACGGGGGGTGCCCCCCCTTCAGATGACCCACAGCCCGTTGGGATAAATCCATAGCCAGTCTACACCCGTGTCCCACTTGATCTGAAACACCAACAGGAATGAAGGCACCTCTCCTCCTTCAGCTGGTCCCTGGAGCTGTTTCCCTGTCCTGCTGCTGTGAAAGCTGGGCAGCTCATTTCCTCAAGATATTGTTTTCACGGTCTGGCCATGCTTTTCTCTTCCCCTTTAGGAATGAGTAGTCTCATTTACCATCACAACCTCCGTGTTCCCTTTCCTTTAGCAGATTAAAAGCTTATTTGATGCAGTGTGCTGTTGCTCCTGGAAGATGCTGATGTGCTATAGCCAACCCACAGCCTCCATTTTGAGACTCTCTGAGCTCTCTGAGGACTTTCTAAACTCCGAGGAAGAATATCAGCTACTAAAATAAGCAATATTGGGGCTTGTTCTCCCACCCTGAAAAAATTTGGTTGCTCCAAACCCCTTGTAGACCCCATCTTACAGGTGCTGTGCCAGCTCCCAGTTAAGTTTAGGAAAGTAACCTGATTTCACTGCCTGCCTGTCAGGTGTCTGCTTTCCAAGAGACAGGCTGTCCCTTTTCCCATTATTTGGGGGAAATCAGGAGATTTCCCCTGATCCCATCCCTGTGTTTAGGAGGACACTCAGACACAGGCACCATGTGTAGCCCCAGGCCCCAGACCACCCCGAGTGCAGGATGGTGGTGAGCTCCTTGTTGTTTCACAATTGTTATTTGTTGTTAAATCCTGTGGGTACTGCAGGGATATCTCAAGGGGCTGGGATGAAAATGCAGCAGTGGTTTTGGTGGATGGCAACTGGGAGATATTCTGACAGTAGGGACCACAAAGAGGTTTTGCATGGACCCAATTAGGAAAAGCCTTTTTGGAAGGAGAAAGTGACTTCATTTTTCTTCTGTCTGAACAGGAGAACTAATGAGGAGAAATGCTAACATTTTAAAGCAGGCTCCTTTCTAGTGATCTCATGGAAGGGTGAATTCCCGCTGCTCAGTATCAGAACATCCACTCGCAGAAAATAAGCGGTGGAGAAGCTCCTCACACATCCCTCTGCACATCCCTCACACATCCCAAGGTGTGACCAGCCCTCACAAAACCCTCTTGGAGGAGCAAGTCATCCTTGCCCCCAGAACTCTGCCCGTGCTGGACATGATGGTGCTGATTCTTGTCTCCAAACCACACCAGCCCTCCCTGCCAGGCTTCTTCTGCAGTGCTCACAAAATGCCTATTCTTGGCTACTTGCAGCAGCCAAGACCTTATCTCAATATTATTTTCTTTTTGATGTTAGTAAAGAAAGGAAATACCCATTATTTTTTAATTCCTTATCATAAATTGGAAGATTAGCTCAGTTTTCAGAATTAAAATAATATTCAAACATCCCTACAGCATTTAAAGGAGACAAAAACGTAGCAGAACAAGGTCAAACTCTGCAGCCAGGTCTGCTGCACAAGTTGTTCTAAGGGGGCTGACCCACTCTTAGGTTACCTCACATTTGATCTGGTCTAAATTTATGGCAGCAGAGATAGATAAAATCTTATTTCCTAAAGTTTCTCCCTTTTTCAGTGTCTCCTGCACTTAAACAGCCAGGATTTCTTCCCACCTGGCTGAGACCTGTCCTGTACACAGTCCCACATTCACAATTCCCTTCCATGCACAGTTATTATTCCTTGGCAGCCCACCCGGTGACTTTTACACAGAGCGGTTTTTTCCCACTTTTCCACCAAAATTTCCGGGGGAAAAAAGCATTCCATGGGTAATCATCACCTTTGAGAAGGTTCTGTCACAAAAACACCCTGAATATTGGCATCTTTCACTGGAAAAATAGAATAATAATCGTGCAAGTTTGCTGCATTAATGTCTCAAGCAGCTGTGGCCTTCACTCTCTGCTTCTAAAATGGTCAAGGCTAAACATGTGAGAGGCAGCCAGGAAAAAATCTTGAGATAGAAGTCAATTTAAAGGTTTTATATCAATCTCTCTACGTTCTTAGTAACCCCTCTTTCCATCACGTATCGCGGGCGACGTCTTGATTTTTCCACAGGTCAAATTTAACCTCTAACTCAGAGCCCACTTCTCAAGCATCGTCCTCCCTTTGACATATTTTGAGATGTTCTGCCTCGAATTTCGTGGCTCCAAGTCATTCAGATGACCCTGGGTGCCATCACGGCTCAGGTGTCGGCCAAACAACTCTCCGGGCTGAAAGAAGTCCTGCAGCTCCTCTGCCCATAATATTTTGTGGAGGTTTTTCCTTCCCACCCCAGGCTTCACGGGAAAGAGAGACCTTCTATGTACAAGGAAACATCATCATGTAGTAAATTTGAACATTGGAGACCAGGGCATGGGGGCCAATCATCTCTTTTGCCTCTTGGCCGTAAAGTCCCTTTATCAAGGAACAAAGAGTTTTTCAACCAACCTTCATCCACCAAAGTCGTTGCCTATTCCACCGTCACTAAGGCAAACCAGACATCCTGGACACCTGAGCAATTTTTCACTCTTCTCCCCTCATTAGGTAGCAAAAGATTAATTTGTAAGCCATGTGTTTATTATTTCTGCTCTGCCTCCTGACACCACAGGCGTCCTGCTCACCGCTCTTTGGTCAGTAACAGGTATCACGGTTCCAGAGAATGATCAGGGATATTCTCTTAAATTTGGAAAATGTCATGAATATGTAAATAAATAAATAAATAAATAAATAGGGGCTAAATGCAGGAGAATAACTGAAAAGATCATTTTGAAAAGAAGCCACATGAATGTCACAGGGCGGCAGAAATGTCGGACTGGCCCCAAGACAGTCAGTAGTCTAGTGGATCTACGTTGCTTCTGAGACACCTCCTAACTTGCACTTCAAGGCTTTCAGGGATGGAAATTCCCACTGCTCCCCACCAGTCTATCCCAGACTTCTGATTCCCATAGCCTTAAAATGACTTCCTGGTGATCAGTACTAATTTCCTTCCCTAAAAGACCTATGACTGCTGCCCATATGGCTGCCCCATCCCTGGAAGTGTCCAAGTCCAGGCAGAACATGGCTTGGACCAACCTGATCCAGTGGAAAGTGTCCCTGCCCATGGCAGGGGGGATGGAACAAGATGGTCTTTAAGGTCCCTTCCAACTCAAACCATTCCATGATTCCATGGTGGACAACAAACTTATTCCCTCCTGCTTTGCTGTGGCTCCAGCAAATGAAACAGCGTTACTTCTTGCAATAATTCCTCACACTTTCCACACCTTTACTCTGCCTTGTCCCTCTCCTTCAGGCACTTAGATTTGGGTTTGGAAGTTTGAATAGGCAAGCCCACAATGTTATTTAAATTAAAACTGACCAACATTAACAAAGACAAAATTGCTCCATAAACCCACAGAAACATTGTTCTCCCACTCAGCTGCAACTCTTTCTTGGAAAAAATCATAATTGAAAACTTGGGTTTTATTTCAACACAAGGAGCTGCTGCCGTTTGAGTTTGGTTTTTGGGGGTGGAGAGGAATTTTTTGGCTGTCCAGTGAGATGGATTTAGCCCTGATCTGGAAAATAGGCTGACCTGTGAGAAGCAAATGGCTTGTCCAGCACGAAATCCTGGAGTCCTGGTTTACATTTCTATGGTGTATTTTGGTCCTTGGTATTTATTTTTAAGCAATAGCCATGACCCGGTGTAGCCTGTTTCGTACATTGATGTCCTTTTCTTTAGAGCTCCACACTGATGTCCAGTGGTGCAACAACTTCCACAGGGAGCCTCAGGGCCCCGAGGCTGTAATTCTTTGGCCAAGACCTCTGCCAAGGGGGAATTGCATCCTTTTTTTATATCCCCACCAGCTACTTCGAATCTTGCGATGTGGTGTCGACCTAACGAGAAATCTGACTTGCACCACGTGAAATGAAGATGTGGGTGGAAATTTCAGGGCTGGAAAAGGTTCCAGCAGAATTTAGCCCCAGGGGTCTTGCAAGATTCTTGCCTGTGATGGAATCCCTGCAGGAAACGAGTGACTACAAGGGAACTCACCCACATGGAGCCAACGCTTGGTTGCCCTCCGGAGCCTTGTCAACCGTGGAAGAGCAGTGAGGAAACTCCCTTTTTAAGATAGAGAGAATGGAAAGAATGAGCAGAAGGAAGGAAGGAAGCCAAATAATGATGAAGTAACAGTGTGCCCAAGAGCTCCTACTCCGCTCAGCACAGTTCTGTGACCGCCCCGAAATCCATGGTGGCTGTTTCCACACTGGTCCGAGATGACAAAAAAACTTGGCTGCTCCTGAAAATGGCCTCAAGAATTTTTTTTTGCTTCTGATGTGCCATTAAAGGTGCCATGGAGAGTTAAAGGTTGAAAGGTCCATCAGGAAGAAAGTCATAAAGCAGAAATAAAGGAGCTGATAGCCTCATTTGAAGCAGATCCATGGCCCGAATTCTGTGGATGTGGGATGCTCGTCCTGGGATATTGTGGGATGATTTAAGATAGGATGGGGAGCACACCATCTCAGGGTATAACAGCATCCCAGGACACCCCACACTAATTGAGTTACACACGGGAAGTCATTAGAAATAAAGATGAATAAAAATCAGCAGCACCTTTGCAAAATTTTCACTTAAATATGCCTTGAGTCTTTCTCCTTTCATCAGAAAATTCAGCCTTTGACTTTGCAACACTCCAGCTGCAACAATAGCTCTATTTTGGCAGAACAAAGCAAGAAAGGGCCAGAAGGGTTTTTTCACTGATTTTTGGGTACCACTATGATGACAATGCTGCAGGGGGGCTGGGAGGAAAAAAAGAAAAACGCAGACAAGAAATCATAAGCTCTGCAACCCTCAAATCTTCTGCTAAAAATGACTTAAACCTTGACAGAATGACTGACTGAGCATATTAATGAGTGTGCCTTGCCTGCCCTGCAGCTGTCCTTTTTTTATTCCTCATTTCCATCTGGCCTCTCCATCTCCAGCACGTAGCAGAGCAGGGACCATGTGTGTGTGTGCTCTGCATGCAACAGGAACCCTCACTGCCACCATGGCCTGATTTTGCACTGTTTAAAAATCCATAATCAATTAAACATCACAGCAGCCCTGCAAGAAAGGCGAGAAAAGCCCTCAAATCATGAGTGGGGTGACTAAAGCAGCTTGAAGAGCGTTGCCTTGCCAGGCATCACTGGCCACAAAGCCCCGAGTAAAACACCTGAGGAGGTCTGAGATGCAAATATCCCACAACGTGGCAACTGCTCTTCCCTCCCACAGCAAGCAAGGACATTTCTGAGATATCCAGGCTACAGTGCAGAGCTCTGTCGAGTTTTGAATCTGGCCTAAATTTTTATCAGTAACCAAAGTTATGGACTTAGCGTAGACTGTGCATATGTGGGGATGGGAAGTGACCAGGGGGAGAACCAGTAATTCCACCCTTCCTGTAACTCCATTGGAGATCTCCAGCTTGCCAGAAGCTTTCTCTACAGTCAGCATTAACTTTGCACTAGTTTTATTAGCTTGAGTAGCTGATAGAGGAGCTGATGAAAACAAAATATTATTTCCAGTGAGGTCATTCAAACCATCTCTGAGGCAAAAGAAAGCAAAGATTCCTCAAAGATGCCAAATGTGCCAGGAATTAAAACCTCAACCCTCCTCTGCACCGTCTGCAGAACCTACGTGTTCAACTCAGAAAAGGTTGGTGAGCTGGAGCCTGAGCACCCAAACCTCCACTTCCCCTAAATTCAGAATCTGGACGCTGATTTCACTTCCTCCCCTCTCTCTCCAAGGAATTTAGCTGGAAGAATCTTGCTATTTAAAGGCCATTCATCTACTCCTGTGGTTTTTATAAGAGAAAGAGCTCGATCTACATCCAAGAGAGGGCCCGCTGGGTCAGTGTCTGACTTGGAGCATCAGTCCCACCTCAGGTGGGGGGATTTCAACACTGCCAGAAGGGAAGACAGACAAACACCCTACCCTAGTCTGCAGCAGCAGTTTGGCCCATTGGACATCCCACCCCAATCCTTAAGGTCTTAATAACCACCAGTCCACAGATGGACCAAATCACTGAATGCTCCAAGGGGATGCACCCCATGGAGCGCCGGGCAATAAACAGGCAGCAGGAAGGAAGCAAAACTGCTGGAAAATCATTTGCACTTACCTGGCGAGCCCAGTGTTGGGATTAAATCATATCCTGCTCAATCTTAGCTGTCCATCAGAGTTAAAAAATCCCTTCCAGGGTGCGTGCTTAGGAACATCAGCTCTTCTTGGTGAGTTTTAATCCTCAGAGCACGCAGAGAGAGAAACCCTAATTCTTCTTGGCGTTGTCCGTTGACTGCTGTTGGTGGTTTCCTGTCAACAGCAGCTGAATGACAAATTGAACTGGTTTGTTACACTTATAGCAATGAAGGGCTGGTGGTACAACCCCACTGCTCACACGGTGCTAAAGTTAGAACGGTGTCTACCTTAGACGAGCTGTTACCCACAGAGGCTCCTCAGGCTATAAAAAATACCATCCTGCTACAAATGATGCCCCGAATCACCCTCATTCAGAGCTGCCCTGAGCTGCAAGTCATCCCCTGGAGACACAGGGTGCAAAGCTGGTCTAAAAATGGGAGGAGAAATGTGGGTCTAGAGTTGTCTAAACTGGCCCATTCACAGCTCAGAGCAGCCTGGGCCAATAGAAAGGGTGGGGATATTTATTGCGTGCATGTAACCTTTCAGAGAGCTTATCTCCAGTCAGGTTCTAGTCTGAAGAGTTTCCCCTTTTGTAATCATCAGGGTTACGGTGCTGTAACCTCACTCACTTTCCATTTGAGGTTCCGTTTCTGCTTAAAACCTCACCTAGAGAGATTGGTCATGTTCTTCCTCCTTTCTGCAACAAGTACAAGACAGCTGATGCCATTTAGGGCATGAGGGGAAGACAGCACAGGAGACAGCTGCCAGCACGTCCTGATATCTCCTTATCACTTGTGTGTAAGATTTCGTGAGATCTGCCTTCCCTCTGTTTTGTTCAATTAACCACTTGCTGCACTGCACAAAGTTTGCCTGTGCTGAGCACTAAGTGCCCACCTGGAGCTGTTGTGGGCAGGGACCAGCCCAGCTCTCACTGCATGGGGTTGTTTCAGTGTTTTCTATCCCCAAGGGCCTTTGGGCACCATACTATGGCTTGGCTTGAAAGGGAAAATAAAGATCATGTTGTTCCAAACCCCTATCATAGGCACGGACAACTTCCACTATCCCAGGTTGTTCCAAGCCCCATCCAACCTGGCCTTGGACACTTCCAGGGATGGGCCAGCCACAGCTTCTCTGGGCAACCTGTGCCAGGGCCTCACCACCCTCACAGCCAACAATTCCTACCCAATATCCCATCTATCCCTGCCCTCTGGCACTGGGAAGCCATTCCCCCTTGTCCTGTCCCTCCAGACCCTTGTCCAAAGTCCCTCTCCAGCTCTCTTGGAGATTCTTTAGGCACTGGAAGGGGCTCTAAGATCTCTCTGGAGCCTTCTCTTCTGCCAGTGAACACCCCCAGCTCTCCCAGCCTGGCTCCAGCCCTTGAAGCATCTCCGTGGACTCCTCTGGAATTGCTCCAGCAGCTCTACATCCTTATTTTTACCATGCAACACTGTGAAGCTCCCTTGTTCTTATTTCTGCCCTCATCAGCAGGGTTTCAGACCCACCAGCTCATCTGAAGGCCAGGAAGCTGATGTGTGTCACCTACTGATCCTGCTGGATTCTGGACAGAGCCTCTGCCACGCTGAGACAAGGAGGAAGACCAAAGGAGAAAGACCAAAACCAACCAAAGCTCCATCAAGCAGGACAACAGGGATCCTGCCTGGGACTGGCTGAGCAGTGGGATGTTTATCAACTCTTTGTTGAGGTGAGGGATGAAAACCTTGTGTATGGGAAGTTTGACTCTCCAGTCTTGGTCCTGCAGTTTCAAGTAGCATTGTTGGCTGGCATAACAACCTCCAGCTGACAGATCTCTGCAAGGAGGGAAGTTGTCTGGAGACACTTTCCAAAGGATGGATCTCTCTGGAATAGTGGACATCAGGGGTGTTGCAAACATTTCATGGCTCATTCACAAGGCTGAACAAACAGCAAAGCAGAGGGACCTCACAAGCAACATTTCAATCGTTGTGCTCACTTTAAGGTCCCCAAAAGGATCAGCTTGATTCAGAAACATAAAAAAAATCCAATAGCTGGGATGAAAACAAAAGTAAAAAAAAACGAAAAATAAATAACAATTATTCATCCTTTTTCTTTTTTTCTTTCCTTTTTTTTTGTCCTGGGTTGTGGTTTTTTGCCATATTCAGTGTGCCAAGTTACCAGTTGTTGAAGTGAAACTGTTTTTTTCTGACAGTCAGTTACAAATCCAAAAAATTTTACCCAGATCTTGTCATGGGAGTGAGCAGGAAGTGACTCTGGCACTGAGCAGGGTGACAAGGAGAGCTGACTCTTCATCATTCATTCACCCCAACTTAAAGGAGGTATCAATGATGGGATTTTCATACCTTTCCCTTCCTTGTGAAGCCAAGGAAATAAGTTGAGAATAATCACAGAATTTTCAAACTGAATTTCGAGGAGATGGTGTTTACTCAAGTCCATTCCAATCGTGTGGGTTTTGGTGTGAAGCCTTACTGGGTATCCAGTAAGACTGAAGGGGGAATTTTTGATTCCCTGGCACTTTTGGAAAATAATTTACAACAAGTACTTTGGGTGAAAGGAAAACCAAAGTGTTTTTTTGTTTTTTTTTTTTTTTTTGTTTTTTTTTTTTTTTATTTCCAGCAAAATATATCCTAAGATTTTAAATGCTTTTTACTTCAATGGATTGTTGCAAAGAACTGGATTAGCAGGTTTATCAAAGGAAAGTCATTACAAATAAACTACTAAAAACCTTTGGAAAAGGTCTTGATTTTTTTTTTTTTTGGGGGGAATGATTTATAGTTCTTCAGGGCCTGGGGAATTTTTTTTGAGTTGAGGGAGGAATCACTCACTAACTCAATATAGGCACTAAGTTATGTCTGGAGTCGCCAAATTGATTTATTTTACCTAATAAAAAAACCCCAGGTGGGCTGAAAATTCCCACCGTGACTTCAGTAGGATTTCAGGTTCAGTTGTCCTTTGCTTTTGTCTTTGATGTTGACTCACCTGGGAGAAACACAGGCAGAAAATATCACAGACACCCGCAGGCAACACACAATGCAACCAATATCACAATGTTCCATGGTGGTGAAACTTATGAAACCTGATTTCCTGTTGATGTTTTGGTGTTTAAGAGGCTTTTTCCTGTAGTGGACTCAACCACCTCACTGCTCAGCCACCTCTTTGCATCTTTGAAACATCTCCTCCTTTACCAAACTCAGGTAAAATTCCGGACAGTTTACAGGTTGCTTGGTGGGAGGGGTTGGTGGATAAACCAACAACACAATTGGTTTGGAAATTCAAGGGAAAACAAAATGGCAACCTCTGAAAAAAAAATGGGACAGAGACCTAATGGCTCACAGGGATGGTCAAGGTTGAGAACTATTTCAAGTAGCAGTGAAACATTTATTCTTGAAGCATTTTACATATCACTGTCTTTCCACTGAATCCTTACATCCCTGCTCTACTTCCACCTACCTGCAGGATATCTGGTCCAAAACTCAACTTCCCTGTTTTATGCTGAAGCAGCTCCAGAACTCTCTGCCACATTATTCCTCATTCCCAGGTGCCCAATTCCTCCTTGTATCATATCCCAGTAACTGGCAATTAATCTGCATCACGTTACAAGCAGAGTCTGAAGGCAGGGGTGGACAACCCTTTCCGTGGGAAAGGCAATTCCTCAGTGCCAGCAGGAGCATCACTTCAGCAGGGTGAGGGGTGGATGCTCGGCACCATCCCAAAGAAGAGCAGGACCAAATGCATGAGTGCAGGGGCTTGTCCTTGCAGTGGGATATTTCCTACGTGTTGCTCAGAAATCTTGCACCATTCCAGAAGGGAAAAGACATCATTTAAACCAGCTGAGCCAGACTAAGTGACTGAGCAAGACTGAAGGTATTGGAAGGGACCTTCCAGTGGAAGGTGTCCCTACCCATATCAGGTGTTTGGAACAAGATCATCCTTCAGATCCCTTCCAACCCAAACCATTCCATGATTCTGTGAAGACTGAAAAGGTCTCTTATTTCCCAGGTCCTTCAGTTATCCATGGAAATGAGCAGCCAGGTGGAGACCACAACCCTCTGCAGATCTTCTGTGCTCTCACAGGGTGTTCCCTTGGGGACATCAGGGCACAACATTCATTACCTGTAGACCTGCTGCCCTCTGTAGGTGCCTCTGCCACATTTCCAGGTTGTCTGGCTCCCAGGTGATCCTCCAACCATGCCAGAGGACTTTCCTGGTACAAGACCCTGTGGAGGAAGTGGAAGCTGCACCTGGCTAGGCTAGGATGGTGATAGTTGGGAACACCACAGCCTCCTCTTCCCTTCCCAACCTTGGCAGGCTGAGCCCCAGGGAACCATAGAATGGTTTGGGTTGGAAGAAGACCTTGAATATTACCCAGTTCCAACCCCCTGCCATGGGCAGGAACACCTTTTGGATGAGCTTAGTCCCTCCCAACCCAAGCCATCCTAGAATTCTATAAATTATCACTACAAAAAGCAATTCCCAGCTTGGGCTTGGCAAAACCACATCTCAGCTTGGATCCCTGTGTTCCCAAAGATTCAGCAGGCCGCTGGAAAAGGTGCTGTGCCCAGGGATGTAGCTCTGGGAAGTGGCAGCTTCTGGAGCTCCGAGTATCCGAGGAAAAGAAAACAATTCTGAGCCATAGTTCTGCACAGTGCTGGTGTTGCACAGGTTCATTTTGACTCATCCCACCTAATCTCAGGTGCCCACTGCAGGTGGCTGGAGTTAGAGCCTCGTCAGTGGGAGCATCACTACTCTTCAGAAGCTCCCCACCACAGCAGGTTTTTTGGATGAATACAACTTAACCGAGATAAATTCAGGCCAGAAAACATTCAAAACCCACAGAGAGACTTCAGAGGGACCTGGCTGCAGCCTTTCACTGATGTCTTATGGCAGCTCGTTTGAAATCCATTACACCACTAAATTAAAAATAAACATTTACAGAAGAGGGAGGAGGTCACAGTGTGTGGTCTGTTCCTGCGAGGAGACAGATGTCAAGCCTCAGGAGTGACACCTCTGCTGGTAAACTAACCCATGCTAGGCCTGGTCTCTGGCCCTGAGGCCAACTGACCCTGTCTGGCCACGTCTGTGTGATTAAACACTCTTGGCTATCAAATCTGGCTGGCTGAATCCCACTTGTTTGTCAGGAAGGGGCCCCAGCCTTGCTCATTCCTGAGCCATGTCCTGGAACTGCTCATCCTACTTCAGAACCAGACCAGGTGCTGTGTTTCACCAGGGTCCTGTGCCCCTGTCTGTTCCCTGGTGCTGTTTGGGTCATTGTTACAGATCCAGTTTTGGTTTGGGTGAGAGATTCCAGGGAATGTTCAACCAGCACCTGTTGGATGGACCAGGCTCTGCTCAGGGATGCCCAGCAATGGGACAAGAGGCCACAGGCAAAAACTGGTTCCCAGGAAGTTCCACCTGAACATGAGGAAGAACTTCTTTGCTGTGCAGTGACCGAGCACTGGAACAAGTTTTCCAGGGAGGGTGTGGAGTCTCCCTCACTGGAGATATTCCAGAACCATCTGGGCACAATCCTGTGCCATGCGCTCTGGGATGGCCCTGCTTGAGCAAGGAGTTGGGACCAGATGAGCCACTCTGGTGCCTTCCAACCTGATCCATGCTGTGATTCTCTTTGCTGCTCAGAGCTTCAGTGCAGCTGCAGGTCTGTGTCAGGTGGTTCAATTCTTCCATCTCCCCTCGTCCCTCTCCATCAGCAGCAGCAGTCAGGTGCCTGCCTGCAGCACAACCAGAGCTGATCACCAGGCTGAGTTTGCATATGCAGATCTGAAATCTGACAAAAAAAAAGAAAGGGTGCTGGCAAAGTAAAAAAAAAAAAAAGTGTTTTAAAATTGCATTTTCATCAGAAATGTGAAAGTGCTGCTCTTCACGCTTTGAATCTGCATTGCTGCACTCAGGGCACCAGCTCCCCACGTGCTTGGTGCTGTAAAAGCACGGCCTCGAAATTACTTGGGGGGTTTGAGGGTATCCTCAGCATGGCTGGCATTTGAAGGGAGGTGGGAAATCCCAGCCTTACCATGCAGAGCTCAGGAAAGGGCTGTAAATCTCTCCCAGTTGCCCGTGGAAGGAGGAGGGATGGTTAAAGCACAAGAAGGCTGTGGAAGGGTTTCTCTCACAAAAGCTGAGTGGAAATGTGGGAAAGTGCCTGGATGGATGGATGGGGGTCAATGGCCAAAACTTTATGCTTCGCACCATCAGGTTTGTAAACTCCTCCAGTGGCTCTGAGCCAACACATGTGCAGTAGCTGAATGTGGAGAGGGATGCGTGGGATGATTTTGAGAGCTGCCCCCAGGCTTTTAGGGGTTAAACTTCAGCTTCTGGAGAAGGAAGGAAAGCCCTTCTGTCCCCTGCCTTTGCTCCTGACCCCAGCTCAGCCAGCAGCCCGGGCACTGCTTCTATCAGTCCCTCCTTGAAAGCAGCTAAAATGGTTTCCAGTCCCACTGGGGCAGCCGTGGAAGCAACAGGAGCTTTCCCAGTACAAAATTCAGGCGAAGGCTGGTTTCCAAGTTGGTTTCTGCCCGGGGTTGGATGGTTCCAGCGAGTTGTTATTAACCACGGTGCCCCGAGGTACCACCCCAGGGCTTCCCAGAGATGCTGATGCATCCTTGCAAAACTCCCTTTCGCACACGCACTGACCCCGGGCAAGCCGTGGCATCTGGAAAACGTTATCCGGGGTGCCAGAGGACCCCAAGGTCCTCGAAGGGCTGATACCCGTGGTGTGAAACAGGAACAGAGTGGGGACACTGGCCCGGTCGGTGTCGGGAAGAGCCACAGACTCCTCTGGGAGCGCATCAGCTCCCCGGGCATCTCCTGCAAGCCTTGAGGGTCCCTGCTCTCCGCTGGACCACTTCATCCCCGTTACCCACGCCCAAGGCATCGCTGCTTCTCCTCCCTCTCCTGGGTGCCGGAGGATGTTTAGGACCCAGGCTGTGCAGCTCCTCCCTTTCAGGTCTCTCCAGGGTTATTGCTGGGTGGGAGGTAGGTTCAGGGCTCGGTGGTATGAATGAAAGAGAGAGAGAGAGAGAGGAAATCTGGACTGAAAAGCTCAAACTGGAATAGCTCGCCTGTCTCCAGGCAACAGGCCTGACGCAACCGCTGGAAAAAAAAAAAAAAAAAAAAAAAAAGTCCCTTAAATGAAAAAAAAAAAAAAATCCAACCACAGCACACACGGATTTCTGAAGCGAGACAGAGAGGAGGATGAGACAGACTCCTGGAGGCACTGGTGACACCGCTCTGCAAACCCCAAGTTGGAGCCCCGAGGTGCAAGGAGGGAGCCAAGATGTCCGTGCGATCCTCCCTCTGAGCCCGGCCCCGGTAAGTTTGTTGCTCGTGTTGGCTTGGCCGTGGTGAGGGGACACATCCAGCCCGGGGACACCCCCTGCCCTCGGGACGGGGGCTGTGGGAGAGATGCCCGGTGCTGGAGGAGATGCCCTGGCTTTTGGAGCCCCACAGAAAGGGGCATCAGCAGGGACCAGGTCCCTGGGGGGCGATGGAGATCCCACCGTGAAGTTCGGTGCTGGGGTCTGACGTGCTGGCAGTGATGAGGTGGGGCTGGGGGCTCGCAATGTGTGTCCCACCCTCATCCCCAGCCACAATCTCCTGCCTGCCGAGATTCCCTGGAGATGGCCAGCACGGCTGCTCCCCATTGACTGGGACAGGCTGGGATTCAGTCCTTCTTTCCAACGAGATTTGTGGTTTTGCTCTTATCGGGGAGTGGTTTGGGGGTATCCACCCCCTCCAGGGGGATTTTCCTACACTGGAGGAGGTTTAAGAGGGAAGAGCCTGGCCAGGTTTCGGGACCATCACCTGTTGCTCCCTCTGCCCCCTCCCTGGGATTTGCAGGAGCCCTGGGAAGGACTCGGGGGGGTTGTGCAGTGCAGACATGGTGGGATGAGCGCGGTGGCCTCGCAGGGCGTAGCTACCTCGGATTTTTGAAGCAGGCGCTGTGTGCTGAGCAGAGCAGGTTTCCACCTGCTCAGGTCTGGCCCTTGCAGCTCAGGTTTACACCGAGGGGGAGAAAAAAAAAAACAACAAACCACCACAAACCAGCCAGAACTTCTTCAGAGCCCTTTCTAACAGCTTGAGGCTAATTGCTAAAATAATAGCAGCAGCCCACACCCCTCCCAGCGCGAGCGTTTGTGCAAGCCCAGCCAAAATTCCCCGGTGCGATGCTCACCCAGGCACCCACACCATCCCCATCCTACAGCCTGGACCCTCCCCGGTCCGTGCAGGCTGGCACCTCTCCCTCCCTACGGACACCCCTCCCTGTTTTCCTGTGATGCTCCCCGTGTTATTCCATAGTGCTGCACCCTTCGGAGCTTTCCTGCATCAGGGTCCTCAGTGGAGGGGGGGGTGAAACGGGTGGAAAGCAAGTTCCTTGCTTCCAGCGAGGAGCCGTGTCCAGCTGATTCCTTTGGCTTTGTCTGCTCGTCCCCTGTATCCGAGGAATTCCCCTCTTTCCAACGGGAACAAGCCTGTTTTGGCTGCTGTGGGTTTCCTCCGTGCCAGCCATCATTTCAGCATACGGGAGCTGTTGCTGTTATTCGCATCTAAGGTCCCCTCTGTTTTGAAATGCCCATTACAGATCCCTCCCATCTGTCGTGGGGGCATCTATACGACAAAAAAAAAAATAAAAAATAAAGGAGAACGGGAGGAATCCGGCTGCCCCCGGGCTCTGGGCTTGCAACAGCCCTGGAGCCATTAGGTGTTTGCAAAATGTAGCAGAGACACCGCAGGGGAAAAAAAAAAAAACACCAAAAAACCAACCAACCAACCAACAAACAAAAACCCTATAACAAAACAAAACCAAAAATAAAAATAAGCAGCCTCAGATTCTGGGGGGACGAGAGGGGGTTTACAACCAGCTCATCTTAAATGATATTAAATACCCAGCTCAGCACTGGGAGAGGACAGGTCTAAGGACAGAGGTTGTCTGATCATGGCTCGGGAAGCTGCCAAGGCGGGTAATTGGATGGGACAGGGGGCATGTAAAGGGGATTAGGGGGTCGCCGGGGGGCTGACTCCGCTCCCCTGATCCCATTAACTTGGAGCCTGGGGGTCTCGGATGGGAACTGGCCCTGGGGCTTGTCTCTGCAGGGGGTGAACTCGGTGCAGGGTAGATGGAGCTCAGCAAAGCTGAAAAAAGGTTGGTGGTTTGTTTTGGTTTTTTTTGGTTTTTTTTTTTTTTTTTTTTTTTTTTGGTTTGTTTTGTTTTGGTGTGTTGTTTTTGGTTGTTTTTTTTGTTTTGTTTTGTTTTTTTTTCTCCACTGAAAACACACCCTTCCATGCTGCATTTAGGGAAAAAATAACTCCCTGGGCTGGTCTCCTGGGAAGAGAGCATTTCTCAGCCTGCCCTGGCTCGTTCCCAAGGAATCCCAGCCCTTTTCATTACCCTGGTCGCACGGGCACAGAGGTCCCCGCCTCTCCTCGCTGAAACGCGGCTGTGTTTGGGGTGGCAGCAGGGAAAATAAGGGAATAACTGGCTGTGCCAAGCCACAGGTCCTTTGGGGGCGTCTCTGGGAATGGGTTAGGCGTGCCACCTCCAAGATTAAATCTCAAAACCTTCAAGGACCGTGGGGCAGTGCGTGGAGAAGAAACCTTTGCCCATAATCCATGGTTCCCTTTGCCTCAACAGTTTTCATCAGAAGATGACGAGGGTGGACGTGGTGACTTCACCAAAAGCTTGTAAACTTGCCTTTGATCTTCTGCTTAATCCCATTCCTCCTAAGAGGAATCATACATGGTTTGGGATGATGGGTTGAGAGCACTGACCCCGTCCAGCTTCCCAGTCTGCAAATACTTCCCACTCGCTGGAAGACTGGTTTGCTGGAATGCCAAATATTTCTTCGAGCAGGATTTCCACACAGCTCCTGCCCATCGAGGGGTGTTGAGCTGGTCTGAAAATGGAGCTGCAGGGGGTTCATCTGAATCAGGAATCAATCTCAGTGCTGCTTTCTCGCAAGGAGCCTGCTGGATTTTGTGCGGGGGACCCAGGAGGGATGGGTTGTAGTCAGGCAGGAAGGTACAGATGTGTTTATTGAAACAGGTTCTGACTCTACTAGTGATGCTGGAAATCAGCCAGGGAGAGATGCCTTAGGGCAGGGAGTGCAAACTGGTCCCCTCTGATCTCAGAGAATCACAGAATGGTTTGGGTTGGAAGGGACTTTAAAGCTCATCTTTTTCCAATCCCCATGGGCAGGGACACCCAGGTTGCTCCAAGCCCTGTCCAGCCTGGCTTTGGACACTTCCAGGGATGGGGCAACCATCTCTGAGCTCTTTTTTCACTCCTCTTACCAGGCCGATGGGTTTTCTTCAGCCTTCCCTGCTCTCCCCTCCTCCCTTCCTTGCAGTATTTAGGGGCCTTTCTGGAGGCCATTTGGGCAGAAGAATGTTCTGGGGCAAGCCCTTATCCTGCTTCAGGTCATACATGAATGGAAAGCCCCCATTTTCCCTCTTTCCCCATATATCTGTGAATGCCATGTCCATATCCAAAGGGCTGAAGCAGCACCCAAACTGTCTGGAAGGTCTTCTGGGGGGTTGTTCCTGGCAGTAGGAAAACAGGAATTTATATCCATGTGTATCCAGGATCCCAGGTGGGTGCTTTACCCTTATCTGAGCCCACAGATGGGGTGGGTCTGTGATCACCTTTCCATGATCACTGCATTCTGGATCAATCTGGGCACAGAATCTTGGTCTCCTCACTGGGCTTTTGTCCTGAATTAGGCTGGAAGTCAGGTCTGCGTGAGTGTGTGTGAAGGGACACAGCCAACCTGGGCAGCCCAGCAAGGAGGCCTGAAGGCAGAGTCACCAGACAGTCCATGCTTGTGGTGTCCACCTTGGTCACACCAGTGCCATCACTCGCCCATGGAGGAAGGGACAAGCTCACAGCCCACATTAATGCATCCAGGAGGTCTCCATGGGCACTATGTTCAGTGGCACTCACTGAGGTCTTTGCCATGGCTCCTCTAGCCTTTCAGGAGCAAAGCCCCTTCCATCCTGTCCTGGCCATCCTGAGCAGTCAGGGAGCATCAGATCCTGACAGCTCCAATTTCAGCCCTGGAGTGTGTCCTGGCTTCAGAATCAGACAGATCTTCATGCTGCTGGATTCTTTGCAGGGAGGAAATCTGAAGGTCACTTTGGGACAGCTGAGAAAGGCATTTGGGAACCAGATCATTTTCCTGCCAGAGGAGATTTTGGGTGCTGCAGGAAGGGGTTGGGTAGGCAAACACCGGATAACACATCCCAGGGACACCAGCTCTCTTCTGAGCCTGTGGGATGGCTGGGGGAGCAGCTTGCTGTGCATCTTTGTAGGACCCTTGTGCAGAGCAACAAGATGGAGCTGTGCTGCTGGAGGGCTGTGGTGGTGGGGGAAGGGGGGACCCCAAGGTGAGGAAACTCCCAGCTGACCAAAGCTCACACACAGCACAGCAGCTCCATTCTTGAGTGAGGACATTCTGGCATGGAGAAAGGAATGACTGATGTGCAGCCTCCCTGAAAGGGAATCACCAGCTCCAGGGAGCTGCAGTGTTGACTGAGATGGGTCTGTCCTTCCCTTACCTGATTTCTGAGGTCTCTGTGTCTCCACTGCCCTGAGGGTGCTCGGGAGCCTCCATCCACCACCGTGAGCAGCTGGAGTCGTCCCTTACTCCATCGCTATGGCAACCCCCTCTCCATTGCTATGGCATCCCCTCCTCTCTGCCCTGCTTCTAACCTGCTGCAGACATCCAGGGGGGTCAGAGACCTCCAGGGGAGTCAGCCATGCCCACCCCATGCCTGCCTTGTTGCTGTGCCAACAAGGGAAGCAAATACAGCTCTCCCTGTTTGGGGAGAACACACCAGGCACTGTCCCTCAGCTCTCGCTCCAGCTTGGTATTCCTTCCCCCCACTGTTTCAGGCTCAGGGTCCTCTTCATAACCACTGAGGGCCTGCAGAGCTCACTGGTGATGTTGGCAGGTAGGACTTACTCCAGTGGTTTCCTTTTTAGGATCCAGGCAGGGTCTTCATGGCCCACCTGTGCAAACCTTGGGAGTAAATGCCTGCAAATGACCAGGGGAACCACATCCCAAACTCCATGGATCATAGAGGATGTCCCTGTGCCAACTGGAGTGTGAGTATGGTCACCCAGATGAGGCCTGAAGACACCAGGAGTGAATTCTGTACATCTCTGGGAATCCTCAGAGCTTTTTTTCCTGAAGCCTAGTTACATGACCTGACTACTCAGTGAGAGGGAAACTGAGGCATGAAAGGGCTGAAGTGTTTGTTGAAGGTCATTAACAGGCTGAACCATCACCTCTGCCCCATGTCAGAAGTGTCATGCATGGGCTGTGTGGGAAAAAGGGCTTCTCACAGCTGGGGCTTTGTCTTATTTTTGTCTTCCCAGACACTGGATGAGCAGCACTGCTTTAACACAGACTCCTATAATCACTGCTGTCCCTCTGCAAGAAAAAGTGGTGTTACATATTCCACCAGGAATAGTGAAGGGAGAATAGTTTGTTCCCCACACCTCGGCTGGTTGTTTGATTTATTCTGCTTTCCCCCCTCCGCTCCTGTTTTCATCCTGAGTGCTTTTCCCTTCGTTTTTTTTTTTCCTTTCTTCTCCTGGACCTCGTGGCTCCCTGGTGTGTGACCTTCCAAAGCACTGCGTGCCCTCCTTTTCCAGCCCTGAATTTCACAGGCTGTGCCTGTGCCCAGCCCACACCAAGCAGTGCTGATTCCTGAATGCCTGATGTCCAAACCTGACCAGGGCACAGAGGGTTGATGAGGAAGGTACAGACATATAAAACTTCCAGTTTATCAGGCCTGTTCTTTCTCCATCCTGGACGTGGGTTTCTGCTGATCTCTTTGCATGGCAGGTTGGGGCAGATCAGTTGACTTCTCTGATGGAAATCTATCCCAAGACAGAAATTAAAGGGATTTTTTTTGTGTTGTCTCAGTGAGCTGATGTGTCTTTTGCTTTCAGGATTCATGCAAGGGAAGGGGGGAACCCCTGAGCAAAGAGTCCTAGTGAGGTGGGAGCAAACCCTCACCCCATTTTAGCTGAGCTCCTGTTACCCCTGATTAGGTATGGCATGAACACCCTGTGGCAAGTGTGATAATGAGACAAACCAAGGGTTAATCACTTCAATTCCCTCACACAGGCCAGCCCAGAGGGAAACAGAGCCTGGGGCAGGAGACTGGAAGTATGTGGATTGGAGCCAAAGGCAGGCTTGTTCCTGGGAATCCGGTAGCTCTCAGGCAGCAAAGGGTTTGTGTTACAGCCTCACACTGCAAGGCATTTTTCACACAATTACCACTTTCAGATCTCTTTTTCCACAGCAGGTCTTTGATCCAAGTCCAAGATATTGATGGGAAATTAGAAGTGGCTCCTTTCTGTCACTTCTGAGTTTGGACAGGCAGGGGAACAGAGCTGCCTGTTTGGTGGGGTGTCCCCACAGAGCAACGGAGACGTTTCGTGTTACACCGGAGAGAAAGTGAAGGGCAGGTTGAATCAATGCTGCTTTTAGAGTAGAAAACCCAAATTTCCTCTGAAGCTGCTGGGAGGTGTGGTGACAGGGAGGGGGAGATGCCAGCAGGGTGGTGACAAAGGGGATGCTCCGAGCTGCTGTCCTGTTTTCATGGTTCAGTGCTCTGACTGTTAACTGAGCTGTGCCCAGGGCTCAAACACCAAGGGCCTTTTCCGCCCTGGGGATTCCACACATGCTGAAAACACAGGACAAAAGAGTTTGTGGAGGCTCTGCTTTGCAGCTGTGGCATTCAGAAAACTCTGCTTCATGATACAAATGTTATGTTTGCTGGGGATTAACAAATCCAGTAGCTCAGTAGTGTGGAACTGCACCAGACTGTTGGGCTGCTGGTTTTGGCCACCCTTGGCAATCTCCACCTCAGTAGACAGGAAAAAAAAAGCTCAGAAGTGAGATCCTTAAAGTCATTAAGTGTTTTCCTTTATTGATTTTGGTAGGATGGAGAGGGAGTCAAGGTAAATTCATCGACATGCTCTCAGCCCTGCAGAGCAGCTGGTGCAGGACCTGCCTCTCCAACAGGGCAGCTCACTGTTTCCCCCTCCTTACAATCTATTTTTCAGAGGAAGAAGGAAAATTGTTGCCGTTCCAGGCATGAGGGCTGTTGGCTTCAACCTGACAGAGTGTCTGTGTGTGCTCCTGCTCACCGTAAAACTCTCATTAGCATAAATAGGAGCAGGAATGAGACCACAACATGACTAATTCTCCACCCCCAGACTGTCTGTGTGTATATTATCAACTCCTCGTTCGGCTCATGTGCCTCCACACAATTGTGGGATAAATCTTACTCTCTGTCATTTTTTTTTTTCTTTTTTTAAATTGAATCTTCTTACTGAAAAGGTTGGAGAGGTGTAATTATGGTCTGGCTTTTCAGAGTTACACATGTCATTGTGGAAATAGCAGTGGAAAAAATGGCTGAGTAGCTCTAGAAAGTTGCCTGTATCCTGGTTTTCCCGGGCATCTGACCAGCCAGGCAAAAAAGTGTTTTGTTTTGTGATTGAGGTGTAAAGGAGAGCTCTGGATCTATTCCTAGCTCAGCTTTAGATGAGCATATGACCTTGAGAAAGTCCCTTATCTGCTCCTGCTGGCAAATGAAGGCAGAAGCTGCAGAATTGTTAAGTCCTGTGTCCCTCCAGGTCCCTCCAGGTAGACTGGCTTTAGGCACAGCTTCCCTGAGTCCACACATGAGGAGGAAAAGTGGAGAGGAAGCTCCTGGCTCCTCTGTGCCAGTCCTCCTCTGGGATGTTTTCAAGGGACCACTCCTAGTAGGCACATTGGGCATGGCCACTGATGGAAACCACAAGTTTGAGTCTCCCTGAGCACAGGCACTCCAGTTATTCCCACTCCTGGCTTGGATAATGCTCCTCATTGGAGTCTGCAGGTCAGGAGGGAGATGAATCCTATGGCTGCAGACTGGCATCTTTAACAAACCCAGACCTAAACATAAATCTGTAAAACTGAGGGTGGAAAAAAGAATAAGTCCCTTTTGCCAGTTCTCCTTTTGACTAAAATTATCTGGAGAGACATTCGGGTTCACAGAATCCTGTTTGGGTTTGGAAGGGACCTTAAGGACCATCTCATTCCACCCCCCTGCCATGGGCAGGGATACCTTCCACTATCCCAGGTTGCTCCAAGCTCCATCCAACCTGCCCTGGAACTCTTTGAGGGATGGGGTAGATGCAGCTTCTCTGAGCAACCTGTGTCAGTGCCTCACCACCCTCACAGGGAATAATTTCTTCCTAATATCAAATCTAAACTTCCCCTCTTTCAGATTGTCAACCTTTGCCTGGACCTGTTTGCCCAAGGGGGAAGCTGTAGGTTTGCCAGCCAGAAAATCAGCAAAACACCGTGCACAGACACCCCAATTTCCAGTGCTCTCTCCAGAAGATGTTGGGTTGTGTGATACAGACCCAGAGGGGTCTGGGAATATGCCCTGGCCCCTTTCATTGTCCCTTGAGTTAACACTGGAGATGTAGGTAACCAGAGCTTTGCTAAAAGCCAGAGCCTGTCTGTTCCTGCCACAAAAGCAGCCGGATAGCTGAGGTGAGGTAACACACCCCAGCAGCACCTTGGCACGGTGCCTCTCCCAAAACCCTCACTCCCTCTGCTACAGCAAGAGCTGCCTCTCTTTCCTCGCTTCCCTTTCTTTCTCAGACTGGAAACCAATCCTCTGTTTTTCTTCCAGGTGTTCATCCAAGGCTGGTGTGGTCCTTGAGCGGGAGGAGGAGCTGTGTTTGGCACCCTGTGACACCCGGTCAAACCTTGAGCGTTTCCCATCCCTGTCCCCGGTCCTTTCCAGCCCACCCATATGCCTTGTGACTCCCAAAGAGGATGTCTGTACCCAAAATCCAAATAGAGGAGGCTCTGGACAGCAAGGATGCTGGCCCTGGAGGGGTCCCTCCTCCTGATGACCACCTGAGGACCCTCAAGGCATTGACAGAGAAGCTGAGGCTGGAGACCAGGCGCCCTTCCTACTTGGAGTGGAAGGCGAAGCTGGAGGAGCAGGCATGGAAGAGCCCCCAGCCAGCAGGAGAGGGGGAGGAGGACGAAACTGAGGACAAAAAGACCACGGGGGAGACTGTCACCTTGAGGAAGGTGCAGCTGCATCTCAACGGGAGCCCTGCCCAGGACAAGGGGACTCTTTCCTCAGGGAGAATAGGCGGCTTTGAGAGCATCGACGAAGCTTTGACGTGGCTCAGGAAGGAACTGGTAAGTGATTTCCTGTTCCCTGTTAGACAGGGCACTTTTTTCAAGAGGGGAAAAACATAAAAGAATGAGGAAGCTCCTTGTTCCTACCTGCCTTCAGCCCCAGGTGAAAAGGCAACAGTCAGTCATTGAATTTTCTATGTCCAGGTCTTCCAGGCTCATCATCCTTTGTCTTTTGCTTCATTAGAGGCACATTTTGGGCATTCTCCCATCCCAACCTCTGCCTCTGTTTATTTCTGGTACTTATGAACCAGTGGCTTCACAGAGAGAAAGACAAGACAAAAAATATTTTGTCTTTTCCAGGAACCTGTGCTAGGAAAATTCACAGAGCCGGGACATGGGGGCTGGAATTCATCTTTCATATGTCCCATTGCTCTTGTGGTCTTTGGCACAAATTTATCCTGGACCAACTAGTGCTGACTCAGGCAGTTCCTAACCCAGCTCAGGAGTCAGCACAACCTAGGAGTAATTCCCCAGGAGGAAACATGGATGCACCAAGCCTTTCAGAGTTCAAGAAGCATTTGGACAGTGCTCTCAGGCACATGGTGTGATTTTGGGGTTGTCCTGTGCAGGGCCAGGAGCTGAACTCGATGATCCCTGTGGGTCCCTTCCAACTCAGGATATTCCATGATCCTATCCTTTTCTGGAGAGCACAGGAGCTCAGTAAGATGGACATGGCCCTATCAAAGCAGCTGCTTTTAGGCCTGGAGGAGTCTCAACCCTCTTTGCAAGTATAGGAACAACCAGACACCAAGAATACACTTCTCAGTGATCTTTCCCTTCTACTGGCACGAAAAATCTTTACTATTTGGCCCAAATTACTGGAAGTGACTCATGACACGTGGCTTTGTTTCTGTTGCCTGGTTGGAATTTTGCCTGGGAGTCTCAGCAGGAATATTTACAACAGGGGCTGGGACATTACTTGTGGTCAACACTTGTGAAAATGTTCACTTTGCCTTTGAAAAGCACTGAAAGTCTTTGAGGAAAAACTCCTGACAGCAATGAATGACAGTTTAAAAAATTTGTCTGCAACTTTCGCTTCAGGTTATATTTATTTGTCAGCTTTCTGTTGTATTCTCCCTGCTGGATTAATGTCCAGAGGGGTTATTTGCAGTGGTGGTTCTGGATGTCACAGTTTGGTGGTTGAGTTGTTTCTCAGGGTTGTGGCTTTCAGAAGGTGAATGATGTGCTTTCAGGACCCCAGGCCTGTTAGGAAGAGCTTTGAGATGATCTCCTACAACCACTCAGTGCTCTGGAGAACCTCAGGTCCAGAGACTTGAATCTGGGTCTGTGCTTGCATCCCTTGTGTCCCACCTTAAATGCACAGTGTACTTTATGTAAACCCCAAATCTTATGATGCCTAAAAAGAGTAAGAAGCAGGTTTTCCTTCCCAGAGCCCTGATTTTAAAAGATTTGGGGTTTTCTTCCAATTTCTGCCCATCTTGGAAGTATAAATTGTCTCAGAGCCTGACTCTACCCTTTAGACTGGGGTGTGGTATCTAAACCACCATCTGTCGAAAACTGAAAGTTTAAATTAAAGAAGAAAAAAGGACAAAGCAAACCCTAATTGTTCCTCACTTTCCATTTTCCTGCCACTTAATTATACTGGTCTTTGCTGGATCTGGACATGACTCATGTAATTTAGAACAATTTCCCCAAAAGAGAGAGCAGGGATTTGCCTGACCACACACTGGAATAGCTGTGTTGGAGGCACTGTTGTGGGTAAGAGCTGCCAGCCAGCAGTGAGAGCACAGCCAGGCCATCACATCCCAGGGTGCTGGAACGAAAAGATGAATTTCACATTACATTTCAAGGGTGAAATCCACCTTATTTTCAAATAAAAGAACAAGCTTCCACACATCCCAAGACAGAAGGGATATTTTTTTTTTTGTTTATTCCCATGTTTTGATAGTAAAGTAATCAGGAAGGTTTCATAGCAGGAACCCAACCATGTCCTGGGCTCATCCCACAGCGTGGGCAGCAGGGAGGGGAGGATTCTGCCTTTTGTCCCCTCAGGTGAGATCCCACCTGCAGAGCTGCCTCCAGCCCTGGGGAACAAGAGAACAAGGATGTGGAGCTGCTGGAGGGAGTCCAGAGGAGGCAGCAAGATGATCAGAGGGATGGAGCAGCTCAGCTATGAGGAAAAGCCCAGAGAATTGGGATTGTTCAGACTGGAGAAGAGAAGGATTCAGGGAGACCTAAATGCAGCTTTCCAGTTCTGGAATGGAGCCCACGAGAAGATGGAGAGAGACTATTTCTGAGGGCCTGGAGTGACAGAACAAGGGGGAATGGCTTAAAACTGAGAGAGAGTAGTTAAATTGGATATTGGATAGAAATTCTTGACTGTGAGGGTGGTGAGGCCCTGGCACAGGTTGCCCAGAGAAGCTGTGGCTGCCCCATCCCTGGAAGTGTCCAAGGCCAGGTTGGATGGGGCTTTGGAGCAACCTGGGCTAGTGGAAGGTGTCCCTGCCCATGGCAGGGGAGTGGGACGAGATGATCTTTAAGGTCCATTCCAAGCCAAACCATTCCATGATTCTATAACATAGTTATCTCTGTGTTTATATATTTCTCTAAGTCAGAAGCCAAGACTAGACAGTCCTTCTGCTTGGGGCTGCCAGGAAGGTCACCAGCACCCCACACCTTGGGTAAGGTCACCCTAAAGGAGCAGTTAATCCTTCTGGTGTGATTTAACACACAAGAAAATAGTCCTGAGGGCACCACACAACCCAGCCTTGCTTCAAACAAGCATTGAGTATCTCGGGCGTCTTTCTGAAGATGATCCAAAAATGACCCAGTGGTCAGATTTGAGGTGAAATTTGCCTCTGCCACGGGGTGAATTCTCCCCTACTCTAAACAGTCCTTCATGAGAAATCAATTTAGGGTCTGTAGGATTCACCCATCCAGTGAAAGGGCAAAAGCTGGTGAATGTGGAAAGTCTTCCTACCCCAGAAAGAAGTGCAGCAGACTGTGGCTTTCCTGAAGGAAATGCAATGGTGGAGGGTGTGCAGCCCCATCACCCTCAACCCTCAGCACAGCTACAGAGTGTTCAGGCTGGATTATTTCAGCAGCATTGCCCCAGCATGGTTTTGGCTTGTGCCAGGGAACATCCTGCCAAGCAGCTTGAGCTTCAGGAGTCTGCACATGATGGAGGCTGTTCCCAACAGGCAATGGGTATGGGACCACCCATTTCTGGATTTAACTCCATCCCAGCCAAAAGCAGTAGAGGCAGGAAAGTGATTTTAAGTAGTATGTGTATGCCCAAACTTGCCCTTGGCCACTGTTCTACAGAAAGGGCCATGACAGGAATGAGTTGCCTGGGGAATTGATAGCCCAGGAGTCCCCAGCTTTAAAATTAGTATTATCTGTTAAATCTGAAGCACCAGAATCACAGAATCATTGAGGTTGGAAAACCCCTCTAAGATCATCAAGTCCAACCATTCCCCCAGCACTGCCAAGGCCACCACTAACCCCTGTCCCCAAGTGCCACATCCATGTGGCTTTTAAATCCTTCCAGGGATGGGGACTCCACCTCTGCCCTGGGCAGCTGTGTCAGGGCTGGACAACCCTTCTGGTGAAGAAATTTTTCCTAATACCCGATCTAAACCTCCCCTGGCACAGCTTGAGGCCATTTCCTCGTGCCCTATCTCTTGTTACTCCCAACCCACACAAAAGGCATCATCTAACACTGGAAGAGGAATTTGCCTCTGTGCTTCCAGGGTCTGCTCTGGTTTGGCTTCAGCCACGTTCAGGCATTCAGATGCAAAGCAGAGGACAAACCCAAGGTCTTACTGTTGACCTGCTTTTCGTGGTGTTTCACCTCACATGGCCCATCCCAGGCCCTGATCCTGCATGTCAGGCCCTGGCCCAGGTTTGTAGGACAGACATATGCCCACGGAGCCCCAGCCAGCCACGTCAGCTGGGACCTGCTGAGAATCCTTCTCCGGGAAGCTGATTTATCCAGACATGCAAACTGCTCTTGTTGTTGTGCTGAGAGGCTCTGTGGAGGTGTAGGAGCAAATTGCAGCTCTCAGCATGTGCTGAACAGCCCCAGGGCTGCAGCACTTCCCTCCCCAGCTCCTCCTGCCTTTTTTTTTTTTTTTTTTGCCCTTGTGTTTGCCTTTGCACTGTCAAGTGTGGCTGTTCTTCATCAGTGCTGAGAGCAAAGCCATCACCAGCTGGGAAATGGTGACAGACTCAGGGACTTGAGGGGTCAGGTTGTACTTCCCTCTTTGAAATTTGTCAGGTTTTTCAAGTCATAAAATTAAGCACTCAAAAGCCTTTTCCTCTTAAATATGGCAAAAGAACAAACTTGTGAACAGGAACATCTTAGAACAGTTCTAACTTTGTCCCAGCAGGAAAATGAGTTTCCTGTCTCAAATTCACCAGCTTGGCACTGAAATCTGAGGTGAGTGAGACAGAATGCTGGAAAGACTCAAAAAGGGAAACAAATATCTGATGCTCTTGGTGGAAAATCAGCAGGCCAATTTTTATTAAATCACTGCTGGCCTTAAGCTGAAGGAGGGCAGGGTTAGATGGGATATTGGAAAGGAATTCTTGACTGTGAGGGTGAGGAGGCCCTGGCACAGGTTGGCCAGAGAAGCTGTGGTTGCCCCATCCCTGGAAGTGTCCAAGGCCAGGCTGGACAGGGCTTGGAGCAACCTGGGATAGTGGAAGGTGTCCCTGCCCATGGCAGAGAGTTGGAATGAGATGGTCTTTACGGTCCGTTCCAACCCAAACCCTTCTCTGATTCTGTGACCTCTATTGTTAAATTGCTAAAACCAGGAAAGAATTTGGGAGATATCCTGGAACAGGACCATCCCCAAGGGGCAGCTTGGGCCCAACCACCCTGTTTGGGAGAGAGAGTGAGTTTTATGGGGTGGCTGGGATTTATGTGCACAGCAGAGATGGAACTGCAGCTCTGGGAAATCCTGTGAAATTCCCCTGTGTAAACTCACATGTAACCCCAGTGAGATGTCCCTCTCAGATGCTGAACTTCCAGGCTTTTCCCCTGGCAGTGGGGAAATTCCCAGCGCTGAATGCATTTTAACACCCCTTAATTTAACAAAATCCAGAGGTAATTACCTCCCTCAGGAAAAGTATTGTGAAGATTAATTCTGAGGGAGCCAACACAGAGTAAACAACACTGAAGAAGAGTGAGATTTGGGACCCATGACAGGCTCTGCATGTGCCAGCTGGCAAAGATCTCCCGGGCTTTGGTGGTGTGTGACTCCCAGGCACTGCAGGAGGAGCTGGGATACCTCCCTTGGGGCTGTGGGCTGCACCACAAGGGCATGAGCACCTAAAATTAGCCATGACAGGGTGGCAGCTGAGCACCTTTGAAGAAGCCTCAGACCAAAACACAGACAATCTGGACTTCTCAGAAGTGTTTGGCAAGGATCTAATAACTGGCCTGTGCTTCTCTGTGTTTGAATCCAAGAGGCTGCTTCCAGGAAAGGATCAGTTTGGATTTCAGTTTCTTTTGATCTTTTGGAAATGAAAAGGGTGGGACCCACAGTCTCCACAGACCATGACCCTGAGCTTCATGGACCACAGGCTGGGCCTTGCATCCATGGGACTGTTCTCTTTTGGGAAGAGGTCTCAAGGAGCTCCACATCTCAAGGCCACAAGGTGTTCCTTTGTTGAAACACCCCCCATAGCAAGGCAGGGAGAAAATGGGAAGATTATTGGTCTTCCTTTCTGTAACCATATGGGTAAGGCAAAGTTGAAGGCAGCTCCTCGTAGCTATTTGGGCTGAGCCCCACCTAGACTGGAAAACAGGCAAGGATGCATCCAAAGCTTTCTCTCCCTCCCCCTGTATTAAACAGCCTTGGGAGACTCTGAGGCTCAATCCAAACAGAAAACCCCTCCTGAGTTCATCAGATCCTGAGCTCCAGCTTTGCATTTCAGTCTGGCAGTTGTTTCTGTGCCAGGAAGGACCTAAGTTTGGTTCCTCCTCCCACCTGGGGAAGTTCAAACCAGCACCCTGTCCATCCCACCAGCAGCTGGAGCTGGGCCTGCAGAGAGAGGCACAATGTGTTAAGAAGCTGTTTCATGTGAGCAAGACAAACCTAAGGCTGTTCCTGCCCTTGGCATGAGAGACTGGAAGGAAGCAGAACATCTTGCTTCTGCTGGATGCTCCCCATGGGCTTCTCCAGGACCCTGTGCAGAGTGTGTGGGGTCGTGTTGTCCCACGTGGATGAACTGGTGTGTTGAGTCACCACGTGGTGAGTGGCCCTTTGACCGAACTGTGCAAACCAAAAGCCCACGGTTTCCCGTGATGTGGCCCCTGTAATCCCATTATTCGTTTCCAGGAAGCTTTGTGGAGCTCTGCTGACCTGACACTGCTCCTTTTTTAAAGAGGCGTCATTCGTAATTCCTGGCGATTGTTCGGTCCTCAGCATGGGATGGATGGAATGATTTTAGTGTTTGTACAGGGCCTCTGGGAAAGGGAAGGGGAATGAGGATTTCTGGCTTCTGGATGAAATCCTGGGTGGGTTTGAACAAAGCAGGACTTAATGGGACAACTCCATGGATGCAGGACAGGATATTTGCATCTCAAGCCAAGCCCCAGTGATGAGTGGGAAGAGAGAAACCACGTCCCCAGGTGCCACATCTACATGTCTGCAGTCAACCACTGCCAGGCTTTGTTACTGATCTTTATTTTCTGGAAGGCTTTGTCTTCCAGCTTACATGAAATCAAGACAACCTCCTCAGGAGACAGGGAAAGCAAGAACTGTACAGAAAAACAGCAACTCCAGCTCACATCCCTCTCCACAACAGCCTCAATAATTCTCTTTTAAAACCCTTTTTTTTTTTTTTTGGCAGTAGTGGCTTTTTTAATTCCACGTTCTTCAAAGCATTCAGTGAAAGCATTTGTTGACATTTCTTATGTAACTTGATAAACCAACAAGAAAGAGTGACCCGGGATCAGTTCAATAACAGTCACGATCGCTTTCCTGATAAAACCTCAAGTCACAGCATTTGTTGTCATAGAGGGAAAAATATCAACAAAATTATCCTTTCTTTCATTGTAAGTCAGGTGGGAGGAGAAAAATCTGCTGAGTAGCGTTGCTTTGCTGGGGGCACAGGCTACGAGGTCTGCCAGGAAATAGTGGGGTTTTTTGAAGAAGGTGAATGGCCACAACCCTGCCAATAATTTCAGAGAGATTTGCTGAGAGAGAGAGAGGGATTCATGCAGAGGTTGGTACAAAGGTGACTCCAGTCAGCTGAGTTGGAGTCCAATTACTGGTTGGGAGGGTCAGGCAAGGTCCTCTGGGATGTCTCTGTAGTGTGAGATAGAGAATCATAGAATGGTTTGGGTTTGAAGGGATTTAGATTATGTACCAGGATGAAATTCTCCCCTGTGAGGGTGGTGAGGCCCTGGCACAGGTTGCCCAGAGAATCTGTGGCTGCCCCATCCCTGGAAGTTGGATGGCCATGTTGGGCAGGGCTTGGAGCAACCTGGGACAGTGGAAGGTGTCCCTGCCCATGGCAGAGGGGGTGGAACGAGCTGATCTTTAAGCTCCTTTCCAATCCAAACCATTCTAGGAGTGCCTGGAGGAGGAGGGATTATGACACCAACTAAGGCAACCCTGAGGGTGCTTTGATTCCCACCCTTCTTGCAGAAGCCCAGGCATCAGGCACAGAAAAGTCTCACGTAGAAATATCAGGGCCACCTGTGGAGTCTCTTGAGGGGAATTTTCCCTCCTCCCTTCACTTCTCCATCTTCATGCATAAGCCACCAGACCCGGAATAATTTATTCCCTACCCCTAGAGCTACATCTGTACCCATAAATTAAACAGCTCGTTTTTAGGCCTGGAGGCAAACTGGGATGCTCTGACTACATCCATGCTGTTAAAATCCAGAAAAGGGGAAGTATCCCAGATCATAGAAACATAGAATCATAAAATGGGCAGGGACACCTCCCACTAGCCCAGGTTGCTCCAAGCCCTGTCCAACCTGGCCCTGGACACTTCCAGAGATGGGGCAGCCACAGCTTCTCTAGTCAACCTGTACCAGGGCCTCATCACCCTTACAGGGAAGAACTTCTTCCTAAATGCCTGATGAGGATGAATCCTACCAAAGAGGGAGGTAAAGTATGGATCTGGGGTCAGGGCAGCTCCACAGTACAGTTCCAGGGGAGCTCACGGCATCTCCTCGTGCACTGAGAAACCAGTGAGGAAAGAATTTACCCAGGGAGCTACTGGGAGGTAAAAAAACCCCAAACAAAACAAAATTAGAAGTCTTGTTACCAATGAGATCCTTCCAGTGCCGGTTTCTATCCTGTGGTGGAGGCAACACCAGGGAAAGGGGCAGAGCATTGCACTGGGACAAAGATAGGGCTGTTTCTCCAGTTTTGTTTCCTCCTCATTCCCAGCAGTCACATAGATTTAAGCCACAGGGTTTGCTGGGAGCTCTTCAATTTCTCTCCCATCACCTTCCTTTGCAACTTTTGTGGTTTGTTGCTTTTCTGCGAGAAGTGGGGTGAGAAGTGGGGATTGTCTTCCCTTCATCTCTGTTCCAGCTCTGCCTGCTTCTGCTCCCCAGACAAAGGTTGATCCTTGCACCAAGTGTTCACCTCCTTCCTTCACCACCCACAGCATCCTGTGGCAACAAATCTTCTGCTTAATTATAAGTGGTTTTGTTTTTGTTTTATAAAAAACCTCTTTTCTTTCGTCACTTCTGAATCTTCCACCTTGCAGAGTTAAGTGCCAGGAGAGAAAAAATGTCTCCAAAACACTCAGACCATTAGCCCAGGGCTAGCTGTTCTCACTCCTGTGGGAAACCATGGAAGTCCCGTCCTGAGAGACACTTCAAATCACCAAGATAGACTGTTGTGAACCAGCTCTGATTTATGCAGGCTGGCAACTCAGGCTGAGTATTTGGGGATCAGTTCTTTGGTGTTCTTTTAATTGGTCCTTTCCACCTCCAACTGCTCCCTCTCACTGTGGCTGCTGCCTTATGAGCAAAATTAATTTGTCCTTTGGACACTCTAAGAGCTTAATGTCTTATATTCCTGAAAACCTGAGCAGGCAGACACTTCCTTGATTGTCAAAAACTTGGTTGTTTGCATTGCTGGCTTGGAAGATCCTCACCTCCCTCCCAGCTCCAGCATCTAGACCAGTCCCATTTCCAACGATTCCATGCAGCCTCTGACAGGGAGAGCAGCACAACGAGCAGATTTGCTGTTCCCTTTCCAACCCCCCATTCCCCCCCCCCCCCCCCCCCCCTTGTGTTGCAGGCAGAGATGCGCCTGCAGGACCAGCAGCTGGCCAGGCAGCTCATGAGGCTCCGTGGAGACATCAACAAGCTGAAGATCGAGCAGACGTGTCACCTGCACCAGCGGATGCTCAACGACGCCACCTTCGAGCTGGAGGAGCGGGACGAGCTCGCCGACCTCTTCTGTGACTTCCCCCTCGTCAGCTCCTTCAGCCTCTCCACGCCCCTCAAGCTCATCGGGGTCACCAAGATGAACATCAACTCCCGCCGGTTCTCGCTGTGTTGAAGTGGCGGGAGGGGGAGGGGGAAGAAGATGAGGGAGAAAGAGAGGGGACAGGGCTCTTTCTAGGGGAAAAAAAAAAGGCCAAAGAGGAGCAGAAGGAACAGGGGTGAACAGGGAATCCACAGCTGGTCTCGGAGGCAGGGTAGAGCAGCAGAGCTGGGCACTGAGACGCTCGTTGAGGAGACAGGACCTGCATGGGGGAAGATTGGAGAGCATCTGAGCTCAACACGTGCACTTAGCCTGCTCCTTGGCAAAGCCCCTTCTCCTTCTCTTCCCCCCAACAGTAACTAAGACACAGCTCAGTGTGGTTGGTCTTACTCAAAAATCAAAGGAGGGGTCAAAGATCAGCCACAGAGCCAAATCCCTTTTCTCTTCCCCTGTACCTCCTCCCAGGATGGATCTGTCTCTTCAGCAAATGCCCTCCATGGATATCTTCTTGGGCATCAACCCTCAGCCTCTGCTGGCCCAAGCACAGGGTCCATGGGGCTATTTCAGGTGGGAAGTTGATTTGCAGTGGAGAGGAGCCCTCCCATCAGGAGAAGGTCTGTGGGTTAAATGGTGTGCAGCCCCAAGAAGTGGTGAGAAGTGTGTCTGCTGAGGTGCTCCGTTGAGTCCAGGGTACTTTGGACTCAATTTTGCCTGTGGTGTAGATTATGGAGTGATCATGGACACATTTATATGGACTCCAGCTGTCCAGAAGTCTCCTGTGTGCCCTGGAAGTCGTGCCCAGAGCAGGACAGGTTTCTGATCCTGTTGTCAGCAGTGACCACAAGACACTGTGTGGTTGTCCCCACAAGCAGCAAGGCAAAGGAGACAACGAGCACCCAAGACATCTCCTATCAGAGAAATCACCCCAGTCTGAAATTCCCCCAACAGCAGCACCAGCAAATCCTGGATCCTCTGTAGCAACACACAGCCATCAGAGAAAGGACCTTCAAGAGGAGAAAAGGAACTGTTTGTTTTTGGGGGTTTTTTTGGGTAATGAACTAAAAAATATGACTACAAAATTGAGGGGAGAAATATTGCTGCTGTGAGCTTTGGGCCTGCAGCAAACACAGGGGGTTCCCTCCCTGCTCAGCAGGGTGTAAGATGGAAGCTGTATTTCCCCGCCTTTCAGTGCACACAGCTGCACACCTGCCTGTGTGTGGAACAGAGGGAAGAGACCTGTGGTGCTGCCCAGCGAGGGCAGGGACTCAAGAGGTCTTGCCGTGGCAATCTTGGGACACCTGGCACCCAAGACAACATTGTTTAGACCAAGTGTGGATGCCTTTAGGAGCTGGCACCGCTCCTGACCCTCTCAGAGCAGTACAATCTCTCAACCCTCTCACGATGCCCCTGCCCACGGCAGGGGGGGTTGGAACCAGATGATCTTTATGGTCCCTTCCAACCCAAACCATTCTGTTCATCACTCCAGCCCAGCTCTGCTCCCTGGGCAGGGAGCTCTTGGCTGAGCAAACCTGGCTGTGCCCACCCCGCACCAGCCCGAGGCCTGGGGAGGAGCAGGAGGTGTAATCCCAGCTGAGCTGGAAGCTGTGTTGATGTGCCTGTACCTGGCTGTGTCTGTAAGCTGTGTGTGTGTGTGTAAGCCATTGTGTGTGTGCATGTGAGCCCACAGGACGCCTCCCTCAGGACGCTGAGGGGTGGGCTCATGCCTTTGTCCCGAAACGTGACGTGAACCAGAATCCGATGAGACTCCGACGTGCCTGGGAAGATGCAACGAGGCTTCAAGGCTTGGGGTCCCACAGGGAGTTCAGGCCAATGCAGAGAAGACAAATAATTCATTTTCCCCCACGGGTCTCCGTGGGAGGGATAAATTAACACCAGGAAGGGTTTCATATCTGTGTGGGGCTGGGGGCTCTGGAGCTGAGTCCAGGCCTTTATCCCCCATAATACACACCCCCTCGGTGATGCCTCTCCATCCTCTTCAAAGCTCATTGAGTACCTTTTCTTTCTGCTAAGGAAGGAGGAATTTTAGGCAATGGAGCTTTATCTGTATCAGTCAGTCCATCAGCATCATGCCTGGGTGTTGAACCTCATGCTGCCCAGGCAGTGAAGGTTTATTTGGGTTCTTGGCCTCTGGACAAGACAACCAGCCACAGTGCCATTTAGTTTTTATAGTAAAGAAATAGCCTTATTTCCCCATGGACATCTTCAGAAAAAAAAAAAAAAAAACACACCAAATCACCTCGTCAAAATTCTTCGTTTGCTTTTTTAATAAAAATAAACCCATTCGTGTCCCACTTGTTGATTTTCAGAGGCATTTTCTCAGTCAAAATATAGTAACGATGGGTTTTCAGTGAAAATAATGCCTTGGAAGAGGGGGATTGGTTCTCTCTAGGGTCGAATAGAGTCGATACAGGGTGGACCTGTCTTTGGGCTCTTGTCTGGTGTCCCAAAGCAGGAGTTAATACAAGCACAGTCTGAGGAGGTCATTACACGTGGCATTAGAAATATCAGATGTCTGAGTTCCAGACATGTATTTTCTGCATTGAGGGGGGATGGGGGATGGTTATAACTGCCAGCTGTTTGTTGAAATGCACAATTTTTTAATTATAAAACTCTGTCTGTATTGATTTCTGCCTCTGGTCTCTCACTGTGTTCTGCGTCTCCAGCTCCAGCCTGGTGTGTTCAAGGATTACAGGTGTGGAAGGTTTCCAAGCAGGTTTTTGTACCCACACACGGCTCCATCAGCATTTGCTCCACTTTGCAAATGGAGGGGATGGGAGGAAGTAAAGGTGGGAGCACTTATGGTATATTTGGACAAAAATGTACATGAAAGAAGAAAAAAAAAAAACAAACCTCACTTTTTTATGTTTTATATTATTCAGCCACTGAGTGAAAAAGTAGGTCCAGTCACTTAAAAAAATGTCAGATTATGGAGGAAAAATAAATAGAAACATGTCTGATTTTTGCTGAACTTTGTTTAAAAAAAAAGAGTCATCCTCATGTAGGGTCATCCTTAAGAAACATGAGTGCAGGTCACTGCTCCCACCACAGAATTCCCAGAAAGGAGCCTCCATGTCTCAGCTGTCTGCAATGAGATGATTCATCCCCTCGAGTTCTGGTTCCTCTCCTTGTACAAGTGGCTCAGAGCCACGTTCCCTTTCCTAAATGACTGATAAAGCCTGTGGAGAAAGGCTGGTGGAAATCAAGGTTGATGATTCTGGGGTACATCCTGAAAATGCCCTTTAATGTTACCAATGTGTGGACCAAAAAATCCGACCTGTGGTACCTCCATCTGGAGCACCAGTGGTTGCTGCTCCATCAGTTTGGAGCAGGAATCTTCTGGACATCGATTCAAGGGTTGTCCACAGCAAGGAGACCCATTCCTTGCTGAAAACAAAGAGCAAGTTTGAGACTAGTCCATGGGAATAATTAATTAACTGCACTTTTATTTTAGGTGGCCAGACTGGAAAACTGTGGATTTCTCCAGGCTGAGTAGAAGATAAAACTCCAGATGATCTTTTTTGTGCCCTGAAAAGCTCAATGAAAATTTTGGATGGGTAGGGGGAGTCAGTCCAGCATTTTAATTGGATACATTTTGCTTTTACTCAAAACTTAAACACTTCACTTAAAATTCTTTACTTAGGAGGAAATTCTTCAGTGGGAGGGTGGGGAGGCCCTGGCACAGGTTGCCCAGAGAAGCTGTGGCTGCCCCTGGAAGTGTTCAAGGCCAGTTTGGACAGGACTTGGAGCAGTCTGGGATAGTGGAAGGTCTCCCTGCCCATGGCAGGAGGTGGGATTGGATGATCTTTAACATCCCTTCCAGCTCAAACTTGGGCTGTGAATCTGCAGAAACAGTTCTGCAAATCCTAAATTACAACTGAGGCATTGACACTTCATTTTAATTCAAACAGTGCTTTGCACTGAACAGCCAAAAAATTTTCCCTGAAATAGCCTTAATGAAGCTTTTCCACCTCCTCTTTTGCAGTGGGTATCAGCCACTCTTCCAGCCAGACTCAATCCCTGAAGTTTCAGCCAGACCAGAGCTCTATATTTTTCAGCATGAAGGAATTAGTTAAAAATTAATTGGCCCAGCTTGATTTCTGACTTTCTTTGGGTCAATTAAGAGGGAGCACAAAGCAATGTTACACATTTTACCTCATGGTCAACTGGCCTCTCTCCCTGGCACTGCCTGCCCCGACCTACTAATGGGCAGGACCTCACTCCTCTGTCACAGCCCCAGTGCAGAAATGATGAAAAGGGTCATTGTTCCCAGGAAAGTGTCTCATTCCTCACTCTTTTGGCACTGGGAAGTGCTATCACATAATCAGTGAGTGCTTTGAGGTCTCCCATAGAACCTTAATTAAATTCAGTGGAGATACCACCACAGAAGTGCCACGCTTTACACCAGGAAAGCCAAGGAATGACAAGTTTAAGGACTTAAAGACTGATTTTTCAAATGGCCTGTGCTGCACAGTATTTCAACTATCACAGTTTAACTTCTTTTATACATATATATATATAGGGAAAAAAATCCCAGCTGGAGTATTCCCAGCACCTTGTGGGTTTATTTCACAGACTGACGCTGTCTGCTGAGTGGGTTTTATTTTAGATCAATGAAGACAGAAGGAGGGGGAAGAAAATAAAGGCTTGCAAGGAGGAGGTGGCAGGAGACACTCTGAAACCAGACCCAGACTCACTTCCCTCGCTGCACGTTTTACAACCAAGTGCTGTGTCTGGGGGAAACACTCGAGGGAGTGAGACATCCCAAAACCCCAGGGGGAAAATCCCCACTCTGGCATCACTTTTAAACCAGATGGTGTCCAGAGCTGCTGTGAAGGAGCCCAAAGGAGGAGCAATGTGCAAACCACTCCTAGAATTCCTTACTTACCTCTGTGTGAACAGGAAAGCTGATCAGCAGCAGGAGCTCCCTCCCCTCTCTGGGCAGGAGACACCTCCAAGCCTCAGATGACCATGTGAAGGTGAACCCCCAGCTGCAATTGGTTAGATGTGGAATTCAAGGTAAGCATTGATCAAATTGGGGGAAAACTCTTGATTTCAGGCTTTCATCCCTCATCCTTTCGGTCAGTTTTACGAAGAAGGACCAAAGGAAGACCTGCATTTACCCATCATTTAGAGAAGTCAAGACCTGGGCTTGACCCATCCTTGCAAAAGGTGGATAGTACAGAGTCCCTGTGGTCTGATCCTTGGGGCAGTGACATCCTGGTCACTGTTGCCTTCAGCACTTAAATATGTTTTTAAATGCTTTGGGCCAGCACTGTGAGAGCTCTGCAGTGCCCAAACCCTGGGAAGCTGCCCCATCCCTGGAATCGTTCAAGGCCAGATTGGACAAGGCTTGGAGCAACCCAGTCTAGTGGAAGGTGTCTCTGCCCATGGCAGGGTGTTGGATTGAGATGGTTTTTAAGGTCCCTCCCAACTCAAACTATCCTATAATCCTGTGAAGATGCTCAGGGCTTCACCACTGCTCCTTCCACAACACTCCCTTTTCCCCAGTGGCTCTTTCAGCTCCCCCCCACCCACCCAGAGGAGGAGAAAGGGGAGAAGGGGGAGGAGGAGGGGGGTTATTACACAATGTTTTTGTTCCACTGACAAGTTCCCTCTGCCAGCTGGAACAGGCTGATCATAAATTGCAGCTTTCTGGAGGGGTTTCAGGAGTTTTGCATTCTTAGATCGTTGTCTCTCCTTCCTGGGAACAATGAGGGGGTAGGAAGGAGCTGCTCCAAAAATGCCATGTGCTACAAGGGGATTTCTTTGGGGTAGGGATTGCTCAGGGAGGCAGAGGGAGTTGTCCCCAACTGTTTTAGCTCTCAGCCCGGGTAGCCAAGGAGGCAACTCAGTGGGAAGCAGGAATGCTGCTAACAGTGCTCCGTGGAGATCTGCAAAGGTCAGCTCCTTCCTACCACCCCAGAAAGGATAATTAGAACGATTATCTTCTGATTATAAGGTGGAAAATGAGATGTGGGACGTCCATGTTGTGGGTGCTCAGTCTGAGGACCTTCTGGGCTCTCAAGCGTGAACACCTTGGCGAGCTCAGCGTGCCCTTCACCACCCTGGAAGCTGCTGGGAGTGGGATTTCAGACAAAATCTTATCCTGCAGGTGAATTACGATTGAAATCCTGCTGCAAAGCTTCGAACCAGATCAGAGGGATCAAGTTCTTAATGCCCTTAAAACGAATCCTGTGGAACCAGCAGCTTGTTTGAGTGCCCTGTCCCAATTCCTGCACTGTCAACTGCAGCCAAGGTGTTGGTGGCTTTGGAATGTGGCTTTGGCCAAGGGTGAGCTCTGCCTGTTCCACTGTCTGTGTAGTTCCTGGCCATGGTGTTGGTCCAGTCCAACCAGAACTCCCTCAAAAAAACCCAAGAGCTGTGGCTCAGGAGTTGGTGTAAGACATGGGCCACTCCAAATAAGCAATCTGGGTGCTGCTGCTTCTGTTGGAGGATGAGGGATTAACCACATGAGCTGGGCTGGACCAGATGGTCTCTTGGACACAGGGAAGGACCCCAGTGCTGTTCAGTTCACCCACAGAGTTGCAACAACTGCTTGAAGAAACACAGCCAGGCCAGTGTGAAATCAGCCTTTCTTACAAAGCAGCAACCACTAATGGCTCATAAATCCTGGGAAGGGACAATTCCCCAGAGCACTTTTAAGCCAAGGCTGTAGAGACAAAGTTTTCTTGGCTCGTGACACACAAGCCTCTCACCCAGTGGTAGGATCACTCCTTTGGAGAGGAGCAGCCAGAGCTGTTGCCAGAGCAACCAGGGCCCATTCTCTGACCTAAGGCCAAGTGACCAATCTAATCAAGCCCATATTATTAATTGCAAAACACCAATCACACCCAAACTGCGTCTTAGGAATGATCCCTGACCCGTGAACGCTCCCAAACTCTTCCTGGGGGGTCATTTTCCTGTGCCTAAGCCATGCCAGGGGCTGTGTGACCATTGATCAGTTGAAATCCATGCCCTGGAAACGCCCCTCAGCCTTTTGGTTTGCTCCTAGGCACAAATATAACCACAGCACAAACACCAGCAGTGTCCTGAAGAAGTTGTGCTCCATTTCTTGGGCCTCTTCCAACAGGCAGAGAGCCCCAGCCCCCCTCAGACTCCCATGGGGAGGGTTGGCCAGCTTGTTTAGAAAGGTGACTATAAAATTTTAATTATCTTCATTAGCTGCCAGTCTGCTCTGAAGTTATAGTCCCAGGGATGCCAGGATGCTTCCTAACAGCATGTAATCATGAAAAAAAAAATAAAAGAGGGAATTATTTATCAGACAGTTTTTTGCCATGTGGGAGGAGAGGATGGTGGAGGAAGCTCCAGGGGCTCTACAGGGAGGAGCAGCTGTCTCCATCACCTCTCTGAAGGGGGGCATGTTGTGATGTTCCTGAAAAACCATCCATCAAAAGTTCTCCCATTGCATCCCCTGGGTGGGATGAGCCACGATGCCAAGCTGAGCCCCTGCCCTGGGCAAAGGGGGAAGCTTCCAGCAAGGCTATACAGGTCTATATTCCCAGCCCTATTGCCTGGGAAAAGCCTTTCTTTGGGTTTTTACCATTTTCTTATCCCAGCTTTGGGATGAAGAAGGGCAGGGACTTACCTTGGTGCAGGCAAGCCTAGGAATCTGCCACGTACCAGAGTGTGAGGTGAAATTTGCCCCATTGTTTGTGATTTCTTCCCACTTCTGGCAGAGAAGGAAAGGATTTAGTACCAGGATTTCAGTACTAAGGAGTTTCTTCATACCCCAAAATGCCATTCCTTTTCCTGGCCCAAATTTAAAGTTATTGCCACTGAAGAAGAAAAACAGATTCCTTTCTGTGCTTTCTCTCACTCTCTCAAAATTGTTTCTGAAGAGCAGCTTGTACACCAATCTCCACAGAAACAGGTTTGGAGTCCCTGGCTCCTTGTCTTCTTGCCCTTCATATACCCAGAGATTAATTCCCAGAGAACATACTCCAGGACCTTTCTAGGGCCCAAGGTGAGGGTGACCTCTGTAGCTCTCCATAACCTCCCTTTCTTAGGATGTATATAATTCTTGGAGACACCTGATGGGTGGGCAGAGCCCAGACACCCTGAGGTTTCTTTAGATGGCAGCAGCCTCACAACACATCAGAGAGCCCTATCAGAGCACTGAGGTGACTCTCATCCAGTCTCATGGATGGAAATACATTTTTAATTCCACTAAATAGTCCCTTTCCTTTTCCTTGCCCCACTGCTCTCCTCCCCAAATGCTGTTCTGTGCAGAAAAATGGAGCAAGTCTGACCCATAGAAACTGAGGCAGGAAAGGCATTCAACCTTTTCCATAATCACCCATTATCAGGCTCTGCCCCCATCCAACAATTAACCCACATTTTCCCCGAAGCGTGCTGGCAAAACACTTGCAACCCCCCTTTTTTGTTACCCTCAGCAACCCGGCCAATCTTTGCTCCAGCTGGTCCTCAGCCCTTCAGCTTTCATCCCTAAGTACCCCAGCCATGCATTTGCACTCTTCTTTCATTTCCCCTCCTTATTTCCATTTCTTCTATGCTCCCTTTTAGCAGCTCAGCTCACTAAGAAGTGTCTTAATTAGCCAAGGAGGCTTTGTGCTGAAATTCCTGATTTTCATGTGCAAAGGCAGGGTTTGTTCCCAAGCTCTGAATAAGTTTTCTTTAAAAATAAATCAGCCAGCTGTCTTGGATAACTTCTCCCCTCATAGCACCCTCCCAGTTCCCCCAAAATAAGCTGAATTCAGCTCTCCTGAGATCCAGAGTCATTAGTCCACAGCTTGGCTTCTCAAGCCTCTCTCCAGATGCATCTCAAGTCCAGTCATTTCAGACCCACCTGACACTCCTGATCCCAATTGTCTTCTGCTCTTCCACCTTTGTGAGCAGCAGGTCAAGCCCACTGATGGATGTGGACATGTACTGACCAAGGATTCCTTATGGACTCTGCCCTTGTGAGATCCCACCTGGAGTGCTGCATCCAGGTCTGGAGTCCTCAGCATAAGGACATGGACCTGTTAGAGCAGGTCCAGAGAAGGACATGAGGATGCTCTGAGGGCTGGAGCTGCTCTGCTCTGGAGACAGTCTGGGAGAGCTGGGGGTGTTCAACCTGGAGAAGAGAAGGCTCCTGGGAGATGTTAGAGCCCCTTCCAATGCCTAAAGGGTGCTTGTAAAAAAGAAGGAGAGCAACATTTTACATGGGCAGATAGTGATAGGAAAAGGGGAACAGTTTTAAACTAAAAGAGGAGAGATTTAGGTTAGATATGAGGAAGGAATTCTTGGCTGTGAGGGTGGGGAGGCCCTGGCACAGGTTTTCCAGAGAAGCTGTGGCTGCCCCAGCCCTGGAAGTGTTCCAGGCCAGGTTGGAGCAACCTGGGACAGTGGAAGGTGTCCCTGCCCACTGCAAGGCATTGTAACAAGATTTTTAAGGTCCCTTCCAACCCAAACCATTCTAATATTCTATGGTTCTGAATATATCCTTCCCTGGAGATACTCAAAAGCTGTCTGGACACAACCCTTAATAACATGCTCCACAGGACCCTGCTTGAGCAGGGAAGTTGGACCAGATGACCTTCCATGGTCCCTTCCAACCTTTTCCATTCCATAATTCTGTGGACCTGAATCCAAGGTCTTGTACTTGCCCAAAGTTCATCTGCAATTCTTCATCCAGTGCTTGTGGCAAGTGGGATTTGCAGATGCCCCCTGCCCACTCACCAGACCAGCCTGTGTTCCCTCAGCTTGGCCACACATCCAGCCCAGCCTGCCCATGGATTTAAGCCCTGTAAGGAGCACAGGGCCACGCTTTTCCCCTGATGCCACACTGCCTCCCTCTCCTCTTGCTCTCCCTGGTGGGTTCAGTATCATCCCAAGCCTGGCCCTCGGCCTCACATCCCAGGGAAAACACGGCTTTTGATGAGCTCAAGCCTGGCAGAAGCTTTTGATGAGTTCAAGCCTGGCAGACCCGAGAGGTGCCAGCGTGGCTCAGCCTCCCACCCCTCCGAGCTTAGCTCGCCTTTCTTTCCCATCGGATCCCCGTGGAGTGTTTACTCCGCTTCCCGGCTCCCCCCCTGCGCCTCTTTGTTCCCCTCTCGCTGCTCGGCGGCCGCGGGGGTTTGATCACCTGCGGCTCGTTAATTGCGATGTTCAGCTCGCTCCGTCCCCGGCCAAGAAAGGTCCCCTTTGAGTTTCCCTCCGGGGACCCGTTTTGTCTCCGGGCCTCCAGTATCCTCTGCCCCATCCCCTTGTTCATCCCGCTCGCACAAAGCCCTCTTTGTACCGGGGTTGGGCTCCAGCCAGCCCGGGCTGCAGGCGCAGCTTATCTTTAGGCAGAGGCGGCGTTGCAGGCTTTAGCAAGACCGCTGGCACGCCGAGACAACGAGCGGATCGTGCCAGGCAGCTGAGATCCTCCTGCAGCACTCAAAAAAAATTCCCACACTGCCAAGGATCGCCCCTTTTCCCCGTGTTTACACGTGAACAGGAAGCCTCCAGGAGAGGCGATGCAAGAGGGGGTTGATGCTCCCGCTGCCGTGGTTGTTTGCCATCGCTTACTGGCACCATCCAGAGGGATGTTGGGATGCTTGGCCAGGCTTTGGGAAGCTCTTGCCAGCGCAGGATTCCTCGGGGGCTCACCCCAGTCTCCCAGGGTGATTGCCGAGGGGAGAAGGGGGAATGGCAGGAGGCTCTGCCAGCACTCCCGCCCCCAGGATGCAAAGATTCCATTCATCGTGTCCAGGTACCTGGAGGGTTTCATACATTGCAGAGGCTTTTTCCCTGGAAGAAGCTTTCCCTGGGAGATGAGTGGACTCAAGGGCTGCTCTTGAAATGGTTTTCATGTCTGGAGTGGGCTCAGTGAGAGGGATCAGAGTGGGGTTTTGGGGATTCCCCCTGGCCTGTTTTTGCTTGGAGAGGAAAATTCCCTTCTTCCTGTTGCTTTGTCCTCAGCAGGATGCATTTGCAGACCTCTACAAGACACAGACTCCGGGCTGGATTCAGCAGGGATGCTCACAAGCCAAGTGTGGGCTCACTCTCCTCCTCGTTGTGAGTCCCAGAGGGAAAACACAGTTTCACTGCTTTGGGAGTGCCCTTAGCCTCAAAGGAGACCACACCCAAGTGTTATTGTAGGGTCTTTTTTTTTTCTTATTGTAGGGTGTTTTCCTTATTTCAGGGTCTTTCCTAAGGGGAACACCCCTGATTTGTAATTGCCAGGTGGTGGTTGAGAAGACTTTTGCAGTCACAGCCTGTTTGGGTTCTTTTTTTCCACTGTGCTGTTTGCAGGTGGAAATCATCTCCTTGGGGGTGGCAGTCCAGGGTATTTCCCACCTCCTGAGCAAGCCTGAATCCCGATGGCATGTCCCTTGCCTGGCTTCTTACACAGAGGTTCCCCAGTAGCAGAAAAAGGAGTCAAGGTGTCCCTGACAGGTAAGGAGGAAACCTGCACCTTCTGCCCCCAGCCAGCACTGCCTGGAGGGGAAGAGAAGAGCAAAGCTGCTCTCTCTGAAATCCAGGAGGAGGGCAAAAAGTGAGGGATATGCCACGGCAGATAAAGCATTCCGAGCAGGGGAGGGAGCGAGGAGCCGGCTCTGAAGCTGCTGGCCGGGTTGCCATGGATTTTGTGCTAATCAGCCCCTTCCTTGGCTGGAAGCAGGGGGAAAAGGGAGGGCTTTGAGCACGGAGGAGCTGCCTTCCTACCTGGGCTGTGTCCTGCCACCATCTGTCCAGTGGCTGTGCCAGTTCTAAGGGCCAAAATTCGCTGGTGTAGGATATTTTGGGAAATGAAATGGTGTCCCTGTGCCAGGGACGCCTGTTCCATGACAAGCTGCTGCAGCTTGGACCTGTCCATGCTCTCCTGCAGGGCTGCCCATGTGCTCTGGATTGTGCCACATTTGGGATGTGGTTGATGGGAAGGGGAAATTTACAGGAGTAGATGGCAGGGACAGGATTTTTGAGTGCCTGTGTGAGCTGTGGGACAACTCCAGACCCCAGATAAACCTCCAAAGCCTGCCTGCTACCCTGAAATGCAGAGATTAACACTCCTCCCTGCATGAAAACCTTCTCCAAGTCCCAGGACATATGTCCAGGAGCAGATTTCTCACCTTGGCATGTCCAAGATGCCACTGTTTGCCTGGAGCAGGGAGGATGGGATAACATCTGTGATAAACCTCCCTTCCTCTGAGTGACTGGGTTTTGTTAAACCCTGGATTTGAGAACCTCAGGAAAGCCATCCTCAAAAGCCAAATGTGATCCAGCTGCCATGAGAGCACAACTGCCTTTATCAGCCCAGCTGAGGATGCTCACAGAGAAGTTCAAGGAATCAGAGCTGACTTCAGGAATTCAGGAAGGCAAAGCCATGTCAAAGAGCCTGGGGGGTTTGAGGGCTCCGTGCACTGCTGTGTAGGGAATATAATTTATTAATCTGACTGCCAAAACCCATTAATTGGCCTCAGACATGTAATGAGATCTCTGGCTGGGGATCAGCTTCCAGGAGTGTGCTGGGCATGAGTGTGTGTGTGTACCGGTAACATGCTCTAAACATGGAATCACAGAATGGTGAAAATAAAGCTCACCTCATTCCAACCCCCCTGCCATGGGCAGGGACACCTTCCACTAGCCCAGGTTGATCCAAGCCCTGTCCAACCTGGCCTTGGACACTTCCAGGGATGGGGCAGCCACAGCTTCTCTGGGCAACCTGTGCCAGGGCCTCACCACCCTCACAGCCAACAATTCCTTCCCAATATCTAACCTAAACCTGCCCTCTGGCTGTTGGAAGCCATTCCCCCTTGTCCTGTCCCTCCTGGCCCTTGTCCAAAATCCCTCTCCAGCTCTCCTGGAGCCCCTTTAGGCACTGGAAGGAGCTCCAAGGTCTCCCTGTAGTCTTCTCTTCTCCAGGTGAACACCCCAAGTTCTCCCAGCTTTTCATCATAAATAAATAAATGGTATAATTGAAGAGCACAGAGGGGCAGAGCCACGTTCTGGAGCTGAACATGTACCAGGGGAGGTTTAGATGGGATATTAAGAACAATTTCTTCATGGAAAGGGTTGTCCAGCCCTGGCACAGCTGCCCAGGGCAATGGTGGAATTACCACCCCCAGAGGGATTTAAAAGATTTGCAGATGTGGCACGTGGGGACAATGCTTACTCCTGGGCTTGGCAGTGCTGGAGGAGTGGTTTAAGCAGATGATTTTAAAGGTCTTTTCCAACCTAAATTATTCTTAGATACTATGATTTTATGCCCATGCTCCAGAGTGGGGTTGCAAACCAGCCCTGGGGACATGTCCTGTGTGGGCTGTAAGATGGGTCAAGCATGTCTGTGACCTCCAGCCACCTTGTCCCTACACCTATGTGGGGCTTCTGTCACCTCAGCAGGTGCACAGGGACAGGGTCCTGGTGGTCCTTCCAAGCACAGGCAGGTTGGAGGAGCAGCTGTGCTGGCTGTCCTTGGGGACAGCAGGTGAAGTGCACCTCTTTGGCACCAAAGCAACACCTCTGTCAGAAATCAGATCCTCGGACATTTCATTGTCAAATCCCTCTTTCCTCCTTTTTACAGCAGTGTTTCAAGCCCACTCCTCTCATTGTTGTTTCCCAGCTCCTCTCCCTTCCAACACCTTTTTTCCTCTGAAACACCCTCAGTTGTGGGACTGAGATAAGGGCACGCTCTTGAAAAGGATGCAGATGTCCTTCATCCAGTCTTGCTTTCCAGCTGGCTGCCAGAACCTCCCACTCCAGCCCCTCTGATGGGGGATTTTGTCAGTGCCACAGAAAGCCCTGCTTGAATCAGGAGCTCTTTGCTGGCTCACGTTTCCATTTCTCTTTTCCCCACATCCCAAACAGTCAAATATTTGCCTTTCCCTGCAGCACCTCTTTGTACAAATAAGGAGGAGGGGGAAAAGAAAACGGTCTCAGCTCCCCCAGCCCATCTGTCCTCTGTATGAGTGCAGATCTCATTAAAAGAGAGGACATAATTAAGGAAGAAATAAAGAATAGCTGTGCTGGGCCTGCTCCACTCTTTAGTCACGTTCCCAGATATTTCTCTGCTCTGGTTAGTGCTTATCCTGCACTGGCTGCATCCCAGGGGATCCCTCCTCTTGGAGCACTGTATACATGGAAACTTGCAGCCTGCAGCAAGCAGGAGGTGATCTTTGAACTGCTGAGGGATGGAGACCCAGCTGCCCAAAGCTTTTCTGGGCATCACATCCTTTTTTTTTTTGCCTGAATTTTTCAAGATGGCTCTTGAGATACTCCTCCAACTCCACTGCTGAAAAATCCAGAGCTGCTAAGGAGGCAGGCTGAGCTTAAAAACTACTAACTTGGGCTTAGAGGGCCTCTAAGCTTTTTTTTTTTTTTTTTTTTTTTTTTTTTTTTTTTTTTTTTTTTTTTTTTTTTTTTTTATAAGCCACAACAAAAGCTTCCAGCACTGTCACTTCTGTGGGCAGATGTTTCATACTCCAAGGTTGTGCTGTTCAGGTACCAAAGCCCTTAAACCAGAGATGTAGCTGGTTTGGATCAGCAAAATCATCCTGCACAAAGCCATGGCTCTCCATCCGGGTGCTGAAGGATGGGTGTCATCATCCCAAGAGCCTTTGCTGGCCCATGAGTTGGGCCAGTCCTTCTCATGGGAAGGACCAAATGAGCACAGGATTTCAGTGGGAAAGGATGAAACCAACCTGTTGTCTTCAGGCTCTCATTTTGATTGTTCATCTTCAACCTGGATACCCCTTTTTCAGCTTCTAACATCTGTGTAAGGTTTTCCTGAGTGAGGTTTCGTTCAGTTGCTGTGGATAGACCAAGCTGCCTGAATTTCTCTTATCCTCTCCTTGAATTTCCAGAACCCCAGAGGAGGATGCAGCAGTCCAGGAGTCAGGAGGTTGTTAAGAGCTCCCAAAGGTTTAGGCTCAAATCTGTGCTGGAAGCTGTCTCTTTTGCACGTGCTTAGGCCAGTGCTCAGTCACCATGGCCAGGAACAGCCATTCCCCCACTCCATCATCATGGTTTCATCCCTGGGATGAGGTTCATCTCACTCTCCATCCTTCCCAAAAGATGTCTGAGTTGGGGGGGATGAGGTGGGGAGCAACAGAGCTGCCCTGATTTTTGAAAGTGCAGGAACATTTCCAAAGCAAGCAGCTTCCAACTCCAGGGAAAAATAACCCCTGGTGAATCCCCTCCCCTCCTTCTCCTGCCTCCTTTTACCCCAGCAAGGCGATTTTGCTCTGGGGAGTGAAGGGGGGGAGGGAAGGGGGTTGCAGCTCAAGACAAAAGTGGGTTAATTCAGCGTGGAAAGGGTTTTTTGTCTCCCTGTTGTTCCCCTGTCAAGGGAAGAATGTTCTCCTTCCCCTCTCCATTCGTATTCCGAGCTCATTTGCTGCAGTGGGAGCTGTGCCGGGCTGGGAAGCACATCTGCATCATGATGTACTCAGAAACTCGGGTCTCCAAATCAATTACTGACTTTCTGCTGCTCCAGAAATTGCTCAGGATGGATTTGCATGTTGGGTGTGGGGAGGGGAGAGGGGCTCAGCCTGGTTTTCTCCTTCTCTGCTTCTGCTGCTTCCTTGGAGGCAGAGCTGTGATTTATTTGGTGCATCTGATTAATTGCACATTAGAAAATTTCCCCACTTGTCCTGATTTTCCTTCTCCGGGTATCAGTTGTGGTTGTTGATGCACAAGCTGCTTCTGGAATGTTTGTTTTATTCCTATGATACTTATAAATGACACTGATTGTGTATCCCACTGTCATCCACCCCCCTTTCCCTCCAAACAACTTTGGAACCTCCTCATGCAGACTGGACGGAGCAGTGAACCTCAGAGATGTCACATTCCCACAAATGTTTCTCAAGTGCTTTTCCATCAGTGTATTTATCCAGAGGAGACTGAGAGGGTTGGGGTTGTTCAGCCTGGAGAAGAGAAGGCTCCAGGGACATCTTAGAGCCCCTTCCAGTGCCTAAAGAGGCTCCAGGCAAGCTGGAGAGGGACTCTGGATGAGGGCTGGAGGGACAGGACAAGGGGGAATGACTTCCCACTGCCAGAGAGAAGGGAGAGATGGGATATTGGGAAGGAATTCCTGGCTGTATTGGTGGTGAGGTCCTGGCACAGATTGCCCAGAGAAGCTGTGGCTGCCCCTGAATCCCTGGAAGTGTCCAAGGCCAGGTTGGACGGGGCTTGGAGCAACCTGGGATAGTGGAAGGTGTCCATGGCAGGGGTTGTGGAAGGGGATGAGGTATAAAGTCCCTTCCAACAAAAATTATTCCATATCTTTAGGATTCTAACACATGCTAGAGACTAACTACATCCATCCCTGTGAACTAACCAGTGCCTGGATTTGTCTTCTGTCCCAAGGCACCCCTGGCTGCATCAAGTGGCCCCGAAGGAGGTGGGTATGACAACTGCAGACCTGTCTTTCCACAAACCCTGGGGGGAAAGGGATGAAACCACCAGGGGATCAGTGTAAAACTGATAACACGAATTAGCCCTTGGCACAGTGGGCATCAGGAAGTACAAGGATGCTGGGAAAAGAGAGAGGAATGGCAGCAAGGCCATAAATGGGTGTTAAAGGCTAGGCTGGGGTGTTCTCCCTGGTGTCCCTGACTCCAGGGGTGAGGATGCTGGGGGAGCACTCAAAAGGTGCTGCATTCACAAGTTCTCCCTAAAACGCCTCCCTTTGGGCAGGGTGGGTGCAAGGGACCTTGCTGTGACCCCTGGAGAGATTCCCTGTGTCCACTCCTCCTCGTGCCACCCGGATCCTTGAAGTTCCTCTGGAGACTGATGTCCCTCCTCCCAAAGAGCTGTGGAAACACATCCCGAGGGAGCCCACAGTCCGGCTGGGAAGCAGAACAAGAAGTGGGAGAAGGCAGAGACGTGCGTCACAGTGCCCAGAAATCCTGCAGGGATAGAGACCTTGGAAAACAGAGGAAGCTGCAGTCTCAGGGGGAGACAGTTCCCCCCTGGGAGCAGCATTCCATCTCCGTCTGCATCACGTGCAGAGCCGGGAGCACTGGGAGAGGAGAATTGGAGTTTGCTGAGCCGTGAACAGGCAGAGCTTGGTGTCGTTTGTCTCAATAAGCTGGTTATTAATTCCTGCAGCCAGAAAGGGATGATTTTGCATTTCCTTGGCAGTATCATCTGCTGGCAGGAAGGGAAAAGGCAGAAATGTTGGCTCTTCCCTCATTTACAGAGGACATGGACACCCAGGCAGAGCCAGGATCTGCTCAACCAGCCACAGAGACACTGAGGAAGCACCTGGGGGGTGTGTGAGCACTGCCAACACTCAGATCCACCTAAATTAGAGGAGTGAATTCTGGTCTTTTCAGGGGAAAAAAACAAGCAGCCTGCGAGGAAATCCAAACCTGTGCTCCTTCAGAAATCCCTGGACACACAAACAAACAAGCCCACGCACACAGTGCTGAATAAATAAGTAAAACAGGAAGGTTTCTTTAGTCCTCTGAGGGTTTTAGCCTCCACTTGCTGCTGGAGATCAGAGATATCCCCTGGATAGGGTCAGTACTTGGCTCACAGTCCTGACAGGCACTGAGGGTGCTTGGGAGCTGCTCCCTTGCTCAGATGAAAGATCAGTTTAGGAGAAGGACTTTGGGCTTTGATAATTTCAGCTTCTGTTAAATCTCCTGGCTTTCCCTGTTGACTGGGGCTTACAGGAGAGGCAGGGTGGTGGGAAATGCCCTCAGGTGAATGCCTGTGGGGGAAAGCTGCAGGGTAGAATTGTAAGAGAGGGGAAAATACTACAGGAAACAAAGCACAAAAGGATCCCTGAAGCTTCATAGTGGTCCCATCCCCGTCCCTGTCTGCTGGGGAATCCTGGGTCTCACCAGTATTGCTGCACTCAGAGCTCCACTGGGAACTGGGAGAGCTGAAAAGCTCCACTGAGGTTATTCAGATCCTCCCCTGCTTTGGGATATTCCCCCTTCAACTGTTCCTTCAAGGAATTTCGTAGAATCATAGGATGGTTTAGGTTGGAAGGAACCTTAGAGCTCATCTCATTCCAACTCCCTGATATAGGTAGGAACACCTTCCACTATCCCAGGTTGCTCCAAGCCCCATCCAACCTGGCCTTGGACACTTCCAAGGGTGGGGCTGCCACAGCTTCTCTGGAAAACCTGCACCAGGGCCTCACCACCCTCCAAGCCAACAATTCCTTTCCAAAATCTCATTTAACCCTGCTCTCTGACAGTGTGAAATCATTCCCCCTTTTCCTGTCCCTCCATCCCTTGTCCCAAGTCCCTCTCCAGCTCCCTGTACCTCTGAGGAACTGGAAGGGTCTCCTCAGAGCCTTCTCTTCTCTGAACAACCCCCAGTTTGAGGTACCAGGACACTCCTGGGGCTGTCTGAACCAGCTTAAGCAACTGCTGAGCCCCAGGGAGACAAGAAAAAAGCAGAGGTGGCCAGTGCCAAAAGCAGACTGAGGAGGAGGAACCTTCCTGGCTTTGCACAGAAAATTTTCAAGGATCACAATTTCCACCAGAACCTTTGAAGAAGGGGACAGGACATCCATTCCCCAGAAAAGATCTGATAAGGCCTCTCTGCCTGCAGAGATGAAGGAAGGTAGGGGATTCACTAAAAGGGTTTCTGCCTCCCCAGCAACCTTTGAAAGATGGTCTTTGATCAGGAAAAAAAGGCAAAGAAGCTCCATGCAATGGGTGAACCTTTGCAGAGCTCACATTTGTGTCCTACGGCTCCAAGGCTGCTTTTACCCCTTTACACAAGACTCCCACATAATCCCATAATTCTTTTTTGGTTTTTTTTTCCTTCTTAAGTCCCTTTTATCTCTCAGGTGTAGTTTTTCACTGTCTTCTCTCCTCCATCCCCCTGTCTCCTGCCCATCCTTGCTCTCCTGGCTGTGGAGACACCATGTCTTGGCCTTGTTTGGAGCGATGCAGGGGCTGAGGAAGAGGGCAGAGACGCTGCCCAGCTGGTCTGGCTGAGCTCTGGGGGATATGAACAATCTGAGGCACTGCCACCCTTGCCCTTCCTTCAGTGCCAACATTGAGGCATCTCCTGTCCTCCAGCCAGCAACTAGTTTTACTCAAAGCCTTCAAAACCCTTTGAGACCTGCACCCCTAGATCAGATTTGTCACCTATTTCAAGGTGGCTAAACTTGCAGACAAGAAGTGAAACAAGTCTGCAGGTGGTGTAAGCCCCTTTCTTTAGAAACCTCCCCCCAAACCCAACATTTCAGAGCCCTGAGCTGACTGTTGGCTCTGGTGTGGTTTCATTTCCTCCCAATGTTTCTGTGTAAACACTAATCAGTCCAAATTATTCAAATCACAACTGTCGAGCGTGGAAGTGCCATTTACAAGGGAAAACAGGGAACAGATTGGTGGAGCAGAACGTGTCCTTTGGCTGGGGGTTGGTTGGTGGCTTCCATCCAACACATGCAACTCACACCCCTTCCTCTGCCACAGCCCTTGGAAATCTCTCGTGCTGGGAGAGAGTTCTGGGACAGGTTGTCCGTCCCCAGGGTTCCTGGCTGGCTAAGCACTAAAGGATGTTTTCCATGAAGGATCTGAGCATCTTGGGGACTGACTCCAACATGAGATGTCCCAAAAGACTAGAAAAGCTCTGGCCTGCTCTGCTGTCAAGTTTCCAGCCAGTGCAGGACCACCTTGGGGGGGCTCCCGCAAAACCAGGATAGGTGTGAGCACAAAGCCGGGTTTTATCCTTCCAGTAGCCCTGTTCAGACTCTGGATTCCTTTAACTCAATTCAGCAAAGATTCAAGGCTCTCTTAACAGCTATGGGTCCAGCCATGGCCGTGATGGCTCCTGGAGGAACCATCAGGTAGGTCACAGAATCACAGAATCATGGAGTCAAAGTAGGTCACAGAATGACAGAATCATGGAATGGTGTGCAGACCATGGCAAAGACCATTTCCCTACCAAATTCAGGAGTACCGTGGCTGCAGGGCTGCACCATCCATCACTCCCCCTGCCTGTCTCCACAGAGCCGTGTTAGACCATGGAGACTGTGCCAGACCTTGGAAACAGGCTCTCATCCTTCCCCAAAACCTTACACAGTGTGGCCAGGCCCCTCTTGACCTCCTTCTTCCTTGGAGCTGTTTAAGACACAACTGAACATGGCCCTCAGTGACCTGATTTCATTAGACCTGCTCTGATTAGGACATAAAGTGAGATGAGCTCCTTGAGTCCTTTCCAACCTGAATTATTCCATGATTTTAAATTGCTGCTGTGGTTTGTGTTAATAAAGTCACTGCCACCACTCACCACAGACCAGGAACAAATTTCATCCTTTGGGGGCTACATCTGGTGGTTATTTTGTTGTTGCTTTTTTTTTTTTTTTTTAATAAACTTTTCCAGATAGCTTTTGAGCATCAGTGACACCAATCCCTGGAATAGATGGGAACCAGTCATCCAGAAAGGTCAGGGCAGGTCTTGCAGGAGGCTCTTCAAAGGTCCAGATTCAGCATATTGGAGCAATTTTCAAAAAGCAAAGCAGGTGTTACGTGTGGAAAGGGTAAACCAGACTCTGAGGAGGGGCAAATTCCTGTTGTTCCATGAAAACCTGTTGTTCTGTGGAGAAAACCAGCCAGAAATCACCTGCATCCATCCCTGCATCCAAATGCAGGGTACCCCACAGCAGGAAACCATCAAGTCAGCCCTTGAAGCCTGGTGTTTAAACTATTTGGAAAATATCCCAGACATTAAACAACTTTGAGCTTTAGAATAAGGTCAGAATAAAAGAAATTACACTCGGGAAAGGAAGGAATGAAGCCATCCATCTTCAGCCTCAGGAAGAGCAATTTTAAAACCTTCAGAGGGAAGAATTTCAAATCTGGCTGGAGCACCATGAAACACTGCACCCAGGGTGTTTGGGTTTCCCCCTTTACTCTGCTGGCAGTCCTGTTTTCCACCTGTCTGGCCCAAAACCATGGAAAATCTGAGTGTTTTGCATTGTGGCCCTGCTCCCTTCTCCTCTGAGGTATGAAAGGATCTGTTGTCCCCATCTTTGCTTCGGAGGCAGCAGCAATTTCAAGGGACAGAATCCAAAGCCTGTGCCCAGGACCTGGATGAGGTGTTGGTATTTCCCAGAGACTGACTCTTACCCTGTTTTCCACTCAATTCAATTGGGAAAGTGCTTAAAAATGGATTAGTTTCACAGAACTGTGGAACTCCTTGGTTCAGGGAGCTGTTCCTGCTAGAAGGTGATCGGAAATCAGTGGGACACCAGATTATTTTGTGACAGTGGAATTCAGTGTTGGTAAAGGAGTAGATGGAAACAACAGACAAATTCAGGAAGGCTTTGAGGCACAATTCAGGAATACTTTGAGCTGGATTTGAAAGAACACCTTGGGGAAGGATGTTTAAGGTTTGTCTTATCCTGTTGTGACAGAACAAGGGGTGATGGCTTTAAACTGAAAGAGGGTAGATTTAGATTAGATATTAGGAAGAAATTCTTGACTGTGAGAGTGGTGAGGTCCTGGGACAGGTTTCCAAGAGCCCTATCCCTGGAAACGTTCAAGGTCAGGTTAGACAGGGCTTGGAGCAACCTGGGATAGTTGCTGATGTCCCTGCTCATTGCAGGGGGACAAGATCACCTTTAAATCCCTTCAAATCCAAACTATTCCATGGTTCTCTGCAATCCAGACTCCAGTTCTTTGTGCCTTGTCTGCTTTGTTCTTATTGTTATGGTTTGTCTTTATAGGGATAACTTCTCCCAAACAAGGCATCTGAATGGTCTCAGCCTTGCTTGGCTCCAACTTTCTCCTCAGAGTGGTCAGATCAGTGCAAGCAACTCCAGAGACTCCCATGCCAGCTCCTGGTTTTCCACCACAAAGGAAACCAGATCCATCCTGGCCTCCACACACCTGATTCCCATATGTCTGTGTTCTGCTCTAATTAGGTGTTTGGAGCTAAATATTTTTTTTTTTTCTTTTTGCAATCCCAAAATGTCGTTGATTGCTGGCTAAATAAATCCCTGTGGATAATAAGCATGTTCCCTGCACTCAGGCAGGTGCAGACTCCTCCAGTCAGACCCTGCAGCCAAATCAGTGAGGTGGGTCAGGGCTGTCTCTCAGCCTCCAGCACCCAAAATCAACCCCAGGCCCCCCTTTCAGATGCAGACACCCAAAAATCCTTGGATCAAGTGTTTTCTACAGGCTTTCAGGGGTCTTTGGCACTGGAATCATGGGGTTTAGGTGGAAATTAAGCTGTTTGTGCCCAGCTCCTGCATCCTAATTACTACACATCAAGTTGGCTTTCAGTCTGTCACTGATGCTGTGGATGGGAGCAAAGGTAGATTTATTACCTAACCCCAAGCTCACTTTGCCTGGAAACAGTTTTGGGGTGACAGAATTAGCCTGGGTGATCAATCATGCAGGGGAGAAGGAGAAGGAGGAGGAAAAAAGGCCTGTGGGCTTTGAAGCGTGAACCACTCAGGCATTTTACAAGGAAAGGAGGAGCAGCAGGGAGAGCTGAACCCCATCATCACACAGACCTGCAAAACCCCTGGGGTCCACCCTGGCTTGGGGCTCATCCTTTGGTAAATTAGTTGGCAGCACCTTCCCCTCCTCTCAGAGAATGATTTTCCCTAATTTATCCATCCCCTGCTTTGCTGGGTGTCCACTCAGCTCTCTGTAGGATGTCCCTGCAGATGGGGATCCTAAAAAGTACCCCCATGCCTGCAGCTGTCCTGAGCCCTGGGTGAGGGCCCAGTGCCCACCACCCAAATCCAGGGGACCTCTGAAATGGCCTCAAGGACCTGGAGTCCTCAAGGATGTGCTTGAAAGCTCCTTCTCAGGATCCATGGGGTGGTGTTGAGGTCAGAAAAGGTCAATAACTTCCAGTGGGACTGATTTTGTGGGGGAGTTTGGCCCACTGATATCAATCTGATGTGAGTCTGGCATGAAGCAGGTCCTTTTCTGCTAAGGGACACACCTTCCCCACACAGCAAAGGTGATCCCAAGCTGGACTTTGTCCCAGTTAGATGGAACAGAAAGCAAGGAGCAAATGTTCTCCATCACAAGATGTGTCCTCAGTCAGGGGTTGTACAAGATGATCTTCGAGGTCCCTTCCAACCCAAACCATCCTGTGACTCCATGAGGTCCTCCCTGGTAGAAGGACCTCCATCTCTCAGACATCACACAGACCAAGAGTGGGGAAGGATTCCTGATTCCCAGTCTCTCCACCATCCTACCACTTTTCCCTTCCAGATTTGAGGTAAAAAACCCTTTATTTCATATAGAATGGGCCAAAACCACGTGAGAAAATACGACAGCCCAGTGGAGATGTTCATAGTCCAGTGAGTGGGTCCCTCTCCCAGCCTTCAGGGACCCTCTTTGCTGGCACAAATACACCTAATGAAACCCACCTCAACCTGCATCCATATCCACAAAGCCTTACATAAAGATTTACATGGGACTTCACCTCATATCCACCCCATGTTCTTTCAGGAAAGCAAAGCAGGGACCCAGAGCTCCTCAGAGGCCAGGACACAGCTCGTTAGTGTGGGAATTGCAGGACCAATTACAGCAGAAAAGCTGAAAGAAACCAAACCAGAAAGGCCAGGCCCAGCCCCAAGCTACTCTGTCATATCCAGGCCCTTGCACAGTGCACACGAGATGAGAAGGGAAGTCTGGTGGCTCCAGGAAGGGTAATTAGCTTTCAGTGATGAGTGGGAGACTGGGAACAATATTAGTGCAGCATATATCATCTTCTAAACAAGCCTTGTTTATTTATTATGGGCTCCCATGACCCGTGTCCTGACCTTAAACCTCCCCCTCTGCTCCCTTATCCGCTCAGCTCCGGGTTTTTGCATCACTGGGTGAGAGGGAAGGTCAGTCTGTGGGTTAACAGGCTCGCTTGGCACTTCTGAAATGCAGATTAATAGGTCTGGAAAGTGCCTTGAGAAGTTGTTCAGATCATTTCCCTGCCCTGAGGGAGCAGAAACAACACACGAACCAGTGCTGGCAGCATCTATCTGATGGTCTCTCAAGTACCACACCTACATCATGCACTTCACCTTCTGCCCCATCTGCCCTGGGTTTCCTCTGCCACAGAATGAGTGATGCCCTTTATCCTTGCTTGGTCCCAGGGCTGCACTTATCCCAGTGACCCCCTCCATCCCTTAGCTGTGTGTTTTCACCCCAGAGTGATGCTCGTGGTATAGAGAGGATCAAAGAATGGTTTGGGTCAGAAAGGACCTCAAAGATCATTCAGTTCCACCCCCTGCCATGGGCAGGGGCACCTTCCACTAGCCCAGGTTGCTCCAAGCCCTGTCCAGCCTGGCCTTGGACACTTCCAGGGGTGGAGCATCCACAGGTTGTAGCAGGGTCCTTCATCTCCATCCAAACCCTGCTGGTGCCTTCTGGGAAATCCTCCTTTTCCACATTTTTTTAGTCCACCCCCCTCCACGTGCACATGTACGTGTTTGTGCCAGTGAGACTCATCCTGGCCAAACCAGCACAGCTCCAACCCTGCCTGCAGCCCTTCCCACACAGCTGGAACTAAGTCAGCTCTCTAATTATGCCTGCTTTCTCAAAAAAAAAAAAAAAAGAAAAAAAAGGACAATTTCTAGAGAATGTGCTTAAATATATATATTTAATGCACATCCTGAAGCAAGAACTTGCAGCAAGGCAGGGGACAGTGAGACCTCCCAGCACTGAGTGAGGGGTCTCTGAGGGGATGGGACCAGGGCAGGATGAGCCCTTGTTTGGAGATCTGGCCTTTACTCATCCTGCCCCTGAAAGGGATACAAGGGTTAGCCATGGGTCAGCCCTGCCCTAAACGATGCAAATGCTCTGTAAATAGATGCAGTTCCCTGCTGGAGGCTGGGGGGTGGTGGTGTTTGAAGTGTCTGAGGCAGATCTCGATGCAGAGTCCCCACAAAGCCCAGGGGAGTGGAGGATGTGCTGTAGCAATCAAGAGTGGTCCTTGGAATGATGTTGTCCAGGCTGAACCCAGGACCAGCTCTTCTCCGTGGGAGAGCCCCTGTCACCACGCCCAAGACTTTCTGGGATTGAAGACAACTCTTTCTTGTTGATGAGCCAGTTCCTTGCCATTCCTCCCTTCCACCTGCTGCATCTCCCTGGAAGAAGCATCCTGTTGGAAGGCCAAGTGCCTCGCAGCAGGATTAGAGATTAGGAAAGGGTTTCTCACCAGAAGTCTCATTCAGGAAGGGAAATTCCATGTTCTCTAGACGTTTTTTAAAGTAGCCCAGAGAAATATTTGCCAGGTTTAGTTGGCTTGGACCAACCTGGTGGATTGGAAGGTGTCCCTGCCATGGCAGGGGATTGGAACTAGATGGTCTTTAAGGTCTTTTCCAACCCAAACTGTTCAATGATTCTATCTTGGAGCAAAGATGTGGGAATAGGAGCTCTCCTGCCAGGCCTTTGATCATCCCCACACCCGAACTGGCAGCAGTGGCCCAAATCTTACTGTGAGTTGTTGTGCCATGCTCAGATGTGGTGGCCAAAGTCTCTGGGGCTTGGAGGGGAGATTATTGTCCTCAGGTTCAATCTCACAATTCATCTTGCAAACAAAAATATCCTGCCCTTTTTTACCTGCCAGTCTTTCCCCCTGGCACTGTGGAGTGGGATTTCCAGCTGCTGAAGAAGGGAGAACTCAGGATGAAGAGGACTTTTGGCCTCAAACAGTCCCTGGTCAAGCCTCTCGTAGAATCACAGAATGGTTTGTGTTGGAAGGGACCTTAAAGATCATCTCATTCCACCCCCTGCCGTGGGCAGGGACACCTTCCCCTATCCCAGATTGCTGCAACCCTGTCCAACCTGGCCTTGAATGCTTCAAGAGAAGTGTTGTAAATATAGAAGCAAAATATCTCCAACCTAACTACAGAGCCCCTCAATTAGGGTTGTGGGAGTCAGGGCAGCCTGCAGGTAGCACTGTTTGCTGCAGCTCAAACTGCCTTCTGTTCTTCAGAAAGCAATCTCTAGAGTTAAACCTGAGGGCTTGTTTTGCCTCTGAGCTCAGGACCCCTGGGAATTTGTGCTCCTGTTTTGACTGATACTTACATTTTCAAGGAATGAGTGTTAATGCACCCAGAGCTTGTAGAAATCACTGAAGCCATTTTTAGGTTCTGAATGGCTATTAAAGCAGAGCTCTAAGATACTGAACTGCCCCTCTGCTGCCCATCTGTGCCTCTAACCCATCCTTTTCTACACCCAAACACACCCAAACACAGCCCTTCACTTGAGATGAAGTCTGTTTTTCTCTTAGCAGCCAGGGCTCAGGGTTTTTCTCCCCCTGACCTGTAAATCCCCCAGCACTGAGGCTGAGAGTCCCCAGGATGTAACATGAAGACCCTTTGCCTTCTCCTGGCTCCTGGCATGAACTCCACCCTGCACAAGCTGCTTTTAAGACCCCTCAGACAGCCCAGGCTCTCCCCAGATCCCTTTCTGTGATGGACTATAATGAAGGTGGCCACTGTTAAACCACCCCCTGCATTCAAAGCCATCATGGTCCTCCCCTGATGTTCCCAAAGCTCCCTGGCCATGCTCTCCTCCCTCCTCAATCTGCTCAAGTCAGAGCAAAACCACTGAAAGAAAAAGAGCGTTCCCAGCTCCAGCCCACAGGGAAAAGGTCTGGGGAGCTAATTATAGGCTTCTGCATCAGAGCCATCAATAATTCAGGAAGCTCTGAAATGGAGCTGGAGGCAGAGGCAGGGCAGTGCCTGCCTGAAGCTCTTGGGGTCAGGGTGGCCAAACCCTGGTGAATGTGTGGGATTGCAGCACTTTCACCTCTGCATTTCCAGGGCCAGACAGCAAGTTCAGCCTCGCCATCCTTCCTCCTGCTGCACACAGAGGTGGTGGGATCCTGCTCCTCTCCAGGCTTCAGGCCACCAGGCTCCAGCTTTCCCTCCCAAGGAAGACACAAGTCTGATTTATCACCTCTTCCCACACTCAGCTCCCTGCTTTTCTCTGCCCTGAGTGAGGTTTTGAGCTTGCTGGAACAGCATTTTATTAATGAGGTGGAGGTTAAGGTGTCCACACAGCTAGAAATGCTTCTCTCTTCCCATCCTTGACATGTTGGGATGGGGCTCTCACATCTTTTAAACTTTCCTTTAAACTCAGAGAGAAGGAAAACTGGAAGGTAAAAAACCTGAAGCTGAAGTTAACACAGCAGTACAGAGGATATATTTGGCTAAATCGGGAATTCAACCCATCCTTGGATGAATTTCTTATCAGCTGAGCTTCAGGAAGGACACAGCACAACAGAGGGATTGTGTTTGCTGAGGCAGATGGAAACGTGTGGCTGGATGCAGCAGGATCAGGAGACATCCCACCCAAAGCACTCAAAGCTCTCAGTGCAATCAAAATTCAAGGGAAAACTCACACAGGGCTTCAAACTGCTGTCCCACCGCCTGCAGCTGCCCCGGGATGTGTCTCCATCCCGATTTAACCGCCCACACAGCACTTTCCCAGCTCCCAGGAAGAGAATTAACTCTATCCCGGCCAAAACTCGATGATCTTAGAGGGCTCTTCCAGCCTAAACTATTCCATGATTCTATGAAACTAAGACAGCCTCTGAAAATTAGCGCCCTGACAGATCTGACTTGCTCTGGGCATCCTCAAAGGTGTCTGGAACCGACTCCAAAGGGGTGGTTGTGTCATTTGGGGTGTCCCTGTGTCGGTTTTGATCAGCCCTTCCCGGCGGCTCTCTCTGCTCTCAGCTGAGGCTCTGGCTCCCTCTCCTGACACCTTTTACTGGTCCAACCATCCTCCAAAAAGCTCATTGAGAAGGCACAGTGGTTGTTTTTTTTTTGCCCCTCAGGTCTGGGCCACGGGCACAAACAAAACCTCTGAGTGGCTCAGAGCATCCCCAAAATCCAGGTGTGGTGCTGGTTCACCCACAGAAGCCTCTGAAGGAATAATGGGGTGCAGTGTGATTCCAAACTTCTTCCAGGAAACCCTGTGAACCATTGTAGGACCAAATTAAAGCACCACCAGCACCGTGCCAAGCATGGCCTGGCATGTTTGGGACACATCCCCCCAGACCTGCAGTGAGGATCCTTCATGTCCATCTCTTCCCAATGCATCAGTGTTTGCATGTGGGAGAGGTCCTCTTGTTTCTCTAAGCCCTGATGTCCACAGATCTCTCCTGGGATGGGTTTCACAGCCCCTTAACTCCACCAAAACCCATGCCAGGCCACCTGCAGCTCATCCCTGGGACCTCTGTGTTGAGGAAGGTGAAACCAGGAGAGCAGAAGTGACAAACCAGAGAAGGGAACATCCCTGGGGGCTCAAAGGGAAGGTACCCTGGAGGAGTTTAGGAGAGGGATGATCCACCACAAGGATGAACATGTTTAAGCAGGAATTAGTAGGTCCAGGAGCAAGGAAAGCCTTCTGGAGAGCAAGGAATTGCCTTGCAAGGCTGGGCTTGCTCCCCTCCTGACCAGGCTGGTACCACTTGGAGGGTTCCAGCAGCAGCACAGGGCTCAGTCCTCCCCTTCTCCTTCTCCTGAATGTCCTCTGTCCCTCAGTTCTGCTCCTCTGAGAGGATCCACCAGTAGAGGGCAAGACAGGCCCACATTTTGGGGCAAAAGTATTCACGAGTCTCAGGGAGAGACCTGGGAGCCACTTGTACCAGGATGGGGCTTCTCTTATGTCTAATGTGGGATTCAACTCACCCCATGGCATTTCTCTCTACTCTTTCCAGCTGCTCCTGCCTCAGATTTTCTACAGACCTGGCATTTTTTGTCTCTCCAGCTCTCAGTGCCACATGGCCGAAATCAGTCATGGGGTGCTGGGGAAGGGCTGGTGGGGAAAGGGAATAACAGTCAGGCATAAAAACGCTTCACTTCCTTGGGAATAAGGCTATAAAATGCCTGTGGCACAGAAGACTGGGGAAGAGCAAGGCTGGAATGGCCAGATTGCAAGACCTTTAGAAAATAACTGAACAAACAGTGCGGGTTCTGGCAGATCACCTGGTTGTATCCCCTTCGTGAATTTTACCTTCTCAGGAGAGACTCAGAAGAGAAATATTTCTCATGGGGATTTATTTCAAGGAGCATTTTTCTCTCTCTCCATAAGCCTCCCATCCTGGCCTCCTGCTGTAGTGGTTTTGAGCCCCTGCTGATGTCATTGTGTGCAAGGTTTCACACACAGGAGGAGGGAGGATGTGCCAAGGCAAAGCAGTTTTTTTTTGACTTGGGGCTCATGTGTGAGGATGGAGAATCCTCCACCTTTCCACTCTTCCAAAATCATTGTTAGGGCCTCTTCTTGGGGTCACAGAAGAAACCTGGGCCAGATGTTCCTCTGACACCAATCTTGGCCATGGAAAAAACCTTTCATCAAATCCTAGAATGGTTTGGGTTGGAAGGGATCTTTAAGATCATCCAATTCCAGCCCCGTGCTATGGGCAGGGACACCTTCCACTATCCCAGGTTGCTCCAAGTCCCACCCAACCTGGCCTGGAACACTTCCAGGGATGGAGCAGCCACAGCCTCTCTGAGCAACCTGTGCCAGGGCCTCACCACCCTCACAGCCAGCAATTCCTTCCCAATATCCCATCTAACCCTGCCCTCTGCCAGTGGGAAGCCATTCCCCCTTGTCCTGTCTCTCCATCCCTTGTCCCAAGTCCCTCTCCAGCTCTCCTGGAGCCCCTTTAGGCACTGGAAGAGGCTCCAAGGTCTCCTTGGATCCTTCTCTTCTCCAGGTGAACACCCCTAGGTCTCCCAGCCTGGCTCCAGAGCAAGAGAGGCTCCAGCTCTTGGAGTGTCTTCTTCCCAAAGCCTTCTCCTGCTCCAGTGGTGTTGCTTGCACCAAGCACACACCAAATTGGGGCAATTCCTGCACATTCAAGCATCTCCCACGCCCAACATTCAGCCCATTCTCTCCAACCCCCCAGCCAAAGACAGCACTAATTAATTTATGGCTTCTGGGGAGAGGACAAGTTAAGCCTTAAATTAAACTTTCCACTTCAACAGGCATCTCAGCAGGAATCAGCCCCCTGTCCTGGACAGGGGACAAGTAAAGCTGTGACTGGCTCCATGTGTCTTGGAAGAGATGGAGACGCTGCTCCTGATGGCATTGGCAGGTGGCTGTGAGGGGAAGGGTTTTGGAAACTGGCAGGCAGGCAGCACATGCCTGGAGCTCAGCAAATATGTGATCACCAGCCATGGAAAAAAAAGCCATTGTGAAGAAGCATCAGCCAGAGGAATGAGTGGAATCTTCTTGGCAACAACAGCAAGGTGTTGGAAGAGGGAGCTGAAACTAGATGGTGTTTAAGGTCCCTTCCAACCCAACCCATTCCAAGATTCTAGTGTTTTTATGGGGTTTTATTATTTAAATTACAATTTGTTTATTTGCCTCCAGCAAACAGCCCTGGGGCTGTGGACTGCAGTCCCTGTTTGGGTTCCCAGCCCAGCCATACCCTTTTCCTCCTGTGCACAGCAAAGCTGCCCTTCCACATCACAATCCCTTTCACCACAGTGGTTGGAGCTCTGATGGACTCTCTGGAGAACCAACATCCCTCCAAAGTCCTCAGGAATCTGGCACAGGCACACTGTGTGGACAGGGCCATGGTGTGTCCTCAGGGACCGAGGTACCACCATTCCCATGCAATGTAGACCCTGATGTGCCCATTCTCCTGCCAGCTGAGGACCTGGAGTCCCTGGCAGGTGGACGTGCCTGAGGACAGGTGGGAAATGTCCCCTCTCTGTCTCCTAAAGGCTCAGCATTATCTCAGGCAAAAGGCCCAGCCGCTGTTGCCAGGTGGGGAGGTGGAAAATCTGCTCCTGGCACTGATCCTGGGACATGCTGCCAACAGAGCAAATACCCCCGGGCAGTCAAGGGTCATTGGCACTGAAACATCAGCTCTGTCCCCTCCAGAGTGTCTCCAGTGAGACCCTGCTGCTCTTGTGCAATGAATGGGGCAGTTTTTCCACCTGGCAAAGCTGAAGGTCCGATGGATGGAGAAATGAAGGTGTTGCTGCTTTCTTGGCAGATCATCAGCCAGACAGCTGAGAAAACAGCTGAGCAAACGTCTGGGCAGAGCCTGTCCTGTGCTGAGGGCTTTGCAAGGGCCTCTGCCTTCGATGGAGGAGGCAGCAACATTCATGGAGAAGGGATGGAAGAGGTGGTGGGATCAAGGTGTGGATCGAGGGCTGAACCTCAGCCATGGAGCACATGGAGTTGGTGTCCACAGGGCAGCCTGAACATGAGTGCAGGGGGGTGATGAGGCTTTGCTGCATCCCTAGTGAGCCCTGGGGTCCTGTTGCTCGTGACAGGAGCTCAGATTTCATAGAATTACAGAATCACCGGGTTGTAAAAGACCTCCAAGGTCACTGAGTCCAACCTGGTGACCCATCCCCACCTTGTCCCCCAGCCCAGAGTACTGAGTGCCACGTCCAGTCCTTCCTGGGACACCTCCAGGGATGGGGACTCCACCAGCTCCCTGGGCGGCCCCTTCCAATATTTAACAGCCCTTTCCATGAAGAAATCACTCCAGATTTCACCAGAGTCCACTTCTACATGCTGGACCCCCCTGGTTGCCATCAGCACGCTCGAGCAGCAGCAGCTCCTCCCAGGAAGCTTCTGCAAGGTCTGCAGGAAACGAGAAGGTTCTTCCTGATATGGCTTGGTGGGGATGATGGCATTCAGCCCAAGGTTGGACCTGATGGTCTTGGAGGTCTTTTCCAACCTTAATGAGTCTTTAATTCTCTGATCAGCTGTCCTGGGGCTTGGGTGAGCAGGATCTGCAGCTCACTGACTCCTCTTCCTCCTCCTGCCCTCAGCACCCTAAAAATAGCTGTTATCAAATTGAGGATTGCATCTGTTGGTTCAATTTGCCAGGTTTCACACCACCTTCCAGTGGGGAAAAGACTGCAGGAGGAATTGGGCTTATCCCAAATTTTGCTTTCCAAAGCACAATTTGCCTTCAATGGGACCAGCTGGGACACCTATTGGACCCTGGCACAACTTCAGACTCTCTTAACCCACAAAGAAACATGGAAAAAGCCCACAGATGTGGAAGCAGGAGAGATGACATGAAAAGGAGGAATAAGAAGAAAGGGAAATTGCTCATTTATGGATCTTTCTTCCCTTGGCTTTCCTCAAAGGCAGCTTGGAGAGACACTCATGTCCCCTGTAACAGGGCTGGACTCAGGCAGAGGGAAGGGGCATCTATTTGCAAAAAGAACATATTTTATATCATTATTAGACATCCCCATCAAGCAGCTGCAAGACACAAATCCTCAGCAAGCCAAATTTTCCTGGTGCTGGAGCTCAATAAACCACTTATCCCACGAAACAGCATGTTTGGGGTAGTGTTTGTGGGTAACCAAACACACTCAGACACGCTGTGGTGAACTCCCTGTAAAAAGCTATCCCCCCAAAAATGTCATTTTAACACTTTATCACAGTTTAGTAGATGTTGGCAAACTATATCTGAGCACTAATAGTGTAATTCCTATATTTACCAGAGTAGTGCAGGAATTTTCTGTGACCATGTAGTGAAAAACTGTGAGCCACCTAAACTGAGCAAGATAATAAAAATGTAATAAAAATAATTTTAAATAAATTAGTCACAAAATATTAAAATGCAATGCTTGTTATAATTAATTGCAGATTTTTGAGCTCATACATTTCATATTTATTTCCAGAAGATTAATTTTTCCTTAACGTTATATGGATTGGAAAGGTAAGGATTGTTTCTGAACCTCACTTGGGAGTCTCTGAGAACCACAGAATCACAGAAAATTCCAAGTGAATGACAGCTGTGATAAAATTATGAAGTTGTTCAAAATAAACTGATTCACATGTGATTATATGAAAAGATTTGATAAAAGATAACTTGATAAATCAAACAGGAACTTCATTCTGAAAGGTGTGAACTTTTAACTGCTTTAACTGCACAAATATTAGTGTTCTCTAACTGTTTTGATAAAATCTGTTTTACTCAGGAAAGAGCTGGAAGTTTCCCTCAAGTCCCACTTTATTTAACATGTGTTTTATACAACCAATCCTGTATACAAATTAAACATTTTTGGCTACATCGCCATCTCATTAATCCAACAGTTAAGGAGAAGCTGATAAACCAGTCCCTGTTATTCACTATTTGTGAATAATTGTGATATTTCCAAATCTGTATCTCTTATTCTTGCAACCACAGATTTTTTTCTTGCACGAAATCACAAAACTCCAGGAGGAAGAGCCTCAAAACTGCCCCAAATCTGATGGATTTTGGGCACTGCTGGTTGAAGGGGCAGAGGATGGTCAGTGGGTGAACCCTGGACTTTACTTTCTCTCCTCTGGCTCATTCCTTTCGCAACTGGTGATGGGTCTTTAACCTGGAATTATGGAAAAGCTGGAGATGAAGGACCTGTTGCATCACACAGGCACAGTGACATCAGCAGCAGTGCTCCTGTCTGGCCAAAAAATGATGGGCTCACTGGTGTCCTTGGAGCTGAAAATCCCCTGCCAAGAACCTCCTCTGCTGAGGGTTGGCCTAAAGGTCATCCCACACATCCAGGAACACGCTGTGACCTCCCTGCAGGAGGGAAATTCCTTGGCACACATTTATCCTGCCAGAAATGTGGTTCCAGCCTTTTCCCCTGACGAGGAACAAAGGCAGGGATGTGCTGAACAACCAGCAGCAAGGTGGAGGACACCCTTGTTGAGCTGGAGAGGGAAAGGGGACATATCACTTGTTTATGGGAAGATGTCCAAGAGCCTCCTCATGCTTCTTTCCAAGTGTTCCTGGGTGTCCAAGTCCCAGGAATTTGGTGGAAAGGACGGGTTGGAGATGGCCAAGCCTGTTGGTGTCATGATTAGGGTTAACCTGGAGCCTGGGCCCTCCCTGGCTGGCACAGTCTTGCTGTGGTCATATATTGAAATAATTTTCCATCCCAAATAGTAACCCTGCCTCCCAGTTGCCTGCTGGGTGTGGTTCTTGCCCTGGGCTAATCTCTGACCTATTCCCAGGGATGGGCTTGGGAGGTAAATAAGGAGAACAAGCAACAGCTGTAATCTGGGTAAAGCTGTGCTGTTCCTCCCCAACCCTAAATCCCTTCCTGCCCCAAACCTCCCTCCCAAACTGACAGGGATTTGGACTCTCAGCTGCTTTCCCCCTCAGGGAAGTGGAAAACAAAGCCATGGATCCAAGGACACCCACAACCAGTGCACAGGCTGGGAGCTCACCCACATGAAGGGTCACATTTGCTCCTCTGGGAAATTTTGGCAGAGAAACCTGAGTTTATTTCCATCTGTGCTAAGAAATAACCTCTCCTGTGGCCATTTTCCATTCAGCTTTATATTCATCTTCTGAAGAGCTGGGGAGATGTACAGAGTTGTCTTCATCCAGGTCTGCCTGCTTCCAACCATGACTCCAAGCCCACATTCCTTCCTTCTTCCGTGTGTCCATATCCACCTCCTGTCATGACTTTAAAACTCTGTGATAGAAAAGTCTTTCCAGCCTGGATGTGGCATGGGGATCACTGTATTTAAAGACCAAAGTGACCATAAAATACAAAAAATAAGAAGACCTTCAAGCATTGACATCTATAAGGGGTTCCTGCTTTTCCTGGTGCTCAGATGAGATCAAGCAGCCTGGGAAGACACAGTAGCTAAAAACTGGCACTTCTGTGCTGGGGAAATGCCTTTTGGGTAAGGAAAGGAGTGGGATTTCTCACTGCCTGAAATCCTCCAAGGTAAAGCACATTGCAAGATAAAAGTCTGCCCTGGAAAAATGAAGCTTAAAATTAATATCTTGTTCTACTTCTATAGGGGGAGTTTCTGACTTCACTCCAAAAAAGTAATTTACAGGAAAATTATGTATTTTCCATATGAAATATCATTGTAACCAGCACTTTTCCACCTCTTTTTTTAAGTTGACGCTTTAAACTAGAAATACATTTAGCAGTGAGTGCCTGCAGCAGCTCCCAGGAGGATTTTGCTGAGCTCCTAGACTGTCTGGAGAATCTCACACCTCCACTGGAAGGATAAGGGATAAATGAGGTGGCACAGGGGTTTACAGGATGGACAAAGGGTAAGGGAAGCAGAATGGAAATATGGAATTGTTTTTAGGGCTTGGCTTTGCAAAACGTCATAGAATCATGGAATGGTTTGGGTTGGAAGGGACCTTAGAGCTCGTCTCATTCCAAAGCCCTGACATGAGCAGGGACACCTTCCACTATTCCAGCCTGGCCTTGGACACTTCCAGGGATGGGGCAAACTGTGCCTCACCACCCTCCCAGCCAACAATTCCTTCCCAATATCCCATCTAACTCTCTCCTCTGGCAGTGAGAAGCCATTCCCTGTGTGCTGTCCCTCCAGGCCCTTGTCCCAAGTCCTTCTCCACCTCTCCTGGAGCCCCTTTAGACACTGGAAGGGGCTCTAAGGTCTCCCAGGAGTCCTCTCTTCTCCAAACTGAAAGACCAGAGCTCTGCTTGAGGTCAGAAGAAAAGTTATCCTGCACTTAAGACCTTTTCTACTGTGGGCACCCATCTGAGGTGGGGGAAAAGGGCAGAAGACTGGGCAGATGGCACTCAGCTCTTTGGAGTTTTTGTCCAAAGGCTTAAATTCCCTCAAAACTGAACACTAACCTGTGCAATGCACCTTCTCAGGAGCTTCAGGAGGCTGCACAAAGGGTTATAGAAAATACATTCACCAGAAGGTATCAAATGCATAGAAGCAACCCCTGGGTCAGGATGGATGGTGGTTGAAATGGAAAACCATTCCAAACTGGAAGTCAGTTTTACCAAACTGTGGGCTTGAGTCCTCAAAATTGCATGGATAGCCACTCCCAGCTTGAAGGAAAATATCCTAAACTGCTCCCAATTGCAGTATCAGGAGCAGGAAAACATCCTAAACTGCTCCTAACTGCAGTATCAGGGGCAGGAAAACATCCTAAACTGTTCCCAGTTGAAGTATCAGGGGCAGAAAAACATCCTAAGCTGCTCCCAGTTGCAGAATCAGGGGCAGGAAGCAACTTTCTTCCCTGGTTGAGCAACTCCCACTCCGGATTTAAGTTCCATAATGGTGCTGCTGAAGCATAAATGTCTTTTTGATGCTGTCCCTGCAGCTGTGTGTGCCAACTCTCTTACTGCTCTGTGGAGTCCCAGTCATCCTTAAATCCCTGGGTTTATTCCAGAAGCTGTTCCTCCCTCTCCCTGCCCAGCCCCTCAGGCATTCAGACCCACAGGGAGTTTAGGATCACATACAATTATGGTATGAAGCCAAAAATAGCCTGCAGAGCATTTGTCTGGCCTGAGCCTCCAGGAGAAGGGCAAATGCCAGCTGATGGTCACCTAAAATAGAAACAACCTGCCTGGAGGGTGTCAGGGAAGACACCAACCCAGTCTGAAACATGGAGAGTGGTGAGGGGGGGCTGCAAAATGGGCACCCCAGCCCCTGGAGCCACATTCTTGCCCTCTGGCTGACCCTGGGGCTCTCCTCTCTTCACCTCCCTGGGCTCAGCTTCGCTGCCCTGGAGGAGCAAGGAGCTGCCAACAACAATGTGTTAGAGCCTGACTCCATCCTGAGGAGCAAAAAGGAGGGGTTTTTTCCAAAGCTACAGAGGTTCATCACCCACCCCCCTCAGAGCTTTTCACTGAGGGAAGAAGGTTCCACCTCTTCTGCACCTCTCTTATGTTTTAAGCAGCCAAGAGCAGAAAGCAGCTCAAAACATAGTCCAGCCTAGTCTTGGATACTTCCAGGGATCCAGGGGCAGCCACAGCTTCTCTGGGCAACCTGTGCCAGCCCCTCACCACCCTCACAGGGAAGGATTTCTTCCTAATATTCAATCTAAACCCAGCCTCCTTCAGTTTAAGACCATTACCCTTGTTCTGTCAGCATGGTCTTGTCCCAAGTCCCTCTCCAGCTCTCTTGGAGCCCCTTTAGGCACTGGAAGGGGCTCTCAGGTCTCCCTGGAGCCTTCTCTTTTCCAGGCTGAACACCCCCAGCTCTCCCAGCCTGTCTCCAGCCTTAGAATACTTGGATCTTAGGACCACCTATGGCATTTCTGGAAGCCAGACTGGGCATGTGTCAAGCAGGACTGGACAGGAGCCAAATCAAAGGGAAGGAGGTGGGAAGAGGGTGGAGCTGCAGCACCCTCCGTCTTCTGCAAGCAGCAGGATGGTCACATGAGTCACCAAATGTGGTCAAGAGGAATGTTTTCTCCACGAGAGGTTCTCATCATGAGAAAGTGGAGGTGTAGGAGGAAGGAAAGGCCTTGTTTAACCTGAAGGGAAGGTTTATCCATGGATTAACGAGGCAGGGTGGGTCTGCTCATTCTCACTGCACCAACTTCTGCTGACCAGTGTTGCTGGTTGTGCAACAGCTGGAGGCAAGACCTGCAGAAACAAGGACCCAACAATCCTAAACTCTTGGGGTGTGCTTTCAAAGCTCCTCCCTCAGAACACTGTTGCTCTTTTCTTTCTATTCCAAAGCTGTAAAGAGAGACAGACACACGACTGAGGAAGGACTATGAGGGTTCTCACCCTGAGAAATGGAGCAGAGACAGAGGAATAGTTAAAAGCCAACATTTTTTGGATGGTTGCTACCTACAAGCACAGCCTCGTGGCTCACTGGAGACTGAGGAGTATCCACACTGTGTCTCCCTGCAAGTGGCTCTGCTGAGCAACTGGGATAGTCAGCACAAGGTTAATCACAGAATCCCAGAATGGTCTGAGGTGGAAGGGACCTTAAAGATCATCTCCAGCCCCAGCTATGGGAAGGGATGCCACTCACCAGACTAGGTTGCTCCAAGCCCTGGCCAGTCTGGCCTTGGACACTTCCACGGATGGGGCAGCCACAGCTTCTCTGGGCAACCTGTGCCAGGGCCTCACCACCCTCACAGACAATTCATTCCCAATATTCCATCTAATTCTGCCCTCTGGCAGTGGGAAGCCATTCCCCCTTGTCCTGGACCTCCAGACCTTTGCCCCAAGTCCCTCTCCAGCTCTCCTGGAGCCCCTTTAGGCACTGGAAGGGGCTCTGAGGTCTCCCTGGATCCTTCTCTTCTCCAGGTGAACACCCTCAGCTCTCCCAGCCTGGCTCCAGAGCAGAGGGGCTCCAGCCCTCAGACTATCTCCGTGGCCTCCTCTGGACTCTCTCCAGCAGCTCCATGTCCTTGTGCTGTTGTTCCCCAGGGCTGGAGGCAGCTCTGCACGTGGGGTCTCACCTGAGGGGGCAGAGGGGCAGAATCCTCCCCTCCTCTGCTGCCCACGCTGTGGGATGAGCCCAGGACATGGGGGTTTCTGGGCTGGGAGTGCCCATGGCCATGGCACATCCAGCCTCTCACCCACCAACACTCCCCAGTTCTTCTCCCCAGGGTTCTTCCTCAATCCATGCTCCTCCAAGCCCGTGCTTGTGCTTGGAATTGCCCTAACCTGGCTCATAAAAGGCTTCATCACTGACCAGGATCCTTCACTGACCAGGATCCTTCATCACTGCTCTTACCTACTCTGAGCAAGGAGAACAAACCAGAGATACATCTGCATAGGATTTTATTAAAGTAGGCATCATCCACAACTTACAATATTTGAAAAAATATTCTTAACAACTTTTTTTTTTTTTTTTTTTTTTTTTTTTTTTTTTTTCCTGAATAGGTAATTTAACAGCTACAGTGCTCAAGTGTCTTGAGGGAAGTCTCTGCCCAGAAGTGAAACTTCGAACTGGTAGCAAAAAGTAAGACATTTTGTATCACATCAAGTTTGTTTAATACAGAAAAGACTGTAACATGGTTACAAGAGAGGTTAATGGGGAAGACATGGAAAAAAAAAAACCAACATGGATCATTGGTCACAGGCTGAAAAACAGAATTTCAAACAGGACAGACACATTTAATGACATTCCCTGATTATCACCAGTTACCTCCAGACCATTCTCTATTGCAACATGGTTTATTTCAGACTTTAAAGAATTTAAGTTGCTCAAATGGCTGCTCCTAAATGAAGTCAGAAACTTTGGACAGGGAAGAAAAACCAAAAAAAAAAGCAACAAACTGTGTTCAAAATGCCATGGGTTTGAATTTCACCTTGTCTAAGGTTTTTGTGCAACGCCACCACCAAGGACAGTGTGTTTCAGGGAAAGAACATCCCTGCTCCTCACTCTTGTTAACTCCAGGTAAACTGGAGCTCAGCAAAAGGCTTTGAGTGAAGGAAGGAAATGGAGTGAGACCCATCACCAGCTCTTTATTTTACACATCTCAAGGATCAGAGGCAACAAGGAGCCCCCAGGGTGGGAATGATGAGAGGCTGGAGTGGACAAGACACTTCAGCTCCTTTAAAGCCCCTCATCTGATGGCTCCAGTTCACCGGGAGATCCAGTTTGGATCCAGCCCAGTGTGGGCAGGGCAGAGGACAAACCTGAGCAGGTCTCTACTTGCAGGGTGTGAATGGACTTCAATGGCCCATTGGGCCAAATATTACACTTGAACAGCAGCCAAAGTTTACAAACTTGTTTTTTCAGAAACGTAAACAATATAAAAGTGTTTCCATAACAGGTCACGACCTTTGAGTTTAAATACCTGGGAAATTCATACCTTGCCCAGAGGTGAAACAGTAAGTACAAAAGCAAGAGATAGAAGTGTAACAATTGCTTAAAATAACTGGGTTTCACCACAGAATCTTCATTTGAAGGTTACTTTTGTGAAGAAACATATTCCCTGCAGCAGAGTCCTTCACTAACAGACAAAAATCTGATTAATCCACCATCTGAGGGACCACCACAGGGTTACAGAGAATGGAACAGACTTGCAACCACCAAAGCACCATCACAGGAAACAGAGAAAAAAAACAAACAAACAAAAAAAAAACAAATAAAAATACTTGAACGTGTTTACCTACACACACTATTGGACTATACAAGACAACAACAAAAAAAAAGATGGAGAGCTTCCTATAGGGAATTTCCAGTCATTTTGAAAATGAAAGATATTTTTTCTTTGAAAAAAAAAAATAAAATCCAAAACTCCCAGAGGCTGCTTTTCAGCTGGAGTAGCTGACAGTTCAGACTCACATTCATGGAAACTGGTGTTTCACCTAAAATGGCTCTCTTGTCACTTCCCAAAGTCTCCTAAGTAGCTTTTGAACTGACACCTCTTCCTCGTATGCACCTACAAAAACTCCCTTGTTCATCCCAGAACCTCCTGTGCATGAAACTCAACGAGCAAAACAGCCCTTAACTGTAGCTAGGAGATGGTTTCAGCTTCTGGATCCCTCTCTGGAGAACAAAAGGTTGTGAGTTACACACAGACAGCATCTACAAACACAGTGCACGTGGAAAACGCGGTGAATGCAAATGATTTCAAAGGCTGACCCGGCTCTACCACGAGGCTCCATCACCAGCCCACCTTTAAGCCTTGCCCCAGGCAATGTGTCCTGCAAACAACTGGGAGAAGACAAAGTACTGCTAATAAACCCTTTGCCTTCCTGAAATACCACCCAGACTCACATCCATGGATTTCAGATCCCCCTCCGAGGTTACACCGAAGGCAGCGGCACTTGCAAAGAACAGGATGAAGCTTAGCTTATAAAACCTGTTTTTTCTTAAAGCATCATGAGAATTCAAGTCCTATTCCACTTCACATTTGTAAGCAGCTTTATAAGAATAATGCTGCTCTTATGCCCTACATGTAGAAAAGTGTATGCTTGGACAGCACTAAATATAAATAGGAACTATCGACCAAAGTTTGATTTCAAACTAGAATTGCAACGCCCCCCCTGCAATTTGGAAACATCAGGTAGCTCTTCTGAAGTCTCTTTTTAAAGCAAGGAGTAGAAAGGATCTCATCTTACCACACTCTAACATCCTCCACCAGGAAAATGAAACACCTACAGCTGACTTTGCGGGATAGGCCTGAAACACCAGGATGGACAACACTGTCCCACGCTGTTTGCCAAAGAAGAGGCAGGAATGATTGGAGAGCCACCAGCCAGGAGTAAGTGCTTTTTTTGGTGTTTGTTTTTTTTTCCTAAGTGTGAAAGTTCAATAACTCTGTGTTTGTCATCTGTGTCGTGTCTGGAGACAGCACCCACTGATGTTCATTTATCTAAAGTACATTCCAGCCTACAGGATGTTTCTGCCCAACTCTGTTGCTACTTACGAAAATTAATCACTGACATGCTCTAAGACTCAGAAAATTACAACCCTAAACTTAGCCATTTCTTCCTGGTCCTCTGTGGAAATCTGGAAACATCTGAAAGTATTTTCAGTTAGCTTGGGCAATCCTGGAGTCAGACCCAAGGTAGCTAAACATGGTGGTCACCAGCTCAGGGAGATCATAATCGTGTTTCCAACCCCAATCCCTGCGGGCGTTGCTGTCGTCGAAGTTCATGGGCCAGCTGTCAGCTGCAGGGAACAAGAAAAAGAACCAAGAAACGTGAGGTTTAAGAAAAAAATTCCTTTAAACTTTCAGGTGTTTCGTCACTGGTTTGAACTGCTGAAGCTGAATTTCAAACCATGAGACTTGAACTGCACGGGGGTAATTTGCAAGTGCCTAAAAAGAAAAGCAGCTTTATTTCGCCCTTGATTTGACGTTTCTTCTTACCTGCTGCCTGAGGAGATACTAACCTATGGCCTGCCTGACTTGATCCACATTGTAGGTCACCTGGAGCTCAGGAACATACTTCTGCACCTCCTGTGCCAGCTCCTCAGGACTGAAGCTCATGGCATTGATGTTGTAGGTCCTCATGGTCAGTGATTCTGCAGGGGCCTCCATGACCTCCAGTGTTGCCTTCAGACAGTCATCAATGTACATCATGGGCAGACGGGTGTCTGGCCTGAGGTAACACTTAAACTTGCCAGTCTTTATGGCATCATGGAAGATCTTGACAGCATAATCTGTGGAGGAGAATGATGGATAGGTGTGTTCATCTGGGTCGATCTCTTGGGTGTGTTATGACAGGCAACAACCCTCAGACCACCCCCAAAGTCTCCTGTCTAAAATCTGGCAGCAGGATTGTGTGTTATTTATCACAGACCATGGAATGGTTTGGGTTGGAAGGGACCTTAAAGATCATCTTGTTTCAACCCCTGCCATTGCAAGGGATGGCACTCACCAGACCAGGTTGCTCCAAGCTGGCCTTGAACACTTCCCGGGATGGGGCAGGCACAGCTGCTCTGGGCAACCTGTGCCAGGGCCTCACCACCCTCACATCCAGGAATTCCTTCCCAATATCCCATCTAACCCTGGGATTAGAAGCCATTTCCCCTTGTCCTGGCACTGCAGCCCCTTTTGAAGAGTCCCTTTCCAGCCTTTTCATGATGCCCAAGCCACTCACCAGTCGTTCCCCCTCCAGGCTGGGAGTCAGCAGATATAATCCCTGGATACCTGAGGCAGCGGAAGTCCAGCCCATATCGGTAATGGTAGTACTGGGGAGAGAGGGAGGGAGGAGAGGAACAGGTTTACACACCAAGAGCAGGCCACACACTCACTGATTCCACAGGAAAAATCTGCCACGGGATGAACCCTCCTGCTGTAACCATTCCATGATGGGGATGACAGAAAAGGGACTAAACAGCTCCCATTCCCTGCCAGGCACTGAACTCCCTTCCTGCCCCTTTTTATTTTTTTTACATCCAAATCAGTAAATATGGATTCTTGATATGGATTAGCTGCTAATGCAGGGCCTCCATTTGGTGTTCAGAAACTTAAAACTCTAGGAGTGTTTTAAAGCCTGTGAGACTTTTCAGGCTAATCCAGTCTTCAGACCTACATGAGGAACCTGTATGCAAAAATATCAGCTTTAAAAAAATGTTATTTATAAGTAACTACAAAGCCAAAAGAGAAGCTGTGCATGTACAGACCTCCATGGCTTTGACTTTAAAGTCTTTTTTTTTTGAGAGGAGAGGTAAAAGCCATCACTGTCTCTGCATTCACAAGGCTTTGTACACTGTCCTTTACCCAATGCCAGATGAGACAGAGAGGCTAAAGTCAAAAGAGCCAGGGGAAAGAAATGACACTGGAAGTCAGATGTTTGCCAGCTTCCAATTCTTGGGGCTTTTCCCAACAGAACTCAAAAGATATTTGACCTTAAAAGTTGCCTCAGACTACTGCTGACTACTAAAGCCTGAAGGAAGGAAAGAATAGGGAAAAGAATGTTGCAGTGAGGAATCTTACAAAAGGAGTGAAGTTATAATCAGAGAATCATGGAACGGTTTGGGTTGGAAGGGACCTTAAAGATCATCTCATTCCAACCCCTTGCCATGGGCTGGGACACTTTCCACTATCCCAGGTTGCTCCAAACCCCATCCAACGTGGCCTTGGACACTTCCAGGGATGGGGGAGCCACAGCTTCTCTGGGCAACCTGTGCCAGTGAAGTTCTCTCAAAACTCTTAAGAAAAGAATAAACCAAAAAATTCTCACTTCTCCCATGAGCTCAGCGTGGACCTTGGAGACTCCATAGATTGTCCTTGGTCTCTGAATGCAGAGATCAGGAGTTGGGTCTCGAGGAGAGGTGGGTCCAAAGGCCCCAATAGTGCTTGGAACGAAGAGCCTCAAATTATGCTCAGCTGCAATATCCAGAACATTGTGTAAACCTGGAAAAAAAACCCAACAGGACTCATCAGAACATGCTCTCCACTTTTTCCTTGTATGAATTTTAGAATATCCTGTGTTGGAAGGGACCCACAAGGATCAAATCCAACTCCTGGCCATGCCAGAACACCCCAACAATCCCACCCTGTCCCTGAGAGCGTTGTCCACACACTCCTTGAGCTCTGGCAGGTTTAAGGCCATGACCATTCCCTAGGGAGCCTGTTCAGTGCCCCACCAACCTTTTGGGGGAAGAACCTCTCCCTGAGATCTAACCCAACCCTCCCCTGCCACAGTCCCAGGGACTTGGAATCCTTGTCACCTACCAGTGATGTTCACAGCTCTGGCCAAAGGCACATTTGCTTCTCCAACAGCGCTGAGCAAAGCACTGTAGTGGAACATCCAAGTTATCCTGTTGTTCACCACGATCTCCCGCAAATTCTTGTAGTCCAAGATATCCGCGAAGATAAAGGGACCTGGAGGGAATGGAACCAGCAGGAAACTCACTGCCAGGAATGGATGTCAGGGAAAGTTCTGCCAGAAACTCAGACTGCTGCTCCTTACCACCTAAATACATCACTAAACAGCAACTTATGCAAGTTCCTACTGAAAATCAAAGAATCTAAAATCCCGCTCTACATCCGTCTGATCATAAAAATTCCCCGAGCGTGGAATAACACAGCACAAATTTAATTTCCAGCTTGGTCCCTCCAAAAGAATAAAAGCATCTCTATTTTACAGCAGGAGCACAGCCTGACTCGAGTTGTTATTCTGCTCAAAGAAGTGGCAAAGCAACAGCTCAAAAAATGCAAAGAAAAATACTTAGGAGAAGGGAATAATAGAAGAAATCAATCAATTGCAAGATTTCCAAGCAGGAAGGCATTATAAAGGAGTTTAGAACAGCAGCCTGTTAGTGCAATCCATTTATCAGGTTGGTTATTAGTCGATGAACATCAACTGAACATCAGAGGTAAAGACAAGAGGGTTTTTTCCATGTGCTTCCCCAGTCACTTACCACTATAAAAAACATTATCTGCAGGCTTTCTAATGTCAGACAAGATCACATTGTTCTTTCCAAAGCGTTTCCTGTGTAAAAATACCCACATGGAACAGTGAGTCCACAGCCTTTTGAGATAACCCATCAGTCGCTGCTATTTTGTTTTGCAGGAGCAACAATAATTCCAGTAATTAAATCAGTTATTGCACTTCAAAAAACCCCACTGAACCTTTAAATGTCAATTTAACATCTCAGAAAATGAGTGAACTACTTCTAGTAGCAGTGAAGGGCTGTACAAGGATAGAGAAATCATTTAGGAAGTGAAAATATGTTGAGAAGAAAGACCCTCCTACCCTTTCCTTACTGAAAATTATACCCAGAGATAATTTACTCCCCTGCAAGCAACAAAAAGCCACTGGGTTGCTGTAACTGAAGCTACTTTTGTATCAAGAAAGTAAATAAATTAGAGAAATCATGATTTTTTGATAATTAACCCAGGCCTGTCACAGCTGATGGCACTGGGGCACATTCCAGCCTCTGCTCACTTCTGGTCTTAGTCCAGATCCCCTGGAGCTGAGCAGGTGTGGATGTGGACATGGATATGGATCAGGGAGAGCTCTTGGAGCACTTCTTGAAAAGATGTCATGGAAAACATGAGGTAACTGTGTGTGGGGGGGGGTGGGGGAACAGGAAAAGGAAAAACAGAAAAGGACAACTCTGAGGATTCAGCCTCTCAATACTTCCATTTAACTGGAAGCAAACAACTCAGCAGCCAGTCCCTGGGACAAAATTATGTTATTTTGGGAATGGTGACCAGTGTACACACAGGAAGGACGTCAGCAACCCCAAACAAGCACAGGAGTGGAATATAAAATGATGGGGAAAATTTAATCATAGAATCATTAAGAATCACAGGATCATTAAGGTTGGAAAAGGCCTTTAAATCATCAAGTCCGACCATTCATGTTGTTTACAAAGCTGAGAGGCAGAAAAAGAACCCGCAGTCAACAATGGGATGCTTTTATAAACAACTCTCCAGAAAATTATTGCTTCTAAAAGTGATGGCTGAAGCTTGAAATCCTCACTAATAGCAAGCCAGGGAATCATGATATATCAAGGAATCAGGACATACCTCAGCAGCTTTGCAAGTCCCACCCCGAGCTGGCCAAGACCACCTGGGAGACAAAACAAAAATCGGAGGAAATTATTAAAAACCAGAATTTCATTATTATTGTATGCATGACATCAGAAATCAGCACCATTTTTCCTCAGTGAGTCAGGCAGCTTTCATCAGTTTTCCTTAAGGAAAACTGAATGAACTGGTTTTAGTGGAGTTACGGAGCTAAAACAGCAGGGAAGTTCAAACGGGACCCCGCTAGGAGAGATCATCACAATTCCAGAGTACCTGGGGTATTTTTGCCGCCAGAATTCTGCCCACTGGGGAGGGGAGGGGAGCAGGAATACTTATGACAAGGAATTAATTACCTGTGATGAGCACCCGAGGATGATCCGACTCGGAAAAGGTGACGGAGTGGAAACTCGCGTCCGAGGCCACTTGGCGCGGGGAGACCCCGATGCACCGAGCGGGCACCACGGAGATCCCACAGCCACACCCCGAGCTCTGCAGCAGCTGGCTGGCAGCCCTGCCCAGGTTCCTGACGATTGGCATCTTCCCCTTTCAAACCTGCCGAGGGCACAGGAGAAAAGATGAGTCAAGCGAGTGAGTCAAAGGCTTTTTAAAAAAAAAAATCTCCCTGAGAAAACTCCGCAGGGATTCGGAGGAATTTGATGCAATGCAAGGGCTGGAGGATGGGCCACGTGTCCCAGAAGCTGCCTGGGAGGGAACATGAGTAGAGGTAATGTATTCCCTGGAGGGAGCTCGTGAAAATACCCACAGCCCAGGAAAATCAACAGTGAGAACACAGGTCAAGTTTAAGCCTTTAAAAAAAAATAAATAAATCAATATAAACTGTGATTTCAAGCACAAACACAGAACTCAACAAAGCTGCTGTGATTCCACTTTGGAGTGAAGGGTTTGCAGGCTGCCATGAGTTAGCAACCTTTCTCAGGATTGCATCAGCAAAAGCTGCTGAGCCAGAGGCAGCAGGAAATCTCCTTTAAAAAAAAAGAGAGATTTACTCCAACTTAATGCTGCTGATGGATGGGACCCAGAAAGCAAACAAAGGAGGGGCACTATTCAGCCAGGACCCAGGAAAATATCCTAATTATTTCACATATTAATAAATTTCTCTGTCCTGCATTCAAGTTTGGTTTTTGTCCTCTCCAAATCTCTCCCATTTGGGAAGGAAATGGAAAGTACCCCAAATAAATCACACCTGCAGCCAAAAATGGTGGTTCCTGAGGTCCCGGTTTACCTCTTTCAAATACAGTTCTCAGGGCACAATCACTTAAATTCTTCCTTGTTCCCTCTCAACAGCTCTTAACTCATTCCTAAATATCTAGAATAAGCAAATTCCCAGATTAAAGCACATTTCAGACCAGTTTAATGAAATTACCCTGGTGATTCCTTTCTTTGGGTATTCCTGATATTCTAAAAGGGGGAGTCAGGGAGAAGGAAGATCAGAACCAGAAACTGCAGCAGTTAATTTAATTCCAAATTTACCACGCAGAGAAAAGCAAGCAAGTGATGAATGTGGGTGTTCCTTTGACTCCTGAGCTCACCAGGTTGAGAATTTTCTGGTACTTGAGGGAGTTTTGCTATTTAAATACAAAAGGATTTGCTAAACTACCTATTGTCTAATAGCACAGACACATAACAAGGGGCATATTAAAAATATAATTAAACTGATCAAAGAGACTTAGTCTGAGGTGCCCAGAGAGGTGATGGGAGTCTCCATCCTTGGAAATATTCAAAATCCATCCAGACAACTGGATCTCCTGATAATCCCTTGGTGTTTCACAATGGGAAAATAAAATCCCACAGTGCTGACAGAGACTCACCGGTCTCTGTCATGGAAAATTCCCACTTAGAGTACCTGCAAAGTCATTTTGAGCTCTATAAACAAAGCACAAACTAAAGCCAGTTTTTACTGAAAATGCCACACTGGGAACAAATTGGTTCCCCACCGACTGGACTGGTTTTTTCCAATGCACCTGGAGTGAAACCACAAAGGCTTAAGCTCAGAATTGCAGGTCTAGTCTGACTCAAAAGAACAGTAAATTCATTTTAAGCCAGACACTGAAACACCTCAGCAGTGAAAAAACCCCACCAATGGCATTTATTTCCATTTCAAACAGGAAGTGGGGGGAAAAAAAAGGTGTGATTATTCTAAACTTGCCAACAAATGTACAGATATATAAAGAAATTAACATTATGCCTTAAAAATACTTTCCCAAATAGGTTAATTCAGCTGCAGCACAGTAATTAAACTTGCAAAAGCAACTCAGACAGAAAAGCCCATTCTGCTAAATCCAAGTTTCCCATTTTAAATGAATTCTAGGAGTATTTCATAGTTCTGAACACAAAAAATATTTTACACTGATGTAAAATAACTTAAATGTTTTGATAGTTTCTCTTTCTTATTATCCCAAAGAGGAAAACTTCTGTTCCATTACAAACTGAAGGAAAAATATATATATAAAATAAATACATAATTTATAGTGGAAGCTGTCCCTGCCCATGGCAGGGGGCTTGGAATGGGATGAGCTTTAAGGTCCCTTCCAACCCAAACCATTCCATGACTCCATAAAATATTTCCTCCCACCTCTCCCATATTACCTTATGAGTATTTTTACTCTCTGATTTTACTCATCCACTCAAACTGATGTCAGAAACCAGGAATTTTTCATCCCAAAACATCAAAGTCATTCCCCCCACCCCACTAATTTAAATTAATAACCGACGCCAATACCACGGATTAGGCAATGGAATTGCTGCTGGAATTTTCCCTCCTCTGTACTCACCTGTCCCTCAGCTGGTGATAAGGCAGAAGCAGAGAGGAGAAGGGAATTTATAGGACACTGCCTCCGTGGAAAGCCAATCAAAACCTGGCACAAAGTAGGAGTTGTCCCACACTTTAAAAAAAAAAAAAAAAAAAAGGGGGAGGAAAAAAAAAAAAAAAGAGCACGTCCTCGTGAGAGCAGCAGCAGCCAGGAATATCACTCCAGTCCCTTCTCCTTGATTTTGAAATGCCTGGAAGTTTGGGACAGGCAGGGAGAGGGCTCTGAAGCTGGGCAAGCAGCTCTTCTAAATCCCAAAACCCAACCAGAAGGAAAAGGTTTCAACTAATTAGCGGCGGTGCGAAGGATTAGCATAAAGCAAACACTTGTTCCCGTGGACAGCAATAATCTGGGATAGCAGGAATTTCGGGGGGTTTGTAAGGAGATTAAAGCACAGGGAAAGGGAAAAGAGGGAATGAAAAAAAAAAAAAAAGCAAGCAGCAGCATTCATAAAATGCCATTTAGGGAACAGCCAGCTGCTGTTCCTCTGCGAGGTTTCCAAGGTGTTACATAAGCGGCAGCACCTGTTGCTCACATAAAAGTCAAAATTATGTTTATAGAAAGCAGTAGTTCCTATAAATTGGTTATTAATAGACCGTCACGGTGATAAGGAAGATAAGAAAGTCACAGGGCTGGTCTGGAAGTTCCCCCAGTGAGCTTCAAAGAACACGGGAGAGAGGGAGGAGAGAGAGGCCAGAAGTAAATCCCAGATCTCCCACAGGGTTTCTGGGGGCTGCACAGCTGCTGGGGTGCCATGGGATGCTCCTCCATGGAGCCAAACCAAAGAATCCAGAACTTCCCTCTTTCCAAGAAAATTAAGGTACTCTCTAGGACACGGAATCCTGAAGATTCCCAACCACATCCTCGGGCACGTGGTCCACGCCAACGCTCTGAGCTCCAAAGTTCTCAACTCACATTTGGCTCCAAACCCCAGAGTTTCTGCTTCAGACTTAGAGAAGGGCTTATGCTTTGGGAAGCTCCTCTACTTTTTCCAACTGTACCAAGAAGAGCTTGAGGGAAAAGCAAGTGCCTTCCTTGGGCACCCAGAAGGTGAAGCCCGTGCCACTTTGCCCTCGGGAAAGCCTTATTCCCTGATGCCCTAGTGCTGCCAAGAGGAAACTCCATTGGATTTGGGCTCGCTCAAGCTGCCACAACTAAGGGGTAACGCTCAGCTCAACCACAATTCCTGCAGCCTGGATTGCTGGACAGCCCAAATCCATCACACATCCCCTGCTGGAAGTTCCTCTGGTCCGGAGAGCCCCAGCTGGGGATGCTGCGTCCCTCCTGGTGTTCCCTGGCAGGGTGGATGTGCCAGGGTGTCCAGGCTGGAGCTGCTCTCCCTGGCAGGCAGCTCTTGGCCAAACTCTGCTGGAATAACCTTGACACAAGCACGGCCCCCGTGGATCCTGTCCCAGGGGTGACGCAGGGTTGGGGGATGACGTTGGCCCCCAGGCAGAGCCCGCCAAGAGGAAACGTCAGCCCGAGGCACCGAGGGAGCTGCTGGAAACCTGACCCCAGGCACCAAAAATAAATAAAAAAAAAAGGGAGATTACGGAGCTACTGAACGGTGTGACGCTCCTGGAGAGGATAAGGGAGATTGGTCCTCAAAGGCAAATGCATCCTGGGCTCATCCCACAGTGTGGGCAGCAGGGGAGGGGGGGATTCTGCCCCTCTGCCCCCTCAGGTGAGACCCCACCTGCAGAGCTGCCTCCAGCTCTGGGGAACAACAGCACAAGGACATGGAGCTGCTGGAGCAAGTCCAGAGGAGACCACGGAGATGCTCTGAGGGCTGGAGCCCCTCTGCTCTGGAGCCAGGCTGGGAGTGTTCGCCTGGAGAAGAGAAGGATCCAGGGAGACCTTGGAGTCCCTTCCAGTGCCTAAAGGTGCTCCAGGGAGAGCTGGAGAGGGACTTGGGGCAAAGGTCTGGAGGGACAGGAAAAGAGGGAATGGCTTTAGACCGAAAGAAAGTAGGTTTAGATGGGATTTTATGAAGAAATTTCCCTGTGAGGGTGGTGAGGCCCTGGTACAAGTTGCCCAGAGAAGCTGTGGCTGCCCCTGGATCCCTGGAAGCATTCAAGGCCAGGTTGGACGGGGCTTGGAGCAACCCTGGGTAGTGGAAGGTGTCCCTGCCCGTGGCAGGGCGTTGGAACAAGACGGTCCTTGATGTCCCTTCCGAACCAAGCCATCCCTGATTCCGTTCCCTGCCCATCGTGCGCAGATGAAGCCAAGGGCCGGGTGCGGGTGATGAGCACCAACACAACCCTCCCGCCCGCGAGAGAGGCACAAAAGAGCCGCGATGGAGCACCAAAATCGCCGGCCCCAAAGGGGACCGAGGGGAGCGGGAGGATGCCAGGAGTGCCGGGGGAGCCGCTCCCGGGCAGGGCTCTGATGGCTGCGCGGGCGGGACGCGGCTCCATTCATTCCCATCCCCCGCCCCATTCATTCCTTCCCGGCCGGGAGCGGGGCGGCCCCGCGCCCACAAATTCCCCCCCAAAAAACCGGCCCCCCACGAACCCACGGAATAAGCCCCATGGACCCACAGCCCCCCCTTCCTCCCCAGACCGGCTCCCCGCTCACCCTGGACCCGCCGCGCTCCCGCCGCCGCCCCGTCCGTGTCCCAGAGCCGCTTCCCCGGGGCTGGGTCTGACGTCAGCCGGGGTGGGGACTGAGTGACGTCACTGAACCGTGACGTCACCCGCGGTGAGGGGGAGGGGGCCACCCAGGCCCAGCCGAGCCGAGGGGTGGGGGGAGCAGTCCCGGGGGATGCGCAGACAAAACGGGAACCCCTGGACATGGAATGGTTTGGGTGGGAAGGGACCTTAAAGATCATCTCGTTCCATGGGCAGGGACACCTTCCACTAGCCCAGGTTGCTCCAAGCCCCGTCCAACCTGGCCTTGGACACTTCCAGGGATTCAGGGGCAGCCACAGCTTCTCTTGGCAACCTGTGCCAAGGCCTCACCACCCTCACAGCCAGGAATTCCTTCCCAATATCCCACCTAATGCTGCCCTCTGCCAGTGGGAAGCCGTTCCCTGTGTCCTGTCTCTCCAAGCCCTTGTGCAAAGTCCCTCTCCAGCTCTCCTGAAGCCCCTTTAGACATTGGAAGGGGCTCTCAGGTCTCCCTGGATCCTTCTCTTCTCCAGGCTGAACACCCCCAGCTCTCCCAGCCTGACTCCAGAGCAGAGGGGCTCCAGCCCTTGGAGCATCCCCATGGCCTCCTGGACTCACTCCAGCAGCTCCATATCCTTCTGATGTGGTCACCAATCACTCCCCAAGCTGTGGTACAACACTGCACTGGTCATGGAATCACAGAATCCCAAAATGGGTCAGGCTGGAAGGGACCACAGTAGATCTCTTGGTCCAGCCTCCCTGCTCAAACAGGGTCATCTCAGAGCACATGGCACAGGATTGTGTCCAGGCAGTTCTGGAATATCTCCAGTGAGTAAGACTTCGCATTGCCTCTGGACAATTTGTTCAGTGACTGCTCGGTCACTGCACAGGAAGGAAGTTCTTCCTCATGGAACTTCCTGGGCATCAGTTTCTGTGCTGGGCACCCATTGCTGGGCCCCCCTGAGCAGAGCCTGGTCCATCCTCTGCCCCCTCACTGACAGACATGGATGAGGTCCCCTCTCAGTGTCTCTTCTCAAGGCTGAACAGCCCCAGCTCCCTCAGCCTTTCCTCATCTGAGAGATGCTCCAGTCCCCTCATCATCATCTTTACATCACAGGTACAATTGTCTCTCCCAGGCTGTATCACCAGCTCCTTAAATGCCCAGACATGAGAGAGGGGCTACAATATCCAAGTGATCTTTCACTTGCTGGTAATCTCCTCTGCCTTTCAAACTTCCTCTGCTGTCTTTGCATCCTTCCAGTGGCTTTTCTACGTGAACACCTGCTAAGACTTGGACAGTGGTTTCTGGTGTTCCCACTCTCACTGAGGTCACAGTGGCTGGGTAGGACCTCTTAGGTTCTAATCTGTTTCCTAAAATATCAAACAAGGAGATGTCTCCCCCTTCCACCCAAGGGCCACAGTGGAGGGCCACAGTCCAAAATGGCTTTGTTGACTGAGGCTTCAGCCCAGCAGAAAGAGTCACCTGGTTGGTCTCACGTGCAGAAACCAACTCAGGGGGGACTTTGTTCAGTCAAGAGACTCTTTGCTGGAGCGTGGACTGCAGGAATTGTTGTGTTTGTGCTCCCTGAGCTGTGACTCTGCCCCTCAAAACTGGAGATACCCCCTATCAGGACACACACAGCTGCTCACTGAGCTCCTGTGCAGCTTCTGCCATATCACAGGACAGAGTCTGGTGGCTGATTGTGTGCAGGAGATGGGTGTGGCTACTCTGAGAAAAGAACTCAGCCCATCAATGTCTTTTAAGTAGGAAGCCACGAAGAAAATAAAGCCAGTGGAGCTGCATGTCCCCAGCAAGGATCTCACTGAAGGGTAGACCCTGGGGTAAGGCTGACACTCAGACACTAGAAGGGAAAGCTAAAACAGAGAGGAAAATCACTTGATATCAGGAATACTGAGATAGGATGGCCCTTTCCATTGGAGACATTTCTGTTTTGGAAACACCACTGCTGAGTTTCTGTAGAGGGCAAGAGTGCTTGAATGACCACATTCTCCTTGAATGGAGAGAAGCTGAAGGGCTTGATGGGTTGTGAATCCAGGTTCAACATTTTTGGATCTCAGCCACAGAAATGTGTGTTCCGTGAGGTGACAAGCCTTCCAAAAAAAAAAAAAAAAAAAAAAAAAAAAGCAGTCCTACACCTTCCCATATCCTCCAAAGCTATTTCTGCTGAGGTTTTGGAGCTGTGCTTCTTGCTTACGGATTCTGCTCCTTTATTTTCCTTTCTGGGGAATTGTCCTGCATTTGAAGGCCCCATGCAGGTGTTTCACATCAACAAAAGAGAAGGCAACTTCTACAAATCCTTTTTTTACCCCCAAATGCATCACTGTCAAAGTGGGCTTCTGGGGTGTCAGCTGCCTTCCAGGTCATTCCCACAGAGATACTCATCTGTGTGCAGGGCCTCTGGACTGTTTCCCTGTCTCAGGTTGCAGTTTGCATCAGGAAACGCTGATCTCCTTGGCACCTGGTGTTTCTTCTCCCCATGGGAGGTGCACAGGTAGCTGGAACAAAGAGCTCCCTTGGGTGTAAAATGAGCTCCTGGAACCCCCCTGGGTGGCACAGAGGAGGTGAGTTACCCGAGGCACCAGGATCCCTGCTGGTGCAGCCCTGGTAACCTAACAGCAAAGCTGTGGAGTGAAGCCTGTGGTGAACTCTCCTGGGAGGGCTGCCAAGTCTCCAGGGAGAAGTGACTGCACACAGCAGCTCGTGGGACCTCTGCAGACCAGTTCTTCCTGATTTCTCCAATGCTGCCCTTCACTCAGACAACCTAATTCTCTCTGTAGCTTCTCTGCAGTCCTTTTCTTGCCTTGGAGTCCTTCTCTTCTGCTTCTCAGCCCATCACGTGCTATTCTTACCTGTGAGGGTGGTGAGGTCCTGGCACAGGTTGCCCAGGGAAGTTGTGGATTTCCCATTCCTGGAAGTGTTCCAGGCCAGCTTGGATGGGGCTTGGAGGAACCTGGGACAGGGGAAGGTGTCCCTGATCTTTGCAGGGGGTTGGAACAAGACAAGCTTTAAGGTCCCTCCCCACCCCACACTTTCTGGAGGCAGCAAGGTCCACATTGCACGCTTCTTGTGGGGTCCTGGCCAAGGATCCTTCTAGAGAGGGGCCAAAACTTCAGAAACCCAGAAATACGACATGGTTTGATGCAGTCCAGGCACTTCTTAGACATCCAGGAAAGCTGTAGGGAGCAGGAAGTTCTTAAGGGAGCTCTTAACGAGTGACCAGGAGGGATTAGAAAGCCTGGAATGGTTTGTGCAAAGTATTTGGAATTAGATCTGATCCCGTGTCACACTTCCTAAGTCTCCCAGCAGCCTCCTGCTGTGATAGGGTGTTGCAGCCTAGGAATCCCACTCCTGAATCGTGGTTAGAGTCATAGAATCATTGAATGGTTTGGGTTGGAAGGGACCTTGAAGGCCATTTAGGTTCTCCTGCTGTTTCTGGCTGAGGGAGAAGGTGACTTCTGACAACATAAGGTGCTACCAGAAGGGGAAGCTTGTGTGTTGTTCCCCATCTCAGGGGAGCAGAGTTAAGGATCAGTAGGATGTCCTCTGAAGGACAAAGGGGACAAGGTGAGGGCAAACAGAACTCTGTGTTTGATGGATCAGTGCTTTGATGGGCCACAGCAAGTCTTCAGATGGAAGTTGATCGAATCTTCCTTTCCCTGAGTTCATCATCACTGCCAACAGCATTTGTGGAAAGACCTTCCAGATCCTTCTCCTCCTTCCTTCTGCTGAGCTGTACTTCCAGCAAACAATGTTTCTACATGTTCTTTTTTCCCCCTTATTCCAAACACATCTATCTTTCACAACCCCAAACATTAACTCCCCTAGGAACAAAGGCTTTGAGATAAGATTAGCTTTGCCACAGAGGTGTTTATAAGCTCTTTTTTTTTTTTTTTTCCGTTGCCTCCTGCTTATGAATTCCACCCCTTGGCAGGGATGTTGGGATGGTTATGTAACAGCTTAGCTACTGTAATTAGAGGGCACAAAATTACATGGGAAGGAGGGATATTATCCAGTGTGGATGCTACAAACTCACCCGAGTTTCAAAAGCACATGGGTTGAGTTTGGGGAGGAGAAAAACCTTGATGGGGAGTGACTGTGAATATACAGAAAGTCCTTCAGGTGGAGATCACAGAGGTCTGAGAGAGTTTTGTGGGGAAAGAGCTGCTGGTAGAGACAAAGAAACTGGACTGGGACAATCTTTGCTTGATTTGCTGTGGTTGCTTTTATGCTCTTCGTTGGGTTCCCTGAGTGATGAGCAAAGCCTGCCCCAGCACAGCAAGGAGCAGAGGAGGAGCTCACAGAGCTCTGCAAACAAACCCCTCTCTATAAAAATGCTGGTTTTCAAGGCCATTTGTTCTAAGCAGAACACTGAGGCACAAGGAAGCCCAGTGCAGTAATTATATTTGTGAAGTGAGGGTCATGTCTGTTTTCCAGACCCACTCGATTGTTATTCACACAATGGAGCCTTTTTTGTGCGGTGCTGAGCTTATCAGGCTCTATTTTAAAAATTATTTGTGCTTGAGTCATGTTTACACTCCCTCTCTGTAGTCCTTTGAATCTGAAGGTGCTCCTGGAAAGCAAACCAACCTCCTCCTTTGACATGGAGTTCCCATTTAACCATATTTTTTGAAACCTTGCCTATCTTTTCTGAAGTCTGTTGAATTTCACAGTGTTCTGCAGATAATACTCTTTCCATCTTGCTTAGTTCCTGCCCGTAAACAGGTCTTAAACTGTTCACAGTGTTGAAGAGAGGAGATAAAACACCATCCAGCTTTTGCTTTCTCATCTTCTTCCATGTAGAAAAGCAAATGTCCAATTCTTTATTTATTCCTGAAGTCTTGCCATCATTAATTAGCACAGTAGTTTGTGGTCTTAGAGGACTTTCCTCTTCTATCATCTTCATGATGGAGTTTTGGATCTTGATTTTTTTTGAATGCTCAAACACTTTTCTGCCATTATAAATCTCAGAAATGTGCTCTTGGATCCCTTAAAGAATTCCTCCTTGGAGGGAGAAGAATTTTCCATCTGCCTGGGAGAGAAGGAAGGAGAAGGACTTGAAGGTCCTGGTGGACAAAGCTGTCCATGATCCAGCAGTGTCCCTGACTATTAGGAAGAGCATTGCCAGCAGGTCATGACACATTCCCTCTCCCAGGTTGCTCCAAGCCCCATCCCACCTGGCCTTGAACACTTCCAGGGATGGGGCAGCCACAGCTTCTCTGGGCAACCTGTGCCAGCCCCTCACCACCCTCACAGGGAAGAATTTCTCCCACATATCCAACCTAAATGTCCCCTCTTTCAATTTGAGCCCATTACTCCTTGTCCTGTCACCACAGTTCCTGACGAAGGCTCCCTCTCCAGATTCCTTGTAGGCCCACTACAAGGGAGTCCCACAAAGGTATCCCAGGCTGTATTCCTGGTTTTTTTCCACAAGCTTTTGCCACTGCCCAGAGACAGGTTAATAAGGAAGTGGAGTTTTGCCTGGATTTTGTATGACCTTATGTCCCTCAGCCCTGATGAGCAAAGTGTCCAAGGCTCCTGTTGTGTCCACATGTGCCACAACATCCACAAAGGGTCAGCAGGGAGGGAGACTGAACTTGGCCTTGATGTGACAGCTCAGCCACACAGGATGTGAAAAGAAGAAACATCTTCTCCCTGTGGTGCTGAACTGGTTTGACCCTGATGCTCATCATCCCCAGCAGATGTGACACGGGCTGTGCCCGGGCACAGGGAGGTGTCACATCGAGTTGGCAGCACAGGAGAACCTCCCACTGATCGGAGCCAGGTCTCATCTTCCCTCTGTGAGTGACTGGCGTCGCTTCTGCACCCATACACGTGTGTCACACTGGGTTGCTGCTTCCTTGGAGAAGAAAAAAGGGGAAGATTTTAGTTAGAAACCTTTTTTTTTTTTTTTTTTTTTAATTAGAAGAATGAGCTTGACGATCTATGGTTCAATTAAATTTGTCTTGTCTACTTATTTATTTATTTATTTTTATTTTAACGAGGGGTGAAGCACTGCGTGAACCACAGATGGTTTGTTTTTAAACACATTCCCCTGGCATCATTCCCCTCCCAGTGAGCTCCAGCAAAGAGAAAACACAGGTGTTGGCCCTCCAGGTAGGCTGAGGAGGAGGAATGCCTCTGCTGGTGGCATCTCCCACCTGGAGATCACACTGTGTGTGAGATCCCTGCCTGAAAGGCCGCTCAGAGGAGGCAGAGCCCCTGCAGGAGGTTTAACCCCAGCACTGGGTGCTCACACCTTGGGGACTGCAGTCACATTTCTCTGTGTAAAGAGAAATTCTTGCACTGTACTGGACCAGATTAAAGCCTCCAGTGCTCCCCAAGTGCTTCTGTGTTGCTGTTTTCTTATAAGCAACATCTTTCTGTGGCCAGGGAATAACAACCCTGCAAGGGCAGCTCCCCCCAGGACACACAGGAATTCTGCTCATGCTCTGATGGCAGACTGAGGATCTGATTTCTTTTACAACCATAGTTCTAATTTCCACCCTCGTGGTGATTGGTTCTACAGTCACAGAATCATTAAGGTTGGAAAAGACCTCCAAGATCATCCAGTCCAACCTTTGACCCATCACCACCTTGTCAACCAGACCAGAGCACTGAGTACCACGTCCAGGCATTAAAGAAGGATGAGACACAATAAAGGACAGTCCACAGCAACAAGAATTATCAAAAAACAGGGGAAAAGGGGAAGGAAACAGCCCTGTGAAGAGCAGAAGTGGCTATAGGGGACAAGGGTCCAATCTTACAGTGTGAAGCACCACCACCACCACCACCACCACAAAAAAAACCCCAAATACATTGATTTTGAAGGCAAGTGCTCAAATAATGGCAAGATTAGTCATTAGGACCAATCTTTAGCTGTAAGGAAGCTCTGGAAAGGTCACCTGAGGAGGAAGCAGAGTTATGTTGCCAAGAGATTCAAGAGCAGGTTAGGTCAGATCCATCAGCAGAGATGTGCTGAGTGGATCCTGTCTCAGGGCAGGGAGAGTCTCACCCACCTCCTCTTTTTAGCACCTGAATCTCTCCCCATTCCTTGCTGCTTCTCCTATAAACACATAAAATAATTGGTGTTTATCCTGAGAATGTACCCCAAAAAAGGCCACTGATTCGAGTTCTGAAGGTAACACAACCCTCAAGAAGCCCTGACCTGCACTGCAAGCAACCAGCAGGGATTCCTGGATCTCCAAGGGATTCATCTGTTATTCTGGGGAAGAAAACAGCTCCATCTGTTCCCTGAACACTCTCCTATACTTGCCCATTGATGCCCTGCCTTGCACCTTCACATCCAAGCAAACAAACTGGATGAAGGAAGCATCCCAAATGTAACAGTGATTTAAGTGAGGGGAATGAGGGACTTCTGAGGGAAAAATCAGAGCCTGAGTCACACCCTCCGTGGACATCTGCCTGTACAGAGGCCATAATGTTGCTAAGAAATCCACAGCAAGTTGTCACCTGCCCTCAAGCAGGGATTTCACACCTCAGAGTGGACACAGGGAGCTCTCAGGGAGCAGTGCTGTAATTTGAAGTGACTTTCACTTCTTTTGGAGACAAGGCCAGGTTGGATGTGGCCCTGGGCAAGCTGGTCTAGTGGAAGGTATCCCTGCCCAGGGCAGGGGGCTGGAACTAAATAAGCTTTAAGGTCCCTTCCAACCCAAACCATTCTATGATGGCTTTTCCAGTTTTCCAGCAGTGCTAAAAGTACCACATGGAAGACTCTAAGGACAGAAAGAGTAAGTTCCAACCAATTTCCTTGCCCTTCACACCTTCTGTAAAGGCCAAATATTCATCCTTGTAACAGAAATGAATAACCACAGCCAGAAGCAGAGGCAGAAGGGAAATGTTATAAACCCTCAGCAGCTGTTTTTGCAGAACTGGATTCACCAACATGTCTGGAGTGCACAGAACATACATTTTCCCTCCTTCCTCACTGGCCTTCACAGGGCAGGTTTCCACTCAGGGATTCATTTCAAGTAGGAAACAAGATGCATAATTAGTGCAGCTAATGACAAGGATGAGTTTCCAGTCTAAGCAGGAGCAGATCAAACACTCTCAGCTCAGCAGGAGAGAGTTTGTTCACAGTAAGTCTTCCTTGCCCAGTAAATCAAAGCCTGCTTTCCTAAAGGCCTGTGTTCTCTAAACAACACAAAACCTGGTATGAAAACAAGCTCCCTCAGGGCTCTGAGGTGAGCAGATGTTGCAGCACAGCAAAGGGTTAAGGAATGTTCTCTGAAAACCAGACTGTTTAATAATTCAGACAAAGCCTCACGCCAAGTTTATCACACGCCACAGAGAACATGGTCAGTAATGCAATCAATTTAATTGTCCTCCTTTATCGAGGTTCATCTGGATCTGGCCTTCCAGGAAGACAGCTGGGCTGTTCCGTGCATACCTGGGCTGGTACATACCCAAAACAAGTGAGGGTTCAAGCCCCAGGAGAAAAGGGTTTTGATGGAAAGGATTTTCCAATCCAATCCTGCAGTTGTTGGGACGCTCAGCTAAGAGCAAACAGACCACCCTAACAGCCTTGGGGTATGGATGGACTCCTTGATGCTGGGGAGGAAAAGGCTGGGAAAGCACAGAATGCAAGTCAGGTTTCGGAAAAACATCCTTGTGTCGTGGTTTTTGTAACTTCGCTCCACTGTCAACGCAGTGATGCAGCTTCCTAAAAAGCTGAGAAACCAAGAAAATGGGAAATGAGCATCTGATCCAGAAGGAGTGGCCTGCTCTGGTTTGTTTTTTTTTTTTTTTTTTGTGGTGGTTTACACTCCTTGAAGATGGATTTAAGTTTCTTGACAAAAACAATCTCAGAAAAAAAAAAACAACAAAAAAACCACCAAAACAAACAAACAAACAAAACAAAACAAACAAAAACAAAAAAAAACCAACCAACCAACCAAACAAAAAAAAAACAATCGTCCCTGGGGACAAAAAGTGGTTTTTGTCTAAATAATTCCATTTTCATTCTCCTTAAATAAAAATAAGCAATGACTGGAATCTGGGAAATATCCCAAGAAGGGTTTGGGTTGGAAGGAGCCCTAAAGATCATCTTGTTCCAACCCCTGCCATGGGCACCTCAGTGCAAGGTTGGCATCACAAGCTCCCTGTAGTTGTGGACTATTTCACTAGTTGGTTCCTCTGTAATTAGCAGGAAAACACAGTATTGACCCCAAACCCACACCTCTGCATCCCATGGCAAGAAGAGATTGGCAGGAGCAAGTACTGAACATTAGAGGGGAAAAAACCCAGCACTGACCAAGCAGGACACGGGAGGTGAAAGATGACCACCCTCCTTTGATGATCCTTGCGGGTCCCTTCCAGCTCAGGATATTTGATGATTCTATGATTTACCTCCATCTGCCCCAAGAGGTGGAAACTGCCGAACACCAAGAAGCAGCCCTGAAACACAATGTTCAGGTGTTCACCAGTCCCACATCAGTGTTTCCTGCTCTTCTTCTCCCACCATCACAGCTGGCCAAGAGGAAGCCTCAGGCAGAGTTGGCTGAGGGCAGTTGCAGCCTGACAGGATGTGTCATAAATCAGGGTCTGCAAGGGAACAAAGCAGAGAAGGAAAACCCTGCAATCAGTGAAAAGCCAGTTTCCCAACTCTATTTACTGAGCACAGTTTTGTTGAATAGACTTTAAGAGAATGAAGAGTGAGTTTATGAAAAGGACTCAGGTTTCACCTGGTAACAGAACAAAAAGCTTTCCTGTCAGGGGTCAAACCCTGTAAAAGGTGTGACTTGCCAGATCTGGGAGTTGATTCACAACTGCTTAGTGTGGAATCATAAAATCACTGAGGGGTTTGTGTTTGAAGGGACCTTAAAGATCATCCAATTCCAACCTCCTGCCATGGGCAGGGACACCTTCCACTAGCCCAGGTTGCTCCAAGCCCTGTCCAACCTGGCCTTGGACACTTCCAGGGATGGGGCAGCCACAGCTTCTCTGGGCAACCTGTGCCAGGGCCTCACCACACTCACAGGGAAGGAGGTTTTTTTTAAGTTAATCTAAACCTACCCTCAGTTTGAACCCATTGCCCCTTGTCCTGTCACTCCATGCCCTCTTGAAAAGTCTCTCTCCAGCCTTCTTGGAAGCCCCCTTTAGGTACTGAAAGGCTGTAGCTCATAATGGTCCAGGGAAACACTGGGTTTCATTGCTCTTGAACAGGGTAACCCCCAGGAAGCACCCTGAGAAAAGCCTGCTAAAAACACATCCATGCATTCCATGAAATCTGTGAGGTCTCATGGACTTAAATCCCTCATTCCTCAAGTGTCCTGATCAATTAACCTCAAAACTCACACTCTAAAGCAAAGCTGGTTCTGACAGGAGATCTCAGAGGGAAACTCCAGGACAGAAGAGTTGAAATGCATTTCAAATGAAATCCAAACCGGCCATCTCTGCAAACCGGAGCCCTTTCCGCAGCTGTGAAACCATTTATCAGGAGCTGGGAGAGTGCTGGATGCTCCAGGAACAGGCAGGCACCTTTCCCACAGCCTCTCCAGCCTCTCCCAGCTGTCCAGCCCGTGGAGCAGCCAGCAGGAGCTTGCAGGGTGCCAGGGAAAAATCTGCCTAAGAATTCCTTGCCTTTGCTGGAGGGTAATAAGGCATCATGTTACTGAGCCAGGGAGAGGCAAAAGCACTTAGGAATTCCATTTTCCAGCCAGTGCTAGTGGATAATCACTATAATGTAGCATGATGAGGCTGCAGACTTTGCTCTTGGAGTTTAATGGTCCTTTTATTGAAATAAAAGCAGGTTATTCTTTCTTCTTACGTGACATCTCTCAGGCAATGGTTGCCATAGGTCAGATTTTCTGGATCTTTTTGCATTTCACAAAATCATTTAGGATGGAAAAGACCTCCAAGATCATCAAGTCCAACCTATGACTGATCACCACCTTGTCCCCTGGCCCAGAGCACTGAGTGCCAGGTCCAGTCCTTCCTTGGACATCTCCAGGGGTGGGGACTCCACCACCTCCCTGGGCAGCCCCTTCCAATGCCTGACCACCCTTTCCATGAAGAAATTCTTCCCAAATTTACAGTATTATCTGTAGGACAGCTAATAAAGCTGGAATTATATTTTATTAGTATAGTTTTGCTGCCATTTTCCAGCAGACTGAACTGTGATTGCCATTTTTCCACCCTCCCACTGGCAATACGAGGACTGCTGGGGTGGGGAAGGGAACTGCCTGCTGCCTTCAGCTCTTGATTTACCCACAGCTTTTTGTTGCAGCAAGATATAAACATACATCAGCATATGCTTTAGCTGAAAACCAGAGCTTGCCAACTCAAGCAGGTTGGGAATTTTCCATCCAGGGAAAGAGCAATCTCAGGAAAAAAAAAAAAATCCTCCTTGCCTAAATAATTCCATTTTCATTCTCCTTAAATAAAAATCTGGAGTCTGGGAAATATCCCTAGAGTTTGGGTTGGAAGGGACCTTAAAGATCATGTCATTCCAATCCCCTGCCATGGGCAGGGACACTTTCCACTAGACCAGGTGGCTCTGGTCCCATTCCCTACAATCTCCCCTTAAATATCCATGGATTATGGTTGCTGGAGGTGCCGGTACCTTTGCTCTGACCAGCCTGGTCCTTGTTACACCCTTCCTGAAGCCAGCTCAGCTCTGTGTCTCATGGGCAGGAGCCCAGAGCACGAAAATATGACATGTGAAGTATCCCAGGCCCCTCTGAGGGCACAGTTCAGTGAGCTGGAACCTTCAGCTCAGCAGCCCAAAAAGGAATCCTGAAATATTAAAAATGCTTCAGTTAAAGGTACCTCCAGGAAATACTACGTGGAGCTCGACTAGATCAAGGAAAAAAAAAATATATTTAGGTCTTAATTTTCATTCAGGACAAAGATGAGCATTAAGGTATCGGGGAAAACCTTTCAGAGAGCTCTGCTAAGCAAAATAAAACCCTCCAGTGCACACCCAGAGATCTCCCCAGCCTGGAGATCAGAGGCAGAGCCAACCGCGTCTGACAGGGATTAATCACATCCCTTCCCGCCTGGATGGGCAGGACCCGGGCACGGCTCCGGGGCAGGAGGAGACCCTACACAAACACTGCGCCCTGATATGCACTGAGACAAAAGGATAAAGCACTCGGGCTTCACTATTTAAACGCAGGGTTGGTTTGTTGCCAAGCCTGCCAACAGAAAAATCCCTGGAATTTGCTGTGAATGTAAGACGGGAGTCAGTTCAGGGTTGGGGCAGAGCCTGATTATTTTTTAATTTTAGTTTTTGATGTTATTTTTTTGTTTTATTTTTTAATTTTTTTTTCCCCTCCCTTAAAAAATGAATGAAAAATGAATGAAAATCGTTCAAAGTTCAGAGAGCAAACAAAGCAGGGCTGGCCACTATTCCCAAGGCTTCCAGACACGAACAAATGGCCAGTCACTAAAAGCTCGGCTCACAGTCTGGAAATCTTGGAAAATCGCGCTATAACAGAGGGGAAAATCCTTTGCTGGCTTTGGAAGCCGAGTGCTCACAACTCCTGGCTCCCAAGTGCCTAATTGAGTTTGAAAGGACTGTTAAGCACCATTCACCAAACCAGCTGTACCTCTTTTTTCAAGAGGGAAAGCTTCAGGAGGAAAATAAACACAAAGAAATCTTTTGTTTCACCGAAGAGACTTGAAAAAGTGCAGTTAATGCCCTCGGAGAGGCAAAGCCGAGGAGTGTCAGCAGTGTCGCTCTGTCTGCTACAGACTGAGCAGAAGGTGCAAAAAAAAGGTCATCTGACTCTCTGTGGTGCATCAAAGGCCACCAGCAGCTGGGTTGGACTCCACAGAGTCATAGAATGGTTTGGGTTGGAAGGGACCTTAAAGATCATCTTATTCCACCCCCCTGCCATGGGCAGGGACACCTTCCACTAGCCCAGGTTTCTCAAAGCCCCATCCAACCTGGCCTTGGACACTTCTAGGGATCCAGGGGCAGCCACAGCTTCTCTGGGCAACCTGTGCCAAGGCCTCACCACCCTCACAGGGAAGAATTGCTTCCAGTGGTCCTTTTCAACCTCACCTATCTTGTCACTCCATGATTTTCCAGGCCAGTATATCTCAGACTGCCATCCTATCATCACCTCAGCAATCCCTTTTCCAGGCTGAGTCGTCTGCCACCAAATGGAAGGGAAGAGCCTCTGCCAGGACTCCGTGGCTGCTCCAGGGAAGGGCACTGTGCATCCAGCCCAGCCCTGCAGTCAGGGCAGGCACAGTCACCTGGAATGCTGCAGAGGGAAAAAGCAAAGATCCTGTTGGCCCCACGACCCCGAGAGTGTAGAGAGTGGAAGAAAAGGGTGTTTTCTGCTCAGGAAGGATGTGCTTGGAGCACCCAGGGCTTTGCTGTATCTGCTCAGATGGGTCAATGTAAATCTTAGAATGATTTAGTTGGAAAAGACCTCCAAGATCATCAAGTGCAGCTTGTGACCAATCCCCACCTTGTCATCCACCCCAGAGCACTGAGTGCCATGTCCAGTCGTTCCTTGGACACCTCTGGAGATGGAGACTCCACCACCTCCCTGGACAGCCCCTTCTGTTGTTTAAAAACCCTTTCCATGAAGAAATTCCTTCTGATATCCAACCTGAACCTCCCCTGGTGCAACTTGAGGCTGTTTCTCCTTATCCTGTCCCTTGTTCCCTGGGAGCAGAGCCCGGCTCCCTCCAGCTCCCCCCTCCTGTCAGGAAGTTGCAGAGCCAGAAGGTTCCCCCTGAGCCTCCTTTTTTCCAGGCTGAGACCCCCCCAGCTCCCTCAGGCCCTCCCAGTGCTCCAGCCCCTTCCCCAGCTCCATTCCCTGCCCTGGACACACAGTAAAGTTCTCTTCCAGACCGGAATCAAACCAGGATGGCAGATCAGGAGCAGTTCCATAAACCATTCCCCTCCTCCAGCACTGAGCCAACACCTGCAGAATTAAACTGGCACAGAATCAGCAGGATGGAGTGAGCAGAAAGCTGGCCCTGAACCTCCCTGTCCTCTGGGTTCAGCTGCAATCCAAGGCCTCCCTGATACAGCCCAGCTGGAAAAGCCTCCTCCCAGAGCTGAGGAGGTTGCCAGCTCATGGGAAAGAGCACAGAGCCCTGGGAGATAAGAAAGGTGAAACCGAGGGCAGAGGTAGGAATGCCGATGTGATGGCAGCAGCTCCAGAGGGCAAGAGTAAAACCATCCATATGGGAAGGCAGAAAATCCTAAAGGGAAGAAAACTCAAGAAAACTCCAAGATCACTGAGTGCAGCTGTTCTCCCAGCATTGCCAAGGCCATGGCCAAACCATGTCTCCAAGTACCACATCCACATACCTTTTGAACACTTCCAAGGCAATTCCAGGCTTCCCTGGACAGCTTGTTCCAATCCTGCTCAGAGAATCTCTGTGCATGCCCCAAAAAAATGCTCCAGGGAGAGAAAGAGAGGGTTACAGGCTACTGAGAAGTTTGTATGGTTTATATTTTTCCTGTTATCTGGATTTTAAGGTTTTCTGGGTTTGTTTGTTGTCTGGCTTTATTTATTTATTTATTTATTTATTTATTTATTTATTTATTTATTTATTTATTTAATATAAATCCATGTCCACAAGACTTCAAACATAAAAAAAACAGCCTGAAGTTCAGTAACAGAGTAATGGGGGAATTTGGGAATGCAGATCAAGGGGAAAAGAGCAGGACATGTTCCAACAAGCTGCTCTGCCTCTCCAGGCCATTAATGAGAGGGAAGGGAAAGTCAGATATGGGGTGGGTGTTGAGGTTTCTCAGCAGAAAGAAATCCAGAGAGATGAAAACAGGGACAGAGGGCAGCAGAAGGCTGATTTTAACTCAGAAGGGGAATAGCTTGATCCTCCCAGCACATTATCCATATCCCTCACTCAGACAACCTGGAACAGCAGCTGGGTTACAGATTTAGGGATGCTCCTGATTTGGAGAGGGACATATGCAGCCTGCTCCTGAGGGATCTGATTCCTCAGCAGTTGATCCCATTTCTTCTTGCCTCAAACAGCTCCAAAACTCCAACAAATTTAACAGGGCATCACCCAGGACCAACAGAAGTCCCAGACCATTCCCACCCTCCAGGAGGGTGGAATTTCTGGAAGTTCCTGAGGGTCCTTTGCACAAGCTGTGGTGAGGGACTTCTCCCTGCTGGGACTCTGAGCACTGCCAGGATGGTGACCAGGGTTTGTTGGGAATGACTTCTGCTGCTGGGAATCTCCATCAGCAGACAAGTGCTGTCCATGCTCTCCTAGGCAGTCATGGTGGCTCTAAGGGTGTTCTTATCACTCTCTCCACTCTACACCACTGCCTTTTTCCTCCCCTTTCCCACGGGGCATCCAGAAGTGCTTCTTGTTCAAAGCTTTCTGCAACAGCCTCTCCCAGAACCTCAGCCTTGATCTCCCTCCCACCCCCTCCTACACATTTCGTGGGGTTTTGTGGTCTCACCCTGCTCCCCTCTGCCCTTGCTGAACTTGCACCCACTGTGCTTGGATAGCTGAGGGAAAGGAGCTCTTCCCAGCCCTTCAGGACACCTGGAGACACAGCAAAGCTCTTGCCACAGGGATGTGCTGTCTCTTTGGTTCCCTGGTGAAGTGACTCACTTGAGATGACACCAGCAATCCTGTGGCAGTGGCAGGACCAGGACTTTGCTCTCCCAAGGCAGGGACACCTTCCACTAGCCCAGATTGCTCCAAGCCCTGTCCAACCTGGCCTTGGACACTTCCAGGGATCCAGGGGCAGCCACAGCTTCTCTGGGCAACCTGTGCCAGGGCCTCACCACCCTCACAGACAATTCATTCCCAATATTCCATCTGTCCCTGCCCTCTGGCAGTGGGAAGCCATTCCCCCTTGTCCTGTCCCTCCAAGACCTTGTCCTAAGTCCCTCTCCAGCTCTCCTGGAGCCCCTTTAGGCTCTGGAAGGGGCTCTCAGGTCTCCCTGGACCCCTCTCTTCTCCAGGTGAACCCCGCAGCTCTCCCAGCCTGGCTCCATAGTGAAGATGCTCCAGCCCTTGGAAGATCCCCATGGCTTCCTCTGAACTTGCTTCAGCAGGTCAGGTGGGATTTCCCCTTACAAATCTCCCCTGTGACTGAATTCCTAAAAGCATCACTGCAACTTTTACCACCACAGCTGCTGACTCAGCTGCAGGGCTTTTCCCTCGGCTCTGGGTTACTTTTCCACCCATTTCTCCAATCCATTGTGCCACGTGGAATCACAAACAGCTGGACCAGCACAAGTGAGGAGGAAAAAAGAAGTGGAGAAGAACAGAATAAAATTTATTTAATTCAGCATTGCCACAGCCTTCCAGTTATGAAATGACAGCTTTGCCAAGTGCTGGCAGTGCAGCCAGGACACTTCACGTACTGGATGTTATGCAAGTGACCCTTAAGGATCTGTGGAGGAAAATCTATTTCCCAGGAAGGCACAGCTTCTTTTTTTTTTTTTTTCCCCACCTTCCCAAACTGAGGAATTGTAGAAACCAGAGCCCTGTATTTAACTCACTGCTTTGTCCCCAAAATAACTGATGTTGTGGCTGCCCCTGGAAGTGTCCAAGGCCAGGTTGGACGGGGCTTGGAGCAACCTGGGATAGTGGGAGGTGTCCCTGCCCATGGCAGGGGGTGGAACTGGATGAGCTTTAAGGTCCCTGCCAACCCAAACCATTCAGTAAGAAACAGAGAGAATCCTCCACTCCAGAAGCAATGTCATCAAGTCTTCAGGAAGAAAGGTTCAGATCCAGTGGGATCTCAGGCTGTTCCTACATCACACCTAATCCACAGACTTCCAGACTCCCCAACTATGCAGGATGCAGCCATGATAGCTTAGATGCTCCAAGCACTCCAAAAAATGGCAGGTGAGGAGACAAAGCACAGCACAGAGGGGGCAAGCAGTTCTCTGTTTAAAACAAAAAGCCTGAACTCTAAAACAACCCTTATTCCTGCCAGAAAGTTTTTATTTCATACCATCAGGGATTTACAAGCCAAAAGGAAATGTTGCTGGGGCATCACAAGTGTTTTTCATGTCAGGAGAGAGATCATCCTGGATGGTGCCAGCACCAACTGGGATGTGCAGTCCTGGAAACGGGGCGTGTAACTCCAAAAGCTACAACAAACCTGAGTTTAGTAACTAAACCAGTGTTTTTAAGACTGGTGTAGCACTCATAGTACCACAGTGAGTCTGTGTGTCACAGAATCACAGAATGGGGTGGGTTGGAAGGAATCTTTAGGCTCATCTCATTCCAAACCCTTGCCACGGGCAGGGACACCTTCCACTAGCCCAGGTTGCTCCAACATCCAACCTGGCCTTGGACACTTGCAGGGATCCAGAGGCAGCCACAGCTTCTCTGGGCAACCTGTGCCAGGGCCTCACCTCCCTCACAGCCAACAATATCCCAACCTTCACAATATCCCATCTAACCCTGCCCTCTGCCAATGGGAAGCCATTCCCCTTCTCCTTTCCCTCCAGGCCCTTGTCTCAAGCCCTCTCCAGCTCTCGTGGAGCCCCTTTAGGCACTGGAAAGGGCTCTGAGGTCTCCCTGGAGCCTTCCCTTCTCCAGGTGAACCCTCCCAGCTCCCCCAGCCTGGCTCCAGAGCAGAGGGGCTCCAGCTCTTGGACCATCTCCATGACCTCCTCTGGACTCTCCAGCAGCTCCACATCCTTGTGCTGTTGTTCCCCAGAGCTGAAGGCAGCTCTGCAGGTGGGGTCTCACCTGAGGGGGCAGAGGGGCAGAATCCCCCCCTCCCCTGCTGCCCACGCTGTGGGATGAGCCCAGGACATGGGGGGTTTCTGGGCTGGGAGTGCCATGGCTGGGGCATGTCCAGCCTCTCCCCCACCAGCACCCAAATTCCTTCTCCCCAGGGCTGCTCCATCTGTTCATCCCCAGCCTGGATTGATCCCAGGGGTTGCCCCAACTCAGTGCAGTGGTTGGGTTGTTTGCCAGCACTTTAACATACTGAGGGAGCAGATTTGGAGCTTTAGGAGCAAACCCTCCATTAGCTGAGCTGCAGCATCAGATAAAGTATCTGAATCCATCAGCAACACCCTCACAGCAGAACATCAAAGGATCATCAGCTCTGAAAGACAAATGCCAGGGGCTTGTCATGACATTCCCACAGCAGGGGAAGCTGTGAGCAGCCAACACAGCCCAGCATCACCGAGTTCCAGCCCATGTGCAATGGTAAATCCTCCTCATTGTCTTCTCTCACTGCTTAGGGGAAGAACAGGCAGCACGGAAATGAGTCCTGCAGTGGCACTAAACAAAAACACTTGGGTTTTCAAAACAGAAATGCCAACAGTCTCCAAAAGAAACCAAAGTTGAATAAATCCATATTTCAACACCATGTCAGATGGACTCCTGAAGTGTCCAAGGCCACGTTGGACAGGGCTTGGAGCAACCTGGGATAGTGGAAGATGTCTCTGCCCGTGGCAAGGGTTGAAACTGGATGATCTTTAAGGTCCCTTCCAACCCAACCCAACCCATTCCATGATTCTCTACTCATTTTCTCCCTCCCCTCCCAAAATCAAGCCTAACCCAGATCAGGCTGCCTGATCACAGCTGAAAGTACTTTAAATAGACCTACTCTGTTTCAGCTGGGACTTTCAGAAACATTTTGCCAAAAGAGGGTCTGAAAATTAATCCTTTCACATCAAAACCTTCAGCACCTTTCCCTGTGTTACCACATGAGGCTGCACACACACTCCCAGTCTCCATCTGCTCCAACACCAGAAGCCACAAAAACTCATCACCTTCCCAAGGAGTTGCAGAGACCACAGATGACACTGCAGGGAAACAGAGAGCCCAGTGGTTCCCAGACTCCTGACTCACCAGCAAGGAGAGATCCAGGAGCTTCTACAGTTCCCAGCCTCCATTTCCCAAGAGCTGTTTGGCCTTTTTTTTGTTCCTTCCCCTGGCAAGTGCACCCCACCTCCCTCAAAAACAACAGGTAACTGTGACCCCAGGTCTACTGATGGACTTCATAGTCACAGAACAGTTTGGATTGGAAGAGATTTTAAAAACCATCTCATTCCGAGCCCCTTCCATGGGCAGGGACATCTTCCACTATCCCAGGTTGCTCCAAGCCCCATCCAACCTGGCTTTGGACACTTTCAGGGATGGGGCAGCCACAGTTTCTCTGGGCAACCTGTGCCAGGGCCTCCCACTCTCACAGGGAACAATTTTCTCTCAATATTTAACCTAAATCTCCTCTTTCAGTTTAAAACCATTCCCCCTTCTCCTGTCACCATCTCCCTTCTTGCAGGGCTTTGCTTCAGTCCAAACCCCTTTCCCTTTGAATACCCCTGCCCCTCTTCCTTTGGAGAGATCAACACCAGCAGAAAACCTTGGCCAAGCTAATTATTTATCCATCATGTGCAGAGCTGGTGTCCAAGGACCAAAGCCTTGCTATCAGAGCTCTGCCAGCCACTCACAGCCTCAGGGTCTCAGCCTTCTCCTTCCATCCCTCTTCTACCATCACAGAACCTGTTCAGCTGTGAAATAAAACACATATGAGCTGAAAAGAGCTAAAATTTCAGGCAAGAACTCACATCCAGGTCACACACACACACGCACGCAGTGGGAAGCAGAGGCCGCACCAGTAAAGATTCAGCACTACAATTAAAGAACTTTTTAGTCTTCAAGATTTTAATTTAAACAGACACATCTACTATGTTCTCAGCATATCTACAGCAAAGTTTACAGCCACTTTGTATCTGTTTTTCTCCCCCCGAATGGCTGAACATGATCTTTTTTTTTCCTCAGATTTGTTACCTTCTTTTTTTTTTTTTTTTTTTTTTTTTTGCAGTATATTCCACGCCACAGCAGCTGGGGTTCTGTACACGCACAGCACACACCTAAAACAGCACAACTCCCAGCCCTGCTACTGCAATTTTTACAAGAAGAATCAAGACTGACGCAGCAGCCAAGTCCAAACAGCAATTCCAGATGTTGGGACAGCGGTGCACTCATCACTTGCATCGGCAGCAGTGAACAGATAACAGAGCACACACCACGCAGTGCTGCTATCACAGAATGCAGGGAGTGCTGGGATACACCTTCCCCCCCTCCCACAGGAGCCTGGACACACAAGAGCACTCCCCAAGGCTGGAGCAAAGCACACACGAGACACCAAAATGCTGTACAGTGCAATTTGAAGTTCTATCCTATGCAACAGGAGTGCACTTCAACCAGTGCCACATTCAAGAGTTAGATCAATACAATCAAAATATTGAAGGTACATAATTCCCTTATGAAAACTGTGCAAGTTAGTTCCTTTTCCCTTTTTTTTTTTTTTTTTTTTTTTTTTTGGTAAATGGCAGAGTGTCCTCGTCGACTGACCCCAAAATTTGGAGGTGGGGCCCTCAGTGTCCAGCTTGTTCCACAATTAGTGTGTGCAAAAGAGCAGAAGCAGGGGGTCAGCAGGGGTGTAAGGCAGTGGCACAGGGAAGAGCCAGAGCTGGGCACTGCCACAGCACCTGGAAGCTTGGGAAGACACTGGGAATCTGCAAAGGGGGTGTCAGGGACTTCAGGGGGCAGGTGTCCCCCTCTGAGAGGGGGCAAATCCAACCCTGATAACACGTGATTAAATATGGGAGACAAGCAGGAAAGCGAAGAATCGGAGTGTTCCGCTGTGTTTCACACCAGCAGCCACCAGACTGGAGCCTGGGAAGCACCGGGAATGAATGGAAAGCTTAAGGGAGAACATGGCAGCAGCCTGACACAAGAGCTCTGTGAACTGTCCTCTCCCAGGAAGAGCTAGAACATCCCATCTTGTCTCAACTCCATCACCTGCAGCACCTCACAGGGCTGCTCCAGGTGTTTGCAGGGGCAGGAGTTATGGAATGAACTTGCTGGAGCTGCTCTGGGTGACCCCCAGCACTTCCACACAAAGGCTGGGATCCACCAAGCCAAGGCACACACAGCACTTGGCTGTGGATTCAGCCCTGAGACACGAGTGGAGGATGGAGTAAATGCCAGCTCAGAGGGAATGTGCTGCCTTTTGTTGGCTGTCACAGCTGGTTTCCCAATTGCCTGGGATGCCTGCAGTTTGCAGGAGAGGCTGGAGCAGCCAGGCAATTAGATCCCAAAAAACCCCGTCTCTGCTCCTCTATTATTTAGCTCAATCTATAATTACTGTGTTAGGAAATTGCATAACCTTTAAGAGTGTTTTATGTATAGCCTGTTACAGGGAAAACAGTGCCTTCTGAATCCTTCCCATCTGGCTGGGGATAATGGATTTCAGATGAAGAAATCCTGAAGTGGGCAGGGAAACACCACCCAGCGAGGTGCAGATCCCACAGACATGATCCTAAATGGGTGAACAGTCGTTTTTAAAGGGCTTATATTAACAACATGCCCAGAGGTATCTCCATTAGCCAGATCTGGAGATGGGAAGAGGGAACAGCCAAATTGGGCCTACCCTGTGATGCAGGACAGATCACCCTGAGCAGCATTCCCTGTGTCAGACTTGATTTAGTGAACAAAACCATCACTCTCCAAACCTGAAAAGAAATCAGTGTTACAAGGAGGGAGAATTACTTTTCTGCCTTAAGTGGTTTGAAAGGGACCTTGGTATTTTTTTTCAGGACTTTAGGGCTAAGTTTAGCTTAGTCAAGAAGAAAATAATTAAGGAAATAAGGAGTGAACAAAAGGCATTAAGGTAGCACTCAATCACTGTAACATAATTTTATATTGCTTCCTTGGTTATAGGATTTTCTTAGAACATATTTAGTGGCCACATGATTTTTGCAGATCACTCTCCAGCTGCTTCTACAACAACTAAAGATCCTGCATTTTTACATTTATCTGTGTGAAAGTGGCTTTTGAATAAAGGCAGCTTCATTCCCTAAACTGGAAGCTCGAGAACACCACTGAACTACTGCAGCTCCATTTCAGTAACAGCAAGATTTCTGGATAATCCCAGCCACATGTGCTGCTGTTCATTCAACTCCTCTCAGTCCTGTCCATCCATGGAATCAAGCTGAGAAAATTACTATTTCAGACCTACTCTCACCTGTCTTTTGAAAGGAGAAAAAAAAAAAATCACTGAAGAAAACTCTGATTTTATAAAAGCATACTGAAGTTGCAGGAACAGGAAGAGCAGCTACAAAATACAAAGTTAAATGAAAAAAAAAAAAAAAGCTTATCCCTAAAGTCTTTAAGTAGTTTTAGCAGCTAGAAATCATCTAAACTGAGCATTTCTGTAGTGTGATGGCCCCTTTGTCTGCAGCAGATCTGTGAGGTCACCTGAATTTCCAACTTCTGCTTTTTTGAGGTTTCACAACATGGATATAAGAGCACAAGAGGGAAAAAGCACATCAGGTGGAGCAAAAGTGCTTTGCTGAGCTGTAGATGCAACGCTGTGAACCTGGCCAGGTGTCCAAACCCAGCCAGGGACTCGGAAATTCCAAGAAGGCAGCTTGGACCTGGGTAAAAGGACAGCTCTGAGCCCCTGTTCTGCAAGTGAACACCTCCAGCAGCTACCAAACCTTTTTTTGTTTTCCAGGTAGATAAAAGAAGCTTGTTATTCCTTAGGAGATTTTTACCCAAGAGGGACAATTCTACCTGGAGGTCATGGCTTAAACATTAGCAGCAGAATCCCTACTTCGGTTCTGTATTGCACTGAAAAGTCTTGCTCTGGTTTGGTATTTAAATTCCTGCTCCCAAGCCAATGCTGAACACAAAAACCCCAAGTGTCAGATGTGAAGGCTACTGAGAGGATTGTGTAGACTGGCAAAAACCGTAGTTAGATTTTAACAATTTCTAGTTTTCCTAGGAAACTAAAGAACTAAGCTGCCTTACCTACTCTTGGAGAGAAAAGGTGCTTTCAGACAAAATGCCTTTACCTATCTACGTAGAACTCTGTAATTCAATCCTGTGAGTGTTTAGAGAGTTCAACAAACCCAGAAAAAGTCCAAAATAAATTGGAGACATCCCGTCTCTTGGCCCATCCTGGTCATCCACACAGTTGGAGGTAAAGAGTTCCAGCTCCTGCTGACACCGTATGCAACTTTGAGACAGAGAAGCTGCCGAGAGGGGACACCGTGCCCAGCTGTGTCTTCTGTAAACAAAACAAAAACGCCTCCCAGGAGAGCAGGGAGGTTCATAGTGTGAAGGTTTCAGCAGTGGGAGGGCTGAGGGGCAGCTGGACCCAAGGGCTCAGCAACACATGCACTTTTCCATGTTCAGTCTTTAGCGTAGAGGGGGCTGGAAAGGAAGGAGCTGGGGCAGAGCCCGGGCAGCTCACAGGTTGCCCTGCGCCCTCTCAGCCGCCTCAATCTCTGCCAGGTGCCTCCTCAACACCTTCACCTTGTCCTGGAGTTCCTTGTTGTATTTTATAATCTTGATCATTTCTTCCTGGGCTTCCTCCAGGTACTGGGAAGGCCTGTTCCACCGGAGGAAGACACCTGAAAGCCCAGGGCACACAGGTCACGAGGGTTTCTTGTTACAAGGAGTTCGTATTCCATCAGTTTACACATTCTTCCCCTGCCCTCCCCCTCCAAACCACCATTAAAAATACTGACCCTCCTCTTCAAGTTCACCATTCTATTAAGCAATTATAATTCTATTAATAAAAGGAAAAATGAGGGTGTTTCATTCTTTTCCTCATATCCTGATCAGACCCATCCATGTCTCCCCCCTTCGCCTCACTGTTGCCAACTCTTCAGCACCCATGGGACGGAGAGAGTTCAAGCAGCAGGGAACCCACTGCACATGGATTACCCAAAAAGGTCAGGAGAAGCTTTACAAGCAGCCCCAAAGCAGATATTGTCTGTAACAGGAAGATCAAGCCTGGCTTACCTGCCCAGAGCTGCAGGCTCTGTGGGGCCACGGCGGGCCAGATGACCAGGCTGTTGGCCTCGTAAATGGGATTCTGGAATTTGCTCAGCTCTTCCTTCCTGTTCACCCAGGACCACAGGGACATGGTCTTTTGAGGCAGCTTCAGTTTAGCCCTAAGAAACCCACAGGAGCAAGTTAGATTTGTACCCTTTGATCTGTAAAGACTGTTTTAGTCAGAACCACACAGACTAGAGGGTCATAAGTTTCTCAACATGCCACCAGCCCAGATAATTCAGGCTAATCCCTCACCATCCTGGTGCAAACCTAAACAAATTTCCTCAACCTGGCTGATAACTATTAGTTTTGAATAAAAGATGGGGAAATAACATTTGTAAGTTGTGTGGAAGTCATCTGCCTGCTATCCAGGTGAAGGATCAGTCACCTCCCCACAGTGGATCGAGTGCCAGGTTTTGAAAGGGATTGAATTCCTGTGTTAAGGTAGAGCTGGGAAGCGGGATGGGTCTGCACCAGGGAAGGATGGAAATGGAATTCTTGAGTACATAAAAGCAGTGTTACTGCTGGAACTGTGCAATGGGCACATCTGACAGGTCCCTCTGGTGGCAGGAAGGATCTAAGCACACAGGGCAAGCAGTGCTGTTTTTCTGGGGCAACCCCACCACAGGGAGCTACACAGGGATCTCTATTCCTTAGATTGCAGCAAATATCCTGCCTGCACTAGCAAATTGAACTGCCAGCCAGGAGGAGATTCACCATCCCTGTGAATGCTTCAGACAGCACAAGCTTCACATCAGACTTCAAACCCCCTCTGTGCTCTCAGGCTGACGGGCTCGGATGTGACAGGCAGGTTATTACATGTAACATCCAATACTCTTCCAAATTCCATCTTATTGGTTTCAAGTCTAACTTGGTTTTGCAGATGACTAGTTCAGCAGCCCTGCAGAAGGCAGCAGGGTCTCTTCTAAGCCAAGATTAAGGGCAGAGAGGTTTATAGGAAGCTTTAAATTGCCTTCCTTATCTGTAATATCAGCTCGGTTTTCCCCTTCATGTTCAGTTAAGCGGGAGACCATCAGACGTGGTCTTGCTGGAGTCAGGAGTCCTGAGGGCAGAACTGCCAACCTCAAAACAGGAATCTAACCTCAAAACAGGAATCCAAACATCTCTGGCAGCTGTGGGAGGCTTCAGTCCTCCCCCCTGCTTGCTACTCTCAGCAGTCCCACTCAGGGCTGGACCTGGGGGTGTCAGGACCACCAGGCTACGGAGTCATGTCCCTCCCTGACAGGTAAGGACCAGACTTGCCAGCTTTGGCTTCTCATGCCCTGACCTTCTCCTCCAGGCCTGCATGGACAAGTTTGCTTCCCACAGCCATGACTCATGTCAAACTCCAGCTGTTTACTCTTTTATGGAAGAGTTTCTGTGTCAGAGACTACATAAACTGGGGATGGGTGGGGATTTTTGGCCAGGTTAGAGCAACCTGGTCTAGTGGAAGGTGTCCCTGCCCAGGGCTGGGAGCTGGAACGAGATGATCTTCAAGGTCCCTTCCAATCCAAACCATTCCATGGCTTTTTGTCAGACACAGCCCAATATTTAAAGGGCTCAAATCAAGCATTCTTACCAACCTTTCACTTTCGTTGTTTCCCAGGAAAGTCCCAAACTGGGAAGCGTAAGCATGCTCAAAGAGCATGATGAGGAACTGTTCGTTGAACTCGAAGGAGCAAGGGAACTGCCGAAGGATCTGCCACACACAGTCCAGGAAGAGCAGGAACACCGGGGCCTCCCACTTCTGTTTGCTGTTGGAATAGGCTGACTGGGCACAGCGCTGCTGGAAAGGGTGACCAGCCTGTGGGGATCAGAGAGAGCATCACACACAGAGCAGTGGGATGTGGGTACATGTGGCAAGAGTGTTTAGAGACAGTTCAGTCCATGTGACCGTGCTGTTATTGCTCAGGCATCCAGTTAACAAGCTGCTGGTGACCATTATCCCCCTGTGCTGGCACTGCTGAGGCCTCACCTCAAACTCTGGGGTCAGTTTTAGGCCCCTTGGGATAAGAAAGATAGAGGGGTTGGAGCATGTCCAGGGAAGAGAACGGAGCTGGGGAAGGGGCTGGAGCAGCAGGAGCAGCTGAGGGAGCTGGGGGGGCTCAGCCTGGAGAAAAGGAGGCTCAGGGGGCACCTTCTGGCTCTGCAACTCCCTGAAAGGAGGGGGGAGCTGAAGGGAGTCAGGCTCTGCTCCCAGGGAACAAGGGACAGGATGAGAGGAAACAGCCTCAAGCTGTGCCAGGGGAGGGTTAGATTGGGTATTAGGGAAAATTTCTTTATGACGATGGTTGTCCAGCCCTGGCACAGCTGCCCAGGGCAGTGGTGGAGTCCCCATCCCTGAAGGAATTTAAAAGCCATGTGGATGTGGCACTTGGGGACAAGGGTTAGTGGGGGTTTGGCAGTGCTGGGGAATGGCTGGACTCAATGATCTTTGAGGGCTTCTCCACCCCTAATAATTCTGTGTTTCTATGATTAATTTTCCTGCCTTTCCCAGCTGTGTGAACAGTCCTGTATTGGATCAGGGAATCTGACCAAGAACAAACTGGTGTAGGTGCCCTGAGGGACCAGACTGCAAAGGTACAAAGAGCAGAACTAAAGTTTTGTGGTTTAGTCTGCACAGGGCTCTGAAGAGACGGAAGAGATGGAACCTGGTGTGGGGAAAGGTGTCCCTGCCCACGGCAGGGGGGTGGAACGAGATGATCTTTAAGGTCTGTTCCACCCCAAACCTTTCTGTGGTAAGATATGTCCACCCTGAGCACACAAAACAGGCAGTTCCCCAAACCCAAAAAACTGCCAGGAGAGGCAGAGGCCCCACAAAGTGCCAGAGGTACAAATGACTCAGGCAATGACGCTGCTCTGTGGACAAAGGCCGTTCACACCAAGCAGGGCTGCAACAAGGCCCAACCTGTTTGCCGCCTCTCAGGCTATTTCCCAATCCAACTGTCACTGGAATAGATTGTCCTTTTGTCCAGAGGTGTTTCTCACCTGCAGCCACTCCCTCACAACGAGAGACTCAAAGCCACGGATGGTCCTGCACCTTGGATCCAGGATAATCTGCGCCAGAGAAGTGACCTGGAGCGTGGAATCAGTTCCTTCAGTCCCATGGACTAACACTGATGCACCTTCCCTGGGAAAGAAAGAGGTGGGAAGGGACAAGAGTTTGAATGAGCAGAACACATCCCAAGGGCATGCACGTCCCAGTGGATGCCATTACACCCCATGGACACCAGTGCTGACAATGCTGAGGTTTTGCTGGCTCTTTACCACCACATCCCTTAAGGAAGCATCCCACCTTCAGGGTCCTCACCAACACTAACCAGAGCTCTGCATCACAAAAGGCTCAGTTTCTTGCTAAGCAGTCTGGAAATCCAGACCCTCTGTCTTGATCTCCCAGTGAGATCTCCTTTGTGGTTCTCAGGGTTTTGGACTGGTACACCTGTGAGTTATAGCTGGGAAATGCAGCTCAAAATGAGTTTGTGTCGTTCACCGTTTTGCTTATTACTCTCAGATCTTCCCATGAGCACTGAAATGAAGATGGATCACCACCCAGATGCTCTGCAAATCAGTAGTGTGAGGTTCTTGCTCAAACCTGGGTTTAATTTGGGCCTCAGCTGAGGTTCTCTACAACTTCCCAAAAAGAGGTCAGAGCCAGGTGGGGGTCAGCCTTTTCTCCCAGGTAACAAGTGACAGGACAAGAGGAAACAGCCTTAAGTTGCAACAGTGGAGCTTTAAATTAGATATCAGGGAAAATATCTTCACTGAAAGAGTGGTCAGGTTTTGGATCAGGCTGCTCCAACCCCCATCCAACCTGGCCTTGGACACTTCCAGGGATGGGGCAGCCACAGCTTCTCTGGGCAACCTGTACCAGGGCCTCACCACTGTTATTGCACAGAATTTCTCCCTAATATCTAATTTAAACCTTCCTTTCCTACCTAATCTTATCCTTTCTCTCCTCCTCTCACATCAGTGACAGACGAAGCACAATTCCAATGGCTGTCAACCTATTCCCTCTCAAAGTGGGGCACAGCAGGATAACACTTTTTTCACCTTTCAGGCCCCAGACTTACAAGATGCTGCAGGATCTGTCCCAGCCATTTCCTGTCCCAGCCGTTCCTGCTCATGGCAAATAATGGAACCATCCCTGTGAGCTCAGCCCTGACCTCCAGGCCCTCAGTGAGGCAGGTCAGGCACCTGGAGCTGGCCTGACACAGCTCCAGGTAAACAGGAAAAGCAAATGATGAAATCAGCCACTGTCTCAACAAACCAGGATGGTTTCATCACTGATCTTTCTCATTAAACACATGTAGGAATGAATTTCAGATAAAAGTATTGATCCAGAGCAACCCTCTTCTGGCACAGTCAGTAATGAAACCAGCACTGTCAGTGCTTTTGAAAAGCACAGAACTCAGGTTTTAAATGCTCTGATGCTGTTTTACCACTGAGACAGCATTCCAGCCTGCCTATGTGCCTGCAGAACACGTTCTCCAGCTGGTATTGAAAAGCCAGGTTTTCCCTGAGGTTTGGGATGGGCTTTTCCTGCTCAGAGCCACAAATAAAGCACATTTAAATCGTCTGTCTGGCCTCACAAACCCCGGCACCTGACAGGGAGGTTTGGCCTTCCAGGTCTGAACACAAGTCAGCTGAGTCAGCAGGATTTGTGACAGAAATGTCAGTTTAAGAGAGGTCACAAGCACTAAGGAGGGATGAGCAGGATTGCTTAGGGATAAAAATGTAAGAGGGGAAAAGCACTGGGCCAATTCCTGGAAAAAACAAGGAAATGCCATTGGTTTAACCTCTGTAAGTGGGGTAGGGTATTGGAAACTTTCAGCTGAAAAGAAAAAAGGACTTTTTGGAAAAAAAAAAAAATCAAGCCTGTGTCCTCTCTTTACTCTCAAACAGCATTTCAGATGGGCACATTTTAAACTAAACCTTCAATAAAACAATCTACATCAGATTGGTTGCATCAGACATAAGAATACACCTCAATTACATAATTTAAAACCTATTCTTAGTGGAGATTGCCTCCCTCAGCATGACTTATTGGAGGAACATTCCCTCAGCAGGATGATGGAACAGTATCTTGCATGGGAACGAGCCAGATCACGGAGGGCAGTTATTAATACTTGCAGAGGTATTTAATGACCAAATGAATGAGAAACTCTAGCCTTTCTGCAAGAGATTTACCTGTCAATGCACTGAGCAGCCAGACAAGCCGTAGTCAGGATCTCCTTGACATGAGTCAGCCAGTTGGAAGCTTCCAGTTTACTGAGCCAGCGGTCCATGTTGTGGGACTGGTCATTACAAGCTTCCACCAGTTTGATGAGGCTTTCCTGCAGGATATTGAACCTTTGGGAAAAGGAAAACGTTACTGAAAATATAAGAAGTAACAAAGGAACCAGGACATGGATTATTTAGTGCTCATATATTGTGGTTCATTCATTCCTCTGTTTGATGCTTGTAGAGCTGTAAAATAATCAACAAAAATTTAGGTTCAAGTAAAACTTTAGAAGGAAAACCAAATACTTCAAAGTAACAACCAGGAAATTTCTTGATTAACTCCTCAGGAGCTGCTCTCTACAGTAATGAGGGGAGTGACTGCTTTCCAATAGCTCCAGTTAATATTATTGCATCTACATCTGTGTAGAAGGATTTCTCAAAATTAAGGTTAAGAGAAGTGGAACAAGGCCAGGCTAAAAGTCTGTTTAATTTAGTAACTTGTCTCCAAATGACCAAACAATATTAGATGTCCAGTGAGAAGTACTGGCTCATAGAATCACAGACTGGTTTGGGTTGGAAGGGATCTTAAAGCTCATCTCATTCCCATGGGCAGGGACACCTTCCACTATCCCAGGTTGCTCCGAGCCCTATCCAATCTGGCCTTGAACACTTCCAGGGATGGGGCAGCCACAGCTTCTCTAGGAAAATTCTCTGGATAAAAGTGGCCACTGCCACGGAACAAATCCTCACCTGCAGAAGTTTTCTGGCTCCTTCCAGTGCAAAGGGAACACAGGAAGACTGGAGCGTGGTACAGCTGGCACAGGGAGATGCCTGATGTCTGAAACCTGCAGCAGCTTGTTCAGAACAAGGAACTGAACCCCAAATAACCTTTATCATCCACACATCCTGATTTGGCCATAAAAGGAACTTGACCCTGCTGACAGGAACCAGGACACACAGCTTTGCTTCTCACAGAAGCAAGCACTTCATGGAGCAACCTCAGCCCTGCCAAAGCCAAGCCCAGGGGAGAGCCTGTGTGATTCCACTTACCTCTCGATGCCCTTGTGAATCCTCCTCCACTGGGGATAGTGGACTTCTTGCTCAAAGCCCCCTCCTTTGGCCCTGGCCTGCTGGGCCACATTCAAGGACCTGGTGTCAATGATGTAGCCACGTTTGCCAGGCCGGAGCGAGGCGTTGATCAGCTTCTCGTCCTCCTTGCAGCGCCTCCCGTTCGTACCTGTAAGGGGTTGGCTGCTTCTCATCATGATCTGGGGAGACACAAAACCAGGAATTAGGCACTGGAAAGGGAGGTGGTTCAGATTAAAAGGCACCAACCATCTGAGCTCCAAGCCTTGCCCTGAATCCTTCAGGTTTTTTTAAGTCCAATCCTTTGCAGGGACTGAACTTATTTAAAAAACAAACTGGTTTTTTGAGTGACCATCTGGCAGGTAAAGTTCTAAATTACAGACACCATCTTAGGGGCTTTATTCCTTTAATTATGCCTGAAGTTCCATCTTTATGAGCCTTTGAACTGGCTTCCTGCTGATGGCTCCTTTATAAAACTTGGAAGTGTTATAAATCCCTGGAGGTGTTCAAGGCCAGATTGGAAGGGGCTTGGAGCAACCTGGGATAGTGGAAGGTGTCCCTGACCACAGCAGGGGGGTTGGAACTGGATGATCTTTGAGGTCCCTTCCAACCAATCCATTCTCTCATCCTTTAAAGGATTTTCAGGATGTCTTTTCCCAACTCTGTTCTTAAAATACTCAAATCATTCTCGTGTTAAAGATGCCTCTTAGGGACAGTCCTCTCTCATGGATAAACTAATAAACCTTAAATCCACAGACTGATGAGCTGAGATTTCTCTTTAGTAAATGTTTTTCAATTCAGGAGCTCCCCAGCAGCTCAAATGCTCACTAAAATACGAGGGCAGCCAGTCAGCAACCCCAAGTACATTTGAGAACTGAGAGACAGGAGGGGAACATGAGGGACAAAGTTACTGTCACAAGTTCAAGTGCTCTGAGCCACACACTATTATATCCCTCACACCTGAAACATGCATAGTTTGGAGAGAAAGCTGAGCAAATCTTCATTTGATGGTTTTCAGCTGAGCTGAGAAAAAGCAGAAAGCACAACTGATATGGAGCTGGTGGGTGGCTGATTTTAAAGCCAGGCAAAAAATCCCCAAGTTATTATTGAGACAGACTAGACATCCTCTAATTCAAGGCTTACAGACCTTGGCAACAGGAGGTGAGAAGGCATTAGAGCATTTGAGGAGCCTGTATCAGGTTTAAAAGCTGCAGGCTGGACATCCCAGCATTCTCAGAACTGGTTACATCAGCAAGAGACACAATTACCCAACAGTTTGATAGAGTGCATTTCTTAATTACAGTGTATCAGTCACTCCATTAGACTTCGGATTGTCAAAAAGTGTGTGCAACACCAAGAATTTGCTGCTCCTGACTCATGTTGCACTGCCAGGCTCAGAGAGAACAGCTTGTTCTGATCCTCCTACCACAGGCACAGAGCAGAAGCAGTGCTGGCTCTGCTGTCACCACGATGTGACGAGGGCCCACCACTCAGACAGGACAATGTGGCTCCTGCCATCCCTCCCCGTGAAGCCTCTTGGCAGACAAAGCAACTCAGGGTGCCAGCAGTGCTTTTACAAGTCTCATCTTGTTCTTAACTGCTGTAAGCAAGCTCATGCCATGCACATTCCCAAACAAGCACATTAATGGCTATTTCTGGGATGGAGATGACTCATTCCATCCCCCAGAACCAGTTTCACTGCAGCCACTGAGGAAAGTCGGAAAATCAACCGGGCAAACATCACAAACTGTGCTAATTCCAGAGCACAAGGAGCTTTTCCATGAAACAAACAGCTCCACACACTTCCTTCAGGAACAACCAATAACCCAAGCCCAGCTCACCATCCCGTTCTTCTTGTGGTAGTAGCTGAGGACTGGGAAGCGACTGCCGTGGCGGAACGTGGCGACCTTCCGGAGCTCGTCGTCGGTGATGCATTTGGGGACAATGACAACTGGAGGGTAGGAGGGACACACAGAGAATTCCTTATTGATGCAGCTGAGACGCCACTCATCTGTCTGAAAAACACCAGAACACGCAGGCTTTGGGTCAGAAAACACATTATTAAAGCATTAAAACCAGGGGAGAAGGACTTCCATGTGCAGGATAAAGCACACACAGAGGGATACTGGTGATCTGCTCCATCTGCACCACAGGTGAAAGCTCAGTTGTCCTTTTACCATCCATTTATAGGCCTGTTGACCCATTAATTTTCCCCCAAATCCTTGATGCTCCCTGAAAACACCTCGTGGCAGCAGCTTCCAGACACTCATTACCCAGCACGCAGGTAAAACAATGGAGGAAGTGATCTGGTGATTCTGGTTCTTGAGGTGCAGGATGGGAAAAACAGTTCCCTCTCTGGTTTAGCCACATCCTCAAACAGCACCAAGTGGTCAGAAATGGGTGATTGTGGCTTTAAATTATTTCACAGGCACAGACAATGTGGGAGATCCCAGAGAAACAATCAGCAAACTTAGGGGGCAGAAAGGTTGATTTAGATGCAGTAACATGGGCTCAACCCTCCATCTGTGCTGAAAGAAGAGTTCACAAGACAAAGAGGGCTGAGAAAGGCAGGAATTTCCACCAACTCCAGATGCTGAAGCTGCCTCGAGGTTAAAACTGCAATTTAACACCTCCAGCTTGGCTCTTTTACACAGCTCTTGCTCCCAAAGCACCTTCTGGAAGCAGCAGAGCACCCAAGGCCCAAGGTCTCACCCTCAGCTCCTGTTATGTAACTTTTGAGCTTCCAAGAGCCAAACCCTTGGGAAAGAAGTGCTGGATGTTGGCACCTCACAGGCACTTGGCATGAGAACTTGGGCACCTGATACCCAGGGTCAGACACAGCTCAGGGGAAAAGGTCAGCAAGGAGCTCTGCAGGAGATCTCACAGAAATGCCATAAAACCTCTGCTCAAGTGTTCACAGAAAGTGTCAGCCAGACAAAAAGGCAGAGGGGTAAAGCAGGCAGCACAGAAAGGAAGAGCACAAATGAATCTCTGACAGGATACACAAAACCCCTCCTCAGCGGAGGTCTGCTGGTTTAACATGCATTAATTGCACATCTCTGATCAGAATTAGGTCTTTCTCCCTCTTTCCTTTCTTCCAGGGGCTTGCTACCTCTTACCACGCACCTCCTGGCTGCTACCTGCTTATACAAATCATCCTGACGCTGCTCCAGTGGAAAACTGGGATCAATTCACAAAGGTCTTCTGGCAGTGAAGTCCTTTCCATCAGATCAACAAGCTGATCTGACTCACAACACTTTCAGCAGCAGGAGCTCCGAGGCCTGGGATGTGTGGCACTGGAGGCAGTAAAATTGTCCTTTCTAGTGGCAATCTGAGAAAAAGATGCTGGGAAAACACACATTCTGTGCATCAGGATCAGCAGCAGCAGCAAGAGCAGCAATTTGCTGCCTGTGTGCAGTGGCCCAGCTGGACAGTTTTGCACCATAACCTTATTTCATTATTAATTAGCCTCAAAGCAGCCTCTCTGAACAGCTCCAGTTTACAGAAAGCAGAGCTTCTCCCAGATGCAAAGTCAAACTGCCTCTGGCCATCAGGTTATAATCAGGTTATCTCCAGCAGAGATGAAAAGTTCTGGATCACAAAAGGGATGCGGGCTGGTCACAGCTCCAGCTTTTAATGCACCAACAATGATGTTTTTTATAAAATAATATTTTTATAGCTTTTTTGGGGACGTCTGTGTTAATTTACATATAAAGGTGGGCAATCTGATTACAATGAAAAAAAATCTGTGTGGATCTGGAATATAAAACTGATAAATCCCTCCCCCAGGATGTGGGGAAGGTGCAGCCAGAGCTCTGTCATGTATTTGAGCCTGGCTGTCACTTGGTATCACCAGCATGAAAAGGAGTGGAAGAGCATCCCCTGATTTATCTCCCACTTTGGTAATTTAACCCTGCCCAGAACCTCCACCCCTCCCCACTTATAACACGAGACAGATGATCCTGTTACATCATCCAGTTGTAATTTACTGTTCCACGGGAAGGAGGAGGGGCCTGGCAGCAGTTGGCACCATTTGTCTTCCCCTGGCACAGCCCCTCCTGCAGAGCTCCCATTAACCTGTGCAGTGCCAGCTTCACCCTGCTGGAATAAACTTCATTCCTGGCTTTTTTTTGGGGGGTAGGGCTGTAATTTGGGAGAAAAAATGGCCATTAGAGGTGAAAGAGGGAGGCAGCAGCAATTTATGTCTGTGCAGCAGAGGACCTGCAGTGGAAGGGTGGAGGGACCTCACCTTCAGCATCACCAGGTAAAACATTTATTAAGAGAGGATAAAACTCTGAGAAAGCACAAAATCAACATTTAATTCTCCCAGTGTGAGATCTGTTCTTTCAGGAATCAAAAAAAGCTAAGGATAGAAGCAGCAAAGGACACTGAGCAGACTGGAAAGGACTCCGAAAGAAAGAAAAATTAGTATTTTCTCATTGCAAGATTAACTCTGGGATTTCTATTTTTCTTGTCCTAGTACTTTTTTAAAGAGATTGATTTCCAAAAGTCCAAGATATCTTTCATCCTAAAACTTAGAATTGCCAGGAGAGGTTGTTTTCCATAAAACAGTAGGAAATAATTCAAGTTCTACTAATAAAGCCTTAAAAAAAAAGTTAGGAAACCATCATGGACCTTGAGGGATCCTGCAAAGCAGCAATGGCAGAGGCCATTCCCAAGGAAAAAGCCCTGTTAGGGACAGATTGGGCACGGAAAAGGAGCATAACATGCAAAGATTGATGATTGTCTGATAAGAGCATAATGTGGGTGACCTAAACCATTGTAAACTGAGCCCAAAGCCAGAAAATCGGGATTTTTTTATATGAAGCTCCAATAAGAAGATAAAGCACAACTGAACTGTTCAGATTCCTGAGCTGTTTCCTGCTCCAAAGGAGAAGGGGAAGAGTGAAAAAGGGGGAGGAAGAAAAGAGAGAAAAAAAGTGAAAGAAAAAAGAGGAAAGGGGAGGAAAGAGAACAGAGGAAAGGGAAGGAAAAAAGGGGGAATAAAAAGGAGGAAAGGAGAGAAGAAAAAGAAGGAAAAGGATGAGAAAAAGAAGAAAAAGGGGGAAAAGAAAAAGGAGGAAAGGGAGGAAGACAAAGGACACAGGGGGAAAGGAAAAAGAGGGAAGGGGGCAAAGGAAAAAGAGGGAAGGGGGCAAAGGAAAAAGAGGGAAGGGGGCAAAGGAAAAAGAGGGAAGGGGGCAAAGGAAAAAGAGGGAAGGGGGCAAAGGAAAAAGAGCAAAGGGGGCAAAGGAAAAAGAGCAAAGGGGGCAAAGGAAAAAGAGCAAAGGGGGCAAAGGAAAAAGAGCAAAGGAAGGAAGAAAAAAGAAGAAAAAGGGGGAAAGAAAAAGGAGGTAAGGGAGAAAATAAAAAAAGGAGAAAAAGTGAAATGAAAAGAGAATGAAGGCTCAATTTTTTTGGCAATAAAATACCGTTATGTTAATTATACTGTGAATGTACAAACTTCTCATGGCCTCTTCACATAATTTTAGGAAACAATTTCCAGTTAGTTAGCAGTGTCCTGAAGTTGTGGAATTCGGCAGAAGAGAAACCTCTCAGCTCTTCTCTGACTGCTGAGAAAAAATAAGAAACCCTTGCACAAACTCTGAATTCCATTCAGCCCCTCACTGGTTATGCAGTAGAAGAATACAAAGAACTTCACATATCACCTATATTTTTAAAGAATTATCTGATTTTTTTTTTTTAATTATAACTTTTACAGCTTTACTTAGCCATTAGAGAATGTGTTCATGTCTTAAAACAACTCTACTGTGGCAGAGAAATGTGGAGTTAATACATTACATGGATTTGACATGTGGGGGAAGGTCGGGGATAGCAGATCCAGGTGGATGATTTAATGGAGAGGGGGGAACCTCTGGAATTCTACTCATTTAACTTATGGCAGAAAGAATTAAATCAGCCATTTACTTTTCCAGCCTTTCACATAAGAAATATTTGTTCAACAACAACATATTTATCAGTTGTTCACAAAATGTAAATCATTTGAAGGTGGCTTTTGACAGCATTTTGTTAAAAAAAATTGAAGTTTTAAGGGTTAAAAGCTAAGAATTAATCAACAGCTGCCAGACATGGATATTTTAAGGAAATGAATTATTGCTATAAAATAATAAGGATTTCAAATGTAAGTCTTACAAGGAGCAGATGTTCAGAAAGGCAAGAGATTTACAAATGCATTTTAAAAACTCTGAAAAAAATAAGGGAAAAAAAGCACATTAAGAGATCCATGTGTTGCTAGTTATGATAATAAGTCAGATTGTCTGTCTGTCTTTGGACAGCAGATGAAGATAAGACACATGAGAGTTCTCTAATTATGAGACAAAAATAGCCAGACCTCTGAACTCCTTTAATTTTCTGGTGATTTCATCACCTGAATCTGGCCAAGCTGATGATATTATTCAGTTATTAGTCCCAGGCAGGAAGTGATAGATGCTGCAGACAGGCTGGGCTGCAGATAAAAGAAAAAAAAAAATCAATGTTCTTTGCTGCTGCACTAATGGATGTGGGCTCAGCAACCTGAGATGGTGGAGCAAGTGCTCATATTGGATGGGAAACAAAGACCTGGAACACAGAGATGCAAATTCAAGGAAGCTCCTGCAACCAAAATTCAGCATTCTAAAATTAAGTTTGGGTAACAGGCAATGCCACAAAAACAATTCCTACCCAAAATAATATCAACATATACCATAATATCAACCAAAAATATCAACATGGCACCAAAACAATATCAACATGTGCTCAACAGCACCTGGAAAAAGGAGGACTAGAAGTTGCCTGCTCTCTAAACCTCCCTGAATATTTCCCCAGCATGAACTAGAGCTAAAAGTGTTTCAACCTGGGCGTTTTTACTGTCATCTTCCTGGACAGATAAGGAATCCTGAGCAATTCTATTAAAACATTAATTTCAGTTAAGGGATTGACAAAGATTTATTTCACTCCACTCCAGATACAAAGCCAAGTGAAGCAAACCCAGGCCAAAGGGCTTCAATTTGTTGTTTTAATAAGGAGAGTCATTCCTAAAGGACAAAAAGATTTCCTACCTTAATGTCCTCACAGATAAATTTTAGAAAGTCCTCAAACCTCCACTTGTACGACACACAAATGCCTGCTGTTCACAGAGTGTTTGAACAACGCCCACTTCTCACCCAGGCAACAGATGAATTTTTTTACCATCCAGGATTTTTCAGCTCAGCCACTGCTGGGTGAAATCCTTCAGGGAACACCCAAGTGCCTGTGGAAATCCTCCCCATCCAACTCACCGCTGAGCTGAGGAGCTCAAACTCCTGGTCGGGCAGGAAGGAGCGCCAGCCATCCTCCAGCACCTCGAACATGGGCCGGTAGAAGAAGGGATACAGGAGAGTGACAGAATCCAGGGTGGAAAGGACCTGGGAGGATCAGAGAAAGCATGGAATCATGGAATGGGTTGGGTTGGAAGGGAACTTACAGCTCATCTCGTTCCAACCCCCTGCCATGGGCAGGGATACTTCCCACTAACCCAGGTTACTCCAAGCCCCATTCAGCCTGGCCTTGGACACTTCCAGGGATCCCGGGGCAGCCACAGCTTCTCTGGGCAACCTCTGCCAGGGCCTCCCTACCCTCCCAGACAAGAATTCCTTCCCAGTATCCCATCTAACCCTGCCCTCTGGCAGTTTGAAGCCATTCCCCCTTGTCCTGTCACTACATGATTGTAGTACGATTCCTGATGCTTCAGCAGAACGAGCTTCCCATTCCCAAATGCTATGGCAAGATATGGGCTTAAGGAAAGGAGTTTCAGGGGTTTTTTAATTAAAAAAAAACCCCAAACCTAGAGGCAAACTCCATGATTTTAACAATTGTCAGAAATCATAGAATGGTTTGGGTTGGAAGGGACCTTAAAGCTCATCCAATTCCAACACCTTGCCATTGGCAGGGACATCTCCCCCTATCCCAGGGTGCTCAGAGCTCCATCCAAGCAGGCTTTCAACACTCCAAGGGATGGGGAATCCACAGCCTCTGGGAAATATCCCACAACCTGGTGGGAAATACTCCGGAATTTTCCTTTCCCTTCCATAACACCAATGAAAACCTCCCTAACTGGAGACACAAAGCTGTTGAGGTGAGATCAAGGTCTGCAGGTTCTGCTGATGCTGAGGAACCCTCACCTCGATGGAGCTGGCGATGTTCAGACATTCCTCCATCCCAGGGATGTCCAGCTGGATGATCCTCAGGTCTTTGCACTTTATGACTATGGTGCCCAGCGATCCCACAAACCTACAGCAGGACATGGAACAGGAGCCTCATCAGAACAGGATCTGGGAGGCGTGAGGGGGATGTTACAGCTCTTCCCACCACAAATTCCTACAAGGCAAAACTCCATTAGCAGCAATTTTTCTCCAATACCATCCTGCAAGAAAAGAAAGATACAAAACCGACTTGATATTTGGTATAAGCTTGTTTTTTATTTTAATTTATTCCATCCTTGTGCTATGGAGTGGAAGTATAAGTATCACACCACTGTGAGAGTGACAGGACAAGGAGGAACGGTTTTAAACTGCCAGAGGGCAGGAAAGATGGGATATTGGGAAGGAATTTTTGGCTGTCAGGGTGGTAAGGCCCAGGCACAGTTTTCCCAGAGAATCTATGGCTGCCCCTGGATCCCTGGAAGTGTTCAAGGCCAGGTTGGAGCAACCTGGGATAGTGGGAGAGGAAATAAGTGGCAGGGGGTGAAACAAGGTCATCTTTATGCTCCCTTCCATCCCAAACCAGTCTGGGATTTGTGATTTAACAAGGAAGTTTGGATTTGCTCTGCACATCTCAGGGAATTAAGGTCTTACCCCCCACCACTGGTTACAAACCCAGGGAGTCCAGAAAAACCTCTGGTTCCAACCCAAACCCAGCTCCCAGACGCCCTCCTCAGTCCTATTCCAGCTGCTTAAAGAGCTACAAAAGCTCAAGGAGCAGTTTAATCATCTGATAAATCCAAAAAAACACTGTTTTGTACAAAAAAAATCCCTTACAATTCAGTAGGAGAAGAGATTTTCTGAGCCTGGCACAACGTTGTGCACTAAGAACCTGCAGCAGGGCCAGGCTGGGCCTTTCTAAACCCTTTACTGAGCTGAGAGTCTCGTCATTCCATCCTCTCCAGCACTGGGAAAACGCTCTTATCCCTTCAAATGGCAAAGTTTCACTCCCACAAAGCTACTCAGGGGCTGCTCTGGAGAACCTCCTGGAAAATAAGGGCTGTGAGTACCTGCAGAGTAATTCTGTAGTAAATCAGGTGCTGAGCCAGCAATCCCTCCTCCTAACTCCACGTTCCTTCCTTATCTGGGATTAACTTCCACTGCAACTGCAGCTGAGCTCATAAAAAATTTAAAAACTGAAGGGGAAAGCTTGTATATATTAATTTTCAAAATGGAGCTTTAGTACACGGAGTAACAGGGATGAGGCCAAACCACCCTGAGGACTCAGGAGTGCTCCATGGGAACACATTCCCTGAGTTTCCCACCCTTCTGATCCTTTCCCACCTCGGAAAAATCAGGAATAAACTTCAGCAGCAACAGATTTAATCAGCATCCAGCAATCTCCCCCCTAATTCCAGACTCTTTGCCAACTTGGGTGGGTTTTAATTGCTCCTGCTTGATTTTTCCAGAGAAATCTGTTCCACCAGATTTCCTTAAAAGGCAAGAAAAATGGGAAAGACCTTGTAATTAATTAAAAAAAAATAAATTATGATGAGGGAGCTGAAACAGCAACAAGTGAGGGAGAAGAAAACCAGGTGAGATGGGGCAGACACTCAGGGAGGGAAGGGTGATGGGGCAGCTAAAGCAGGAATGAGGGTAAAAAACAAACAAACAAATCTCTGGAGTTTCTGTAATAAAAAGGGGGTGGGGAAGAAAAATAACGGGAGTGCTGCTGCTGCAACTCAGCTTAACCACAAAAATACATCGTTAAAGGGTTATTGATTCCCACGAGGAGTTGGAGTGAGGGATGATGGTGAGGAGCAGCAGGAGGTGGATTCAGGGATGAGAAATTCCACAGAGTCCCTCAGTTTTGGTGGGTGACACAAAGCAAATCCCTCCACCAGCGCTCTGACTTCCATCTCCCTTTGCAAAGGAGAGGGTTGAGGAGGTGGCAAAAACGCAAAGGAGGCGGTAAAGTTGCATTATTTAGAAATTATGTATAGTGTTTCAAGTGTTTTTGAAGCATTCAAGTGTTTTCAAGGGTTATTGATGGATCCACTGAATAATTAACACAGAGCAAAAGTGTTCAAACACACGAATTTGGACTCTCCATATGACCAAAAAAATTAACCTTTAAGATGCAACAGCCAAAACGAACATCCAAACAGAAGGAAAACCCTGCCCTGTGCCCTCACAGGAACATTTAGGTTGGAAAAGAGCTCTGGGATCATCGAGGCCAATCTATAATTTGGGACCACCACCTTGTCACCCAGACCACGCACTGACGCCACGTCCAGCCTTTTCTTTAAACACTCCCAGGGATCGAGGACTCCACCACCTCCCTGGGCAGCCCCTTCCAGTGTTTGCCAACCCCTTCCGCGTGGAAATTCCTCCTGATGTCCAACCTCAACCTCCCCCGTGGCGCAGCCTAACCCCAACGCCCATCCCCACCCTCCCTCCTCTCCACACGCGGATCCGGGACAAGCAGCCTCCCCAGCCCCTCTGGGCCCCACCTCTTCTCGCAGGAGTCGATGTTGGAGTGGAGCAGCCACAGCTCCTCGGCGTTGTCGCGGCGGCGGGACGAGAAGATGAGGTGGTGGCCTGTCAGGCACAGCGTGCCCTCCACGGCCGCGTGGAACGGCCGGTGCAGCACCACGTTATCGGCGCGGGGCGTCTTGATCAGCTCGGCGAACTCCATGGCGTGGGAAAGGAGGGGAGGGGAAATCACCGGGAAAGCTCACCGGGAAAAAAAAACCCGCTGGGAAAACAGGGAGGGGGGTGGAGGCGCCGGGGAGGGTCTGCGCGGCTCCACCCGCGCGGGAAGGGGCATAACCCGCGGTGGTCTCGGCTCTCGGGGGGTGGAGGAGGATGAGGAGGGAAAGGGAGGGGGGGGTGTGTGGGGGAGAGGCCCTCACAGGGACCCCCTTTTGCCCTCAGGGCCCAGGCGGGGGAGCGGGGAGACCCTCGGGGGGTCAGAGCGGCGGGGAAGCCTCTGAGGGGAGAGAGGAGGCAGCCCCGGGACCCCCCGGATTCCCAGGACCCCCCCCCCCCCCCGGATTCCCGGGAGCCGCCGGCGGAGCGGGACGGGAAGGGCCGGAAGCGCCTCCCCGGGAGCCTCCCCGGTCACGTGACGTAGCACGGACCAATCCGCCCTGGAGGAGATGGTGGGGCGGGAAAAGGGCCCTGCGCGCCCCGAGAGCCCCGCGAAAAGAGTTCCGGGGGAATCACGGGACATTTAAGGGAGAGGGGCGGGGTGAGAGGCGGGGCTTGGGGAAGGAGGCGGGGGCCTGAGGCTTAGGGAGCCAATGGGAAAGGGGATTGTCTGAGGGGCGGGGCTTATGGAGGGGAGGGACGAAGAGGGCGGGAGAGAAGTGGGCGGGGCTCGTTGGTTGGGCGGGGCTTCGTTTGGGCAGGGGGCGGGGCTTGGAGAAGGCGGGACGGAGCGAGAATGGGATCGGGAATGGGAGAGGGAATGGAGCGGGCAAGAGAGACGGATTGGGAGCGGGCAGAGAGAGGGAATGCAACGGGAGTGGGAGCGGGAAGGGAGAAGGAATTGAACCGGAATGGAGTGGGCAGGGAGCGGGAATGATGTGGGAATGGGAACGGACAGGGAGCGAGGATGGAGCGGGCGGGCAGGGAGAGGGAATGGACCAGGAAAGGGAGAGGGAATGGAGCAGGAATGGAGTGGGAATGGGAAGGGGCAAGGGAGCAGGAATGGACCGGGAAAGGGAGAGGGAATGGACCAGGAATGGAGTGGGCAGGGGAAAGGGAATGTGGGGGCAATGGGAATGGCGGGGAGAGGGAATGGGAACGAGCAGGGGTGCGGAAAAGGAGCAGGCAAGGAGTAGGAATGGCCTGGGAGCAGGACTGGACTGGGAAGGGAGCGGGGATGAAGAGGGCAGGGATGGAGCAGGATCCCAGCGCCCCAGCCCGGGGCAGTGGGGCAGGGCTGGGGTCGGTGCCCGCCGGGGCAGCCGCGGTTTGGGTCCAAAAACCTGCGGGAATGGAGCAAACACATCCCCCGGTCCCGGCTGAGCCCGGCCCGGCCGAAAATATGGAGAAACGGCCAAAAATTCAGCCCGGCCACCCCACACGTGTGTTCTGAAATCCCCCTCGGGCTTTCCCCCAGGGACACCCAGCCCTGGCAGGGGGACGGTCCCCTTCAGCTGCCCCCTTTTTAGGGACCCCCAGAGCCCCCTCCAGGCTGGGTCAGCACCCGGTGGTTCCATTTCCATCATGGAATCACGGAATGGTTTGGGTTGGAAGGGACATTAAAGCCCATCTTTTTCCACCCCTTGCCACGGGCAGGGACACTTTCCACTAACCCAGGTTGCTCCAAGCCCCATCCAACCTGGCCTTGGACACTTCCAGGGATCCAGGAGCAACCACAGCTTCTCTGGGCAACCTGTGCCAGGGCCTCCCCACCCTCACAGCCAACAACTCCTTCCCAATATCCCATCTATCCCTCCCCTCTGCCAGTGGGAAGCCATTCCCCCTTGTCCTGTCCCTCCAGGCCCTTGTCCAAAATCCCTCTCCAGCTCTCCTGGAGCCCCTTGAGACAGTGTAAGTTCTAACATAACATCCTGCAGCCAGTGGTGAGGATGCAAGTCAGGTGTGCATAAAATCAAGTGCTTTTCCCCTCAATTATTATGTTAAAAGACATCTGTTAAGAAGATCTGAAAGGTCAGGCACAGCTCAAAAACAGATATCCCCACTGAATTTATTGACAGAGTCGTGGGAGGGATGCCCATCCCTGGAAGTGTTCAAGGCCAGGCTGGACAGGGCTTGGAGCAACCTGGCCTGTTGGGGTTGGAATGAGATGATCTTCAAGGTCCCTTCCCACCCAAACCATTCCATGGTTTTATGATTAAAAACCAAATTCAGGGCTGGTAACGCTGAAATCCAACATTTACCCTGAGAGTATTTATGAGGGTGAGAAGGGCTGTGTTTAAAAACTCCCGTGCTCCCAAGCAAAAGTGAACTTCTGAGGGATGAGAAGAAGACAAAAGACTCTCCAGGGTGACAGCAAATTCCAGAATCCTCCCAAAGAGGGGTCTGCTGTTCATATTGACCGTGGCTGCTCCCCAAAAGGGACTGCTGGACTTGTGGGTGGTTCCAGGCTCTGATGCAGAACCTCAGGTCTTTCCCACCTGGAGAAACTCCACTTCCTAAGCCTCCACCTGCCTTTTCCCTGAGGAAGAACAAAGAAATCAGGTCAGCAGCCATTTCTGGGGCTCTCTTCAGAGGGGATGAGGAGCTGCCTGGTGCCGTCCTGCCCGTGATCAGCTCAGTGGGGCAAGTCCAAGGTTGTTCAGTCCCTGCCTGATGGAAGCAGCCTGGAACTCTGTGCAGATGCCAACAGGCAGGTTTGGTGACAGCCTGTCCTGGGCAGTTGTCCTCCCTGAGAAGGATTGCAGAGGTGTTTAGATACAGTGACCTGAATTTTTAAACTCACCCCTGGCACCGAGTTCAGCCTGAGTTTGCCCAGGCTGTGCCTTATTAATGCTGGCAGTTCAGGTGATTTCAATAACTGAGGATGATTTGGAAGTCTAATTAATGACATTTTAATCTCACAGATTTATGCAAAGATTCATAATAAGGACGATTAATTCTCCTCTCACAGCAGTTTGCACTGATCCACATCATCAACCCCTCCAGAAGAGGAGAGGGGTCTCTCCCAGGACTGAAGCTTCCAGAGCTTGGGAGTCCTGGGTGTAACTTAAAACACAAACTTAAAACACTCTGCATTGCTGCTTCCACTCCAGTGCTGAGATGGCCTGGGAGCACAGGACTAATCTTCCTTGCATTTTGCTGCATGGACTGAGAATTATTTCATATGAATCCACAGCTAAACACACACTCCAGGGCATGAGCAGGACTGTTAAAATGCTGCTCACCTGGGCAGCTTATCCTGGCTGAGGAGGAAAAGCTGTTTCCTTGTGCTTTTCCAGCACAACAGTGGGATAGGGAACTGCACTGATAGAGCTGTGTTTTGGGGAGCTCCTCAGCTGCAGGAGAGCAGCCAGGGGTCTCCTGGGGTCTCTGGCACAGGTTTCCCAGAGAAGCTGTGGCTGCCCCTGGATCCCTGGAAGTGTTCAAAGCCAGGCTGGATGGGGCTTGGAGCAACCTGGGATAGGGGAAGGTGTCCCTGCCCAGGGCAGGGAGTTGTAAGCTTTAAGGTCCCTTCCCACCCAAAACATTCCAGGATTCTATGATTCCATAGAGATCCCTTGCAATTACGGGTTTTAACCCCCCTGAGCCTCTCAGGAGACACTTTTTGAGCTCTTCTGTGCTCAGCCCTTCCATCCCCATGGCCCCCATAGCCCCATCCTCAGGAAGCATCGTCAGACCCCACAGGTGAGGGGCAGCTGCTTCCTTGCCTCTGCTGAAGGTGCTGTGGGGGGTGATATTTATTAACAGTGTTTGCAACAGAGTCATGGAATCACGGAATGGAATCACGGAATAGAACCACGGGATCACTTGGGTTGGAAAAGCCCTCAGAGATGACTGAGCCCAGTTGTTCCCCCAGCACTGCCAAGGCCACCCATGTCCCCAAGTGCCACATCCATGTGGCTTTAACACACCTCCAGGGATGGGGACTCCACCACTTCCCTGGGCATCTGTGCCAGGGCCTGACTGCACTTTCAGTGAAGAAACTTTCCCTCATAACCAACCTGAGCCTCCCCTGGTGCATCTTGATAGTTCAGGTTGGAAGGGACCTTAAATCTCATCTTTTTCCACCCCTTGTCATGGGCAGGGACACTTTCCACTATCCCAGGTTGCTCCAAGCCCCGTCCAACCTGGCCTTGGACACTTACAGGGATGAAGCAGCCACAGCTGAAGAGTGGCTGTGAGGAAAAGCAAAGGTTTCATCCCCATGGGCAGCAGGGACATAGCACTGCTGCCTCTGTGAAGGAGGGAAGAGTGAAAATTTGGGTTGTGGCTGCACATTGAGGGACTGATTCTAAGGCCAGTGTTAGTCCTGACAACTCTGCAGTCCCTGGGTGATTTGGATCATCTCTCTCCCAGCTCAGAGGGAAAAAAAAAAACCATCATAGCCCTCAAATCAAGGACATATTGGGTACTACACTGAGGAAAAGGAGTAAGAGGTGCTTTAGAAATGTGCCTGAGGAGAGGAGTGCCTGGCACTGGGATGGCTTTCACTGCCTGCTTTTTTCTGTCTTCCCTCCACATGCATTAGGGAGAATGAACTGCTGAGGCTTGTACCCAAAATAATTTGGTTTGAATCTCATCTCTTCCAGAGGAACCTCTGAACATAGTAGTGAGGGCCATCCTGCTCTTTTGGACTTGTTTGTTTTTTTTTTTTTTTCTCCTGTAAAATAAGGATCAGTAACTTCTGGAGCAGGGCCCTTTCCCTCCATGTGTTTTGACACGCTGCTGGCACAGCAGAGCCCTGATATCGGTCAGCAAACATTGCTCCAATCCCCTGGAGAATGGGAGATGTTCAGGACATTGTGAGGGGGAACAGCACATGCCTCTTGTGCAACAAAACGCAGCCCTGACGAACTTTATCTCTTGATCCTGCACAAACGCTCCTGTCCTGTGTTCCCAACCCCACAGCTGCCGCTCCCCAGTCCAGGAGGAGGATCCCGACCCACAGGCCGGGCTGTGCACACCAACAATTTTAGGATAATGTCATGGCAGGGGGTACAGACCCCTCCCTGCATGAAGGAGAGAAGCCTGGAGCAGCTGAGGAGGCTCAACCTGGACAAAAGGAGCCTCAAGGGGGACCTTCTCACTCTGCAATTCCCTGACAGGAGGGTAGAGCTGGGTAAGGGTTGGGCTCTTTCACAAAACAAGTGACAGGACAAGAGGAAACGGCCTCACGTTGTACCAGGGGAGGTTTAGATCAGAAATTAGGAAAAATTTCTTCGTGGAAAAAGGTTGTCCAGCCATGGCACAGCTGCCCAGGGCAGTGGTGGAATCCCCATCCCTGGAGGGATTTAAAAGCCTTGTAGATGTGGCACTTGGGGAGATGGGTTAGTGGTGGGTTTGGCAGTGCTGGGGGATGGTTGGCCTCGATTATCTTAGGGGTAATCTTTCCAGCCTAAATATTCTGTGATCCCATAGGCTGTGCAGGTATTTGTGAGGGTGCATTTGGGTCATAATAACCCATGATGGGTTTAAGGAGGGCTCTCCAGCTTCTGGAAGCAGGTATCTCCATGCAGCATCTGCTTTTCCTTGCTCTCATAAAGCCTCCTAAGAAAGCCCAGGGCTGTTGAGCAGGAGAGGCACAAATAGAAAGTGTCCAGGCAGAAGGAAATGCAGCTCAATCAGTGCCCTCTGCCAAATGCCCAGAGATTCCTCCTGCCAGACCCCTAAACACCCGGCCATCTGCTTCCCTCTGCCCTATAATCTGTCCTGAAGAAGTTTGCCAAGAAGCTTGTCTGTCCTCAGCAGGAGACAGGGCTCTTCCCATGTCTTCCTTTCCTGCCTGGAGAGCAGGATCATGAACTGTCTGGCTCTCTGGCCACTCTTCCTGCATCTCCCCAAAAGACCCCAGGGCAGACCCTTGGGAGCAGATGTTCCTCTCTCTGATCTGGAGTCACTGGTGAGCCCACACGCCCCAAATCAGAAGGGATTTCCGTAATTTTAGGCTTTCCAGGGGGTGAGCTCTCCTCCACCCCGTGTGCACTCACACCAGCAGGGTTTTCCATGTGAAATCCAAGAACTAATTGGCTGCAGGAGAGCAGAGAATCACCTTCCATATGCTGCAGTCCCATGACCATTTGCCTCTTGGATGAGCACTTGGTGTTTTTTAAGGCTCCCTCTGTGCTTGTTTTCATTCCTGAAATAGATTGTGATCCTGTTATCCAAACACCCAGCTGCTTCACCCTCTGATGTTTTCCCAGGAAGGGGAGTGAGAGAGCAGCAAGCACAAGGTAAAGGATGTTTGTGGCTGAAAATCAGCTGTGATTGCACTGTCCACATCCACAGGGATAAATCCAAGGCAGCTCAGAGGCCAGCTGGCATGGCCAAGCCATATATAGGATAGTAAGATCTCCTGGCTTTCCCAAAAAAGGGATCCACAGTGGGCAGCTCGCTGGGAATTGCTGTCTGTGCTAACTCTTGAGCCAGTTTGTCCAGACCAAGAGAGTGCCAGGGGTTGGGAGAAATTTTATGTCTTAGACTGGTCCTGGCATTGCTTTATTTACTGAGTGGATGTAGGCAGGGATCTGGAAAAGGAAGAGGTGGAGAGAAAAACCCTCCCATAAAGGAGCAGATTAATTATTTTATTTAAACTAAATATGCTAAAATAGCAGGAAAATCAGCTGAAGGTGATTTTTTTGTTGTTTTCTACTTGATATCTGTTGACATATCTGAGCACACAGTGTGTCCTGAGAGCTGCCATCCACATTTCTTCCCTAAACCCCACAGACCGGGTTTATCCTTTTGACAGCTGGGAGGAGGGAGCCTGAAGGTGTGGGAGAGCTTCCCAGTGAGTGCTCCTGATACCACAGCAAGTCCAAATTGGGGATCTGGCAACCAGAGAGTGAGTGGGCAAGTCTGAAGTGAGAGACCACAGGAGGAGGGAGGCTGGCAGGAGACAGGCACACCCGTGTACCCGACACCGCACACACAAGTGTTCCTTGGGTCTAAATTTCCATAAGATATTATTTTTAGCAGAGTTGGTTTGGGGTTTACTTTTGGGGTTTTTTTCCCAGGGAATAGCTAGTTACTCGTGAAGTTTCTCCATTTTGTCATAAAGAAACATGGGACATGGCATATTGCTCCTGGAGAGAAGGACTTTGGGTGCTGGTGGGGGAGAGGCTGGACATGCCCTAACCATGGACACTCCTAGCTCATCCCACAGCGTGGGCAGCATGGGAAGGGGGGATTCTGCCCCTCTGCCCCCTCAGGTGAGACCCCACTGGCAGAGCTGCCTCCAGCTCTGGGGAACAACAGCACAAGGATGTGGAGCTGCTGGAGAGAGTCCAGAGGAGGCCACAGAGATGCTCCCAGGGCTGGAGCCCCTCTGCTCTGGAGCCAGGCTGGGAGAGCTGGGGGGGTTCACCTGGAGAAGAGAAGGATCCAGGGAGACCTTGGAGTCCCTTCCAGTGCCTAAAGGGGCTCCAGGAGAGCTGGAGAGGGACTTGAGTCAAGGGATGGAGGGAAAGGACACAGGGAATGGCTTCCCACTGGCAGAGAGCAGGGAGAGATGGGATATTGGGAAGGAATTGCTGGCTGTGAGGGTGGTGAGGCCCTGGCACAGGTTGCCCAGAGAAGCTGTGGCTGCCCCTGGATCCCTGGAAGTGTCCAAGGCCAGGTTGGACAGGGCATGGAGCAACCTGGGCTAGTGGAAGGTGTCCCTGCCCATGGCAGGGGGCTGGAATGGGATGATCTTAAAGGTCCCTTCCAACCTCAACCCATTCTGTGATTCTAAATTTAACAATTTTTTTTCCATCTCAGGCTTTGTTTGTTTGTTTGTTGTTGTGGTTTTGGGGGTTGGTTTTTTTTTTTTTTTGGTTTTTTTTTTGTTTTGTTTTAGTTTTCATTTGCAAAGCTGGGAAATACCTGCACAACAAAGAAAGAACTCTGTTTTTCTTCTCACTTCAGTAAAATCCTTTCTTGTCCTGGGATTATCCAGACATTCACCAGGAACAACCTTCCAGGTCTCTGCGCTCTCGGAATATCTTTAGGACCAACCATGCAAAACACACAGACAGGGTGATGCCAAAGTTGTGTGTAATTATTCTGAATGAGTGAGGACAATCCCTCAGGTACAAACAGTCCCCAAAACTTTCCCCAGCACTCATTAGTATTCGGGGATATCTGATATCATCTGCAATTGGCTTTTCCAGAATTTGTTAGGAGGAAAATCTCAGCCTTCTTCATAGATTCATATAATACTGAATTCTGAAGAAACATTAATTTGGGCAAATGCACAGGGGTCTAAATAAAATAATATAAAATAAAATAAAATAAAATAAAATAAAATAAAATAATAAATTAAATTAAATTAAATTAAATTATTTTTTCATGTGTTGATGTGCCTTTTTTCTGATTCTTTTATGTGGATAGTTTTGAGAGTTTAGCTCTGGACATGATTTAACATTTGGAGGCTATTTCTGAAAAGGCAAATGAGAAGAATGGGAGGTGATAAATTGTTTATGAACTGATTTGTTATTATTTAAAAGTTGTGGTGGTGCTTTAAAAATGTATTTCTGGGTGCTTTTCCATAGGATATGGGTCAAGGTCTCTGTGTCCTGGGAGCTGCCCATGTTGTGGTAATTCTCTACAACTCCAAAACTGGGTTCTTGGGGTCTGACCAAAGTTAGGGAATCACCAGATCTTTCCTGAGAAAGCTGAATCCTGAAGTGTCTCTTGAAGAGAATTAATACATCTTCAAAATCCAAACCCTCCTGGAACTGATGGAGACTTGGTAAAAGCGTCTGCTTAAAAAAACACCCAAAGGGTTTCATGCAGGAAGATCACAGAATATCCTGAGTGGGAAGGGACCCACAAGGATCATCAAATCCCACTTCCTGGCCCTACCAGAACACCCCAACAATCCCACCCTGTCCCTGAGAGTGTTGTCCAAACACTCCTTGAGCTCTGGCAGCCTTGGGACCGTGACCAATGCCCTGGGGAGCCTGTTCAGAGCCCAACCACCCTTTGAGGGAGAAAACCTCTTTCTAGAACCTTTTTCCAAACTGGTGAAACCTGGCAAGTTGCTCCATAAGAAATTCCAGCCTGTTTAACTGTTAGTTCATCCCTACAAAGTGAACAGGCTTCTCATGGTTATGTGAAGGGACTTGGGAATTAATTTCTTCCTGTTGACATTCTCCATGTATCCAAACATTGTGGTTCTGCCACAGACACACCTGGCATAGCTTTGGTCCTTCATGATGGACAGGGGGGAAAGTCTCCAACTGAGGTGTTTTTTGGAGATCACATTTCACAGTGGTTTGAACAAGCAACACCAGTAGTATCCAAGGAACCATTTAACCAACTCCAGGACGCCCTTTTGATGCTCAAATCCACCAGCATGGAAGTCTGACACAAAAACTTAGGAAGTTTTGCTTGACTAGGGAGTGAGACTCGAATTTCACGGAATCATAGAATCACAGAGTAGTTTGGGTTGGAAGGGACCTGAAAGATCATCCAGTTCCAACCTTCTGCTGTGGGCAGGGACACTTTCCACTAGGCAAGGTTGCTCCAAGCCCCGTCCAACCTGGCCTTCACAACCAGGGAAGGTGGTTTCCCATGTCAGGAGGTGGAACCACACGCTGGTGTTGTCAGTTCAGCAGTGACTGCAGAGGCTGTGATGAGTATTTAAGATCAAATATGAACAGCCTGAATCAGGTTTGTTAGGCTGAGTGTCTAGAGCAGCTTGAGGTGTGAACCATTGTTGTTTGGGGAAGAAAGGTGTGCTCATTGTGGGAGAAAATGTTCTCTCTGTTGGATGTCCTGAAGCGAAAATCTTCTCCTTCAGAATCCAATTAATGATCGCAGTTAATAAAGAACAAGTGGCCAGAGTACCTGTGCTTATGTGTGACAAAGAGATTAGAGACAGGGCAGCCCAGCAGAGTCAGACAACCTCCTACAAGCTGAAATGCCTTTTGTTCCACTCCCTGTTGCAGTGAGTGGCATAAATTTAGAGCAGTGACTTGTCATTTCGGAAATCAAAAAGGATGTGGAGAGAGTGAGAGCTGGGAAAAAATCCAGTGGTGCTGGAGCAGAGGGAAAGTCTCTTTAACTGTAAGATCAGAGACAAAGCAGAGCTGCTGTTGTAGAACTGTGGCTTTTTTTTTTTTTTTTTTCTAATAGATTCACAGAATTATTAAGGTTGGAAAAGCCCTTTAAGATCACTGAGTCTAAACAGGCACTAAACCACGTCCCGAGTGCCACATCCACACCCTTTTTGAATACTTCCAGACATGGTGATTCCACAACTTCCCTGGGCAGCACATTCCAATGCCTGGGCAGCCTTTCAGTGTGGCTTTGCAGAGGGCATCAGCACAGACAACAGGTGGATATTTTGCTGTGGTTTTCAGAAAAAAAAAGAGGGGCAGAAAAGTGACAGTATCTGGGAATGGCCTCAGTGGGAGGCTCCAGGCTGGGGACAGAGTGGCTGGAAAAATGGGAAAGGCCCTGGGGGTGCTGGTTGGCAGATATTTTGCTGTGGTTTTCAGGAAAAAGCAGGGTCAGAAAATTGAAAATATCTAGGAATGGCTGAACACAAGCCAGGTGTGCCCAGGTGGGCAAGAAGGCCAAGGGCAGCCCTGCTGACTCATGTCAAACTGATTGTGGTTGGTGATGCTGCTGGAAAGCACATGTTTTTGGGAAAAAAAAAAAAAAGTGGATTTGTGTAGTGAAATGGAGGAAATGTCACCTGGAGGGAAGATGAGGAGCCAAGGCAGGGGGGTATGCTGAAGGTTTGTGCTGGGGAGTGGTTCAGGTCAGGGTACAACCATGAGTCTGTGCCCAGTTCTGGGGTCCCAGAATAGGAAGGACATGGAGCTGCTGGAGCAAGTCCAGAGGAGGCCACCAAGATGATCAAAGGGATGGAGCAGCTCTGATGTGAGGAAAGGCTGAGAGAGCTGGGATTGTTCATCCTGGAGAACAGAATTGCCCCTTCCAGTACCTGAAGGGAACCTACAGCAAAGATGGAAAGAGACTATTTATGAGGGCCTGGAGTGACAGGACAAGGAGGAATGGCTTCAAACTGACAGGGAGTAGGTTTAGGTTAGATATCAGGAATAAATTCTTCTCTGTGAGGGTGGTGAGGCCCTGGCACAGGTTGCCCAGAGAAGCTGTGACTGCCCCATCCCTGGAAGTGTCCAAGGCCAGGTTCGATGGGGCTTGGAGCAACCTGGGCTAGTGAAAGTGTCCCTGCCCATGGCAGGGGGTTGAACTAGATGACCTTCAAGGTTCCTTCCAACCCAACCCATTCTATTATTCTATTCTATGATTCTATGACAAAAGTTTAGTTACTAAGAGTGAGAGTAAATAAGAACACCAGTGGTGATGTTTTCATTCCCTGGAGATCTTCTACTCATCTTCTACTGGATACCCTTTGCCAGAGAAAATTTTCACCGTTGCCTGTGAAGTCCAGAAGTTTTGATTGCATTTATTCCTCTTTCTTTCTTTAATCCTTGGAACTGCTGTGATCCTGAGCTACCCTAGGGTGCGCCCATACTCCAGTTTAAACACTGCTCTACTCAGTGGTTGGCACAGCCTGGGAGCTGCCGTGTCCCAGGACAACCAGCCAAGAATTTCACCAAATCCCAACTGCGAGTTCAGGACTCACCACAGACCAAGGACCATGCCCAAGAGGCATTTTGGGTAGAATCACACCGTGTTGGAAGCTGGAAGCAGTTTAATGGCATGGTGACAGGCAAACCAGGCCGTCCTTTTGCCATCTCCTTCCTGCACAGCAGAAGGCTCAGCTGACTCAGACATGCCAAGGACTTGGCTTCAAGGTTTCAGCTGCAAAGAGCCAAAGGAGAGGAGGCAGGAGATCCCAGATCCTTTTGCCATCTCACTGTCTGAGCCTTTGTGCTCTTGTCTTTCCTCTCTGGGTTCAGTGAACCAAGAGTAGTGGGAAAAGGAGTTCCCAGGGCACCACGAGCCACAGAAACAAATTAGATGTTCTTGGGATAGAATAATTGAGTCATTACTGTTGAAAAAGACCTGTAAGATCATCAAGTCCAGCTGTTCACCTACCACCCCTGTGTTCACCAGAAATCCCCGCCTTCAAGTTCTACATCTCCATGTGTTTTGAACATTTCCAGGGATGGGGACTCCACCACTGCCCTGGGCAGCCTGTTCCAATGCTTGGAGCATACTTTCATTGAGGAATATTTTTCCTGAGAGCCAATCTAAATCTCGCCTGGCTCAACTTGAGGACATTCCCTCTCATCCTGTCCCTTGTTCCCTGGGAGCAGAGCCTGATCCCCCCCGCTCCCCTCTCCTGTCAGGGAGTTGCAGAGCCAGAAAGTTCCTCCTGAGCCTCCTTTTCTCCAGGCTGAGCCCCCACAGCTCCCTCAGCTGCTCCTGCTGCCCTTTCCCAGCTCTGTTCCCTTCCCTGGACACGCTCCAGCCCCTCAATGCCTCTCTTGTCTGAGGGGCCAGAACTGCCCCCAGCCCTGGAGGTGTCCCAGCAGTGCCAGCACAGGGACAGGCACTGCCCTGGTCCTGTGGTCACAGCAGGGCTGGTCCAAACCAGGTGCCATTGGCCTCTTGGCCACCTGGAAGAGCTGTGTGAGCACTTTTGTCTGATTGTATGAAAATTCTCAGTGCAAGGATTTCACAGACAGCTCGTAGGTATCTGATACCCTTGGAAGGTCAAAGGATATGATAGGGTTGGGATGGGATGGGATGGGACAGTTCTTACTGCCTTTGTTTTCCTGTAAAAAATGCCCAACCTAATTTAATACAGATGTAAAACAATGGGTCCATCTTAAAGCCAGCAAAGATCTCCATTATTTAAGTTGCTGGATAATTCATCTCTAGTTTTAAAATGCTGACGAGGTACCCACTTTGTACAACTGCATCCATTGCACCTGCCCTTCCTGGAGCACCTCAGTAGGAGCATGTAATTAATCCAATTAATCCCTTAATACATTACCAATGCTGCACAGTAGAAATCCTTCATACCCAAAATTCTGACTTAGGCTAGACCAAGTCTATGTTCACTGCTAGGCATTTTGGGAAAGATTTGCAAAACCTGGTAATTTCAAGGTGACAAACAAGGGGAAATAAGCCCAGATTTGTATCAGGGTAATGTACTTTACATTTCTTATTGCCATTCTTGAAAATATTTAATTTACTGGTACAGAGGCAGCTTGAGCAAATGGTACAAGGACCACAGAGGTCACCACGTGTGCCAGGAAAAAGCTGGAAGGAAATAAGAGCGGTGGAAACATCTGCCTGGGGACAAATGGTTCTAGAATTTCTGGGATTAAAAAAACAATATTTACATCAAAGCTAGATCATTTCTGATTCAAAAATACAGTGAAAATACGTTTTGTGAAGAAACATTAAAAGATCCTTCCCCTCCTCTGCTGGATTTTGTCCAGCTCTTCTCTCTCTCCTGTGGGGCTTCAGATTTTCCCAGCAGTGGTTCCTTTTGTGTGTCTTTAGGCTCACCCAGGCTCATCCTTTCTGCTCTTTGAGCCTTAGCTCAAAGGAGGAAATTTTAGCTGTTGGTTTTGCATCCAGAAAAGATGAATCTTCGTGCTGAGACAACACCACCAAGAAGTGGTGGTTTTGTTTGAATTCAGCTGGAATGAGGTGAAAACCTAAAGGAACGATCACATTCAGTACCTATAAAATAAACTTTGTGTCTTAAAAAAACACACAGTTGTTTGTCAAAAACAAACAAACAAACAAAAAACAACCAACCACCACCACCACCACCAACAACAAAAAAAACCAAAAAACAAACAAACCCACAAACAAACAAAAAAAAACCCAAACAAAAAACCCCACTGCTAGAAAAGTAATGATTTATTTTCTTTCAAAGCTCCAGTAAATGGAATTATTCCTTTTAAAAGGAATTCAATTGAAGGAATGGGCAGAGTTATTTCCTTGTAGTGGTCACGGGAAACATGAAAAAGAGAGAGTGAAAGGGAAAAAAACCCCAAAGACTGAAGAAGGAGGCTCCCAGGCTATGAACTTGTAGTGGCAAAGAGTTGGGGACAGACATGAAAAAACAGAGAGGGAACAGAGAAATCTGGAAAAGGGGTAAACAAGAAACAGGTGAGAGACTTGGAAGAGCCTGCCTCCAGTTTACTCTTCAACAACCTGACCATGCAAAGTTTATGGCCACTGGAGATTGTATTCAAAGTTGTCCCACTGCAGGATGTTCCTACAAGCAGACTCTGAAGGTGGCAATTCTCATCTTTGTCCTTCCAGGTCTCTCCATCCTCCCTGGGTTATCTGGGTGGGCACGGAGGGAAACAAGGGAAAAGCAAAACAGTGTAGAAAACAGAACCCTGGAATCATGAAGGCTGGAAAAACCCCCTAAGGTCAAGTCCAGCAGTGCCATGGCCACCATTCATCCACTAACATCACATCTACTTGATTTTTGAACACTTCCAGGGGCAATGATTCCCCCACTTCCACAGACAGCCTTGTCCAGTGCTTGACCACCCTTCCAGTGCATATATTTTTCCAGATATCCAATCTAATGCTTATGCCTGGAGGCCAGCAGAGATCTTGCTGTGCTGGGAGCAAAGAAAAATACTTGCCAAAAACCCAAAACAAAGATAGAGACATTTGTGCCTGGAGACGGATGGAGAAACCTGAGCAAACCCATCTCCAAAGAGGTGTTGTTTGCTTATCAACGTGTGCAGTGTCACCCTGACCCACTGGTCCCACTCACAAAGGCACCTGGCAGCCAGATCCGTGCTCCAGTGGGCACGTGGGGACCATTCCTGTTCTCCAGATCCGGCTCCTGGGCACAGCCAGTGCCAGCCAGGGCTGCTGACGCCAGAGCTGCTCCCCAGGGGCACAGGAATTCCATCTGGGAGCCCTTCTGATAAACTCTGGAACTGCCTGCAAGGCATGGGGACAAGGGACGATATCAGGGCATCAGATCCATGATGGAGAATAGTTTTAGGGTGTATCCACCCCTGAGCAGTGCTCTGGCACTGAGGTTCCTCAGGGATCTCTCTCAAACGTGGTGCTCTGAAACATTTCCATCATATTTGTTACACTGGGTGTTTTTTGTCTCGATTTCGAGTTGGTTTTTGTTTTCCCAGTATTGATCACGGCCTAAAGGAAATGAAGGGGAAAACAGTTTATGAACAGCAGTTAATAAATTTCCAGTTACCATGGTGATGATGATGGGAGAAGGACATCTCAGAAGGCTGTGCTGAGTCCTGAGCTACCCAGGGTCTCCATTAGAAAACTGCAAAATGGGATAAAGGTTGTCCTTGCTGAATTTGCAAATAGCAGGATGAAAGGGAATGCAGCGTTTTGGAGGACACTGGAGATTGGATTTTCCTTTTTGCAAAAGACAGGAGCAGCTGGTGGAGAAGCTGGAATAACCAGTGTCTGGTAATGCAAGGATTCTGCAGGAGAGGTCTGGGGCTGCAACGGGCAACAGGGTGCCTGTAATGGTACAATGTCATCCTGTTCTGGGAAAGGCAGAAATCCTTTCTTCTGGAAAAACAACAAACAGGTTTATCACGTGCCAGGCACTTCAACTGATGCATTTATTATCCTGGATTAGACTTTCTGTTCACTGCTGAGGGCACCAAGTTTCCAGCTGAGGTGGAATTGCTGGAGAGAGCCCAGAGCTCAGATCTGGAAAAACTGGGATCATGATCATAGAATCATGGAATGGTTTTGTTTGGAAGGGACCTTAAAGCCCATCCAGTTCCACCCCCTTCCATGGGCAGGGACACCTTTCACTACCCAAGGTTCCTCCAGCCCCATCCAACCTGGCCTTGGACACTTCCACCTCTGCCAGGGTCTCACCACCTTCACAGCCAAGAATTCCTTCCCAAAAATCCCATCTATCCCTGCCCTCTGCCAGTGGGAAGCCATTCCCCCTTGTCCTATCCTTCCAGGTCCTTGTCCCAAGTCCCTCTCCAGCTCTCCTGGAGCCCCTTTAGACACTTGAAGGGACTCCAAGGTCTCCCTGGAGCCTTCTCTTCTCCAGGTGAACCCACCCAGCTCTCCCAGCCTGGCTCCAGAGCAGAGGGGCTCCAACCCTCAGAGCACTTTTTTGGCCTCCTCTGGACCTCTGTGGTCTGATTCATTTTTGGTAACACACAATAAATCATCACAGTTGCATTTTTGTTGATCAGCTGAACAGTTCCATGACCCTCTTGGTCCTGAGGCAAGTGGAAGTACCCTGGTAACATCCACAGTAATAAACTCTTCCATTCAAACCAGGATGACCAGATCCCCAGAAACACTGGAAATAATACCTGACCTATGGAAACACATGAAGTGAGGTGGGAAATGTCTTTGCAGAAGTGTCAAGTGGCCTTGAAAAAACCATGGCCAGGGTTGTGCTAAAAATGTACTAATGGGGACAGTGAGCTCACTGCACCGGGACAGTTAATTTATGAAGTCAGCCAAAGAAGAGTAAACCATGGCATGGAATCACAGGATCTAAGAATCATCTAGGTTTGGAAAAGCCCTCTAAGATAATCAAGTCAAACTATTCCCCCAGCACTGCCAAGGCCACCACTAAGCCATGTCCCCAAGTGCCACATCCACGTGGTTTTTAAATCCCTCCAGGGATGGGGACTCCACCACTGCCCTGGGCAGCCTGTTCTAATGCCTGACCACCCTTTCAGTGAACAAATTTTCCCAAATATCCAATCTAAACCTTCCTTGGTGCAGCTTGAGGCTGTTTCCTCTCATCCTGTCCATGGCAGAGTGAGTTGCACCAGTATGGGCAACGGGAAAGAAGAATTTCCTTGTGCAGTTCATCATTCTCTCATGCGTCATCTGCCTCTCTGTTGTGAAAATGGAAAACCAAAGTTCTCTCTTTTTTAGGACACCTATAGTTGTGACACTGCTGTCACATATTCCCACTCATATATACTCATCTCCTTCTACAGTGCAAAATTCCCAGTAGAATTCCTATCTTTCTGCCTGAAAAATAAGCCTCCAGCTTTCACCATCGTTTTTACCTCTTCTTGTCCTGCTCTACCTGTGCAGGGATGGGGACACCACCAGCACGCACAGTTTGCAGCATGGAATACCCTCAAAATTGCTGCAAGGACACCCTAATTTTCATCAGCACCTGCTCCAGGAAATCCAAAAAAAAAAATCTGTTTTCCTTTCTAAATAACTTTCTGTCAGTGTCAGAGCACCCCTGGCAGCAGGGATCAGGCTATTTCCATCCCAGAAAACAAGCACACTGCAGACCCTGGAGCTGCCTGGGGGCTTTGGGAAGGAGAGATGATGATCCAAGTGTCTGCAGGTGGTCAGCTCATCGCAGGCTCCTGAGAAAAAGTTCTTGGCTCCTGGGCTCCTGCCCATCAAGGAGGGGAGAGGGCACAACAGAACAGGCTACTTGGAGTGTGGTGTTTGCTAAATGAACCTTGCAGTCATGGTTCCAGAGGGAGAATGGACACGGGGTCCTTCCCAAGCCATGGATGTTCACACCAGGGCCCCTGTCAGCGTGTCCAGCCCTCGTGGGGACAGGTCTAGACAACACAGGCAGAGCTGTCAGTGCATCCTGGCCACGTCTCAGCCCTACTTCGTGCAGCTGCATCCCTGCCAAAGGTTGAGAAAGGCCTGCAGCCCTTTGATATCGATCTTGTTTCCTGCGAGGTCCCTCTGCCCCAGCACATCTGTTCTATCTACTCCCCGTTCCCTCCTGTCACACCCCGTGGTTTTCCTTTGAATTGGGGATTGATCCCAGGCCTGGGGAGAGCAAAAGCTCTGCCAAAATGCCCAGGTGCACCCTCCAGGTGCAGGGTGGAGGGGCCAGTGGCTGTGCTGTGCAGTGACCCGTGAGAGGCCCCGTGAGCAGCAGGACCTCCCCCAGACCATCCTCTCTGCCCTATAAATATGAGGATCCCCAGCCTTGCCACTCACAGCATCCAGCTCAGGCTCTCTCCAGCTCCTTCTCCAGCCTTGCTGAGATCCCAGCTCAACTCCAGCCATGAGGTTCCTCTGCCTTGTCTTCGCTGCCCTCCTCCTGGTCTCCTTGGCTGCCCCAGGTAAGAGGGTGGATTGCAATGGAAGGGGAGCTGGACAAGGGTGGGAGAACCAGGGTGAGGAGGGTCAGACTGGGCCATGGGCAGCTTGAGCAAACATGGTCTCCACTGGTTTGAAAAGCTGTGATTTTGTTGCCCAGGTAAATGTGCCCTTTGGGTGTGCAGATGGGTGATGGTCTCCTGCAAATCTGGATCTGTGGTGCCTCCCAAGCCACTCTATGATTCCGTGACATGACTTGGTTATCCCAAGGCTGTCTCATATGGGGCTCTAAGTTCAAACAAATGAGTCTTTAAAACAAAAACTCAATCTGTTCGCTTCTGGTTTTCACCTCCCTCTTTGGTGAATGAAAGAGAGATTTGGGGCTCAAAAGGGTTCCCATCCCAATGTCCATTCACTCTGGAAGTGATTTCCCAGGTATTTTGGGCCAATAGCTTCTCACTTTGGTGCCTGACACTTGCTGAAGTCTTTCACAGAGGAGCATCTCTATCCCCTTTGCTCTTGGGGTGTCCCTCATGAAGGAGATGGATCCGCTCTCCCTGGGAGCATCTCTCCCAAACTGCACCTGTGTCATCCACTGGCTCTGCACCCACCAGCTGGGGGGAGAAGGTGCACAAAGAGCTGCTCAGGCTTTTGCCCCTCTGGCCCCTTCCTGCTTTAGGGCTGGGATTGGGCAGGAGCTGTGGAAACGTGGAGAGGGACCTCCCTATGAGCAGAGTCTCACCCTGCTGAGGTCACCCACCGTGGAGGGGATGGGAAGGCATGGAAATGGGGCACAGAGGCACCTCTCCTGACCCAGCCACTCTCCCTCTGTCCTTTTGCAGGCTATGGGAGGATAAGGAAGACCTGTGCTGATGTGGGGTACTGCTCCAAGCAATGTGCTGCCGCAGACACCTGGTCCTTCTCCGCCGACTGCAGGAACTACTGCTGTGTCCCACCCACCTGGAAGGGGAAATAGGAGCTGAGCAGGAGGCACCCGAGGAAGAGGAGGCACCATGGTGGTTCTGGGAGCAGATTCCCAACTGTGTAACCCAATTGTCACCCCCTCCTCTCAATAATTAAAAAGAGAAAGAAGATGTCATTCCTTGTTGTCCTTGTGATGCCATTTAAAGCACTGGGGCAGGTTCTCCAAGCCCAGCCCAAAAGGTCTATTAGAATCACAACTCACTGCTCTTTTTCCACAAATTTCTTAATGGAAGTGTTAAACAGATGGAGTTTTCCTCTCTGTTTCTCACAGTGAATTCAGGCAGTGCTGGGTGAAAAATGGGTCTGGTTGGAAAAACACCCTCCTGGGTGTCCCTTTCCCCACTGAGTCTCACAGCAAAACCTGAGGGGGTTGATTCACTCCTGGGGCTCAAAAAATCAGCATCCATCAGAGATCCTGATGGACTGATGGCAAACTATTGTTCCCATGGTTTGGTAATGGGTGGGAATGGATGGGTGCAGTATTTCTCACCTCCTTCAGGATCTTCCAGAGACCTTCTTTAGAGGGGTCTTTGGGAAAGCTTCATTCCTGCCCTCTAGTTCCCAAAGGATTCTCACCTGAGCACCTACAAGAGGGCCTGTTGGAGTGTGTGCTGTGGGAATAGAGAAGCCCCAGCAGGGTCTGTAAAGGGAATATTTGCCTTTCCTGCTAAGATAATCACATCCATCCTCACCATTCTCAGCCTGTGGAGTCACCAGAGGTACCTTCCATGTAGAAAAATGGGTCATTTTGTCTCCTAAATGATGTCCTGTTCCCTTTTCCTGTGTCCTCACAGTGGGTTTTGAGTGCTGGTAATGACCAGTTCCACTGAAATCTTGTGGCTCCTGAAGGTGCCCTTGGATTGTGGGGAAAAAAAAAGAGCCACGGGACTGGAGAAACTCAAGGATTGTGAGGAAACACAAAGAAATAAAAGGTGAAAGTGAAAAAAGTAGATAGAGGGACCTAAAAGGGAGCATGGAGAGACCACTCAGTGATGACCTGCAGGGGTTCAAGGAGCTCCTGGAAATGTGATAAACCCCCACAAGGGGCCAAGGGGCAGCTTCCACCTCATTCTCCTCCAGTAAACACATTGGAAAAATCTGGTACCATTTCTGGTGACCTCTGTGGACTTTGGATGGGGAATGGATACATGGAAAGGTGAAAAAAAAACCCCACATAACCAAAAGTTCTGCAGCAGATGAGAAAAAGGGGCTGAAAACTGACAGTTTGGGTTTCCCACTTTTTTGGTAGTTCCTGAAAAAGAAACGATTTGGGAAATGTAGAACATCTCTGACAGCAGCAGCTCTGACCTCCCAATGATTTTGGTCTTGTCAAAACACCTTCTCACCAACTCTGGAGGAATTTTAGTCCTCCGTGCTGTGGAATTAGGCCACTGTCAATAATCTCTTTGCCACTGATCCAAGACCTTCATGGGGGGTGTGTGAGCCCCCATATTTTAGTAGTCTGGAATCATCCACGTATCTTGGTAGCCTGAAGCCATTGCAGAAAACACATTTTTGAGTGAGAAAGCAGAGATATTCTCATATTTATGGACTAAATAGACTCACAGAATCATTAAGGTTGGGAAAGCCCTCTGAGATCAAATCCCCCAGCACAGCCAAGGCCACCACTGACCCATGTCCCCAAAGGCCACATCTACACAGCTTTTAAATCCCTCCAGGGATGGGAACTCCACCCCTGCCCTGGGCAGCTGTGCCAGGGCCTAGGCACCCCTTTCCATGAGGAAATTTTCCCAATATCCAACCTAAACCTCCCCTGGCATAACTTGAGGCTCTTTCCTCTTGTCCTGTCACTTGTACCCTGGAAGAAGAGACTGATCTCACCTGGCTCCCCACTTCTGTCAGGGAGTTGCAGAGAGCAATAGAACAGGACTGGAATCATGATCTGATCCTGAATCAGATCCCCATCCCTGGAAGTGTCCAAGGCCAGGTTGGACAGGGCTTGGAGCAACTTGGTCCAGTGGAAGATGTCCCTGCCCATGGCAGTGGGTTGGAGCTGAGCTTTAAGGTCGCTTCCAACCCAAACCATTCTGTGATTCCGTGATAACAGTTTGGATCTTGGCTGTAAGATACTTTTTTTCCCCTACTGTTTTCCTCTGTACCTTATTTTCAGTGAAATAAGACTTCGACAGAAACATTTTAAAAGAATCAAACCACAGAGAGCGGTAAAAACCCCACTTTGCACACAAATCTGGAGTTACCAGATTGCCTGGTGCTACACATTTTCAAGATCCATCTTTCCTTGTAGTGACAGTCGGTGCATCTGCCCTGGAAGAGGGAGGAATGCCAGGCAGGATGAGAATGCCTGGCCCAGTGATTCCTGTTAATGTGCCCATCTGCTTCCCTGTCACTTGTACCCACGTGTCACCACAGACAGGGATCAGGGGAGAGCCTGCTTTCACTGGCTCTTTTTTTTTTGCATGGAAGCCCTTCTGGTTGAGTGCAATTTATGTAAATAACCAAAAAAATGACCCATCAGGGCTGTTTGTAGTTGATGCTTCCCCCGATAAGGGGGAGGCTGAAGGTTCGCCAGGGCTCAGGTTTCACTCTCTGAGTGGTACTACAAAACTCCAGCTCTTCCTTCTTCTTGCATGGGGACTTTCACTGTCATTAAAAGGAGGTAAACACATGGGAAAACATTAAAAAAAAAAAAAAAAAAAATCTGGCTGAAATTACCAAGATTTATCAAGCAACACAGTGCAATGATGCTTCTCCCTGTTCTTTCCTGCTCTTGCATTCCCAGTCTCTCCCTGGCAATCAAGTAACCACTCATCTGACATATAAAATTAGGGGTATTTACCCTGTGTGCCTGATCTGCACTGAATTTCATCAGCCACGTTAGGACTCAGACCCTCAAACCAGCCAGGTCCTTCCACAGCCCTCACCTTTATCACCCTCAATAAGTCAGTCCAGTAAGAAATTTTGCCATCTTTCCATTCAGCTCCTTTTATGGATCTTTTGTGACCAAATTTACTGCTGCATCCCCAACAGTGACCCCCACAGTGCTCCCCATGACCTCCTGCATCTTGGCCTAATAGTGCTGCTCCCTGCCTTTTGAATCCCAGTTTCTCTAGTCTGCTGCCTCCTTCTGGGAACTCTAGTAGGTATTAGGACAGGATTTTCCCAGTTTTTTTCCCCCATGTGATTATATTTAAACTGGTACAATCCTGGCTTGTAATCCCACAGGACCCTTTAAGATGTTTTTTCCCCCACAAAACCAGCATCTCCCATCTTCGCACAGTAAAATTTCCTTAGGCAATGGATCATAAAATCATGGAATCGTTTGGGTGGGAGAGATCTTAATAATCATTAATTCCAACCCCCTGCCATGGGCAGGGACACCTTCCACTAGCCCAGGTGCTCCAACCTGGCCTTGAACACTTCCAGGGATTCAGGGGCAGCCACAGCTTCTCTGGGCAATCTGTGCCAGGACCTCACAGCCAACAATTCCTTCCCAATATCCCATCTAACTCTGCCCTCTGGCAATGGGAATACATTCCTCCTCATCCTATCCCTCCATCCCTTGTCCAAAATCCCTCTCCAACTCTCTTGGAGCCCCTTTAGGTACTGGAAGGGGCTCTGAGGTCTCCCTGGAGCCTCCTCTTCTCCGGGCTGAAGAGATCACACACTGCATTTAGGAGGGTGATATTTCATCCTTGAATTCCCTTCAGACATCTTTTGAGGGAAAAGATCTGGGTGCTGGTGATTTGTTGCTGCTTCTTTCCCCTCTTCCACCTTATTTACATTTAAGACAAGTCCCTCAATGAGTCTCTACAAAGGAGAATTCAGCACCAAGGCCTCCCTCCTCTCTTGCAAGGTGAACTCAGCTGCAAATATTTCATTCAGCTTCTGTGGAGTGGCCTCAGCTTTTATTGGTTTTATTGCTCTGAACACACTCTTTGTCAGGCTTCATGTTCCTGATGTGTTTGGAAAAAGAAGAAAGACTTATTTTAAGAAGGTTTCCCTGCCTTTTGCAAGCTCTTCCCACAGTTCTCTGCTGAGCTGCCTTATTGTGTTTTACACTTTGTCAGGCCCAGTTTATTATCTTTTCTATTTTCCACGTTTGGAAACAATTTCAGCTTTTCCTTTCCAACAGCCTCCCTCATCCCACTGTTCTGCTGTGACCTTTTCCTTTTGCTCTTTCTTGGGGCATTTTTAACAGCTGTCAGACATCTTCCCCGAGTCTCCATCACAGTGGCCTCAAACAGCTCCCTCAGTGCTTGCAAAGAATCTATTTGCCAGTATTCAACTCTTTTAGCTGTACATTTTTTCCTCTTTTTAACAATTTCCCCATTTTTATATAACTTCTTTATTGAAATTAAGTGCAAAAGTTGTGGCCTTTCCATCCCCTGTTGCTCCTGCAAAGGTGTGGAGTGGAAGTACAATGGAATCCATTCTGCACAGTGGCTTTCCCAGGGAATGACTGATCCAAGCCCAGTAGCTGCTGGGGTTTTTTTTCCCCCTATAAACACATGAAACCCCCTGCAATCCAGTGTTTTATCACTAGTGGCTCTGTAAGGTATAAATATTCAGCTATTTTTCCTATAAAAGGTGACATCTTTCCCAAATCTGCTTCTTGGCATAGCCAGAATTTATAATACCATGGAATCATGGAATGGTTTGAGTTGAAATGGAGCTTTAAAGCCCATCTCATTCCAACCCCCCTGCCATGGGCAAGAACACCTTCCACTAGACCAGGTTGCTCCAGCTGCTGGTTTGGGGCACTTTTTTAGCTGCAGACACATTTTAAGGGCTGGAGAGGCAGCAGAGCGAGAGGCACCACGTCAAAACCCCATTTTGCAGTTCATTCACTTCCATGTGGCTTTTCTTTTCACTCTTACAATTCTGATTTTTTTTTCTTCTTGATGAAAAACCTCAAAGAAACAGCAAAGGAGGTTTTTATATTTGCTCAGCATTTCCTTCTGCAATTTTTAACCAGTCTTTCAACCTTGTGTGTCTGTGAAGTGTCACCAACCCATTCTTTGTTTAGGGGAATTTTCCTTCTTTCCTATCCTTGTTGTCTGGGATCAGGTGAATCTTGACCACAGCCTGTGGTCACCCTCCAGTGTTGCTCCAGAGGTTTGTCTGGCTTCCCTTTGTGGGGTTCTCTGAGCCACCCCACTCCAGGTCACTCCATGTCCCCTGCAGAACACCTGGAGTGAACGTGGAGTGGGTGGGGAAGGGACCACTGCAGAAATCCTCATCTGTTCTTCCATTATTGGTGACTCCCAGTGGAAAAATCTGGTCACAAGCTGTGCTGAGCAGTCACTTGGTCAGTACAAGGGTGTCCAGGACAACCACAGGACCCCAAAACCTGAGTGGCTGCACTGGGATGAGGATGGGCACCCCAGGAGTGGGATTCTGGGGTGCAATGGAAAGGTATCTCCAATTTCTATCCCCTATGGGACTGAGAACCCCAGTGCAGAGGCTGAATGGGACTGAAGGGGCCTTGTGGGGGCTGAAAATTAACTGGGATTCAACTTGTGGAGGAGGGAGGCACAATAACAGGCAGTCAGCCTCTGGCAGCCTTTGCCACCACTGCTCTTTGAAGCAATGGGAAAAATCCCAAAGCCTTTGCTTTTTGTGTGTCACTGTGGTGTCAGGGCTCAGAAACGCCTGGGGCTGTCAGGGGTGCGTTGTAATTACGGTCCAGGTGAGTTTTGGCTGCCAAACTCCCCAGGCTCTCCCCTCCCAGGAGGCAAATGACCCACACAGCACACAGAAATCTTATCTGCCCATCTTTACTTCAAAGCAGTCCAGGTCACACCGGCTCCGGGAGCTCCACCCCGAGGCGCTGCTCTTCCTCCTTCCCGATCATCTCCCCTTTTTGGGTGAGGGCACGCAGCAGTACATCCTCCCGCAGGACGGGCTGAAGGTCCACTCGTCGCTTTTGCCACACACGTAGGAGCAGTACCCGTCACAAGAGCTCTTGGGCTGCCCCTGCCAAGGGACAGAGAGAGAGAGATGGGTTATGAGGGGAAATGATGGGGGTGGAGGAGGGCAGAGCCCTTAAATTTATTTCCCTGTTGGCTCCCAGGTGGCACTGAGGCACCAGGTATCTCTGGTTTTAGGCTCACATAGAATAGGACAAGTTTTCTCTCCCCGCTGAGCTGGGGGACCACTGGGCGCTTAAAAACCACTCCTCTATGCATGAGTGGGAGAGATGGGATTTGCAGTGTGGCATTCATCTCATCCCAAACCCAAAGACAGGTGGGATAAGTCATCAGCCAGAGCTGCCTGCAGGTACCTGATCCCCAGGACCAAAGCTGAGTGAGATGAACCAACTCGCTCATCCCCCGGCACAGAGGTTGGAGAGGTGACAGCCACCTTTACCCACAGCCTCCAGGGTCACCCTGCTTCCTGCACCTCCATCAGTCCCTGTCTTACCTGGGGTGGCCAAGAAGAAAAGCAGGAGCACAGCAAAGAGCAGGCAGAGCACCCTCATGGCTGGAGGCCAGGGGGGATCTCGGGAGTGTGCCTGAGGTGGTCGGGGTGGGATACCTGGGTGGCCCCGGGTTTTATGGAGGCACAACAAATGGTGTGGCGAGAGGAGAAACCAGAGCAAACCCCTCTCCAGAGAGTTGCTATTTGTTTGCTGGTGTGTTCAGTGTCACCCCGACCTGCTGGCCCCACTCACAAAGGCACCTGGCAGCAGGTCTGTGCTGCAGGGGGCATGTGGGGACCATTCCCTGCTCCAGATCTGGCTACTGGGATATGGCTGCCAGGACACATGGAAGCAGAGCTTCTCCCCAGGCGTGCAGGAATTCAGTCTGGGAGTCTTTCTGATAAGCTCTGGGCACTGCCTGATAAGCTTTGCAAGGCACAGACACAATGGACAATACCGGGGTATCAGATCCATCAGGGTGTATCCAACCCTGACTGGTGCACTGGCAGTGAGGCTCAGAGAATCATGGAATAGAATCCCAGCAAGGTCTGGGATAGAAGGGACCTAAAGTCCATCTTGTTCCAGGTATACCTTCCACTATCCCAGGCTGGTCAAAGCTCCATCCAACCTGGCCTTGGACACTTCCAGGGATCCAGGGGCAGCCACAGCTTCTCTGGGTAACCTGTGCCAGGGCCTCCTCACCCTCCACAGCCAAGAATTCCTTCACAATATCCCATCTCTCCCTGCCCTCCATCATCTTGAGGCCATTCCTCCTTGTCCTGTCACTCTATGCCCTTGTGAAAAGTCCCTCTCCAGCCTTCCTGTAAGTCTCCTTTAGGCTCTGGAAGGAGCTCTCAGGTCTCCCTGGATCCTTCTCCTCTCCAGGTGAGCCCCCCCAGCTCTCCCAGCCTGGCTCCAGAGCAGAGGGGCTCCAGCCCTGGGAGCTTCTCTGTGGCCTCCTCTGGACTCTCTCCAGCAGCTCCACGTCCTTGTGCTGTTGTTCCCCAGGGCTGGAGGCAGCTCTGCAGGTGGGGTCTCACCTGAGGGGGCAGGGGGGCAGAATCCCCCCTCCCCTGCTGCCCACACTGTGGGATGAGCCCAGGACAGGCTGGGAGTGCCCATGGTCATGGCATGTCCAGCCTCTTCCCCACCAGCACCCAAATTCCTTCTCCCCAGGGCTGCTCCATATGTGCATCCCCAACCTGTGCTGGCACCTGGGGCATCCCAATCCAGAGGCAGGACCAGCACTTGGCCTGATTTTCATCCCATTGATTTGCCCCAGGGCCAGTTTGGGTATTTTGCCTGAAATCTTTCAAAAAGGAGGGTGAAGCTGATTAAAAGGGATGTGGGCAAATGTGTAAATGAAGCCAAGGTAATGAATTGCCACACCACATCTGATCAGAAATCTGTCATGACTCCAGTGCTATCCTGCCCAATAATTTTCATGGCTGTCTAATAAGAATGCTTACCAAATTAAAAAAATATAAAGGACTACAAAGAATTAGAGGACAGGATTAGCATTCCAGAGGATCTTCTCATGCTAAAAAGATAATGAAAGAAATATAATTAAGTAATAGGGAAAGCTACCTTGTCTATACAGACAAGGATAATGAGCTGGAGAACACAGAACAAGGAGTTTCTGCAGGGAAACTTTGTGTTGCATTAGATCACAGGTAGGCACAGAAGAGCAATGTCAAGGTGTTGGGAAATCAGCTTGAATTGTCCTACAAGTACAAACAAAGAAAGCACAGGACGTACCTATGCAGGGCACAGCCCTTGGAAAGCACATCCATTCATCCATGTGCTTCAGGAGACCAGGGAAGGGGCTCCAGGGAGCTCAGAAAATGGCAAGAGGTCAAGAAGTGTGACCACCCACCTGTGCTGGCCCTGCTGGGGCACCTCCAGGGCTGGGGGCAGTTCTGGGCCCCTCAGACAAGAGAGACACTGAGGGGCTGGAGCTTGTCCAGGGAAGGAAACGGAGCTGGGGAAGGGGCTGGAGCACCAGGAGGGGCTGAGGGAGCTGCAGGGGCTCAGCCTGGAGAAAAGGAGGCTCAGGGGGGACCTTCTCACTCTCTACAACTCCCTGACATGAGGGGGAGCCAGGGATAGGTCCGGCTCATCTCCCAGGGAACAAGTGACAAGAGAAAATGGCTTCAAGTGGCACCAGGGGATGTTTAGGTTGGATATTAGGGAATATTTATTCACCCAAAGGGTGTTGAGGCATGGGAACAGGCTGTCCAGGGCAGTGGTGGAGTCCCCATCACTGGAGGGATTTAAAAGCCATGTAGATGTGGCACTTGGGGACGCTGGCTCAGTGGTGGCCTTGGCAGTGCTGGGTTAATTGTTGGACTTGATCTTAGAGATGTTTTTCAACCTAAATGATTCTGTGATTCTATGATTTAGATACGACCTGCCAGAAAAGACTGAGTCATAGAAAGCACGGCAGTCCTTAAATCCTGATGCTGTGATACACTGGATATGGATATGGATATGGATATGGATATGGATATGGATATGGATATGGTCTGCTCTTGCTGGCCAGGATGAGGAGTCAGGGAGAAGGCACAGCAGAAGGTCCTCACCTGAGCTATAGGAAAGCCTTTGTAGTGGCAGGAATGTAGAGCAGAAAGGACTGAAGAGGGGGAGCGTGGAAACACCACTGCTGAAGAAAAAATGGACAAACACTCACAAGAAATGGTTAGAAATAGTGGTGATGGAGCAGAGGAGGGGCACAGTCCCCTCACTTTCACTTTTCCTCAGTTTCTGCACTCAGTGTATCTCAGAGAGGAACATAAAGCTGAGCCAAGCCCCAGTGAAGAGCCCGGTGCAGGCAGAGGTGGGAGCCTGGGAAGGAGTCCAAGAACGTGTGTTCTGACTCAGTAAAACTACAGCAACATGAAATTTGTTGACTTCCTCGAGAAGTTTTTATACCTATTTTTTAAATTTGCACCTGGTACATTAATTTACAAAATTGCTTTCTCAATATATTTGTCCTTTTAGTACATTTTAGCTGCTTGAATTTCCTGTTCAAGGTCCACATTTCAGCTGTGCTCAGTGTGAAAGAGGACTTGTTTTTGGTTACCCTTTTGATAAATGCATGATATACCTTTGTATCCCACCTATTTCTTGGGTTATAAAAACTGAAGAACAGCAGTTCTGTCCTCCTTAGGCCCCTGAAATTTTTACAGCTTGTAATACACCTCATTTCAGTGTTTCTCCCCTGAGCTGATGAGTGCCACTATACTTAATTTCACGAACACAAGTCCTCAGCTCTGCCACCTTTCTTTTAACCTATTCTTTCCATACCAGGGGCCACCAGGGATGGGGAGATGAGCAGAGCACGTACCACTGTGACACCCCACAGACTGATGCAGCACTGCCAAACCCCCTTCCTAACTGGCTTTAGGTAATTCAGACCCACCATTTGTGCAGAGATTACCTGTTTTCCCAAATTCTCAACCTTAAACTGACACTGGTTGAGGGTTTGATGTTTTGCTGTCATGTTACTCAGTGTTTTAAGATTCACCTGCTGCCCTTTGCAGATTTAAGTTTGAGGATATTGAGGAATCCTGCACCAGCAGCAGCTTCTTGTCCCTTCACCAGTTGCCTCTGTTTTTCTGGCTGTTTCTCAAGCCATTAAACAGGTTGGAAAAGCTCTTGTTTGAAACCCCAGGACTGTCTGGAGGGTTTGTGAGGGAAAAAAAAAGGACGATCAAAGTGTCTCCAAGGCTCATCCAGGCTCCTGGGAGCTGTCAGCCCCAGCGCTCCAGCCCATCCATCAGAGGGGGCAACCAAAGAGACTTCACTGAATGTGGTGTTTGATGAATCCATCAGGGAGATTTGTCAGAGATGGCTCAGAGATGGCTCAGAGAGGGGAACATGGGTCCTTTCCGATCAGTCCCACATGGTGATCAGCCTGGACAATGGAGGGAGAATTACCAGTGCATCGTGCCCCTGTTGCATCCCACTGCATCCCTGCCAGAGTTTGGGAAAGGCCTGAAATCCCCGTGATACTGATCTTGTTCTCTCAAAGATCTCCATCAGGTCCCTCTGACCCATCCTAAGGACTCTGCTGTTGACAGCCCCTATTCCTTTGTGTTCCAAGGAGGCCTGAAATCCTATCTGATGTTGGGCAACCACCTCTGGCTGGGAGGAGGTGGCTGCCAGCCCACAGGGAATTCTCAGTGCCATCACTGCACGTCCAGCCCCAAACAGCACTTGGATGAATTCCCATCTCCCCAGCATCCCCAGGGAAAGGCTCTATAAAAACCAGGAGCTGCAGCCTCTCTGTACATCACCTCCTCCCTCTGAGGTCTCCAGCTCTCTTCTCTCCAGCCTTGCTGAGATCCCAGCTCAACTGCAGCCATGAAATTCCTGTACCTTGTCTTCGCTGTTTTTCTCCTGGTCTCCCTGGCCACTCCAGGTAAGAAGGGCTGAGATGAGCTTTATATGTTCTTTGGGATTCTTCTAAAATAACTTTGGCTCTTGAAAATATAGTTCTTACCCTCTGAGGTAGCTACTGCAACCTGGCCAGGTACTTTATTGGCTTCTTTCAAGGGACAATAAAATGAGAACTACCTTCAGAGGGATTTGTGTAGAAATAATCTGTGAAATTTCTGTGAAATCGAGGTTAAAAACTTCAGTATCCAGTTTGGGAGTGAGCCCAGGCCAGACCATTCCAAGAGTTTGGATGTGGCCACTTCTCCTGGGGGCTCAGAGAGTTCCATAGTGCCAGAGGGGCTTTTCTGGGCAACTCAGTTTCTCTGTCAGGGCCTAGCCCAGGGTGTGTTTAATGGCTTTAAGATGAAAGAGGGTAGATTTAGTTGGGATATTGGGAAAGAATTCTTCCCTGTGAGGGTGGGGAGGCCCTGGCACAGGTTGCCCAGAGTAGCTGTGGCTGCCCCATCCCTGGAAGTGTCCAAGGCCAGGTTGGACAGGACTTGGAGCAACCTGGGATAGTGGAAGGTGTCCCTGCCCATGGCATTCATGGAATGAAATGATCTTTAAGGTCCCTTCCAATCCAAACCATTCCATGATTCTATGACTCTGGGTTTTATTTACTGATGTGCCATAGCTATTGCTGCTAATCCCTGTTTCTGAGATTCTGAGGCTTTCTGGTCCCTGTACAGGAAGACCAAGATGGGATTTGGGGCTGAGATCTCCCAAACAGGCTTTAGAAACCCAATTTCAGAGATCAATTCTCACCCACCTGGGCCAAGCCTTTCCCTTGACCCACTTTTAACCTTTTAACAGTGAATATTTGGTGCAAAGCTGCTGTGGGGCCAACTTTAAGCCCTTTGCAGCATCCTTAATGTGGGGGACAACAGAGCAGGACCTCTCTACAAACAAGGTCTCATCCTGCTGACCGCTGTCACCCACCTTGGAGGGGGTGGGAGGGCATGGAAATGGGGGCACAGATGCCACATTTACACCTGGAGGGGACAGGAGGGCATGGAAATGGGGGCACAGAGGCCGCTCTCCTGACCCAACCACTCTCCCTCTGTCATCCTACAGGCTATGGGAAGATCCTGAAGACCTGTAGCAACCTGGGCTACTGCTCCAACCAGTGCTCCAAGGTGGACACCTGGTCCTACTCCGCCGACTGCAAGAACTACTGCTGCATCCCACCTGTGTGGAAGGGGAAATAGGAGCTGAGCAGGAAGCACCTGAGGAAGAGGAGGCACCATGGTGGCTTTGGGGGCAGATTCCCAACTGTGTAACCCCACTGTCACCCCCTCCTCTCAATGATTGAAAAGAGAAAAAAAAATAATAAAAGGAGATGTAACTCTTGGTGTGTGTGGTGTGGTTACACAAAAAGCATTAAAACAGATTTTCCAAGCCCAGCCCAAAGGCTCATCAGCACCAAAAAAAAAAAGCCTGAACATGCACTGACAAAGAGCAGCGGAACTGCTGAGGAGGTGGGGATTTGGGAAAAAGGGGTCATTTTCCCTCTTGCCTTCTCCATTAACACAACCCTCTGGAGAAAACAGGGAATCTTTAAGCTCCTTTCTGCTTTTTCAGGTGACAGGTGATCTGCAGATGCCTAAAAAGATGGGGGTGGTTCAGCAATGTCTCCCCTGAGCACAAGACAACCTCCTTCCACGAAAATTTCAGCAAATCCACAGCAGTGGGAAACAAAGTCAGGGGAGGGGAATGAGAAATGAAAACGAACCTTAAAATACCTCCCTCTCCACCACCTACTTCTTCCTGTGCTGAATTCTCTCCCTCCACCCCTCAGCAGGGGAACAGGGAATGGGGTCTCTGCTCAGTTCATCACCAGCTGTCTCTGCTGCTCCTTCTTCCTCAGGGGTTGGGCTCCTCACACTCTCCCCCAGCTCCAGTGTGGATCCCTTTCCATGGGGTCAGTCCCTCAGTAACAGGCTGATCCAGTGTGGGTCTGCAGGGCTGTTCCTCTCACATGTCCTCACTTCTCTCCCCAGAATTGAAGTTGTGTAAGTTTTTTTTCCCCCCCATCTGAACTTTGTTATCCCAGAGGTGCTGCCACTGTCACTGCTGGGCCCAGCCTTGGCTCCACTGGATGCTCCATCTTGGCTCCAGCTGGAATTGGCTCCATAGGACACTGAGGAAGCTTCTGGCACCTTCTCACAGGAGCCAGCCCTGCATTCCACCCCCCAACTACAAAAAATTTGCCACATAAACCCAATACAGAGTCCAAGAGTGAAACATTTTCTGCAAGGAAAAGCTGCTCCAACCAGTCCTGCTCCCTCTTGCCTGAGGAAGGGTCTGGATGATCCCATCCACCACCAGCGGCCACCTGGGGGTTTGCTGGAGGGTTTTTGTCCAGGAGGAAATTGTTGTGAGGTAACTTCTGGCATTACCAAACTACCTAATGGATCCTTTTATTTGTAGAGGAGTCAGGGACCAGAGGACCTACAGGGACTGAGTGATCGTTTCCCTTCTAGGCAGAGAACAGCCTAGAGGGGCGATAGGGAAAATTTGGGGCAGTTTAATCCTCTGCTTTATCTTCTCCTCTCCTTCCCTCCTGCTTTTGCCTTGCAATGCAATGGGTACAGTGCAGAGAGAACAACTGCAAATCCACAGGGTCTGGGAGATGCTCAGCATCTTGGAGCTGTGCTGTCCACCTGGATGTAAAAAACACCCCCTTATTCTCAGTTCCTTCACGTGGACAGGCTTGGAGCAAGTGCTTGTGCAGCTTTTGCTCTCCAGGGCAGGCAGCCCCAGCCATGTCAGGCCATTCCAGAGGGAATGGTGGCGTGCAGTGCCAATATTGTTCAGTCTCAAACACTCCCTCACCGCCAGGGAACACAACCTCCAGTGTCTCTGCTTGGGTTCAGCCTCTTCCTAGACTGGAAGTGCTGTGGGATTTCTTTATTTCTCCACAAGGAAGAAAGAAATGAGGGAAGGATCACGTTAATCACAGTCTGATAGAAAGGTAAATGCCAGGACTTCTTTTTCTTCTGCCAGTAACCTGGGCTAGTGGAAGGTGTCCCTGCCCATGGCAGGGGGGTGGAATGAGATGATTTTTAAGGTCCCTTCCAACCCAAAGCATTCCATGATTTTATGATTCTTCCCACCTTTTGTGAAGGACATTTTGGGTGGGCAGTAGAGGCATAAGTCACTTGCCACTCTGGTCATCTCTGCTTTGCTACATTCTATTAATATATGTTCATAATACATTCATAACCCTTTCCTATATTCCATTAATATATGTTCATAATACATTCATAACCCTTTCCTACATTCCATTAATATATGTTTACAAAGTCCTACGCTCAGAGACTAAAACTGAGTTGCTATTTATCCTATCTTCAGAAAGTGGCTTCCAAATCAATTGGATGGGGCTGATCTAGGAAAAACTTGGGAAATTTCAGGAGGGCTTGGATGGCGCTGTCTGTGCTGAGACAACTGATTGAATCCCAGAGGTTTGGGATTCACCTTCTGAATTCCAGAGGGTTTTTTTGGTAGGAAAGGCGTTTCAAATTTATAACAACCTTCATGTACATTGCCACAACGTTTTGGATTCCAGTAGGGGGTCTGGGTCTTGCCACACAGCTGGGAATGCACAGGGTGGTGTGGTCCCAGTCCTCCCAGATCTCTGTTTTGGAAGGCAAAAAGAGAGGAAAACCCTTCTCCAAGTCATTGCTGTAACACTGATCACCACAACCATTCCTATGACCCAACACCAAGTCCCCTGAGCAGGGACTGATGCTCCCAGCTGTCTGTGCCAAAAGTTTTTGCAGCCAGACTGAGAAGAGTCCAGCTCCCATGGGAGAGACCTGCTCAGGCCACACGAGATGCCTTCAAAGAGCCAAACGGGCACAGAGTGGATGCCTCATTGTCAGATGGCCACTGGGTTGGAGTGACACAAGATCCCATTAAGCAGCAAACAATGTGTCCTGGGACACCAGCAAAGTCACGCTCCTCCTTAACTCTGTCCTCCCTGGCAAGAAGTGTCTATAAATATCAGGGTCTCCAGCCTTTTTCTCGGCAGCTGATCCAAGGTCTCTCTGCCAGGCTGCATCCCAGAGCTGCTCTGATCCCGGGGGGATATCCAGTCATGAGGATCATCTATGTTGTCTTTGCTGTTTTCCTCATGGCCTTGATGGCCACACCAGGTAAGGTGGAGCAGGAAAGAGGGGTAATAGTGAACCATAAAGGAATTTTGGGGGAAAGTGTTCAAAGAAATCTTCAAGGCCAGGTTGGATGCAACCTGGGATAGTGGAAGGTGTCCCTGACCATGGCAGGGGGTTGGAACTGGATGATCTTTAAGTTCCCTTCCAACCCAAACCATTCTGTGATTCTATGAGAAAAAACATTGTCCCAGGAATGCAGGTGTGGGTGGTGGGTCTTGTGTGGAGATTTGGGCTGGGTTTGAATTAGTTGGTGTTGATGTACGTCTTCCTTTCTTTCCACAGCCAAAAGCCAGTCCAAAAAGAGCTGCAGAGGGTATTGCTCCAGGACCTGTGGCAAAGGAGAGAAGGAGGAGCACACTGAGGACTGTGGGAGGCTGCACTGCTGCCTGGCACACAGGAAAAGGAAGTAGAGCAGAGATATTCCGTGATGAGAGGAGGAGGGAAGCACTGACAATTGCAGTAGTTTCTTCTTGTCCGATGGAAGTGCAGTTTGATCCTTTCATTAAAAAAAGACCAGATCTCACCCTGAAATGTTCTGTGTAGTTCATTGTCCTCCAAAAAGTTGTGTGCAGAGGACTGGGAAATATCTGGCAAGTCTTGCCATATAAGTTCTTGTTTGTGGAAATGAAATGCAGATACTGGCAGTGGAAAGCCTTTCCCCCTTGCCCTGTCACTCCATCCCTAGTCCAAAGTCCCTCTCCAGTTCTCTTGGAGCCCCTTTAGGCACTGGAAGGGGCTCTAAGGTCTCCCCAGGGCCTTCTCTTTTCCAGTTGAACACCCCCAGCTTTCCCAGCCTGTCTCCAGAGCTGCTCCAGCCCTTGGAGCATCTCCGTGGCCTCCACTGGACTCACTTCTTTGCTGCACTGAGGGTCTCCCAGAACGGAGGAAGAGAAGAATCCCCTCCTGACCTGCTGGCCACACTTCTGAGTATGCATGCCAGGATGCAGATTGCCTGGCAATCTGAACCAGCAGCCCAGGCAATCTGAACCAGCAGCCCAGACATAACCCCAGGAAGGTGATGGTTTCCATTTCCAAAGCCCCTTTGGATTTCTTTGGAATGTGCCTTTGACACGTCACTACCCTTGCAGGCATCTGGGATGTCCCAGCTCCAGCTCTTACCCCCCCTCACTGCCAATATTTTGGGAGTGCCCAGGGCTCTGTGAGCAACCCTGTGCTGAGCTGCAGGGACACTTGGAAGGCACAGGATCCTCGGGACTGAGTCACTGGAAAGCGAAGCAGGAGGAGAGAGACACAAATCTGCCCTGTGTCAGACAACAGATTGGATCCAGCAAGGGCTGGTGCAGCCTAGAAATGGTGCCGTGGCTTCTGAGCCTGCAAATTGCCACCAGTAATTAAGTTTTGTCCCCAGAAAGACTTATTTTTTTTCCCTTCGTCTGTCTTGTGTCATTCACCCCTGTTTTCCCCAAAACAAGATAACTCTCCCAAGGAGTTGGCACTAAATGGAGTAAGCAGCCCATGGCACCCATGAGTGATGAGGAGACCCCTCCCAGGGAGACAGAATAGGGATCTTGCCCTCCATCTGCTCCCTCTCAGCCAAGGCAGCATCTCTGGGCATCCCTGGGGACACTTGAAGGAGAAAAATCTGGTGAATATGAAAGCAAACCGTGAGCCACTGGTGAGAGCTGAGCTGCAGCCACTGACAGCAGCAAAGAATGTAGAGCAGAGCTTAGGAAATGTAAGGAATAGTCAGGGAAATACATCCTAACCGCCAGACATCATCCATTTGGAAAAATTTTGGAGGGTCTCCCCATGGGTTAGACAAGTTGCTAGATAATACTGTGGCACCAAGATGGTAAATACCAACCCTGAGGCATTTGCCTTCCTGACACTCATTCAGGCCTCACCCTGCTGAAGAAATCCTAACAGGAATGTGCAGGGAATGCAGCAGTTTGGACCTGCCTCCCTCAAGGCACATCCGTGGCTGTTTCTGCAAGGCTGGGCATCCTCTGCAGCTCTTGTAGCTTCTCCCTCCCAGGTCAAAGCACATTCCCTCTGGATTATCCAGCCCCACTGCTGTGATGAACCAGGTAGTCCTTCAAAGGGCTTCTCACCTTCCCCTTTCTGTCCTGTGTTTTTACTTAAGCAAGGATTTAAAAGAAGGGTTAGATGGGATATTGGGAAGGAATTCTTGGCTGGGAGAGTGGAGAGGGGCTGGCACAGGTTGGCCAGAGAAGCTGTGGCTGCTCCATCCCTGGAAGTGTTGGACAGGGCTTGGAGTAACCTGGACTAGTGGGAGGTGTCCCTGCTCATGGCAGGGATTGGAATGAAACAGTTTTTCAGGTCCCTTCCAATCAAACCATTCCATGATTCTATGATCTCAGAGTCTTCTTTGCTCACCATTTTCTTGGAAAACCAAGCATAAATTGCATTCTGCAGATGTTTGAGGCCGATTTTTCCTTTCACTCCCACCAGTGTCCTCAGCTGAGGACTCTGGTGTCGCTTCCTACTAGACAGAGGGGAGTTACCCCAAGCCCAGAGGAAAAGGGCTCCCCATCTCAGTGTGAGAGGAAGGAAGTCGTGGCTTTACTGAGCTTTAATGCACAGCAAAGGGAAAGGATTTAAAAGCTCAAATCAAAAATGGATCACTGCAGTTTTATCTGACCAAAACAGCCCATCCCAGTTTTTTTTCCCCTTCCCCAGATGTTCTCCACCAATCTCAATCCCAACCCCAACCCCAATCCCAATTTCACTCGGTGGGGCATTTATTTAAAGAAATTATTTTATGCCTATGGAAAAATGTCAGCGGTTCTGCTATAGCATTGTCCTCATTTTTTCCCATCTGCATTCCTGAGGCTGCAGTAAAATCCTTTAGGAGGGGCAGGAACACCTACTCAGAGCACTGGGAGTGATGCCCACTGCTCGTGCTTTGCCCACTTTGCTGGTTCCTGCTTCCAATGTCCCACAGGAAAACACAAAATCCACTACAGATAATGATAATTTCATCTTTTAGGGAGCTTGGGGTCAACAGAGCCCCTTGCACACGACTGCAGGTGTCAGGGATGCAATTCCCTCCTTGTCTGGGATGTGCCTGTTCACTTTGATGGTTGGAAATCCATAAAAAGATGCTCATAAGGGCATTTACAGCCCTCCCAGCACCTTCCCAGGATTCCCTTCACGTCCTGACCACCACACAGGCCAAGTGCCAGGTGAGAACAGCAGCAAAGGTGTCCCTGCAAGGGACAGGGAATGCGGAGGGATAGGGGATTGCTCACACACCAGCCATGGTCTGGCCATGGCCACGTAGTGCCAGTTGGCCTCAGGCCCAGAAATCAGGCCCTGGCACTGTTTAATGGACTGGAAAAGATGCCTCCAGTGCATCCAAGTCCACGGGAGCGGAGCCAGAAATACACTGCAGGACATTTCTCTGGGAATGGTGAACTAAGGAAACAGAGGTAGAGGGACAGAGCTGAGGATGCTGGTTTGTGTTTTGTCAGTAATTTTCCAGAGGCTGCAAAGCTAATGTGGAGAGAAGGGTGAACTGATAAAAACAATGCTTGGAAAAGAATGGAATTTATATTTGTGTTCCCATCCAGCTTCCACTGCCAAGGACAAAGCCTGGAGAACGGATATGGAGGGGATTGGTACAGGAAATGGGACCTCATTTCCAGTTCTGTGGAGTTCCTACAGTGAAAACTGAGGCAGAGGAAAACTCTGGGAAGGGAGGTGGGAATCTTGTGAGGATGCTGAGGCCCTGGCACAGGTTGGCCAGAGAAGCTATGGCTGCCCCATCCCTGCAAGTGTCCAAGGCCAGGTTGGACAGGGCTTGGAGCAACCTGGGATAGTGGAAGATGTCCCTGCCCATGACAGGGAGTTGAAATGAGATGGTTTTAAGGTCTCTTCCAATCAAACCATTCTGTTGAGGAGACACTGGTCCTTTTTTGGGTGGGTGACCAGTAGCACAGGCTCTGGCACCAGCAAAGGCATTGGGTAGTGGAGCTCATCCCACCATCCTTGCAGAAGGACAGTTTGGTAATAGAGAGGCACAGAGAGCTAAGACTGACAGCCAGAGTACCCCTGGCTCCTACTCTTAACCCTGGAGCTCCCAATCCAAACACCCCCTCCTACAGAAGCTGCTCTGGACACCATGGATGGTGAGGAAGGAGCAACCCAGGCTGCAGGGGCTGCCAGCCTAGAGGCAACCTGGCTCACATACAGCCGAGGGAAAATCCAGATCCCTCTTCCAGGAGAAGGCAGGCACGATCTGCGTTCCCGGCAAAAAGCAGCACCAGCAAAATCCCATCAGCACGGCTGGGAATGCGGCTTTTAGCAGCTCTCTCCAGGCTGTGAGCTCTGTGTCCCACGGGCTGTGCCAGCTGCGGGTGTCAGTGATCAAGGTGAAACGTGTGCCTCCCGGTCAGGGCCCGGGAGAAGATTTGGGAAAGGCTGCCATCTCTTGGATAACTGCAAAATAACGGCACCTGCCCGGGAAATGCTGCTCCCGGACACGAGGGTTGCCACAGCTCCAGGCTTTTCCTTGGAGAAGCGCGCCGACTGAAGTTATTCCCGGTCTGCCCTTGCCCCCCACAGACCCACCCGCGCCTTTATTTAGGGCAAACTAGGATCAGACCTGGAAATGAGCTGATTTTCCGTCTGGGATTCCCGTGCCCTTGGGCAGTGGCTGCATCTGCAAGGCTGGAGCTGCACGTCTGGAGGGCTTCGTTCCCTCCCAAACCACCTCCCACCCGGCTGGCTCAGGTGTTGAAAGCCACACAGGGGTGGGAGAGGTGCCACTGGGCTTGGGACAGCAGTGCTGGGGGTCTCTCTGCCTGCTATCCCTGCTGCTGGGGGGAGATTCCAGGAGCTCCTTTCAGCTTTCCACAGAACCTTTTAGGCATTTGCAGTGGCCACATCGGCTCTCCCAAGCCCTGAGGTGAAAACCCCAGCGCTCCCGTGGTTCCCTCTCCCCTCGGTCCCCTCCACTGCTCCCTCTCCCAGACCCAGCTGGTCCACGGCTCTAAAAAGCACCCGAGCACCTGCCTGCCTGCTGGCCCACTTTTCTGCAGATTAAACATTTGTCTAATGGCCATAAGCTGCTTAAATATGTCTTGGGCAAAGCCCCTTTGTGAGTATCCCGAGAATAAATGGCTTCCTGCTGGGACCACTGCTATCCCCCCACTCCAAGCCCTTTCTTATGGATGCCTCATGTGTTTTCTTCCCCTTTTTGGTGCATCCAGTGTGTTGATCTCCCTTCTACGTGCAGGAGGGAGTGAAAAATGTACTCCATTATGGACAAAGGGAGATGGCCTGTGTTACATGGCCAAAATCCCCAATCGTGCACCCCTTTTCCACCCTGTCCCCAGGATATCCTGTCTCCAGCCTCTTCCCCCAACCCCATAACGTCTCCATCTATCAAGCCAACACTACACTGTTTAGGATCTGCCAACGTATGACTGTGCAGCACTTTCTAATTAGCCTGACAAAACCCAAAAAAAATCAGAGCCAATATATCCATTGCTTCCAGGATTTCCCACCCCCACGAGCCTGACAGCTCTGCATCTCCATTGCTTCATCCTGCCATCCCTGACCAAGCTGAGACCTTTAACCCAAGCCCCCAAAACCATCAGATACAAATAAAGTGACTGTGCCAAAGCTGGTTTTGACAGTCCATGGCATGGGAGGAGGATTGAATTGACCAATACTGGGAATATCTGCCCCAAACTAAAAGAACTGTGAGTTTCCTCGAAGGGAGCCTTTTATCTTGATAACTTTAACCTATTACTCAATTTTTGAGTATAAAAAATTATACTCAGATGTATGTTATACACCTTCAGTTGCTCCCCTGGTTTCTTACCTATAAGCAAATGCTGACTTTAAAATCTGAATAATAGCACATCTTGCCATGCTCTGAACATCCAGGAAATAAATAACAGGAAAGACCCAAGCACGAGGAGCAAGGAATTCCAGCAACACCCTGTGCCCTAAAATCAAGAGGATTCATCCAGGGCTTAAGCTATTAGAGGGGGGTCATGCTAAGCTGGGGGTCCTAAGCTGTGGCTCCTTGAATATTAGAGAAGGAAAGCACGTGGGGGAGGTGGCTGGGATGGAGAAATGGGGAATGGTTTAGCAATGCCAGGTTTTAGGGTATCCTGGGGGTTGGTGGCTGTGATTCCCCTTGGGAAAGAGTGCTCTGGTAGGAGGGAAGAACTCATGGGCTGCATGGGGAGATGAAAAGGAGGGAAGGTGATGGCATTGCCCAAAAATGTGTTCTGCTTTTCAGCTGGAATGTGGGGTTGGGAATCCCAAGGTAGATGCCCTGAAGGCAGAGGTGTTGGGGCACAGTTCTGGAGCTCTCAAGGCACTCAGGGGCTGGGAAGAGCAGGAATGGTCCATAGGAAGGAACACAGTGGCATAAGGGGGGCATGGAACAGGGAAGGGAAGCAGGATGGTCAGCAAGGGCAGGAGGGGTTCCAGGTGCAGAACATGAACAGAGACCAGAAAGGGGAAGGTTGCACTGACCAAGGTGATGTGATGGTTCCAGGAATATCTCAGAACTTGGCACAGGGAAAGGTTTGGTAGATGCTGGACCTGTGGCTTGAAGAGGGGAGGAATGGAGGGAGGAATAGGGTCAGGGAATGAAGGTGATTCATCCAGTGCACGACCAATAAGCCAATATCTTACACGAAAAGGTGGCAAACAGGGATAAAGGGCCAAACCTCAGGAATATCTACTCCCCTGGACCATCTTTTTCATCCATTTGTCCCAGATTTGTCCCAGCTGCCCCTTCAGAGGTGACCCAGCTGAGAAGATGAACAGGACCAAGCAGGCTGAAGGTCAACAAGGATGAGTGTGGTGGTGGCAAGGCTGTGAGCTGTGTCTGTGTTCTGGTGCAGCTCATTGTGAGGAGGATCTGGGTCACTTGGCCCTCCAAGTGTCCTGGACTTTTGCACAGAGGTAGGGACCAGGCACAGACATGGCTGTGCCACTCAGAGAATCACAGAATCACTGAGGTTGGAAAAGACCTCCAAGGTCATCAAGTCCAACCTGTGACCATCCCCACCTTGTCCCCCACCCCAGAGCACTGAGTGCTACGTGCAATCATTCCTTGGACACCTCCAGGGATGGGGATTCCACCACCTGCCTGGGCAGCCCCTTCCAATGCCTGACCACCCTTTCCACAAAGAAATTCTTCCTGATGTCCAACCTGACCCTCCCCTGGCACAACTTGAGGTTATGTCCCCATAGACCCCTCAGAAGGGCTGATGTGAGCAATGACCCCACTCTTGGCTACTGTATGGGACCAGAGCACTTCACCAGACTCTCTGCAGGCATTTATAAATCCCTTCAGAGATTTACAGGTTAAACACAGTCTCATTCATGCACCAAACCCAAGAAGAGTTGCCAGTTGGGCTGTATCCAGACATGCCCATGCTATTAAACTCCCTCAGTCTTCAAACCAGGATGTTTCCTCCGGATGGTCCATTGGGAAGGGTCCTTGTCTATGCCGACCCCTGAGCTTCCCAGCAATATTTGGGTCAGTGTTTCATCTGAGCTGAAAGAAGCAATTCAGCTCTATGGGTGACTAGCTGTGCCCCAAATTCTTTAATTCCCAGCTACAGCTGTAGCCCCAGGGAGCTCAGCCTCAGGTATGGTGGAGCAGGACAGTGGCCACGTGGCCACTATGAGCAGGAGTGGAGCAAACCACAAGGCCTGTTGGCAAAGACCTTCACCAGCAGTGCCAGCTTTTAAATACGAGGCAAAACTGTAACTCCTGCACTTTTTTTTCCATGCCACTTTTTTTTTTTTTTTTCCCCACTTTAAAAGTGAAAACACTGCAACTGAGTAATTACTCCAGGCCTGGCTATCCAGTCAGAAAGCATCAGGCATTTCTGAGCAGCCCTGGATGAGGGACCGACGGGGCTGGCTGGCATTTCATCCCAGCTTCCTTTCACTTGAGCAATCCGCTCCGGAGACTCCTGCTTTAGTCACTTTTACAGCTCCCTGCACTCGAAGCTGAAGCAGCATGTGTTCGAAGAGATGTTAAATGTTATTTTGTGGTACTGCTCTCCCTAAAACTAAGGGGTTTTCCTTCTCCTTGGGTATCTGTTTCTCCTCTTTCTGTGTGATTGAGAAATGTGATCTCTGGCCAATTATGCTCTGAATCAACTGAGTGTTTTCTTGTCTGAAAATTTAGGAGGGTGCACTCATCACTCTTCTGCAGGGCCTCAGAGGGTGTCAGACCTTCCTTCTTGTGTTTTGCCATCCAGACAGACGTGGACAGGCTGGAGAGGTGGGCCCATGTGAGCCTCATGAATTTCAACGAGGCCCAGTGCAAGGTCCTACACTTTGGTGTGGGAAATCCCAAGGAGAAATACAGGCTGGGTGAGGAATGGATCCAGAGTAGTCCTAAAGAGAACTTGGGGGTGTTGGTGGGTGAGAGGTTGGATATGACCCAGCCACGTGGCCTCAGAGCCCAGAAACCCCACGTGCCCTGGGTGTGAAGCAGGAGAGGGGGGGATTCTGTCTCTCTGCCCCCTCAGGTGAGACCCCACCTGCAGAGCTGCCTCCAGCCCTGGGGAACAACAGCACAAGGATGTGGAGCTGCTGGAGAGAGTCCAGAGGAGGCCACGGAGATGCTCCCAGGGCTGGAGCCCCTCTGCTCTGGAGCCAGGCTGGGAGAGCTGGAGGGGTTCACCTGGAGAGGAGAAGGCTCCAGGGAGACCTGAGAGCCCCTTCCAGAGCCTAAAGGGGCTCCAAGAAAGCTGGAGAGGGACTTTGGACAAGGGATGGAGGGACAGGGCAAGAATAATGGCTTCCTACTGTCAGAGGGCAGGGAGAGATGGGATATTGTGAAGGAATTCTTGGCTGGGATGGTGGAGGGGCCATGGCACAGGTTGCCCAGAGAAGCTGTGGCTGCTCCATCCCTGGAAGTGTTCAAGGCCACATTGGATGTGTAACCTGGGACAGTGGAAGGTGTGCCTGCCCATGGCAGGATGTGGAATGAGATGATCTTTAAGGTCCCTTCTGACCAAAATCACTCTAGGATTCTATGATGATTTGTGTATTTTCCCAAATATACCTGAGATCTTTGCCCAGAGAAGCCAAAGAATGTGTTGGACATTCCATGGGTGATCTTCACCTTTGCTCCAGGGTGTCAGAAAACCCTGAAGAGCCACACAAGTGCAACTTTGTTTGAGGAAAATGGTCAAAAATCCAGAAATGCTTTGTAAAGACAATAGAAGAGTTTGAGGACACTCAAATTAAAAAAAGAGAAGGAAACAATAGTCCTGACACTCTCTTTCCATTTTCCCCTGCCCTGGGTAATATAAGTCACTGGATGTCACTCATTGAAGACGAAGTTCAATGGAGGAGCAGGAAATCAGAGGTCCCTTGGCTGTATAAAGCCAATTTATGGACTTCACTGCCAAAGAAGGTCACTGAGTCAACTGCTGTGACTGGATAATTGCATGACCATGAACATTTGTAGCTCTGCATGCGAAGATCCTGTAATAAAGGTAATCAAATCTCATGCTCCAGCGCATAAGTGGATCTTCCGAGGCAGCCGGGAGAGAGCTTTTCCACCCGCACAGCCAGGACTGTGCAGTTACCTTGGTGTGCTCTGGAGGCAACCTCTGGAGCCTCAGGTTTTGGCCATTGCTGGAGGCAGGAGGCAGGATTTGACGAGCTGGTGGTCTAAGTGGGAATGGCAATCCCTGTGCGGGAGCCAGGGAGATCACGGAAGGGGCCGTGTGTGATTATTGTGCTGCAGTGAGTCATTGTGCTGCCACATTGGGAAATGTCTGTGGTTCGGGAGGATCATCTGAACAGCAAACCAGGGTCTGAAACAGCAACAAAGGACCAGAGGGCATTGATGCAACGGAGTCTGAAATATCCTCGGAGACTGCAGGTGACACTTCGCCCAGTTCAGGAGTGAGGAGTGATGAAGGAGCCCTCAGAGATGCCCAGAGAGGATGTGGACTCCTCATCCCTGGAGGTGTTCAAGGGAAGGCTGGACAAGGCTCTGAGCAACGTGGTCTGGTGGAGGGTGTCCCTGCCCATGGCAGGGGTTGGGATGAGATGAGCTTTAAGGTCCCTTCCAACCCAAACCATTCTGTGATTTTATGATTCTATGATTCTATGTTTCTATGATTTTATGATTCTATGATTCTATGTTTCTATGATTTTATGATTCCATGATTCTGTGATTCCATGATTCTATGATTCAGTCCTCAGTGAACACTGAAGCACTGACCTCCCTCCCATGACAAGCCATTGGTGTTCATGGTGTTCACATCACTCAAAAGACCAACCACGGTGCTATCACTGCTGGACCCAATGATCCTTCTGGATTCTTTCCAGCTCAGGGTATTCTGTGATTCTGCTGCAAACCAGAGAGGAAATATAACACCCTGATGGGTATCTTGATGGGGGCCAGGGCTGATGTTCTACATGTGTTAAAAAATCATGGATATCAGAACCTGTGTAGTCCTACCCCAACTAAAACTTCCAAGACAAACAAGAGAAAAAAGTAATGTGGCAATAAGGCAACTCTTCAACACTGCAGCATGAACTTGGCACTGGAGAGTTCACAGAATCATGGAATGGCTTGGGTTGGAAGGGAACTTAAAGCTCATACCATTCCAACCCCCTGCCATGGGCAGGGACACCTTCCACTAGACCGGGTTGCTCCAAGCCCTGTCTAAACTTGCCTTGGGCACTTCTAGGGATGGGAAGTCCACATCTGAGCAACCTGTTTCAGTGCCTCACCACTCTCACAGCCAAGAACTGGGATGTTTGGAGGGAAGAAGACAGCACAGACAAGCAGCATCTTGGAGAAAAAGGCATCAAGCAACAGTGTGAACACCGATCAGACAGAAATGCCCACTGTGGTGGTACAGGAGACCCTGAATTAGTGCCCTTCAAACCTAAACATCTTTTCATTCCAGACCCCAAGCTCTGCACCAGGAGGCTGTGGAAGCCTGTGGCTTGTGCAGGTCAGCCCAGGCTGGAGCAGAAGCGGATGTTTCCCAGCAAGCAGAGAGCTGTGAGATATTCTATTGAAATCCAGCGCCGGGAGCTCGTTCCCATCCGATACACAGTCATTTTGCACAGTGGTGGAGGTTTTCACACATAGCAATAAAGAGCAATTTAGGAAGGCAAACAGCTGAAGGAGCAGAAGCACCTGAAAATGAAGGTATCACCTCTGGTCACGATTGCAGCTCCCTGACGTGGGCAGCCAGCAGGAGCCAGGCACAGGATTTCCCAGAGGGGTCCCAGCTGCCAGACTGTTACTCTGCCTTCACACTGTCAAACGCACTCGGATTCGCAATCCACGGAGCGCCGGGGTGGAGCACACATGGATTTGAGGAAAACAAGCTGTGCTGCAGTGCTGGCAGCCAGCTGGGAGATTCATCCATCATTCCTCTCCGTGGAGCTCACGCAGCCCACTTGCTCCAGCGTCCTTCACCGGTGCAACTGTTCTTCTGGGGGCACATCCAAGCCCTTTCTGAAGGAAAAATAAGAGGTCCTGGGGAAGAACAGAGGTGATGGGAAGGCTGGAGCAGCTCTCCTGTGAAAACAGGTTGAGGAAGCAGCTTGGAGAGGGAGACCTTGTTGTGACCTCTCAGTAATTAAGGGAGGTCACAAAAACAAAGAGAGAGGGACTTTTGACAAGGGCGTGGAGTGATAGGATAAGTGGGAATGGTTTCAAACTGGCAGAGGGAAGGGCTAGACTGGATGTTAGGAAGAAACTGTTTCCTCAGAGGGTGGTGAGACCCTGGCACAGGTTGCCCAGAGAAGCTGTGGCTGCCCCATCCCTAAAAGTATTCAAGGCCAGGTTGGACTGGTCTTGGAGCAACCTGGGCTAATGGAAGGTGTTCTTTCCTATGGCAGGGGGTTGGAATGAGTTGATCTTTGAGGTCCCTTCCAACCCAAACCATCCCAGGATTCTATGATTCTGTTTCCCAGAAATGATGTCCTCAAAGGAGTTTGTGGTTTCACTCACCTGTTGAGACCCAAGCTGTGGTTCACGTGCTATGGATGGGAAACTCAGAGCTGAACACAGACCTATCCATCAGGAAAAATCCACAGGGGATGCACTGAGGCCAGCACACGGTCTGGACAAGAGTGTCTCAGCACTGAAAACACTGAGCTCTCTCCTAAAGTTGAATGGAATCTCATGGCTTTGACTCTCAGGGTAGGTCCAGCACTCAAGTCACCCTCTACCATTACCCCTGTTAAGCAATTCAAGGTAGATATGAAGGCTCAGGAGGAACCTGTGAGGTCCTTCTACACACATTTGTTCCTGAAAATAAAGTGTTAGCTTGTGTCTCCTCAAAAAATTGGATGTCCCCCTTCACTGCCCTCTCTGTACCTTGGTGATTATCCTTTGCAACACCCAAAAGTTGCACCCAAAATGAATCTGAAGTCCTTCTGTGCTCCTTGAAACAAGTGACACTGAAAGTTAGTTTGAATATTCTGCCACACAGACATGTCTCAGGATCCACATAAGGGACAAAGATTGAAATGCTTTGTTTAATCAAGACCTGATAAAAGAGCTGTTGACAAAGAGGTGGGAGCAGTGGTGTGCAAGGATGTCCTGAAAGCACATGAGCAATCCAGTGGTGTTGGATGGCCTGTCAGAAACATGGGGCAAGGAACAGTGTGTGTGCCAGTCCTGGCATGTCCTGACACTGCCACAGCTCCTGAAAACAGGAGTTTGCTGTCTCCCATCTCGCTGGCCCAGCCACCTTGCACCAAATCCTGCCAGAGCCGTTAGCTGCAGCACGACACCGGAGAGCAACTTGCTCAAACAAGTGGAACCGGCAGCTCCTCTCCTGAATGTTAATTATTTAGCAGCCAGCACTCCAGACGTGCTGCCTCCTCACAGCACCTTGTGGAGTGCTGGGCAGTGGTCACCTGAAAGTGTGTCCAGTGCTGTACTCACTAGGAATGTGTTGTCTCTAATGTGGAGAATTCCTGGGGGAATTTTCTGAGCTGTCCTATGCAGGATCAGCAGGATCATCGGATCCTAGAATGGGTTGGGTTGGAAGGGACTTAAAAGCTCATCTAGTCCAAACCTCTTGCCATGGGCAAGGACACCTTCCACTAGCCCAGGTTGCTCCAAGCCCCATCCAACCTGGCCTTGAACACTTCCAGGGATCCAGGGGCAGCCACAGCTTCTATGGACAGCTTGTGCCAGGGCCTCCCCACCCTCACAGGCAAGAATTTCTTCCTAATATTTAGTCTAAATCATCTTTTAGTTGAAAACCATTCCCCCTTCCATTCCCAGAACTACTCCTCTTGTTCAGGTCATGAATTAAGTCTCTCTTTACTGAATCAGAGAATGGTTTGGGTTGGAAAGGATCTTAAAGCTCAGCCAGTTCCAACCCCCCTTCCATGGGCAGGGACACCTCCCACTAGACCCATCCAACCTGGTATTGAACATCTCCAGGGATGGGGAGTCCACAGCCTCTCTGAGCAACAAGAGAGGAACAGGAATATCTCAGAGGAATGGGAATTTTTTCCTCTCCCAAGTGAAATACTCCCAGGAGCCACAGAGTGACTGGTCAAGGCTTCACGATCCTTGCTGGAGGTCGAAGGACCATTAAGAATTTTTGGGGTCAAGGTAGGTCTCATCCAACAGGCCCAATTTTGCAGTCTTTACCTGGACAGTTGCCCCATTGCAAGTACAGGGATCTGAAAGATTTAGATCAAGAGTTATTATTTGCTGCTGTTTCAGCTTCCTTTGCATTTCTTTTTTTTTTTTTCCCTTCTTTCCCTTCTGCCCTAAAAATGCCAGACCTTGTTATCCTCTCACAGATTCAACCTGAGCATTTGTGCTGCAGAATCCCCCGTGCCCCTTTTTATCAGCCTAACCAGCAGATAACTGAGTTCCTCACGCTTCTCTTTGAGGAGTCCTTGATATCCTCCAGCTTTGACTTCCCTGAATTTCCCTCTGCACTGCAATGACCACCACCTGAGCAGAGCAGGAGGTGGGTTTCTCTGCTGCTGGCTGGGTTTCCCACGGGAGATGCCACAAGGAGCACTTTGTGACGCTTCCCAAAGACCAAACACAGCATTCCCAGCTCTCAGGCTCTGGCAACCCAAGAAGCAAGGCCCAAAGCATCACCTAATCAAAGCATCTATCTCTGAACAAGGCTCTTCTCTGCCTGCTCTGGATTGCTCTTGTCTGACTTCATCCCTCTAAAACTTAAATTTCTCTGCACCCTCTACTCAGTCAGCAGACAGAGGATGGGCATTTCCTGCCCATCCTGTCCCAAAGTATGTGCCTAAAACAAGGAGAGGAATCGCCTTCTAGCTGTGCTGGCTTCCTTTCCAAATCCTCCAGAGAAGCTCTGAAGTATCATCTTGAACAAGAAAGATGTCCAACTTCTAGATGGCTAAAACAAGGCGAGACAAATCCCCATGCCTGGCTTAGCGTTCAGAAACCTTACAGGGAAGAACAATTCCTCCATTGGTTTATTAAGCAATCCTCAAGGTTATTTATCTCTTCCTTCCAGTCTCTTTAAATGCCACTGAAGTTGCTGTCATCACAAATCAGAGTCACCAGAACTGCCTTTCAAAGCAAAACTTCCAACTGCGAAGAAAAGACATCGCTGCGAAGCAAACACTGATGGGTTTTGTATCGCAGAGACAGGAGCACGGGGGCTGCTCCAGCCTCACCTCACCGTGGGCCAAACTGATGCTGTGTGTCCTCCCAGGGACCTGAGAGCATTACAGCAGCTGCACTGCTTCAAAATTTTGGACATCAGGAGGAATTTCTCCGTGGAAAGGGCTGTTAAGCATTGGAAGGGGCTGCCCAGGGAGGTGTTCCAGAAATGACTGTAAGTGACACTCAGTGTTACGGTCCAGTTGACAAGGTGGTCAAAGGTTGGACTGGATGATCTTAGAGGTCTTTTCCAGCCTAAATGGTTCTGTGATTCTGTGAAATCGAGGATTCACCAGGTATTTTCTCCCCACTGTTGGTCATTCCCAAGACTACCAAGAAAAGTAAGAACAGGGAAAGCGCTTATTCACCCTCACTAATTCTCCATTTTCCAACCATCCTCATCTCAAGGGACTCCTTGAACTTGTGGCTATTTACCTGCAACGGGCTTTTTTTCTCCTTGTTCACATTCTGGAAGAGACCCACAGTTGGTTCCTATTCACAGCCTTCAAGTCCTCCAGGATTTTGCAATCCCTGCAGAGGATGTCCAGAGTCCCTCTGGAGAGGTTTGTCACCGTCCAGCCTCAGCAACCGGGTGTCCCAGAGGTTCTCACGCCCCAGCAGCTCTGCCTGCAGTGACTTGTTTGCAAGCACTGGCCTGGCTGGTGATCGTGGTGGTCCCCAGCGGTGACTTAGGAGGTGACAAATGGAGTTTTTCTCCACAAGAAATGTGCACCAACCCCCAGGTGATCCTGCAGGCTGTGCTGACTAGGAGTCCTGAGTGAGCCCAAGCTGGACAATAAGACTTGGGAATGGTGAATTGTAAAAGAGATTGAAGCAGTGAAGCAAAAAAGACCAAAGGGAATAAAGGGTATTTTTTTACGGCTTTCTGGTTTCTTGAGGAAACAAGGCTTGGGAGATCATATCCTCAGAGTGCCCATCTCTGATTTTCTGTGTCTTTATCATTCCTACCTCCTCCAACAACTCCTTCATTCCTCCAGCAGATTCAATCAGCGTTTTGTCCCAGGTAAAGCCAGAGGTGACAGGCACAGCTCCCAAAGAAAGCAATTCTTAAACCCACTCCGTGCTCAAAGATTGTTGGTTTCACTTTATTTGGGGATGGGTTTTGAGGACAAACCTTCTAGCAAACTGGGATAGTGGAAGGTGTCCCTGCCCATGGCAGAAGGTTGGAACAAGATGATCTTCAAGGTCCTTTCCAACCCAAACCATTCTGTGATTCTTTGATTTGTTTAGATTATTTTTTTCTTTTAGTTAGTAATTCTGTTTGGTTAAAAACAAAACTGCATCACCAATATATATTTTAATTATCATCATATAGTATTGCTGCACTCGTGGGCTCACTGTAACTAACTTTATGCAATTCCCAAAGTATTTGCCATGGGCTGGTTAACTGCCATTATTAACCAGCTGGGGAAGAGGACACTGGTACATGTGAGAGAAAGGAGACATTCAGAGCTGAAAATGTAGTTTGAAAATTTGTTTTCAATGGCTATTTGGGTGTTTGAGCAAAAGCCTCACTCTATAAATTCCAGAGTTGGACACAGTGAAATTGAAAATCACTTTCAGCATTTAAAGAAACTTTACTATAAATTCTACTGGGAACTCAGAGGCAGCAATACCAGGTGCCTGTGTAACAGGTGTCCTTGGAGGGATTTCTAGATGTTGACTAGCAAGAGCAGCCTTGGGGAGAAGGAACTGGGAGTGTTGATGGATGAGAGGTTGAACATGACCTATCCATGTGCACTCCCAGCCCAGAACCCCCAACCATGTCCTTGGCTCATCCCACAGCGTGGGCAGCAGAGGAGGGGGGAATTCTGCCCCTCTGCCCCCTCAGGTGAGACCCCACCTGCAGAGCTGCCTCCAGCCCTGAGGAACAACAGCACAAGGACGTGGAGCTGCTGGAGCCAGTCCAGAGGAGGTACCAAGATGATCAGAGGGATGGAGCAGCTCAGCTATGAGGAAAGGCTGAGAGAATTGGGATTGTTCAGCCTGGAGAAGACAAGGCTTTGGGGTGACCTAATTGCAGCCTTCCAATACCTGAAGGGAGCCCACAAGAAACACAGAGAGACCACTTACAAGGGCATGGAGTGACAGGACAAGGGGGAATGGCTTCCCACTGACAGAGGGCAGGGTTAGATGGGATACTGGGGAGAAATTCTTGGCTGGAAGGGTGGTGAGATCCTGGCACAGGTTGCCCAGAGAAGCTGTGGCTGCCCCTGGATCCCTGGAAGTGTCCAAGGCCAGCTTGGACAGGGCTTGGAGTAACCTGGGCTAGGGGAAGGTGTCCCTGCCCATGGCAGGGGGTTGGAATGAGATGATCTTTAAGGTCCCTTCCAACCCAAACCATTCTATGAACTCATGTGCACATCATGAACACTCTCTGATAAAACTTGGGCCCTGGTAGGGCTCCCCAGGCCTGTTTTTTGTCTGCTTTTCTCTGTATTTGGGGTAGGGTTTTTTCCTCCTAAGATCAACTGAAGATGTTTCTCTCAAGTCCAGCTTGAGAGAATTTCCCTCCCTACAGGCACTTCTGGAGCAGGTCCATCAACACAGTGACTAACTCTGCTTGGCAAAGGTAAATCCACCCCACCAGAGCATCGCTGCTGTCTGAGGGTGGCCTGACAAATCCATTGACATGACATAAGGCAAGATTTAGGAGAGGTTTGGGAGCATAATAAATGAATCCCCCATCGAGTCGACTGCGTGTTCCTTGGATCTAGGAAGCAATCACAATAAGCCCCTTGGATTACTTGAGACAAATGCCTGTCTGCCCAACAAATCACTGCAGATTGCTTATGACAGCCAAATGAGACGTCCCTTCACAACATCACCAGCAACTCTCTCAGCTCTGGACCAAATGATACAGCAGGAGTTATGAAATCTAAAAAAAAAAAAATACCCACATCACCTCTTTTGGGTCCTCCTTCATAGGTGACTTCCAACCTGCTCCTGAGGAGAGGTTTGGCCAAAGTGTTTGCTGCACAAGGCATTAGAGCTTTTGTGTTGTCTTTGACATTCCAGGTTACTGCAGGATTATATCCATAGATTGTGGTAATCCCTGAATATTCAGAAAATACACACACACACACACACACACATGACTCTCCAAAACACCAGACATCTGCCCCATGGTGCTGCACATCTGCCATTCCTGTGGATTTTTGAACAATTCCCTTTGATGAGCGGGTTTATTCCGATGGAAATCAACAAATGAGAGCGGCTCCCGTTCCCCTCCGTGGCTGTGTCGAGTCTGCAGTTTTTATAGCTTAAAATTTTTATCCAAGACAAAAACATGCAGCCAGTCTGTTTGGACATCACACAAACACGCATCAGTGTTCGAAGATAAAGAGGTTGAACTCAGACATCCAAGCTCTGAAATCCACTTTGCAGAAAAAAACCTGGCTCTGAAACGAATACGTATTTTTTAAATTAACATTTTTTAGAGACATTAACTGCATCTTGAGAGCAGAGAACACATTATTTTGTAGGCGTTTTCAGCAGCACAATACCAACCCCTATTTTTAACTATTGACTAATTACCAGTAGATCTTAATTACATGGTGTGTGGAGGCACTAATAAGTTTACAAATCTGCCAACAACACTAAACACATATGTCTTTTCAAGCATTAGTCTCTCTCTCTTATTTTTTTGGGTTTTTTTTAAACCTTTTCTCTTTGCCCTCTCCCCCCCTCCAATTTGGCAGCAGAAGATACTGGAAAAGGCTGTAATTGTGGCTGATTAGGAGGCAAGCATCTAAAAACTCATCCTTGTGGAGAGAAGAACAGCTCAAAGCATAGGGAGGAACTGAAAGAGGAAGCAGTAGAGCCTGGAAAACTTGGCTTTTCAGCGGAGGGAGAGAAGAGAGATGTTCACTTTTGTCTTCTCTGCAAGATTCATGGAGCCACATGCAGGTTTATTTATTCACTCTGTTTAGGAATAGTGACTTGGAGCAACCTGGTCCAGTGGAAGGTGTCCCTGCCCATGGCAGGAGGTTGGAATGAGATGAGCTTTAAGGTCCCTCCCAACCCAAACCATTCTGGGATTCTATGGTTGAACTCAAGTGCTGCCAACTCCTGACTGTGCAGAACAGCACGTCTAAAAGGCTGATGGCAAAGGCTTCCATGTGCCCTTCCCAGCAGTTGAGTTTCTCAGAAGGAGGACCATCACCCTGAGATCACCCTCACCACAAGTCTCTGCACACCCAACAGCAGTTATTCCAGGAGGTGATCATTTCTGGGAGGCTTAATGTTGCTTTAGAAGCTACTAGTAATATCAAAGAGCTATATATAAAAAAATAATTTATAGTGGAATTGTATGGGATGATTCTTAGCATCAATAATTCCAATCCTTTGGCAAGAGGGAACATTAATCTTCTATTTCCAAGCATAAGGATAACTAAAGAGTAAAGAATGTCCACATTCTTGGAAAAAAAATGCAGGGGGCACTTTTAGTCCAAGTCCAAGATGCTTTTGATCTCCTGAAGGATTTTCCATGGATAAACTTGAGTTTTACAACTCCATAAAATGAGTGCAGGTGTCGCCTTTCCACATCCATATTTCTAAATGCAGGAGGGTATTTCTGCCTGGGCTGATTCAATGTTTATGTTTACAGGGTGGAGGAGAGGAGATTATTGTCATTTGCACTGATGAAGGAGGTGGTTGTCACCTTACCATTTCTCCATATTGAATCTTTGTTAGCAAATAACACGTCTGGAGGAAAATGAGAGTAGGAGATAATTTAAATGGGCGCCACACTTAGCCCTGGCAAGGAAATTACAAAAGTGAATCAACACGAAAGCAGAATCATTTTTTTTCCTCAACAATTTAGGTAATTATGGACAAGGCAAACATCAGTTTTCACTGCAAAAGAAACTGAACCAGATCCTCTGGTATCTTAGGGCAAAATTTCAGTTCCTTAATTAACAGATTCAGAAATATTGTGTGTGCTGGCAGATGGAAGAAATGATAAGAGTACTTGCCAAAGCTGGATACACTGGTGATGTTCACATATCAGAAAGCACAGTGTGTGCCTGAACCAGGACTTCAGAATGGCCAGATTTAATTTTTAGACACTGTCTGAAATAGCCACATGATCATTTTTGCCATAGAGATGAAAGACTTTAAGCATCCATTTCAAGCTGGGCAAATCTCATCTGTCCCCTGAGATATTAAATGACCTGTGCAAAGCCAAATTAATTAAAAGCATTTAAAAATAGAGAAAGGGAAATGGTGATGCTTTTAATATGGTGGGAGAATAAAAGTAAGGAGCATTTCTGTTATCCTACAAAAGAGATCTTTGCTCAGTTATACAATAAACAGTGTTCATGCCCCATCTCCTTACACTTAATGCCAAGTGGCAAAACCAGGTGAATGGATCTCTTCAGAACAGGGAAAAAGTCCATGTTGCTGCTTAAAACCAGAGCCTGTTCCTTCCAAGAGAAGCTGAGTCATGAGAAGTCATGGGGTGGAAAGATCCCTGGCAGAGGGTTGGAAACTAGGTGATCTTGAAGGTCCCTTCCAACCCAAACCATTCTATGATTCTGTGACTCTATGATTCTATGATTCTATGGTTCTTTGGTTCTGTGATTCCATTCAGGACCAAAAGGGTAAAAACTGTAGTGAAGCCAAGACAGGGAGAAAAGATTTATCAAGTGCAAAAGGACACGTAAGTGGGAAATCCCATGTGGTTCTTGGTGAGAAGAGAAGGGCTGCAAAGGTGCAACCAAGCATAGAATTAGAGAATGTCCTGAATTGTGAAGGGACCCACAAGGATCATCAAGGTCCAACTCCTGGCCCTGCACAGGACAACTCCAAGGTTCCCACCATAAACAACAGGAATATAATGGAAATGAAAATGTTCTCCTCAGGATTGAAAAGGAGAGAAAAATAAAGACATCTGGTGTGGACAGAGCTTTAGGAAAATGGCCCATGGAGGGCCTAAGGAGGTCAGTGAGTAACCAGAGGAAGGTGATTTCTCTGCAGTATCTCTAATAGAGGAAGGACTGTGGAGAGAGGAAATAAGGACACAAAGGTGTAATAACCCCTAGCAGACACAGGCAATGATTGGGCTGATATTTCAGCTAAAGAGAGATGGAAGCAGCTACAGTAACCAGAGTGACTAGCACAGGCAGCCTTTTCCTTGTTTTTGTTTTTTTTTTTTTCCAGGGGGAAACCCAGGCAGGTTCGTATTTCCTGTCTTTATTTGGTTGGGTCTAAAAGGTCACACATTTAATTAACAACTCTGTAGTGACAATGTTAAATACAAGAAAATATTCTGTCACATGCATGGGTTTGGGGAAGGTTTACATTATCATGACACCCCACTTGAGGTACTGCTTCCAGCTCTGGGGAGCTCAACATCAGAAGGACAAGGACCTGCTGGAGCAAACTCAGAGGAGGCCATGGAGATGCCCCGAGGGCTGGAGCCCCTCTGCTCTGGAGCCAGGCTGGGAGAGCTGGGGGTGTCCAGATGCAGAAGAGAAGGCTCCAAGGATACCTGAGAGCCCCTTCCAGTGCCTAAAGGGGCTCCAGGAGAGCTGGAGAGGGACTTGGGACAAGGGCCTAGAGGGACAGGACAAGAGGGAATGGCTTCAAACTGACAGGGATTAGATGGGATATTAGGAAGGAATTCTTGGCTGTGAGGGTGGGGAGGCCCTGGCACAGGTTGCCCAGAGAAGCTGTGGCTGCCCCTGGATCCCTGGAAGTGCCCAAGGCCAGGTTGGACAGGGTTTGGAGCAAGCTGGGCTAGTGGAAGGTGTCCATGCGCACGGCAGGGGGTTGGAGCTGGATGATCTTTAAGGTCCCTTCCAACCCAAACCATTCTGGGATTTCACGATCATCAGTTTTAAAAAATAAGCATCAGGGACTGTGGGAAGGGGGATCACGTTATAAGAAATACACTTTACCTTAGTCAAGGTGTGAAATCCACTTCCCCTTCCTCTCACAGTCCATGGCTATCCACTGCCTTTCCCAGTGACCCAAAAGAACAGAAAAGCTTCATGCTACACACAGTTCCTGTTGGCACAGGGGCCAACCACCCATCTGGGAACGGGGAGCATTGCCTGATAACTTTATTTTTCCCTGAGCTCCAGAAAGCAGAGTGGCACACTGAGAACAGCAGCTACTCCGTGAGGTACATCCCTGCCCTTCATAGGCAATTAAATCATTGGAATCCCACGGGGGGAAGTAGGAAATGCTGTGTAGTCACTTTTCTTAAATCCCAGCTTGGAAAAGCAGCAAGCAAGTCCATCAAGCTGGAGGTCTGAGCTGCTAATGCTCTTCCAAGGGGAGAAACACGCAATTCTCGCCACCTTTTTTTTTTTTTTTTTTTTGGTTGATGAAGTCACGTTGCTCCTTCCTGCTGGGTAACCAGTACCTTGAGAAGCAGGACTGAGGGGATTATTCTGTGCTTGGTTTAATGGGAAAGCTGCAAGTACTTGCAGGCTTTACGTGGAAAAGGCAGGAGGGTCAGGAAGCTTCGTGCAGTCACCCCCTCCTGCACAGCCTGGTCCCCGGGTGGCCCCACGATCACGCATCCGATGTCACTGGTTCAGCTGGTGGCAGCTAAAAGGCGTCCCACAAAGGGAAAGCAGAGAGACAGGTTCCTTTTGATGCACAGTGATAAATGAAAACAGTTGCAGCTCTCAGGAGATGAAAGGAAGCCTGAGGAGAGCTGAATAAAACCTGTCACTGCAGGTAAGATCTAGATAATGGGAACGATGAAGTTTGCTAATGCACACTTCTCAAGACCATACTAATTCTTAAATTTGTCAGGAGGTGTGAAGTGATTTAAATGTAACATTCCTGTCCCATGGAGACAAGGCTGGGATTCACACAATTCCATATTTAGTAGAGAATTGTTAGCCAGCTTTAATCATGCAACACCTGAGGACCTGAACGTGTTTTAGGGACTCTAATCAAGCTTCACAACCTCTGTAAGTTATATCAGCACCTTCATCTTGCTAAAAATATAGCCAAGAAGAGAAGTCCATTTTTAAGGAATAGCCTCATGGTTTAGATGCCTTCTCTGTGACAGCCTCATCCTGCTAAAACCTCAGTGAGTGAAACCAGGGTGGCTCACAGGGATATTTACTTTGAAAAGGACCTTTCCCTGGCTGGGCTACAGGAGTCAAAATAAATTTTTTAATTTTAATGTATTTCCTGGAAAGAGCAATCCATGCAAAACTAGTCAGTTGGATGTGAAAGGATAGGGTTGTAAGGAATTGGGATAGGAAGTCAAGCACCTGGTCCAGCTGCGAGAACACACCACATTCAGTTGTTTCAAGGCCAGGTTGGACGGGGCTTGGAGCAACCTGGGATAGTGGAAGGTGTCCCTGCCCATGGCAGGGGGGTGGATGGAGATCTTTAAGGTCCTTTCCAACCCAAACCATCCTGTGATTCCATGACTGGATATTAGGGACTCACACAGGGCTATTGACAATCACTGATAACACTTATCAGTCACTTGCATTGCTAAAAGGAACACTTGAAAATTAAGCCCTCAAATAAAAAAGAAGGGATGAAAGAGGGCCTATAAGAAAGATGGGGACAAAGGCAGCAAGTGATGACAGTTTTAAATTGAAGGAGGGTCAGTTTAGATTAGATATAAAAAATAAGGTTTTTACAATGAGGGTGATGAGGACCTGGCATAGGTTGCTCTGAAATACTGTGGCTGCTCCATTCCTGGAAGTGTCCAAGGCCAGGTTGGATGGGGCTTGGAGCAACCTGGGCTAGTGGAATGTGTCCCTGCCCATGGCAGGAGGTTGGAGATGAATTCTAAGAGATCACTTCCAACCCAAACCATTCCATGATTCCATGGTTCTATGGAAGTGCTGCCACAGGAAGACAAGTAATAGACAAGTAATAGCAAAAGCAACATCCTGTTAATCCTCCCCAGGTATAAACATATAGCATTCAAAAAGATTAATAGAAATTAACAAAGTTAATCAAAAGACTGGCCCGAATGTGTTTTCTAAGCCAAGCTCACGCAGTAACTACTAAGTTTACCAGCACATCCAACTTTTCATACTGCAGAGACATGAACGTTGTGGCAAAGGAAGCTGGAGCCTTTTCTGCCTCATGCATGAATAACAAAGCCACCTGCTATATTCCAGCAGTGGATGCTTTATTGTTAGTGATGATGCATGAGGCAGAAATAATGCAGTTTGATTTTTGGAGACAATACCAAGTTGAGCTTGCAAGGCTGTCAGCCCACACTCGTTTGACTTGGGAACTGAGCAAACAACATGGAAGTAATTGATGGAAACTAATGACACAATAAGATGTCATTTTTTTCTGACCTACTTTGCTTAAAGTAAATCCCCATTAATTGTAATTACCTGTACTCCACGTACACCAAACACTCAGCTGGATCCATCCCCCAGTTTATTTAAATGAGTCACTTCCAGATTTACACAACTCTGATTCTGGCTTACATACCTCTCTATATATAGTGTTTGTTCCCCTGATCTGAATAAATGCCTGGAAGATGGAAGACCACACAGCTCAATTAGTGTATTGATCAGGACCAAAAAAGCCTTTAGCCAAGCAGCACAGGGAGGTTGTGATCCCATGCCGGGTGCTGCCGGAGCACCAAACACTCCTCCCATTCCTGGTGCCTCGCTGGTGCTTCTGGAGAAGAGAGAGAGCATGAAATGCAAGGCACAGACAGATCAGCTCCCGGTGCTGCAAGGGAAAAACCCTGGCTAAACATGTTTTATAAATACTTGCAGATCTCGGGGTCACCCAGAGTTTACCCAGAGCTCCGGACAGAAGCGCCTCCAGCGCGATGGAAGCGTGGGATGGTGCTGAGCGCCAAAAAAAGCTTCCTCCTCTCAAAAATATGACTTGAGAGATCTCAACATGGGTGTGATTGACACTCATAACTTCCCAAAAATCCCTAAAAATACCATGGTGTTGGCTAATAAAAGAAACAGGCTCTGACTAATGACTTCCAGCTCTCTGGAAGGGTCAGGGCTACAAGGGAACGGCTCTTGTTGCTTGAGAGGGCAAAGCACCATTTCCCTGTCCTTGGCCAAAGCCACCATGCAGCTGTGGCTGTGGCTGCCATGGAAATCAGGGAGCTGTGAGGAGATCTGGACGTGGCTGCATCTCTGCTGTGCGCTAGGAGAGCGAACAGGAGCTGGAGAACATCATGGGATAATCAGGAATTAAGATGTAAGTGGTGGAGATATCACTTCTGGCCACCCACGGAGTCATGTATCCATGAGTCATCGCCTGATGCAGGAAGGAACGTAGCGTTCCATGCATCAAAATGGACAAGATCTTTCCAAGGAGAGACGATCTGGGATGGAAGACCTTTCAAGGGCTTTCATCCCAGCTGTTTATCGTTCCACACTGGCACGCACTTTCCCTGATAAGATTATGAAGCTCTGTGTTAAAAGGAGCTACTTTTTTATTTTAGTCTCCCATACTCCTACTGGAAAGATCTTCCCATTTCCAGACTAAATATATTCCTGGCCAGTTCCTACTCATTTGCTTTTCCACCACTGCCCTTCAGTGTCCCAGCGCCTTTCCCTTCGCTCGCATTTACTTTCCAGTGTGTATTTATAGGCAGAAAACTCCTTCTCCAATCTTATTTTTGCTAAACTAAACAAGCCAAATTCTTTCAGCCCACAGGAGGAAGACAGACTCTCCTGACCTCTGTTCAAAGCCTAGCTCTTCCCTGCACCAATTCCAGCCTGACTGTGCCCTTCTTGGACACTGGTGGTCACAACTGCACCGAGAAATTGGGAGGCAGTGCCAACAGTGTGCTGTATCATGTCATCTCTTGCCCAAGCAGCTGCTTTTCTCATCTCGTGTGCCAAAACCCTCAACTGCTGCCTTCTCCCACCCAAATGTCTCATCACACAAGTTTGGGTTGTTTTTGTATCAAAACAGATGACTCGTCTGCCCCCTTATTGGTTCGTGAAGTGCAACGTGCAACCTACACTTCTATTTAAATAATAACGCCAAATAGTGTTATTACTTCTGTGTTGTTTTGCTTTTGCTTTTTTTTCCTCCCCTCTTTCTAATCATATGGAGCAAATCTGCTACACAGAAAAGTTTGAAGGGATGAGGAATGATTCCATTTATATCTCCTTGTGCTGCAAATCAGAAGTTGAAGCTTAATCTGGGTGCTTCCCACCCAAGAATACGGGTCCCAGAGTCCTTATTTCTTACTGCTGGGAGAATTAACAGCCATATTTAGGTTTCTAAGTGTCCAACAGGAGAGGGATTTTATGTTATATATTTTTATACACGTCTTATGCACGTGAAGGGCTGGTTTGTGTCTTATTTATTTCCATATTCTTGCAGTAGCTTAAGTTGGCAGAAAATAAGAGAGAATATCTGCAACATTTGGAATCGTTATCATGGGGACCTGTGGGATCCCATCCTCTCCAATCCTTTTATATAATATTATAGATAACACCAGTTTTCTCCTTTTGGAGAACTTTGTGCCAGAGTTTGACTCCAATTGACTTCAATTTGGTCACATCCAGGTGTGCATCAGGTGAGTTCACCTGGTCAATGCCAAAAACTTTGTTTTCCTCTCCTTTTCTTCTGTTTCTCTGCTGTAGAAGGATCCAACCATTTCAAAACCAGCAGGACTTTTCAGACTTCACAAAACTTTTGAGCTCCTTCAACTCGGAAACGCCAAGTACACCCTTCCCAGACAGCCTATTTAATATATGCAAGTCATCCCACTTCTCTTAGGATTAAATTAACTCTTCCTCCTTGCAAAAAAGCACTTTATCTGCATTTATGCACTTTTCTAGCTTCTGGGAGTTTGTTGGGTTTTTTTTCCATGTTGAAATTTAGACTCTGCAAAGCAGCAACTTTGGCAGCCAGTTCTGAAGTCCTGAATCTCCCAGCCCTGATTTTTGCCACAACTGAAAGAAAAAGACAAGAGAGAAAGGGCAGAATTCAAACTCCCATAGAAAGAGGTAGAAGCAGCAGCTGGAAGAGAATCTGGAAAGAGCATCCTTATGCAACGGGAAAAAGCACAAATGGTAAAGAGGGAAGATTGTAACCTACAGAGGACAGCACAAGACAGCTCAGAAAAGATGGATATGATGAATGAACAGATGTGTAACAGGGAACTGGGGAGGAAGGACCTAGAATTTGGCTTCCCAGCCTGTCAGTGGGTTCTTCAGCTGCCTGGGGTGCAGCTCAGCCCCAGGCAGATCCCAAAAACAGAGCAGGAAGTGGCTTCCTCAGCTTGTTAGAGGTTTCTCCGGCATGGAGCTGAGCACATGGAGAGGAGCTGGTTGGTTTGTCTGACTCCATAAGAACAGGGTGGGAGAAGCAGCGTTCCCCAAAGTGGGAAAATTTGGGGACAAGAGCAAAGGAGAGAGAGGATGTGGAATTCCTGTATTAGAAGGAAAGGGATAGGAAGAGACTGTGGTGGGGTGTTTGGAAGGGCAGTGAGGTGATGTGAGGGTGGGATGGCAAGGTGGGCTTGGAGAGTGTCACCATCATCATAGAATGAAGCCCAGAATGGTTTGGATTGGAAAGGACCTTAAAGATCATCTTGCTCCAATCCCTGACGTGGCAGGGACACCTTCCACTATCCCAGGTTGCTCCAAGCTCCCTCCAACATGGTTTTAAACACTTCCAGGGATGGGGCAGCCCCAGCTTCTCTGTGCCAGTGCTTCAGTACCCTCGGAGTAGAGGGGGACCTGTGAAATGGGGAGGGACAGGAGCACCCCTTTCCCAGCACAGCCATGGGAGTGAGGACAGCCTGGGTGGCAGAGTGGTGGTCCTGGGATTTGAGGGTTTGTAGGTGACAGGGACAGGGCAGCTGCATTTCAGAACATGGATTTGAGGGTCAAGACACCAGACAGGGGAGCTGATTTGGGAGTGGGATGAAGTCAGCACAAGGGGGTCCAGCTGAGGATGTTCTGGGGATTGCTGGTGTCAGAACATGGAACTTGGGAGAAGCAGCACAATGGAACTTTTTTAATGTCCAAAGGAGGGCCAGGAAGATGGTGAAGGATCTTGAGGGGAAGCCATATGAGTAGCAACTGAAGTCACTGGGTTTCTTCAGCCAAGAGAAGAGGAAACTGAGGTCAGATCTCATCAGGGTCTGCAGCTGTCTCACGAGGGACAGTGGAGGGGCAGCACCAATCTCTGTGACCAGGGACAGGACCTGAGGCTGGAGCTGCATAAGAGGAGGTTTAGTTTGGGTATCAGGAAAAGGTTCTTCTCCCAGAGGATGGCTGGGCACTGAACAGGCTCCCCAGGGCAGTGATCACACTTCTAAGGCTGCCCAAGCTCAAGGAGTGTTTGGGCAACACTCTCAGGAACACGGTGGGATTGTTGGGGTGTCCTGTGCAGGGCCAGGAGTGGGACTTGTGGGTCCCTTCCAACCCAGGATGTTCTATGATTCTGCAAAAATTCCATGATTCAAAGGTGATTAGAGAGATGGAATACCTCTCCTATGAGGAAAGGCTGAGAGAACTGGGGTTGTTCTGGAGAAGACCCTGGGGAGACCTTAGAGCAACTTTCAGTACCAAAATCTTAAGCTTTGCCAGGGGAGGTTCGGGTTAGACATTAGAAGGAATTTCTTCACAGAAGGGGTGATTAGACATTGGAAGGGACTGCCCAGGGAGGTGGTGGAATCTCCATCCCTGTAGGTGTCCAAGGAATAACTGGATGTGGCACTCAGTGCTCTGGGCTGGGTGTCAAGGTGGGAATGGGTCACAGGTTGGACTCGATGGTCCTGGAGGTCTTTTCCAACCTAAGTGGTTCTGAGATTCTGTGAAATGGCCTCAAGCTGTGCCAGAGGAGGTTAAGACTGGAATATCAGGGAAAAGTTCCTCATGGAAAGGGCGGTCAGGCAACACAACAGGGTTGGAGTCACCATCCCCGGAGGTTTTTAAAAAAACCGTGTAGGCGTGGAACCCGGGGACACGATTTAGGGGTGAACGCGGCAGCGCTGGGTTAGCCGGACTCAGTGATCCCGGAGGTCCTTCCCAACCTAAACGATTCCGTAGGGGTGCTCCTTGAGGACTACCGGGCACGGGGCGACAGGACGAAGGGGAACGGCTCCGAGCACACGCGGTCTAGCGGGAGGCGCCCCTGCCCGCGGCACGGGGCTGGAACGCGACGGCCCCTGAGGCGCCTCGGCCGCCGCTCCCTCCCGGCTCCGGCCGCTGTCGCCGCCAGGCGGCCCCGGCCCGTCCCGCGGCCCGCGCACGGGAAGCGCCGCCCCCGGAAGCGGCGGGCGGGGGGAGCGGGCACGGGGGGGGCCGAGCGAGCGAGCGCCCGGCGAACGGGCCGGGGACGCGGCGGCGGCGGCGGCAGCAAGATGGCGGCCAAGTCGGATGGCGGCGGCGGCGGCGGCGGCGGCGGCGGCGGCTTCGCCCAGCTGCACAACCTGGACGAGGCGGCGGCGGCCGCAGGCGGCGGCGGCGTCGGGGCAGCGGCGGCCGAGGTGGCGGAGGAGCCGGGCGGCAGCAGCTCCTTGCACATCTGCCACTGCTGCAACACGTCGTCTTGCTACTGGGGCTGCCGGAGCGCCTGCCTGCGGAACCTTTTCGGGCGGGCGGCCGCCGCCACCGCCGCCGCCGAGCCGCTGGCCCCGCGCCCCCCCGCCGCCGCCGAGGGGCCGCCGGAGGCCGGCGAGGCGGCCGAACGGCCGTGGCTGGACTGCCTGTGGATCGTGCTGGCGCTGCTGGTGCTGCTGGGGGACGTGGGCACGGACCTGTGGCTGGCGCTGCACCACTACGGCCGGCGGGACTACTTGTGGTGCGGCCTCACCCTGGCCTTCGTGCTGCTGCCCTCGGTGCTGGTGCAGATCCTGAGCTTCCGCTGGTTCGTGCAGGACTTCACGGGCGGCGGGCTGGGCGCCGTGCAGGGGCTCAGCAGCCGCGGGCCGCCCATGATGGGGGGGACCGCGGGCCGGCGCGGGGGACCCGCCGGCGGGGTAGGAGGAGCCGCCGGCACCGCCACCCCCGGGGCGCAGCGCCTCTGCAGGATCTCCGTCTGGGTCTGGCAGTCCGTCATCCACCTGCTGCAGATGGGGCAGGTGTGGAGGTAAGGGGCGGCCCGGGACACCGCCGAGCCCCCGGCGGGGCGGGCGGCGCGGGGGGCTCGGGAGCGCGGCCGTGGCGGGGGGGTGTGAGCGCCCGGCGGGAGGGGTCGGTGTCACCTCATGATCGGACGTGGACGTGGGTCGGTGTCCCCTCTTGGTCTGCGGTGGTCGTGGGGCAGTGTCACTTCCCGGCGTGAGGTGGACGTGGGCCAGTGTCACCTCTTGGCTTGGGGTGGATCAGTGTCCCCTCGTGGTCTAACGTGGACATGGGTCAGTGTCACCTCTCGGTGTGAGGTGGGTCAGTGTCACCTCGTGATTTGAGGTGGTCGTGGGGCAGTGTCGCTTCCTGGTCTGAGGTGAGTCAGTGTCCCCTTGTGATCTAACGTGGGTCAATGTCACCTCGTGGTTTGAGGTGGTCGTGGGGCAGTGTTACCTATGGTTTGAGATGGACATGAGTCAGTATCACCTCCTGGTCTGAGGTGGGTCAGTGTCCCCTCCTGATCTAACGCGGACGTGGGTCAGTGTCACCTCGTGGTCCGAGGTGGGTCACTGTCCCCTGGCCAAGATGGGGAGCTGAAAGCTCATGGTCCAAGGTAGATGTGGGTCGGTGTTGTCTCCTGGTCTGAGATGGACATGGGTCAGTGTCACCTCATGCTTTGACGCGGGTACTGTTCCCTTACTGAGGTGGACAGCTGTCAGCTCCTGTTCTGAGGTGGACATGGGTCAGTGTTACCTCCTGGTCCAAGGTGAACGTGGGTCAGTGTCCTCTGGCCGAGCTGGGGCAGACGTGGGTCGTTGTCAGCTCGTGGTCTGAGGTGGATGTGGGTCAGTGTCACCTCCTGGTTTGAGGTGGGGAGCTGTCAGCTCGTGGTCTGAGATGGACATGGGTCACCTCATGGTTTGAGGTAGTCCCATCCTGGGCAGGATGGGGCAGATGGGGGGACATTGTCAGCTTGTGCTCTGTTTGTGACATGGGGCAGTGTCACTTTGTGGTTTGAGGTGGGCATGGGTCAGCATCACCTCGTGGTCTGGGGTGAACATGGATCAGTGTCATCTCATGCTTTGAGGTGGAGTGGGTCGCTGTCCCTGGCTAAGGTGGGGCAGATGGGAGTCATTGTCAGCTTGTGGTCTGAGATGGTTGTGGTCAGTGTGATGCCCCTCCCCACAGAGATTGGGGGGTTACTCCAACTTTGGGTGAGGAGAGACGCAAAGGAGGTGATTCCTACAAAATGAGCCTTTGAGGTTGAGTTGGGGGCCGTGGGGGTCCAAGGTGAACCTTCGTCAGTGCTCCCCACGGTGGAGGAGCTGTCAGGGCCCCATGTTGTGCTGAGGAGACACCTGAGGGGAAGAAAAGCTCCCCCAAAATGTGTCTCTGGGGCTGAGGTGGGAGGAGTGGGGTTTGTCGGTCCAAACAGGACATGGGTCGGTGCCCCCCACCTGGATATTTGGGGAAGAACTCCAGAGAGAGTAGACACGCCCCCCAAATGAGCTTATGGGGCAGGGGAGAGGGGAATGGGGCTACTGTCATCTCACAGTCTGGAGGGGGCGTGGGTCTGTGCCCCTCATGGCATGGCATGGAATGGATTCTGGCTCCGTGGGGTTGCAGATGCTGCCCCACACACATAGGGCAGGACGGGGAAGGGGTCATGGAGCTGCTCCTCCCGACAGGAGATAGTGGGGGGGGACACCCCTGTGGAGGCAGGCCCGGGGCTGGGGGTGACCCTCACAGCGGCTGCGCTGCAGAAGGAGCTCCTGTGGCCATGGAGGGGGGACTCACCCCACCACCCCCCTCCTGGAGCCCGGGGGCAGCCAGAGAAAGACCCCACAGAACACGGAGGCTGCTTCAGAGAGGGTCTGCGAGGGGGGCGGACCCCCGGCTACCGAGCGCTGGGATGTGCCGATTCCAGAGGGCTGATGTGCTGATGTCCCCTTGGGACAGATCAAACCCCCCGTAGGTGAGGAGAGGGTGACGGTCTCCTCCATCCCCGAGAGCGGGCGGAGCGGGAGCCCCCTGGCTCTCTGACCACCTCCCCCCGGTGCCGAAGGAGCAGATTGGGGGAGTGGAAAAACGCAGCGTGATGCCTCGGCTGTGGCTTGGGAGGGAGAAGGAACCTTCTCCTCGGTGGGAACGGCGGTGGGGCCGCCGCTGTGAGGCTGAAGGTCAGGGAGAAGGGACTGTTCCCTCCGGAGGGAGGTCCTGGGGTGGAGGAGACGCTGGCCAGAGGAGAGGTCTAGGAAGTGACCTCGGGCTCAGCAGGAATAAAAAAGCATCCTCCAGCGTGTGCTGGAAATTACGTTATCCTCCCCAAAAAGAGCGGTGGGAGGAGGCAGGGAGGGATTCTCCAGGATGAAAGAGCCTGTGGATGCAAACACTGCCACAGAGATGTCGGGTTTATGGAAAGAGGTGGTGTAAGGACAGCTGTAAAGACCCGGCGTGGCCCGGCGTCCTCTGAGCTGGGACGCGGGTTAGTAACGTGGAAAACCTGGGAGATTTGGGATGGGGGGCGGAGGGACCGGCTCCGGGTTGTGCCACAGAGCGCTGGATGCACCCCCCTCCACCCCACCGATGGCTCAGGCTGTAGGGAAGATGCTGCAGATAGGGGTCGATTGGGGTTTGTAGCTTTTAAAATAATCCTTAGGGATCAAAGATTTTTATTTTCCCGATTTTTTTTCTTTTTTTTTGAAGGAGCCGCGGGGGTGGAGGGGAGGGGACGTGCGTGGGAAGGGTGCGTGAGATGTGTACGGAGGAAATAAGCCCCTGGAATCGTGCAGTGCAACAGCAAATACATATTTCTTCTGCATCTTCAATGTCATTTGTGCAGCGTTCAAAGCACATTTGTTCTCAACTTCTGCTTGGGGGTTTATTCTATTTTTATGGGTTTTTTACGGCTGAGGTTTGGGCTGGGGGACGGTGGGGGGGGGATGTCTGCGGGTCATGCGTGCGAGGATGATGAATTGGTCCGCGACCCTTTCTCCTGCTTCCCCTGGTGCTTCCGAGAGCTGATCCCATCAGCAAAGGCAGTGCTCGATGCAGATGCTCCTCTGGCAAGTTGGATTTTTCCTCTCCCGGAGTCAGGCAAAAGGAATGATTGTGCTTTAGCCACGCACAAACACTCCAAGCAGTGGCAAGCTCGAGTGAGCCAGTGGGGAGGGGGACGCCGGAGTGATGCCGGCAGGGACAGAAGAGGGGATACACGTGGGGGGCTGGTTTTTGGGAATATGAGGAACCGAAGCTCAAGTTGCCCAGACTTTTCCCTGCTTTGTTAATGCAGAGGAAAAACGTTTGCAGGGCTGGGAATGCCGAAGGGGACTGGCAAGGAGCACTGCAGACCGGATCACCTTAGATGAAATCAGGGAGCTTTCTCCCCTGTTGATCCCTAATCCCACTACCACGCGGCTCCTGCTTTTTTTAAGGCGCACTGGGCAGCGTGGAGCTGACTCCCATTATCTGGCCAGAGCCAGAATTAACTTCTTGGGATCTGTGGAGTAGCCTCCACGAGGGTGTCTTGTTGCAAATGCCGTTAAAATGAATCTGGAATGCAGTGATGGGACCAAGACTGGAATGTGCTGGTTTGGCCGCCTTTGCCTGCGGCGAAACCGCTCCGTGCTGGGAAGAGGTTTGTGCGTGGGGATGGAGGAGGAGAATCTGGGATGGTGTAAGTTCAGAGTGGAATGCTCCGAGCCTGGTTTCCTGCAGGATACGCGTGCACGGAGCGTAATGGGGATCGTACGTTACGTAGGGGCTGTCGTGGGTGTTGCTCAGCAGCTGGAATGAAATCATAGAGAATAGAGAGGGGGCAGGTTGGAGTAGTACAGAAATCCTCCTCCTGAATCCCTTAGGGAAATCTGGGTTTGGAGTCGAGGGATAACACAGTTCTTGAAAGGGGCTTCTTCTGAATATCAGGAAGACTTGCCAATAAGATGATGAATAAAGAACATTTTGTGGCAGAAGTATAAATACACATCAGGATCTTATTTTAGCAGGGTTGTCTCTTCATTTTGTCAGGATTGTGGGAGAAGGAGCTTGTTTTGGAGCAGTCTGGATGGGGGCTTTGTCTGCTGTTTTTGTTCTCTGCAGAGGGTGAATCGTGACCAGGCAGGAGGGCTGAGGGGGCAGTGTGAGTACTGAGGGGGGGCTTAATGATATTCCTGGTTTTTTATGGTTTTTTCTTGCTCAGCTGAGAACTGAAGGTTGTGTTAACACTGCCTGCCTGTAGTGGCTGTTGGAAAAATAGTATACCTTGTAAAAATGTGTGTGTGTATACATATGTACATATATATTCATATTGCTTGAAGTAGTCTGATCCCAAATGGATTCCAGGAGTCTGATCTCAAATGCCATTCCCACTGATAAGGCTCAGCTGCTGGGGTTTTTACCTCCGTAAATCTACAGTTTTCACCTCTCATCTCAAATCTTAGATTCTCTTGAGGATTTGAACACTTCATCCAGACTACCCAGACAGTGAAGGATGCCAGCTGGGGCACATTATGCTCCTTATAGAGCTGCTGCCCTGCAAGCTGCAGAGGGCTGTTCCTTGAGGGAATGCTGTGGTTTTGCTGGGAATAGGCTGAAGGAAGGTCTGGAGTCAAGGCTTGCCAGGGCTTTTGCTTTCACTGGTGCTGTTCAGCTGTGTAAATCTGGGAGGAACGGTTGTGGCTTGAAGCTTTTGTATCTTCAACAGTTGCACGGGTTGTGTGAATGACAGGAGTGAACTTCCCTGTCTGATGTACCTTTCCTTAACCCCTGTCAGAAGTGGGTCACTGGGTCAGGGATGCTGTCCTGGAATACAGGGTTTGTGGAGTCCGATCCCTTGCGTTGCACTGTGCTATTAGAGCAAACCTTATTGGATTCCATTGGATTAAGGGGATGTGGAGCTTGAGCTAAAATGAATGCTGACCAGCTGGAAATCACTCTGTGTCTGTTAAACTGTCAGTAGTGAGGAGTTTCGTGACTCCAATGTACTATATTTGTGGGTTTGTTATTAAAACAGATTTGAATACGTATCTGGGAGTAAAACATTCCATAACCCCCCCCTAAGCAGACCACAACAACCCTTGTCACTGTTTTGACATTAAAACACTTTGTGTATGTGCCTGACTAAAGGAAAAAAAATTCCTAAAATTTAGGCGGAGAGTTGACATCTTTTTTATTAGTGGAAAGACCAAAATCTGTGAGTTGTTCGGCTTAGGAGGTGGAAGGATGAATCAATGGGTTTAAATGGAATATGTGGTATTTAGTGACTCCATGATGAGTGGGTTCAGGCTCTCCTAAAATACTTTGCTCTGGGTTGATCTGTGAGTTAGAGACACACAATTTTGGGGAGTTTAGAAATAAAGGCAGCTACAACTCTGAAGTTCTCTGCCCAGATCCCACTGAGTGGGAGACATCTGCTTGTCAAAGAGCAGATGAAGGAGAAGCTGCTGACCTAATGCTGCCTCCTTGTCTTGGTTTGGGATGTTCAGATCTGTAGAGCCTTTCCATAAATTTCCTGGCACGCTGGAATATTTTTTTCAGCTTTTTCTGGTTAGCTTGTCTGGCAGCTGAGTTTTTCCCTTTAGCCAAGTTTTAACAGCTTGCTTTTATAGTATGGAGTTTTGTCAGCTTTTGACAAGTTGGCAGAGGGAAGACATTCTGGGATAGATGATAAATATGTTCTCCCTACAAAATCAGGTCTGGGGTATAACTTCTTTTTTTTTTTTTTTTTTTTTTTTTCTCCAGTGAGGTTGTTCTCTCTCCCAAAAATCTTCCCCATTCCGCCCCCATTTCTGAGAGCTTTGCACAGGATCTCTTGAAGGAAGTGCTGGGCTGTGGGTGTGGAGGTCCAAAGATATTGAAGTGCTGAGCATGTAGGTTGTGTATGAGTGAAAATAATAATAATAATCCTAACAATGATGGGAAAAAAAGGCTTTATCCCTTGAGTAGGGTCTCCATGGGCTGCGGGTGGTGGTGCTGCTCCGTGTCTTGTTGAGTGGTTCCCACTAGAGGGGGTCCAACCACAGATGTTGGAGCGGCTCTGCTGGGCCAGCCTTGAGAGGGCAGGGATTTCTCCACACCTTTTCTTGGGAGAAATCATGTCCTGCCCTCATCTGCTGGGAACTGGCCTTCCCATGTGGCTCGGTGTTTCTGTGGTGACAGGGTGGCTTGGGGAGGTGTGGTGGGGTGGGATTTGAAGGAGAACTGGAGTTTGGTTTCCTCTTGGATGCTATTGAGCAAGAACCATGTGGTGCCCTGTGGCTGTGCAGTGACAGCAGCTCATCAGCTCTGCCCTGGTGTTTGGGGAGGAGGATGGGGAAGCAGAACTGCTCTGGTGACCTGACTTGGTTCCTACTGGAACCAGCATAAAGTTTCTCCATGGCTTTGAAGGAGAAGACCACCTGTGCCAGGTATTTTGAGGCATCATATCCAGGAGTCCCAAAACTGTAAGAGAATGCTCCCACCCACTTGATCCTTGACTAGAACATCCCTTTCCAGTTGTTCAGGCTTCCCACTGAACTCCAGGAAAAACAGCCATACCTTGTTTTCCCACTCATCCTGTGGTTTGATCTCTAATGCCAGTGGCAACCTGGAAGTGCCTTTCCTGGTGGAGGGGAGGCAGAGTGCCAAGGGGAGGAGGAAAGATGGCTCACCGTTTTTCTTCTGTTAAAATTCCAAGCTCTCTATTTTCCATCTTTCCAGACACTTCCATTTTGCTGTTGGCTGCACTGAGCTACCTTTATTCCTTGCAGTGGTTCTCCTCTCCGAACAAATGTAGGTTATTCAGGGAGCATTTCTTTTAATGAAAAGGATGGAGGGAGAACTGATGGTGATAAAGCATCTCCTTGGAGCAGAGCTGCTTTTGCTGCCTTGAGACTGCAAGGAGCAGAAATTGGACATCAAACATGTAATTTTCCTTGGGGAATGAAGGGGAGCCTATGGAGAAGTCTGGATCCCTCACAGAACTTCCATTTTGCTTTATTTCCTTAAAATCCTGACTTGATTTTTAGCACCTGACTGTGGTGAAAATCAGCAGTAGTAAAAGGCAGTGTTTTAACACCTGGCAGCTTTTAGGCAGGAGGAGCTGTGAGTCAGAGCAAGGCTTTGCTAGAGAGGAAATTAAATTGTAATTAAAGGCATAAGCAAAGAACATGTGCCAAATATTGTTACTTCATTGACCCCTCCTCCTTCTGATGTGCTGGGATTCAGACTGATGGCCAAGTCTGCTTTAGGGCACTGAGATGCTTTTCCAAATGGGATCCCAAGAAAATGGGGAAAGAGCTTTCCTGGGGAGAAGGATTTAAAAAAAAAAATTAAGGATTAATTGAGGATTAAAAAAATCCTCAAACAACTCTCAACAATCTCAAACACCTTGGCTTTCTAACCCTGGGGAGCAAAAAGGACAATCCTTGCAGGGCAGAACAACGGGCACATCCCATATCCTTGGGCTGCAGTGTCAAGGATGGTCCCAAAACCTGCTGGGTTGTGGGACTGAGCATTTGGCTGTGTCCCAGGGTAGCAGAAGCAGCCCATTGCAGCTTCCCACAGATGGACTTTTATTTATTTATTTATTTATTTATTTATTTATTTATTTATTTATTTATTTACAACTCCCCCCCCCCCCCCCCTCCCACTCTGGGAATTTATATTTTCCAGCACTCTGTATTTCAGTTTCAGCCTGTGTTTGGTTATATGGAATTGCTGTATCATGGGAACAACATTTACAGTGCTCTGGAGAAGTTTCAGCAGCTGCTGTTTGCCCACCCCTGGACAAATTTCACCACTGGACTTTTGTTATTTCACTATAAGGGGGTGTGTTATTCCTTGTGTCCAAGTCTTGGACCAGCAACAAAATCAGATCTTAGTCAAGAGACAAAACAACCAGAGCAAAAGCCCATCTCAAATGTGTCCCCAAAACTATAGTGGGACCTGGAGACTGTGCTTCTCCTCACGTCTCCTTTCTTCGGCAATCTGTGAGAGCTCAGGTTCACCTCTGAAATATTCACAGTCTGTCCTTAAGTGACTTCAGCTGCACAGAAAATCCTTAGCAGATTTGGCAGCTTTGCTGAAACCTTCTGTGTTCGAGCCCAGAGCCTTTATTGTGCCTTCCTCTTCCTCTGCCCCGCTCTGCCTGGGCAGTGGCACGTTGGGATGATTTGGTTTTCCTGGCTGTTGAGGATTTTTGTATCCCCAAGAAATATCCATGTACTGTCATAGAGTAGAATCACAGAAGGGTTTGGGTTGGAAGGGACCTTAGAGGTCATCTAATTCCAGCTGTCCCTAGGCATGGATGCCATCAACTAGACCAGGTTTCTCCAAGCTGTGTCCAGTGTGGCCTTGGACACTTCCAGGGATGGGGCAGCCACAGCTTCTCTGCACAACCTGTGCCAGGACCTCACCACCCTCACAGCCAATAAATTCTTCTCAATGTCTAACCTAAATCTCTCTCTTTTAATTTAAAACCGTTCCTGCTTGTCTTATCATTGTCTGTCCATGTAAAAAGTCACTTTCCCTCTTTTTTTTATTCCCTCTCTCATTACGCCTTTTTGCTCAGGATGGGGTGAGAGAATAGGCATCTTCTCCCTGTCCCATAGGGAGTAGGACTAAGACAGGAATCTTTCCCAAAGCTGCCTCAGTGCCCTGTAGGTGGTCTGTGAATGGGGACTAGGAAAACCAAGCCTATTGTGATCAGGTTTAAGTGAACACTGCAGAGGTCCGAACTCAGGTTGGAAAACTCAAGGGGCTGCTGAGCTGCATCTCCTGGTCTGCCTTCGCAGGGAGGTGGATGAGGGAGAGGTTTCCCATAAAACCCCCACCAGTTTGGCAGAACTCATATTAAAAACTCTTCAGGAGCCACGATGCAAAAGGCTCTGGCACCTGGAGCTGCCTTTATCACTTTTCTAATTAAACCTGTGGAAAAAACAACCCGTGTGAGAGAGGAGCGTGTCCGGGTGCCGGAGCCTCCCTCGGCTCCTGGGGCTCTGTGGGATTTTCTGTAGGGACAGGGGAGCTATGTCATGTTCCTGCTTCCACAATGGACACTGGATTTTACAAGTCTCCACAAAAATCCAGGGGAGATGGGCTTCCCCATCCTTTCAGGCAGGTGGTTCAGGCTCGTCTGCTAAAGCAGCGGGATGAGAACTATCCCTGTGAGTCTACAGCATTCCAAGGTCTGGGAAAATCACCTTCTGTGTTGTGAAAGAAGAACAGTTTAACTCCTCATGCTTGGATCCCCCCCACAGGCAGTCCTGGATGACAGGACTGGCAGGAATGTGTTGCCTGATCTACCAAACACAGAAGACAGCAGTGAAGCACCAGGAGTGGTTCTGAGTTTGGGATTGGAATTCATCCCAGTTATGTCTAAGTGAGGGAAAAAAGAGCAACGGAGGCCGATGTTGTTGAAGTAAAAATTGTAAAGAGTGGTATAAGCAGAAGGCATTTAAATAATGTAAACAGTCTGGCAGGGGAGGAAGGATGGGAGGCATTCCAGAAACAAAGGGAAAATAGTTTTAAAACATGGCTAAAAATACAGCAACTCTCGAATTCCAGAGATTATCTCAATTAGCGCTTTTTCAATATATCTTTACAACAGAATTGTACGAGTTCACAAAAGATAATGGAGGCTATGAGATAGGGAGCAGTGATATTAATTTGTTTAATTAAAAGGATGAAGGGCTCCCTAAAATAAGATTCACTTATCTCCTAACGCAGGGAAGAACGAGGAGGTTTTATTGGGAAAAGTGCGGCTTGTGGCATTGTAGTGTGGGAAAGAGTGGTGAGAGCCAGGGCTGGGAGGAAGAGCCCCTTCTTCAGCCTCAGCAGTTCCTTGCTCAGTGACTTCCAACAGCAAATCCCTTCCTGTGGGATTTATGTGCTGTTAAAGCAAAATGGGATGATTTTACGTTTCCGAGAGGATTTTTTTTTGTGTTCGGAGAGCAGGAATTGGACGTTTTCCTCCGATAGAAAATTGAATATCCAGACATTGGAGCTTCGAGGGGCAGGCAGACAGGGTTTTAAGTGGAATCTGTATGTGTGGAGCTGTGCATGGATGTGCTGGATATCCTCTGGCTCTGGAGGTGGGGTGGCACATGTCAGAATTTATGCCCAGCCAGCCTCAGTTCTGCATGTCCATCCCTTGGGCTGGGGGACAATCAATGCATGGATATCCTGCTGGATGGTAGGAATTGTAGGGAGAGACAGTGGGGTCCAGGGAGGAGAGAGGACCCTCATACAGATCTAAATTAAATTAACCCCCCTGGATGTATATTAATATGTTAAGTAGCAGTAAGCTCTGTATCCCAGCTCAGCAATATTCCCAGGCACTTTATTGCTTTAATGGAGGGATAAAATAGAACCTGCAATTATAGTAATTTTTTCTAATTGAATATTTTGCTTTATTCTTTCCCTTTCAAAGCTTGACTGTAAGTACCAGCCTTCATAAAGCTTTGGAAATATTTATACTTTCCCTCTCTGGCAATGGGTGTAAATATGCTTTCTCTTGGGCAGGCTGTTTGGGTCCCTCATGGATGAGGAGCAGAACAGCTCTGGAGAGCAGTGGGAAATACACCTTTCTCTGTTCCTTTGAACTATCTTGCCATTATCACAGAATCATGGAATGGTTTGGGTTGGAAGGGGCCCTAAGGATCATCTGGTTCAAACCAGGGACACCTTCCACTATCACAGGTTGCTCCAAGCCCTGTCCAACCTGGCCTTGAACACTTCCAGGGATGGGGCAGCCACGGCTTCTCAAGGCCTCACCACCCTGACAGGGAAGAATTTCTTCCTAATCTCCAATCTAAACCTACTGTCTTTTGGTTTCAAGCTGGGAAATACTTGTTTCCCATGGGGTGGAGAGGGGGGAACACCCGATGTTACAGAGTCTGTTTTCTGCCACCCTACATGGGCTGGACAGGAATGTCAAGTATCTTTTTAATTAACTTCTTGTTAGTGGCCAAGTGGGCAACTGCAGCAGCCAGTCGGTTATCCCCAGTCCATGTTCTGGGAAAGGGGATGAGATCCTTGATCCTTTCCACCTAAACTGACTTTGGGCAGGAGGATGAGTAAAAGCACCTTTCAGCATCTTGCTTAAGCAAGACATAAATGGCAAGTGAAAGCAAAAGCTGAAGGGCAGAGTCCTTGTCCAGATCCAGACAGGTGACAACAGGGACAGGGAATTAAACCTGAAACACTGCTGGTGTAATTGGGTGCCTGTTGAGATTTTTTGAAGTGGCCATTTTCGGTGCCAGCTCTTCAAACCCGAGTTCCTCCCTCCAGCTCCAGCCTGGAGCAGCAAAATGCAGCTAAATTAACATAATAATTGGGTTATGCATTCAGGGTGCTGAATCTGGGGTTTAAAGAGGGAGATGTGCTGATACTCCCTCCCTGCCATGGGATGCTATCAGTCTGAGCTGTTCCAATAGCTGTCTCCTCCTCTGAAGGGGACTTCTGATCCAATAAACTGCTTATCTGGTGTAGTTGTCCTTTCATCTGGCGTGGGTGGTGTGTGACGGCTGATGGAAGGCGCAGCACTGTGGGTTGTTTATGAATATTAATTAGGAGTGGAAACAATTTGGAACAGTGTGTGCAGAAATCCATCAGCTCCCGCCTTGCAGGAGACTCACAAATCCCGGGGAGATCCGATCTCACGTTGGGGTGTGAAGTCACCACGCACGGTCTGTCACGGTGACTCGGTGATGCAGCGGGAGGTCGTTTCAGGCTTTATTTCCCGGTGTTTGTTACGACTGGGCTGGGGGAGGAATGGTTTCCTTGGGAAAAGCTGCAGCAGTGCCTTGCCAAGTCATGTGCATCAGACCCGGAGCGGGAGCTGGAGGGTGAGGTTTGGCCTGGGCACGTGGCTGTGCCGAAAGGCAGTGCTTGATAAGGCTTTGGTGCCCTTGTTGCAGTGAAGGACGAGCTTTTCTCCTGCATGCTTAATCTCACCTTAGTCCTTGTCACTCCGGGGCCGTTGTCACACGCTGACGTAAATGCATCGTGCCACTGACGCCGGGAGAGGCTCCAGCCCCAAATGTCACACAGCTCACTTTGGGATGATAGCAGAGCCCTTCAGAGAATCACAGGATGGTTTGGGTTGGGAAGATCATCTTGTTCATCCTATACATCATCTTGTTCCAACCCCCTGGTGTGGGCAGGGAGACCTTTGCGCTTCCGTGGTTCTACCTTATTGCTTTCCTCTTCTTCAAGTTGCTCCTTTGAATAAAAGACCCATAAAATCCAACCAAGATGCTGCTGAGGTGAGGGCTGGTAGGTCCCAGCCAGAATTGTGCCAGGGGCCATCCTGTGGTGGTTGAGCCACACAAATAACATCATACCTACCTAACGGACAAGGAGGAGCCCAGAAGGATGCAACACACTGCAAGGAAAATACTCCCCTTACTTAGGGTTAGTTTTAATTTTTATTGAGATTATGGTTGGTTTGGTTTTGGGTGTCTTTTATGAAGGTGTATCCAGCCTATCACAGTCTACAGGAAAATCCACTTCTACCTTTTAGGTGTGGCCATATGGTTTACCTGTTTGGGTCTTTATCCAGTAGTGGATCCCAGATCCCTTCGTTGGATTAGATTGTGCACATCAGTTTTGGGAGAGTTACATTCGGTGGGTCACTTTAGTATTAATGCATTAAGAGTGAGCCCCAGGTGAGGTGGGGAAAGGAGAAATGCCAAGGCACATCATAGAATCATGGAATGGTTGGGGTTGGAAGGGACCTTTAAAAGTTACTTTGTTCCAACCACCCAACCTACCACTAGACCAGGTTGCACCAAGCCCTGTCCAGCCTGGGCTTGAACACTTCCAGGGAATCTAGCAGAGACCCAAATGGGTCCATCTAGCAGAGACCCAAATATTTATGTCCTCGTGGACTCATCCTGCTTGGATGCTGATGAGGGAGGTTGTGGTTCGTTGCTCCTCAGCTTCTCTCCAAGCCCTTCACTCTGCAGTGAGGACCCACCGGGGTTAAAGTTGGACCATCCTGGGAGCACTGGCCAGGCTGCAAGCCAGAAACTCATCTCCCAGACCCATCCAACCTCAATTTGGGGGTTGATTTATTTTTAAAGCGCACCAAGTAATTACAAGCTTTACTTTAAGACTCCTCGGAGCCCTTCAAACCAGCGCCGCAGAAATGGGTTGATTATTCCGCTCCCTTCAAAGCGCGGGGTATTAGGAAAAGTCGGCTCCCCGCAGGCATGGCCCTCTGGCAGCCCACAGGCACTCCAGGGGTGCCACCACACGTCACACACGCTCAGTGTCACAAATCACTCTCCTGGCAGTGCCCCTTGCTCTAAGTGGGGCACGGTGGCTGTCACAGGGTCGTCATCCCGATCCGCAGCGTTCCCTTCGGCGTCTTCTTCCTGTCCCCGGCGTGGCTGGGTTTGGGTCTTTGAACCAGCTTTTCAATTGTGAGCTTTAGATCTGGGATAATAAAACATCAAAGTAAACCAGACTGTTGTGGATACAGAAAAAAAAAAAATCAGGACACTCAGTAGGACTTCAGGGAGTAATAAATTTGTTCTATATTTAATCTCGTATTTATCGCAGTGTCAGTATGAGACCACTTCATTTTACTACTTTAACTGTGTCTAAGAATAACTGAATCCTTGAAATATTGAGAAAGTGGCTGATACCTGGTGGTAGCTGATGGGATCCAGCTTTAATAGTTATTGATTGGTTTCAAAAAGCTCCCAGTAATATCACATCTGAGCTACTGTATGTGGGGAGTTCAAATCCTATCAGTTATTTAAGATTAGAAGTAATTGCAGATTTGCAGCTTAATCATCTCTCAGTAGGTGAATCCAGCCAGGACTTCTGGTGTCATTTATAATTTTGCAAAAAAAAATATGGTTGATCTGCTCTGGTTTTATTGTGTGAAAATCTTGACATCCCTAAGTTCAAATATTCTCAGGCATTTCCTCAGCTGCTGTGAATTTGGTGGGGCTTCTCCAGTTGGGATCCAAAGCCCTGTTTGAAATGTGGTTCTCTAATGGGAAACACAAGGGATAAAAGAGCCCTGTAGGGTTGGTCTTAGTGCTTGGTCCTTTCTGGTTATGCCCCATGTCTCAGGACATGTGCTGAAAAAAACCCGCATATCCTCAGAGAAAGTTAAAAATTATCCCTTAGTAAAGGGAATATTTTCCACCCAGAAATTCAGGAGAGCAAAAAATCAGATTAAACGCTGCTTTTTAGTACCGAAACTCTGCCTGGGTAACCTGGCATTTACCTGTGCTTCACTGGAGTGCTTCAGAACACCGCCGTAAATGATGCTTTATTATCATTTGTGTTCTTAGCTTTTGTTTTACTGCTCTGGAGTTTAATCATTCCATTTATCAAAACATTTGTTGGGTTTTTTTTCCTTTTTTTTCCTGCTATGGCTTGTTGCACAATTAGAGGCTCATTATTTTTCTTGGTTGTGATCAAGCTCTACCTGCAACGAATTTCCTATTTGAACACACAGATCTCCTGGAATTCCCTGCTGCTCCTTTCACCAGAAACCGGCTCTTTGCAGTTCCTGGGAAGTGACCAATTTTTTAGCAAGCAGGGCAAATTTTTTCTGATTTTTTATTGTTGGTGTTTAAGTGTGTTCTCAGAGGAAGTAAAAAAGAGACCACAATCGTTGGGAGCTGCAAAACTGCGGCGGGAGTTTGAATTCAGGGTTTAAATTGAATTTCTAATGCCTTTGCTGACTTCTTTGCCCGGGACTGGATTATTTCCCCCTTTCTTTCAGGGGATTAGGGGATTTGTAAACCAGCACTCCTAACAAAGGTGTGTAAAACACTTGGGAGGGTCACATCTCTTCTGTTTGCTTTGAAGGAATTGCTTTCACCGTCCTGAAACTGTGGTTTGGGGGAAATGATGAGGAAAGGCAAAACCATGCTGTTATTTTGGAGGGGAGCTGCTGAAGAATGTCATGTAGGAATTAATGAATGAGGAGGTACCAACTGAAAATTTGTTATTTAGTGTCATTTCCCACCTGGAATGTGGGTCTCGCTTGAACAGAAAGCTGCTCAAGGCTCCTGACTGCTCAAGGAGCCAGGCTGGGATCAGGGAAATGTTTCTGTTTGGACTCGGTGCTGGGTCCTTGTGTGCTGCTCATAATGGACCACAGCCCTAATAAAGAGTTAAAAGGCACATATTTATGGTCTTTGAGTCCCTTCCAACTCAAACCATTCCATGATTCTGTGATATTTAGACTGGATATTTTGCCTTATGGTCGAGGAAAGGGTCCTTGCCTTGCTCACACGTTCCTCTGGGTGTGGTATTAATTGGTTGTGTGAATTAACTGAGGACTAAGCTTCATTAGGCTGCCATTATGGTTGCATTTGTATTCTTCCTGTCCTAAATCCTCAGTGAAAACATCTGTTAGTCACTCAAAATAGAAGTCTGCATCCTTAGGAGCTCTTTCCCCACCATAAAACTGGAGATTTTTACCCATCAGACACCTTTAATGGTACTTATTTTTCTTCCAGTGCCAGAGAAAACCTTTCAGTAAGACACTTCATTCTGTGTTAACTCCAACTGCAAGTGTGTGTCCGTGTCTGTGAGGCCGGTGGGATTCTCTGATACCTGGAAAGAGCCCTGAGACCAGCAATGTCCTCTCCTCCCTCCTTGGCATTGCCCCTCATGTGTTTTCTGCCCTCTACCCATTTTCCTTCTGTAGGAGTGTGTTCAGCTTTGCACAGAATAATTGAATCATCGAGGTTGGAAAAGACCTCCAAGGTCATTGAGTCCAACTTTTGCCCGATCCCCACCTTGTCACCCAGCCCAGAGCTCTGAGTGCCACGTCCAGTTCTTCCTTGGACACCTCCAGGGATGGAGACTCCACCACCTCCTCGGTCACTAAGAAATGTTCCGAGGGGGGTCCTACCCGTCCCAGGCTGACTCTCCCAGCCCTTTGAGCATCATCTGCTGGGTTCCCATCCAGTCAGGGACCCTCAGAAAGTCTCAAGTTTTTGGAGCTTGGGTCCCTTCGCCTTATTAATGAAAGAGAATGTCATCATAGAAATGCAACCTCAAAGCCTGACAACTTAAGACTGGTTTTACTGAGAGCGCTGTTAAGCTCTGTATTAGATTTCAGAGCAGCTTCTTCGTAGGAGCAGGGAATGTCCAAGAAAAATTTACCATCCCAGACGTGGAGTTTGCTCCTGCAGCCTTTGCCCAACGATTCTAATGATAACACCGAAATTATTTGCCCATTACAGGATCTACATCACTCTTCCTAATCATCTGAGTAGAATTATAAAAAGAAATTCCATCTTTAAGTTAGGCTGTTTACCCACCTTTAAATTAGAACTGCTGGCCAGCTCTGGGTGTAGCTGTTACATTCCCTGCACACCTTCCCGTTCAAGCCCACAGCAGAGGGGCTGACGTGCAGCCCTGAAAAGTTGGATGCATCTAAACCCTCTGGATTCAGTCAGCAAAGTCAGCCTTTGTCAGTTTTTGAGCTCCTGTTCTTTTTTCCCTCCCCCTAGGGGAGTTCTGTTACCGATAAGGTTGTATCGCCTTGGGTCAAACCAGTGGGATTATCTAAATGAGGCTGTTTGCCACCAGTCCTGCCCGACTCAGCTCTGCTCCAGCTTTGATGGAGGCCTTTCCTGGGGTGTCCTGCAGTTGTTCCATCGCGCCTTTGGTGAATTAAAGCAGTAACTCCGTGTCCTGAACGGGTCAGAGCTCGGGGTGACAGGGATAACCAGCCATTGTGCAGAGCTCCCTGTGATCCGTAATCGCTGCCCGAGTCAAAGGAAGGAACCACAAAGCAGGAGCAATGTTTGGTGTTTTTAAAGTAGTTCCAATTTGAGAATAAAACACCTTTTTTTTTTTTTTTTTTTTTTTTTTTGAACTCTACCAGTTACTGAAAACAGCTCACAATGCTTGAAAGAGCTTTTCTGGCAGTACAGGGAAGTACTTTCAGAGATCTGGGGCCAAAACGTCGTTTGCGGCTCGTTATCGTCTCTCTGATGGCAAACAGAAAAGAGCACAGGTGGCCAAGGAAAAAGGTGTTGGATCTGGGCAGGTAAATAGCAATTTTCCTCCAGGTTATCCAGCCATCACCTGGCATTTGTGGTTTTCAAAGTTCCCGAGCAGGAGGTGGCACGTGTTTAACAGCCTGCAGTGGATGTTTTAGTTCTTTGAGGGTTTTCCGAGCTTGGCAACATTTTCTTTAGCGCCTTTTTTTTTTCTTTTTTTTTTAATTTTTGCTTTGCTTTGTGTCTCTTTGCTGTGTTAATTAGGGAGATTCCCACATTAGGGAGGTTCCCTGCCCATGGCATGGGGGGGTTGGAACGAGATGATCCTCAAGGTCCCCTCCAACCTAAACCATTCCGTGGTTCTGTGGATTCTGAGGGCATGAAACAATTTTCCTGCAAATATTGAGAACAGGACAATTACAGCTGTTTTGTTGGGGTTTTTTTATTATTATTTGTTTTATTTTCATGCAAATTCCTCTGTGGAATAGGGATTCCTTGAGCCTTAGACATAGTAAGTTATCATGGAAGAGCTGAAAAGCAGGGTGAGTTTTTGCCCCTTATAGGGAGAGGAAATTATCTGTACAACAAAAACCTTTCCATAGATTAATTCTGGATACTCTTATTTTTAAGTGGAGCAAGGCACTGAATATTCCAAGATCAGTTTTCCAGCTTCTCTATGGTGTTGATATTGAGTTGGACTCCATGATCTTAGAGGTCTTTTCCCACCTTCAGGAGTTATGATGTCTTCATGTAGAGGACCAGGTTCTTCCTGGTGACTCAACAGAGTAATGACAGCTGGGAATTTGTCATATATTGGAGAGACTTGAAGATCCCTGTATTTTTTAGGGTTTGCCTGTGCAGTATCTTCTGGCTGGAGTTCCAGGACTATCCTGGAAGTGTCCAAGGCCAGGTTGGACAGGGCTTGGAGCAACCTGGGCTAGTGGAAGGTGTCCCTGCCCATGGCAGGGGGTTGGAATGAGATGAGCTTTAAGCTCCCTTCTACCCCAAATCATTCCATGAATGACTCCATAATTCTCTGATTCTCCAGTCAGATGAGAAGCTGGTGAAGTAGATTTGGAAAACTTGTGTTTGTTCTTGGTATTTTTATTAGACAGTTCTGTTTTGTGTATTTATTGGGTTTTGGGAATATGTTTAGAGAAATTGCTCTTGTGTTGTTGGAGTTTTTAGCAGGAATGTGTTTTATTTACTTTGCAGTCAAAGTGTGTTTTAGTGTGAAGGATTTTACAGAATCACAGAATCCTGGGATGATTTGGGCTGGAAGGAACCTTAAAGATCATCCCATTCCAACCCCCTGCTGTGGGCAGGGACACCTTCCACCAGAAGATTGCATTTTAAAAATGCCTGTGGTCTCTGCAGAGAGCCGAGCACCTTTGAGGAGGAGGGAAACCCAGCTCTGCAAACAGGACACAGACATTGTAATCCCCCCTCCGGATCAAATCCCATCTCCCCCTGGGATACACATGATGAACAGGGTACCTGGGGTGATTTTACACAGAGATTCCTCGGTGTGAAACCAGGAATAGCTCCAGCAGCTTCAGCAGCTCTTGGATGAGTCACTGAACTGTGGTGTCTCTCATTTTTCTCATCTTTTACCACTTGGAGTAACTCACCCCAGGGTCTGGTGAGAGTTGGGTCCCCACTGATTTCTCTGCAGCAGGTTGAGATTGGAAGGAAAATCCTGGAAGAGGGCAAGCACTGAGAAGGGAGCAAGGAGATATATTGCCTGAATATTTCCTGGGAGGCTACCAAGTGGTGCAATAACTGATCTCAAAGGTGGTGGGTGTTTTGAAAGCAAAAGCTCAGCTCTGATTTCAGCTGCTGGATGATGTGGTTTGGCTCCTGCCTTGGAGCTGTCAGCGTAGGAGCAGGTCAGGAAGAAGGTGAAGAGCTGGTGAGTGAATTGAGGAATGTTGTGGCTTGGACAAGAGGCAGCATGAAATCTTGCATGGGGTTCTTCTGAATTCCTAAGAGCAGAAAACAAAGGGAAAAAGCAGTTGAATTCAGCATCTCAAGAGTTGTCTGTTATTCTGCCTTATGGGAAGGAAAATTCCAAGTAGCTGCGGCCAGTTCATCTCATGCAGTTAATAGAACTTTATACTGTGATAGAACCCATTCAAATAATTTATTTTCTCAACCCAGAAATGGATCTGTAGTTTAGTTCACAGAGGTTATACTCAGTGCATAAAATTTTGATGTGTCTTCATAGAATCATGGAATGGTTTGGGTTGGAAAGGACCTTAAAGCCCATCCAGTTCAACATCCCTGCCAGGGGCAGGGACACCTCCCACTATCCCAGGTTGCTCCAAGCCTCATCCAACCTGGTCTTGGACTACTCCAAGGGATAGGGCAGCCACAGCTTCTCTGGGCAACCTGTTCCAGGGCCTCACCACCCTCACAGGGAGGAATTTCTTCCTAATATCCAACCTAAATCTTTCCTGTTTTAGTTTAAAACAGTTTTTGGCATCTCACCTGACACATGAGCCATGAGCTGCACGGTGCCTTCCCAGCCCTTCGGAGAGCAGGGCTGTCCCCTGGGATCCAAACTCACTAATCCACCATTTCTGCCTGAGCACTCCCCATCCCAGGGAGACTTTTCATCTCCAGCAGGATTTCAAGCCACAGACCTCATGTTCTCCAGGATGTGAGCAGAGTGTAATATTGATTCGAATGCTCACTGTGGTTATTTATTATGTTCATTAGCAGGGAGGAGATGAGAGACCATCACGGGGTATTAAGTTGTCCCAGAGACACCTGGATAGTAAATTATAAATAAACAGTGGAGTAGAACTGGTGGAATGCTGGGATGGGCAATGTAAGGATCTACCAGCCAGGCTTTTTAAATGAATAATGTGCAGGGTCAGTGTGGTTATTGCTTCCTGTGGCTGGGAATGCTGTTTTAAGGGATCTGAGTGACTGAAGACATAACTGGACTGAGCTTATTGAGGTCCATCTTGAGATGACTCTTCTCAACTGCACAGCCCTGAGACTTTGGATAGCTGTCCCCACATATCCAGAAAACTCAAAACTGCAGATAAAAGCCCCAAAACTGCCCATTTTGCTGTAAATATACACTTCTAACAAAGCAAAGATTGAGCCAAAATAATTAATATCCCTGAAGTGGTGATTGCTTAGCAAAGGGGAGTAAAAACCCGAGTAGAACAGAGGGTGTTTCCTTTTGCTGCTCATTTCAATTCCTTCCAGCTCAACACCAGAGACCCTTCTTTATCCCAAGGGAGATGAACATCTGTGTGCAGGTGTGGGATTGGAGCATTTTCTGACTTACTGGCTATTATGGACGTAGTGGTTAATGATCTCAGAGGTCTCTTCAAACCTTAATGATTCCATGATTCCACAACCCAGCATTCAGCTTTTACTGGAGGCTTTTGAACCCGGAACCAGAGCCCCGTGGTGTCCTATTTCATACGAAAAATAAAACTTATTTGGTCAAAGGGGCCTCAGAAAAAGCTCATTTACAGAAGGACCAGTTGAAAGCAGCGGAATTCAAAACACAGTAGAGCGGCCAAACTTTTTTGGCTACTTCTAGTTGTATTAACTATTAAAAACCACACGAACAAACCTACATTTCTGCTTTGCTTTAAGCAGCCGTGACTTGTAAATAAACCATTCAGCTCTTTGCTCCAAGCCTAAACCACTGGAGATGTATTTAAAGCCATAAACCCTGTTGCTGCACTTGTACTTTTGGTTTAAATCCTGTTTGTGCAAGGCTGTTAATTTACACAGGGCTTTACAAACACAGATAAGACACTTTCCCTGCCCAGGTAACTCGTTCTTCCCGGCCTGGGCTTCCCAAATTAATGCTTTGGCCAGGTATTAGGGTATCCTCTGGCTTCCTGTGAGCAATCCTTGAGCTTTTTTGTGTGCTGACATTGCTTCACCCAGGGGGTTTCTGATTCTCAGTTGGGCACTGGGCTCTGTTTTGATGCTGGAAATAATTTTGGGGGTGGTGAGCAGGGTTGTGGGAGCAAGTGCAGGCTTATATTAATCCCCAGCTCCTTGTATTTGTGCGTAAATAATACCCCTGTGTGACAAACACTAGTTAAGACATCTCATAATGACAGTTCTTGGCGGTTTTTGTTGTAGATCTCTCCCATCCCTCGATTTGGGAAGGATCCTCTTTATGTTTGGAAGCATCTTAGGTCGCATCTCCGTCCCACTGTGCTCGTTCTCCCGAGGATTTTCTGGTGGTTGCTCGCGGCTTCGAGCACTTCAGACAGGCTGAAAACCCCGAGCGTTTCCTGCAGGAGAGTGTTGTGTCCTCCCGGTGCCAAATGGGTCAAAATCTCTGCCGTGGTGGTGGCAAACTGCGAGCTGGCAGAGGAAGGAATAAATCAGGGACCCGTAGGAAGTGTTGTGGGGAGATGATCGTTAACCAGCATTCATGTGTAAAACGCGGCGTCGAGACATTCAAACACTGCTAATAGCCTTTGATTAACCATTTTTGTTTTGTTCTTGCTCAGTGTGTTAATCACTGTGATTAAAATGCTTAGCCACCATGGAGCTAGGCGTTGGATAAATTAGGAAGTAAGCAAATCCAAACAGATGGGGCAGGGAAAATTAGTGTCTCTGGCAGGGCCGGCATCAGACAAGGCAGGGCCAGGGAAGATTTAGGGGGAGACCCTAAATAATCTAAGAAAAGCAAATTTGCCTTCCCGATGGGGCTGCCAGATCTCCCCACCCTCCTGCTCCTGTAAAGCTTTGCTTGCTCAAGCCTTTTTCCTCTGCCTGTGGAACCCACTGCTCTCCTTACCTGGTCTGTCAGATCCCAGGATAAGCTGGGGCTCTGCCCAGGATGCTACAGCCGGGTTTGAAAGCCATTCTTTCCTTCAGACAAGATTTATTAACATCCCAGTGTCTTTGTGAGGTGGGTGCCATGTCCCTGCTGCAAAGCCCTGCAGGCAGGACCTGGGGAGAAGGATCAGCCACTCAGTTCTGGCTCAGGACTGGCCCAGCTTTCTGGTTATTTGGGGTTTTTCTTCTTTTTTTTTTATAGCAAAAGCAAAGGAATGCTCCTGAGGTTCAACCCCTCCGAGTGGGTGTGGTGCCATCCCATGTCAGTTTGAAGCCATTCCCCCTTGTCCTGTCCCTCCATCCCTTGCCCAAAGTCCCTCTCCAGCTCTCTTGGAGCCCCTTTGGGCACTGGGAGAGGCTCCGAGGTCTCCCTGGATCTTTCTCTTCTCCAGACTGAACACCCCCTTCAGTGGGATGAGTGACTAATTTAAGCTGTTGGGCTGAGGGCTAAGTCCTTGTCTGCTGCAGTTTTTCAAGGAAGAAGGGGAGCTGGGAAGGGTGGGAAAGGCACCTTGTGAGATCAGGAGCCCTGATAGGTGTCGAGATGCATTAAAATCAGCACCAAGTCACGTCATCCCTGAAGAGACATCACAGATGAAACAGGTGAGAGCAGGGGTTTCTCTGGGGTAGCTCTGGACAAAGCTGGAATTACCTGGAGCAGGGAGGTGACGGTGAGACCACACTAACAGCCCTCTCTGTTCCTCCTTCCCTTTCCTCTGGTTTTCTGTGTAACTCATTTTCTGGTAGAGCTGTGGAAAAAAAAATAATGAAATGGGTAGTTTTGGTGACAGCAGGTTTTCGCCTGTTTTGTGCTGGGATCTGTAGCTGGGATTTCCAATTTCCCTTCTAATCAAAAGGCTTCCTAAACCTTTCAGAAGTGCTCTCCTGGGATGACTGAGCTCACAGAAATGCAAGTGCTTTGTTTCTGCTGGTGTCAGTCTCTTCAAAGGTCCCTGAAACACAGCACAGCCACCAACCCAGTCCTGCTCCTGTCACTGAGCATCAGAGGGCTGAGTATATCCAGTACATCCCTTTTCCAGCTGTTTCAGTCTAGCCCTGAGTACTTGATGATCCTGAGATATCACAGTGAGAAAAGTTGGTCATATCTCTATATGCAGGAATGCATAGATAGAGCTAAATAAAAATGTCTTTTATACCTGGGAGTTTCCTTACTTATATGAAATGTTGAATTTTATCTAAACTGGTGCTGAATCAGTGCCTGTGTGTCCTTTTCAGGTCAAGTTGAGTTTTGGTTTTTTTGCTGTACCAGAGGGATTTTTACTGATAATGCAAGTGGTTTGGTCACAGAATCCCAGAGTGGTTTGGGTTGGAAGAGAACTTAAAGGCCATCTTGTTTCACCCCCTGCCATGGGCAGGGACACATTCCACTAGCCCAGGTTGATCCAAGCCCTGTCCAAGCTGGCCTTGGACACTTCCAGGGGTGGGGCAGCCACAGCTTCTCTGGGCAACCTGTGCCAGGGCCAAACCACCCTCCCAGACAAGAATTCCTTTCCAATATCCCATCTAACCCTGCCCTCTAGCAGTGGGAAGCCATTCCCTGTTTCCTGTCCCTCCATCCCTTGTCCCCAGTCCCTCTCCAGCTCTCCCGGAGCCTCTTTAGGCTCTGGAAGGGGCTCTGAGGTCTCCCTGGATCCTTCTCTTCTCCAGGTGAACCCCCCCAGCTCTCCCAGCCTGGCTCCAGAGCAGAGGGGCTCCAGCCCTCGGGGCTTCTCCGTGGCCTCCTCTGGACTCTCTCCAGCAGCTCCACATCCCTGTGCTGTTGTTCCCCAGAGCTGGAGGCAGCTCTACAGGTGGGGTCTCACCTGAGGGGCCAGAGGTGCAGAATCCCCCCCTTCCCATGCTGCCCTCGCTGTGGGATGAGCTCAGGCTGGATGGGATGCTCAGGAGTGAGGTGTCAGCACCTCTGTGGGATTCAGGATGAGACAGCACAGCTCAGACTCAAAAGCAGCAGAAGTTGAAATCCTGACCCTGTTGGAGTCACCAGGAGCACTGATGTTGACTGGGTCAGGTCACAAGAAATCAGAGGAGGCCACCTCTGTTGGGCTGTGTTTGGGTTGAGTTGGAGGGTTCTCCATCCCCCCCAAAGTGCCAAAAGCAGCTTCTGCTTCAGTCAGAGCACTGAGAGCTGAGTTACTGGGGTAGTTACTAAGGGGCTGGTGGGGTGTGGGCCCCACAGTCAGCAATAGATGGATTCTCAAAGCCTTGCAAAGACAGCATCCAGAGCTCCAGCTGGACAGAATTCCATGGAGAAATCACATGCTTGAGCTCCAAGGGTACATTCCTGGCTCCTGGTGCTCTTCTCTGACCCCAGGCAATTCTGTAACTCATTTAAAAGTCAGTTCTCCCCTGCCTTCTCTTTTTTTTGGGGGGGTTGGGTTTATTTGTTTGTTTATATTTCGTGTTTCTATATTTTTCATTTGCCCATCCCCTTCATTTAGTGCATTCCCTCCTCCTTGTATGATCATCCACTGCTTTTTTATTATTTCTGATTTCTTTCCTGACTAATCTCAGCAGTTTTCAAGCTTCATAAAAAGACTTTGCTGCTGTATCTTCTCCCTCACACTGGCCTTGCTTTCCTGCTTTCATCTCCATTTTTTGTACCTCGGGTCATATCCCTATATGCAGGAATGCATAGATAGAGCTAAATAAAAATGTCTTTTATACCTGAAATATATAGGAAGACCTTAAACTCACCGCTGTGTATTTATATACCTGAAAAACTGGCCTTATTCAGCATTTTGTAAGGGGATTGAGACATGTGAGTCTCCAGCTGAGTGTGTTAAGCTCCGCAGTGACCACAATTCCAAATATTTTATTTGCAGTGTGTTAAGGTTTTTTCAACAACTGCTCTATTGTTATTGCCGGGAAAATGCTGACATATATTTTATGTAACACATCAGATGTGATCCAGGCTCGCTTTGCAGGGCTGAGTAGCATTGCTACGGCCAATTGTTCGACACAGCATTTTGCTGCGTTTCCTGACATGCTTAATAAAGATATTTCCATGATTCTCGAGTCAGCCTGAATGCCATTAACTGCTGGCTTTCTGAGGAGGCAGAAATGCAGCTCCCAGTGCCAGGCTCTGCAGGTTTGGCTCAGCAGCCACCAGGTAGGAATCCAGAGCAGCTGAAAATTGAAATAAAAGCGAACCTGTGCTGGTTGGTGTCACCCGGGCCCTGCTCTCTGCTGCACATCGACTCTGTCCGTGGATTAGGGTAAGGCAGAGCTGGGGGTTGTTTCCTCAGGGAGGGGAATAGAGGTGGTTGGATATTTTGGCACCCAGGAGAGCTGGCAGAGGATGTCAGGAAAAGTCTGCTGTCAGCCTTTGTCAGGTCCACGTTGTGATATCCATGTGCTGCCTTGGCAGAGTCCAGAACCTGTGGATGTGCAGACCTTGCAGCCAGAGCATGGATTGGTTATTCCAGGAGAAGGGAGCTGGGTCTCATTGTCACAAGTGGTTTTTCACTTACAACTTGCAGGGGATAAGTGGGGTGGGAGGGAGGTGGCAAACCTGAGTTGTACCCAGAGGGATGGGGCACCTCTCCTACAAGGAAAGGCTGAGAGGATTGGGGTTGTCCAGCCTGGAGAAGAGAAGGGCTTTGGGGTTGACCTGAATTGTCCAGTACCTGAAGGGATCCTATAAGAAAGAGGGAGACTGTTCACAAGAGTAGGGAGTGACAGGAGAAGGGGGAATGGGTTCAAAATGAAAGAGAGCAGGTTCAGATGAGATATATGGAAGAAATTCTTCCCTCTGAGGGTGGGGAGGCCCTGGCACAGGTTGCCCAGAGAAGCTGTGGCTGCTCCATCCCTGGAAGTGTCCAAGGCCAGATTGGATGGGGCTTGGAGCATCTTGGGATAGTGGAAGGTGTCCCTGCCCATGGCAGGGGGGTGGAACGAGTTGGAATCTTTAAGGCCCCTTCCCATCCAAACCGTTCTGTGATTCCCTAAAGGATTCTGTGATTCCTGGGTTTCTGCATAGTTTTGATGTGCTGGGAGAAGAATATTATGCTCGCTGTGTTTCAAGGGGTGGTGTGGAATGACACAGGATTACTCAGGATGTCTCTCTACACTTCAGGCTGCATCACTGAACATCCCAGTGGAACGGGATCGGGCTCAGAGTACATCCCACAGTGAGTTTACCTGTTCCTCAGGAACAACCAGTTTATATTCCCCAATTTCTTGTATTTTTGTTCTAGAAAGAAACAAAATGTTCCTGTTTACCTTTTGCCCCCCTGAAAACTGCAGGAGAGGAAAGAAGACTATTCTCTCATGACAGAGAAACATGACAGAGGTGTCCTCTTTGACCACGTGAGCTTTAAAGAAACCAGCAGTGCAGGAGGAGGATGGAGGCCAGGAGGAGTGTGGAAGAGGAGGTGGGATGCCCCAGTTTGGTGCAGAAAGTGAAGCAGGGAGTTGATTTGCTGTTTTGCACAGATCCAAACAGCTTCTGAGCTGCTTAAAATAAGCACTTGGAAGGTATCACGTTCCTGGGGAGGTAAATGGTGAAGGAATCACAAGTTGGAGTGTGGGGAGGGATGTGTGACAGATCTGAGCCCAGGATTTGGGGCAGAGGGGGAGCTGGAGTGGGAAGATCCAGGCTTTGTTTGCACTGTGGCAGAGTGACCAGAAGAGGAGGGTGTTGTGGTCAAGTGAAATAAAAGGATGTATGAAGTGAAACGAACCCAGCACCTGGTGAGAGCTTTGTCACTAATGTCACAGTGTCACCTGCTGTCACAGGAGCCTTAGGACACAGCTTCCAGCACAAGGAGAGGAGTGAGGCTACTCCTTCCCAGTTTGATTTAATTTTCCTCAAATATCTGCAGAACAGGGTGATTAAGAAGAAATAGTTGTTGTGTTTATGCTGCTTCTTTAAAAAACTTTGGAGCAAACCTGATTGGTGTTTTCTAGTGATCTTTGGCTTGTTGTCTTGATGTCCTGAATCATGAAATCAACACAGCTGAATCATGAAAAAGCATAGCATAAAGCACTTTTGAATGTTAGATTCAGATTGGATATTAGGAAGAAATCCTTCCCCATGAGGGTGGTGAGGCCCTGGCAAAGGCTGCCCAGAGAAGCTGTGGCTGCCCCTGGATCCCTGGAAGTGTCCAAGGCCAGGTTGGACGGGGTTTGGACAACCTGGGATAGTTGAAGGTGTCCCTGCCCATTGCAGGTGTTGGACCAAAATGATCCTTAAGGTCCCTTCTAACCCCAGCCATTCCATGATTCTGTGTTTCTATGAAATTATTTGATAATTATTGTGGTGTTTGATGTGTGCAGGAGGCACAGAGCCTGTCCCTGGAGTAACTTCTGGATTTGACCCATTTCAACCAGATTTTTCAGTGTAGATTTTTCAGATAACAAATGTTTGCAGAGTCCATGAAAACAGAGGGAAGAGAAAAACCTGTTCCAGTCCCCATGGAATAAAAGCTGCCACGTTGTGTCAGGGAGTCCACGAGTGAGTTCACCGGGAGACACCAATTATTCCAACTGACAAGGTGGTGATTTTTCAAAGGTTGGACTGGGTGATCTTGGAGGTCGTTTCCAACCTAAATGACTCTGTGATTATTTCTCACTGAGCTCCATCACCCCCCTGCTCACAGGTCTGGCCATCCCTGAGGACATTCCTCTTTTCCATGTAAGTCTTTGGCCGAACCGATGCCGTAATCTGAGTCCAGGGCTCTGGTTTTCCTCCTCCTGCAGCTGCTGATCCCAGCTCAGATGACACGGGGTGGGATAGATCTCCACGTGTTCCATGGATCTCTGGGAGCTCCCCGTGTCTCCTGGTTACAGAGATTTTGTTCGATTGTGTTGGTTTAACTCAGTGGGAGGTTATTTGAGAAGGAAATGAAAGGCTCAGTGAACAGTGAATGCTTGAAGAGGTGTTAAGAGGAAATTCCAGGCGTCTGAGCTTTTGTTTTAAGGGTTTGGAGTTGTTTTTTTTTGCTGTCTTTTCAGCCAGGTGGGTTTTGAGCAGTTCTGTGTCAGTGCTCTGTGACAGGATGATGAGGACAACTTCTGCAGGCAGAAATAAGTGGGAAGCCTGATCCTCTGAGGTGAAAAAACAAGAGGTTTTGTCCCTTTAGATACTGTTTTTGTGTCTTTCACTCTATTTATATTGATTAACCTGAACACTGGAATTTATTTTCCTAGAAAGGAGTATTTATATGGGGGAAAAAATCTGATTGTATAAGCGAGTGAGTCTGAAGCAGTGCAAGGAAAGAGGACAAGATAGGCTGTGCTAAAAGGCAGACTTTCCTCACTGTTAGAAACGATCATGTCAGTTATATCAGAAGCCTGATAGCAGTGAGGTGATGAGAGGGAGATTTGATTACTGAAACAAATGGAATTTCCACAGCATTATCTGCCCCAAACTTCATTCCGAGGCGGTGGAATTCTTATCGGACAACTGTGGTTTTCCCCATCTTCCTATAGACACACAGACTTATTACTGTCTAGGCCAAGGAGGGGCAATAATGTCTCACCTACTGTAATTTCTGTCCAAGTTACAACAAAACATCCGCTTCCAGCACCCTTAATAATTCTGGCTGCTGGTTTTTTGCATACTTGGGATCAATGTACTGGGAATAGTGTGAGACTGGAAAGCTCCACTTTGCTTTAAAAGATTTGAAAACTGATCCACACACCACGTTGTGGCAGAGGCTGAAAGTGGAAGGCTTTGTTGGAGGAGGTGTTAAGACTAAGTGTTGACATCTTCCCCCAGATTTTATGCGGTTCAAAAACGATCCCTTCTTAATTATCCCTTTGATTTATTCATCTTTCCTGGAGTTTTTTTCCCCATTAGTGAAAGGTGGCTGCATGTGCTTGTCTCCTGTTTTGAGCAGGGTGCTGTGTTGCTCTTACATCCTTCTGCATCCCCCTGCACATCATCCTCCAGTTCTTGAGCATTCCCTGTTCACATTCCTGCCTGGGAATGTGTGGGTTTGGACAGTTAATATCATACCTAAAGTGTACTGTGAGAGGAGATGGTTTATAAAAAGGAGGATAAAAGTCTCATTTCATGAAAATGAATCTTGTGAAACCGCACCTGTAACCTCTGAAGTGACCAAGAGTCTTCCTGGAGAGGTGGATTCTGTGCAATGGCACTGCCAAGAGACAGAAGGGAGTCTCTCTCCTGGCTCCAGGGTGTTAAAACTCATCCCCTGATCTTGGTATCATCTCAGAGATGATGTGATGGGTCAAGAGCTGGCACATAATTTTGAACCCACTGGGTTTAACATAGGTTTGGTTTGCCAGGGACAGAACTGATGCACTGGGATGGACCCCAAGGGTGGACATTGGTCCAGCATCTGAGACAGTCCCTCAAGTGGTGACATAAAATCCCAGGGGAGCAGCCAGACCACCCCCAAAGGAGAAAACAGACCCTGGTTCAGCTCTTTCAGTGCTCTTGATGCTGCAGGTGGTCTGCAGGGTGGTTTTGACAGAGCCAGGTTTGGCACAGGAGCAGCATCACCTGGTACCACCCTTCCTGTGAGGAGCAGCTGAGGGAGCTGGTGGGGCTCAGCCTGGAGAAAAGGAGGCTCAGGGGGAATCTTCTGGCTCTGCAACTCTTAGACAGGAGAGGGGAGTTGGGGGGATATCGGGCTCTACTCCCAGGGAACAAGGGACAGGGCAAGAGGACAGAGCCTCAAGCTGTGCCAGGGGAGGTTTAAGTAGGATACCAGGATGAATTTCTTCACTGAAAGGATGATTAGATGATGGAATGGGCTGCCCAGGGGAGTCCCCATCCCTGGAGGTGTCCAAGGAACGACTGGACATGGCACTCAGTGCTCTGGTCTAGTTGACCAGGTGGTGTTCCATCCTAGGGTGGACTCGATGATCTCAGAGGTCTTTTCCATCTTAATTGATTCTGTGATTCCTTGGCTGAACGTTGGCACAACCCATCTCTGCGAGCTGCTGCCTTAGGCCCTGCCCCCAGAGTTCCTAATCTGGGGCAGGCAGCAGTGAAGGAGGCCACAGTACCACAGTGCTGCTTTGTCAGCAGCAGCACATTCGGGTGAAGTTTGACCACAGCAGCTGTTCCGGGGCAGAGCAGGTGGAAAATGGCAAACCTTGCATGATCCCACATCATCCAAGGTGAGCCCTTGGTCTGATATCACAGAATGGTTTGGGTTGCAAGGATCATTTAGTCCAACCTCAAGGATCATTTATCCAACCCCTTGCCACGGGCAGGGACACCTCCCACTATCCCAGGTTGCTCCAAGCCCTGTCCAACCTGGCCCTGAACATTCCCAGGGATGAGGCAGCCACAGCTTCTCTGGGCAACCTGTGCCAGCGCCTCCCCACCCTCACAAGGAAGAATTTCTTCCTAAAATGTCTAATCTATACCTACCCCCTTTCACTTTGTTTATCTGACGTGGATTAATGCCTCAAGAAAACAAATTACACCAAAAAGTCTTCCCCTATCACCTCATCCCCAACGTAATTTAGGTGAAGATTTGATGGTACCAATAACAGGAGGAAGTTTGAAACCCCAAGCACTGAAAAACGTGTTTTGAGGTGAGATCAGGGAAGAGTTTTGCAGGAACTTAAGTAAATGGTTTTATGAAGAAAAAGAATGACCAGTAGAGCTTTCTAGTCTTATATTTTTGTGCATTTTCCAATACTCCAGTAAAGTTCCAGCTCAACCCAACTCACCAGCTGATGTGTAGTGTCTGCTGTTACTCTGGCATGGGGGGATTTACAGCTGAGGGGATTTTTGTCCTGCATTTCTTCCCAGGAGAAAAAAAAACAAAACAAAAACAAAACCACAACCAAACAAGCAAGGCAACTCTGTGCTGGTGAGAATATGAACGTGCTCATTGACAGCTTCATTTAGTGTTTATAAACATCACGGATCACAGGAATGTTGTAATTTCAGGTCTTCAGGTTAGTGGTTTTTATTTTTATAAAAAAAAAAAAACAAACCTGCAGTTGAGGCACTTTGAGGCTTCTGAAACAGCCAAGCAAACATTTGTAAGTTTGTAGGAAATCTGTGTCACGCTTCTCAAGTTTATAGCTGGGGGTGGGAGAAGTGTCAGCTTATCTCCAGGAACTAAAACATCCTGATTGTATCACATGGAATCAGCCTCCAAAACTCATTCCTGCACTGAGAAACCCAGTCAAATAAAATTGGCCACTTTTGAAGAAGGACTTTGAAGCTTTGTGACCACTGGCATTTGTGTCAAGCCAGGGTTATTTACAGGCTGACGTGAAGGGTCTTAACTAATCACTGGCAGCACTATCCAGTTTTTCATGCTTGGAGAGAAGAACTATCAAAGCCTTGAGTTTTGAGTGGGGTCAAAGAGGTTTTTCGCTCGGAGGCATCGTGTTATGATCTCTGCTAGAGGCACAACAGAGCAGTGGGGTTCATTTTGCTTCCAATATGCAAAAAAAGAGGAATGTTCAGGAGGTGGCAGCAGATTCTGGAGGTTGGAAACACCATCCAGGCGTGTTGGGTTTGTGTTGGGAAAGCCAGAGCTCACCTAGAGCTCGTGGCCTGAAGGGGATGTGAAGGACAGCAAGATATGTTTAAAAGTTGTGTAGATGTGGCAGCTGGGACGTGATTTAGTGCTGGGCTTGGCAGTGCTGGTTAAATGGTTGGACTTGATGATCTTAGAGGGCTTTTCCAACCTAAATGATTCCATGAACACCTACTCCTGTGCTTTGGTCTCTGTGATTATTGAAGGTGTTTGAGACGCAGAGGGACATCAGCAGCAGCAAAGGGTTGAGTCAGGGAGTACTGGGAAGTCCATGAGACCTGGTGGATTCCATCTGCAGGTGCTGAGAGGTGGCTGATTGTGATGGTTTTAAAGCAAGGCCACTCTGAAAATCCATGGAAATTGGAGGAGGCCCTCAGAGATGGGAGAAAGGCAAATATTGCACCCATATTCCTCAGTCCACAAGGGCAATCCAAGGAGCTGCAGGGCAGTCAGCTCCGTTTGGATCCTTGGGGACCAATTTCTTGGAACAATTTTCTAGGCGTGTGCAAGGAAAGGAAGGGCTTGGGAAGAGTCAGCATGGATTGACCATGAGGAAATCACGCCTGACCAACCTGATGGTCTTGTAGGTTCACTGACTGGATTTGTGGGTGAGGGGAGGACAGTGGGTGGCAGCAGCAACAACCTGGGCTGGTGGAAGGTGTCCCTGCCCATGGAACAGGGTGAGAGCTTTAAGGTCCTGTCAAACCCAAACCATTCTGGGATTCTGTTCTGTGATTTACCTTGACTGTAGCTTTCCAAACTGTCTCCCACTGTATCTAAGATGGGATGTTACAGCCAGAGCTGGAGAACCGTTTTCCAGGAAGGAATTGTTCCTAATTTCCATTTTAAACCTCTCCTGGCACAACTTAAGGCTATTTCCTCTCATTCTGTCCCTTGTTCCCTGGGAGCAGAGCCCAACCTCCCCCTCTGGCCCCACCCTCCTGTCAGGGAGTTGCAGAGCCAGAAGGTCCCCCCTGAGCCTCCTTTTCTCCAGGCTGAGCCCCCCCAGCTCCCTCAGCTGCTCCTGCTGCTCCAGCCCCTTCCCCAGCTCCGTTCCCTTCCCTGGACAAGTGAATCCACCAACATCCTAGGCTCTTTAACCAGCAGCACAACCTGTAGGCAGAGGGAAGTGACTTGACCCCCTTTGCTTGGGATCCACAAAATCCTTCGTCCAGTTTTGTGCCCCTCAAGACAACTTCACTGAGCAGAGGGAGCTCATCAACAGACCGGCAGTGTGGGGATTTTTTTGGGGAGGGCAAAAAGCATTTCCCTGTAATCTGCGTGTGTGTGTGTTCCACAAGATCTTGGATGCTGTGATAGAAAATAGGGTGGATGAAGTGGCTCAGCCTCCCTGTATCATGTCATGAGCGGTGGGTGTGTGTGTGCAGGAGGCAAAACCAGACTAAGAGCTGAGCAAATCGACAATTTACCCTTCCCAGAGCGATCCGAGGGTTTTTTTCACTGCTGAGTTGAGGCTGAGAACAAGGAGCATGTGTTCTCCCTGAGCAGGGCTGGGGCTGTTGGCAAAACTGTTACAAAACATGTAACAAAACTACAGAGTGGGTTGAACTTCCCAGGTTTTACATTTGTAGGAAGAGGCAGTCGAGATTTCCCCCCCTCCACCAGCAACAGATTGCAGCGAATCCGAATTATGTGGCTGCCATCTGCTTCCAAACAGGCTTGGAAAACACAGGCCAGCCCTCCCCAGCATGGGTGAGGAGGGTGGTAGGGAGTGTTTACAAGTCTGTGTTTACGGGATTTGGGATTAATGTGCTGCTTCCTTATTTTTAGACAGAGCAAAATTGAATTAAAGCTGTGAGTGAAACACTCAGCGCCACCAGCTCTCGGCATCGCGGTGTAATTTAAAAAAATGAGCTTCTAAAATCTTTCTCTACCAAAACACTGTGACACCACTCCACCCAGTGTGGTAGGATCATCCTGGAATGTGTATTTTGACATTTTTTTCTGCTTTCAGTCCACTATAACAGGCTTAGATGCCACATTCTGGAGTCTTGGTGGTGAAGCAGAACCCTCAAAAAAAAAAATAAAAAAAATTATAGAATCATAGAATGTTAAGAAGTTGGAAGATCGTCCAGACCCAACCTCCTTTGCCTTGACTGGGGACACCTCCCACTAAACCAGGTTGCTCAAAGGCTTTATCCAGCCTGGCTTTGGACACTGCCAGGGTTGGAGGAACCACAACCTCCCTGGACAACTTGTGTCGGTGTCTCACCACCCTCACAGAATAAGGTAGAGACTTTTAGTAGAGAATAAGGTTTTATGGACTGTAAGGCTGGAAAACTGTGATTTTTGGAGTAGGATGACCATGTCACCCTCCCTGGAAGTGTTCAAGAAACACTTGGATGTGGCACTTGAGGACATGGTTTAGTGGTGAACACGGTGTTGGTGCTGGGTCAGCAGTTGGACTTGGGGATCCTAGAGGTCCTTCCCAAGCTGGTTCTGTGATTCCCTGATTCTGTGACTTAGATGTGAGACATTCCAGAGGTAATAAATCACAGGGTAGCTTGAACTTGCCCCGCTGCTGTCAGGACGTGTTGCGTGTGAGCTGCACAGGTACATCTTCTATTTTTATTTTTATGTGTTTAAAAAATATAACAACATGAAAAAACTGATATTAACACTAAGTTAAGGTCAGCCAGGTTCTGGAGTGAGCACCTTTGGGAAAACATCAGAGCAACATCCTTGTGCCAGGCTTTCTGCTCCAGTCTCCTGCATCCCTGCCAGCCCGTCGTTGCTCGGGGCCTTTGGGGTGACACCGCCCCACAAAGGGTGAGTGGTCAGGTGGTGACCCTGGTCAGTGCAGACTGGAGGTGTCACTCAGTCTGCAGAGTTGCCCTGGGAAGCCAAAGGAATAACGGGCCTGAAGTCAAGTGTTGTGACCCGTGATGGATAAGGATACTCCGGGAAGGAGCAGAGTTCCTCGCCTGGTTATTCCGCTTGACTTGGCTGATTTAACTGATTTCACCTGATTTCACACAGAGGGACTTGGCTTAAGCTTTTCTCAGCTGTGTGGATGAATCCAAGAGCTTCCCAGCAGCAGGTGGGCCAGGAGAGAGATTTTTATCCCAGTGAAGGTGCAGACACAGTAAAAGGAATTTTTGGATGGTTCATTTATTGGGCATTTCTGTGTTTTCCGTGCCTGGTTTTAATGTCTCCCGTGACGCTGCAGCTCCCAGGTGCTGCTCAAAGGAGAGCTGAGCAACTCCAGCACACACAGAAAGCAGCACTTGCACAAGGCACGAGGCAACAAAACATCTGCACTCAGTGTTTCCTCTAGTTCTTAACTGGAAATCTTCAGCTGGATCAGCCTTTTCACTCCAGCTCATTCACGCCGCTGTTAGAGGAGGTGTGGGTGTAATTTATGCTCACATTTACACTGCTGGGGTGGTTTAAAGTGGGAAGTGAGAATCAGCCCTTCATTTTTTTGTGGTTTCTTTGTGTTCTAACAACAGATGCACAGCTGGATGCAGTAGCCTTTAACCAAGCCCTGGAGCATCTCCTCATTACTCTTAATTCACAGCAGTGCCCGCCAGGCCTGTTGCGAATAAGTCACCGGAGGATAAAGAACGGCAGAGCTCTCAGAGCTGCTTTGTTCTTTTATTTGATAATTACAGTTTTGTATTTCATTATTTAAGCTGGTTTAGTCTGTGTTGTGTCATCCCGGGCATGTGCACTGTTATGGATGGGATAGCTCAGGTGGGGAGGGAGGGATTCCTGGATTCCTGCTCGGAGCTCGCTCAGATTTACTGATTTACTTGTGTGACCTTTGGACATGGAAGTGAGTTGATAAATCTCTGCTGACAAGCAAGGAGGCAACACCACTTCAGGAGGCATCACCACTTGGAATTTGCAAATGCAAACGAGCAGCAATTAGGGAAGAGTGACTTTGTATATTCCAGCTCTGGGAATTTATCTAAGGCAAGATGCATTTGGTGCGAGGTGTTGACGAGGAATGAGGAACTGTATGTTTTTCCAGGTTCCTGAAAAGCTCTTTTTAATAAATTGCTGATCTTTGGAGACCTGTAAAAAATACCGTGGATTGCTTTTTATCAGCCTATAATGTGCTTTCATCACTCCAGAGAAGTATGTGAGAGTGATACCCGGTTGGTCCCTGGAGGAAGCAGAGGAGACACTGCTAAAGGCTCCGGATTTCTGGCACTGGAATGGAGCTTAAATTTCCTTGTTAGCACAAATATCCCTCTAACCTGATCACCAAAGTGCTGCTGCTCCTTTCTCGCACACAGAATTACTCTGCTGTAATGCTACAAGTAATTTAACTCAGTAATTCTGAGTCAAAAACAACTCCTGTCTGAAATGTTATGATTTATTGCTTCTCGAGGCTCTTAAGATGGAAATGGCTTTCCAGGCTTGAAGCTGTAAAACATCTAAATATTATACTCTGCATTTACTGAGAGGCGAAATCTCTGTGGTGTTGATGGTACTGGGATAATAAAGATAAGATCCTGAATAGCCATTTTTGCAAATATTTTCTGAGAACAACAGCAAAAAAGTAATTAGGTGTTAAAGTGTTGTAACCCTGCCCTATTTCTTAGAATCATGGAATGGTTTGGATTGGAAGGGACCTTAAAGTTCATCCCATTCCAACCCCCTGCCATGGGCAGGGACACCTTCCACTAGACCGGGTTGCTGCAAGCTCCCTCTATCCTGGCCTTGGACACTCCCAGGAATGGGGAGTCCAAAACCTCGCTGGGCAACCTAACTCTGGGAAAACCTCTGAAGCAGTTTTCTCAGGAATTTGCATTTTCAAACTCTCACCTCCTCACTTCTCAAATCTCATGCAAAATGCACTATTGCTTAAGGAAAAAAAAAAAAAAAAGATTAGACAATGATTTCTTGGTTTAATCTACCATTTGAAAAAAAAATGGTTACCCTAGAGTTCCTAAATTGTTCCTCTGCTTTCATTAGCTGTGATGAAATGCAGTTTATACGTGATGTGTAAGCCTGTGAAATACACACTTGGGCAGTGAGGGAATGAAGGTCACACAACTGTCATTGGATCCCTGCCAGTGAGAGTATTGAAATTACAGGAATGCTGGATGCATTGTTGGTGGCACATGGACAGATACTCTCTCTGCTCCAGAGCAGGAGGGATGCAGCCTGTGTTTTTCCATTTCCCCTTCCCACTGACACACTCCAGCCCTGTTCCAGATGTGCATCATTACCTTGTTCTGGTCCAACATTGTCCATCTGAGTGTGTTGTTTCCAGAGACTTCTTTAATGGTTGCATCCAGTTCCTGTGACTCCTTACAGAATCATGGAATGCTTTAGTTGGGAGGGCACCTTAAATATCTTCTAGTTCCAAGCCCCTGCCATGGGCAGGGACAGCTTCCACTAGCCCAGGTTGCTCCAAGCCCTGTCCAACCTGGCTTTGGACACTTCCAGGGATGGGGCAGCCACAGATCCTGTGGGCAGCCTGTGCCAGTGCCTCACCACCCTCACAGGGAAGGATTTCTTCCTAATACCCATCTAACCCTGCCCTCTGTCATTTTGATACCATTCCCCCTTGTTCTGTCCCTCCAGACCTGTGTAAAAAAAACCACCTAGCAGTGTTTTTACAGGTGGGGATCTGCCAGGATCTCCAGAGGGGGTTCCAGCTGAGATCTAAGCAGGGCTGTGGGTTCCTCACCTCCTGGAGCCTCTCTGGGTCGAGCTCACAGCTGGTTAAGCGACTGCTGCTGGTTTAGAGGCGGCATTTTGCCCTGTAATCGGCAGACACGTCCTCTTCTTCCTTCTCCCCAGGTCAGAGCTGGTTTTTGAAAGCTCCCATGGAGCAACTGGAGTCCCTCTGTCTTGCTCTTCTCTGTACAGGAAGGTCCATTGCAACCACCCATCTGCCAGCAAACCCCGTGCCTTGCCAGCCAACTCTGGGGCTCTCCACTGTGCACCTGCCTTTTTATTTGATGTTTTAGCTTCTGTGGCCAAGTGGAGCTGAACTGGTGTTTGCCTCCAAGGCCAGTTTTTTTGTTCCCCTTCTCCTTCCAGTCGCTACTTAACCGGCTTTAAAAACTGCTGACAGTTTTTTTTTAAGAGCTGGTTTTCGGGTTGGGCCTTTTGTAACTCTGCAGCAGGAGGAAGATATTGTTAGAAACCAGGGGAATGGAAGGGCTGCTGTTGCTCCAGGCAGGAGGAGAGGGTGCTTCACTGCTGGAGAATAACACTTGCACTTTGAAGTGCTTCTCCTGCCCCTCCTGTGAAGGCACTCAAAGCCCCTTTGGCAGCGCTCCAGCTGCCAGGGTGAGGTGTGTTACTGGGAGCAGGGCAGGAAAACAGGACATTTATAACAGAGGTCAGAAAATCATAGACTGGAATGGTTTGGGTTGGAAGGGACCTTAAAGCTCATGTCATTCCAACCCCCCCACCACGGGCAGGGACACCTTCCACTATCCCAGGTTGTTCCAATCCCTGTCCAACCTGGCCTTGGACACTTCCAGGGATGGGGCAGCCACAGCTTCTCTGGGCAACCTGTGCCAGGGCCTCACCACCCTCACAGCCAACAGTTCCTTCCCAATATCCCATCCAGTCCCTCTCAGTTTGAAGCCATTCCCCCTTGTCCTGTTCCTCCATCCTGTGTCCCAAGTCCCTCTCCAGCTCTCCTGAAAGCCCCTTTAGGCACTGGAAGGGGCTCTCAGGTCTCCCTGAAGCCTTCTCTTCTCCAGGTGAACACCCCCAGCTCTCTCAGCCTGGCTCCAGAGCAGAGGGGCTCCAGCCCTCTGAAGTGACTTGTTTAAATAGTCACTTAGAAACCCAGTGTGCTGGGGGGGAATAAAGAATGGCAGAACTTTTGGCAGCTACTTTGGGAAAATAGCAGGGGGGTTATAGAGGGGAGTATTCCACCATGGAACACGCTGCAGCAGGCATGTATTTTTTCCCACCGAGGTGTAAAAGCAGGAGGTGTGTGAGTGCTGATTGCTGAGGGGAGCGAGTTTCAAACACTCCCCTAATTTAGCACCTCCTGAAATAGCTCCGAGCCCGTTAAATGAACGACATTGCTGAGAGTCTTTCTGTCTGAGCACACGGGGAAGGCAGTGGGTTCTCCTGTTCGCAGGGAGGCTGAAGAGCCTGAACAAAGGAGAGCAGTTACGTGCTCAGCAGCGAACAAAAACACCTCCCGGGCCACAAGGAGTAGCAGTGAATGGTGTGCTGGGAAAAGAGGGCAAGCGCTCCTGCTTTGTGGTCCCCAGCCCTGTCCTCGCCAGGTCGTGTCAGGCAAAAGCTGCTGGTGCATAGAGGCAGCTCAGGTACAGCATTTCAGAAGGGCACAGAGTGAAAAACGAGCAAGAAGAAGGATTAACTCGGCTCTGCCTGGCCAGCAGGACCAGAGCCCTCACTGGGGGAGCACAGAGGAAGGCTGAGTTTAAATTTTAGCAACCACAGAAAGGTGAAGCAGCATCCGGCTTGTCTTTCTGGCACTTTCAAGTCAAACTCAGCGTGCCTTGAGTGTGGCCTCGCTGCTTATCCCACACCACACAGGCTCTGTGCGTGTTCTGGTGGGATCTTTCACTGCATCCCGTGCAAAACTTGGGCGAATATTCCGAGATCCTGGACCGCTTCCATCCCTTGGCATCGTAACATTTCAGCAAGCACCAATTTTCTTGGTTTTTTCCCCCGTGCAATTGGAGAGTTGAAATCTGTGATGAATATATTAACGTTCATTGAATTACAGAGCAGACATTTAGCATTTTTCCTGAAGGATCCTGAAATGCTTTACAGGCACTCGAATATATCACCACCCAATTGTTGCCGCTTTTCGTGCTTAGATTTAATTCAAGATGGAGGGAGAGAATTGGCTCTGTTGTGCCACAGAACCCCAGAATGGTTTGGGTTGGAAGGGACCTTAAAGCTCATCTCATTCCAACCCCCTGCTGTGGGCAGGGAACTTTCCACTAGACCAGGGTGCTCCAAGCCTCATCCAGCATGGCCTTGAGCACTTCCAGGGATATCCCAAATTTTCTTTACAGGAGGACAGATCATGAGTATTAATAAAACACAGGAGGTGGTTACAAGTGCACCCAATCCCCCTCTTACACTGCTGGTGGCCTCAGGCTGAGAGATGGCACCTCATGTGGTTTGTTTTATCCCGTGATCCAGCTGCTTCATTGGGATTTGGAGGTGCAAGACAAGATCCTTGGCTCTCTATGAACCAGCTGGATGCCCCACCGAGTGTTGCTGGGAGTTTCCATCCTCCTTTTCCCCTGAAATGAAAAACCCTCCAAATATTCAGGGTGAAAGCCAGCAAATTATTCACCTATCCTTAGGCTCGTTAAGGCTCTGGAATTGGGTGTAGGCACTTCTCCCACTCTCCCAGCACTGTCTCACTCCTGAGCCAAGATTCATTTCCACAGGCAAGTGCTCCACTGTCTTTCCTCACGGATATCGGGTGTGTGAAGAGTCCCTGTAGCTCATCCCTCCTGGAAAGCAGCTCCTACCTTCCTTCAGCAACTCCCAGGGATGGCTCTGCTCACTGATGCTCCTGTTGCTCCAGCCCTGAGCAAGGATTGTTTATCAAAGCCACAAACAGCCTCTTGCAGGTCTTTTGTTTCCCAGACTGGTGTTCTGTGGTTTCCTCTTCCTCTGATTTTTTTTTCCTTGTTTCCATTTGAAGGCTCCTGCTCCATCTTCCCCTTTCTTTAAGATATATTTGTGCTTTTTTCCCCCTCTTTTAATCAAAACAATCTCCAGCCCCTGCCAGGATCAGGATCTCTCTGGGTGTTTTCAAATGCACGGTGAGACAGATTTGGTCCTAAAGAGACCTGACTTGTAATTTGCACTCAGTGGAAGCCCTTGAAATGCAAAAGCTGCCTGCAGTGTTTGTATTGGATGTTAAATATCCTGGATACCAGGCTGGAAAAGATGAAACACCACTTTTAGAGAGCTGTAACAGCTGAAATTCTTCCCTGAGTCTCCAGCTGTGGCAGTGTCTGAAGAGCCTGGCACAGGTTGCCCAGAGAAGCTGTGGCTGCCCCATCCCTGCAAGTGTCCAAGGCCAGGTTGGACAGGGCTTGGGAGCAACCTGGGATAGTGGGAGGTGTCCCTGCCCATGGCAGGGGGGTAGAACTGGATGATCTTTCAGGTCCCTTCCAACACAAACCATTCTGTGGTTCTCTGGTCGGTGGCAGAGTGAACTCCTGACTGCAATTAAAGGTGGGTGATACTTCAAAATAACCTGAAGCAGAAGGACAGGATTCAAGTTTGTGGTGCCCCAGGAGGTTTGAGATAACCCTCAAGTTTCCTGGTGGATACCATGACTCCTGTATCCCCAGTGGAATCACTACAGAGCTGTCAAGGAAAGGAGAGGGCAGGAAGGAGCTGGAGGATGATGCTCCAGCATCTTGGAGATGCTCCACCTCCAGAGGAGCCATCAGGCAAACAATTAACTCATTTTTAGTATCAAATTTCACTTATTTTGCAGGATGCTGCACTTAGGGAAAGCTGCCATTGAGCAATTCCAGTTTTCTTCACAGCTCCCAAATCTTGTAAACACTGTCACTACAAAAGGCAGAGCCACTGAAAGGATTCCTCCTAAAGTCACCATGTGGGAGTTAATTGACATTTAACGTTTGGGTTCATCTCATTTGGGCTGATCTTGTGCAAGTGGGAGACAGGGGGTCAGACCCTGCTGGGGTGGTGCTGATTTATCACCTGAGAGCAGAAATGCTCCTTTAATGTGATGTACCTGGGACATGGTGACTTCCAAGAGGGGTTTAAGCATTCACAACCCTCACTGAGATTTTTCTGGGGACAGTTTGGATACTTTCACGTATCCAAAGAGCACTGTAAATATTAACATCCAGTTCCAGCACCTTCAGGGAGCGTTGCTTTGAGGCAGGAATTTGTGTGTTGGAGACAGATGGGTGAACTGCTGAAGATAATCAGGGGTCAACTGGTTAAGCCTTATTTTTTGCACAGCCTTGTTGGGGTTACAGAGTGCTCTCCTAAGGAGTATTTACTGCATAATCTGGGGAGATGAGTGTAAGGGAGCCTTTGAAGGAATTAGGGAAATTCAGCTGAGACTACTTTGCATTCAGGCAGGAGAGAGCTGTAGAGGAACCTGAACATGGAAGAGATCCTCTTCTGCTCCCCCTGCGACGTTGACCCTAAAAACACATTAAAAACTCCTTTTCCACGTGCCAGGCTGATCTGTGACTTCACTGCTCCCTGACAAAGTGGAGCTGCTATAAAATGAGCTCCAGCTTTTGGGAGGGGGGAGAGTTAAGATCACTGTTTTTTCCAGAAGAGTGATACAAAAATGCTGCCACTCCTCATTTTTTTGGAGAAAAAAATCCGCGTGTCACAGCCTTGTGGGAACTGATGTGGTGTCAGAGTGAGCTGGGCAGGGATGAGTTTCCTCACAGTAAGAATCCGCATCAAAAAGTGAAATGATGGGAGCTGGAGAAGTCAGGCTGGAAAAATAGCTCTTTGTTGGTAGTGTTCCCCCAGCTAATGCCGGGATCGTGATCCTCGGAATGTGGAGTGCAGTGTCCCAGCAGGGCAGCACTTACAGTCTGTCTGCCTGGAAAACCCCGTGGCATCTGCGACAGAGCCACAGAGGTGCTGATTTGCTCTTTGCTTCTGCTGGGGACGAGCAAATGGCACATTAATAAGGGCTTGGAGGAGTAGTTTGTGCTCTGGAGTGCTGTACTGAGGAAAATATTCCCTTAGGGAAGGGTTTCAGGGCGTTTAGGTGTCAGATCAGGCTTAGGAGGAGTAACTTCAGCAGCATGAACCATCCTGATCCTGGCACAGCTGTGTGGAGCTGTGCAAGGGGAGAAATCATCTCCTGAAGAAAGCAAATGACAGGAAGGATTTAACTTTGCTTTCCTAGAAGTGATGCTGTCAGAGGAGCTGGGATGCAGGAAGAGATGTCCGGAACAGACCCGATGGCTCAGGATGGAGCTGCACATTTGTCCCCATCCCTGGATCCAGAACAAAGCTGACAGTCCTGCTGCCACTTATTTTCCCATAAAAATGGAGTCATGTCCATGAAGACAGGCTGAGAGAGCTGGGGGTGTCCAGCCTGGAGAAGAGAAGGCTCCAGGGAGACCTCAGAGCCCCCTCCAGTTCCTAAAGGGGCTCCAGGAGAGGGATTTTGGACAAGGGCTTGGAGGGACAGGATGCAGGGAATGGCTTCCCACTGCCAGAGGGCAGGGTTAGATGGGATATTGGGAAGGAATTCATGACATAATAACTGATGTGTTGGTGACATTCCTGGACATGTTTGCAGAGGATCCCTGTTTTAATAGGATACCCAGAAATAGGTGTATTTCCCTGGAGGTTTTTGGGACAGATCTCCTTATTCTGAATTCTGCTAATATGAGTGACCAAAAAACCACACAAACCCCAAGTGCTAGTTTGGTTTTACCCTGAAATTCCTTGCTGGGATATTGGCTTGACCTCAGCAGTTGGACTTGATGATCCTAAAGGTCTTTCCCAACCATAACGATTCTGCAATTCTATGATTCTCAGTAATGCCTATGAGCTGGAGAAAAATTCTGTTAAAATTGGGATGTTCAGCAGCCAGCAATATCCTAAAAGCCCTTTTGTTCCTCTCAGGCTCCTTTTATGTGTCCAAAGAACCCGATTTGAGCCATGGATTTGATGCAGAAGATGCTGGAAGTCCTTCACATTTCCATGCCTTGGCTTCTCCACACCTTTCCCCAAAAGCCTCTCTAACCCCCTGGAACACCCCTTGGCACAGGGTAGCCCTGCTGCTGGATCCCCCTCTGGAAGCTGCTCTAACATTAACCCTGAGCAGCTGATTTTGTCCTTTCTGAATTTAATTTAGACTTTCACAGGGCTCTCCCTTGACCTCAGGAAGCTCTGGAGATGAGTGACAGCCTCTTTTCCCAGGTTTATCTGCAGCCTTTCCCAGATTTCCATTAAAAGCACCGATGCCCTGGCGTGTAATATTCTGGATAAATACAGCTGTATTAATGTCTTATCTGATTTCTCATGCAACATTCTTGCTACTCAGAAGAAAATCAGGGAATGACCTCCCTCTGATGTGAGTATTCCTGCCATGAGAGGGAAGAAGAGTAGAGATCACACCTAAAATTTTCCTTTTGGAATACCAATCCAGGTTGATAGAGTTGATTCATTATTGCTCCCCAAGGCATAAACTTACAGTGGGAGTGCTGGACATAAATGAATGCTTTAGGCACTTTAGCTGGAAGTCTGGATCCTCACTTTCCCCCTTTTCCCTCCTCTGTCTCCATTCCTCTCTCCTGCCTGGCACTGTAATGACTCAGAGGAGTTTGTATCTATTTCCACGTGGCTGCCTTGGAGATCTTTTTCAGCCAACTTCCCTTTGGACTATCTACAAACATTAAAAGATGTTTGAAATTACTCAACCTCAACGGTGCTTGAAATTGAGCCACGTTCTGTTGTGTCAACACAGTGAGTGCTTCAAGTGCTGGTTGTGGAGGCACAATAAAGGTTTCCAGCTCTGGTGCTGCCCACAAAACTCCTTTATTAAGTGATGTTTCCCCACCTGGGAGCTTAAATGTGCTGCCCTGGTTGCTTGTTTGTCCATCTTGCTTTATTTTATTTGCATTCTGTGATCAATGAACAGCTTGAAACAGTCCCTTCAAGACCTGCTGCAAGATTTCCACCCCCCTGCCACGGGCAGGGACACCTTCCACTATCCCAGGTTGCTCCAAGCCCCGTCCAGCCTGGCCTTGGACACTTCCAGGGATCCAGGGGCAGCCACAGCTTCTCTGGGCAACCTTTGCCAGGGCCTCCTTACCCTCACAGGGAGGGATTTCTTCCCAGTATCCCATCTAACCTTAGCCAGGTTCAAGGCCAGGTTGGACGGGGCTTGGAGCAACCTGGGCTAGTGGAAGGTGTCCCAGCCCATGGAATGGGGGTTGAAACTGGATGAGCTTTAACATCCCTTCCCACCCAAACCACTCTAAGATGAGTCTAAAATCTTGCTGACTGATAGACTGGTTCTGTCTGGGTAATGAGGACAGGTAAATTTACCTTAATTTTGAGAGTGATGCATTTCAGTGTGTACAACACAGTCCCTCAGCTTTTCTTGCCTCAGGATTTCTTTCCTTCACAGCTTTGATATTTTTCAGTAAATATCTGCTTAGAGCCCACTGTCATCTGATGTCTAAAGGCATCTTTTAAGTAAAAATGAGGGTTGAGTTTATTTTTGAGGTCAGGCAGTGGCTGTGTGTTCAGTGAGCTCTGCTGATGTTGGATCAGATGGTGAAAAAAAATCCTCTCTCTGCTGGTTCCACCTCCCAGCGAAAGCAGCAGATTTCCCTCTGAGGTCAAATTAAGGAAACTACTTAAAAGACCTCAGATTTCACAGTAAAGTCCTGTGGTAGTGTTGGAGCTGTAGAGGGGGGGTGGGTAAAGGCCCGTTTTGTTGCCTTGCAGTTGGGATGTCTCCTGAGCAGAGCTGTGAGTGCCAGGCTAATGAGCCCTGGTGTCCCGGGGGCTCGGGGCTCACGCTCGGCTGCTCCACACCCAGGAGGGAATTGCAGAGCTCTGGAAGGTTTTTCTCTCATTTCCAGGCCTCTCCTCTGTGCAGATCCCAGGAAATGGGAGGTTCACACTATTGCCTTTCCCCAAGGATGAGAGTAAAGGAGGCCCCACTACCCCCATTCAGCATCAGGGTGAACTTTCGTGGCTCCAACGGATTTTAGGCATTTATGTTCCGTGGAAACTCGGGGTCTGGAGAGTTAAATCGTAAAGAGGTGGCTGAGGGAGCTGGGGGGGCTCAGCCTGGAGAAAAGGAGGCTCAGGAGGAACCTTCGTGCTCTCTGCAACTCCCTGACAGGAGGAGGGAGCCGAGTGGGGGTTGGTTTCTTCTCCCAAGAATCAAGCGACAGGACAAGAGGAAGCAGCCCCAGGCTGTGCCAGGGGAGATTCAGGTTGGACATCAGGAGGAATTTCTTCATGAAAAGGGTTGTTAAACATGGGAAGGGGCTGCCCAGGGCGGTGGTGGAGTCCCCATCCCTGGAGGTGTCCAAGAAAGGACTGGCCATGGCACTCAGTGCTCTGAGCTGGGAGACAAGGTGGGGATGGTGCACAGGTTGGACTTGAGGATCCTGGAGGTCTTTTCCAGCTCAGAGGATTCTGTGATTCTGTGAAGAAGGGTAGGAAGGATCTCATCCGCAGGGAAGACACAAGGTCATGTTGTCCATGGGTGTCTCTAATCATGGACACTGGGCCTGAGCCCCAAATTGGGTGTTTGAGGGCAGGGGGAGGAGACACCCTGAAAGGTTCCTGTTCCTCCTAAGGCTTTGTTGAGAGAGGGGATAGACTGGAAATCAGAGAGGACACATGTGGATGTGGGAGGTGAATGAATGGGGTGTCTGAGAAGGAATGACAAAAGTGGGTTTCAAGTGAGAACGTAGGAAGGAATGGTGCAGACAGGGGATGGCTTTGCTTTGTAGGCAAGTTGCAAGTCTTAAAACTTAAATATTTGAGTTCCCAGGAGGTGTTTGAGGATAAAATAGTAGGGGAAGAAAAGAGCATGGCAGCTCAAGGTTGTTATAATATCCAGTGTCATTGGCTTGTCCCAGGGAGGTGATACCTTCTGAAAGGGTTTGGGAACAGTAAAAAAAATTAATTAAAATGTTTGTTGAAGGAGAGCAAGGCTCACTCTCCTAATAAGTAATTGCAGGGATTCAGGAGAAACTTCCAAATGCAGCTTTTAAAAGTATTCAAGAGAGCAAGTCCCAGACCTCTGGAGGTTTGGATGCTGTCTGCTCCAAAAGAGCTGTTTTCCAGAGGCTGGATGGAGATCCCTAGAGGGGTGTGTGTGTCCCTGTGTATTTTGGAAATCATGCACATTTTTGAGGTGACTTTGGTGTGATTGTCACGTGTAAGGAGCTTGAAGTTCTTAGATGCCTTCTGCAGTGGGGCAGATGGGGATCATGGACTCATGGAATATCCCGAGTTGGAAGGAACCCACAGGGATCATCCAGTCCAACTCCTGTCCCTGCACAGACACCCCAGCAATCCCACCCTGTCCCTGAGAGTGTTGTCCAAACACTCCTTGAGGAGTCTTGGGGGTGTGACCACTGCCCTGGGGAGCCTGTTCAGAGCCTGACCACCCTCTGGATGAAAAATGGATGCTCAGTTTTAACCTCGTGGCTCCAAAAGATCTTGGAGCTCTCCCAGCAGCTGAGCTCAGCGCTCCCCCTCTCAGCCTGAGCGTTCCACGTGCCATCTCCATTTGGAACGTGCCATTCATCTGGAGCATTCATTAACATGGGGAATTATTTGCATATTATTAGCATTATTACACGGCAATAAAGCTGCCGCTGGTTCTCCCCTCCCTCCGTGTCTCCTTCATCACCCGCCTTTAGAAGGCTCTGAATCCCGTTTGTTGTGTGACAAACTGGGCTGATAAATCTCGTTACTCACTTGAATGGCTGGGAGACTTCACTGCACATTACTGAATTTGGTGAGTTATGTAATAAATGCATAATTAAAATTAAACCCGGAGCCTCTCGTGGAACCTCAGAAAATGCCGCTCGTGATGAATTGCAGGGAGACGTACACGGGGTATTGAAATTGAGGCCTAATTATTTGGATTTATTTTAAATCAATATTTAATGTGCTGTACCTATAAGGTCCTGCAGACCCACAGCAAATCTGCTGTTGTGGCTTTGCTGGGAAGCAAAGAAAGCGTGTGTAGACTAAGATGTTTGTTTTCACAGGGCTTTGTATTCTAATATTTGATTACAGAAAACTCCCCTGAGTGCAAACATTTCTTCAGCCAAGTGAAGTGTCTGTGAGGGGTCAGGTTTTGCCCAAAGCTTTTAACACTTGATAACCTTTGAATGTTGCCCAGAGAAATTGTGGAAGGTGTCCCTGTGTGTGGCAGGGAGTTGGAACTGGGTGATCTTTTAGGTCCCTTCCAACCCAAACCATTCCATGACTGTGGTTTGTTGGAGGAGAACCACAACAACAGGAAATAATTTACTCTGATAAAGCTCTGATTGGTTTTTCACTCATCAAACTGGCATCAAAGTCACCTGAAAATCTTCCCCTTGTTGTATTTCTGCCGTCCTGGTTCTTACTCTAGGGCAGCTGCCCAAACTGCTGTCAGGTCTAAACTTGAGATGTGCTAAACAAACTTCTTTTCTCTGCGCTTAAAACAGGCTTTAGAGATATTTCCTTGGGAAAGAGGAGCGATGTTTTGAAGGCAAACAGCCTGCAAAGTTTAATTTTGAAAGGTTTGTCTCTTAAGTAGGAAATTGAATAGAAGGGATTTGATTCCCTTAAATCCCCGATTCTAGAGAAAGCAGCTTGAGATCTCAGTAAGAGAATTAACACACGGGTTAAACTCACAATAAGAAGCAGGACTTGGAAAATGCCTATTCAGATGCCGTTAAGGAAATAATAGGATTAGTTCTTGTCGTGTCAGTGTGGATTCCTCAAAGTGGGGGCTGTGTTGGTGCCCTGGCCGTGAAATTGGGGACAATGCCAATAAAGATGACTTTTCTTGGAGGCAATTCCTTTGAATGTTTAAGCTGCTGCTTGTGTACACGCACAGCACAGGTAATTCAGGGTGACAAATAAGCCACTGATAATCTTCCCCCCTCCCCACATGTGTTGTTTGGGACCAAGACCAAAAATCAGGAATGCACTGTGGCAGCATGTAAACAAATTTTTATTCATTTCTATCACCTGTTGGAAAGATACTGTGTATTTCCATTATATATATATATGTGTGTGTGTATATATATATGTATACACTATTATATATGTATTATATATAAATATGTGTACTATTTTACTATACATTTCCATTATATATTATATTATACTATATGCTATACTATATATAAACATATATATTCACTTACACTATTCCATTTTATACTATAAATTTCCATTGTATTTTTTGATAAGCCATGTGTTCCAATGTGTATATATTTTAATGTGTATACTTATATGCATCGTTTAAGATGAAGCATTTTTGTCTCATTTATTTATTTATGTTTGTTTATTTTTTTATTTTTATCATCATTTTCCAGTCCAACAAACCATTCTTTTCAGTTTCCTGTGCCTGCCATTCCATAATCACCCCATGTGTGTCTTTGTTTTTAGCTTAAACCAGAGAGAACGAGGCGTTAAGGCAGAATTGGGGTTGTTTTGACGTCACCTGATCCCGTCATAGAAGGTGCTGTAGGAGATCAACGTTCTGGAAAACTTCCAACAAAAGGGTAATGAGAAAAAGAAAGGCTCATGTTGTGCTCTCACTCCTCTGCTTGTCTTCAGACACAGCTGCTGCAAAGCTCCTCTTTACTTTTCTGTGGGGTTTCTGTGGTTTGTAAAGTCCTGGGTATCCTGTAGTGCCCTGAAAAGTGCTTTGAGAGCAGAGGGGAATTTTATCAAGCAAAAAAATGGCTGAGAAGTTGTGGATTCCACGTCCCTGGAAGTATCCAAGGCCAGGTTGGAAGTGGAAGGTGTCCCTGCCCATGGCAGGGTGGGGTGGAACGAGATGGGCTGTAAGGTCCCTTCCAGCCCAAACCATTTAGGTGATCTGAGTTGTCATTAAATGACTGAGAATGAAATAAAGTTTTGTCTAGGCAGAGAATTGGCAAATGCACCAAATCTACCTGTAAATTCTCCCCACTGGAAGCCACAAGGCAGGCACGTGCTGGGGCTGGTATTTCACATCAGAGCTTTCCCGAGTGCTCCTTGAGCTGCAATTTAAAGGAGCCAGGAAAAAAAAAAAAAAAAAAAAAAAAAGCTTCACAGATTGGTCTATTACCAGAGAGTATTTGCTGTGTTTTGGCAGAGAGTTTATTTAGGGGGGGTGTGTGAAGCTTTTGAGAGAAGTCTCTTCACATTTTGAAGTGCCAGACTCGTGCCTCTAACGCTGCCTGCTCCGAGTCGCAGCCAAATCCGGGCTCGTTCCAGCTTGAGTGTGTGTTTTAGCAGAGTGTTACTCCACACAAGAGTAATCTTTTAAAGCTGAGTAATCTTACAGTTCTGGAGGACAGCAATATATCACATTACTGAGCTTGCAATTCAGGATTTTAAAGAAAGGAGTTAATTTAGAAGAGCTGCACTGAGTGCACATACATATATGGGGATATATACCATATATTTTTCTCATCCCTGGACTGCTCTTGCATGAAATCCTTCATTCTGCTCTCTTCTGAGCTGTTCCTTTCTTACTCACTGGCAGGAGTTGCTCTCTTCTAACCAGAAGTGCTTATCCATATTTTAAGTACATGTCTTTTTAAATGTGTCCATTTAAATTAATATTTAACAGAGCAGAGCCATGTCTGTGGTGTAATGTGTCCACTTATGGCTGATCGTTATTTGAGGTGATTGAGCCTCCTTGTACTTAATTTTTTTGTGCTTTTTATCCAGCAGGATCATTTTTAGATGAGCTGATTTACACCTCAAAGCAGGCTATTTCTCCTGGAGTCCTGGGTTTCTCAGTTAGCAGCATCCTTTCAGCGGCATAAATGGTGCACTGAGTGTGGAAGGATGTCTCATCCCAAGCTAAATATCCTAATTCCTTTCCCAGTACAAGGTGGAGTTGCCAATCTGTTGGTACCCACTTGCACAACATTTTTTTAAAGCCTTTGGAATGGTTAATTTACCCTCCTGGGATTTTTTTATTCCAGCTGACTTCATTTATCTGTCTCCTCGCTGCAGAGGTGCTCAGGCATCAGAACAGGCTGGAGCCACCATCCCTGGGAGTGTTCCAGAGATGTGGCACTGGGTTTAGGGGTGGCCTTGGCAGTGCTGGGGACAGTTGGACTTGATGATCTCAAGAGGGTTTTTTTCAACCTAAAGGATTCAGTGATTCTAAGGGAGGTGTCCAGTCAGAGCTACTTATCTTGGCTGCCTCTCAGTTGACAACACTCAGTGTGTCCTCGCCTAGAAATCCTTTTAATTCCAGCTTTGACTGGATACCCACCTCAGACAGCAGACTTTTGGTGGGATGAGCTCCCCCACCCCATCAGGGGTCCTTGAACATCCTCTGGTGCCTCTGGCATTTTATTCCCTGGGTGATAAGCTACAATATCCCACTGAGAGCTGCAAAACTTCCCTGCTGCACAGGATGGCCTTGGCCATGGAGCAGGGAAGCAAGCTTGCTGATTCCATAGAATCCCAGAATGCTTTAGGTTGGAAAGGAGCTTAAAACTCATCTAGTTCCAACCCCCTGCCGTGGGCAGGGACACCTTCCACTAGACCAGGTTGCTCAAATGCAACACCTCGGCCTGGATCTGAACCCTCTGACCAGTAGTTCTAGAATTTTTTATTTTGTCAAGCAAATACTGTATTCCTTCAGTTCTGCTGAATTTTTTTCCACTAATAAATAGGAATGTGAGAGGACACCACGTGAAAAAATACACCTGTTGTACTTAGAAGCAGATTTTGGTCAAGTGGTTCAGTTCCTCTTGGTCTAAAGCATTATTTCAATTTTTATTTTGCCATTTAAGCTTTAATTGATAAAAAATGGTTTAGTTAATATTTGAGCATTACTATTTATTTAATTTTTTTTCTTTTCTTCTTTTTTTTTTTTAGGTCTGAAAGGTTTTTATGGGTGGTGAGATGTTCCAGTGCTTGGATCAATGTGTTTCATTAAATGTTGGGAAGGAGAGGATTCATTTTTTATTGTTATTTGCTTGGGTTATTTTAGGTTGCTGTAATTGTAAGTCAGCAGAGCTGACCCAGGTGAGAGGATCATGTAAAGGTTTGCATTGGAAGAGACCTTAAAGCTCATCTCATTCCACCCCCTGCCATGAACAGGATCATCTTCCACTATCCCAGGTTGCTCCAAGCCCCATCCAGCCTGGCCTTGGACACTTCCAAGGATCCAGGGGCAGCCACAGCTTCTCTGGGCAACTTGTGCCAGGGCCTCCCCACCCTCACAGGAAAGTTTTTCTTCCCAGTATCCAACCACACACAAATAAATGTGCACAGAGCAAATAAAACCATCCCAGGCAGGAAAAGATCCAGAGGAGCTGCCATAGAAAACACCAGAGGGAAGTGGGAGGGTTTGGCCAACGAGTTGTTCAAGCTCAGTTGATCTCAGGAGTGGGATGGAAACTTGTGATATCCTCATGGACCAAATGAGGCTTCTTTTAGCAGAGAAGCCTCCGCAAAAACTGGGACTGGGACAAGGGCACACAGTGATAGCACAAGGGGGAATGGCTTTAAACTGAAGGAGGGGGGATTTAGATGAGATTTTAAGAAGAAAGCCTTCCCTGGGAGGCTGGGGAGGCTCTGGCACAGGTTGCCCAGAGAAGCTGTGGCTGCCCCATCACTGGAAGTGTCCAAGGCCAGGTTGGAGCAAACTGGGATAGTGGGAGGTGTCCCTGCCCGTGGCAGGGGGCTTGGAACTGAATGATCTTTTTGGCCCCTTCCAACCCAAACCATCCTGTGACTCAGTGATTCCATAAGAGCTTGTCAGAAGTAACTCGGCTCTCCAGGATGTTTAACGTGCTTTGTTCTCACTGAGCCCCCGCTGAACCCTCTAAAAGAGCGGGGCTTTAACTCCCAGCCTGGTGTGTCTCCCGAGTTCAGACATCTCTGCAGAAGATTAAGCAAGTTAGAGAAATTAGCTTTGATCCCTTTCTGCCAGCATAGGATTATTCCACATCACGCTGGGTTTGAAGTTCATGTCTAATCCAGTTTTACACGTCTCGGGGGACTCGGCTTCTTACGGCTCCGTCTGCGCCGTGGCCTCGTGGTGCAGCCTCTGATTTAGTGCTGCTCACTTGATACTGAGATTCAATTTGCATTTCCATTACTGCCTCCCATTTCATCCCCGTGCCACATACATAATGTCCCTGCTTTGTGGGATGTGGCTTCCAAAGGCATATGGATCGTTATCCCCGTGCTATCTTAGATTCTCACTGCACGCTCAATCAGGATATATACATATAGATAAATATTTAACGCACCCCCTTGCAAACAACTCTGGGTGTTTTGTGTGTAGGTTTTCAAGCTGTAGGACATATTTACCTACAAGAAAGGTTTGTAGTGTCCACCTTGGACGGAAACAAGTGGTGTGAAACGGGATTACAAGAGCCACGTGTGCGAAACTAATGCTGAGCAAGGCAAAGAGGAGGCTCCTGTTAACTGTTTTCCAGAGGTTTAATCATCAATCCTGAGGGTTGTTTTTTTTTAAATGCACTACGTTTTATTTATGATGTTTGTAAACCTATAAGTTTTCTTTTTAATAAATGTGTATTTTCAAGGCTGAAAAAATCCTCGTCTGTGATCCTTTGAAGTGCCTTTTTTATGGGCATTCAGCATTCCAAACATTTTCTCCTCACACACACCAGGGATCAGGGTAACAGAGCAGCAGAGCAGTTCAGCCCATGAGCTATTTTAAGTCCCCAGATGATGCATTTAGAAATGTCAGAGTGTTTTGCTGGACTGACAAAAGCTTGGTCAGGGCTGTGTTGGGTTTGCACCCACATCGCTCCCAGGGACCCTTCAGGAACTGCCTTCTGGAGTAGAAAGTGCTGGATAGGTCAGAAATACAGTTTATACACCAAAAATGTGTTTTATAGGTCAAGAATTATAATTTCCAGTTTCTAAGTGTGTGTCTATTTTTGCGGTAAGCCCAAGAGATCCCAAAAGCGAATCCTCCTCTCTCCCTGTTCCTTCATTTCATACACACATTGTAGTAGTGTTTCATTTGACTTAAAGAAAAGAGTGCAGCATTCACAGAAGACAGAGTTTTAAACACTCTTGTAGCCTGGATGGCAGAGAAGATCCTTGTTTTTCCATACTGAGCTGCTTGGACAGCCAGTTCCTTCAATGGCAGCAGCTCACTCAGAGCCCAAATCCACCCCAGTGACATTTAATCACAGGATCACAGAATGGCCTGGGTTGGAAAGGGCTTTAAAGATCATCTCATTCCAACCCCCTGCCATGGGCAGAGAACCATCCTCCTCCCCCAAAGCTGTTCTTGGCAGAAAAGTGCCATTAAACCTGACGGGAGGCAGCATTTTTAGGGATTTCACATCACCAGCGCAGCAAAGACAGGTTCGGGGTTGTCCTCCTCCATCCTAAAAAGGGCTTTAACCCAGACCAAGGAGCACCTCCTATAAAAACCCAAGATGTTTTTAAGCAAATCAGTGCTGGAAGGTCACAAGGCTGTCAGAGTGACTTATCTCCTCTCCCTTGGAGATGGCGTTCCTGGGAGGTTGTGGCGGATGCTGCACGCGCAGCCGTCTGGGCTGGATCCTGCGGAAGGGCTTCGGGAGATCCATCCGATGCCCCACTTCATTTAAAATGTTTACCTTCTTTCTTTCTTTTTTTTTTTTTTTTAATTTCTTTATTTTGCTTTTTTCTCATCACTCTAGTGAAATTCTTTTTACCACCCCTTGGGTATCACCTGCTTTTATAATCTTTCTATAATTAAATTTCCAAATCCGCCTGCGAGCTGGTGATGAGTTAAAACCTCGCAAACGGGACCCTTTGTGTGTTAACCTATATTTATGTTACTTTTATTCCTTCTGGCAGTAATTATCCTGGCTCTAGGCCTAGGATTAATCTATAAGATGCTGAACATGCTTGAATTTTTTTTTTTCCCCTTCTCCGTGGCAAACTCGTTTTATGCAGAGCAGGGCATTATTAAAACCACTTCCTATGAAGTAGTTTAACTGTTACCCCTCTTAAGTGATTCCCAGGAGAAGCCAAAGCAGAGGTTAATTGATCCTGTGCCATGGATATGGAAAGAAGTGATTCAGCCTCTTGTCACGGAAGTGCTTGGCTGTTTCTGAGCTTGATGATGCTGCACAGCCAAGAGACCATCACCCCTCACTGCTCTGTAGGACTTGGGGGGCCTGGATGGAAAAAGGTTGGGTGTGTTGGGCAGGGGAAGGGGCTGGAGCACCAGGAGCAGCTGAGGGAGCAGGGGGGCTCAGCTTGGAGAAAAGGAGGCTCAGGGGGAACTTCTGGCTCTCTGCAGCTACCTGAGAGGAGAGGGGAGCCAAGTGTGTGTGTTCTCCCAGGAAAGAAGTAAAAGGACAAGAGGAAATGGCCTTAAGTTCCCCAGGGAGGTTTCAGATTGGATATTGGGAACAATTTCTTCCCCAAAAGAGTTGTCCAGCCCTGGCACAGCTGCCCAGGGCAGTGGTGGAGTCCCCATCCCTAGTGGAATTTAAAAGCCATGTGGATGAGGCACTTGGGGACGTGGGTTACTGGTGGCCTTGGCAGTGGTGGGTTGACCTGTTGGGCTTCTCCCTCTGTGGCTTGGCCGGGAAACGAGGCTGGGAAAGACTCGATGCTGTTTCTGGGCTGCTGGTGGATCATTATCCTTTTGGGGGGTGTTCCCTCGTGGCTGAGCTCCCCTTGGGCACACACAGCCATCTCCAAACGGTGCTCAAGGTGGCTTCCACAAGTCTGTAACGTGACTCTTCAGCCTTCCCGGAGCCCTGGCTCGATGCAGCTCCCTGGGCTTTGCTGCTGTGTCAGGAGCAGTGCCGGGGGCTGCAGCAAACCTTGCCCATCAGGAGTTTTTCCTTAGAAAACCTTTCTGGAGTCATTGATTTTGCAGCGTGTCTGAGCCAAATTTAAGCATGGAGCCACATAGATCTGCATTTAGCCGTGCTGGCTGTTTTCCCCGGGAAGGAGGGATCACGGGGATGGATTTGATTGCCTGGGAAAATTAGTGTTGATTTCAGTGAAGAATATTTTATTACAGTGTTTGCATTGGCATTGTCTTCACAGGATAATGGCTGAGAGTTTCCTGTGTGCTTGTGTGTATTTAATGATTTAATCTATTCCTTCTGAATACTTTGGACCAAAAAAAAAGAAAAAAAGGTCTGGCTGCCTCCTCTTAATATCCCATCATATCCCAAATAAAATCACTCATCCCAAAGGTGGACTTGCAATTAAAAACTAAAAAAAAATAATATTGGAAAGTATTGAAACTGAATAATATACTCTAAAATAGACACTGACTGAGATGTTGCTTCAGTTGTGGAAGATGACGAGGTTGTAGTGCTTTCAAAACTAGGGATGCTGTTAGAGAATCATGGAATGGTTTGGGTTGGAAGAACCTTAAAGATCATCTTCCAACCCCCTGCCATGGGCAGGGACACTTCCCATTGTCCCAGGTTGCTCCAAGCCCTGTCCAACCTGGCCTTGGACACTTCCAGGGATCCAGGGGCAGCCACAGCTTCTCTGGACAACCTGTCCCAGGGCCTCACCACCCTCCCAGCCAAGAATTCCTTCCCAATATCCCATCTATCCCTGCCCTCTGGCAGTGGGAAGCCATTCCCCATTGTCCTGTCCCTCTAGGCCCTTGTCCCAAGTCCCTCTCCAGCTCTCCTGGAGCCCCTTTAGGCTCTGGAAGAGGCTCTCAGGTCTCCCTGGATCCTTCTCCAGGTGAACACCCCCAGCTCTCCCAGCCTGTCATTTGTATTTATTATATTCATTTTATTTATTATATTTACTACCAGCCAGTTATTTCCATCCCTTGGTGTGGATTTCTCAATCTGGGTTTAACCTCACTGGTTTGAAGCTGGTGGCAGCTGAGGGGGTGCTCAAACTTCCCTCTGGCACATTTAGGGCATTGAACAGCCCATGGTCACCTGCTCAGAGAGGACAGGTTGGAATTTTCCCCTGCCTACAGCCCTTGGGAGGCTGAGGATTTTGCCATGATATTTAGAGTACACTAACAGCCTTTGTTTGTCCAAGTGCAGTTTCCCAGGGAAGAACCAGTGCAGTGTGACAACAAAATGCCCGAAAATGAGCCCTAGGAATTACTGGTGCTCTCCAGAAAGGTCCTGAAGCCTCATTAGGCATCAGCAGGTAACAAAGGCTGTGTCTCCAGCCCTTCCAGGGACAGATCCTACCTTCCTGTAGTTTGCAGAATCTTGGAATATCCTGAGTTGGAAGGGACCCACAAGGACCATCCAGTCCAACTCCTGGCCCTGCACAGACACCTCAACAATCCCACCCTGTCCCTGAGAGCGTTGTCCAAACACTCCTTGAGCTCTGGCAGCCTTGGGGCCCTGACCACTGCCCTGGGGAGCCTGTTCAGTGCCCAACCACCTTCTGAGGGAAGAACCTTTCCCTGAGATCCAGCCTAACCCTCCCCTGGCCCAGCTCCAGCTGTTCCCCCAGGTCCTGTCCCTGCTCACAGAGAGCAGAGACTGGAGCTGCCCCTCATTAGCAAAAGGAGGATCTGTCATGGAGGTTCCTTTTCCTCTCCTGTTTTACAAATGTACAGTGGTGAGCTGACCAAGCTATTGGCCTCTAAACTTTGCTTTCCCCCATGTGGGCCCTCAGCATTGTCCCTCAAGCTCCCTCCAAGCCCCTCGGGCACTGGGAAGGTTCCCCTGGCCTGAGGACCCAACCATTTGGTCACACACTCATGTTGCTGTTCAACAGCACCAGGCAGCTCAGTCCGCTTCAATCTGGGCTCTGATTTGCAAAGGTCAAGGCAGGTAAGAGTTCTTGCTCCAAGTTTGTGCCTGGGAGTCTCCCATATTCCTGCTGGCTGATTCCAGCAGAGGCAGAGAGCTCCAGGACAGGGCGAGTGTGCAGCGACCTCAGTATTTGGGGTTTTTAACCTGCCTGTGCTTAAAACTCAGTTCTCCCTCGTCTCCCCTTTCCAGCATCAATGCAGGCCACAGGATGTTTTGGATCAAAAGGATATACCTTCAGACAGTGATGAAAAGGGCTGTGTGGTGCTGAAGCTGCTCATAAATTCAGTGCTGGACCTGTTCAACCAGGCTCAGTCTGGCACCAGGGGAACGAGGGCAGTCACATAAAGGTATCACAAGCACACAGGTTTGGCCAGTTAAAATAATAATGATGAGACAGAGGTGGTGCTTTATGGTGGTCAGGGTGTGCATACACCTGGCACAGGTTGCCCTGAGAAGCTGTGGCTGCTCCTGGATCCCTGGAAGTGTCCAAGGCTAGGTTGGATGGGGCTTGGAGCAACCTGGGATATTGGAAAGTGTCCCTTCCCATGGCAGAGGATGGAAGGAGTTTAAGGTCCCTTCCAACTCAGACCATTCTGAGTTGGATGAATCTGTGATTCTATGATTCTGTTTGCAGGGTTTTTGGTCAAGGATGTTCTTCCTGCTAAGGACTGGGAAGAGAAATAGAGGGATGGGTAGGAGGGAAGGGTTGAGCATCACTTAAAGGTTATTGCATGTTTGATGTAAGACCTGAACCTCGATTCACAGAATCACAGAAGGGTTAGAAGGGACCTTGAAGACCTTAAAGACCATCTGATCCAACCCCTGCCATGGGCAGGGACACCTTCCACTATCCCAGGTTGCTCCAACAAGGAATCCTATCCAGGGTTTACAGCTGTGTATTTCTGAACTAGGAGCACCACTCAGGCCGTGCTCCCTCTGAGCATCTCCCCGAGCTGCTCTCCTTTATGACAGGTTGGAAAGCAGGAGCAAAGGAGCCCAAATGACCCATCACTGTCGTCTCCTGACTTCACAGCCTCTCCAAGGGCAGCAGAAGGGCTCCTGCCTGGCATTCTGTTTACCAAAGCTGCCTGGAGGAGGTTATTTAAACAGCACTGCTTCGTACCATGCTCTTGACATAATTTTTCTCCAGCTGCAGCCCAAATACCGGCCTCTCCTCTGAACTGAATGACTCTCATGGTTACTCAGACGCTTTCAAGGTGCAGTCATTGCCTTTGTAAGCACCTGTTACATTTGGAGCTGCCCAAATGGTTACTACAACAGAAATCCAGCGTGGACCAGACCCTGCAGGAGAAACACAGCATTTATAGAAGCATGTGCAGGCACTGGGGTTCAGGCTGGATGTGCTGTATGAAATGATTTAAACTAGATATTGGGAAGGAATTCTTCCTTGTGAAGGTGGTGAGGGCACAGGTTGCCCAGAGAAGCTGTGGCTGCCCCTGGATCCCTGGAAGTGTCCAAGGCCAGGTTGGATGGGGCTTGGAGCAACCTGGGATAGTGGAAGTTGTCCCTACCCTCGGCAGGGGGGTTGGAGCTGGATGGTGTTTAAGGTCCCTTCCAACCCAAACCTTTCTATCATTCTATGGTAAATAAGTTGCTCTGCAAACTGCAAATGTGATTATTAGATGAATCTTGATTATTTTAAGTGAGTTTTGAAACCTTTTGATGTGGGAACAGTCCCATCGTGTGATTCCGTGGCCACAAAAATGCTCTTTTTATTTTCAAAAGGAAAACCTCAAAACCTGGGGAGGAATTCCCAGGAGGGAATTTTAGCAGCTTTCAAAGCTCTCTGCAGCTCTGTTTCTTTGTGTGTGGGCAGGAAGATTTCTCTTCCCTCAAAACAGGGAGGCTCCTTTCCCTAAAATCCCTCTGGGCTTTTATGCAGCCTCCAGACCCTCCTGATGGTGTGTGAACTCACCTGACCCATGGGAAGCCACCAACACTGGGATCCAGCTTGACAAGGAATTTTCATGGTGGTTCCTTAGCTGTGGTGGTAGCTGGGGTTTTCCTGATGTTCAGAGATCCCAAACATACCCTGCTCGGAGTCCACCTGGCATTGCCTAAGAGGGTGTAGAGTGGCTTTGGGGAGATGTTTGGTCCTGACTGAAGCACCTCTTGTGATTCAGGGCACAGCTTGGAAACCCCTAGAGCCTGGTCTAGGCAGCTGTTCCCCACTGCTTGCCTCTCCTAATGAATAAATAACCACCTATTCCTGGGGTGAAATTCCCAAAGGTTTCTGGCATCTCAGAGAACCAGCAGGGCCAGCGGAAGGGAAAATTCCCCGGTGTCATCTCGTGCAGCCACTTCCATTCCCAGTTCCACGGCTCCAGTCAAGCAGATTAAGACATGAGAGCATGTGGGGACTTGGGACTGGTCTCTGGCTGCCAAGAGAAGAGGCCTGACAGCTCTGCAGATGGAACATCAAACCCTGCTGAACCTCCACCGCTCCTTCTCTGCCGGGGAGCAGCACAGGCTGTGGAACCCGAGCTCCTCTCTGTGCTCAGCAGGAGGCTCAGCTTCCTGGAGGAGAGCAGGAGCAGCTCCAAAGCTTGGAAACCTCTCTGATTCCCTCATAGGGTCACAGAATCCTTAAGGTTGGAAAAGCCCTCTGAGATCATCAAGTCCAACCAATCCCCCAGCACTGCCAAGGCCACCATTAACCCGTGTCCCCAGGGGCCACATCTACATGGCTTTTAAATCCCTCCAGGGATGAGGACTCCACCACTGCCCTGGGCAGCCTGTTCCAATGCCTGACCACCCTTCCTTGAAGAATTTTTTTTCCCTAATATCCAATCTAAACCTCCCCTGGTGCCACCTGAGGCCATTTCCTGTTGTCCTGTTCCTTGTTCCCTGGGAGCAGAGCCCGACACCCTCTGGTTCCATCCTCCTGTCAGGGAGTTGCAGGGAGCAAGAAGGTCCCCCCTGAGCCACCTTTTCTCCACACCAGCGATGCTGGATTAGATCTTGGACTGTGTTAGGATTTATCAATCTCTGGCTGAGTTTGCCAGAGATCACAGACTGTGCCCCAGAGCCAACGCCGGAGCAAGTGGAGCTGTCACTGAGCTGCCAGGTGGATTTTAGTCCCTGTGGTCCCTTCACTTCCAGGATTTCCTGATCCTGAGGCCTCCAGGGACAAGATCACTCGCTAATGCAATTTGAGACCCATCACTCAGGGAAACCCTGTGGGACTCCAGCACCAACTCACTCCCACCTTTGCTGAGCACGTTGCTTTTGCTGCAGGAGGAACTGCTGTGCTCAGGTGTGTCCTCCCGTCTCTGTCTTGCACCAAAATACTTGTTTGCAGCGAGGAGATGCCCTGGTGGGTGATGGAACCCCAGCTGCCCTCAGCACCAGCACGGCATCCAGGCCCTTTGTCCTGCTGTGAACCACGGTCCCAAAGGAGGCCCCTGCAGGGCAGGGAGGGCAGCCAGGCTGGAGAGGGGAGGATCAGCTGAGGAAACCTTCCAGAGCAGGAGCTGTGTGTGAATTTAGGGGTCGAGTGAGGATAGAAGAGAGGCTCTCAGCCAGGCTGGGATTGTGTTCATCTCCTCCCACGCCTACACGGAGGAGGTTGCTCCAGGGAAAGGAACCACTGCAGCCTCCCCTGGCTGCCTGGAGATTTCTCCATGAGTTGCAGTGGAAGCCTGGAGAGGGGGCTTGGACATGGATAGCTGTGTTTTGGTGGGCTGTGGCCGTGCCTGGGAATTACATCAGCTGGCTTTGGTGAAGCCCCATCCACAAAGCATCGTCCATGCCCAGAGAAGCTGTGGCTGCCCCATCCCTGGAAGTGTTCCAGGCCAGGTTGGATGGAGCTCTGAGCAACCTGTTCTAGTGGAAGATTTCCCTGCCCGTGGCAGGGGGTTGGAACTAGAGGAGCTTTAAGGTCCCTCCCAACCCAGGCCATGATTCCATGATGGATTTAGGTGGCAGAGCAATACCCCATGAAAACCACTCACAGCCCGTTGCCTGCACAGCCTCTCCGGGGTTTTGGGAACCACCAGTGAGCCTCGCAGTGAGGGAGAGATGTGGGGGAAGCAAATCCCAAGTGGGAGTGTGTTTTTGTAGCAACACTGAATTCAAAAGGAGCCGTGAGTGTGGAGACAGCTGAGTGACGGCACAGCCTCCGCTCTCCTTTTACACCGGGAATTATTTCCGCTAAAAGGGCTACTTTGCATTTTTATTTAATATTAATTTCCCACTTAACGGTGTCACTCATGTCACTCGAATGCAGGGTGGGATTATTCACATCTGAGTACAGAAAGGCAGGCTGGGCATTATCCTTTCCTGAGGCAGAAGTTCCTGCCCGGTTGGTTTGTGGGAAGGAATAGCTTTTTCCTCGTTGCTGGAAGAATCAGCACTGATAGAGGATAAAATTCTTCCCGGGTCCTGGGACAGATGGATCCAACATTCAGCTGCCCACTAACCTCCTGCTTTGGGGATGAGATCTGTTGCCTCTCAAGTGTTTGTGCTCTGTCTGGCACAGCAGGGCAGTCTGGGGGCTATTTTTGTAGCAGTGTTAAATAACTGTGTCTACAGGGTTTGGGAGGTAGGAGGGGAAGGACTATCAGGGCCTTCTAAGTGTGACTTGTTGGTTTATCTGCGTTCAGGGTCATGTAACACAGGAGATGTTGTGTGATTCTGCAGCCTCATGTGTGGTTTCATCCACCCCCAGAGCTTCTCCTTTCCAGTGTCCTGGTGTTGGGCAGATCTTCCCTATGGAGACAGGCTGGGAGAGCTGGGAGTGCTCACCTGGAGAAGAGAAGGATCCAGGGAGACCTGAGAGCCCGTTCCAGAGCCTGAAGGGGCTCCAGGAGAGATGGAGAGGGACTTGGGACAAGGAATGGAGGGACAGGACACAGGGAATGGCTTCCCACTGCCAGAAGGCAGGGTTAGATGGGATATTAGGAAGCAATTCTTGGCTGGGAGGGTGGGGAGGGGCTGGCACAGGTTGCCCTGAGAAGCTGTGGCTGCCCCTGGATCCCTGGAAGTGTCCAAGGCCAGGTTGGATGACGCTTGGAGCAACCTGAGACAGTAGGAGGTGTCCCTGCCCAGGGCAGGGAGGTGAACCAGGTGGTCTTTAAAGTTCCCTCCAACCCAAACCACCTTATCATTCAATAATGATTCTAAAATCAACTGTTTCCAATTGGAGGGATATGTTGCCCTTCCCTTAAATAAATTATTTATTTCAGATGGTTGTGACCCCTGAAGCCTGTTCTCAGTGTCACTGCCTCATTCATTGAAGGATTCATATCTGTTGCCCCTGGCTGTGTTCTGTGCCACCTATTCCTTCCAACCCTTCTCCATTTCACTGCTTGTGGAATTGCAAAGCCCGGAGGTGGATATTGGGCAGCCACTGCCCTGCAGCCTGGAGAACCTGTAAGCTCACTTTACTCAAACCCCACCCCCCTGATTTCAGCTGAGCACAGTCCTAGAAGGAACTTCCTCAGGTGAACCTTTAGCACCTTTTATCGGAGAGAAAGTGACTTGCAGGAAGTTTCCCATCCCGTCTCGAGCCAGGTGTCCCACTCCACTTCCACCCACCGACCTTCCTGCTCTCCTGTCCTACTTCACAGCTGGTCTCAAAATGGGAACAACAAAAATGGGAACAGGTTCCCACGGCCCATCACTGTCCCCCAACCTTCACAGCACTTGAGGGTGGATGTCCAAAAGCTCTTGAAGTGCTGACTTTGTACCGGCTGCTGTTCTCTCTCTGCTGGGAGCTGTCCTGTCACACAGGCTTGGGAAACAAAGCAAGGACAGCCAGGTGCTGGAATGGCTCAAAAAGCCTCTTTTGTTTGCTTTTCGCCCTTGAAAGGCAAAATGATGTCATGGAGGAGAGGTGAAGGCACGAGAAAGCTCCTTGTGGTGTTGACACCCGAGTTTAGGAAGTTAATTGCATAATCTGCCTTGCCAGGCTCCCAAATCCTGTGTCACGGTGGTGTGGTGTTGAAAAGGGCAGTGTGGAGAGTCCAGAGTATCATTCAGAGGTTTTCAAGCTCTACTTGAGAGCTGTGGCTGCCCCATCCCTGGAAGTGTCCAAGGCCAGGTTGGACGGGGCTTGGAGCAACCTGGGCTAGTGGAAGGTGTCCCTGCCCATGGCAGGGGGTTGGAACAAGAGGATCTTTAGGGTCCCTTCCAACCCAAACCATTTTGTGGTTCTCTGAAGTCTTGGGGGCAGGTTGGCAAGGAAGAAGGGATGAGCTTAATCAGAGAGAAAATTCTAATAAGATGTGGAATTTTCTGGCTGCTGGTTGCAGTGGGGATGTGGCCCCAAGTGAGGAAATGCATCATGTTTTAAACCTCTCATACAAGAATTTCTGCAGGAGGGTAATAAAGGCACAACAAAGTGCAAGGAGGTGCTGTGAGGGAAACAAACACCCACAGATAGCAGAGAATGAGGGAAGAAAGAGAAGGGGAGAAAAAAAAAACCAGCTGGGTTGGAGCAGAACTGACTCCTGGAAATACTCCTGCCTTTGGAAATCAGTAGGCTTCTGGTTCTTGATGGATCCCTCATGGAGCTTAACAAAGACTGGAATATAAAGGTATATTAGTACCTTTTCTTTGCCTCTGTTGTGGTCTGTGGGGCTTTGCCCTCAAGCCTAAAAATAGAGGCAGTTGATGTAATCCTGAACCAAGGGAACACACAGGCTGAGTGCACACATTGTAAACCTGTCTCCTCCACACCTGGGGGTCGTGGGGTGACATGCAAAGAGGATGTTTTTCGAATGCTGCCCCCCTTGGTCATCATGTGAGATGAAACAGCAGCAGGTGATGTGAGTGGGGGATGGATGGATCATTAGCCATCATGGGAAGCACTCTGGGCATGGATTTCAGGAAGTGGAGACCTTCTCTGGAGGTCAGCCCACAACCAGTCTGGGCTGCTGAAGAAGATAACCATCCACAAGGGAAGGAGTTGACTTTTCTGTCTGAATTTAAGGTGTCTTCTGGCTACAGATGCAACCAATGCAGACTCAAGCTGAAATTCCCTCTTAGTTTTAAAAATGGAGGCTGGAAGCACATCCTTGGCAAAAGGTATCCAGCTCTGAGGTTCATCTCCATAATAGCTGGACCAGGGGAGTTTCAGGTTGGACACCAGGAAGAATTTCCTCCTGGTAAGGGTTGTCATACATTGGAACAGGCTGCTCTGGGAGGTGGGGATGTCACAGTCCCTGGAGGTGTCCAAGGAATGACTGCATGTGGCACTCAGTGCTCCAGGCTGGGTGACAAGGTGGGGATCGGGCACAGGTTGGACTCGATGGGTTTGGAGATCATTTCCAACCTCAGTGATTATGTGATTCTGTGAAAGAGCACTTCTCCACCCATATCCTCACAGTAGGGCTGCCCCTTGTTGCCTCTGAGAGCCACTTGGATGCTCTTAAATCCTGTGTCCAGATTTTCTCCACGATAATGGGGTTACTTCTCTTTTATCTGTGCCAGTGGGATCAGGACAAGGAGGTTGTGGGGTTTGCAAAGAGCCTTCATCAGGGAAGAGGAACTCTGTAGGGCCCTGCTGGTCACCAGTGCCTGGCTGCAATTGGGATCTTGGATACTATCCAGGATGTGTGGAGATCTGTCCTGCATCTTCATGTGAGGCTGGTGAGGCCCTGGCACAGGTTGCTCAGAGAAGCTGTGGTTGCCCCATCCCTGGAAGTGTCCAAGGCCGAGTTGGATGGGGTTTGGAGCAACCCGGGATAGTGGAAGGTGTCCTGGCAGAAGGAGCCAGTTTGAGAACACAGAAATGGGCATCAGGAGCACTCATGGCTGCACAGGGGACACTGCTCCGTGTCTGGACCATGGGATGGCTGGGATGCAGGTCAGCAGTGACCCTGACAGCCGCCAGGGTGGAGATTTTAAAACTCTTCTGGGCAGAGTCCTCGTGCACAGAGTAACTGTGTCTTCATTATGTCTGGTGGATGCTGCTGAAAAATTAATAATGCACTTACAGGCCTTAGTTAAGAGTCTGCTCCGGGCAGGGAGTGAATGTCCCTGCTGACGGGGCCTGGAAGCCTGGAGAGCCAAGTGTTGCTTGCGATTTATTCCCTTTTATTTAGCATCTATATTTAATGCTTTGCCTCTTTCAATGCCTTTGCAAATATGAAGGAATTAATTGGGGAGTTAGTGCAGTGCACCTAACGAGGAGAGCCCTGCTAATTAGCCAGGGTGGGGTGTTGATGGATCTCTGTTCAACAGGCTGCTGTTAATTGCCTCCTTCCACTCCAAGTTCTGGTTTCAACTGCACTCCACTGATGGGGGAAATCCAGGATTCAGCAAAAATGCCTTCTGAAGGATTTTTCTTAGAAAGGAAAAGCACAAACTCCATGCTCTGGAAGGAGGAGTTACACTCCTGCATTTCATTTCCCAATTTAACTCATTTTAAACTTGTCCTTTTTTTCCGTCCTTTCTCTTTCTCTGTGTTTTGGTTTTTTTTTGTTTTTTTTTTTTTTTTTTTTCCTAATCAGATGGGTGGCATTAAAACTGAACCTGGCTGGGAATGTGTCTCTAATTAATTACATTGCAGCAAATGAGACCATTCCAATAAATCCTCCATGCACATTTTAGATCTTAATCGAGTGGTAGGGTATTTGACAGTGCATTGCAGTGAGCAAGGTAATTCCACCCCTGGAATTCCATGGAACTTATTCCATGGAACTCATTCATGAATTAGGAGTTGCAGGTTCCCACACTCACTGGGAGCTGTGTTTCTGTTTTGCATCTGTGCCCAAGAGACAGTTTTCCAGGGGTCTTCCCCTCATGGATAACTTCTCATCTCTCAACCCTATCCATCCAAAAATTCCCTGTAATATTAATGGGAACATGGTGGAGCAGGGAATGAACGCAGGGGGAAATCAGGTTTCTTTTGCCCAGTTTTCCTGAATTTTTGGCCAAAACCTCCCTCCAGTCATACAAAAACTACTGGGAACTGAGCTTGCCTTCTCCATCCTCATGGCTTCAACCTGCACATTGCTTGTGAAGGCTCTGGTGTGACCTTATGGTGGCCTTTCAGTGCCTAAAGAGAGCTGGAGAGGGACTTTAGACAAGGGGTGGAGGGACAGGAAAGAGGGAATGGCTTCAGATTGACAGAGGGCAGGGATAGATGTGATATTGGGAAGGAATTCTCGGGAGGGTGGTGAGGGGCTGGCAGAGATTGCCCAGAGAAGCTGTGGCTGTCCCAACTCTGGAAGTGTTCCAGGCCAGGTTGGATGGGGCTTGGAGCATCCTGGGCTAGTGGAAGGGGGTTGGAATTCGGTGATCTTTAAGGTCCCTTCCAACCCAACCCACTCTGTGATGCTTTTCTGTGGTTCTGCACTGGTCTCCTGGGGATAATTCAACAAGTTTTGCCCTTGAAACAACAGGAACTGCTCAGGATAGTCCATGTCCCTTTTTTGTCTCTGAATGGACACCTCCAGTGTTCCTTAATGACCTTAATGGGCAACCCTACAGCATCTTCCCAAGGATTCTCCAAACATATAAGGCTGAGAACATCCCTGGCTCTCCCTTGCTTTGTAGCCTGGCAGATCATCTGTGGTTTGAGGATGGTATTGTATAATTTAGCCTTGGTGGTGTAGTCTTCTATGATTCCATGATTCCTTTGTTGCTGTAAGAGTTTCAGAGTCCTCTCATCTCTCCTTGTACTGGAGTTTCCTCCAGCCTTTTAGTTCCATGGGATACCTTGCCTTCAACTCCACGTAGCAGCAGAAATAGGATTGAGTTGAATAGTAGCAAAAATGAACCCAAACAACTCTAAAAAAATAGTCCAAATAAGAAAAAAAAGGAAATGCAGGAGAGGTAAAAATGACCCAAATCCTAGTAATTGTCAGAGGTGGGGGGTCAGTGATTGAGGGTCTTGGTTGTTGGTTGTGTTTCACCAAGATGGGGGAGAATTTCTCCAGGAAGGTCTGGGGAGTGTCTGCTCTTGATTCCCATGAGGAAGAACATCTTTACTGTGCCAGTGACCACCACTGGAAGAACAGATTGTCCTGAGAGGGTGTGGACTCCCCGCACTGGAGATATTCCAGAACTGTCTGGACACAATCCCGTGCCGTGTGCTCTGGGATGACCCTGCTGGAGCAGGGAGGTTGGACCAGGTGACCCACTGTGGTGCCTTCCAACCTTACCTACCCTTTGTCCCCTGCCTTTGCTCCTGCCTGGCTGAAAGGGCAATTTTCCAGGATCTTCCTGTATGGTCACAGGTTCAGTATTCCCACAAGTCCAAGTGTCTTGTCCAGCAGCACAGACATCTCTGTTTTTGCTGCTCTGCAGACCCAGCCAACGCTCTGCCCAACCTGGAGGGTGCTGTTCATGCCCTGAGTTCCAGCCGTGACCCCTAAATCCTGGAGAAACAAGTCTCTGGTCCCACCCTTCTCCTTCTTCCTCTTCTCTCCTGCCATCCCAGCAGCAGGAATTCCTCTCTGACTCTGCCCTTTTTGTCATGAAGAGATCACCTGAGAGGTGTTTCCCCTCTGGGCACCTCCACGGACCCCTTGGATGCTCCTTTCCCAGCTCTCCCAGCCCTTCCATCCCCTCTGGGGTGCTGTCTCAGCTGGCCGCCTGCAGGACGGCGCTGATGCTCTGCAGCCTCCCGGGAATTCCACGTCTTGGGGTTCACCCTCCGCACCAAAATGTTTGAACACAGCCCCTGTGGAGGCTGGGGAGATGCTCTGCTGGAGGCAAACGTGGCCAGCACACATCAGCTGCTCCACAGCCGCCGCTTTATCCGGCATCAGGCTCGGATAATCCCCTGTGCCTTTAAACGTGATGCACATCAAAGCCAGGCAGTGCAGAGGAATTCCCTCTTCCCGCCTCCCTCCTTTCTCGTTTGAATTTTAGGAGCTGGAGAGCGGATTGCAGCTGACACAGATTTGTAGCCGTCTCCATGACGACAGAGACGGGCAAGTTGTATGTGGAGCGTGTTCATTGTTAAGTTTCTAATTTCGGTGAGGTCACTGGATGGTTTTTCTCCTTTTTTTTTTTTTTTTTTTTTTTTTTTTTTTTTTTTTTTTTTTTTCCTGCAGCTCTGAGATACCCTGGAGAGGGATGAGAGCTGGCAGTGCCCCTGCCTCCCCCTGCTTCTCCAGCCGTGCTCCCTCCCTGCATCCTCTGCTATCCCGGGAGCCAAAGCACTGGGAACCAGCCTCCGATTTCTAAAGCTCTGCTGTTTTTTAACCCTTTCTGCCCGTTCCTGGAGGTGTTTGGCTCACGTGCACCTCGGCAGTTCCCGCTGCTCCCTGAATTTCCTGGGAGCTTTCTGAGCTCTCTGCCTTGAAAGCAGAGACTCCCCCCGGGCACAGAGCACCAGTTCACAGCCCAGGGGATGGTGTGTGAAGGTGAAGGTACAGCAGATGTGATGGGCACACACTCACACCGTGAAAGACCCCCCGAATGCAGCTGTGCTGCCAAATTCTGGCTGAGGAGAAAGGATGCAGCATTTTCCACGTCTTGGATGGACGAGAAGTGGGACACAGCCACTGGTTTTTATGGAGTTTGTGGTTTCACTGGTGTTTCAGAAGTTTTTGACCTTCCAGTTTGACCTCCTGCTATCGGGGGAGGTTTAAATTAGATAGTAGGAAGAATTTCTTCGTGGATAGGGTTGTAAAATACTGGAACAGACTGACAGGGAAGTGGTGGAGTTACCAAGCCTGGAAGTGTTCAAAAAATGTCTGGATATGGCACTTGAGGACACGATTTTGTGGTGAACATGGTGGTGGTGCTGGGTTGATGGTTGGACTTGATGATCTTACAGGCCTTTTCAAACCTTACCAATTCTGGGATTCTATAACGCTTTTCTCAACTCGAGAAAAAAAACCACCTGCACTCAGACTTGGGGGTATTTTAAAAATCTGTGTTTAAAATGAGGTGGAATTTGGTATTCCAGATCAGGATTAATGCTGCTTTTCCCCCTCAGGTTATCCTCTAATGGGTTGGAGGAGAGAGAGGGTGCCCCTTGTGCAGATGTTCTGTTGCTTAAGTGACTCTGTGTGGGGTCTCCCTCCCTCTTTCCAGAAGACACACTGGAATTCACTGCACTCAATGCCAGGTCCTGGGTCTCCTCAGTGATAAAGTAGTGGCCATGATGTGCTGGAACCACCCTCAGTAATCTCAGAGCTGAATCTGTAGGGGGAAGCTGAAGGGCTGTGTTGCATCTTCCAGGGAAGGTGAAGGGAGAGCCACTTTAAACTGCCAGAGGGAAGTGTTAGATGGGATATTGGGAAGGAATTCTCTGCTGTGAGGGTGGTGAGGCCCTGGCACAGGTTGCCCAGAGAAACTATGGCTGCCCCATGCCTGGAAGTGTCCAAGGCCAGGTTGGACAGGGCTTGGAGCAACCTGGGCTGGTGGAAGGTGTCCCTAATGGACAAGTAATATGGTCAAGGTCATGAGCAATCCCGTGGGCATTGCCTAGTCTAGCGATTGGTTTGTCCTGTACAAAACCATTTGGTCTCTCCTCGTCTTTTAATCCCAATACAAGACTCTTCCATGGGATGCTCAAGGCCAGGCTAGATGGAGCTCTGAGCAACCTGGGATAGTGGAAGGTGTCCCTACCCATGGCAGGGAGTTGGAACTGGATGGTTTTTAAGGTCCCTGACAACCCAAACCATTCTATGGTTCTGTGATTCCACGATTTTGCCTTCTCCTTGTTTTATGAATGTCACTTGCTTGAACACACTTTGAAAGCCTGAAGAATTACACGCCCTGGTGGGATTTTTGAGGTTGTCCTGTTCCGGGCCAGGAGCTGGACTCGATGGTCCCTAAGAATCCCTTTCAACATGGGATATTCTATTATTCTATTATAGCACCCAATATCTCTTTCCTTTAAAACTTCAAAAGCAAACATTGGAATGTTCTTTCAAACAAATCCCACTCCACTGGCATCGCTGATGTCCCTTTTTTTTTCTCTTGGCTGCGAATGGAAAGCAGGGGAAGATGGTCCATTTGAACTCCAGTGCCCTGTGCTACTTTAAATGCCTGACATCAGCAGGTCAGTGGCAGCCTGGCTGAAAACCCCGTGGGCTTGCTAATTGAATTAAACTCCTTCCCATAAAGCACTGGACTCTTAAGGTCAACGAGCAGTGGAACGCAGAGCCGTAATTGAGGTATTGGCTCACTCATGTGCACGCTGGAAGAAGGACTCCTGTGACTGATGTACCCACCAATATGCTCCTTCAGGAAGGATTTGCCTGACATTTCAGGCCCAAATGGTTTGTTTGGGATGGTCTTGGTGCTAACTACACACTGTAAGAAGTTTCCCGTATCTGACTCGTTCCCTTTCCTTGTGGCCTCGTTGAAATTGTGTCTTATCCCATGTGTTTGGAAATGAAATAGAAATTTTTTTCTCACTCATGATGGAGGCTCACATCAGTTCCTCACTTCAGCACTGTGGGTTTTGTGTAGACCAGCCTGCACTGACCTGCTCTGATTTACCCAAGGAAGCAATTTATCCTCCCTTTTTCAGTATTTGGACATTTTCCTTTGCTTCTGCACCTCTCAAAACAGACAGTGAGTAGCTCCCAGGGTTTCTCTCAGTGGAAATGAAGGAGCAGCTGACCAGAGGAGAGGTCAAATCCCATCAGGGGAATGAGAAATAAAAGCCCTTCCTGGAGACTTGATGTTCTGATTGGGGTTCTGCGGGATTTGAAAGACTTTGGGTGGATCAACCTGGACAGCAACACTTGCATGTTCCAGCATATCATGATCCCTTCTGCTTTTGGAGAAAAAACACTTTGTTTCTGACCAGGATGGGTGTGATTTCAGGAGAGGGATTGATGCTGGAATGGAACACTTGCAAGAAGAGCTGTGGGCACCTACAGGAAATCCACGTGGCTGTTGTGGGGGATAACAAGGGAAAGGGCTCCTCCCTCTCCAAGAGGGAGGAGGGATTGCTCAACCACTTCAAGAAAAGCAAAAAAAACCCATTGGGAACATGGCCTGGGCTCCCAGCAGGAGCTCTGGAAGCAGCAGATCACAAGGGATAAGTGGAGATCACCATCTCTTGTCTCTGGAGCAGCTCAGAGCTGAGGGGGGATAAAACCTGACTTCCCACCAGCAGAAAGCCAGAGATCTTGTCCATTTTCTGCCAGTTTATCCTTTTCTCACTACATGGAGGCTACAAAAAGGTCATATTATAAGGACAAATCCAGTCCCATGTCTTAGAGAAGGGCTGTTATTACTCTGAAGTGAAAACAATAAAATCAAATAATGGCAGACTTTGCAGGAGTCCCTCTGTACTGAGAGCTCAGGAGGCTTTGCTGTCTCCCTGGGAAAGAAATTACAGTCTAGGGGTTAACTCTTCTGCTTTAGTCATTTTTCAGAGTTGATTTTGGCTTTGCTGTGGAATATCTCCTCAGATTTTTGTTGTTTGCCTGCTGACATTTTAATAAAAATACTTTATTTCATATATATAGTACTTAAAAAATAATTGGGAGGGAAGGCAAGGGGATAGCTTTTCATCAAGTATCTCATTTCCCTAAGCATCTTTGCCTGGAAAATACACTCTTTCCAGGGAAGTCTGTGTGCTCCAGGAGCTCAGGATGGGCTCTGCTCCACCAGGAGAGACAACTGGAAACTCAAAGGATTTGCAGAAGTTCTGAGTCCCCCAGGACAAGGAGCAGGAGATTCCAGCCCTGCTCCAAAGTGGAGACACCAGCACATGCCCTATCCTAAAAGGAAAGCTCAAACAAGGTGTGCTTTCCCAGGGGCTGCTGCTGCTCTTTTTGCTCTTTGTCATCTTCTTGCAGGTGCTGGCACTGCCACCATGTATTTGCATTATAATTGCTGGTCAGAGAGGTGAGATCTTCACACAAAGACCTGTTTTAATGCCAGTTCCCATTCATGGAATTATTTCTGTTGGCCCCACAAAGCTGAGGTTCAACTCTGGGCCTGGCCTTGGGGCTGCCATGATGTGGATGGAGAGAGGGGGCCAGGGGGGGACATCAGGTGAGCCTGGCTGGCCTTGAGGAGCAGCCTGTGGAGCATGTGGAGGTGGGAATATGGACTGGAGAAGAGACCAACACCCGAAACGAAACCCCAGATGAAACACCAACATGAAACAACCTCCACTCTTTATAATCCTCCATCTGTCTGAGCTGGATTGGAGGAAAACACAACAAATTTGACAGCAGCTTGTAAGGTGGCTTGGCTGGGGCTGGCTCATCCCATCACTTAGGTGTCCATCGGTTTGTAATGCTCACAAGGCAGTGTCCTCTAATTTAGAAACGCTTGGTGGAGTGCATTTAATTTCCTGCTCAGTGCCAGACCTCCCAGATGTCTCTGGGGACAATTCTCACCTCCCTTTGCTGGTTCCAGCACTGTAGGGTCAATGGCACTTCCCTGCCCAGAAAAAGGTCACGTGCAAAAAGCATCTGACGCCTTCGTGCATGGGCTGTTCATCTGTCCCTGAGCTCCTCACGGGGGATGCTGCTGCAAGTTTGGGTTTCTAACGTTCTGCCAGGATGCACTGGAGCTTTTCCATCACCACCACTGAGAATTAAGTTAATGTGATAGCGCAGTTTTGGTCTTGTAGTCTCTGTGTTCAACTAAGAGGGGTGGGCACGTGCTCCCAGCTCTTGGAAACATCCTCTGAAACCACAGCCTGAGCTGTGTTGGTACTGGAGGCTGACATTTGATTTGGGAGGAGGATCCTGTTTGGCTTCTGTACAAGGAAATCCAACCCTCTCCAACCTGAGGATCAGATCAAACACTTGCCAGGCCGCAAAATGCACTAAGTGCTAATTTGGTGGAGTTTTTTTTTTTCATCTGCTTCATGTGCCTAAAATACCCTCCCTCCTCTGGCAATCCTTGGGAAGCCTTCGAGGAGGTTAAAAATACAAATGTGAAAGCTGTAGTAATAAATGTGCCCTCAGGACTGACTCAGAGGCTTTCGGATGTGTTGTGGAGCCAGGGCAGAAAACTCAGAACTAAAGCTGTAGCACTCCCACAGTGCAAGGTCTGGTTGCAGAGCCCCAGAGAAGGTGAACAAGAAGGTGCCTGATGAAGCCCACAGAGTAATCATAGACTCATAGAGTGGTTTAGGTTGGAAGGGACCTCAAAGACCATCTCATTCCAACCCCCTGCCATGCACAGGGACACCTTCCACTAGCCCAGGTTGCTCTAAACCCCATCCAACCTGGCCTTGGACATTTCCAGGGATGGGGGAGCCACAGCTTCTCTGGGCGACCTCTGCCAGGGCCTTACCACCCTCATAGGGAAGAATTTATTCCTCATATCCCATCCAAACCTACTCTCTTTCAGACTGATGCCATTCCCCCTTATCCTGTCCCTCCAAGATCTTGTAAATGTCCCTCTTCCTCTTTCGTGGACACATGGGCATGGTGTTATTTAGTGGGAAGGAACACAACAAACCCAGAGCACAGAAAGTTGGCCCAGACCAGCTTGAACAGTTCCCAGCCACCTTCAGGGTTTAGGAAGAGCCTAATATCCAGAGATTGGATATTAGGGAGAGAAAGTCTTGGCTGAAAGTGTGGTCAGACATTGGAACAGGCTGCCCAGGGCAGTGGTGGAATCACCATCTCTGGAAGAGTTCATATACATGTTGATGTGGCACCTGGGGACATGGTTTAGTGGTGAATATGGCAGTGCTGGGGTTGGAGTCGGTGATCTTGGAGGTTTTTTCCAACCTGAGCAATTCTGTAACTCCATGATGTCTGTGATCAGAGTTCTGAGGTTTCAAGTCAAAAACAGCTGCTTTAAGTACCCTCAGCCAAGCCCAAGAAAGGTGGTTTCAGAAGGAAATCCATCTTCATTTGAACTTCAGGAAATAAGGCTTCTGCCGTGTTCCTGGGCACATTCTTCTCTGTGTGGAAAATATGCGTCCTTTAAATTCCTTGGAATCTTATTAATTGATAAAATTTTTGATTTCTGGACAGTGGTTGTTGTTGTCCCTTGGTGCACTGAGCTTGGAACCCTCTGCTCACCCTCCACTGCCAGGCAGCCTGTCAAGGCTTCAGACTTTCAGGAAGCCATGGTGGAACTCTTGGAGTGCCTTGTGCAGGGCCAGGAGTTGGACTTGATGATCCTTGTGCATCCCTTCCAACCCAGGAGATTTTGTGATTCTGTCTTATGAATCTTTGAAGCTGAATCCTCACGAAATCTCTAAATCTCTTGGCATTAAGGATGTTAATATCATGATTTTGGAAAGACCCCAAGCAAAGTGGGTCATCCTGCAGATAAATTAACTTTTTTTTTTTTTTTCCCCAGTCACATTTCTATGGGATTTAATCATTTATTCCTGCAGGGATGTGCTTGTGGTGTGAGTTGAAGTCGGGTAAAGCCTGGCTTAGTAAAACCACGCTGGTTTGGCTGTGTGGGGGCTCCTACTGGTAAAACTCTTAAAGGGAAAAAAGAGGAAATGTCCTCAAGTTGTGCTATGGGAGGTTTAGGTTGGATATTAGGAACAATTTCTGCCCAGAGCAGTGGTGGAGTCCCCATCCCTGGAGGGATTTAAAAGCCATGTGGATGTGGCACTTGGGGACAGGGTTCAGTGGTGGCCTTGGCAGTGCTGAGGGAGCGATTGGACTTGTTCTTAGAGGGCTTTTCCAACCCAAACCATTCTGTGATGCTCCTATGGAGACAGGCTGGGAGAGCTGGGGGTGTTCACCTGGAGAAGAGAAGGGTCCAGGGAGATGTGAGAACCCCTTCCAAAGCCTGAAGGGGCTCCAGGAGAGCTGGACAGGGACTTGGGACAAGGGATGGAGGGACAGGACAAGGGGAAATGGCTTCCTACTGCCAGAGGACAGGGTTAGACGGGATATTGGGAAGGAATTTCTGTCTAGGAGAGTGGTGAGGGACTGGCACAGTTGCCTAGAGAAGCTGTGGCTGCCCCACCCCTGGAAGTGTCCAAGGCCAGGTTGGACAGGGCTTGGAGCAACCTGGGATAGTGGGAGGTGTCCCTGCCCATGGCAGGGGGTTGGAACTGGATAAGATTTAAGGTCCCTCCCAACCCAAACCATTCTCTGATTTTATGATTCTCCCTATTCTGCTATGCTTGTGTCTGTCATTTCTTTGGGATTAGCATAATTTGGAGTGGGAACCTTCAGCATCCTGTAGGATGCAAGACGGCCTGTCCCCCTGATTTTTTCTGGGAAGCAGTGGGCAGGAAGGTGGGCACATGGAGGATGTATCCAGGTGGGGAGGGTATGTCTGTACCAGCAAATTAAACACAGGACATGGCCACCGGAGATCAGTTATTTGCAATTCTAAATTTTAGGATCCTCTATTGCATGATGTGCTATGGATGGAGCCATCCAGCTCAGGGTGATGGCTCCTTGAAGGAATGATCTGTGTGTCCAGGCTGGAAGCTCCCCAGGGCCGTGGCTCTGTGTTTGCACTGACAAACCACCCAGGGGAAGAGCACGAGACTGAATCCTGCTCTGGGATCATCCATACCACCACATCATTCCCATGATCCCAAACACAGGTTGTGGCCCAGACCAGCTCTCCTGCTCCCAGACAATATCTGGGCATGGCTGAGGGTTTGGCAGGGATGTTTTCCAGCCGGCACAGAGCCAGCCTGCTCCGGAGGCCGGGGAGCTGAGCCATATGGATGTGAGCTGTGCCTGCTGCTCTGCCCTCGGAGAACTGGCCCTGACCCATTTCATTCCCTAGCAGGGATGTGGGCCCTGTGTCCCATGGGCTTTGGATTTGTGTGCTGGGTTGTCGGGCTGTGCAGGCAAAGCTGCCCTTTGCCAGGTGTCTGGAAGTTTTAGGGACTGTTGGTGAGAGATCTGAACCCCACTGGCTGCCACCCCTTCCTGGGAAAGCCATGGTGTGATCCAGCATCCAGTGTCCTCTGTGCAGAAGCAGCCCCAGATCCAGAGCATTTGCAGTCAAAGCACAGGGGAAACTGAGGCACGAGACTCCTTTGCCACACTGGGATCCCACAGGATCCAGATACTGGATCCATACTCTGGAAATCACTGCCAAAGAGGGGCTGTTTGGATGTGGATGGTGACTCCACCACCTCCCTGGGCAGCCTCTTTCAATGCCTGACCACCTTTTCCAGGAAGAAACTCCTCCTGATGTCCAGCCTGAACTTCTTCTGGCACAGCTTGAGGCTGTTTCCTCTCATCCTGTCCCTTGTTCCCTGGAAGCAGAGCCTGACCCCCAGCCTGGCTCCCCCGTCCTGTCAGGGAGTTGCAAAGCCACAAGGTCCCCCCTGGGCCTCTTTTTTTCCAGGTTGAGCCCCCACAGCTCCCTCAGCCACTCCTGCTGCTCCAGCCCCTTCTCCAGTTCCGTTCCCTTTCCTGGTAGTTCCCAATGTGGAGATTGCTGGAGACTGGGAGAGCTGTGGGAAATTTTCATCTTAGCCCACCCTTACACTTTCCCTGGGAATCTGTCACTGACTATTGTTGGAGCCAGAAAACGGACGAGTCTGACCCAGCACAGCAGTTTCTGAGGTCTTACAGGATCTGATCCAGCTTGAGTAATTCAAGGGATTTTGGGTTTGTGACCCACAGAGGACTGTGGACCTCTCCTGAATGTTTAAATTACGGGATAGCGCAGCAACTTACAGTGCACAGCGTGCAAAAGGCTCTACAGAGCCTTGGGAGGAGAAGTGTTTGGGCTCCAGGGGACTCCAAATATCCCAGAGACACCATCACAGCTGCTGTGTCCCTTCAGAGCCGTGGTGGAGACTCCACCTCGCCACCAAGGCGGCGTGCTCCATCCCCCAGGACACATCCATAGGAATGCAGCCTTCCCAACGGGGAGCCTGGCTCTACCTGGCATGCTGCAGGCCACACAGCTCCTAAAATTACCCTTTTTTTGAGCTTTCTGTGTTCACCAGAATGGCTCTTTGAAGCGGGGGAGGGATCCCCTGGATGCTGACAGGATGTGTTTGGTGTGGATGAGACGTGGATGTGGATGAGCAGCCCTGCTGAAGGAGCAAAGAGCAGGGGCTCTGCTGCTCTCAGAGGCCTTGATGTTAATGCAGAATGGCACAAAGTGGAGGGGGAGGAGCTCACCAGCCTCCTGGAGAAGCTTCACCTGCTGGGAGCAGAGGCAGGAGCTGACCTTGAAGCAAAATCAGCTCAGATTTGGGCACCTGGGAGCCACTGGGAATGGCTGCGTTGCCGCTCGGCATCGTGGCGATGGCGTGGGAATGGTGTGTGCACATGGATGCACAGCTGGGAGGGGCTGGTCCAGGAGCTGAACAACCCTCTGAGAGGCAGCTGCTGAGCAGCAAAACGAGTCCCCTGACTCACATTTCCACTGATTTCTTCCTGTGGGGAGAGAGGCCGTGGAACACAGGACTCCTCTGGAGTAGGAGGCTTTTTTAAATGTATATACACGGCTTCTGTTTGAGAACACAAAGCACAAGATCCTCCCTTCCCTCTGAGTGGAAGCTGCTGTCACTTCTACAAGGTTTTATTTCTCTGAGCATCCCCTCCTGTCCCACTCCAGCCTCACAGCTCCTGCCTCTTGCCCGACTTACCTGACCCCTCACTATGAGACAATGGGGATAACCAGCACAGGGATATTTTCTTCCTCTCCCCGTCAATCTGAGAGTGTGGTTCCCTCCACCCATCAAAGAAGCATTTTTATTCCCTTTCTCCATGTCACTCCTGAACTGCTCCCAGTCAGAAACTCCCTGCTTGAAGCAGTGTTTGATTTAACCAGAGGCAACTTAACACCGTAGTCATCAGTCAGTTCCTGACACTATCAAGGCCTGGGAGATAAAGGAGCGAATTAAAAGGGAAGGGAATAAAAAGAGAGAGAGAGAATAATAATAATAATAAAAAAATCCTGTCCCCTAAGATCTGATTTCATGTTAAATGTTTTCATCTTTGGAGTGAGCGTTAACAGCTGATCAGCAGTGCTCTATTCACTCCCTCCTAACATGCAGTTGTTCAAAGAGACAGGGAATGCCATCTCCTGCAGGAGATGAAGGGCTGGTAACTGCCTGGATCTGGCTGCCATGCAGGCTTGCCAGCGCACCACGGGCTGCAGGAGAGGGTTGGCTGCCTCTCTGATGTCACTGGAGCTTAAAAATCGGTGTTCCTGCATGGACAGACTGAGCAAGAGAAAACTACAGCACAGGGGAGCATAAGGGAGGGAAGGCTGGCAGGGCTTTCCTGAAGAGGCTTCTGGTGGGACTGTTTGTCAGGAAGAAGATCCCTGGCATGTGGCTGGGATTTCAGACAGTCTGAAACAGGCAGTAGCTGCAGACAGGTCAGCCAGGACTTCGGAGGAGTTTGCCAAGGCCTTCTGCAGGCAGGAGTTCGGATGGAGCCGTGCCATCTGCCTGCACATTTCCAAGTATCCCTACCACTGTTTTTGTAGTCCCACTTGGCCCCCTGCTCATGCCTGAGCTGGAATACAAGCCAGATCTCCCATGGATGGAGAGAAAGGCAAATTAACTGACCTTGATGGAGCAGCTTTGATTTACAGCAGTTGTGGCTGCCTTGGGCATCAGCGTCACGGCCACTGGTTGATCCACAGTTGTGGAAATACTCAGATTAAAGAGGAAACGGCCTCAGGTTGTGCCAGGGGAGGTTTAGGTTGGATCCTGGGAAAAAATTCTTCACTGAAGGGGTAGTTAAGTGCTGGCACAGCTGCACAGGGCAGTGGTGGACTCAGCATTCCTGGAGGGATTTAAAAGCCACATGGATGTGGCACCTGGGGACAGGGGTTAACGGTGGCCTCGGCAGTGCTAGGGTGGGAATTTGAGGACCTCAGAGGGCTTTTCCAACCCAAACGATCCTGTGTTTCCACGATCTCATTTCCACGTGTTGCCACACGGGCCCAGCAGTGGCCAAGCTGGAAGAAGTCAGGGGAGGACCTTTAAAGGTTCATTGATTGGCACCTAACACATCTTTCTCCTAGGACTTGATGACCACGTTGGATAAATTTCCAGCACAGCAAGCACCTGGCTTCCTATTTTACAGAATCCCAGAAACTGGAGCTGGGAGAGTTGAGTGCTGTTAGTCCTAAGGAAACTCTCTCTGCTCTGTTCCCTGGTTTTTAAATCCTATCCCGTGAATTCTATAATCAGAGAAAACTTTGTTTCCTCCAGTTGACTTCAGAACACAATTGCTGGATTACCCTAAAATTTCTGTTACCTCCAAACTCTTTTTAGGGTGGAAAGGGATGAGGGATAGTTCCTGGAAACTCAGCTTAGGTTCTCTGAAGGGCATCACCTGAGACGTGGCTGTGTCAGAAGTGCAAGGCTCCTGATTCCTGAAGCAGAGGTGGCCTCAGCTGTATGTGCAGACTTCCCAAAATGCAGCTGGATCCTCCTGCACCTGCTTCTCAAATGACTGTGGAAATGGAAGTATGGATCAGTTAGCAACACATCCTCAGAGCTCTGTTTGCATCATTTTGAGCGATGACCTGACATCCTGTGGGTCGGGATGCTTCATTATCCCTGCTGTGATTAAACACCTCTGGAAAGGATTTGGGGGCTTTTTGTTTCATGTTTCTGTGTAAAATGGATGTGAAATTCCAAGCAATGCTGTCTGATGGGTGTTCAGGCAGTGATGGTGTAGCAGGAGCTATCCAAAGAAGGAAGAAGGTCAAAAGGAGGTCTCACCTGGAGGTCACCTGTGGCTGCCCCATCCCTGGAAGTGTTCTGGGTCAGGTTGGATGGGGATTGGAGCAACCTGATCTAGTGGAAGGTGCCTAGAGGGGGTTGGAACGAGATGAGCTTTAAGGTCCTTTCCAACCCAACCCATTCCATGATTCTATGGCTCTATGACATGGCCCTTGGTGAACAACAGAGACAAGAGGCACCTCATGTTTGGGAAAGCTTGGGATCCCACCAGGAGTGGCAGCTGGCTCAGGGCTGAGCACTCCTTGCAGCTCCTCATGGGAACTGTTTTTTCTACCTTGTGCCTCTCAACGTTTCCTTGTTAAGGAACAGCTTTTGGGTTTGTTCCTCCTACCACACATTTTCAGAAAGACCCAGTCTGCTACCTAATAAACTCAGTGTGTTGGCAGCCAATCGCCTGATACTTCTGAAGCAAGAGCCTCTGTTTCTACTAACACAGGCAACTTGATTTGTAAACAGATACTTAAGTGGGTGTTTTTAGCGGTATAGCAGATGGTCAATACAGCTGCCTCCTCTCCCTACTCTGCATTCCCTCCCCTCCTCTACAATTACAGTTGCTTGCCACTTTTCTCTGTAATGTGAATTTGGGGTTTTAAAAAAAAAAAATTAAAATATATATATATATAAAAAAAAGATGATTGCAAGAGGGAGAAAATTGCTCAGTGAATTTCAAGAGGGAGAAATGGATGGCAACCTCAAACGTTACCTTAAAAGCACTGCAAGAGCTACCCACACATCCTCACTTTGCTCGACTCTCCCTGCTTGAGTAACTCTGGATCTCAATGGGACTGCTTTGTGTGGGAAGAGCACAACACTGGGATCGACACTCCTCACGCACAGGAACTCGTGACTAATGCTCCAGGACGCAGCTCAAGTGTTCGTTTTCCTCTCTGCTTGACGTAGTTACTCGCTGGGGCTTGAGTAGGTGCTTCCCTGAATCCTCCATCCAGGCTTGGAGGTAACCTCGGGATGAAGGGGATGGTGTGCATCGCTCTCCAAGGGTTTACTTGCTGTCAGGAGCAGGACTGGGGGCTTTGCAGGTGTTTTGATGTTGCTGTTGTGTGTCTGCCTTGTTTTAGACTCACCTTTTCTAAATTTACTTCACTGCCTTTTGTGGGTTCAAGGGTTTGGCAAAATCATCTCGAGGCGGATGGTGGGATTGAGCTCCCACTTTGCTCCTGGGCACTGCACCACAGGCCAACCTCCCTCTCTTCAGAAGTATCTCCACAAACACTCTAAATTTGCCTTCTGCTTGCTTCCAAGCTGTCATTTCTACTCCCCCTTCCAGCACAGCCCCACTGCATGTTTGACACCTCCAGGAATCAGCACTTAACCTTCACAGACACATTAAAGCACTGGAGTGAGACTAATCCAACACTAGTCTGGGGGCTGGACTGACTTAAGCCACTGCTGCAGCTTTGGAAGGAAACCAGCCATCACCTCTCTCCTACAGCAGCTTTGGCTGGGGATCAAAGTCCAGGTGGGGTCACACTGAAGAGTCTTTTTGTCCTTGACAGGTTGTCACTCCCTGCAGTTCATCCCTCAGGCCTGGAGATGTATCAGTGAAAGCAGGAGCTGTTCAGCCCAACCAAGCCTGGGTCCTCCACGTGCCTTCTGAGAGAGGATTGATGCTCAGTTTTTATCCCTACAGCTTAAAATATTACAGGGTTGGCTCTCAGGTCTTCTGACCTGACACTTTAAACCCACTGAGGAGAGACCATCCCTGCTGATGGGTCAGATCAGTGTGTCCAGCACTGCCTGAGGCAACAGGGAGGGTTTCCAGCCTCTCCATCCCTTTCACTGAGGTGTAAATCATTCCCTGCCCAGGGTGGTGGTGCAGTCCCCATCCCTTGGGGGGGGAATTTAAGAGATATCCAGGTGTGGCACTTGGGGACGTGGTTTAATGGGTGACTTGGCAGAGCTGGGGGAAGGGTTGGACTCGATGATCTCAGAGGGCTTCTCCAGCCTTAATGATCTGATGATTCCATGAAATCTCCTGGGAAAGCTGTACAGGAATTTCTCAAGGCAAACTTTTAGTTCCATGCTGGAAAATACCAGTTCAGCCAAAAAAAAAAAAAAAAAAAAAAAAAAAAAAAAAAAAAAATCAAAATCATTTTCTAGGAGGGTGCTTATTCCAGTAATTTCTCCAGCAGGAATGATCCCTTTGAACTGATCCTCTGGTGACCAGGGGACTAATTTAGAGGTTACTATTTCCAGGTTTTCCCCCGTGATTGGTGTCCCAGTGGTTGTGATATGCTCCAGTAGCCCATAGAATCGTGGAATGGTTTGGGTTGGAAGGAACCTTACAGGTCATCTCATTCAATCCCTCTCTGCTCCCCCCAGTCTGCTCCAGGTGCCTTTTCCTTTCCAGCAGCAATTAGGACAAGCTGCAAGGAGCAGATGTAATTTCCAACACTGGAAGCATCTAGGAGATCTCGGGCACACAGGAAAGTGGGAATGCACAAGGAATATTTGCAGCCTGGGAATCCCACAACACCCAGGGACTGCCCCTCTCCTCATCCTTACCTGTCTTGCTGGTTGCTGGTGTGTAGGGCTGGAGCTTGGCTCTAAATCCCACTGGGAAAGCATCCCTGCTTGGGTTAACAGTGCCAGTGGAGGGATTTGCACACAGGGAGAAGGACATGACCTTTCCCAGGGACCAGGGCTTTGTTGAAGGGTCTGCTCCTATTTCCGCCCCCAGGGAAAATTCCTGGCCCAGGACTCTGCTGCCTTGCTGGTTTTTTGGCTGGAATGTCGTGGTGTGGGGATGGCCACGGCTCCTTCCCGAGCCTCTGGCCTCCATCCATGGCTATAGGAGGACTCTGTGCAATGGCCAGAGCTGCCTGTGCTTCTGTCCCCTGGAGCTGAGCCCAGGCCAGGCCCTCCTTCCCGTGAATGAAGTGGAGGGATTTGGCCGAGCGCCCGAACCCTCCTCAGGGCTTTTATCAACGGGATCAACGGGTTCATCAGGTCTGTGATGATGAGTCACAGCCAGATCCCGTTCCTGTGGGTTGATACCTCACAGGGAGCAGGCCACCTGCTGGGATTCAGGGATCTGCATGGAAGAAGGAGTGGCTTGGACCATCCTGCCCCCACTCGTGGACGTGGCTGGAGGGAAAACAGACCCTTCATTCTCCCAGCACACCCCAAGCACACCTGTCTGTGGCCTAGCTTTACATGGCACAAAGGTGTCACCACACATCCCAACCTCTTGGAGCAAACCCAGAGGAGGCCACCAAGATGATCAGAGGGATGGAGTGCCTCTGCTGTGAGGAAAGGCTGGGAGAATTGGGAATGTTCAACCTGGAGAAGAGAAGGCTTTGGTGTGACCCAATTTTGGCCTCTCAGTACCAGAAGGAGTCAACAAGAAACGTGGAGAGGGACTTTGGACAAGGACCTGGAGGGACAGGACAAGGGGAAGTGGCTTCTCACTGCCAGAGGGCAGGGTTAGATGGGATACTGGGAAGGAATTCTTGGCTGGGAGGGTGGTGAGGGGCTGGCACAGGTTGCCCAGAGAAGCTGTGGCTGCCCCTGGATCCCTGGAAGTGTCCAAGGCCAGGTTGGATGGTGCTTGGAGCAACTTGGGACAGTAGGAGGTGTCCCTGCCCATGGCAGGGGGTTGGAACGAGATGATTTTTAATGTTTCCCTTCCAACCCAAACCATTCTGTGACAGAGGTACATGCTGGGACAAGGTGACATCCTGCATGTCCCCTCTTCCCAAGGGCAGCCATGCAGGGGTGTGTTCCCTTCTTGGAGGAGGACACGAGAAGGTGGCTCACACACTCAGGGAAGGTCCAAAAAACAGATGTCTCTGGGGTCTGCATGATGCTACAGCACGGGGTGGCTTTTCCATGGTGATCTCAGAGATGGGGGGACTCAGGATTGGGGGTGACAGGCCCAGCAGGGAGAGAACACGGTCACCCCCAGCCAGGAGGTGAGTGCTGAGCCACCTGGCAGAGCTCCAGTCCCATTAGTGGGTCACACTGGTGTGATCAACCAGCTCTTTTGCCCCTGTTCTGGAATTCAGCGGCTTCACCCGTGGCACTGCCAACCTCAGACTCTCCAGGATGCACATCAGGCCCTCAGAAAGTAAATAAAGTGATGATCCTCAAGGTCTTTCCCAGCCTGTATGGTTCGATCATTCCACGATTCTAAATCCAGCCGAGAGGAGAAAAAAATCATCACCATTCCATTTTTTTTTTTTTAATTATTATTATTTTTTCCCTTAGGTGTTAGAGCCTGGAGGGAAGTTTTCAAGTCAGATCTCACCTCAGAGACACTTTAAATGCTTCTCTTTGCCCGTGAGGTGCGAAATTTTGTCTCCAAAGCTTTCATGTTTAATTTTGGCCGTTCACCACAGCTTCACTTTGATTTCCTAAGGAAACCAGACTACACAGGGATGGAGGGTGTCAGTCAGCAGCTGAGGACCCCTCACAACACTGAATACTGATTTTTCAGAGGATAAATCCTACAACTTTCACACAGCCAGGCACATGGAAAGAGAATAGGAACCAGTTAGTGAAGGAAAAAGCAGTGTGGGAGCACAGCCCCTCTTAAATTCCAGCCAAATTCCTTATGAGTGTCACAGCCTTGGGTAAATCCTTCACTGGAGTTTGTGTTCCACTGGACAATCCACCATCCCTTGGAAATCAGCCTTCTGGAAGGGCAGTTTGTTTTCTCAGAGGTCTGGCAGCGATTCCCTGTTAGAGCCTGCAAAGGAACACCTTGGGAGGCAAATGGGAAGAGTAGGGTTTTCTGAACCCTGGGATTCTGCAGGAACATCCAAATTTCCTGACAGCTGTAAAAATGGTAAAGCTGATGTTGCCTCGGTTGTTTATGGCTTTCATTTTCCATCACCTCATGTGGGTGCCAGAGTGAAACTTAAGCTGTGTTTGTGCACAGCACTGAGGGATACAAATTGTCATGGAAGGGAAGGATCACGGGTTTATCCCACTGGCTGACACTGCAAGAGGAAGATGTCCAGCTTACAGGCACCACCTGCACACCCTTTCTGAAGTTTCCTAAAGTCAGGAAGCTTTGAGAGTTCCAAGCTCCAGCTTTTCTAAATCTGATGCTCAGCATGTGCCTTGCACTGGGGAACTGCAACGTGGGGCTCAGACCAAAAACCCGAGTGTGAGGGACAAACCAGCAACACTTGAATCACAGCGTCACAGAATGGTTTGGGTTGGAAACGATCTTAAAGATCATCTTGTTCCAACCCCCTGCCACAGGCAGGGACACCTTCCACTAGCCCAGGTTGCTCCAAGCCCTGCCCAACCTGGCCTTGGAAACTTCCAGGGGTGGGGCAGCCACAGCTTCTCTGGGCAATCTGTTCAATACCCTAATATATCCCCAAAACAATCCTTTCTCTCGGGATTTCAACCAGCAGGAGTAGGTTTTTGGAGGCTGAGGGAGCTGACACAGAGCATTTTGGATCAGGACGAGTCACACCAGGAAAAGGGTTTGTTATAACAACAACCCTTCATAAGAGCCCTCCCATCTCAGCTTCAAAAGTCCCCTCTTGCCACCAGACCCGGTCCATCCATGATCTGAAAATCATTTCTAAATGGCTTCCTACACAGGGATTTTGGAGCATGTTGCTTCCAGGTTTACCTGGAGCAAAAAGGGAATATTGAATCCTTGATGGTAGAAGGCAGGTGGAGATTTGTGAACAAAATGTGCCAAAACTCAGAGGTGCTGCTTCTGTTCATCTGGAGCAGATTTTCTGGAAGGTCCCACCTGGCATAGTTGTCTGCCCCACAGAGAAGTAAATGGAGCAGGGATTGGAGCCTCAGTTGTCCACATCTGAGGCTCATCCTGAGATGGGCTGAGCATTCTCCTGTTTTATTAAGAGAACTGAGGAGGTTGTTTTCCATCAACACATCTCTGCTTTGTCCCAGAAACTTTTTCACAGGGCTGAAAAACCCTTCCGTCCTCCATATACATAATTTCCCACCACCTCTCAAATATCCTCCATCAGTCTGTACCCCATCCCCTGCCCCAAAACCCACATGGGGCCACAGCAAGGGGTGGGATGGTGAAGGCCATGAACCTCCACCCTGACTTGCACAGCTCCCTCCAAATTTCCCTGGAGCTCTTGGGCAGGACCCAGCCCAGCCCAGTGGCAGCTGCGTGTCAGGGAGAGTCATTTCATTTCCAGCTCCCACTCCCTGAGCATCTGGTTCCCTTTCCCTGAGTGCTGTGGGATTGCTGGAGCTTCCCACAGCCCTTTCCACCCATCAGACCAAACCAGCCCCCACCTCCCTCCCAGCCCCATTCCCTCCCCCTCTGATTTCCCCCCTGTGGCTGCTTATACCTGTTAAGTTTTTAATCTGGCTCATGTTTCCAATCTCCATTTACTGTTGCTCCATCCTTGTTTCTCCTGTTTCATTCCCGCTGCCCTCGTGGCTGGTGATTCAGCAGCAGGAAGGCAAAGAGTCCCACCAGGCTTTAGGGCTTTGCCTTTGGGGGTTTCTTTTGTTCTGAGCATTTCCTGGAAGGCTCATTCCAGCTGGGGTCTCATTTATTGCCTGTGGGGCTTGGACCTGTGTTGCTGCAGCAGAAATTGGCTGATGGATGGTGCAGGAAGGCTGGATAATTTATGTTTTAGAGATGGTGCTCTTAGATGAGGATTTCTGCTAGTTTTTCCCCCTGTCCAAACAGGTGCCAAATGCCATCTGAGGTGCCTTGACTGTCACTCTAGGAGGTCACATGTGCTTGGTTCAGGGCTGAACCAAATAAAACTCTGCCCATGTCTTCATTTCAGTGGGAAAAACCTCTTCCACCCAACCCAAATGGCTCTGCTTCTCCCCACCTCAAGTTCAGCAGCCGCACTGGAATTCTGTGTGTCCCGCCATCTACACAGCCATAAAGACACATTATCCCAGGAAATTTAGTGGCAGACAGGTGACAGCACAGAGCAGCACCCAACAGGCCTGTTTTGCTGGATTAAAACTGTGCCAGGGGCTGTGCCAATGTGCAACAGTGGAGACGGTGCAACCCCTGTCCCTGAGTCATTCACTGGTGCAGACAAAGCCTTTCTGTCCCATCCCTACCATTGCTGCATCCTCTATATGTCAGGCATCTTTCTCTCCACCAGCTCCCAGCCCTGCCCAGGCATTTACCCAGCAGAAATACGACTTTTAATTACTGTTTTTTATGACTTCCTTTTCATAATTGCACTGGGGGCTCTCTGCTGTTCTGCTTTAATCTGCATCCTGAGAAATCACTTTCTCAGGCACAATCTAACTGAATGGGAGAGGGAAATAAGGCTTTCAAACTGCAGCAATGGGCTTGTTGGCAGCAGAGAAATGTTGGACTCGTGGTATAATCATGGAATGGTTTGGGTGGGATCTTAAAGGGATCTTAAAGTCCATCTCATTCCAACTCCCCTGCCATGGGCAGGGACATTTTCCACTAGCCCAGGTTTCTTCAAGCCCCGTCCAACCTGGCCTTGGACACTTCCAGGGATCCAGGGGCAGCCACAGCTTCTCTGGGCAACCTGTGCCAGGGCCTCACCACCCTCTGAGTAAAGAAATTCTGATCTAAATATCTGCTCTTTGAGTTTAAAGACCATTAAAAACCATTCCCCCATTCCCCCCCTGTCTGCCTGTGTATCTCCCCCCAAAAGCACTGAGGGGGTGGAAAAACTCCTGCAGACCCCCCTGGCCTGGCTGTTATCACCCAGCTGCTGATGTTTCCCCGAGATCTGGTGCTTTGGTGCTCACAAAGGCACTAATTGGATTAAAATATCAGCACTGAGGCTTTAACAGGGCAGCCCCTCCCTCTGCCCCATCACGGCTTAATGTCCCTGCCATTGTCATTGAGCCGCATCTATCAGGATTCTGGGATTGTTCATCGTCTGCCGTCCACAGAAGGGGATCATTTCACAGGAAAACCTTTGGACAACACCAACATTTACTCCTCAACGTGAAGAAGTGGAAGCCAACTGGTTTTATTTTTCACAGGGCCGAGGCTGCTCGAGCTGAGTGGCTGGAGGCAGGAGAGGGGATGAGGAGATGAGAAAGGAAGAATTTGTCTTTTTGGTTTGGGATTTTAAAAGCTGCTCAGCCTTCAGGCCTGAGGGAAAGAGGAGGTTTGGGTGCTGCAAACACTGAAGGGATGGCTGTTCCTGCTTTCAGAGGGTAAATTCACAGACACACCACAGAGCTTGGATGTGAGTCTGTCTGGGGCTTAGACCAAAGTATCTAAAGGAGATTGTGGTCACCCAAGAGCCCTTCAGTCAGCAGTGGAGACACCTCCAGTTGTCCTACACGTAAGAGATGTCCAAGACACACAGAAACAGCAGTTTTGGAGGCGCCCATGGGTGTAGGTGACACCTCAGATGACCAAGTGACAAACATAAGGGGCTCCTGGCACAGTGACATAATCCAGGCAGAGAAGTGGGAGCTGTACAGAATCACCCCTCTGAAAGCCATAAGATCCACTCCTCAACCCCTGTCCCCTCCTGGACATCCCACAGAGGGTTTCCCCACAGAAGCTGTGTCTGCCCCATACCTGGAATCATCCAAAACCAGGTTGGACGGGGCTTGGAGCAAGTGGAAGGTGTCCCTGGCCAGGGCAGGGGGTTGGAACTGGATGAGCTTTAAAGGTCCTTTTCAACCCCAACCATTCTGTGATTCCATGATAATCCAGCATGACCTGATGGAACCCACAGAAACAACCCTCCTGGGCTGGATATTCCCACTGTAAGGACATGGGGCTGGATGAGTGGGAGTTGTGTGGTGAATCACAAAGCTCCTCAACACCAGCAGCTCCAGACCTTGCAGGAGAGACTCCTTCTCTCAGCAGAACCCCCGAGCCATCAGATTTCTTTTAGACTAGAGCAGTGTGTGATATATAATTGATAATGGTTATTCCTGGTACGCTCCTTGTAATGAAATTTTAATGCTTGGGACAACTCAGTGTGTGTGTAACACAGAGCTGGATCTCCTGCAGTTAAGTACAGCTCCTCAGCCTTTGTTCTGCCAACCCAGGGAATCTGAGCTGGTTTCTCAATGTCAGTGAGGTCAACCCCACATTTTCCTGGTGCTGGTATTCCCACCAAGGCCAAAGGTCCAGAGCTTGGAGTGGACTCTGTTCCCAGGACTTAAAACACGACTCCACATGATATATAAGAGTTATCTGTGCCAGTCCCTTCTTGCCCTGCACTGGGAATTTGGCTGCCTGTAAATTGCATCTCCACCACTTTTGGGCCCCTTTAGGAAGAACCTCAGCTGGAAGCAGAAGGATCTCACCCCCCTTTAGTAAGCTGAGTGATTTGAACCCCAGCCTGCCTTTCTCCTGACACTGACAAAGTCCTCTTGCAAAAAAATTCCAGCAATGACAGTTTGATGCCTTTTGGATTTTGGTTTTTTGGTTTCTTTTTTTGCAGGAGGGTTAATTAACTCCCTCTCCAATAGAGATTCACACTGAGCTGTGTTTTCCCCTCCACAGATTTAAGTCCATAGGTCAGGGTAGGCAGAAGTATATCTAACTCCCTCCTTGTTGCTGTCCCTCTCATGTGGACTCACTGATGTCTTTTGTGGAGACAAGACCATGGGACAGTCTTTGTTTCGGGAAAAGGAGTATAAAATGCATTCCTCTCCCTAACTTTGGCTGCCTCCCTTTATCTTTTCTATGCAGATTTCTAATTTTGTGACATTTGTGAGGGTGTAAGATTAGGACCAAAGAGGACAACCCATCAGTTGGACAACTGATCTCGTCAAAGATGTCCCTGCTCATTCCAGGGGGTTGATCTTTAAAGGCCTTTTCCAACCCAAACCTTTCTATGATTCCATGGTCAGTGTTGGTTCTGTGTAGCAGCTGGCCCTGGGTCCTCTTTAGGACCCATAAGGTGGGACAATTCACTTGTTGGTCCGGGCCAAGACTGTGGTGGCAAACGAAGTCCTCCCTATGCCCTGTGGGTTGCTGGTGTCAAGGACTGGGGTGCAGAGAAGACCTGCAGGAGCTGGGTGTTTATTTGCCTGTTTTCCTGTGCTCCAGGTTACAGACATACCATGTTTACCCATCCTTAGCAACAGGGCAAAACAAGTTGTGTTTTATTTTGGGGATCAGGCTGGATCTCAGGAAAAGGTTCTTCCCCCAGAGGGTGGTCGGGCACTGAACAGGCTCCCCAGGGCAGTGGTCACAGCCCCAAGGCTGCCAGAGCTCAAGAAGCCTTTGGACAACACTCAGGGACGTGATGGGATTGTTGGGGTGTCTGTGCAGGGCTGGGAGTTGGACTTGATCCTTGTGGGTCCCTTCCAGTTCTGGATGTTCTGTGATTCTGTGGTTCTAAATCATTCCTGCCCTTTATTCCCACCCTGTGGCCACTTGCCTGGGCACAGCCCCTGCTCCCTGCAAACATCCCTGGCAGTGTCTGTGTCTCTACAAAGTGGCTTTCGTGTCCTTGGTGACTGTTTTAGCCAAAGCATCCGGCATTTGAGTCGATTCCCTGGAGCAGAGGGCGGACAACTGGAAAGGTGTCCTGTGAGTCACCATCTCGTTTCGTTCATTGATGAAATCACTGCTGCTGCTCTGGGCACTGCCCTGACTCAGCCAGGGCACTGATGGATTGAAAGCACTTCCAGCAGATGGACTCAGGTTTGCCCAGGCCCTGCCATGGCTGAGTGATTGTTGTAAGTGGTAAATAAAACAGGGTCAGGACACGAGGGCTGAGGTTCATCCTTTTCTGCTCTTATGTTTCCACCACATCCCCAGCTCTGTTTCAGCCCTGACCAACTCAGACTTACCCAGATCATCCCTGGCACAGCTCAGGAGGTGGCATGGGCCAGGGACCACCCCTAAAAAGTGGTTGGGATGCAGCCACCTCCCTAGGAGGGTGAGAAAGATTAATAGTGTGGCCATGACCAGGCTTCGGGGCTGGGGGTAATGGCTTTATTCCATTGTGGAGGAGTAACCTCAGCATGTGGCTGGGAGAGCTGGGGGTGTCCAGCCTGGGGAAGAAAAGGCTCCTGGGAGACTTGAGAGCCCCTTCCAGTGCCTAAAGGGGCTCCAGGAGAGCTGGAGAGGGACGTGGGACAAGGGATGGAGGGATAGGACACAGGGAATGGCTTCTTACTGTGAGAGTGCAGGGTTAGATGGGATATTAGGAAGGAATTTTTGGCTGTGAGGGTGGGGAGGCCCTGGAATAAGTTGCCCAGAGAAGCTGTGGCTGCCCCATCCCTGGAAGTGTCCAAGGCCAGGTTGGGGCTTGGAGCAACCTGGAATAGTGGGAGATGTCCCTGCCCATGGCCAGGGACTGGAACTGGATGAGCTTTAAGGTGTCTCCCAACCCAAACCATTTTGGGCTTCTTTGATTCTGTGATCAGCTGTGGCCCTGAGCACTGTGAGGGTTTTTCCACTTTGCCTTTTCTGCATCCCAGCTGCTCTCAGCATCCACCTCTTGCCTTGGCCATTCTAGGAGCTGGATCCAAGAGACAACCCCCAACCGAGCCGGCTTCTTTCCACTCCGGGATCCAACTGCAACGTGAAGCCTCCTCCAAGCCCCCAGCCCAGGGGTGTTGTACTGATGGTGAACCTGTGAAATCCCACGTGGGCTGCAGAGGCACCACAAGCTGTGCTTTGTGCTGGGGTGGGTGAGAGCTGAACGGAGAGGCTCCTGTGAGCCACCGTTGTCACGGTAACCGGAGAGTCGGTGCGAGGGCGGAGAGGGGATGCCGAGAGTGTGGAGGATTCGGGGAGGCAGGGGGGCTGAGGGACTCTCCCATCATCCCTCCATGCAGAGATTCCCCCAAGGTAGAGAGACATCTCTCTGCTGCTTTCAGGGCTTGGCAGTTTGCTGGCTTGGCTCCTCCTCGCCCGCAAGGCTGAAGTTGATGGATTGGTCTGCCCTGTTCCTTCTCCAAGGCAACCCCTTCCTCCCTGTAGCACCCAAAAAACAAAAAGGAAGAATAAAAAAAGGAGCAGGAAAGTGAGGAAAGAAAGAGGATCCAGTGAGGAAAGAGAGAGGAGTAACATCAAATTCCCGCTGTGCCCGTAGCTGTGATCCTGGCATTGCAGTGTGGCACTGGAAGACACCACCATCATCCATCATCACTTGAGTACTTCAGGACAAACACAGTCTTATTCCCCAGAAAATGGCTTGTTCCCCTCCTTGCCCCTTGTCAGGGAGCTCTGAGAGGTGGGAGACTGTGGAAGTGATGCCATGGTGGGCAGGACACAGCCCGTGTGGGGACCTCCATCACTTTGCTTTCCTTCCCTGAAACTCTATTGACCGTCAGAATGCTGGCTGGGCTTCCCCCAGGGAGGTCACCAAAGGCCACATCTGGCCCCTTGCTATGGTTCAAGGGTGATGGTGGAAGGCACCAGAGGTTCCCATGTGGAAAATGGAGCACATGAAGGGAATGTTGCGGTGCAGCCACAGATGTGACCACAGCAACAGAGCTCTAGGGGCTCCTCTGGGCCGTGCTCACCCCCAGGTTGAGGCCTGGCTGGGGTTTGGGGCTGTATGAGCTGTGCCAAGGACTGTTTTAGCAGTTTTGGGTGGGGATGGAGGAGTCCCAGAGGAGTGGCAGTGTGTAACTCCTGGCTCCAATGATGCTCTGGTGGCCGTGGCTCTTGCCACAGGGCTGGTGGGGAGGTTCTACTCCTCCGCCTGATCCCACATCATGGCCCAGCTTCTCCAGATTTTCCCATTCCTTTATGTGTCTCCAGCATCAGAAGGGCATGGAACTGTTGGAGCAAGTCCAGAGGAGGCCAAAAAGTTGATAAGAAGGCTGGAGCACCTCCCCTAAGGAGACAGGCTGAGAACTCTGGGGCTGCTCAGCCTGGAGAAGAGAAGGTTACGTGGAGACCTCACAGCAACCTTCCAGTGCCTCGAGGGGGACTACAGGGAAGCTGGAGATGGGCTCTTCATCAGGAACTGTAGTGATAGGGGCAATGGGTTCAAACTAAAAGAGGGGAAATTTGGGTTAGATATTAGATATAACCTTTTACTGTGCGGGTGGTGAGACACTGGCACAGGTTGCCCAGGGAGGCTGTGGGTACCCCATCCCTGGCAGCATTCAAAGCCAGGTTGGATAAAGCCTTAAATGACCTGGTCTAGTGGAAGGTGTCCCTGCCCATGGCAGGGTCCATTCCAACACCTTATTCCAACTCTACATTGCCTTGCTGAGGATGTTCCCATGAAATTTTTGGGGCAGGGCACTGAAATCTGCCAAGTGGGCCTTTGACTAGTAAAGTGAGGGAAATGTATCAATTGGGAAAGTTGATGAGACCACCATGAGGAATTGAAGTTATTATGATCTTACTGCAGCACTGTGGGGTTGAAAGTCCCCATGGCAGGGGTTGGGTGAGAGGAACGTGCCTGAGCAGTGGGAGATTCCTCAAAGAGGAGCACCAAGTCTTACTTGTGGGTTCAACTCAAAATTTTGCCCAACTCAAAGAATGAATCCCCATCTGGGTTTGAGGGTGTCCCCTCACCAGGAGTGGCCCAGAGAAGCTGTGGCTGCCCCTGGATCCCTGGAAGTGTCCAAGGCCAGGTTGGATGGGGCTTGGAGCAACCTGGGCTGGTGGAAGGTGTCCCTGCCCATTTCAGGGTGCTGGAATGATATGAGCTTTAAGGCCCCTTCCAACCCAAGCCCTTCTATGATTTTAGGGTGTCAGGAGTCCAGAGTGCAGCCAGGGGAGAGCCACAGCAGCCCTGGCTTGGCAAATGCATCCATGGCTGAAAACATTCCTTCGCTGGGATTTCCAATCAGTCTCTAAACACAGTGGAAATCACAGGCATATTTATTCACTTCCAGTTCTCAATCCTGCATTGAACCTGATGGTGGTGATGGATATTAGGGCTGATTGGACATGGCTGATTATTATTATTACTCTTATTATTATTTTGCCAAGCTGCAGGGTGTATGACTGGCTCTTGCAGCACTCTGCCTCTTCTCTGCCACTCAAGTGACTCCTGGGGACCTGCTCCAATTTAGTCCTGGGGACTTGGAATGACAGAGCAGGATCCTATTTTGCTATTCTGTTAGAGGTCTGGATTTCTTCTTCTCTTTTTTTTTTTTTCTTTTTTCTTTTTTTTTTTTTTTTAAAATCTTATTCTTTATTCTTTGGGGTTTTTTTCCTTTACCTTTTTTAGAGGCAGGGAAAAACACCCCCAAAATTTCTGAGTTTGAGTATTTGTGGAGATATATATACATATATGTGTTTATATATATATATATATATATATATATATATATATATATATATATATATACATATATATTATCCCCCCTAAATTTTGACTCAAGGACCTGGCCTAGGAAGTTTGGCCAGAAGGGAAGTGTTGAACATTTTGGATATGGCCTGATGGGGTCAAGTGGGCTCAAGGAAAGGTCCCTGGAGTTGATTTTACCAGCAGAACTGTAACCTCTGCATCTCCCATATTGGTGCAACCCTGTGCAAACAACCATCCCATCCCATCCCATCCCATCCCATCCCATCCCATCCCATCCCATCCCATCCCATCCCATCCATCTTCTCCTCCTCCTCTGCTTCACTCAAACTCACTGAGTGTGTAAATAAATATTTATTTTTAAATATATTTGAAGAGCATCACTTTGCTAAATGCTGTGCTGAGCTGGAGACAGAAGGGCAGGGAAGGGGGGGAAAAGATGCAAACTGGGGAAATGGGAATGAGGAAATGATGTAAAGACCAAATCTGAGTCACAGATTTGCAAAGCTCTCGGGGAAGGAACCTGATTAATGCCCCTGTTTGAGCTGGTCCACGGCTTGGGGAAGAGTTATGAGGTCATGTTTTTAAACTTTAGGTCCCTTGTGAGTGTTTCTGGATGATTTTTTTAGATCATGTTAAATATATTTTTTTAGAAAACTCTCAAAAAAACAAATCTCAAAAAAAAAGCTCTCTCTCTCCCGTCAAAAACCCCCCAGCCATCCTGCCCTGAGGGTTTTCTCAGCTTTGATTTTTGATTTGCATCTCCTTTTTTTTTTTTTTTTTTTTTTTTTTCATCAGAAACAGGTCTTGGACATGTCACAAACTTCCTTCCATATCATCTGACCAGTCTTGGGGTTGTTTCTCAGTTGGGGACACTGAGGCACAGAGGGAGGCACATCTTGGACCTCAGGGATTTTGAGCACTTTGATGGAAAAAAGTGGGATCTGGAAGCGAAAGGTACCAAAATTAGGCAATCTTCAGGCTTTCTACAGTGGTGTATTTTTATTGAAGTGATTAGCATTTAGGTATTGTCTGGGTGGGCAGGAAACACACAAACCCAGGGAAAGTTTCCTCACAAACCATAACTGGAGGTTAATTTGTGTCCAGGAAGCTCCTTATGTAGAACATGCATATACATACATTTATTAAAACTCCAGATCCTTTAGTGCTCCATATAAACATCATTTTTTTTGGAAGCCAGCTGAGCTGTTAATCTCACGAGCTTCTGATGAAACATTTTATTTAGGAAACAATGCCAACCCCTCCCAAGCTCCTGACCACTTGTTGTGCCTCGGGGCTTTGGGGATTTGGGCTTTCGAAGGTGAAGTTTGCAGGGAAATCCTTGGAGCAGGAAGTGCAGCCCCTGCCTGGTTTTAAAAAGAGAGAGGAAAGAGCTTTTCCTGATGGAAAGAGGAAGAGGAAGAGCAGACCCCGTGGTCTGAATGCCCTGGGTGGGGGGAGCAGGGAGAGGCATTCAAGGATGGGAGGGGACGAAGGAAGTTTCGCCCCACATCTCCCTCCTCCGGCACTTTTGGACGGCAGACCCAGCTCTTCATCCTCACGGAGAGGATGAAGGGACGGGAACGCAGCGCGGGGCTGGGATGTCAGAGAGGAGGGATGCAGGTGCTTAACTTAGGTGGAGCATCCTGGCATCTCCTCGGCTCCCCGCGGCCAGGCGGGTGCTGCAGCGAGGACGGGATTGCTGTGCGTGCAAACACCCGCCGTTCCAGCTCCTCAAATGACCCCATCGCCGCAGGACCGATCCCTTTATCTGTAGCCGCGGTGCGCCAGAGGAGGGGATGGAGCGAGGAGAGCCAGGGAAGGGGGAGGAGGAGGAGGGGAGGGAGGCTGGGAACTGATTACGTGGGAGGCATTTTGTCCAGCAGCAACAGCAGCAGCAGCAGCAGCAGCAGCAGCGAGGATGCAGATGAAAGGATCATCCCGCCCGAAGGGAAAGGCGATGGCGAGGATGCTCCGGTGTGCCCGGGGTGGGCTGGCACGGGTACCCCAAGCTCAGAAACCCCCCCGTTCCCGGGCACCCCTCGGCCCCGGCGGGGCTGTGCGGCTGCCGGGGCCGGGATTAAGATGGATAGATCGGTGAGGAGCGTTCGGTGTGACCGGAATAGAAAGCACGGTGGCTTCGTGCTGACTCGAGGGCACGGATCCAGAAAATAGCATTGCTCAGGAGATGATTACTTTACTATTGGAGCTTGTCCTTAAAATAGCAAGCTGGCTCCTCGCTGCCCCTCCTTCCCCTCTGCCTGTGCATAGTCCTGGTGGTGGCTGTGAGATTCCTGGGGTGTGGTGTCCCCCCCCAGTTTATTCCTTATTTATTTCCTTGTTATCCACATGTCATAAAAATGTCCTTGAAGGCCTCTTGGTTGGCACTCCACTCTCAGAGGGACAAAGATCAGTGGTGTCCAATGCATTTGTAGCAGGGGAAGGACTGGGAGGAGCTGGTGCTCCCTGGGGAAAACCAGGCAGGGCACCCCACGAGGTGACAAACACAGTGGGGGACACCCCAGGCTCCTGGGATGCCACCCAGGAGCACCAAAGCTCTTCCCTGGGCATCTCCTCCTGGATGGGTCCTGGCTGTGAGCCTTGGGGCTGCAGGGTCCTTCAAGGACACGCTGCAGGGCTCGGTAAGGAATTCTGGGCAAACCCACGCTGACCATGGAGTTTTATTTCCCGTGGGGAGCAACGAGGAGGAAAAGACATCCAAGAACAGAACAGGGAGCAACTCAGGGCAGGCACTGATCCCTTGGAGCCGAGGCTTTGAGCACCAGCAGAGCCTCATGCTGTCTCCACAGGGGGAGGGACATGTCCACTCCACATCCCACGGGTGCATTTACGTCTTCCCTGGCGCAGCCAAAGCCACCCGTGGCCACCGAGTCAGCGATGCCAGGGGAGGGAAGGGGGAGCAGCAGAACCTCTTCCCCCCGGCTCAGCTGGGAGACCACGAGTCAGAGACCTCAGCGAGGGGTCTGAGCTCATTGCAGGGCTAAACTTAGTTCAGAGAGTCCCAGCAGCCACTCGGGAACGTTGCCACGTTGGGATGGATGCCCTGGAGCAGCATTTTGTAGGCCAGGCCGTCCGGATATTATTGTTAATGTTATAAAAATACTCTCTGCTGAGTTAGAGAGGCTCTTTTTGCTCCTGTAGGGCTGGGTCTGTGTGGATGGCTCATGTCTTCCCATTCTTGCATAAAACACTGGAGTCTTTGGTCTTATCCAAGACCAAGAAGCACTGATCCCATAATGCCCAGGCATGGGGCAGGGACCATGAGTGTTCCCACAAAGTGGTCTGGATGCAGCCACCCCCATTCAGAGGAAGGTGCAGAGGAGGCCACAGAGCTGCTCTACGAGCTGGAACCCCTCTGCTCTGGAGCCAGGCTGGGAGAGCTGGGGGTGTCCAGCTGGAGAAGAGAAGGCTACAGGGAGACCTGAGAGCCCCTTCCAGTGCCTAAAGGGGCTCCAAGAGAGCTGGAGAGGGACTTTAGACAAGGGCCTGGAGAGACAGGACACAGGGAATGGCTTCACACTGACAGTATCTACATTTGACTGTATCATCTCCATAAACAAGAAATTCTCTGGCAAGACTCTCCAGATATTTCCTGATCCCCTGCACATAGCTGAGAAGTATTTGGATTGGAAGGGAACTCAAAAGCTCATCCAGTTCCAACCCACTGCCATGGGCAGGGACACCTTCCACTATCCCAGGTTGCTCCAAGCTCAGTCCAGCCTGGCCTTGGACACTTCCAGGGATCCAGGAGCAGCCACAGCTTCTCTGGGCAACCTGTGCCAGGGCCTCCCCACCCTCACAGGGAAGAATTTCTTCCTAATATCCAATCTGAATCTCCCCTCCTTTAGTTTAAAACTGTTCATCCCTGTTTGGTCACTCTCTTCCCATGTAAAAAGTTACTCTCCCTCTTTTTCTTAGGGCATTGGAAGGGGCTGTAAGGATCCTTCTCTTCTCCAGGTGAACACCCCCAGCTCTCCCAGCCTGTCTCAAGAACAGAGGGGCTCCAGGCCTCAGAGCATCTCTGTGGTTTCCTCTGAGCCCACTTAAATATGTATATAAATAAAATTTAAAGGAATATATATATTTACTTTTATATAATTAATTAATTTATATATTTGTAAGTTTATTTATTGAAAATGATGCGAACAGCTGATGGACAAGCTCACATTGGCTTCACCTGGTCCTTTTTTTCTGCTTAATTAATGATGGTGACTCTTGCAGGGATCTTGGCATTTCCTTAAAAAAAAGAAGGGTCATAAAGTAGCTGGTTATTTCTTCTTTTTTTTTTTTTTCTTAGTCATAAGGGGTAAAGCAATTTTGAACGAGCTTAAGACAAACTTAGAAGAGGCCTTTGGATACCAGAGAAAGATCCTTGGCTGTGCTGAGTGTTTATGTTTGGTTTGAAGGGTTTGAAGGGTGGCTTGAAAAATTTATGCATGGAAACATCTCTGCCTCCCTGTAAAGAAAAAAAAAAAAAAAAGCAGAAAAGAATTCTCTTTGTGTTTAGTGAAATGTTTTACCTGATCTTGTGGCAGGGACACATATGGAGAGGGGGCAGGGTGGGTGAGGGGAGGGAGCAGGAAGGCAGAGCCCATGTCAGGAGGAGACCAGACCCCAAAATGTTGGGAATAAGGCCACTTTGGAGAATGAGGGACAGAAGAATGACCTTTTCCAGCCCATGTGGGGATGTCTGGGAAAAAGAGAGGAAGCAGGACCATGGAGGGGAAAGCAACGAGGTAAAGACAATCCAGGACCGACATCGAACTAATCGCCTTAAAAGAGATTTCTGGGGCCATTCTGGTAATTTGGGGATTTATTTTATTTTTTTTTTTTTTATGACTGCCCGTTCTGGGATTAGCTCTTAGGAGAGCAAGGGCTAGAAGTATTTTTTCAAGCTATTTGTGACTCAGCAGCTGCGAAGTGCTGATTACTGGCAGCAGCTGACGTCCGAAAAGCATCTAAGTCTTTATTATATTATCCAAAAAGGGCACAGACTTCTTTTTTTTTTTTTTTTTTTTTTAATCGCCCCAGCTCCGGAACAATGAGTACCCAAACCTTCAAGGAGGACCAGGAACACAGGGCAGAAGGAAAATTTTCATCTCTTTCCCAAAAGCTCTTCAAATTTGCCTTTCCTCTGTGCTCCCGACCACTTGGGGTGTTCCCTCTGAATTTAGAGCAACCCAAAATCAGCCAGTCTGGTGTCTCCGAGCTGCAGTTGGGGGATGAAGTCTGGGATGTCTCAAGGGAGCAACATTTTTGGGTTTTTATGGGAGAGTACTGTGTTTTCTCATGTGTCCCTGGAATCCTGATTTCTTTGGGGGTGGGTTCATCATGGAGGGACACACGGAGGTGCTGGAGCAGGTCCAGCAGGGGACTGTGAAGATGATGAGGAAAGGCTGAGGGAGCTGGGGCTGTTCAGCCTTGAGAAGAGACACCGAGAGGGGATCTCATCCTCCATGTCTGTGTCTGCAGGGAGGGGACAGAGGATGGAGCAGGTTATGCTCAGGGGGGGCCCAACAAAGGGACAAGAGGAACAGGCAGGAACTGATGCCCAGGGAGTTCCACCTGGACATGAGGAAGAACTTTATTGTGCAGTGACCAAGCAGTGGAACAAGTTACCCAGAGAGGGTGTGGAGTCTCCCTCACTGGGGATAATCCATAAGTGTCTGGACACAATCCTGTGCCATGTGCTCTGGGATGACCCTGTTTGCGCAGAGAGGTTGGACCAGGTGACCCACTGTGGTCCCTCCCAACCTGACCCGTTCTGTGACACAGGCCAGAGGAGCTCTGAGCAAACTGGGTCACTGCTCTGTGCCTCGGTCTCCCGGTGCTTGTAGACTCATCAGACCACGTCAGCTCACGAGTGTGCAGCTCTGAGCACAGCTGGAGCACTGAAATGTGGTTATTTATCAACCCTACAGCAGCCCATCAGGGTGCTCTGCCCTTGGCAAGATCTTCTTCAACAACAGCTCGAGACCAGGCCTGATTTGCATGGTCAGGTCAGGATCTTCTCTCCTCCTGACATGGGCTCTGCCTTCCTGCTCCCTTCCCTCACCTACCCTGTCCCGTCTCCACGTGTGTCCCTGCCAGAAGCTCAGGTAAAACATTTCACTCAGCACAAAGAAGGTTTTTTCCTGGGTTTTTTTTGTGGGTTTTTTTTCATTTGCAGGGAGAACAAAGATGTTTCCATGTGGACATGTCGGCGACCACAGCAATGTGTTTGCTGCTGCCGTAACAGCTCAGGTGGAGAGGAGTGAGACCTGCCTCCCCCTTCCCCCAGGGCACTTGGCTGGGGCAGGCCAAGCCACCCTCGTGACTGCTCATCCCTTTCCCCCTCAGCCTCTCCTCGCCTTTCCAGCTCCTGTTTGTCATTCCGAGACAAACTCCCCTGCAGCTTTCCCCTCTGTCGCAATTACAGGCTCACTTCCTCTGCCTGTCTCCTACCTCAGCCGTGCCCAGCAAAGCTGATAGCCAGGAAGTTCCCGGGATGCTGCGAGTCCGAGCAGCATCCGATCCGTGCCGGCAAATGAGGGCCGGGAGCACGCCAGGGATGCGTCGGGAGAGCGGAGGCAGCAGCTCGTCAGCAGCGCGTGCCCAGTGCCATCTCCATATGGATGGGCAGCATCCCTGCGAGTTCCGTCACGGGCACTGAGCGTCCCGCTGCCTCCTGGACACAGGGTCCTGCCAAAACCGCGGAGAGCGCTGATGATGTCCCGGTGGCCGCATGTGACGGGCACAGAGAGGCACCAGTTTAGGATAAGAGGGATCCAGGGCTGCTTTTGTTCCTCGCTTGTTGCTCCCGGAGATGAACGGGAGCGAGGGTAAAATGAGGGGAGCAGAAGGGGAGGTTTTGGGATGTAGGAGGGCAATTTGTGCTGGAAGTGAAGTGGAGTGGGGCGGCCCGTTTTGCTCCCGGATTGTGGGATGTTGGGCAGAGCTGGGTGAGGAACATGGGAAAGTGACATGAGGCACTGAAAAGGAGAAATGGTTGGTGAAAAATCGTAGAATCCCAGAATGGTTTGGGTTGGAAGGGACCTTAAAGATCATCTCATTCCTGCCATGGGCAGAGACATAGTCCACTATTCCAGGTTGTTCCAAGCCCCATCCATCCTGGCCTTGGACACTTCCAGGGATGGGGTAGCCACAGCTTCTCTGGGCAACCTGTGCCAGGGCCTCCCTACCCTCCCAGCCAAGAATTCCTTCCTAATATCCCACCTAATCCTGCCCTCTGTCAGCATGAAGCCATTAAAGAAGCCAAACAAGACGAGGACTGAAGCTGGATGAGGTCTGTGCCTGCTTTAAAGAGGTCACAGGTGTCCTTTTCCTTACCAGGAACGGTAAAACTGAGCAACATCTGCCAGGGTTTGGTTTGCGTGACAGGAGCTTGTGGAGGGTAAGGCTGGAGTCCTCCTGCACTGCATTTTTAGACACAAGCTCACATTATAAAACTGTCCTGAAGGGAACAGGTCACACAAGGAAAGCAACACTCCAAAGAAGGTCAGCAGCTAATTTGGGACTAGGTCTGGTGTCTGATTTGGGGCTCACAGCCTGGAGTAGTGGACCAGTGGTGCCTTTAGGATCAGTGACTTCAAGGAACAAAGGGAACAGAGTTGCCTGAGACTGTGCTCCAAAATCATGAAGGTTCCCAGTGAAATGACCAGGGGCAATCAGTGAAATAGCCAGGAATGAGCCTCAAAAAAAAACCATGTGGCACTGCAGGGTGTTATTGTGAGGTGGCATTTGGTACTGCAGCAGGCTGTCAAGGATGGAAGTCTGAAATGGGAGCAGAAGTCCATGGAGGCACATCTATCCCTAGACAGCAATGTAGTCTGGACCTGATGTAGATGGGCTTGATGCCTTTCTTGAGTGATCTCTCAGAGGAGAGTGGGAACAAGAAGAATTTGTGGCTGCCCCATCCCTGGAAGTGTTCAAAGCCAGGTTGGATGGGGCTTGGAGCAACCTGGTCTAGAGGAAAGTGTCCCTGTCCAAGGCAGGGGATTGGTTAGAACTGGATGATCTTTAAGGTCTCTTCCCACCCAAACCATTCTGTGATTCCATGATAGGAAGAGGCACATGGAGGACAGAAGCCCTCAGCTTTCACATGGGTGCTCCTGAACACCCTAACAGTGTCCTGCAGCTCGTGGTGTGAATCAAGCCCTTGGAGAACTTGCTGTGGTTGTTTCCAAACCTCCTTTCACACAGTTCTCTCCAGAGACACACCATGTTTTAAACCTTCTTGGGCCTTTCTCATGCAGAAAAATAAAGGGCTCACTCAGCAGCTGTTGGGTGCAAATCCAGCTGGTTCTTCCTTGTACCTTCCTAGGCATGCAAAGTCATTGGGAAAAGCCTTCCAGGACCACGGGCTTGTGATCAAGTCATGGGATCACAGAATCATAGAAGGGTTTGGGTTGGAAGGGACCTTAAAGATCCATTAGTGCCAAGCCCCCCTACACCTTCCACTAGCCCAGGTTACTCCAAGCCCTGTCCAGCCTGGTTTTGAACACTTCCAGGGTTGGGGCAGCCACAGCTTCTCTGGGCTTTCTTCCAATGTGAGCACAGTAAGCTTTCTTAGGAAGATATTCATACACATTTCCCCCCCACCCCGAGGATGAGTTATGTTCTCTTTCCTTCCCCTGCTTTGCCTTCAGCCCTGCCCCTGCCTCTCACTTTGCTTTCCACTGAGTGAAGAGCTTCTCTGAAATATGTAATTACCAAAGGTGTGGGGAGGAATTGGAATATCCAGCCTTTGTGTTGGCACCAAATGGATGTAAGAAGTTGACCTTTAGGATACGAGTGCGGAATTGGATTTCTCAAACAGTTTGCTTCGGAAATAACACTAGCAAAATCTAGATATTTCATTTATATATTTGGAGGGACGGGGGGAGGCTGCATAGATGTGTGGAGGTGGATACAAATACAAAAACAAATACAGATGTATGTTTGACAGGAAATCTGACCGGTGGAAAAAGACCTGGAGGCGTGATCGACAGTGGCTGAACATGAGCCAGGTGGCCAAGAAGGCCGATGGCACCTGGACTGTCACAGCCCTGGTGTGGCAGCAGGCTCAGGGCAGTGCCTGCCCCTGTGCTGGCACTGCTGGGGCACCTCCAGTGCTGGGGACAGTTCTGGGCCCCTCAGACAAGAGAAACACTGAGGGGCTGGAGCGTGTGCAGGGATAGGAACAGAGCTGGGGAAGGGGCTGGAGCAGCAGGAGCAACTGAGGGAGCTGGGGTGGGGGGCTCAATCTGGAGAAAAGGAGGTTCAGGGGGGATCTTTTCACTCTCTCCAACTCCCTGACGGGAGGGTAGAGCCAGGGAGGGGTGGTCAGGCTCTGCTCCCAGGGAACAAGGGACATGACAAGGGGAAACGGCCTCAAGCTGTGCCAGGGGAGGTTCAAGTTGGACATCAGGAGGAATTTCTTCAAGGAAAGGGTTGTTACACATTGGAAGGGACTGCCCAGGGCAGTGGTGCAGTCCCCATCCCTGGAGGTGTCCAAGGAAGGACTGGACGTGGCACTCAGGGCTCTGGGCTGGGGACAAGGCAGTAATCAGTCACAGGTTGGATTTGATCACCTTGGAGGTCTTTCCCAACCTCAGTGAGTGAGGTATTCCTTATATAGAGACATAGACATATGGAGAGACACATACATACAGAGACACATATTCGAATTGATATCCAGGCCTCATTTTGCAGCTCTTTGCTGCTATTTTGGTGCCGTTGTTGCAGCCTTCCGATTCCAAACAATCCAAACATCGTCCTGTAAAACAAAATCAATGGTTTAGAAGTTAACAATTGTAATTCCTAAAAGGAACTCTCCTATTTAGATTGCAGAAGGTTTCAGCCATTTCTCGAGGTGGGAGCTGGTTTTAGGAACGTGATCCCTGCCTGTGGAAGTCACACGGTTGGAAAATGAAACCTCGCCAGCCGTAGCCACCTCCGGGGCTTGGTGAGGAGCACCATCCTCGAGGCTGTGCTATGGGAGGGTGTAAATGAAACCCTTCTGCTGATAACCGTAAATCTTCTGGGGAGCACTGACTCCAGCTGTGTGTTATCCCTCTTCTAAGGGTGGGAATGCAACTACCATCATCACACAAATAATTAAGTCCGCACTGGCAAATGAGTCGTAAAGAGGCATCTTCTGAATTAGTAAAATTTCCAGAAATGTCAGAAAATCAAAATCTGTCCAGTGGTAAATGTTAATATCTCAGCTTTTAGTTTCTTAGAATCATAGAATGGTTTGGGTTGGAAGGGATCTCATCTAGTTCCAATCCCCTGCCATGGGCAGGGACACGGCCTTGAACACTTCCAGGTGTGGGGCATCCGTGTCCTTCTTGGACTGGGAGAAGGAATTAGAGATCCTGTACCTGTTTGTTCTGCACAACAACCTTCCTGTTTGTGGGAAATCATTTGACAAGTGGGATTTCCACCTTATGGCTTAATTTTTTTTTTTGGGTAATCAAGAAGTTAATCCATGTCCAGACTGGCCTCTTGGTCTCCTCTTATGTAGTTTGATGTTTCCAGGTCTCTATCGCTTTCCTGGGGATGAACCCTCACTTGGACTGTTTCACCCTACCCACATTCGAAGAGGTGACCCCAAATTCAGTGATTTGCTCAGCCTGTGAACTCCCCACCCCTCATTGCACCAGCAGTTCTCCCACAGAACTGCTCCAAAAAATCAATCAAGTAACACAATAAAATGTTGAAAAGAAATGAAAAATACATCTATTTTCCATTAAATCATGATCTAATAAATAGTTTCCTTTTTTTTCCCCTATCCTTTTTCTTTTTTCCTTCTTCTTTTTTCTCCTTTCCCTTAAAATTACAAACATTATTGAATTTGTTGGAGGTGGAGTGTGTATCAGAAGCTGTATAAATCTGGAGGAGTTCATTAAGCCCCACTGAATTTATTGAAAGTTATAAAATTTTTAAACATACAAATGTTTGACATCTTTAAAGGCTTATTAATTAATGCAAACCATTAAATACTGTTAAAACTCATGTCGCGTTTATGGAGCGTTTGAGCTTCATTGAATATGGAGATCAGGTAATCTGTCTTTTTAAGCTCCATCAATCTTTTTGTTCTCAAAAAAAAAAAAAAAAAAAAAAAAAAAAAAAAAAAAAAAAAGATGAGTTTAATGTGAAGGAGGAGAATCCAAACTTTGTGGAGTCCTGAGGATGGGAGAATTCACAGCCCAATTCAGGATTTCTGTTTTTCCAGTAATTTTCGGTCAAGGCTGCTGAATGCCCTCCTGATTTCTGGTGTCTTCAGCTTTGGGGGGATTGTTCAAGGTCATGGTCTTGTCCTGGCTCATTGTCCTTCAACCACTGGGGGCTGGTGGGTTTTGTTGAGGTGGGTTGGTGACACAAGGCTGAGAAAAGCAAGTTCATGTCTGCTTGGCAGTCACCTGGAAGTGTGAAGTTTCTCAAGGAGACCAGGAGGTTTTTGGACTCCCTGGGTGGAAAATGACTTTTAGGTTACATGGTAATGGATGCCCTGTGTGGATCCTGAGAAGGATGTCGGAGAAAATGAGGAGAAACTGAGTCAGGGAGTGGATGAGGTGACTTACCCTGGGTTTGCTGGAGAGAAATGTCCTCTGTCAACTCACACCTGACCTAATGGAAGGATTGAGGGAGCCACATGAGCTCAGCCCAGGGAGGGGAAGGTGGTTGGTGATTGAATTCCTGCCTTCAAATATCGAGGGGGAAACACGGAGATCAAAACTCATTTTCTCTGAAATGCCAAATAAATCCTCAATTAACTTCACTTAATGTTAAGGCTGGTCCTGCTCCATGTTTGGGGGTGCAGGGGTTGAAGAAGACATCTGGAAAGCTCTGTGTGTGTGTGTGTGTGTGCAGGAGAACTGTGACTGAAACACTGACATCACAGTCCCCTCCTTCCTGAAAGGGCATCACCAAAACCCATCCCTCATGGGGAGCACGTGGGGATCCTGGGAGCAGGAGCTGGGCTCCCACAGGGATGTGCACAATCCCCAGGGTGAATCCCAAAGGCTCTAGCAGGTGTGGACACACATTTGACAGCTGTGGATGAGGTGCATCTGCACCCATCTCCTTCCAGAAATGGTGGCTGCTGGAGACCTTCTCCATAGCCCCTTCTCCTAAAGAGTGACCACCACCAAGTCTCATCGCCTTTAGGTGCCAGGAGCTCCAAGCTCCACCAGTAAGCCAGTGAAGAGCCATCTCACTTTGGAATAAAGCTCTGGTTGATACTGGCCAGCTGTTTTCAGTCGTCCTTCTCCAGACATGTTCATCCACCCACTACCACTGCTACTGGCAACCCATGCTGCAAAACCAGAGCATCACCCTCAGCATCCCCATCTTGTGATTTTTCCATCATATCTGGTGGCTGTTAAACCTGTGGAAGCAGAAGGGAGTGGAAAGCAAGAGCCATCCAGGCACAGCAGGCTCTGTGTCCTGCCCTACTGCACCTCATAGCACCTGTGGGGGTAGAGGTTGGCTGCCAGATCCCATTAAGGCCCAATTAACTGCTCCTTTTGTCAGGTTTATTTATGACTAATCACGCCAGAGACAATGAAGGGAGTCACAGGTTTACCCAAGCAGCAATCGACACACAGAGCTGTCCTTTCTTATTGCTGAAATCAAAGCAATAATTCACTCTGTTGACTTTACCAGAGGCCAAAAACCTCACCTCACCTCTGGGAGATCTCCAGACACCTGTCCAGCATGGTCCCCTTACTTTATCCAGTGTCCACCTGGATTTTTCTAAGGACTTCTTTACTATATTTATGTTACATCATCATTCTTGGTGGCTTTAAAAATCACCCCAGTCAAAGTTAAGTATTTCTCCTCACTTTGTCATGGATATATTGCAATTAGGAGCTGCCTGTGCACTTTTGTCTCCTGCTGGAAACCATTTGAGCACATAAATGACAAACTGGACAGAGTTACCCTGTCTCTGTTAAGGTCTCTATCGAGGTTGCTGAAACTTCCCAGGATAAAAGGGTAGTTTCTGTAATCCAACATACCCACAATCCAAGGTTCTCATGCCAATAAAGCTTCTTGGGTTTAAATTTTACCTGCTTAAGGTGCTGTAACAGGGCAGGGTTTTCAGCCAGAGCTGAGCAAGGGTTATAATTAATGGGACAACGAGGAATGGTTTTAAATGGCCATAGGGCAGGGTTAGATGGGAGATTGGGAAGGAATTCTTGGCTGGGAGGGTGGTGAGGCCCTGGCACAAGTTGCCCAGAGAAGCTGCATCCCTGGAAGTGTTCAAGGCCAGCCTGGACAGGGCTTGGAGTAACTTGGGATAGTGGAAGGTGTCCCTTCCCATGGGGGTTGGAACTGGATGAGCTTTAAGGCCTCTTCCAACCCAAAATGTTTCTTGATTCTATCATCTGTATTTCTTTGGCATCATCTCTGATTAGGTGGGGACAATGATCTGAGTAAGTTTTTAGACAAATAAGCCTGGTGATTTCAAGGGAAAGATCAAGCCCTAAGCATAGGAAGGACTTTGCACACTGAGCTTCCCATCCACAGAGCTGGTCTGGAGTGATCAGAGCTTGGAATGAGGTGAAGACAAAATATGTGTGTGACTATTTCATAGTATCAGAAAATCACAGAATGGCTTGGGTTGGAAGGGACCTTAAAAACCCTCTAGTTCCAACCCCCTGCCGTGGGCAGGGAACCCAAGACAGATCAAGAGACAGGCCAGGAAAAACCAATTTGCTCTTGAGAAAAATGAGAGATGGCCTTAAGCTTCATCTATCCAAGGACTTATTCTGGACTAGGCACTTGACATTAGTGGTTCATAATTAATTCCCTGTGTTGATGCTCCTGTTCCAGAATCAGACACGCCTTGTTTCAAATTAGTTCAATCCACCCGGGATCCCGACACAAAACCAGGTTAAGAAATTAGCACAAATCAGCTGAGTTTTGGGAACCAACTGGATCTATGGAAAATGCAAAGGAATTCAGCTTAATTTTACATATCAGAGAGGAGGAAAAAAAACCTCTTGTCACAGTACCCATCTCTGAGTGAAAAACACACATGTGATAGTGTAATAACCAAATGTTGGCTGATGTACGGTAACATTTGAAGCTGCAGGGATGTGATATAGTGTGAGAGCCCCCAGCACCACTGGGAAATGGCTCTTCTACTCTAAATTCTCTTCCTGCTGTAATCAGAGTGATATTTTTTACCCCTGAAAATAAATCTGCAGAGAAACTGTCATGGATGGAAAGCTTGCCTAGGAGAAGGAGTTGGGGGAGCTCTGTTCTGGGCGTAGTGGTGGTGGTTTATCAATGTTTTAACACTCAATATACAAGCTAACAAATCACTAAATTAGTGTTTCTGCATTTTTACTGAATTTTTTTTTTCTACAGCTGAAAAACTTTTAAATTTGAAACAAGCAAGAAACTTCATCTGAGGTATCTTGAACTCATCCCCTTATTCTAAGATCCAGTCGAGGTGAAAAATGCAAAACCAAACACCAAAAATGCCCCAAACAGCAAAAGCCAAAACACACACAAGAACAAGAAGGGAGCCTGTTTAGTAATAATGTTTTGTTATGGGTAGAATTATATAATCATGTAATCATAGATTGCTTTGGGTTGGAAGGGAACTTAAAACCTAATTACAAATCCCTCCCATGGGCAGGGACACCTTCCACTATCCCAGGTTGATCCAAGCCCCATCCAATCTGGCCTTGGACACTTCCAAGGATGGGGCAGCCACAGCTTCTCTGGGCAACCTGTGCCAGGGCCTCACCACCCTCCTATCCAAGAATTCCTTCCCAATCTCCCATCTAACCCTTCCCTCTGGCAGTGGGAAGCCATTCTCTGTGTCCTGTCCTTCCATCCCTTGTCCCTAGTCCCTCTCCAGCTCTCCTGGAGCCCCTTCAGGCTCTGGAAGGGGCTCTCAGGTCTCCCTGGATCCTTCTCCTCTCCAGGTGGACACCCCCAGCTCTCCCAGCCTGGCTCCAGAGCAGAGGGGCTCCAGCTCTTGGAGCATCTCTGGAACCTTTCCAGCAGGTCCATGGCTTTCTTGTTTCACCTGCCTGACCTAAGGACACGGGGTATTTAAGCTCCATCGAGGATGGTCCATATTTGGGGATTGGTTTGGGTCGGTGCTAATTCACCTGCTGTGTTTAGGCATCATCCCAGGAACCAAAGCATGGAGAGGACAGGTTGCATATCCGAGGGATAACTGGATATTTTCCTGGGAATATTTAGCTTGCAGGACCAGAAATGTCGATCCTGAACCCCACTTTTCTCTGATCCTGCATCAGATGTGTTGAGGAGTGAGGTGACAGCTTGAACCTGGGCAGAGAGACCTTGTCCTCTCCATCATTTCCTGCAGGAGTGTTCCAGACCCCCGTGGGAAGTGGATCCTCCCTTTCATGTTGATTTCTTCACCTTGGTGGGATTGTGATTTTGTTTGTTGGGAAAAGTCCCCACTGGCATGAATTAAACAAATTCCTGCCTGAGTGCAGGAAGGGGCTTTTTGAACATTCCCAAAGGAGACTGCAAGCGAAGTCCTGATTTATGCATTGGGAAAGAAGAGGTCCCATCAGTGATTAATCTGGAGTGCTTGAGCACAGAACCCCCTGCTCTTCCTCAGAGCTTTCCAGCTCCAGAGCAGCACAGAGAAAACCAGTCTGCTTTTGGGGGAAAAAAAAAAAAAAAAAAAAAGAGGTGAAAAAGGGAGAGGTGAAAGTCTTAAAAGTGCCTGAAAGTGGCTTGAGATACCAACTGCTCCATCATTTCCTTGAGCCACCTGCAGAGTACAGCGGGATGGATGAATTAGGCAGTGCCAGGGTGGGATGTGGGACTGACAGAAATGGCTAAAGTGTTTCCTAGGAGCAGTTTTGGAATCAGCACAGGGCAGGAGTACCTAAAGATGGAAGACCAAAGAGGAAAGTGCTTCTTCACGCTTTGAAGCCCCACCCAGGATTTGCCCTGAATGAAGGGCAGGAGCTGCTGGTTCCCAGGGCAGCCGGGAAGGCACCAGGATGAGTGAATCACAAAATATATGAAGTTAGGGAGGGGAAGCTCTCTGTAAATCATCTGTCTCCTGCCCCTGTGATGTGACCAGCTGAGACAGCTCAGGTCCCCAGGGAGGCTGGCGCTGACAAGGCCTGGGGTGAACTCCTCGAGTGCAGCAGGGTCAGACCTTCTGCAGAGCCGCCCTTGGGCTGTGGGACCCAACCCCCCCGGAGACTGGGATGACCAGAGATCATTGTCACTTTTGGAACAGATGATGGGGAGGCCCATCTCTTCACATTAACTTCCTCTTGATGTGGTCACCCCCCCGGGGGGAATGATTATGGGGATGACGTTAATGTGCAGAAACCAGCCAGGCTTTCTCAGCCAGGTCTGCAGCAAGGAGAGGAACCCTCTCCTGCTCACTGGGGGAAGGGGTGGTGGTGGATGGGCCGTGCTGAGGTGGTGGGGAGGCCACAGCTCTTGTCCCAAAAGCCAAGCTGCAAATTTACCTCACTGTGGTGGGAAGCCACCTCTCACAGGTGCTCTTCCTTGGAGACCTCAAGGTGCTTCCCAGCACAAGGTGCTTGTGGACAGGAGGGATGGTCTGGTTATGATCCCACTCACAGTGCAACAAACTGCTTTTCCCTTGTACTTTTCATGGTGGAGTCTCCTTCCCTGGACACATTTAAAAGCTTCTTGGACACAATCCTTAGTAATGTGCTCTGGGATGATCCAGCTTGGGCTGGGAGGTTGGACCAGATGACCCACTGTACTCCCTTCCAACCTGACCCATCCTTTCATTCAGTGATTTTCACTTGATTTCCTTGCTCAGATGATTTGGAGATCTGAGCTGTGTGTGGAAGAGAAGAAGGGTTAAATCACAGAGATTGTGAACGACTCTTACAAAGCTACTTTGGATCCAGCTTTGTACAGAACCATCCATTTCAGCATCTCCTCGTGTGAGCTCTTACAAGCAGAGCTGAATATGTTGCTCTCCCCTGGTTCTCCCTGTGCACTGAAGTCCTGCTCCTTCCACCCCTGCAGCAGCCCATAGCCACAGGAGTTCTGCTGTCCCAGGAGTTGGTGTGGGACTGGCCAGGCTTCAGGATGGTGGTGTCAGTGTGGAGGAGAAGCTGTGGTGCAGCTGGTGGCTGGGGAGGCTGATGCTGTGGCCCCTCTGCCACTGTGTGTCCTGTAGGGCACCACATCTGACTTCACAGGGCATTGGCTTGGTGGACAATTAGTGGACAAAACTTGAGCAGCAGCTCCATTTTGATCATCCTAAGTCAGAAGAAGTGGCAGGAATGCGGTCTGTCCAACAATTTCTGTCCAGGGAAAACTCAACATCATGGAATCGTGGAATCATAGAACGGTTTGGATGGGAAGGGACCTTAAAGATCATCCCCTCCCACTCCCTGCCAAGGGCAGGGACACCTTCCACTAGCCCAGGTTGCTCCAAGCCCCATCCAACCTGGCCATGAACACATCGAGGGATGGGGCAGCAACAGCTTCTCTGGGCAACCTCTGCCAGGGTCTCACCACCCTCACAGGGAAGAATTTCTTCCTGACATCACCTCTCCTCTTTTAGTTTAAAACCATTTCCCTTTGTCCTAGCACTCTCTTCCCCCTTTATGTCACTTCCCAGTGACATAAAAAGTCACTCTCCCTCTTTTTTATAAGTGCCCCTTAAGTACTGGAAGGTGCTCTGAGGTCTCTCCAGAGCCTTCTCTTCTCCAGGCTAAGCACCCCCATCTCTCTCAGCATCTTCCTTGAAGAAGTCAATATAATGACCTTTTAACAATTTTTTTTTTTTTTAAAAGAAAGATATTAATAGAATTTATCCTTTCAGGGCTGGATTTTCCAGAGCTGGGTTCTTTCAGCTCCCACTGAAGTCAACAGAGGTTTTCCTTCCAAACTCAGTGAAGGAACAAAGTGATTCTGATTCTGAGAGCTTTGAAAAAGCTCATCCCTCACATTTTTTTTTTTTTTTTTGCTAAGGAGGCAAGTAAATAAATATCTTCACATTAAAAAAAAAAAAAGATCTGTGTCCCCAAAAGCCCATTTCCTCCCACCCTTCCTTGTGGGGAGAGAGGAGAGGATGATTTCAGTAATCCTGCCCTAAACCTGGATGAACACTAATCATACTGGTGGATTTACATCTGTCATTAAGGAGAGCACCTGGATCCCTGTTTCAGGGGGAGCTGTTGGGAAGTGTAATGTCAGGGGATGCTTCTCCACCACATCTCCACCTCCCACAGCAAAGCCAGGGTCTGTGAGTGGTCCAGCTGCTGCTTTCTGTTCCTGTTGGATCTCTCAAAGTGCCTTTCCAGCCTTCCCAGCTGCAGGGGAGCCAAGGGGATGGATGGGGGACAGGAGGAGATGGAAGAAGGGAGTAACAAATCCTTTTAGACAGTGCAAACAGGCAGAGCGGGAGCCTGGGAAGGACTGGCGTGTGGAGATGCCTTGGCTGGAGCAAAAAGAGGCGTTCAGGCCATGACACAAGTAGGTCATTGTGCCTCCCACTCTTTGCATCGTGGCAGGAGCAGAGAGGGGAGGGAAGGGCTCATCCGCCTTCTCCTTCCTTTCGAGGCTCATGGAGATGCTGCTTCCACCTGTACTTGCCTGTGTGAGCAGACCAAAGGCCACCACCTGGCCTGCCCTGAGCAAAGCCTGGCAAAAGGCTTAATGCTCCTAAAATGCAACAATTTCATCCCTAAACACGCCCCTTTTCAGGGCAGGCAGGAGTGAACACAGCTCTGTCGCCTCGGGCAGGCAAACGGCCTGAGGACACCTCCTCCTTCTGCAGCTCGGCCTCCTCTGCTCCACATGGGCTGGCACACCTTCCCTTTTCATAGTTTTTTGTGGTTTTATCTCTTCATTTGCAAATTATTGCTGAGTTGGAGGGGTCAGAGGTTGCTAATGCAAACCTGGCTGGTTTGGTTTTCTCTTTCCTGCCCCTGTGACTGTCCATGCTCTGTGGCCACTTTGCAAGGGACCAACCTTGGCAGGAAGGAGAGTCTTTATTTCTTGGCCTTCCTGCTGAGCTGTGGAAGGCAAGTTTGTGGAATTTCCATGCATTTTGTCTCTGATATCAAACTTTTGACCATCTTTCCAAGCAGAGCTGCTTTTCCTTTGCTTTGCCAGGGATTCCTTGAACCATGTTGCCCTTTGGCCTTGGACTGCATGGCTTTGGCTGCAGTCCATGGACACAACTTTCTCCACCACAGGCATTTCACAGAGCATTTGAGGTTGTAAGGCCCTTGGGAGACTGTTTAGGCAACTCCATCATTTCTCCTTTCAGTCTTAAAATCATCAAAGGGGTGTGTTTTGGGAAGCTATCACTGGTACCACTTTTATTCAATCCTTGTATAATTTCGTCCCCACAATGCAGTGATTAAAAAAATATACATGTTTTCTTAAATATGGCCTGGTGGAAGGTTCCCTGTTCATGGCAGAGGAGTTGGAATTAGATGATCTTTAAAATTCCTTCCAACTGTAACCACTCTGCGATTCTGTGATTGTTACCATCCATGTTCCTCTCTGCAGTTGGCCTCAGTTCTTCTTCCCATGCCGGTATGGGGGCTCTTCTCCTGGCAATCTTGCACTCCTGGCTGCCTTAATCTCTCCATGCTGCCTCTTTAGATTCACTTTCTGGCTGCTGGGATGTTTGCCTGTTAATTAGTCCTGCCCATGCTGCAAGTCTGTCCATGCTGCCTCCTGCCACCATGTTCCATGTAATACCTGCTGGAATACAGCATGAAGGGACTCCAAAACTAAAGGGCCTATTTATTAAACAAGCTATTTATAGAAATGCTGAAGCCTGGGAGGCAGCACCAAAGCCTGGGTATGCACTCAACCTTTGTGTCCTGCTTTACAAAACCCTGTTAATTCCCCTCCTGTCTGCTCATCCCACAGCCCAAACACCACCACGTGTGTTTTGGTAACATCTGAGCACTTTGTATCCTTAGTTTATTCATTCTCCCCATTCTCAGGGACTTACCGAAGGTGGGATAATGTTGCTGGTCCTTCCTACACCTTCCCAACGCCAGGGATGACCTTGCAGACAAGTGGCTGCAGCACATTCTCTTTCTCTAAATAGTTAATTCATTTTTTCTTAATTCAACCACACGGGAAGTTTGACAGAGCTGCATCTTTTGGGATGGTTTAATGCATTCTTTCCCCTTTTCATGTGCCTCCCTCTCTGCTCACACCTTTCCTCTCACCAGGGGGAATCCCAAGGCAGGCAGGGACAGTGAAATTCCCCATCTGTGTACAATGCTGTGGATTGATTTAGTCTGGCTCACTAAATAAACACCAGGGACATCCCCTGTCCTAAAAGGCTCCTCAATTTATCAAGTTCAATCACAACAAGATCCCAGGTGCTGAATTGGCAAAATTCAGCCTGGAAGTCAATGCAGGACCAGCGACTTGCAAGCAGCACAGTTAGGGGAGGGAGCACAAACATGATCAGTCATTTCTCTGCTGAGGGGACAAGATATTTTACAGTCTGCCTCTAAAGGCAGCTGGAAATTTGGTCCCCAGGAGTATAACTTGGTCACTGAGGGGTGTAGATGGTCTGTGGATTTGGAGTTCATGAAGAGAGAGAGATGTCTTGAATTAGGGAGTAGCAACAAAGTGGAAGGTACCTGGATGAGTGTGGCTGTTCTTGGATATTATGGCAAAAGGTGGTTTGGGGCTTTGCACAATGATCTGATCCACCCTTGGGACACCACTGGTGCCCTCCATGGAGCAAAACTGTGGCCATCCATGTCCTGAAACTCACACCTGTGGCCAGAGTACCCAGCAAGACTGATTTCAGATTGCTGTTTAGGGGATGGAAAAGATTTGCCTCAGATATGAGCAGTGTGTGTGTGGGGTTTAACTTCCCTTCCTGCCTGGTCTCAGTGAAAACAGCACATATTTGTGTTACCAGTGTAGATATCAATCAACCATTGGCCAATTTCACTGACCAGAGTCCTTTCCAAATCCACTCTTTTGTTAAGTAATGTATTAAATCTTCAGCAGACTGTCCAGACAACCCAAATGAGCTTTATTAACTAACTGCCAATAATCCTGTGCTTTTCAGAGAAAGAGGAAATCCAGGCAGGGCTTTCCTGGAAATCACACACAGAATCACAGAATATTCTGAGTTGGAAGGGACCCACAAGGACCACTGAGTCCAACTCTTCCCATGCTCACTGAGCTTCTCAGACCAATGTTTCCTGGGTCACAGCATGTCAGCTGACCTGAAAATGTCACTCCAGCTTGATGCCTAAAGTTTTCATTGAACCATCAAGGAATCCCAGAATATGCCAAGTTGGAAGTGACCCACAAGGATCATCCAGTCCAACCCTCAGCCCTGCACAGGAGCAGCCCCAAGAGTCACACCCTGTGCCTGAGAGTGTCACCCAAATGCTCCTTGAGCTCTGTCAGGCTTGGGGCTGTGACCACTGCCCCGGGGAGCCTGTTCAGTGCCCAACCACCCTCTGGATGATCTCTTTTCTAATATCCAACCTAAACCTCCCCTCCCACAACTTCAGGCCAACTTCATTCATCAGGAAAACCTCATTGTTTTCCACTGGGAGAGCTACACCAGAGGATAAACCATCTCTTCCATGCAGCTGCCCATGCTTAGTCCTACCTAAGCCATCAGCTGGCTCAAAGATTTAGATATCTGGCTTAGACATCTCTTTGCAGACATTTCTGTGAAGTGATGGTGCAAGAGCCAGACATGACCTCGTTTATGAGCCACTGACACCACTCACTGAGTATTATCAGTAGACTCAAAACTGCAGGCACACTTTGCTGTGGCCAGAGGTGACCTGGTGGCTGCCAGCTCTCCCAGATGCTGCTGTGGCTTGTCTTGTGGGGATCCTGTTGGCCTTTCTCAGACACCCCTTGGCCACATCACTTCCTGGCTCCCTTCTGAGCCTCAGCTGGAGTTGGTTGGGATCACGGGAACCCCATAATTGCCGTGGACGTCAGTCACGCCGCACGCACGGTCGGCTGCCACAACTCCACTCCTGCTTCCTAATGGTGTCTGCTTTCAGCCCCATTAATGACCATAATTATTTTCCTAAGCATAAATTGTTCCTAATGACCGTGGTCATTTTTAGCATGATAGCACAGCAAATGAGGCATCCATGGCATGGGATGAAGCTGAGGAACAGACCTTTAAAACCCTGGGAAATGTCAGGCACACGGATTATTTACAGGGCTCTGTCATTCCCATTGTTGGTTTGGAAGTTCAAAAGGATTGTCACTTCTCCTTGGCCCTTTTTGGCTGTGATCAAGGGTGGTCTTGGTGGTTTGTTTCATTTGCCCACTCCTCAAAAGTAGATATTTCACTCAGGCAAAGGGACAGACTCAGTAGATCTCTTTCTATTGCTGGTCACTAAATGGTTTGCAAAATTATCAGATACTTCAAGAGAATCTGTCAGATCAAATCTGTCTCAAATAATTCAGGACTCCAAGCTGCAGATTACAGGTGGCCTTCTTTTCTGAAAGTTGTGAAGTTTTGTTTTTTCATGCCCATCACTCCATTTAATCATCACTGTTTCAGTCTCTGCTTTGGGGCTCTGTCAGGACTATCTGCAGCTCAGACAAGATGTAAGTCTTGGGTCTAATTTTCTTAGAAGACTTCATCACACATGATTAACTCATTTGTAGTCCTAATTAGATCTTGATCCTGGATGACTATTGAAAGATCTATAAGTTGATATTAGATTATTGGAGTAGTTAATTGTGCCCTGGGCACAGGCACCAAAGATTGACTCTGCAGAGTAAGGGCTGTAAGGAGAAACACCCACAATACTGCTGCAGCCTCCAGGTTGGGGACAGGGCTGAGGGAGAGCTGGTGACTTCTGCTCCTGGGACTTCATGCCCACTCAGGAATTGCAGTTTTCCCTCCAGCTGCAACATCCTAAAATCATAGTGCTGTTGGAGAGTCTTCACTTCCATTAATGAGGTGTTTCTGCCTGTCACACTTGTTAAGAAAAGCGATTCAAGTAGAGCCCACGAGCTCAGAACTGAAATAAAAAGTCTGTGACGTCATTACTAATGCCATCCACTCGGAGAGGGAAAGGTTTCTGAGGAGTTGAGGTTGACTGTGTTTCCTGGGCAGCACTGAAAACCCCAGGGAAGGGAGATGCTGTGCGTAAGAGGAGCTGAGCGACTTCCAGGCACACAGCCTGCCCCGAGGCTCCTGGTGCTGTCACAAGTGGTCTCAGCTGCCATTTGTGGCAGCAGGTGCCCTTGGAGCACCGCTGTCAGTGGTGACATTGTGACTGTGGTGATTCTCCTCTGACTGAGCTCAGCCCAGTTTGGGACCAGGCAGAGGTAGTGGATGTGTGTGTGTGTGTGTGTGCACTTGTAGGTGGCTGCCCCGTGCCTGGGATGGTGTTTGCCAGGTGGTTGTGCACCTTAGGAACAGATTTCCAGATGTTTCTTTTCCTGCTATGAACAGGTTGCCCAGAGAAGCTGTGGCTGCCCCGTCCCTGGAAGTGTCCAAGGCCAGGTTGGACAGGGCTTGCAACAACCTGGGATAGTGGGAGGTGTCCCTGCCCATGGCAGGGGATTGGAACTGGATAAGGTTTAAGGTCCCTCCCAACCCAAACCATTCCATGACTCTATGAACAGTTTGACAAGCCAGACCACCAAACTGTAGTGCCAATGTCTTGGCAATATTCCATGGAGATGTTTGCTGGCTCTGGAGCCCAATCCACGTGCCTAAATGATGGACACACTGGAGAAGGGGTTTGCACTCATCAAGCTGTTTAGGGAGGGCTTAGGAAGTGCAGAGGCTGCACAAAGGAGAACAACAGGCTGCTGACCTTATTCCTATCCATTCTCAGCACAACTTCCCCGAATTTGGGGTTGAAAGGCTGGTTTGGGGCAAAGCTCAGGGACTGCTGATTCTGCTGGGCTCAGACTAACCCTCCATTAGCTGGCAGTGTGGATACACCCCAAAAGAGAGCAGAGGGTCTCCCAGGTATCCAAAAACGGAGCAGCCCTGCTCCTCTTGCTTTCCCCATGACCACTCATGTCCTTTGGGATGTGCCCTGCGTCATTCCTGCCCGGAGGGAGCTCCAGCTGCTCGGCACTGCGCCTCGACCCAGCCAGGCAAGGAGGCTGCAACCAGCTGCACCACCTGTTTTTGAAATAGGGCTCGTTTTGTGCTCTGATTCACTGCAGGCAGGGCTAAATCCAAGTGTTAGGCAGGAGGTGGGACTGATCCCGTGGATTTCCTCAGCCCGATGAGTGTTAATTTGATCCACGCTGCCGTGGCAGGGGGAAAACATGGGGGCGGTGCGGCTGAACACTGAGATTCTGAAAGGGGTGATGGAGAATTTAATGGATCTTGGCGGCTTAATGCTCCATTTTTCTTGTGATTCCCCTCCGTTCCTTATCTCTCGTATTTACATAAATTATGTGGACTCCAGGGAAGCTGCTCGGCACAGGAATTTAATCAACCTGAGTCTCAGGAGCCCAGTCACTGTGCAGCAAAAAGAGGGGAGAGGAGTGGAAAATAAAAAAATAAAATAAAATAGGAAATAATAAAAAAAAAATAGGGGGGAAGAAAGAAACCATCAGAGCATGGGATGTGTCAAAAGGGACTGTTAATAACACCAGCCCTGAGCCACACTCAGCAAGGAGCTGGATTTCAGGAGCAGGGAAAGGATGACATCACCTTTTGCTGCACGCAGGTTTTTTTGCAAGCAGGAGAGAACTGGCTGTTGGTGCTGCGGGTGAACAGCAGCCAGGGAGCCACTTTCACCCCTCTCAACCCTGCCCTGCAGCTCTTGGAATTTCGGGATGCTTGTCAGGACATCCTGGCGTGGGATCTCCCTTCCCCTGGGGCCGAGCTCCTTTTTTTTTTCCCCAGCTCTTCAGCGGTGCTGTTAGAGGAGGGATTGGATAAAAGGGCTGGGAACGAAGTGGTTGCAGGATTGCCCAGCTCCTCCTCGCAGGATGACATAATGCCTGGTGTGGGCTCTGAACTCCTGGGTTGCAGAGGAGGGAGGGAAACCCACTTCGTGCTTCGGGGTGAATTCGAGCAGGGATGGAAATTCAGGAGGAAACCTGAAGGAAGGGAGATCTATCCCTGATTTTGCTACATGATTTTAAATACTTCTGCCCTTTCCATGTTCGACAGACAGACCCTCCCCACCCTCTGCTTTTGGATATCAAGAAAAAAAAAAGTTCCTTTGTTTCAGAGTGATTTTCCCATTTTCTTTTGAGCTGACTGCTGACATGGGAGATTGAAACACTTGATTTTTAAAATGCCAGTCTAAAATTCTTATACTTTCCTGCTCTTTCTTTGATGCCATTTTATTTCTAATGCAAAACTGATACCCAAATTCACACATGGCTTCCCTTTTTCAATTAAGCCACTCTTTCAGTTAAGTGTTGTTGGATACTGAAAGAGGAGAGGTTTAGATGGGATATTGGGAAGGAATTCTTGGCTGTGAGGGTGTGGAGGGGCTGGCACAGGTTGCCCAGAGAAGCTGTGGCTGCCCTATCCCTGGGAGTGTTCAAGGCTAGCTTGGACAGGGCTTGGAGCAACCTGGGATGGTGGAAGGTGTCCATGCCCATGGCAGGGGTGTTGGAATGGGATGATCTTTAAGGTCCCTTCCAACCCAAACCATTCCATGATTCCATGACTGTTTCTCTAAGATGTTAGGATATTCACACTGACCATCAGATAAAGCTTTTTCACAGGAGATTGTGCAGCACTGGAAAAGCCACTCAGCAAAGTGAGGGAGTCTCCAAATTGGAGGAACCTCTTTCTTGGAGCTTCCTCAATCACAGAGGTTGTCAAGACCTGCTTAGCCTGTGCCATGACTGCCCTGATCAGGTGTTGGACATGGTCCTGATTTGAGCAGATGGTCAGATAGAAAGCTCCAGATTTCTCTTCCACCCGATGCTGTTTTGATTCTCTGCAACCTCAACAACACAGCAGATCTGCTGGGCTGCTTTTCCACCTGCACCCTGCGTGACACAAAGCCAAGCACGTGACAGGAGGCCTTTGCAGCTCCCCTTGTCAACCAGACCTGGTGTCTGAGCGAAGACAGACAGGAGGATTTTGTTGTGGGGGATCTCAGGCACTCTGTTACTGATCCTGGCCTTCCCCTGCCTGCTTTCCAGCAGGATCAACCAGCCCAGGAAACGCTTTTGGAAAAGTCCCATTGCATTTCTTCCTATTCCTTTGCTGCTGGCAGTGAGGGAAATGACAGTGGCTTGTCAGTGTTGGGGACAGCTTTATCAGGTGCTGGGCTTATCACAGCTCACCTTATGCGTGGTGACAATCTGCTCTGACTGCTTTATTAATCTGACAGGCAAATGCTCCTGCATGAGGGGCAGAAGGCTGGGATATGAACCATGAGATCCAAGGATCTTCCTTGCCAAGGTGTGGAAGGGGAGCAATCCCTCTCTGTCTTGCCTGTGAGCTGGACTGACTGCTGTCTACACTGCTGCTGCCAAACTGCTCAGAATTGGGTCTGATGACCAAAATGCTGCTCCAAAGTCCGTGGAATCACAACAAGACCCTTGTTGGCACCAGTGAGGAAGCGTTTTGTCAGCTCATTGTGTTCAGTGTGTTTAATGAGCCAGCTGAGGAGGGGTTCAAGAAGCCTTATCATTAGTCTACTGTTAGTCTAGAGGGCTTTTTTTTTTTTCCTCTGAGTGCTTTCTCCTGAAAAAAAGTCCCTCCTTGAGGTCTCTATAACTCCCCATCCCACTGGATTTGTGTTGATTCAGCCTACACAGAGCTGGTCCAGCACTGACAGCAGGGCAGAAACACCAGAAGCTCCACTGTGACACCCTGTAGTGACAGTTGTGAGGCACTGGAACAGGCTTCCCAGGGAAATGGTGGAAATACCATCCCTGGAAGTGTTCAGGAAATGTGTGGATGTGACAAAGCTTAGTGGTGAACGTGGCAGTGCTGAGTTAATGGTTGGACTCGAAGAAAAACATGATAAGAGTCATCTAAGCAGAAGAAAACTCCACACTGGAGACACATTTCTGAGCTGTTACCTTGACCCCCCCTTGCAATTAATGGAAGGGAAACATGTGTCTTAAGTAGCACAAATGCATTTCTCTCAGTTGGTTACAGAAAAGACCTGGGAAGTAACTCCAAAGTAGGCCCATATTTTACTCACCTAAGGTTCAGTTCAGCTTGTTGCATTATTCATGACTTACTGCTCCTTCAGCTTTAGCATTTTGCTTAAATAAAGGTGCCTTGCACTTAAGGGACCTTATAGATCATTTCTACCTAGGACAGGGACATCTTCCACTAGACCAGGTTGCTCCAAGCCCTATCCAACCTGGCCAGGATGTGTCCAGCATCACATTGTCTTGGCTTGGTTCCTTAGCCTGAGGGGCAGGCAGGCAGTGACATCTAAATTCATCTAGTGGCCCCTTCAATCTGGAGCCAAACTTGGACCCCAGATAGTTTCTGTAGTGTGATTTCACTGGCACAACTCTCTAAAGACAGTAGGATAGTCAGGGCTCTTCAAAATGTTTGCAGTGTTTTATCTCCTGTAATATAAAGGGGAGTTTTGTACCATAGTTTTCTTCAGAAGTTTAATTAAAAAGTTCTCTTTCTTTCTTTCTTTCCTTTTGTGCACTGAAAAAAGTACAAGGAGAAAGGAGGTGGATAAAAATAAAATAGAAGTGAAGTTAAAGCATGCAAATGTTGATTAAAAAATATCAACCCACTCTCCCGTGAAATGCTAACAATGGTTCCCATGGCTCCTGCCTCCCGAGTCAGAACAGACCCAGTGGGTGAACTTTTGATTTCTGAAAGCACAGTCACTCCTGGAATGGGCGCCATTTAGTTACTCACCCTCAGAAAGGCAAAATCTGCTGTAGGAGATAAAATCGCCCAGTGAGCTCCAGTGTTTGGAGAGTGATGTCACTCAGATTCCAGCTTGGAACAAGTTCCACATCTTTGAGCAGCGTGGGTAGGTAGGAATGGGAACAAATCACCAACAGGGACGGTGGTTATTTTTTTCCTCCATTGTTTGTGTGGGTAAGTCAAACCTGGATAGCTTTCTGGAAACCAAAACCAAGGATCTGATGGCTCAGGATCTGATTTTTTCCCCGGTGAAATTCCCTACCCCAGGTGCCAAGGGAAATCACTCCACAGCTCATTACTGACCTGTTACACCACCTCCCACTCTGCACATCCGTGAAGAAACAAATAAACCCCCAAACAGTCATTTATTAAGTACCTAATTGTCACTCTCACTCTGCCCACTTCACAGCCAGATTTGGCACCAGCAGCACTTCCACCAACCTGTGGAGATTTCACAGTGTTTATTTTGTCTGGCGACTGGGGAGCAGCAGCACCCTCAGTGTGTTTCTCCAGAGCTTGCTCTTTTCCCTCCTTCTTTCTTCCCAAGCCAGCAGATTTCTACTCACAGTGAATATGATCCCTAGAAAGCCATCGGCCTCCTGTAAAGATTCCCCAATCCATTCAGCAGGAGCAAAGGTCAGGAAGGTGGGAAGGGCTGTAGGTTGTTTGTAAGATCTTGGACCGGCTGCACCAGTCCCTCATGAAGAGGTGGCAGGAGATGGCTTTGATGTCCTCCCTGACCACCTTCCTCCCATGATGTCCCAAATTGTGTGATGCCATTCGCAGGCAGAAGGGTGGGATCACCCCACACAGTTTCTCCCTGACCATCTCTGGGGCTACAAGTGCTTCAGCTGGGGCAGATTCTGAGGGAGCCCTGGGAAAGCCAGGGAAAAGCCATCCCTGTCCAAGGTTTCAGGGCACTGGGTGCCTTTGCTGCAATCACAAGCTGCCCTCCAGATGATAACTCAACATTTGGGTGGAATTTGCTGAGAAACTTGAAAAAAAACCCCATGTTTGGCACTGAAAAAAAAACCACTCCAGTTTTGCTGGGCCAGCCAGCTTTAAAGTCCACAAAGAGCAGGTTGAATAATGGCAGGGTGGTATAAGAACAAGGCAAGCAGGCAGTGCTGCATCCCAGGACGCTCTGGAAGGGCCTCCCTGAGCTAAATGTGGTGCTGTCAATTTAATAACAGAATTTTTCTCATTGGTGGAATTAGTCTGTTGGTTTGGTTTTTGTGTTTTTGTTTGTTTGTTCGTTTTGCTCGTTTTTTTGGTTGGTTGGTTTTGTTTTGTGTTTTTTGTTGTGGTTTTTGTTTTGGTTTGTTTTGGTTTTGGTTTGGTTTGGTTTGTTTTTTTTCTGAATTCTTGGCAGTATGAGAAAAGGTTGCCCAGTTTACCTGTGCTTTATGGATAAAAAAGGAGCCTTCCTTTTGCTTGGTTTGAACTGTCACCCAAGCATTCCATGGTGCTCCGAGCTCTTGCTAGGAAGTCTTTCATTGCAGTGCACTCAGGAATTTACAGCTTTTTATCTTGTATCACATCAGCTATCCCTTTTCTGGGCTGAACAATCTTGGTCTCTATGACAGTTTTTCCTGGGGTCCTCAGCACAGGAAGGATGTGGAGCTGTTGGAATGGTTCCAGAGGAGGTCATGGAGATGCCCTGAGGGCTGGAGCCCCTCTGCTCTGGAGCCAGGCTGGGAGAGCTGGGGGGATTCCCCTGGAGAAGAGAAGGATCCAGGGAGACCTGAGTACTCCTTCCAGTGCCTAAAGGGGCTCCAGGAGAGCTGGAGAGGGACTTGGGACAAGGGCCTGCAGGGAAGCCAAAGGGGTATATCCTCCCACTGGCAGAGGGCAGGGAGAGATGGGATATTGGGAAGGAATTGTTGGCTGTGAGGGTGGTGAGGCCCTGGCACAGGTTGCCCAGAGAAGCTGTAGCTTCCCCATCCCTGGAAGTGTCCAAGGCCAGGTTGGACAGGGCTTGGAGCAACCTGGGCTAGTGGAAGGTATCCCTGCTCATGACAGGGAACTGAAACGAGATGATCTTTAAGGTCACTTCCAACCCAAACCATTCTGAGATTCCATGATTCTATAGAATCTGTTCCATCCCACTGTTCCATCCCCCTTCTCTGAGCCTTTTGTAGTTCTGCTGCATCCTTTGGGAGATGAGGGGGGATCACACACAGCCTCCCGGACTGTGAGGCAGCAGCAACGTGGTTTCTGGTTTGCTTTCTTCCCTTCCCGTCCTTCCCTTTCATCTGATTTTGCTCTTCCTGACCCATTCCTGGTCCATGCCCGTTGCACGAGCCGTGGTGGCTGCAGGGCTGGCAGGAGCACATTGCAGCCGTCTGGCTGGAGAGGATGTGGAGCACTGAGAAGGTTTCCAGCTCTCCCTTTCCAGACTGCAATGCTTTCCCCCCCCCCCCTTCTCTCTGCTCTGCTTAGCTGTGATGGCTCTGCCTTCTCCTCTGGCACAGATGGTTGGTTGGAGGTTTTTCTGAGGCTGAAATCACAGTGGAAAGGCTCTGAGGCCACGGTGCTCCTGTGTGAGGCTCAGTGGCCACCACGGCCATCAGGCAGTGGCAGCTTCTCGTCCCCATCCCTTCCCGTTGACACAAGAGTGGCTTTTTTACAAACAGGTTGGTGGATTTAATTAGGAGCAGCAAAACATTTTGATTTATGCTTCCTACCCGCCTCACCTCCTCCCCTCCCTCTCTGCTCTCCAGCTTCACGCTTGTCAGAGCAGATATTTTTAATATATATATATTTATCACAAGCCGCTCCTTCAGCGCTACAGGCAAAGCTTTTAGCAGGGGAGAAGATGCCTGGCTTACAAGTAGCTCTCCAATTACTATTTGCTTGCTTTAGTGATTTTCCAGGAGAGGCAAAGGGCTGGATCCCGGCTCTTTCTCTTTACTCCACACTGAGGTATTTGCTGCCTCTCCTCATGTCGTCCTGCAGCTCTCCTGGGTGGCACATCCACATCTCCGTGGTGGGAACTGCTCCTGGTTGTCCTGGCTTGCACTCGGCCCAGGGAGGTGATCTCTGGCTGCTTCCCCCCCTTCTCAAACATCAAGGCATTAATAAACTCCCCCCTCTGGCCAGTTGCTCACGGGATCACCAAAAGCTGAAGTGAATCCCAGGGCAGGGGCAGCAGGAGGGGAACGTCTCTGCAACCACCGAGTTTATCGGATCCACGTCAGAGCTTGGAGTTGATTCAGGAATTAATGTGAAAGAGATTCCTTTACATCAGCCTGGGATGTGTGTGTGGGGATGGATATCATCAAATGAGTCATTCCAACGCTCTTTTGGAGATGAAATGTAGAGCCACACCTCCCAGAGCAAAGACTGGGAGATGGGAGTGGCGGTGAAGAGGGTGCCTTCCTTGGATCACCAGTGAGAAAAACTTTGCCTTTCCCAAGACACTGATTTCATCTATGTGAAGTTACATCTGCCTTATTTTATTTTATTTTATTTTATTTTATTTTATTTATTTCAATTTCACTTCATTTTTTTTACTTTGTTTTATTTTATTTTGTTTTATTTTTTATTTTACCTTTTAATTTAATTTCACTTATTTATTTAATTATATTTTATTTAATTTAAATTTTATTTTATTTTCACTTTATATTTTATTTTATTTTATTTTATTTTATTTTATTTTATTTTATTTTATTTTATTTCATTTTATTTTATTTTATTTTATTTTATTTTATTTTATTTTATTTTATAGCATTTTTCCATGCTAATACATTCCATGGTAATGGGTCATCCCACCCAGCACTACAGGTGCCTGTGAACTTTAAAAAGTGAAATGCAACCAGGAATAAGAATTTTGCCAAGAAATGACATTTCTTAAGTATTCAAAAAGCACTTTTCCAAACCACTCCTAAAGTCTTTTACAAAAAAACCCTCAAAATACTCATTTATTTACTCCAGCTTGACCTCAAAGTTGATTTCCCATATTTACATCACACAGCAATTCCAGCTTTCACCTCTGTGCCATCAGGGGATTGTTTGTGTAGATGTAGAAATGAATAAATAAACCATATATGTGGCCATATGTAAACAGACATTGTTTATTCATATACATATATAGCTCATAAAGCAGATTTTATTTATTTATTTATGCCATATATCTCTATGTATAGATATATACATGTACATACACCAAAAATTAATAAATAAGCCACAGATTCATGTAGGTTTGTACACATATATGAACATATATCTGTGCTTAAGGTATGTATTTATATATATGTGGTTTATTTGTTCATTATATATTTTTCCTTTGGGGTGCACTGTCCTGTGTGGTGCTCATAAATGTAAAAAAAAACAAATCAAAACTGTTTAAAAATTAATTCCAGAATCATTACATAAAGACATTTGTGGGCAAAAACCCTGGAAAAGAAGGAAGTTGGTCAAGCGTAGTGCCAGAAAGTGGATTTGGGTGAATATGAAGGCAATTTCCAAGTAGGAGAATGGTTGGACCAGTGGGGTGGGGCTCACTCCAGTTGACTTGGTGCTTTGGCAGTGGAGAGATTTCCAAATGAGGTGTATAATATATAATTAACTTGTGATTCCTCTCAGCCTAAAGCAGGCCTTGGAGAGGCTGGATGTGCCCCGGCCATGGGCATTCCCAGCCCAGAAACCCCCCGTGTCCTGGGCTGATCCCACAGTGTGGGCAGCAGGGGAGGGAGGGATTCTGCCCCTCTGCCCCCTCAGCTGAGACCCCACCTGCGGAGCTGCCTCCAGCTCTAGGGAACAACAGCACAAGGACGTGGAGCTGCTGGAGCCAGTCCAGAGGAGGCCACGGAGATGCTCCCAGGGCTGGAGCCCCTCTGCTCTGGAGCCAGGCTGGGAGAGCTGGGGGGGTTCACCTGGAGAAGGGAAGGATCCAGGGAGACCTGAGAGCCCCTTGCAGTGCTTAAGGGAGCCTACAGGAAAGATGGAGAGAGACTATTTACAAGGATCTGGAGGGACAGAACAAGGGGAAATGGCTTCACATTGACAAAGAGTTTAAATTAGATATTAGGAAAAAATCCTTCCCTGTGAGGGTGGTGAGGCCCTGGAACAGGTTGCCCAGAGAAGCTGTGGCTGCCCCATCCCTGGAAGTGTCCAAGTCCAGGTTGGATGGGGCTTGGAGCAACCTGGGCTAGTGGAAAGTGTCCCTGCTCGTGGCAGGGGGTTGAAACTAGAGGATCTTCAATGTCCCTTTCAACCCAGGCCATTCTATGAATCTCTGAATCTACAGATGGGTCTCACTGTGAAAAAAAACCACAACTTTTTCTTCCTAATGACTCTAAAGGCCACTTTACAGTCAGTGTGAATGGAGGAGTGGGTGGTGAGTTCCTGGCTGCCTCCTGGAAGGCACCTCATCCCCTGAAGCCTTCAGAAGCCCTGACAGGCGTTGCTGCTCCTCTGCCTGTGGGTTTTGTGAGCCACCTCATCCTCCCACTCCCCATCCAAGGGAGAGATTCCTCCAGAGGATGACTCAGTGCTGGTTTCATGGGATGAGTCACCCTCTGCAGTTGCCCCTTGCTCTCCCTGGGCCCCCAGAGGAAGCCCAGTTGACATCAGACATCGGATGTTGGAGTCAGGAATAACCTGGTGCCCTGAGGACACGCTGCACATCCGCTCACCACAAACCCCAGGGCACTGCCTAAGCCTTGTGTCAAAGCCCTGCAGTACCCAAACCATGACAAAAACATGGGCCAGAAGGAGAAGCCAAGGGCTTGTCCCCATCCCACCAGGTCTGGCTGCACCACAGCAGTGTCACCATCCACCCAACAGGAGTATTCCACACGGACTTCCTCATCCCTGCCAGCTCCTCACTCAACCTCTCCTCCTGCCCCTGTGACCCAACCCTCACCTCCAGGGCTGGTGGCACCAATCCTGCAGCGGGGTCAGGCTGTGGGAACCAGGGGTTAAGCAGGTTGAGCTCCCAGCCCGTCTGTAAAGGGGCTCCTTCCCATGAAGTCGGTCATGAAATCATTCCCTCACCCGATGATGAGCCTAAAAGTCTTTGACAGCGTCCCTGGAAGGCACTGTCAGCTCTGATTGTCTCGGACGTGGCACCCCAGGCACAGGCAGCCTCTTGCTGAATTGGGATGATTGAGGATGGGACAAGGAAGGTTTAATTTATTGCTGTATTTCCTTCTCCACCTGCCTGTCCGTCCCACTCCACAGTGGTGTGGCACTGCATGAGCAATCCCCCAGGACCTACTGTGCACCAGGAGGTCTGTGAGACACCCTGTCATCTCCTAGGAGGATTTACAGGGCCCGGATCTCTTGGTGTGTGACTGTGCTCTCCCCAGCTGATGTGGCAGGGACGGGGGTCTCTGCGTGTCTGAGTCGGGAAAATCCTCATTAACACGAGTGAGACATTTCACAGTGAAGCTGTTCCCTGTCCCCCCAAGGGAAGATGCCCATTTGTCAAACCCAAATGCTCTAGGTGGGAAAACACCAGGGTGGGGAAAGGCAATCAGGAGCAGTCAGCATGGATTCACCAAAGGGAAATCATGCCTGACCAACCCGATTGACTTCTAGGATGAGACAGATGGATGAGGGAAGAGCAGTGGATGTCGTCCACCTGGACTTCAGCAAGGCTTTTGACACTGTCTCCCATGATATCCTCTTAAACAAATTCAGGAAGTGTGGACTGGAAGGGTGGATGGTGGGCTGGACTGAGAACTGTATCATAGATGTGGTGCTCAGGGACACGGTCTAGTGGTTGACCTGGCAAACTTACTGGTTGGACTTGGCCCTTAGAGGCCTTTTCCAGCTTTAATGATTTTATGATTCCATGAATTGGCTGAATGGCAGATCCCAGATGGTTGTGATCAGCAGCACAGGGTCTAGTTGGTGTCCCTCAAGGTTCAATACTGAGTCAAAGATTGTGTAATTTATTCATCAGTGCCTTGGATGAAGGAGCAGACGCCTCCTCAGCAACTCTGTTGATGGCACAAAGTGGCTGATCCCCCAGAGGCCTGTGCAGCTCTTTAGAAGGACCTCGACAGGTTGGAGAGAAGGGCAGAGAAAAAGTGTCTGAAATTCAACAAATCAAATGCAGGGTCCTGCACCTGGGGAGGAACAACCCCAGGCACCGGCACAGGCCGGGAGCCAACCTGCTGGAAAGCAGCTCTGTGGAGAAGGACCTGGGGGTCCTGGTGGACAACAAGCTGTCCATGAGCCAGCAGTGTGTCCTGATAGCCAAGAAGGTCAGTGGGATCCTGGGATGCCTTTGGAAGAGCATTGCCAGGATGCCCAGGAAGTTCCACCTGAACATGAGGAAGAACTTTGCTGGGCAGAGACTGAGCACTGGAACAGATTGTCCAGGGTGTGGAGTTCCCCTCACTGGAGATATTCCAGAACAATTTGGACACAATCCTGTGCCATGTGGTCTGGGATGACCCTGTTTCAACAGGGAGGTTGAACCAGGTGACCCACTGTGGTCCCTTCCAAACTTACCCATTCTGTACCCATTTTGCCTATGATTCTGATTCATGGAAAGTGTTTTATTTTAGGCCCAAGATGGTCTTCTGGCTCCATATCTCACCTTCTAAAGTAGCTAAGCATGTCCAAATGGGGATGGGGGGCATCTCCCCTTCCTTGTCATGTCCAGGGAAGAGGGAGACCCAGAGGTAGAAGGCAGTTTTGCAGGTGTAGGCATAGCCTTTCTGACATAATTCTGCCCTCTTTCCCCTGTTTTACAAGCTCCACCAAGCTGAGGAAGGCAAACCAGAGCTTTTGTCCCATCCAGGATCTCCAGACCATTGAGGAGGTTCTTAAGTCCATGTTCAACATCCACCTTGGCTTGTCCATTCATTCAGCGTTCGTGCCGTGCACTCTTGGTGTCAATCCCAAAGTCACTCTGTACTTAAAATTCACACATCCACCCGCAAAATGCCTCAGGGGAAACAAGGAGATACATGCAGTGATCAGAGGAGCCTTCTGCAACTAAAGCCATCCATCCCCATCCATCCTCCATCTCCATCCTTTGGATCAGGCTGCGCCCGCCTGCGAGCGCCAGTTTTGATGAGGGTTTTTTGGAACCTGGGAGGGGAGCGTTTTTTTCCTGTGAAAGCCACAGAACTGCAGGTTCCATCTCCCGAGCTGGCTCTCAAACACAGAGCAAAACCATCCCCAGCTCTCCCTCTCCGCTCATTAACGTGCAACTGGGAGAGAGGCAGGAACTTCCTAATGACTGGCGGCTCCGGAGCGAGGAGCCGGAGCTTTTGTTATTTGTCATGTTGGAGCTGATTTTACCTTTGATTCCACTGATGGAGGGAGGGAACTGGTGACAGCAAGGGCAGAAAGCAGGCAGCATCAGGAGAGGAGATGAAGGCCCAGCCTAATGCCTTTTTTTTCGGTCCTGTGCCTTTAAAGAGCTAGGGCTGGATAATCTGGAGGTTTGGACAGCATGAAACGCTTTGCTTTTGAATGGCTGGAGAAATTTAAATGGAGGAACTCAGACAGAGGGTTTTTTTTTTCTTCTTCTTCATCATCTTTTCAGCATGGTTTTTATTAAAGTGATTCTCATGCAAGGAGCTGAAGTTAACTGATATATTCAGTAATTTCTGCTCTCTGGTCAGAAAACCATCAGAAAACCAGCCCCTTAAGTCCAGAAGTGCTGGAACAATTTATTTGCTGTGGATGATACAGCTCTGGCTTTCAGAGCATCACCAGAAAGTCTGAGCATCATTTCCCAAATGCAGGAGGGCAAAAAGGGTCCTCCACCACACCTTGTAGTTGGTTGGTGAAGCCAACAAAAGACCCGAGTTCAGATCATACCCAACATGATTTCTGGGGCAACAGGCTGGAGTGAGTTCTATTTCTCACTTTCATCCATTAACATCCCCTCCACAGCACTGGTTATGGGGCTGGTGACCATCCTGCCCACAGCTGGGTGATGCTTTGACCATTCTGGCTCCTCCAAATGGTTCATCCAAAGTGTACACCTAAAGCGAACATCCCATCCCTGCAAGTGTCCAAGGCCAACTTGGGTAGGGCCCTGATCATCCTGGGTTGAAAGTGTCCCTGCCTATGGCAAGGGTATAGCACTAGATGACCTTAAAGACCCCTTCCAACCCAAACTATTCTATGATTCTACAAAAGCACATATTTAACTTCTGATACCATTAAATTACCGTATCCATTGGGGTTTTTTTCATTGCAAACCAACCAAACCTCCCCACTTACTGCACTTTGTTGTTTTTGCAGACAATAGATGATTTACTAAAGTGTTAATTTCCTATAGCAAAAGTTATAATGGGATACCAAAGTAAAATTGATTTTAAATTACCATGGCAGGCTTGCAGAGACACTCCCATTATTCAGTGGAATGGGTGAAGGAGCTGCAGTTTTCACTGCTGAGAAGGAAAATACAGTATTTAAGATCACGGGCTCTTCAGTGGCATTGCTGGGCTTTGGTGACACCATCATGGTGGAATCCTGTTAGCAGGGAACCTGTTCTAGGTTGAGAACAACCTGGTCCATGAGGAGAAGCCGTGTTAGTGTTGGGTTTTGCTGTGTTTTATTGAAATGATTCTGGCAGAGATGGTGCTGTGACAATCACCAGGGAGCTCTCTCCTTTGATGGGGGTGACAGCAGGAATTTCAGGCATGCCTTTGCCTCATGGGGGCTTGTCCTTGATATTCCTAAAAGCAAGGATTGTCCCTTCCTTGCGGCCTCCTCTGTGAGCGGACAGCTGCCCTCGGTTGGTGCCTCCCAAATGAACACCATTTTTCACTTGAACTGGCATCCTAAATTAACTTTCACTGAGGGTGGGAAAGGGAGGGCACAGATTGCAAAGCTCAGGGGCTCCAGCTCAAACACGAAGTCTGCTCTAGCCAGGGTGATGTTTTCCAGTGCTGGGAAGGATCGGGAACGTTGTGATGAAAATTAGACCTGAGGAACCCCCCTAAAGCCTTAGTAATGACTTTGGGGGTCACACCCTGAGGGCTTTACCCTTCTTCTGGGGACTGGCCAGGAATGAGCAGGCTCTCAGTGCCCTGGGACAGGATCCTGTGCAAGGCTAAGGCTTTGTAGAGGCAACAGCTCTCCCAGACTGGCTTAAGCTCGGGGCATCAGAGCTGCTTTCCCGTGGAAGACTGACAATATTAAATGTTTACAGTAAATCGACATAAGGCATTATAACATCCTGTTCTTCCTGTTTTATGAGAGCTCAGCTATGGAGGAGCTGCCCTGCTGTCTGGAACCCCCCACTCATCCCACTCCCTGTAGGCATTGGATGTGCCCACCCAGTTTGGAAAGCTCGGAGGGCTCAAGAGCGTGGATGTGGCCAGGTTCTGCCTGTTGGCCTCAGGGCGAGAAAAGGACCCTGAAGTGTTCAGTTAATTACTTTATATGAGGTCCCAGAGACTGGAACGAAGCTCTCTGCTAAAAACAATTCCTTCCCTTGGCCCAATAAATGACACGAGCCCTAAACCCACTCATCCCTCACCCGATGCTCCTGCTCCGTAAACATCGGGTAAGGAAAGTGCTGGTTTGCACTGGGGAGCACACAGGGACTCCAGGATTTGACCCGAGTAATTCGTGGGAATGTTTGCTCCCACGACGAGGAGATGCAAGGAGCAGATGAAATGAGACAGATCATTTGAATTCCCCGTTGCCGTGGCTGCGGATGAGGGTTCACACGCAGATGTTGAGAGCACCCCCAGCACTGAGCTAGTTATTGACATCATAACCATTCCTAATCCAGTGTGGATGCCAGGGCAGCAGGGGAAGGGAAGCAGTTACACAATAAGATGGATCCTAATGGAGGCAGGGTGAGCTCAGAAATACGGGGTTTGCTGCGTAAGACATTGGGCAGTTTACCCTGATTTCCTATGTTATGACTTTGCTTGTTTGAGGGCTGGAACTCTGCTGATTTATGCCTTCAGAATAGAAACCAGTGTAATGATGTGTCTAGAAAAGGGAACAGAGCTGGGAAAGGGTCTGGAGCACCAGGAGCAGCTGAGGGAGCTGGGGAGGCTCAGCCTGGAGAAAAGGAGGCTCAGGGGGGACCTTCTCACTCTCTGAAACTCCCTGACAGGAGGGGGGAGCCGGGGAAGAGTCAGGCTCTGCTCCCAGGGAACAAGGGACAGGACAACAGGAAACAGCCTCAAGTTGTTCCAGGAAAGGTTTAGACTGGATACTAGGAAACATTTCTTCACAGAAAGGGTTGCCCAGCCCTGGCACAGCTGCCCAGGGCAGTGGTGGAGTCCCCATCCCTGGAGGGACTTAAAAGCTGTGTGATGTGGCACTTGGCAACTAAAATTCTAAGCTGGCTCTGAAGGACTTGATATTTCCTTTTGGTAAAAACTGCTTTGTCTCTGAACCCACTATTTTATTATTTGGTTGCCATTTTGATGGGTGTTTGACACTTCTGAAGAGTCCAAACCTCAGCCCCACTGTGCTTCTCCCTTACCTCTTTCTCCACTGTGGATCTGACCATTTCAATTGCTGGACAAAGAGTTTGGGTCACTCTGAGGCCAAAACAGGTCGGATTGAAAATAAGTACCTGAATGAGACACAGGGCTGGATGTGATAAATCAAAAACCTAAATTTACTGATTTTTATCAAATGAAATCAAATCCTGCCATACCTAATGTTAAACTCTTCATATTTGGGGATTCCACTGAATAGTTTAGGTCTCCTTTGCATCACTGCTATGGTTCAAACCCATCCCTGGGATTCAGGGACCTTTGCCAGGGTAATGGGACGGGAAATTTTGTTAGAAGCAAAATCTCAAAAATCACAGAGTAACAGAACCATTAAGGTTGGAAAAGACCTCCAAGATCATCGAGTTCAGCCTTTGATCTATCACCACCTTGTCAACCACACCAGAGCACTGAGAGCCACGTCCAGTCATGATTTTGGTTTCCCCACTCTGGATTAGATATTAGGAAAGATTTCTTTACAGAAGGGGTTGTAAAGCATTTGAACAGGTTGCCAAGGGTGGTGATGGAGTCGCCATCCCTGGAAGTGCTCAAAAAACAAGGGGATATGGCACTTGAAGACGTGGTTTAGTGATGAACATAGAGTTGGTGCTGCATTGATGGTTGGTCTTGATGATCTTTAAGGTCTTTTCCAACCTTAAGGATTCCATGATTCTGTGATTCTGTTATTCTTTCCTGCCTATAAACGTGCCTGGAGTGTTTTATCAGCCTCAGCCCTGACCCCTCTAACAGGGTTTAGAGGGGACCTGTCTGGGTGAACATCCCATCCGGGTGACAACAACAGGCAGGGGTGGTGGTATCAGAGGAGGTTTTTCTCCTCCCTCCCAGCCATGCACAAATAAGGGCAAGAATGCCTTTGTGCTGGGCTGTGCTTTTTAGGAGAGGTCTTGACCTCACCTGAACCATCAGCAAATTCCCAACTCGCCCAGACTCCCGGTGTGTGCCTTCCCTGATGGCTGAGACGCGACAGCGGTGGTGGGAAATCAAGGGTCAGGTTTTGCCTCTTCCACAAACTCCCTCTGTGACTGCAGGCAATTTATTGCATCTCTCAGTGCCTCAGTCCCCTGCTGTTAATAACACATCTTTTCCTTTGCTGTGTTTCTGTCCTTGTCAGTTCAGATTGTAAATCCTTTAGGGCAAGAGTTGTCTCTTACTATGTGTGTGCACCGGGCTCTCCACAGTCAAACTCTGATCTCAGCAGAAGCTTTCTAACATGGCTCTAATATAAATATAAGTGATACCTGGGAGCCAGCACTCCTGGGTTCTGTGCCTGGGCCTCTCAACCCTGCAGTGCACCCAGGATGAGCCATTTTATCCAGTTCTGAAATAAAAAATGTCCAAAGTAGTGGTCAGAAGGACTGGCTGAATGGGAGAGAGAAACAGGATCTGTTTATGAATAACTTTAATGTAGGGTTGGTGGGGTGCAAGAATTGAATAACTAACTTGAATTAGATTGGGCTTCCTACAGAACTGATCCTAAGGGAAAAAAAGGGAAGGGGTTGCACTTGCTCTCTTCCAGTTGCACTTACTCTCTTCCACTCTCGTGATCAGTGACAGGACTCATGGGAACTGCATGAAGCTGAGCTGGGGGAGATTTAGGTTGGATTGTCAGGAGAAAATTTTTCACCCAGAGGGTGATTGGGTACTGAACAGTCTCCCCAGGGAAGTGGTCACAGCCCCAGCCTGTCTGAGTTCAAGAGGCATTTGGGCAATGCTCTCAGGGACAGCGTGGGATTGTTGGGGTGTCTCTGCAGGGCCTGGAGTTGGACTCGATCGGTCCCTTCCAACTCACTGTGTTCTATGATTCTATGGTTTTATGATGCTGTGATTCTATGATTCTGTGATTCTGCTCATAGGACTGATCCAAAGTAGGAGCAAAGGCTTTGCGGACAATGTCTTGGCTCCACTACTGTCCTGCTCCCTCACACTTCCCAACTTCCTCTGTTTGCTGCCTTAACAAACAAAGCTGTTCAGAGAGGTTTGTTTTGCTCATGTACCGCTGCCTGCAAACCCTCCATGCTCCCAAACCTCCTCTGTGTGCTGCTTCCCTTCTCCAAGCACCCAACAGTGACATCTCTGTCAAAGGGCAGAGCTGGTGACAGGGCGACCTGCAGCCCTGGAGGTTGCAAGGACAGAGGGTCTGGGTGGTTGTGGCTTGCAGGGGCATGGAGTCCATGCTGTCAGTCTCACAGCCAGGGATTCTTCCAGTCAGTGCTTGCAGTGACCAGCAGGGATCAGGGAAGGGCAAGATCTCCATGGAAAATGGGGCAACAAATAGCATGAGGAGGAGGAGGAGGAGAGCCTGCTTTCTTGTCTGTGAAAGGGTGGAGTTTACCTGCCTTACTTGGTAGCTTCTTTCTGTAGAGATTCCCTCTCTGCACCTCCCACCCAGGAGCTCTATTCAATTGTCCAAACCATTCAAGATGCTTTGGATGGCTCAGTGCACCCCCAGCTGTGGGTACCTGGAAGGGTAGAGGTCTTCTTCATGCCTTGTATCCTACCTGCCAGCAGTCCACTGATATCTCTGATATCCTCTGAAACAGTCCTGCATGCCCATGAGTCTTGTCCCTGGTCTCCAGCTTCTTCAGGGATGCCTTGGAGAAGCCAGGTGGGGATTATGCACAGGGTTGTCCTCCATGGGGAGTTTCATTGAAAGGCAGGATTACTCCTCTGTGTGGAGAAGGATGTGGAAGTTATGGGACAGGATCTATTCTTGATGAGATCTATACACAGAATCATAGAATGGCTTGGGCCAACAGGACTTTAAAGATCATCTTGTTCTCACTCTTGCCATGGGCAGGGACACCTTCCACTATCCCAGGTTGCTCCAAGCCCCATCCAGTCTGGCTTTAGACACTTCCAGGGATGGGGCAGCCACAGCTTGTCTGGGCATCCTGTGCCAGGGTCTCACCACCCTCACAGGGAAGAATTCCTTGCTAATATCCAATCTAAATCCACCTTATCACTTGTCCTGTCACTCTATGCCCTTTTTAAAAGTCCCTCTCCATCTTTCTTTTAGGATCCCCACTGAGGTCACCACAGAGCTTTCTCTTCTCATGGCAGGTGTCACCTTCCCCAGGCTGTGCATTTGCTCCACAGAGAAAAAGAAGACCAAGTTAAGAGATGGAGGGAACAAAACACATCCCAGCCAGCTCTGGGAGCTCCCATTCCAGCTGTCAGATGGGAATGCATTCCATTCCCATGTGAACTTTGCTTCCCACAGGAAAACTCCTTTCCTACCTGTTGGCACAGTCCTGGACACTGCCCCAGTCTCCCATGTCCCCCAGATATTTTCCATGGGGGAAGTGGAAGCGATTCCTCAGAGTGACATATCAAAATGACAGCAGGGAGATGAGAGGCATGTGATGGGGAAGTGATGCCAAGGAGATGGGAGACATCTGGTATCAGCCATCAGCTCTCAGTCAGTCGTCTGGACCCTTCTGTAGTCAAGGGAAGGAGACAGGAAATCCGTAGGAGGTGTTGTAGACACTTATCTTGGGATCGGATGAGTGGCTTTCTGGGAATCTGTCTTTGATAAGAGATGGAACCGAGGCGATGAGTTTGGATCAGTTTTCCCACTTCTGGACAGCTGGAGTAAGAAAGGGAATCCCATTGGAGGATCTACTGCGGCTCCAGGAAAGATTCTTAGTCACGTGAACTTACTTGAGCTTCACGAAAAAGCTGGAGCAAACCCCTACTTGCAATTCAGGCCACCCCAAAGGTTTGGGGGTATCAGAGGGGGGAAAACATTTGGCAAAAATATTCCATACAGAGAAACAGGTGCTGTGAGGAAAGACAGGAGAAGGGATCCATTCCCAAAGCTTCCTTAAGAAGCGCAGGATTGGCATCCTGCTTTTAGCCGTCACCTCAAGTGGCAGGACATTCAGGCAAGGGGAGGGAGGGCGGGGGGGGGGGGGGGGAGGTGGTGGAAGGTGGAAGTTTAATTCTCTCCAAAGCTTGGAGATGACTCAAGGCTGCAGCATCCTCTTTCCAGCAGAGTGTCCTCATGATCCCACGTTGGTAACCGGGCCCGCTGGCTCAGGGAGCGTTTCCGGCTGCAGGGAATCGAGCCCCGGCAATATCCTCCCCGGGCCACCCTTCGAGCCAGCAGACAAGAGTCTTCCTGACACGCTGCCATGTCTCAGGAGGTGTTTAAGTGTTGGATATCCTGCTCTGCAGCCCCAACACGGGAATGTGAGAGCTCTGTCTCCTCGCTCGGCTCGGGGTGGTGGATGGGTTTGCCTGAGATGCTCCAGGTCAAGCCAAGGTCAAGCCCTTCGTTCACCACCAGAAAAGAAGGGGTTTGAACCCACAGAAAGAGGTTTGGACCCACAAAAAAAGGGATTTGAACACATGGGAAGTGATTTGAACCAATAAAAAAGGGATTTGAGCCCGCAAGGAGGGATTTGAACACAAAAAAAGGGATTTTAACCTACAAGAAAAGGTTTAAACCCACAATAAGAGGTTGGAAATGACAGGAAGGGGTTTGAACCTACAAGAATAATTTTGAACACACAAGGAGGGATTTGAATGCACAGGAAGGGGTTTGAACCAATTAAAAGAGGGTTGAACCAACAAAAAGGGATTTGAACTCACAAGAAGAGATTTGAACCTGTGGGATGGGGTTTGAACCCACAAGAAGGGGTTTGAATGCCTAAGAGGAAGTTTGAACCCACAGAAAGGGGTTTGAACCTACAAGAGGAGGTTTGAACCCACAAGCAGAAGTTGGAACCTATAAGAAGGGATTTGAACCCATAAAAATGGGTTTGAACCCACAAGAAGGGGTTTGAACCCACAAGAACGGGTTTGAACCCACAAGAACGGGTTTGAACCCACAAGAAGGGGTTTGAACCCACAAGAAGGGGTTTGAACCCACAAGAAGGGGTTTGAACCCACAAGAAATGGTTTGTTTTCACCTGGATACTCTCCTGAGTGACAAGAGAGGGCACACAGGGACTGTTCCTAGTTGGGTGTTGAGGTCTGGGCCAGCATGTGGGATGGTGTGTTGGAGGCAGGGCAGGATGGAAGAGGAAATGATGAATCTTTTGGTGGCCCAGACCAGTCCCTGGTGCTGGATGGGGCCTCCTGTGTCTGTGCCATAACTTACCTGCTCTGGGGGCTCAAACGCCTGAAGTTTTAGATTAGGATTTGCAGGATTTCTGTCCTGGGCTGAGATGTTTAGAGTCAGCTGCAAATTTTTAAACCAGTCAGGGCTTGGCTTTGGAGGCCAAGGGCAGCCTGAGTCAGATTCAGAGTTTGTAGTGCAGGGGTTGTGTCAAATCCCAGCTCCCCACAGTGGCAGATTGGATGCTGAGCTCTGTGATCCCAAGTTTATGGGCAGAACATACAGTCATAGAAGGAATCATGGAATGTGCTGAGTTGAAAGGGACCCACAAGGATCATCCAGTCCAACTCCTGGCCCTGCACAGACACCCCAACAATATCACCCTGTCCCTGAGAGTGTTGTCCAAACACTCCTTGAGCTCTGTCAGGCTTGGGGTTGTGACCACTGCCCTAGGGAGCCTGTTCAGTGCCAACCACCCTCTGGGGGAAGAACCTTTTCCTGAGATCCAACCCAAACCTCTCCTGACTCAGCTTCACACCGTTCCCTTGAGTCCTGTCCCTGGTCATGAGAGTGAAGGGATCTGTATCTGCCCCTCTGCTGCCTCTCTTGAGGATGTTGAAGACCCCAATGATGTCTCCCCTCAGTCTCTGCTTGTCCAGCCTGAACAGACCAAGTGACCTCAGCCACTCCTCATAAGGCTTCTCCTCCAAACCCTCCTGTGAAGGGCCAGGCAGGACCTGGAGGGGTAGGAGGGCTGATAGACAGTGTCAGGCTGCCCCTGGGCACTGTGCCTGCTGCAGGGGGCACATCCCTGTGCTGCAGAGCCATTTCCTAAGCCATGGCCAACAGCCACCGGCAGCAGGTCGCAGGAGAAGAGGTCACCTGAAGGTGGGGTGATGGGAAACAGGGGTCCCAAAAGCAGGAGAGTGTGGCTGTGGCACTTCAGATAAGGTACAGAAACTTGGCTGGGGAGGAGCAGGTGGTGGGAGGGAATTACCTGGGGAGGAGCTGGGGGGGGGCATAAGAAAGGACATTTTGGGCTCACAGTGAGACTCCTCACAGACTCACAGGGTGGCTAGAAGGGACTTTAAAGACCATTTTGTTCCAACCCCCCTGCCACAGGGAGGGGGACCTTCCACTAGACCAGGTTGTTCCAAGTCCTGTCCAACCAGGCCTTGAACACTTCCAGGGATGGGGCAGCCACAACTTCTCAGCTGAGATCAGTGTACACCACGGTTCTTTTTCTTCAACCCATAACTGCAACCCACCCCACCAGCTGAACTTCCTTCAGATCCTCAACAACCAAAACATCTGTTCTGCTCCTGTTTAAAAGCAGATCCCTGGAGTGTAGGAATCTATTCCAAATCCATCCCAACAGGCAGCTGGACTGCCTTTCCCATCCAGTTCTGCAGCATCTGACACACAGTCTCAGAGTATCCAACCGCTCTGGCCACACACCTTCCTTCTGGGGAGGAAAAACTTCCATGTTCTCCGTTGCCTGGGATCTTTGCCTCACTTCATGAGTGTAAATCATCCCTCCTGGAGGGAGAAAACAGGGGAGCCAAGGTTAGGGCTTTGGAGACAGCACACAATGCCAGCAGGGAAAGGCTGCATGTTTGCACTTCGGAGAGGCATTTGGGCAGTAAATGACAGAGTCGCTGAATTATTCCGTGGGAGAGGGAGGGGGGTGTGAGCACAGGAGGGAAAAATCCATTCATTCATTACAGAAATCAATAGCCCCCACGTGTCATTTAAGCTGGCCTTCCCCTGGAGAAGTGCAAGATGGAAGAGACCTCAACTGCTTTGCTGATGGGAGCAGAAACCCTGCCCGGGCTCAGCCGGAGGAAGGTGCCGAAAAAGATTATTCCGTGGTGACTCCTGAGTCACGTCTGGATCAATGAGTCCGGCAATTTATTGGTGCTTCTGGGATATATCTCGTCTAAGCATTCACCATAGTCAATGTTAATGCAAACATCCTCTGTGCAGGGCAGGGCAGCTGCCTCAGCTGGATCAGGAATGCAGGAGGCATCTGAATGGGCCTGGGAAGCATTTTGAGTAGCAGGAGGTCGAAAGGACGTGTGTGAAAACAAAAGGCTTTTCTTTTCCTTTGGATTAGGCACCTTGCACTTCCAAAAGGAGCCCTGTCCAAAAGGGTCAGGGAGACAAGGACCTCCCAAAATGCCATTTGGGCTAGATAGTGCCTTACAACTGAAACACTCTATTCTATTCCATTCTATTCCCTTCCATTCCGTTCTAAATTAAAACCCATCAGCCACCCCTAGCTTGGGGGAAGTCGTTTAACCTCCCTGCCTCCATTTCTGCACCTAACTGTGCATGAACATCCATCCCCTGGGCTGAGCTGCAGGATTCCATACCTCGCCTCCCAGATGCTGTTTGCTGGTGGAAAGCTCCTGTGACCGCATTTGTGTCACTTGGATAAACTGTCTGCTGGCACGGGAAGACTCAGCTGTGCCCCGAGGGTGGTGGAGCGAGGACGTGGTCAGGTGGCTTCACTTTTATTAAGCTTCAAGCAGAAAGCTCCTTTCAAATTAGTAGGAGGAGAGGAAAAATAAAGGAAAAAAATGCTGAAGCAGTGGGTAATACTGTACCTGGGCTGGTTCTTCTCCTGGATGCGATCACTAGAAAGTGGTCCTGTTTGTCATATTATTTTAAATCAGTCTTAATTAGGAGTTAACTGTTAAATGAAACAACTGCAATTGCAGCCATCCATAGGTTCCTGCATAGCTTGACCTGCTTCATTTTATTAGATATATCTCCTTACTGGCAGCCCCCAGCAGCTGGGAGAAATCCTGCAAGTAGGCAAAGCTGATGCCAGGCTTGTGGTTAATTTTAATCACGGGGCTGGGAGGAGACTTGTAAAACAGCTGCAGGTGAAGCAGGGAAGGATGCTCAGGTGGACTTCCAAGGGGAAAAGGAGTGTTTCTGCAGGGATCAGTTGAGGCAAGGGCTCCTATACCTCCCAAAAAGGCTGTGTGTCCTCTTCTGGTGGTTTAACACATCCTGGTGGCCTTTGAAAAGCCACTGTGAGGCTGGTTGGATTCTCCAAAGCCCCGGGAGATGGCGTGGGGTGAGCACGGAGCAGCATTTGTGAGGCGCTGCCTCACCAAGGGCCCCGCCCCCCACCAAAAACCAGAGAACCTCCATCCACGCTTCAGAACCCACCAGTGCATTTCCTCTGGCCAGGAATAGCCGATGAGTAATACAAAGCAGCAGAGGTAATAAATATTAAAGAGCTGGAAAATGTTAAAGTGCACCGGGCAGTGGGGCGCTGTGGGTGAGAAGCGCGGGGAGCGTCCGCAGGCACTTCGTGCAGGGTTTGCTCCTCATCCTGGAGGGAAAATAAAAAATTAGGGATAAATGTTGCAATTATTTGTTGTTAATTGTGTGCTGAAAGGCATCATGAGTTGCAGCGAGCTGGTGAGCTCATCCCTGGCCTCATTCCCTTTGTGGGTCCAAGCCATGGCTTTCCTGGCGTGATGTGTCTGGAGCAGAGGAGACACAGCCGGTGGGAGGAAGGAGATGTGACACCAAGCATCTGAGCATGTGGTGATGAGGTCCTGTTTCCCAGGAAAACATGGCTAAAGGATTGCAGGTTTGGATTAAATACCTCATGGTGCTTTACTTCCCCATCCCTGGAAGTGCTCGAGGCCAGGTTAGAGGGGCTTGGAGGAAGGTGGTCTAGTGGGAGATGTCCCTGCACATGGCAGGCAGTTGAAATGGGATGGGCTTTCAATTCCCTTCCTATCCCAACCATTCTGTGATTCTATGATTCTACAGTGGGTCCACTGAAGGTGGCAGTTGATGAAGGGCATCTGTCTTGGCCATAACAAGAGGTCATTGGAGATGAGGCATCAATTCGGGTCCTGCAAGCTCCAAACATCCCCCTGCCCCTCTCAGCCCCTGGTGTGGCAGTTCCTCAGCCAGGGCTGATGATGATGGGAGTCAGATGCCATTTCTGTAGTTTCCTTCCAGTCCCTGCTCCTTTCACCAGGCACCAGATATAAGGTCCACAGGGCAAAGATCCCCTCTAATTCTTCCTCCACCTGACTGGAGCCAAAATGCCCATGAAAACCTTTCTGTCCCCTTTTCTGGCCCCCATCAGGGTCCATATGGAGGTGCAGATGGATGGGGCTGACTGTGGCAAGACAACAAGGGTTAAACTCTCTCCTGGCAGGCTGGGAGGACACCGTGTGATTTCTGCGAGCCCGGGGAGGAAGGCAGGCCCTCGCTAATGTATGCGCAGCTTCTGTGGAACTAAAAATAGCCCTGATCTGAAGCTGTTCTTCCAGGATTTCACAGGCGCTCACCCAATTTTTAGCTCCTTCCCCTCAAAGGGATGGCAAAACGCAGGCGACAGTCTCAACCCCCTCCCGCAAAGCCGCCGCGGCGGGAGCTTTGCTCCAGGGATGCCTCTGGAGCACGGGAGGAGCCGGGGATGCTGCTGCTGCTGAACGCGAGTCCCGGGGCTGTGACGGTCCCGCGCAAAGCTGGGGTGGACTCAGGCACCCCTGAGCAGCATCCCGAGGATTTTCTGGGAGCCCTGGTGCTTTGATCTGCAGCGGAGTGTGCCAGGGAGGGATGGAAGCGGCGGGGAGGGCTCGCTTGCAGCTGGCGGCGAGCCACAGCTCTGACCCTGGCAGCTCTGCAGCAGCTCTTTGCAGCTCCCCCCCAGGTCCTCAAGAACCAGCTCCCCTTTTCCTAAGCAGAGTCCTTCCCGCCCCAAAACTCCTCCTGGCTGGTGTTTTCCTGGCGTGCTGTTAAAATACTCCTGGAGCATCCATCTCCTCAGCTCTACAAAGCCACTGTTCATGGGGGTTAGGAGAGACTGTGCTGCATGGAGGAGTCTTGTCCAGTGATTTCAGGTCCTACTTCAGCATCAGTGACCTTGAGGGCCATGGAGAGAGTAAATACTGCAAATTTAGTGAATGCTCTCCTAGAATCCAAATCAGTTCCCTGATCTCCCAGTGAGAGACATGACCCCCTTGTCTTCCCCAGCAGCCACAGCCTGGAAATAGGAAATGTTTCCCTCTGAGGGAAGGAATAAGCTCCCAGTTGTGTTACTGTTTGGCTCTCGGGTCCACATCAGTTTTTGAGGGTTTAGACCACAGGCAATCTGCAGACTCTGCTCAGATCATTGGACTCACAGCCCCAAACTGGTTTGTTAAATTCCTCAGTATGTGGAAAACCCTTAGAAGAGAAGACCAGTGAGTCTCCATCTCCAAGGGGCTCACTGCTGGTGAAAGGAATGACTTTCCCCTCTCCTGCTCTGCATCCTCCACTGACAGATCTTGGAGGCTTGCAGAGAACTGAGAGGAGATTAAGATGTGTCCCTGCCTTTGTCTGGTATCCCAGAACAATGCCAAATTCTCCTCTCCTGAGATATCCTGTGGCTCTGGTGGGCCCACACGATGCCAAATCACTTCTCAAGACCACCTGGGTTAAATGCTGGAACATGACCCATCCTATTCAAAGGGCAAGGCGACCATTCCCACGGGTCTCTGAGCATCATGCACTTGAACACTCATATTCTGGGAGCCCTCAGGCATTTCTTTGGATTTTCCCTGAAACTTCCCTAGCTTGGAGCCAAGACAAGCGAATCAAAAGCCCTCCACTTTATTTTCAAGGCCTCCTCCTGTTCCTGTAGGACTCACTGGACTGGGAGCCGTTTTATTTCCAAGTGGAGAGCCCTGACATTAAACCCAATTTTCGCAAACACACTTGAAGGAAAAATTCAGTCTGAGTCCAAGTTCCTCCTCTCTGTGTAAAGCTATTTAACAGCTTTGATTTAAAACAGAAGGCTTTGCCGGAGGCGATAGCAGTAGGTGTCGGAGTATCCTTTAAGTAAATAAGTATGTGAAAAATAGGGAAGGGTTTAAGTATTCATAACTAATTTGGTGGGGGGGGAAGATCTGTGATAAAAGAGAGCATTTGGCTGAGTGCTAGGACATGAGACCATCCCACGTGTGGCGGATGCTGTGACATGTGTGTGTGGCACCCATCGCTTTGACACCCTCTCCAGCAGCCCCTTCTACCCTGCTCCTTTGAGATTCTTCCCACACTAAAATCAAAAAAAGGGCATTCATACCCCGGTGCTGGAGAGGTCTTGGGGCTTGTTCTTCTATTTTAGAGCTCTACATCTCGCAAAACAATTGGCAAGCGAAAACATAAAAGCGATTTCTGCGAGCCTGGCTCGAAACGGCAGGAGCTCCGGCTACAAAGCTGTTCTCTGATTCTGTATTGATTTACTGAGCAAAGGTCTGGGAATAGGGAATCTGCAACTTGGATATCCAGGGGAATCCCGCAGCCCGTGGGGACGCAGCAAGGAGAGGCTGCCTGGCTGCCTCAAAAATGGGGGTTGGAATGAATGTTCCAATAGAACTTTCAACTGTTTTTGCAAACAAAGAAATACTGGCCAGGCTCTGGCTAAGCATGGATAACTCTGCAAAACCAGATTTGGGAAAGTTTGGCAAATCAGAGCCTTATGATTTGTTTCTCTCCTCCTGGTTGTGATCTTTTCAGCCTGTGAGTCAGAGAAAATTTACTCTGCAGCTGGGAAAGGAGAGGAATCACAAAGGTGGATGCCAGAAACATCCCCCAGACTGGGGAGCAACCTGGAAATGAGCAGCTCAAGCACCTTTGGCCTCTGGAGCTTTATCTGCAGTGATGCCCTTGCCCCACTTTTGTGCCCTGTGCATGAGCTGGAGGTGACAGCCACAGTGCCTGTCAGCAGGAGGAAATCACACCTGCAGCCCTGCCTGTGGTCTTACAGCCCCAAATATCTGCTTAAACTATCAGTAAAAAAGGGATTTGGACTAAGACCATAACCAGAGAAGGTCATACAGGTGTATGTCCCATTCAACTGCTGAAGACACTACTCTGAAATTATCAGAGCACCCTGTTTTGTGCATCAGAGCCCCCAGATTATCAGCCATGAGTTAAATCAGCAAATACCAAAGCTCTGGGAAATAGATTCTAAAAATCCTACAGCATTGTGATTGAATTATCTCCCTCAACTATTTGATGGAATTTACTCTTTCCAAGGAGGGGCTGATTTGTAGACTTTCTTCAAATACTGAAAGTGATCTTGGGCTGAAAATCATTTCACTATCCCTGGAAGTGTTCAAAAAACAGTGGATGTGGCACTTGAGGACATGGTTTAGTGGTACACATGGCAGGGCTGCTGGATTGATGGTTGAACTCAATGTCTTGAGGTCTTTTCCAGCCCGAAGGATTCCCTGAGTCTGCAGTGACAGTGCTTAAGTGCTGGCACAGGTTGCCCAGAGGGGCTGTGGAGTCTCCATCCTTTGAGATTTTCAAAACTCAGCCGCACAAGATCCCGAGCCTTGATCCAGACACCTCTAAACCCCCTTTTCAATCTAAATTATTCCATGATACGATCCTTCCCAGCATAAGTTTTATAAATCAGCTGCCTCTTTTGCGGTTGGTGTCTGGTAAAGCCATCTGTGCTTTAAAACAGCTTTAAATTGGCTTAGAATATGAAATTATAACAGTTTCTCCCATGCAGCAGAAGACTGGGACTGTCATCCTTTCAACCAGATATTTCAGTTGCAGATAGCATTTTGCAAAAAGCAAATGTTTCTGGTATAAATGGACATTCAAGTATTGCTCCCTCTCAAATACATGCATTTGGAGAATGGGGCTTCTAATTCATATGAAGACCAGAATTTTTTAACTTGCTGCTTATTGCACCTGTGAAATAGGGATATTCCAAAAGTCTGAATTGACACAACCCTTTGGCTTTAAAACTAAAATTTAATCCATTAAAATTTTGGCTGAGGCTTTCAAGATTCTCATTCACTCAGGGAAGTTTTTGAGCAGGGAAAAGGAAATAAGGAGCCAAGAGGAATGTCTGGGTGCGAGAAAACATGAGAAGAGACTGATGCAGTAAACTGGGGTACAGTTTAACTCAGAAATGTTAATATAGGCAAGTAATGCAATGTTGTCACCTTGATGAAATGGCTGTTGTGTGATCTTGTTGTGAGTGACTCCAAAGCCTGACGCTGGATCACGGTGATGTTGTGAGGAGGTGGATCAAGTCTCATATTGGAGTTCCAGGTTTGGCACCAGGATGATGATAAACTCCATGTCAGAAGGAGTTTCCTCGCTGAAAGTGTGGTCAGGCATTGGAGACCCCATCCCTGGAGGTGTTCAAGGAATGACTGGATGTAGCACTTGGTGCTCTGGGCTGGCTGACAAGGTGGTGACTGGTCACAGGTTGGACTCAGTCTTGGAGGTTTTTTCCGACATTAATGATTCAGTGGTTCTATTCTGTGATTCTGTTCTATGATTCTGTGTTCAAATACAGAGTCCTCCACGACCTGCTGGTCTACACAACTCATGGATGATGCCATGCCATGCGCTGAAGTGCCTTGCAGGCATGGACCAAGCTTATTTTGTGTTCAGCAACATTCTCCTCCAATAAGTAAGACAAGGCACAGAATGGAGATTATTAACAGCTTAATAGGAGCTGGCAGAAACAATTAAGTAGATAAGGGGTAGCTGTGCACTGAAGGATGTTTACTGGGCAACAGAGAGCAGAAAGTGCAAGGCAGAAGGACTGGAACTTGACAAATACACTTCCTGTTGGGTTTTGTTCACTTTTAGGTATAAACCACATGACGAAATCCCAAAAAGTGGCAAGGTGTCAGTAAGCTCTGAGAACCTCAGTTCTGAAAATCAGGATGAAGATCATCAAAATGCCGAGAGATTGTAGTTGTATGTGCTTGGGATGACCCGTGAAGAGGCTGGATTAGAGGAAGGCTTTGTGTAGAAATAAGGATTCCTTTCTTGCTTTTGAGATGGAAAGTGATCTTTCCAGTTCGGCAATAGCCCCCTGCCTGGTTTTGGCCCAACAAAACCATCAGTGGTGTAAATAATTCCTGCATCCTTTGAGGATTAGTCCAGGCCATGAACCATTCCCTATAAATAGTTTGGATGCAGCCCCTTGTTCTGGAGGAGTTTGATGCCATGGAAGCAGCCAGATGAAGCTGAGATGTATCAGCACCCGGGTGGGACCCTGTAGTTACTACTTTGATACTCAAAACTAGTGACAGCCATAATCCCTCTGTGAATCCTCATCACTAAAACTTGTGACATTATAAGCAAGCAAACAAACACTAACAAATGTTGATCCTGAGCACGTTGGTGGTGATGGGAACTGCAAGTTTGGGTTTGATTTTTTTTTTTTTAATAGACAGCGTTTTACTTCCACGCTCCCCCGCCGCCCGAGCGCCGCATCTTATATTCCTTTTAGATCTTTCAGAAGGAAAATAATTCATTAAAATTAAAAAAGCGGGCCAAAGCCGCAGCTGGTGTAAATTGCTGGAGCCCTGTGGATGCCAGCTCGCTCCAGCTGAGATCTGGCCTCACATAACCTCATTTTAAGGGGATGTTCAGGCAGCCTCCACTCCCAGCCTTCCAGCCGAGCAGTTCCATGTCCTTGTTTCCTCCCTTCCGAGGAGGGGGCTTTTAATCTGTGAACACCCTCCAGTGCTCAAGGCTAATGGCCCCTTACAACAGTGAGCCTGTGGAGGAGGTGGCAGGAGGGTGAGCTGTCAGACGGATAATGTGCTCCATCCCACCCCTCTCCTTCCAGGAGGGAGCACCAGGGAGAAGGTTGGTGCCACGGGATGATGAGGGAGGTGGTGTCCATCCATACAGTTGATACCATGACACCGAGGTCACAACATGCTCCTGTAGTGCCATGGTGGAATTCTGAACATGAACCCAAAGTGTGCCCAGCTGGCCAAGCAGGCCAAGGGCACCTGGCTTGTACCAGAACTGGTGTGACCAAGGAAGTGACTGTCCCCCTGTGTGGACACCCTGGTGAGGCCACACCATGAATCGTGGGGTCAATTCTAGGACTCTCATAACAAGACATTGAGGGGCTGGAGCGTGTCCAGGGAATGGGACAGAGCTAGGAAAGGGGCTGGAGCAGCAGGAGCAGCTGAGGGAGCTGGGGAGGCTCAGCCTGGAGAAAAGGAGGCTCAGGGGGGACCTTCTGGCTCTGCAACTCCCTGACAGGAGAATGGAGCCAGGTGGGGGTCAGGCTCTGGTTCCAGGGAACAAGGGATAGGACGATAGGAAACAGCCTCAAGCTGTGCCAAGAGAGGTTTAAATTGGATATTAGGAAAAATTTCTTCACTGAAAAGCTTGTCCAGCCCTGGCACAGGCTGCCCAGGGCAGTGGTGGAATCACCATCCCTGGAGGTGTTAAAAAAGCATGGATATGGCAGTTGCGGACATGGTTTGGTGGTGAACACAGTGGCCCTGCGTTGCTGGTTGGACTCCTGATCTTCAGTGTGATTCTTTGACTGAGTTTGGTTTAGATGGAGCCAGTTTTCCCCACAGCAGCCCTCACTATGCTGTGCTTTGTGTTTGAAGCTAGAAAGAGTAATTTTCTGAGCTCCTCCTTTTCCCAGACACCTCTTTCTGGCTTCTCCAGCATGTTCTCCCATTTTCAAGCCAGGGTTTGCTTCTCTGAAAGGAGGAATTGTTTGTGCTCAGTCAAGAAGAGTTTCCCAACCTGGAGTTGTTGGGAGTGGAGCGAGTACATCAAATACTACTTCTTTACCTGTGTCTTTATACCTGTACTAGTAAATTAGGCAATTTCAAGACCTGCTTGAGGGTACTTGTAGCTTCAGCATGCCCTGCTCAGGGACAGGAGTTGGCCTTAATGATCCCTGTGAGTCTTTTCCAACTCAGGGTGTTCCGTGATTCTACAATTCTACACTCAATTCTGAGCATAATCACTGGATTGATCCAGGCTTGCTGGGACTTTTCAAGTCACCATAACCTGCACAGGGTGCAGGACTCTCTAGGCACCAGGGATCATTCCCAATAATGAGTATGAAGGCAGCTGCCTGGTTTTGGAGGATGGGAGAGTTGATTTCTATCGTTGGTCTTGACCCACTGGCCTCAGGAAATCAGTGATCAGTCCTTTGCTGTCTATTAGTCTGAGATTCCTGCCCTTGGTCAGCTTGTGGTTGTGTGGGCCAGGCCATGAGGGCTCTTTTCTCCTCAAAGCACAGCCCAGGGCCTGTGCTGATGAGCCTTTCTGTGCTGCTGTGACCCTCTCACGCATCCACATCCTCTTCATCTCATGCCAGCCCATTGCCTGAGGCATCCTCCCGGTGGTGATACCCGGAGCCACCTCTGAAAATCAAACTGTGCCAAGGCTCAGGCACCATCCTGCAATACTCCACCCTGTTCCACCGTCAACACAGCCTCTGGAAATTATGGCCAAGTCCAACTAACATGGATGTAGCCACACAGAGTGGAGTCATGCCAGCTGGCCAAGGACAAAGGCTGGTTTTTGGTCCTCTTTGTTTAACAACACAGACAGAGCCTCTGCCTCCAAAATCCCTCCTCTGCCATCCACTTGGAGCATCTTTTTCTGCATTACTTCAGGGGGAGGTGTGGGGTTTTTTTACAGCAAGAGCATCTCCTGCCTCCTGTGGTTCTCTCCAGAGGTTATTTGGCCACATTTCTGGATCCAATGGCTTTGGCTCTGTTGGTGCAGGGACAGCAGTGACTTTGCCCCGTGCAGTTCATGTGCTGCTGCAGCATCCGTAGTAAATAAGCATGAGGGTAATTACACCAACAGGAATTCTGGGAATCCTTCCAGGAGGGAGGGGACACCCAACCTTTTGTGCATTAAAAAATAAAATAAAATAATAATAAAAAAAAAATTTAAAAAAAGAATCCCCCCAATCCCTCCTCCCAGCCCAAAATTAGTTCTATCTCTTGAAGCCGTGATGAGACTTGGAACTAAAAATACACACAAATATACACACACTCGTATATAAAAATAGCCAGCATTCAAAAAAAAAAAAAAAAAAACAAGCCCAAAGTTAGGCTCCTGTATCCAAAATTAAGCTCTTAAATAAATAAATTAGCCTGATTTTCAAAAGCACAGAGCAGTGAATGGTTTTCTCTGACATAAGAGGAAGCATCGAGTTGCTAAAGATTGAAGATCAGGCCCGAATATGGATTTGAAAGTCTAATTATAGAAGCCTGTTTGGTACCAGCTTGACCGAGAACAACAAATTTCAGGTGAAATGACATTGATTTTTTTCTTTCTTCTTACTTCAGAGTTTGTCTACACTTAAGCAGTGTTAGTGAAAGTAGGAAAAAACCCTCAAATGAGTAAATAAAATACCACAAGGAAACAGATAAACTGGAAAAGAACTGCTTACACCAGTGTTGTACATTTGTGTTTAGATATAGGGTTAAGAATTATCAGTGTTAGAGCTGGGTGAAATTTTATGTTGATTAATTAAGTAGGTATTTAAGAATTGTTGGAAGCCTTCTGTTGAAAGTATTTCTGCCAGGTAGAAATACTGCCTTTCTCAGTTATTCTCAGAATATTTCCTAGTTAAGCTCACAATTGACTGGCACCAAGGGGGAATGGGATTTTAGTGCTCCTTTTCCTCTCTTTGCCAGATTTGAATTTGAAGGAAGCTGAAGACAGAGCACCATATTTTATCACGGACCAGGGAGAGTACAAAGAGAATTTCATTTCCCTTCAGCCCCAAATGGTCCTTGGAACTGCTTTGCTCATGTGCTGGGACCATTCACTGACCAATGTTATGCTAAGGGATTCCTGAGGCACCAAAAGATCTGGGTTTAAATGCCAAAAAAACTTTGAGGGCACCTATTTGGTGCTGTATGACTCAGTTTCCTCCTCTGTGGAACAGCAAAACACAGCTGACCTTTGCCAAAGGCTGTGGGTTCAACAACCAGGACAGTCTGGTGTTTCTGTCCTTGCCACTGTTCCGGCCACTGACAGAGACAGGATCAGGAAATTATGTTAATCCAATGTATTATCATGTCCTTTCATGCTGCCTCCATGAATCGTTGTCATGTCCTCTCCCTGTGGCCAGTGAGAAACATTCAGGCTTAAATTGTGTGGATGGTGGTGAATCCCTAGAGATCAAGGAGAAATCGTTGCAGGATTTGGTGTCCCTTCTTCAGTTTCTTCTTAATCTTTCTGAGTGACTTGATGTCACTGTTGTGGTTCAGTTCAGCCAACCTGGAGTGCTTGGAAAAGTATCTTTTGGTCTTAAAAATAGCCCAAAACTGGAGACAGGTGATGGGAACAGCAGTGCGGAAGAGAAGAGGTGTAGGAAATTGTCACCTGTGGGAGGGGACTGAAAGAATTTTTTTCTGGAGAAAAGGAGGCTCAGGGGGAACTTTCTCATTCTCTCCAACTCCCTGACAGGAGGGGGTTGGGATCTGCTCCCAGGAAACAAGGGACAGGACAAGAGGAAACAGCTTCAAGCTGTGTCAGGGGATGTTCAGGTTGGATATTGGGAACAATTTCTTCCTGGAAAGCGTTACCCAGCACTGGCACAGCTGCCCAGGGCAGTGGTGGAGTCCCCATCCCTGGAGGGATTTAAAAGCCATGTGGATGTGGCACTTGGGGACATGGGTTAGTGGTGGCCTTGGCAGTGCTGGGGGAACAGCTGGACTCAATGATCTTAGAGCTCTCTTCCAACCTTAATGATTCTGTGATTCTATGGGATTTTTCAGTCTGCAGAGAAGGGTTTGTGTGGTAACTATGTGCAAACAGGCAAATGACTGGCTGCAGGGTGAAAATGAATAAATTCTTCTCCTTGTCCATGGCTGAGGAGTTGGGGAATGAGTGGCTTAAGCTTCAGAAGAGGAGTTTAGGTCTCATTACCAGCAGCAATAGGAGCTTCTGGGGAGGGGAGGCCATCCAGGACTACAGGACAGATTTGGTGGTGAGAGTTTGGCAGGGGTGATGGTGTCTTTGCCCGTGGGCAGCACCTTATGGGCACCATCACCTTGGGTTTTGGTGGTCCTTTGTCGCTGATATTATAAAAACCAGTTGCATGGTCTGCTGCTTCTGCTTTCTCCTTGAGTCATTGCACCCTCCCTGACTTTGCCTTTCCAGCTGAACTGCATTTATTAAATTCCTTGCATGGGTGAAGGGAAGGGAAGGGAAGGCAGGATCCCTCCATCGTGCTGCAGCCTCTGGGGTTGGGATCTTCCAGGGAAGCGCCAAGCACAGGTGGTGGATTTGGGCAAGCTGGGGACTGGGAGAGCAGGTGGTCCACGGCCATTCCCACCCCACACCAGTGTCACCAGTGTCGTGTGTGACTGGCGTAGCATTTTTCTCGAGTGTCGAGCCCCATCTGGTGGCTTTCCTGCGTCATTTTTCGTGTCCTTGCGGACTTCTTTCGGGATTTTTCGTCTTCTGTGCGTGTGAAGTGCGAACGGGAAGGAAGGACAAGGTGCTGGAGAAAGGGCAGGGCTTGCAGAGCTGCCTACGCTTCCCTCCCGGCTCCCTGTCCCCGGGTGTAATTTGGAGACACAGACGCTGTCGAGGCTCCCGTCCTTGCCTCCTGCTCTTCCTTGCTGTTCAGTCTCGCCCGAGCGGCAAGGAATGATCTAATCGTTCTGGCGAAACCCCAGTTAGTGCTGTGAGCCCCTCCCAGAGCCTCCAGAAGGCACTTCATCCCACTGCCGTGCTGGCATCGGAGCTGGGACAGATGAACAGTCCCGGGAGGGGATATTTCCAACTACTGACTGGCTCAGATGACCAACTTTAGGGCTGGCATTAGGGGAAATGATTCCCATCCCAAAAAAGGCTACAGCCACCACTCAGGGGGAGAAGGAAGAAGACCCAGTATTAGATCATCAGTCCCTGGAAGTGTTCCAGGGCCAGGCTGGATGGAGCTCTGAGCAACCTGTGACAGGTGACAGGTGTCCCTGCCCACAGCAGGGGGATGGAACAAGATGATCTTTGAAGTCCCTTCCAACCATTCCAGGATTCTGTGATACCTGTGAGCATTAGAAAGCACCCCGTTTTAGGAGAGGCTTCCTTTCCTGGAGATGCCATGAGTGCTGTGGCACCTGGGCACACTGTGCTGCCCTGCCTTGGTCAGCTCCATTTACAAAGGTTGCCCAAATGTCCCCTGAAGGGAAGTTGTGTCCCCCCAGAGTGAGGTTTGCAGGTCTATGGAAGCAGAAGCAAGGGTAGAGAAGTACCTGCCCATGCACAAGGCACCTCCTTCTGGTCCAGCATTGCCCAAAGTCTCCATAGCTGACCAGTGGCAAGCTGTGGCCTTTTGCATCTGTGGGTCACACGTGTGCTGAAGGTGAGGGAGGTGTCTCATTGCTCCACTTGTGATGAAATAGGGTCAGATCACAGAGTCGTGGAATATCCTGACTGGAAGAGACCCATAAAGATCATCGAAGTCCAGCTCCCAGCCCTGCACAGCAGAGCCCCAAGAATCCCACCCTGTGCCTGAGACCATTGTCCAAATGCTCCTTGAACTCTGGGGTTGGGGACAAAACCTCCTCATCAGAATGCTGAAGGGACTTTAATGGTCTGTCAATCCACCACCAAGTGTTATGACCAGTATTTTTCAAGTAGCTTCTGTTCTTATGAGGAAAACAAAGTGAGGGAGTTGCTTTCTTGTGCTTCACAAGCATTTCCTACCCCCAGGCTTCACGTTTGGGGGGTACAAGGTAAAGATTTTCCACCTGTGCAAGATGAAGTACATTTTGTGATATGTTTTAGTGGGCATGGTGGCATTCAGTCAAAGGCTGGACTTGATGATCTTGGAGGTCTTTTCCAACATTAATGATTGGTTGGATTCTGAAAGTGCTCCTCAGATCTTGCAGGAGAAAAAAGAAGCCCCTTATGCCTACCCCAGATTCCCTGTCCCCAAAACAGCTGGCCCAGCCCTCCTTGGGTTTTGCCACACGCCAGAGCCTCGCACTCAGCTTTCCCTCCTGTGTTTGCTGCAGGTATATCCGAACTATGTACCTGGGGATCCAGAGCCAGAGGCGGAAGGAACACCAGCGGCGTTTCTACTGGGCTATGATGTACGAATATGCAGACGTAAACATGCTGCGCCTCCTGGAAACGTTCCTCGAGAGCGCCCCTCAACTGGTGCTACAGCTCTGCATAATGATCCAAAAGAACCGTGCAGAAACATTACCATGTAAGTGGCCCCCTCGTCCCTCCTTTTCCCCTACCTTCCCGGCCTCCCCCCCTCCGATCCCTTGCTCGGCAGGGATATGTTGGACGTTGCTCACTTCCCGCCCCGGCGCATCACCTCTGGACAAATCTCACCCCAGCTCTGCGCTGCGTTCGCTGGGTAAAGATTTCTGGTTGTTCCACTGAGAAAAAAAAAAAATACTCACAAAATAAAACAAAGGAAAAGATGAGATTCAGCTGTTCCACACCCAGTCCGGGCTAAAGGAGTGATGGTGGTATAAGGAGGAGGCAGGAGGGCTCTGCTGCCATGGCAAGTGTCGCCGTTCCTTTGCCCCCTGGCACTGGGTGAACACGGCCGTCCCCTGCCTCAGTTTCCCTCCTTGCATAAAGTAGGGTGATAAAACTGGCCAGATTTGAGTTTGTGTTGTGAGGACAAATGGTTCAATGTCTGCAATGCTCTGATGGTGTCAAAGTGTAGTATGAGGGGCGGGGGGGCTTAAATAGCCAAGTGGTGTAGGACTTTCTCTGATGAGTTCATAGGAATTAAGGTTTTGTCATTGGTACCGTGGTCCTGAGCAAGTCAAAGAAAAGAGGAGGAAGGCAGTGAAGGGAACATGGGGGGACAGAGGGGTAGTGGAGGTACCATTGCAAAAGGTAGACAGATGATCAGAGGCTTGGAAGCCACCACAGGGAATAGTTTTCCAGTTCTGATGTGCTTCACTGCAGTGATGTGCCGAGCATGGGACATCCATCTCAGCTGAGAGGGATTTGGCCCTGTCCCTCATCCCAGCCCTGGGATGAGCCACTCTCCCAGCCCATGGACATGCTGGCTGCCTGAGGGCCACCAGCTCGAGGGGCAATTGTCCTTTACAAGGGCCAATAGTGGTATCAGCTGAGGAGCTTCTGGATTATTCAGCCCCTGCTCGATTCGCACACCAGGGATGACACTCAGCTTCCCAGAGACAGCCTGGTTGGGGCAAGTCATTTCTGACAGACACGGGGAGTTTTTGGAGCTAAGATTGGAACTGGAATCGTAGTTAACTTAGGGGTTAAATTTTGCTGGTTGAACCAAGGTCACCACTATCTACAGCACCAGTAAGTCTGACTGCTCTCCCTTTCCTCCATACTTCCAGCATGTCCATCAGGGTTGTTTATAGAGGCCTCCCTCCTCCTGTTTATGCAGCCTTTTTCTGAAACCTCTCATCACGAGCTCTCCAGGCCTCCAAAGTGCTGACATGATGAATATGCCTTTCTACAACTCCTGCTAGAACTGCTCACATTTGCCAGCCCCCTTTTCCTGCTGCTTCCAGCATTATTAACCCTACTGAAAATGTAGAGATCATCTGCCAGGTTCGCCAGGGCGTTGCACAGATTGTTGGCCTCGCTGCGGAAAGCGCCGGGTGAAGTTTGCCGGGCTCTGTTGTGCTGCAAGTCAGACAAACACGGCTGAATAATCGCTCCAGTCTTTCAAATCTGTGGCTCTTTCAGTTTGCCACTTCCAGGCATGGCTGCCTAATCCACTGAACAAGCTGCATCATTTTCCAACACCCCCACACACACACACTCCTTCCCACACCTCCTTCCCTTCTCCGGCTTTGCAGTTCCTCCGCTCCTCCACCACGCCGAGCCGGCTGCGCTCTCTTCCAAGGCAGCGCACGTCCCCGCCTGCCTTCCCGAGCCCTGGAGGGCTCTTTGCCTGCCACGCTCCAGCAGCCGAGCTCTCCGGGTCCCCAGCGCACCCTCTCCCCGCCTCCCTCCCCGCCTGTGCCAGGGATGCGGTCGCGCATCCCAGCGCTGCGCTGCTGATGGATGTGAGCAGCAGAGCTTGCTCAGCGCTCCCTGACTCAGGTGCAAGGTTTCCTAGAGCTCCTCCATGCCCGTTCCGTGCTTCTGTCTTCCTCCTCCCGGCCAGTACATAATTATACAGGAGGAAATTAAATGCTGTGAGGAGCCGTTAGGAAAGGGAGCATCAAAGATTCCTCTTCAAGCAGGCAGAAACCAAAGGACTGTGGATGTTGTTAGGAAGCCAGTGTGTTTAAAAATCAAATCAAGTCTCTCCTGGCTCATCG